>CM053789.1:379601317-381005754 GCA_028749045.1 Cupressus sempervirens
GAATAACTTAGAGGGGGGGGGGGGGGGGGGGGGTGTGAATCAGTTATTCAAGGTCTAAATGCCCTAAAAATACTTTTTCACCAATTATAATGAGCCCATTAAACTATTCATTCATCCAAGCTTAAATCAACCATCTTAGCAAGTTACAGCAAATCAACATGCAGGAATAAAACATGCAACATCAACACATGACATAGTGATTTACGTGGAAACCCAATTTGGGAAAAACCACCAGTGACATGCTACTCAATTCTCACTCTTCTAAAGTGATGCCCTATTAAAGGCCTGCCCTGTTAAAGGCTTACAACACACTGTTAAATGTGACCTTGTTAGAGGATTTCACCATACTGTTAGGAATGGGCTTGGTGAAAGGACTTTTGAACATTCACTTGGAATGTCACCTTGTTAAAGGATTTACAACATGGCTATTAAATCAACCTAAGTCCATAGGATCTATACTAACTGTTACAATTGCTAGAGAGTAACAATAATGGCTTTTGATCTTATACAACTTACAACATATCTTATAGATTATAAATCACACTTCAATTCAATCTTTTGCTTGGCTTTAATCACTATAGTTCTAACAGCTTTACTTCCTCTCAAGCTTCGTCTCCTTGACACTTCTTGCTCATCATACCAATGCAATTGTATTTGTGGTGATCTATCAAAATAGAGTATCTATGCTCTCTTTCTCCTTAGCACCTCCTTCAGCACTTCATGCTTTCATGCTTGACCATCTCATTTGCTTCGTGACCTTATGACTGGTTAAATAGAAATTTGGAATACCTTTCCTACTCAATTCTCCCTCTCCAACTTTAGGGTTTCAATAGATTAGGTAGGATACAATGTATCTATCCCATATCTTGCTCTTATCTAGAAACTTCATCTAGAATCTAGTTATATTCACCAAAAACATTTTACATAGTGTTTTGTGCCACCAGCTCATCATTCTTATCTTCCATCTGATTCACAAAATTTTAGATAACTACCATGTCAGCTCAAATCTGGTGAATCTTTGATTTTCAAAATAATGTAGCAACTCGACATCATTGGTCTATTGATGCTCGGCTTCTTCTGTGTTACTCGACACCTGAAGATCACTCGGCACTTACTAGAGTTAAACTTTTCTTAGCTTCAGCTAAAAATTTGTTCAACACTAACTAGCTTGCTTGGCTCTCTCTAAATGAACTTAGTTAGGCTTTACAAATGACTTAGCTTAACCTTACATCTTTGATGTGTTTTAGTGTGTCCATTCTCTATGTCTTAGAGTATGACATCAATACACTATTTCATCAATGGCTTAGCTGATCCTTATACTTCATTATAACATCATAACTTCAACCTTTCTCTAGGTGCTCTAGTTAAATCTTATTGATTGCCTCCTCCTTGTCAATCAACCAATTGATAGTATTTGGATCACTAAAGCAGTTGTCATTCCTGCAAGTAGCAAGTTTGACATCAATGACAAAACAATTATTGAAAACATTCTTTACTAGTTCCATTACTTTTCATTCATGATCTTTTCAATCATTTCCAACAATCTTACTCTTTGGCATTGATGGCAAATCAAACCAATCAATTGATCAACTTAGTTACCACCAAAATTATATATGTTTTTTGCTACTTTGTGCTTCTCCCTCTTGACTGCTACATCCTTACTACTGATCTCATATATCTCCATATCTTTACCTTACAATTTCTCATAAATCTCCCTCTTTCATATATATCTCCCTCTTGCTTTGTATTGATCAGTTTTCTGCATATATCTCCCTCTTTGACATAAATGCCAAAGATGTAGCATCTTTAACATGCAGAATATAAGCTTTGCATCTCATGTTTTCTCCCTCTATCACCATGCTTGAGACTGATATGGAGTTTCTACTCCTATTGTCATCCTCTGCATCATTCTTTTGATATTTCAATGATTTGTTCCTATTGATGCAGGGTAGCTTCTTTGTTGCTTTAAACTGCTTGAGTTAGGGGCATTACCCCCAACTTGCCTCTAAGATATTCATAAGCATCCTTGGGCAATGGTTTGGTGAAGATATCAGTAGTTTGTTCTTTTGTATTGATATATTCCATCTTTACTTGTTTTTCTTCTACCAATTCTCTGACATAATGATACTTGATTGCAATATGCTTGGTTTTTGCATGCATTACTGGATTCTTGGATATGTTTATAGCACTTGTATTATCACAATACAATATCACAGGTTTGGTTACTTCTTCTTTCATTCCTTTCAATAGATGTGTGAGCCACACAATGTTTGTGCAATTGACTGCTACCGCCACATATTTTGATTTTGCAGTGGACTGAGATGTACATGTTTGTTTCTTGCTAGTCTAAGTAACTAGCCTTTTACCTACAAATAATGATCCAACACTTTTGCTTTCACTGTCATCAATTTTGACTCCCCAATCTGCGTTTGTGTATGCATTGAGCTCAAACTTCTCATTCTTTTTGTAATATAGGCCAAAATCATCAGTTCCTTTAAGATACCTCATTATTCTTTTTACTGCCATGAGATGATTTTCTTTAAGATTAGCAGAGAATCTAGCCACTATTCCAACTGCTAATGCTATGTCTGGTCTACTATGTACAACATATTGTAGTTTTCCAATCATGGATCTGTACATTATTTGATTGACTTCAGTTGATTCATCATTTTTGGATAGATTATGTCCTATTTCCATTGGTGTTTTGACTAGTTTGGAGTCTTCCAATCCAAACATTTTAAGTATTTCTTTGATGTACTTTGATTGTGTCATAGATATACCATGCTTTATTTGATGTACTTGCTATCCAAAAAAAAATTTGATCTCTCCAAACGTAGACATCTCAAACTCATGTTTCATTTTGTCATCAAAACTTTTGCAAAGCACTTTCTTTCCTCCAAAAACTATGTCATCCACAAAGATTTTAGATACAAGAATATCCTTACCTTCTTCTGATTTGATATACATGTTGTTGTTATCATCAGTTCTTTCAAATCCTATTTGCACTAGATACTTGTGAAGTCTCTCATACCATGCTCTAGGTGCTTGTTTCAGACCATAGAGTGTTTTATGTAGTTTACAAACCATATCCCTATTGTTCTCATCAACAAATCTCTCTGGTTGTTCAGTATAGACTTCCTCTTCCAATATACGATTCAGAAAAGAAGAATTTACATCCATATAATAGACTTTAAAACCTTTATATGTAGCATATGCAAGTAAAGTTCTTACTCCTTCCACTCTAGCAACAGGGGCAAATATTTCCCCATAGTCTAATCCTTCTTCTTGAGCATAGCCCTTACATACTAGTCTAGCTTTGTTTCTAGTAATCTCACCATTCTCATCTAGCTTGTTTTTGAATACCCACTTGGTGCCAATCACATTCTTGTAAACTGGTCTAAGAACCAAACTCTAGATTTTGTTCTTCTTTATTTGATCAATCTCTTCTTCCATAGCTTTATACCAGTCACCATCTTGTAATGCATCATATATTGTCTTAGGTTCAAATTTTCTTAACAAACATGATTCATTTCTTAGTCTATTCCTTGTCATTGGTCTTGCATCTTCGTCACCAATTATCTGTCCAGCAGGGTGATGTATCCTCACATATTTGGATAGTGTTGGTTCTATCTTTGTTACGATGTTTGATCTTTCAGATTCAAGGTCACTATGCAAATCGTTGTCAGGTAGTTCTACATCTCTTTCATGTGTACTAACTTCAGAATCAGAATGTGCATTTCCTTCATTCTACAACTCGGCTTCTAAATGCAGCTCAACATTCACTAGTTGTGACTTGACTGAAACTAAAACTTGCTATTGAATCTCAATTTGATTGATAGCATCCTTGTCAACATGCATTCCTTCGTAAGAATACACAAAGGTTCTATATTCATCCATTCTCTTTGGTTTTTCAACTTGGACTTATGTATGCTCATCAAAGTTTACATTTGCACTTTCCACAATTTTGTTAGTGTTAGTATTTAAACACTTATATGCTTTACTTCTAGTGGAGTAACCAAGAAATATGCCTTCATCACTTTTTGTATCAAATTTTCCATTTCTAGCATCTTTAAGGATAAAGTATTTGCAACCAAATACTTTGAAATGCTTTACATTGGGTGAGTGACCATACCATAATTCAAAAGGTGTTGCACTTGTACCTTTCTTGACTTGTACTTGGTTTAGTGTATGAACTACCACACTTACAACTTCTCTCCAATATTTTAGAGCAACAGTCTTTTCCATCATTAATGTTCTGGCATAGTCAATCACAGATCTATTTCTTCTCTCAGCAATTATATTATGTTGGGAGGTTCTAGGAGTTGATGTTTGTCTCTTGATTCCTTTGTCATTGCAAAATGTCTCAAATTCATTTGATGTGAATTCACCACCTCTGTCTGATCTTAGGCATTTCAAACTCTTTCCTATTTTCTTTTCAACTCTAGCCACATACCACTTAAACATTTGAAAAGCATCAGATTTTTGCTTTAAGAATATAACACTCATCATCCTGAAATAGTCATCAACAAACAACCTTATATATTTATCTCCTTTGTAGCTTTTTACTTCTATTGGACCACATAAATTAGTATAAACTAACTCAAGAACTTCTTTAGATGTATAGTTTTTACTCTTGAAACTTGACTAAGTCATCTTTCCTAGCTGACATTGTTTGCACATGATGTTTTCAAGCTTCTTCAGTTTAGGTAAACCTCTGACTTTCTTCATTTTACTAATATTGATCAGATTATCAAAGTTGACATGACATATCCTTCTATGCCATAACCATTCATCATCAAATTTTACAACAATACAAGAAACATTTTCCATATCAAGATAAAATAGATTACTTCTTGTTTGATCTCCTTTTCCTATCAATTTACCATCAATATCATAGATTTTTGCAGTTTTGTTTCCAAATTCTACTTTGCACCCTACATTGCCTAACTGTGAGACACTTAGAAAATTGTATTTTAGCCCTTCAACATAGTATGCATTATCACATGAAATTTTCTATGTAAGCTTAATGGAGCCTTTTCCTTTAATTTGACATGGAGAATCATTACCAAATCTAACACTATTTCCATCATACTGAGTAAAGTCAAAAAACTTACTTTTGTCTCCTGTCATGTGATGTGAGCATCCACTGTCTATGATCCATGTATCATTCTTGTTCATACATGTTACTAGTGTTGTAGGCTCTTCTTCATTAGACTGGTCCTTCATGGCCACATAAATAACTTCATCGTAATTATCATCGAAATCCTCTTTAGCAATATAGCACTTCTTGCCTTTGTCTTTGTAATCTCTCTTATCATCTTCTCTTCTATATTTGTACTTGTTGCCTTTCTTGTATTCCTTTTTCTATGTACACCTTGCAGAAATATGTCCTACTTCATTGCAATTGAAACAAATGATAGACAGCTTACCCTTGAATTTTCCTTTGCCTCTGTGAAATCTTCTAACTAGTAATGCTTCCAATTGTTCCACATCTTCCTCATCAGTGCTACTATCACTGGATACATATTTCATCTTTCTTCTCTTCTTTGATTTCACCTATTCAGCATCTTTCAGTGATAGCTTGGCCTTAAAAGCATATTCAACATTCTCAGGTCTGTAGTTGTCAAAGTTATATAACTCAAATGCAGTGAGTCTACCCACTATACCTTCAAAACTTAGATTTTTTGTTGGCACACATCTTAACTCTTGTATAGCTGATACTCTAATAGCATAGATAGGAAGCAAGGTTCTTAAGAACTTACTATTAACAGTATCATCATCTAATTGAGCACTCAAACATCTTATTGCACTTACCACTTCCTTTATTCTAGAGGCATACTGAGCAACATTCTCACTTTCCTCCATTTTCATATCATCAAACTTTCCTCTGAGGCTTTCTCTTTTTTCTCTTTGGACATTCAGATCTCCTCCATAAATTTTTGATAGGGCTTTCCACATCTTGAATGCAGTGTCATATCCTTTGATATCATTGAATTCAGCGTAGTTGAGTGCAGAAGCAATCTCCAGCATTGTCTGATTGTGTTCCTATTTGTTTTTCAAATCTTTTGTAGTAAGAGTACCAGTTGGATCAACATGTTTACTAACAATTAAATTTTGGGCATAATCTCCTATGGATTCAAGATGTACCTTCATCAAAATTTTCCATGCAAAAAAGTTGTCTTTGTTGAGCTTGGGAACTTCTCTCTTAGGCATTTTGATCTTTTCTGCTTCTAGTCCCTTTAAACTAAATCAGCAGCAAAGCTTTGATACCAATTGTTAAAATTCTTTAGAATAACTAAGAGGGCAGGTGAATCAGTTATTCAAGGTCTAAATGCCCTAAAAATACTTTTTCATCAATTATAGTGAGCCCATTAAACTATTCATTCATCCAAGCTTAAATCAACCATCTTAGCAAGTTACAACAAATCAACATGCAGGAATAAAACATGCAAGATCAACAGATGACACCGTGATTTACTTGGAAATCTAATTTGGAAAAAACCACCAGTAACATCCTACTCAATTCTCGCTCTTCTAAAGTGATGCCCTGTTAAAGGCTTACAACACACTGTTAAATGTTACCTTGTTAGAAGATTTCACCATACTATTAGGAATGGGCCTGGTCAAAGGTGTTTTGAACATTCACTTGGAATGTCACCCTGTTAAAGGATTTACAACATGGCTATTAAACCAACCTATGTCAATAGGATTTATACTAACTGTTACAATTGCTAGAGAGTAACAATAATGGCTTTTGATCTGATACAATTTACAACATATCTGGCAGATTACAAATCACACTTCAGTTTAATCCTTTGCTTGGATTTAATCACTGCAGCTCTAACAGCTTGACTTCCTCTCAAGCTTCATCTCTTTGAGTCTTCTTTCTCATCATACCAATGCAATCATATCTGTGGTCATCTATCAAAACAAAGTATATGTGCTATCTTTCTCCTTAGCACCTTCTTCAGCACTTCATGCTTTCATGCTTGACAATCTCATCTACTTCGTGACCTTATGATTCCTTAAATAGAAATCTGGAATACCTTTCATTCTCGATTCTTCCTCTCCAATTTTAGGGTTTCAATAGATTAGGTAGGATATAATGTATCTGTCCCATATCTTTCTCTTATCTAGAAAATTCTTCTAAAATCTAGTGATATTCGCCAAAAACATTTTACATAGTCTTCTGTGCCACCAGCTCATCATTCTTATCTTCTATCTGGTTCACAAAATTCTAGATAACTACCATGTCAGCTTAGATCTGGTGAATCTTCAATTCTCAAAATAATGCAGCAACTCGACATCATTGGTCTACTGATGCTCAGCTTCTTCTGTGTTACTCAGCACTTGTATTATGCTCAACACCTAATCTTCACTCGGCACCTGAAGGCTACTCGACACCTGAAGATCACTTGGCACTTGAAGATCACTTGGCACTTGATCTTCACTCGGCACTTACTAAATTTAAACTTTGCTTAGCTTCAATTGAGAATATGTTTGGTACTAACTAGCTTTCTCGGCTCTCTCTAAATGAACTTAGTTAGGCTTTACAAATGACCTAGCTAAACCTTACATCTTTGATGTGTTTTAGTGTGTCCATTTTTTGTGTCTTAGAGTATGACATCAATACACTATTTCATCAATGGCTTAGCTGATCCTTATACTTCATTATAACATCACAACTTCAACTTTTCTCTAGGTGCTCTAGTTACATCTTATTGATTTCCTCCTCCTTTTCAATCAACCAATTAATAGTATTTGGATCACTAAACTAATTGTCATTCTTGCAAGTAGCAAGTTTGACATCAATGAAAAAACAATGATTGAAAATATTCTTTACCAGTTCTATTACTTTTCATTCATGATCTTTTCAATCATTTCCAACACACAATTATGAGACCAACCTCAGTATTATGATGGTGTCAAGGACAACTGCCAAAGAAAAAAAAACATGAAAATCACCCACAAGTTACAACTTCATCACAAATTACCATCACAATTTGACCCTGAATGTTGTAGTGTGAATATCTCCCTTAAGAAAATATCTACCACCTATGCTACTGTGTAAGTGGATGGAATAGCAAAAAAGTGAGAAAACTTCATCAAGCAGTCTACCACCACATAGATGCAATCTTTCCTATGCACTCATGGTAACCTAGTGATGAAGTCAATCAAAATAATTTCCCATTTCCTATTAGGAATGGGAAAAGGATGAATAAATTTTGTAGGAAAAGTGTCCTCTCCCTTATTCTTTTGACACACCATGCACTTTCTCACATATCTCTGCATGTCATCCTTAAGTCCCCTCTAGGTGAATCTCTCATAGATTTGCCTATTAGTTTTGAAGACCCGAAGATGCCAAGCTATAGGTGCATCATGAAATTCCCTTAAGATCTCCTCTCTAAACTATGATGTAGCAATCAAATAAATCATGTCTTAAAATTTGATCAAACCATCCAACACTGCATACATGTCATCCTGAATGGTGCCTATGACTATCCTATAAGCCCAATCATCTCCTACATACTCTGTTGCAATCCAATCTCCTAACATTTTTTCCAGAGCACATAAGTGAGGTCTCTAAGATAAAGCATCAAGCACCACATTTTTCTTACCTTTGACAAACTCTATGTCAAATTTATAAGCTTGCAATTTGGTAACCCATTTCTACTTTTGGTCATTAAGATCAAATTGGCCCATGAATTATTTAATACTATTGTGATAAATCTTAGTAAAAAAATTCCAACCTAGTATATAAGATCATAATTTGGCCAATGTATGCATTATGGCCAACATTTCCTTGTCATAGATAGAGTAGCTCCTCTCAACTCCTCAAATATTCCTACTCTCGAATGCAATGAGACATCTCTTCTACATCAATATTATTGCTATCCCATCTCCTAAAGCATCACATTGAAGCTCAAATAGTTTTTTTGAAATTAGGTAGAGATAGAACTGGACAAGATGGCATCACCTATTTGAAGTTGTCAAAATATCTCTGTGTTGCCTTTGTCCATGTGAAGCCCCCCTTCTTGGTGATATTAATCAACGGTGTGACAATCTGTGATAATCCCCTAACAAGCATCCTATAAAAACCACATAAACCAAAGAACCCCTTAAGTTGTGTGAGGTTCATGGGAGTAGACCAATCTACATTACCTCTAATATTTTTTAGATCAACCCAAAAACCATCTACACTAATGATATGCCCAAGGTAAAGGAGCTCAGTCATGCCAAACTGAAATTTAGATTCCTAGGCATACAATGAATCTCTCTCTCTCTAGAATAGATAAAAAATCCTCCAAATAATGTAAGTGCTCCTCCCAAGTCTTACTAAAGACCAAGATTTCATCAAAGAAGATCAAGAAAAATCTTCTCAAGTGATTCCCGAATACCCAATTCATATAACATTAAAATGTAATGGGTGCATTGTTTAGCCCAAATAGCATAACCATAAACTCAAAGTGGCCATAGTGTCATCAAAATATTTTCTTCTCAACATACTCTACTCATTAAAATATGATGGTAGCTAGATTGTAAATAAATTTTAGTGAAGAATCGTGCCCCATGCAACTCATCAATCAGCTCATCAATCCTAGGAATGGGATACCTATTTTTAACTGTTTTCTTATTTAGTTCCCTATAATTAATGCACATGTGCATCATACCATCCTTCTTTACCAAAACTTCTTTTGAAGCAAAAGGTCTTTTCCTAGGCCTAATGTGTCCCATCTCCACCAACTCCTTAATTGTCTTCTCTATCTCATCCTTGTGTTTCTTAGGATGGCAATAGCGAGTAATCATAATTGGTTTTGTATATGAGCAATGTTAGTATGCTAATAGAAACCAAATTTAAATAAAGCTTCTACAAACTAAAAAAAATTCATAAACTCTCAATTGAGAATATGAGCCATTAATGGACTCTCTCAATGAGAAGCTCTCTTGTTGAGTGGCTTTGTCTAAATAGATAGGATGTATGCTCAAGCTTATGCTTCAAAAAGGGCTTCAAATGGAGTTGGAATTTGGATGTGAGTGTATGGTTTGGATGTAAAATGGCTTCTCAAAATGGCATTATGACTTTACTTCATGGATTGTGTTGTTTTGTAAAGGGGAAGGATCCAATTTATAGGCAAGAGGCTTGAGAGATTGAGGGCTAAGATGCAAGGATGGGAAAAAGCTTATGGAAGGCTCAGATTGCATGAGAGGAGAGCACATGGATTGTGCTTCCTTATAGCCAATCAAGGAGTGACACATGTCACATGGTGAGAGGATGGAGGAAAGGGCAAGGATGAGTCAACAAAGGAGGCTCAAGAGATAAAATCTTCATAAAGACCCTCATAATGACTTGTAAGAGCAATAAAAGGGCTTGTAAGAGTCATTTATGACCTAGTGGACTTCATAAAGTTTTATGGTTCAGATATTTTGAGGGTGATGAGAGCAATTTTGACTTGGGCTTGATTAGGAAGGTTCTAAGCTTGCTTAGGCTTGTGCAAATGATTAGAGGATGGATTATGATGGTTTAGGATTAGCTTAAGGATAGGCAAGTGGATGGCATTTAATGAGGGTGGGTGAAGGAAGAGATATTTGTTAACTTTGGCTTAGGTTAGTAAGTTTTAACCCATGTTTAGGGAATGTGACAAGGTTAGGAGGGGATTAGGATTAGGTTTAAAGACATCTTCTAGAAGAGTCTAGATTTTGGATGAGGATAAAGACTTTCTAGAATAGTCTAGAATTTCCTAGGATGAGGATGAAGACTTTCTAGAAGAGTCTAGAACTTCTTAGGGTGAGGATAAATTAGATTTTTAGGAAATAAATAAAGTTTTATTTATTTCAAGGGTTTGGGTTGAGGAGATATTTATTAAAACTTTTTTAATAAACATGAGGATTAATATTTAATTTTAATTAAATATTTTGAGTTGGGGTTAGGGGTAGGAAATGATGAGATTAGCCTTTAATCAAAATTAAAGAAGGATTAGAAGATTTTGGAAGAGGTTATTGGTCATAAGGAAATTGGCCAAGTTTTGGGCAAAAAATAAATTTTTTATTTATTTTAGGATTTTTAGTCAATTTATTAATTAAATAATTAATAAATAAGAAAATAATGTTTAAATAAGATTTAAACATTTTTGGGAGGGATTCCTTAATTAAATATTTTTAATTAAGATAAAGGGATTTAATGGCATAAAAATTAATTAATTAATTAAATAATTAATTAATTAATAAATGATGATGTCATCAGGACTTTTTCAGAAAATAAAAATACTTTATTTTCTAAAGGTTTTTAGGTGTCTACATTTTGCCCCTCTTTGATGTGATGCCGCAAGTGGCATGGCATCAAAGATAAGAAAATAAGATGCCCAAGGCTAGAGCAGAAGAGGAGAGAATGGACTGTGAGATGCCCCCTCAAGAAGGTAGCGAGGAGAGAAAGCGAGGCTCGATTGCTTCTTGAAAAGTACAAGAATTCGAGATGAGCAAGGAGACTCAGATTGGCAAAGAGAAGGGGCTGAATTAGCTCAAACTCTCACTATGGGAGAATGATAAAGGAGAATCAGATGCACAAGAGGAAGCAAGCTTAAGACTTTAGGGAAGGTGGAGGATGAAGGAGCAGAGCGCTATAAAAAGGAATCCAGGATAGGGAGATAGATGAGGGGATTATAAAGCTGATGCAACAGGATTTCAAAGAGTCAGATTGGTGGAAGATGGGTTTCGGAGATCCCTAGGACTAGGATTGTGGATCTCGAAAGATGAGGCTTGGTGGATTGATTTGGATTGGTGGATCCCTAAGATTAGGATTGTGGATCCCTAAAGCTAAGAGTGATGAGTGATTCAAAGAGATACTGATGCATAAGCTGGGGTAGGAGAGACGGATGCTGGATATGGATGGGGGATAATGGAGATGAAGGAAAACCATTGAAGCTTTTTGAGCGAGGGGATACTTCAAAGAGAAGTACCACCATGTAGTTGAGCACTACATTTGCTATAGGACTATTGGTTAATTGCCAAGGTTACCAAGAACATCAAGGCCTGTTCACCAACTGTCCAGAGGATTGACAAACTAACTCAAAACAAACACGCAAGGATTGCCCCAACATCACACATGAATCCTAGAGGAAGTAGCGTGGAAATGACATTGGAGAACCCACAAGCAGAAAAGAAAAACAAACGAAAGACCTGATCAAGACCTTACACTCTAATTGCCCCATTCGCAGCATACCATGATATGGAAGATCGTGGCAACCTTGAGGAGGGAACAAGGAGATTTCTTGGAAAAGATACTTCAAGACCCAAAAGGGAAGATCCCAAATCAAAAGAAAGTGAAAATCCAAAAGAGAACCATTTGCCAACGAGATGGGTAGGACGAGGTACTAACGGACCAAGATCAGACATGAGGAAAGCTATATCCTGCAAGGACCTATCGGAGAGCACCTAAGCTGGTGGATTTGGATGAGTGATGCGTCTGGCAAGCTGAACTAAGAAAGAGAACACTTTGGTGATAGGAAATCTAGCTAAAGGATGCATTGGAATAGCTAACCAAGATGTGTGATGGGTGCAAGATGCTGATCAAGGATGAACTGACACGAACGCTGGATAGATACAATGGTACTAAGCTAAAGAGGATGTACAAGCTGATGGACCAAGATATGTTACAAATGTACACATTTTTTCATGTTTTGGTTTTTGGGAGATGGAAATGTTTGTGAAGGATGGGATGTCTATAATAGGTGATAGGTGGATAGGTAGATGGTTTGCGAAAAGATTAAGTGAAAATGGGGTTTTGTGTGTGCACATGATAGTATACAAGCTAGGATACAAGATTATTTATAGGCTGGAATATGGTACAAAGCTTGGACAAGATTCATATAGACAAGGTATGGTACAAGATTTACAAGGTATAATACAAGCTTTGGTACAAGATTTACAAGCTGTACAGGAGGTATTTACAAGCTTCATCAGATTTTGGATATTTGGTTGGAACACCAAGGGAACAAGCAAGGGTGTCTTATGGGATGGTGGGTAAATGGATGAGGGATAGGATAGTGATAGATAATGGATTAGTCTTTAGTACACCAAGCGCCTGAATTACCAGGTTTTCACCAAGATACCTATCCAAGGTGCTTGAATTGCCAAGTTTTCACCATTGGACGCTTATTTCTCTTTACTATTTTTTTCTTTTGTATTTTTCAAAAGCTTGGTATACCAAGGATCTTCAAGCATAGAACTTCTTGAGATGAATGATGTTGGTAGGATCATTCAAGAGTTCTCCTTCTGGTGTAGATAGCTGATAAGCTCCAGAGCCAAAGGAAGCAGTGACAACATAAGGACCAAGCCATGTAGGTTCATACTTGCCTTTCTTTTCTCGATCTACTTGGACTTTCATGTTTTCTTTGAGGACCATGTCACCTGGCTGAAAGTGTCGTGGAAGCACCTTTTTGTTGAAATTTATTTTGAGATGAGTTTGATAGACTGTGAGATGATCATAGGCTTGTTGCCGCTTCTCGTCTAAGAGATCTAGCTGGGTGAGTCGAGCTACTCTATATTCTTCATCTGATATTTGCCCTTGCAAAGATATGCGCAAGGAGGGAAGTTCAACCTCTATAGGTAGAACCGCTTCGGCACCATAGACTAGGGAGTATGGAGTTGTGCCTGTGGATGTACGAAAGGAAGTTCGATAGGCCCATAGGGCTGGATTTATTTGTAGGTGCCAATCACGACCGGAATCATTGACAACTTTCTTTAGAATTTTGAGGAGGGTTTTATTAGTTGCCTCTGCCTGGCCGTTACCTTGTGGGAAATATGGGCTAGAAAAGCGGTGATGGATGCGAAGGGAAGTGCATAATTCTTCCATGTTGAGATTTTCAAAGTTACCTCCGTGGTCGGTGAAGATGGTGGATGGGATGCCGAAGCGGCAAACAATGTGGTACAAGATGAACTTGGAGACCTGAACTCCTATAGCTGAGACTAGGGGGACTGCTTCCACCCATTTAGTGAAATAATCTATAGCCGTTATTATCCATTTATGTCCATCAGATGAGAGGGGTGTGATAGTTCCAACTAGATCAAGGCCCCAACAAGTGAAAGGCCAAGGTAGTGCAATAGGCTGTAGATCCTGTGCCGGAGCATGCACAAGATTTGCATGCTGCTGACATGGGAGACACTTTCTGACAAAGTCACAGGAGTCTTCTTCAATGGTAGGCCAATAGTAGCCTGCTCTAAGGATTTGTTGCGCTAGGACAATACCACTCGTATGGGCACTGCAAAGTCCAGAGTGTACTTCCTTTAACACCATCGCGGCCTCATTTTGGTCTAAACATTGAGAGAGAGTATCGTGATAACCCCGACGATATAGGGTATTGGCTATGATAACATAGCGGGATGATTTTCGGATGAGGTTCTGGCGTTGGGTACGTGTGAGGTGAGGGGATATGATACCATTGTTAAGGTAAGCGTGAATCTCATGGTACCAAGGGGATTGGGGACCAACCAAGATACAAACATGGTTTGAATCCTCATTCGCATAGGCAGGTGTGAGGAGCTACTCCACTAAAAACTCATACTGTGTAACTGCTTGGGGAATTTCCAAGAGCGAGCCTATAGTAGCCATAGCATCTGCTGCTTTGTTCTGTATTCGAGGCACTTGTGTAAACTGAAGCTTTGCAAAATGTTGGGTTAGCTGATCAACCAACTCTTTGTAGGGTAATAGCTTTTCATCTTTGGTTTGATATTCATTTAGGGCTTGCTTGATGATGAGCTGAGAATGGCCAAAGATTTGTAGCTCAACAATGTTCCATTCTGCAGCTATCTTTAATCCTGCTATGAGGGCCTCATATTCAGCTATATTGTTGGTGCTAGGGAATTGTAGCTTGAAGGCTTTTGGAATGTAATCTCCTTGAGGTGTGACCAACAATATTCCTACCCCTGATCCATGAGATGTGTATGAGCCATCAAAATAAAGTTTCCATGGGGGTTGTTCTTCAATTAGACATATATGCTCATCTGGAAATTCTGTGATCAATGGATAAGCATCTATTAGAGGTGCATCAGCTAGGTGATCTGCTATAGCTTGCCCTTTGATTGCCTTTCTATCCACATACTGGATGTCAAATTCACTAAGGAGCATAACCCATTTGGCCAAACGGCCTGTAAGTGCTGTTCTAGAGAGCATATACTTGAGAGGGTCAATCTTGGAGACTAGTTGGATGGTATGACTTAGCATGTAATGGCGAAGCTTTTGAGTTGAGAAAACAACTGCCAAACAAGCTTTTTCCATAGGAGTGTAATTGAGTTCATAACCAACTAGGGTTCTACTAATGTAGTAGATGGCTCTTTCTCTGTTGTAGTCATCAAGCTGTGCTAGAAGTGCCCCTAGAGCAGTAGGTGTTGCTGATATGTACAAAATCAGGGGACGACCAGGAACTGGTGGAACCAAGATAGGGGGATTGATTAGATACAGCTTGAGATGGTCGAAGCTGCGCTAACATAAAGGATCCCACTTGAAGTTCTCATCCTTCTTCAGTAAATGTGAAAATGGTGTACACTTATCTGCAAGCTGGGAGATGAAGCGCCGAACAGATTGGAGCTTTCCTTGAAGAGAGCGAAGCTGTCATAGTGTCTGGGGAGGAGGCATGTCTAAGATAGCCTTGACCTTCTTGGGGTCGATCTTTATACCTCGTTTAGAAACTATGAAACCTAGAAGCTTTCCAGATGTGACCCCAAAGACACATTTCTTGGGATTCAGCATGAGATGATATTTGGCTAACCTATCAAAGACTTTCTCCAGGTCAGCAAGATGATCCATGAAGGTATGAGACTTGATCAAGATATCATCCACATAATCCTCCAAAATGCTATGGATGAGATCATGAAAAATGGTTGTCATAGCTCTTTGATAGGTAGCCCCAGCATTCTTTAGGCCAAAAGGCATCATGTTGTAGCAAAAGGTTCCCCAAGGGGTAGTGAATGTTGTCTTATGCTGATCCTCTTCTGCAATCTTGATTTGATTATACCCAGAAAATCCATCCATGAGGCACAAAATTTCATGTCCAGCTATAAGATCTACAATCATATCTATGTTGGGCAAGGGAAAATCATCTTTTGGACAAGCTTTGTTAAGATCTCTAAAATCAGTGTAGATTCTGATGTCACCGAAAGGTTTAGTGACAGGGACCATGTCGGAGATCCACTCTGAGTAGTTGATAGGTCAGATAACCTTAGCAGCTAACATTCTTTCTAATTTAGCTTTGACCAATAATGCCACCTTGGGGTGCATTTTTCTAAGCTTTTGTCTGACAGGCTTGATCTTTGGATCAACTGCAAGATGATGACCTACAAGCTTTGGATCAAGTCCTGGCATGTCCTGATATGACCATGCAAATCGGCCAATGTTCTCTCTTAAGACCTGAAAGAGGAGGTCAGCTTGGTCTTGTGATAGGGATGCAACAATGTGAACAAGTTTGGGGATCTCTAATGAACCAATGTTGACTTCTCGAGTATCCTCAATTAGAATAGAAGACACCTCTGGTCGATTATCTTGAGGAGGCAATGCTAAATCCTCATGTTCTTCTGGATTTTCTTGCTGAGGGGTTCTCTTCGTTGCCTTAGCTAGTCTTAGATTCACCTTAGTTCCAGTTTTGGGTGTATCTGAACTAGGTTGGGGATTTTCTCCAAAATACCCCTTAGGATCTAGCTTGTAGATATAGGCAGAATCTGGCTTTGTTTTCTTGTGAGGAGTTTTAGCTCCCATGAATCTTAGAAGTGCCTCCTCTGATGTGAACTCATCAATGTGTATGACACTTGGTTGGTCCCAATCTATGAGTTGTGGATGGGCGAGTGGTAGGTCAATGAGGTGGATGGATAGTTCTTGGAGAATAGAGTCTCCGAGGGAGATTTGGTCTAGGATATCATCGTAGGCTCTCTTTTCAACTTCCTCAGGAATGTCTTCGATTTCGACAAGGTTGCGATGAATGTTTGAAAAAGCGTGACCATTCTCATTGGTGCCCCCAATTGTGGGTATGCCAAAGCCAAGACCTGACTTCGATTCCCACTTGTGTGCGTCGATGGGGCACTGCATGCCTCTTTCTTCTGGTCCTAGACCACCACCTTGATAGTTCCATTTTTCAGTGATGAGCTTATGTTCTTGGGGATACTTTTGGCTAAAGTGATCAAGGCGTGCTTGATTTCTTTGAGGTGCATCCTTATGTAACCATTTGTTGATATCTGGAGTGAGCTCCTCATGAAGAGGGATTTTTGAGGATACAAAGGTTGTTGGGCCAAACTATTTGTATCGAGGAGGTGGAACCTCCTTAGCTTTGTGATATGTCGATCGTCCATGGGCATGTGGATCAAGTGGGAGTGCCCCGACATCAAATGCATCTGACAGACTATACTCTCCACAACCTTTGTTATTGATCTTCACGGTAGACAGGGTAGAGGCGAGGATGGTTTTTGGGTCATTATAAGTGTGGGATGAGCTGGCGATGGATGTGCCGATATCAATTCTAGGGCAATGGTTTGTATATGAAGCTTCAACCGCATTGCAGTAAGCAAAGGGTTCTAGACTTGGCATGGATGGTTACCTCAGTGCCTTGATGCGGAAATTTGATGCACTGATGGTAAGTGGATGGAACGGCTTTCATGGTATGAATCCATGGGCAACCGAGGAGGATGTTAAATGGTAGGTTTAGATCAATAACATGGCAGAGTGTCTCTTGGATGACTGGCCCAACCTTGATTGGCAACAAAATAGTTCCTTCTGTGGTTCTTTCCAAGTTGTCATAAGCTTTGATGGTGATAACCTCACTGATGATATCTGCCTCAGTATACCCAGCTTGTTTTATAAATTTTAGGGTGCAAATATTCAAGGCTGATCCATTATCTATCATTACTCTTTTTACAGCAAAGTTGGATACCATGATGGTTATGCGAAGCGGAAGGGTGTGATCTGGCTCGACCACAGGTATGTCGGTGGGTTTGAACGATAGGGCACATGAGGATGAGAGGTGTCCAACAAGATTACGAAAATTAGTGGCATTGATATCAGAAGGGACACGAGATTCTATGAGAGCACTGTCAAGGATGTTCTTGTACACAGGACTAGTGCGAAGAAGGTCTAAAATGGAGATTTGGGCTGGCATGTTCCCAAGGTGTTCCAAGATATTGTAATGGCTTTTTGATGGAGCTGATAGTGTTGGTGTAACAGGTGGGCCTGCGATGTTAAATTGCGCTCTTCGAGTGGTGACTGCACACTCATTGTTTGGTCCTTGGATATTGATAACATTCACGGAAGGCTCTTTCTCGGATATACAACCTATAAGGCTACCATAGTTTATATAGGATGAAGTGTGGTCATTGTTCTTCCCATGCTGTTGGTTTGGCTGACGGTTGTTGGTGTTGTTGTTGTTGGTTTGGATAGGTGCTTTTGCAGGATTTTGGTTGTGGTGTGGAGGAAAAGAATTTTGATAGATCTGTAAGCCTGCATTGGGAGAGGTTTGGGCACCAACAGTGATTTCCTTCCGATCAATGAGGTCTTGCACATAGTCTTTCAGTTTCATGCATCTAAGGGTAGTGTGACCTTTTACCCTATGAAATTTACAATACTCATTATCTTTGTACCATGCAGCTTTGGATTGGCTTGGGTCAATTTGCTGGGTAGGAGGAAATTTGATGAGGTTTTCTTTGACTAATTTCTCAAAAAAAACATCCAATGGCTCACCAAGGGGTGTATAGTTTCTAGGTGTAGGTTGGAATCTAGGCTTTTTTCCTACAGCTACATTGATGGCATTAGCTTGATTGCTAGACCCTTGGAAGTTGGGTCTTGGATTGTGGTTTTGATAGCTTTGGTTATTCTGTTGTTGGTAGTTGATAGCTTGTTGATTTTTTGGTTGATATGGTGGGTTGGATTGGTTGTGAGAAGGACCAACAATATTCACATGTCTGGTGTCAGTGACGCCATCTATTGCAACGTGCTTGTTTTTGTTCCAATACCTAGACTTGTCATTGGAATGTGATTGATTTTGGTTGGCTTCCTTGTAAAGATTGACCACACCATCTTTAATGAGTCCTTGCTCAAGGATCATTCCTTTCTCTTTGATATCTTTGTAGGTTTGCAAACAGTTCATGGTCATGTGGTGAGCCAAGCTAGGATGGGCATTATCAATAAACATTTTCACCACATGGCGTTCTGGCAAGGTGCAGGATATGTGGGTAGTAAGGGTTTGCCATCTTTGCAGGTATTTGGCAAGGCTTTCTCCACCTTTTTGCTTGGTGTGGACAAGATCAACTATTGATAGCTCTGTTTCAACAAGATGGGCATATTGGGCTACAAATGCCTCAGATAATTCAGCAAAGTTTTTAATTGTGCCATAGGGGATTCTATAAAACCATTCAAGAGCTGGTCCAGCTAAGCTTTTGGGAAAAAGGCGCAAGAGGAAGACATCATTGTATGCTACGTCCTGGCAGTACATGTAAAATTCTTTGATATGTGTGACAGGGTCTCCTTTTCCTCTGAATTTGTCAAATTTGGGTACCTCAAAGTGTTTGGGAAATGGTGTCATGGTAAT
The DNA here is from genome assembly GCA_028749045.1 of Cupressus sempervirens. Classification (NCBI taxonomy): domain Eukaryota; kingdom Viridiplantae; phylum Streptophyta; class Pinopsida; order Cupressales; family Cupressaceae; genus Cupressus; species Cupressus sempervirens. Next base: position 379,620,877 of record CM053789.1, read on the forward strand.
GGCTCTATCAAATGGGTAAGGACACACATTCTCAAACTTGAATGTCTTCAGATCATTCCCTTCTTGGATGGCTTTCAGAGCTATCTTCATTTGCTCCCATTCTGAATTGATAGGTGATGGTTGGGGTGTCCCCAATGTAGGAGTGCCTTGAGGTAGGTATGTGCTGGATGGGGCCACTGAATATGGATGGCTATGAGGGATTTTCTGATAGGGATTGTACATTGTTTGGGCAGTTGCATGGTGGATGACAGGTTGCTGAGGGGGAGGTGGCGCATATTGCTGCATGTGCTGCGAGGCTTGCTGTTGATATGGGATTTGAGGTTGGGATTGAGGAACATAAGCTGGCTGTGGGATAAATGGATTGCTTTGTGGAGGTAAGGTATAAGATGGTTGAGAGGCTTGGGGAAAGGATCAAGGGGCTTGTGGGGTTTGACCAATATATGTGGGTTGTGCCCCCATTTGGGATGGTATCTGCAAATAATTGGTGGTTGGCTGGGGTGATGGATTACCTCCTAGAAGTGGCATTGAAAAGTAGTTAATAATTGGAGGTAATGGATTAGTTGGTGGTGGAGGTGGTGGGAATTGAAAGCTTGGGAATGGAACTGATGGGGTTTGATAGCTTTGTGGTTGGATTTGGAAGCTTGGTAGAGCCGTGGCAGGGGCTGGAGTCACTTGGGAGTTTGGTATAAAATTGGTAGTAGCTTGTGGGATTTGATAGCTTTGTGGAGTGAGGGTAGTAGCTTGTAGATTTGTGGCTAATGGTATTGAGCTCCCAAGACCTAATGGAAATGATGGGATTGTGCTTTGGGCTACAGTGAACAAGCTGGAGGTGATGAAAGGTTGATTACTTGGCCCCATGGGTGGCATCCCTATTGTATATTGCTGAGGTTGGCCAAAGATGCTAGCACTGATTTGGGAGATGGGTGGATTTGGAAGGCTGGGTTGGGGAGCAGCAGCAGCAATAGTGAAGGGGGTGAACGGTGAGCTGTTTTGGGTAAAGGGGGTTTGGAGCGGAGAGGTATGAACCAAGGATGGAGTGGTGGTGGATGGGTTGGCTTGCGGCATGGAGATTTCAACTTGGGTGGATGATGGTATGTTTGGGTCTGTTGGATCATATGGATTGGCTGGAGGCTCTTCTTTTGGCATATATTGAGGATAATTTGGATCATAAGAGCCTATGGGTGGTGGTAGCTGCCCAAACAATGGGTGAGATGGATCTGATAATGGAGGGGGTCTTCCAAAGTCAAAGGCTCCTACATTTTCCCTTCAAAAATTAGCCATGATTGTCTCTTTGTTCTTGTCTATAATGGCATTTACCAATACTGCATTTCCTGGTTGGTTCATGAAAGCTTCAATGTCAGTACATGATGGCATAGCTTTCTCTAGGCTAAAGGATGGTTGAGTGCTCAAGGGGGGTGAGGTTGTTCGATCCAAATGATAGGGCTCCATTGTTTCTTTCTTCTTGGCTAAGCGAGTGACGGGTGGCATGAAAAATGCTCCTAGGAATGAGATGCAATAATGCTGATGGATGCAAAAGGGGGAAGGCTTCTCTATGCAAATGATTTCCTAGGTTAAGGCAAAGCTATATGAAAAAACCTAAGGAGGATTGGGTTGGAGATTCTAACTTCAAAGATATGTTGCCAAAGCACGAAAGTTTTGCTTTCCTATGTGCAAGCTTGGTGGTGATTGTGTCAACTTAAGGATAGACTGATGATCCTTTAGGAAGAACACGAGATTGACCACTTGTGGATCCCAACCTTTAGCTCAAGGTGATGAGGGATAACAAGTGACAAAGCTGGATTACCCTAGACAAAGCTCTGTCAAAGGGATAACCTTGGTGAGATTGATGGATTTGGAAGATTTTAGGAGTGGCAAACTTTTGGCAAAAGTGACAACAATTTTGAAGGCTTGGATGTGAGGTTTTGATTGCTGGCTAGATGGTTTGATTCTAAATGAGATGGATGAGCTAATAATGCTTAAGGGGATAACCTAAGATGGCTGTCTTTTCTACAAAGATGACTCTAAAGTGAAGCTCATCCAAGAAGATGTGGAGAAACAAAGGTGTCTAATCATAGAAATCATGCCTAGTTGGTAAGGCATAAGCAGGATTAACTCCTGGATGTTGGCTAAATTTGATGGTGCGCTCTAACCAGGCCTCTTGAAGTGCTTCGTTGGTAGCTTTGTCCTTTGCTTTGTGGAGTTTGGCAATTCGTGGGCTTGGTTTTATTTCTTTTCTCTTGGCTGAAAGTTCTTGGTATGCTAGAGATGGTTTGAGTTTAACTTTGTGGAACTTCTGTTTGGGTTTGGGTTGCTCTGACATCAATTTCTGAATCTGCTTGGCTTTGAGAGATCTTGGTTGTTTTTCTTCAACTCGTTCAACTTCTGGAATAGGCAGTGACTACGCTAAGTATGCCCTAAGCTAGGATTGACCAAGTTTGGCAAACATTCATTCAACAAATAAAAGATCAAGCAATAGATAGAAACAACCAGATAGAAGTTTTTGATTTTCAGAAAGTGATACTTGCGCCAAGGAGTGTGTATGTTCTACAAATGTTTCGATCAGTCACCTCAAACACATTAACATCCTAGATGGTTGTCTACAAGGTTGACAATTGGTTTAGCTAAGGAGTCCTTGATATACCCAAGGTACATGAGGCCCAAATCTGTAGATGAGACCAAAAAGATGTCACACAGCCGAGAGGAGCGGTAACCCACTTCTCCTCTTTCACTTCTCAAGGGTATAAAGTTCCTTGAGGCTTAGCCTGAGTGACAAAATCTTGATCCCAAGAGAGGTGTCTTTCGATTCACCTCCCAATTCTTATACTCCGCCAGAACGCTGGAGTTGAGGTCATCCAAGGGGTGATGAAATCCCCAAGCAGGCCTCCTAAAAAGAAACAAGGTTTTGGATCCTAATCTTATGCACCCAAGATGGCCTCGAAAGACGACAAGGGGAGAGAAGACTTGGATGACCTTGGGCTAAAAACACCCTTGTTCTTTTACCAACTGACTCTTATGTGTGCTAATCTAGACTTTGCAAGCACTCATGTTTAAGAGACAATGTTCAATTCCAACTTGAAGCCCCAACAAAAGTAAATCGATCGAAGAATGCAAACAATAAGAAGAGTTAGGGTCAACAAAAGCAAACTCGCGCACCCAGAGGCCCTCCACGTCAAGTATTGATTAATTTTATTTAAGGCATTCAAGATTGAGTGTGAGTTTGTTTTAAGCCCAAAAAAAAAGTGTGTGAGATTCGATTTCAAGTGCGCGCCCGGAGGCTCTCCACATCAGTTGTTGTTCAATTTTAGTGCCCAAATTTGAAGTGTGATTGATTTAATCTAGAGTTTTGATCATTTAAGAATTTTGATAAAGTTAAAGCAAACATTCAAAGACCAAGTGAGTGAGTTAGATTGTGGAACATTTAACACCTTTTTCAAGTAGACCCATCCCCATAAATGGCGCTGAGATTGCAACCAATGGTTAATATTTGATGGGTGATTAGAAAAGAGGTGAGTCCAAGGAACTACTCTAATTGATTTTTGCAAATTTGTATTTTAACTTAACAAGGTTTCTTAAATGTCCAAAAATCAAACTTTACCTAGATTGCATGTGGAAAAGAGATTTGTTTTGTTCAATTTTTAGAAGCTCCAAATGAAGTGTTTGATATTGCAATGGTTAATTGATCCTTATAATTCAAGATTGGATTTGTTGTTTTAATCATGCATTCAAGGAAAATTTGATTTTAATCCATGGCATTCAAGAGTGATTTTAGCAACATGCATTCAAAGAAAAGTGGTTAAACATTCAAGTGTTTTCTTTTGAGCATTCAAGATTGAGATTTTGTGTGTTGTTTTAAGAACTTTGAAGTGCTTTGTTTTAACCTTAGATCATTCAAGATTTTTTTTGGACTCAAAAGTGAAAATGACTCTTTGGACTTTGGTTTTCATTCAAGGTTTTGTGTTCTAGTTTGCATATTTTAAGCCCAAAAATGATATTCCTAGATTGTTTTGATGCATGAAAATCCTAAGAAACATTCAAGATTTTGCAAATAAGACATTTGTTTGGAACAAATAACAAAGCTTTTAGGACAATTTTTGGCAACCATTTAGGACTCTTAGTTTTCATAAGATTTTTTTTAAAAGAACTTTAGTGTGCACTTAGTGTTGATTTTGAACATTTTGAAATGGAAACTTGAAGTTCTTTTTAAATTCCCAAAAATGAAGTGTTCCTAATTTTGCATGAATGCATCTAAAACCTTGATGTTGCAAGGATGCAAATGATTAGATTGGTTTAGTTTCACTTGTTAAAAGATTTTTTCTTTCTTGCAAATTTTTAATTTTTCAATGGATTTAAGTATGATTTGGGGGTTCATTTTAAGCACTAAAAAGAAGTGTGTATGATTTTCCTTCCTTAAAAAAAAATGGCCAAGATCTCCCACAAGAAGAAGAAGAAGAAGTAGATGGAATAAGAAGAATATAGACAAGAAGAGGAAGAAGAATTTCAAGTTCTTTGTCCACCTATAAGCTTGAAAAATCTGCAAACACTATGAGATAGATTATGAGTTCCTTTGTCTTCTTCATGCTCATGTGGACCTACAAAACCAATTTATACAATCCTACCAATCACAAAAACAAGAAAAATTAGCCAAAATCAGCAAATAACATACAAAACTTTAACTAAAAAAGCTAATGAAGATTACCCATGCAGGGTCCCACCGGGCGTGCCAAAATGTATATGAGCAATGTTAGTATGCTAATAGAAACCAAATTTAAATAAAGCTTCTACAAACTAAACAAAATTCATAAACTTCAAGATAGACTAAGATGAACTCTCAATTGAGAATATGAGCCATTAATGGACTCTCTCAATGAGAAGCTCTCTTGTTGAGTGGCTTTGTCTAAATATATAGGATGTATGCTCAAGCTTATGCTTCAAAAAGGGCTTCAAATGGAGTTGGAATTTGGATGTGAGTGTATGGTTTGGATGTAAAATGGCTTCTCAAAATGGCATTATGACTTTACTTCATGGATTGTGTTGTTTTGTAAAGGGGAAGGATCCAATTTATAGGCAAGAGGCTTGAGAGATTGAGGGCTAAGATGCAAGGATGGGAAAAAGCTTATGGAAGGCTCAGATTGCATGAGAGGAGAGCACATGGATTGTGCTTCCTTATAGCCAATCAAGGAGTGACACATGTCACATGGTGAGAGGATGGAGGAAAGGGCAAGGATAAGTCAACAAAGGAGGCTCAAGAGATAAAATCTTCATAAAGACCCTCATAATGACTTGTAAGAGCAATAAAAGGGCTTGTAAGAGTCATTTATGACCTAGTGGACTTCATAAAGTTTTATGGTTGAGATATTTTGAGGGTGAGGAGAGCAATTTCGACTTGGGCTTGATTAGGAAGGTTCTAAGCTTGCTTAGGCTTGTGCAAATGATTAGAGGATGGATTAGGATGGTTTAGGATTAGCTTAAGGATAGGAAAGTGGATGGCATTTAATGAGGGTGGGTGAAGGAAGAGATATTTGTTAACTTTGGCTTGGGTTAGTAAGTTTTAACCCATGTTTAGGGAATGTGACAAGGTTAGGAGGGGATTAGGATTAGGTTTAAAGACATCTTCTAGAAGAGTCTAGATTTTGGATGAGGATAAAGACTTTCTAGAATAGTCTAGAATTTCTTAGGATGAGGATGAAGACTTTCTAGAAGAGTCTAGAACTTCTTAGGGTGAGGATAAATTAGATTTTTAGGAAATAAATAAAGTTTTATTTATTTCAAGGGTTTGGGTTGAGGAGATATTTATTAAAACTTTTTTAATAAACATGAGGATTAATATTTAATTTTAATTAAATATTTTGAGTTGGGGTTAGGGGTAGGAAATGATGAGATTAGCCTTTAATCGAAATTAAAGAAGGATTAGAAGATTTTGGAAGAGGTTATTGGTCATAAGGAAATTTGGCCAAGTTTTGGGCAAAAAATAAATTTTTTATTTATTTTAGGATTTTTAGTCAATTTATTAATTAAATAATTAATAAATAAGAAAACAATGTTTAAATAAGATTTAAACATTTTTGGGAGGGATTCCTTAATTAAATATTTTTAATTAAGATAAAGGGATTTAATGGCATAAAAATTAATTAATTAATTAATTAATTAATTAATGATGATGTCATCAGGACTTTTTCAGAAAATAAAAATACTTTATTTTCTAAAGGTTTTTAGGTGTCTACAGGTTTGGCTTCCTCCTCAAGCTTAATAACATGCTCTATCCCCTTGTTAGGAGGAACCCCATGTATAATATTACCGAATAGTTTAGTGTTCTTGTCAAGTATGTCCTAGATATCTAGTGTATGATTCTTCACCTATGGCTCCCATGAAGCTAGCATAGTGAAACATTTTTCTACCCACTCTATGTCATCATGTTGAAAATGTCTTTGCATTCTCCTCATGGAGATTACTCTACAACTCCCATCTGAAAGTAATCTAAGTACAACAGTTATGCACTCATGCCAGAATCTCATCTCCAATTTTTCTGGGTTTAGTGTGAACTCAAATAGCGAGGCCATCCATGTCATCCCAAGGATGACATCAAAATCTCCCATGTCTAATACATAGAACTCATCTTCTAACTCATAGCCATCTCCAAACCTGATGCGGCCATTAGATATATTCCAAGTGTATAATAATTTGTCATTATTAGCCACCATAGCTCCAAACCCTACATACTCCTCAGTCTATAAACCTTTCTTGGCTACCAATTATGCATCTATTAAACTATGTGTAGATCTAGTGCCAATAAGAAAGATAATTTTCTACCCCTAGATAGTACCCCTGACCTTATATGTGATTGTCTTTTGAGCCCCTAGGTAAAAGCACAGATCTGTGTCACTGTTTATGATACCAAAACCTATTTTGGTCAGATTTCATTTCTTTATCAAAAGTCAATTTTTTTCAAAAACTAAAAATACCCTTTTATAAATCTCAGATTCAATATCATCATTATATAAATTTTTGAGTGTTTTAATTAGTTATAATATGTTATAATCTCAAAATATTATAAGTCGATATTTCAACATTTCAGAAGATGCTCCTTCATAAAAGGAAAAAAATAGTAAAAGATATCAAAAAAAAATTAAAAAATTATTTATCTCTGGAGGAGAGAATCCTCTTCATGAATATGTAATTTTTTTTCAAGAAGGCATAGATTTGATAGGGAAGTTTTGACGAGAGGAAATAACTGTTGGATTCTGATAAGGTCGAACTTGAGTACTTATAACAAATAAAATATACAACAAATATACAACAAATATATATATATATATATATAAATTCACTAGCTATACATGTCATCTATAAGATATTTTCAAATTAGAACAAAAAAAGATGATTTTCATATACTTGTTTGACGGGAACTACACCCTATATTTTTTACAGTTAAAAAATGGACTTCAAAATAAAATAAAATGAATAAATTCTTACTCAAAAAATTATAAAAATTATAGGCATAAAATTCATCCAGTTCTGCACATTTCATCAATTTACATCATCTTCATATTTTAAACATAAATACCATTTTTTTGTCATTAATGTTGAATTGTCACATTCTGATATCACATTTATTTATAAAAGTTGACATAGGTTTTTGCTTTTAACCCCCCATTAAATGTGTTAATGACCTCTCATCCTTAGGAGTTTCTCTCTCTTCTATAGTGCATCTCTCTCTAACTGTGACTCCTTTGTTGAGAAATACTCCATTTGATTTGCCTTATCCTTGAGAGGGCACTTATGAGATAAGTCTCAAGGCTCTCTGCAATGAAAACATAACTTCTTTCTCCTCAACTCATTCAAGGTATCAATATCCAACTTATTATTTATTTTTGGCTAAGCATCCTTATGAAATAGGTTTTTGTCCTTCTCCTTATCCTTCTTTGTATATGAATCCCTAGGCTAAAATCTTCTTCTAAAAGAAGAAGGTGCTAAGTTGCGTACCTTCTTAGTGGCCTCTTGTAATGTAGTTGGGCCACGCCCCTTGACCCAACCCCTCAAGGGATCTTATATTTCATCCATAAAAAATACTACTAATCTCCTCTCTAAAATATTTATCACCAACACAACCAACCTTTGAAATTCAATGATATACGTCTCAACTGATACCTACTACTTTAGTTGTGCCAACTCCTTAAACTGTAACTTGTAAGGAAACTTAGGTGCGGAAATAGCTTCCTACACTAATCTCATAAGGAAAGTATGATGCAAATCCTATTAAAATATTCTACATTTATAGATTTAGTATCGTGTAAACAACAATATTGCAGCCAACCATGCATATAGAAAATAGACAGAGAAAAGAACACATAACATAAGGATTTGCCGATGGGGAAAAACCTTTCAATAAAACAACCCCACCCCTTCAGAACCTGCACAATGTATTATCTTCAACACAAGGTTACAATACACTTGCAATGCAAGTTTAACATCAACAACTAGAAGACTCTAGTAGCTACTCGCAGTACCAACAATACTATCTCTCACATCACTTCTCTTCGTAACCCTAAACATGCTTATAACATGCGCTTCCCTTTAGGGCTACTCTCAAATATCTTAGTCGCCACATGTCTTCACCTTTCATTGAATCTTCCTAACATAGCTCTTACGTGTCATAGGAATCCGTCATAATCATTTTAGTCATGATCTCCTTACACACAATTCAAGATGTCGACACATCAACATTATTTACAAGAAATACATTTTACAAAACAAATAATAAGAATAGGAATTATACAAGGTTGAGACACCTTATTCCTAACATTCTCCCACTTGTCGAACACCTTGTAAGAGCAACAGGAACATAACAGGAACTAATCACTATAGGCCAAAAGGGCCATAGACTCCGAACACCATCTGAACTTCTCAGTGCCCACTGGTTTCATTAATGCATCTAAAACATTCTTCATAGTATCTACCTTTTCCAAATTTACCTTTCCATCTTCCACCATATCTCTCACAAAGTGATACTGCACATCAATGTGCTTCGTTCTGGCATGGAAAGTTGGATTCTTTGCAAGGCAAATAGCACTCTGAATGTCACACCAAATAGTAATCTGTTTTGCATCAACACCAACATCAAAACACAATCTCTTAAGCCAAATGGCTTTCTTACAAGCATGAGTAGCAGGCATGTACTCAGCTTCTGTAGTGGACAAAGAAACCACAGGTTGTCACTTACTCATCGAACTGATGGCACCACCAAACATAGTGAACACATAAGCACTGGTGGATCTCCTACAGTCAATATCACCTGCCCAATCTGAATCCACAAACCCATGAATACAAATTGAATGCAGAGATCCAGAAGAGTTGCCATGATAACATATGGAGTAATCTGATGTACCCCTCAAATATCTAAATACTCTCTTAACTGCATCCCAATGTATCCATCCAGGATTAGCCATAAATCGACTCAGGACTCCCACTGCTTGGGCAATGTCTAGTCTAGTACAGACCATAGCATACATAAGATTGCCAACTGCACTAGCATAAGGTACTCTACTCATGTCCTCCACCTCACTAGGAGATTTTGGACAATCATCTATAGATAACTTTGTTCCCACAGGAATAGGAGAACATAGTGGTCTACAATCTACCATGTTGAACCTATCCAACACAGTCTTCACATACTTACTCTGACTCAACCAAATTTTTCTGTTGACCTGTCTCTACTGATTTCCATACCCAAGATGTACCTAGCTGCCCCAAGATCTTTCATCTCAAACTGTGCTGACAACTGAGATTTAAAATCAGAAATCATACCCTTACCCTTCCCAAACAGCAACATATCATCAACATATAATGCAACAATAAGAAGGCGATCATTTTCAATTCTGAAATAAACACAATGATCTGATTTCGATCTTACAAATCCAATTGACAACACAAAGGCATCAAACTTAAGGTACCACATCCTAGGAGATTGCTTCAAACCATATAGAGATTTCTTTAATCAACAAACTAAGGATTCTTTACCTTTAAAAATGTAGTGCTCAGGCTATGACATATAAGTCTCTTCCTCCAAATCACGATGAAGGAAAGTTGTCTTGACATCCATCTGTTATATCTCTAAATCATATGATGCAGCAAGAGATAACAAATATCTAATGGATGTCAACTTTGCAACAGGAGAGAATATTTCACCATAATCTATTCCCTTTACCTGCGAATACCCCTTTGCAACCAATCTAGCTTTGCACCTTTCAACACTGCCATCTGCACAGAATTTCTTCTTGAACACCCATTTATAGCCAACAAATTTTCTCCCTTTAGGCAAAGGTACAAGGTCCCATGTTTTTTTTTCCTCTAATGAAGCCATCTCATCATCCATAGCCTCAATCCAAGAACCTGCATCTTCCATGCCCAAAGCCTTTTTCACAGATCTAGGCTCATCAGTGTTTGTAATCAAAGAAAAAGCACAACTGGAATCTAACATAGAATAACCAAACCTTTCTGGTTGCTTTCTTTCTCTCATGGATCTCCTCAAGGGCTGAGGTTGAGGTTGTTCTTCCTCTTCTTCTAAACTATCAGAGTTGCTAGAGCTCTCCTCATCATTAGACCCAACATGGTCTCTCTGTTCAGTCTTCTCAGGGGTAGGAGGCAACTGAACAACATCTTTTTTCTTTTATTTTTCATCTAGTTGTAGCACAATAGGAGAAGATGTTAGCTCTCTAAAAATAACATTTCTACTATACAACACCTTACTAGTCACAAGATCCCAAAGCTTGTATCCTTTCACACTAGCACTGTACCCGATGAAAATACATTTAACAGCTTTGTTTTCCAACTTAGATATTTTCTCCTTTGGAACATGTGCATAAGCTTCACAACCAAAAACATGAAGATGTCTAATTGAAGGCTTCTTACCAGACCACACCTCCATGGGTGTCTTACCAACAAGGGTTGTTGTAGGAGATCTGTTAACTAAATAGCAAGTAGTGGCCACAGCTTCGGCCCAAAACCTTTGTTCTAAACCAGCTCCACTAAGCATACTCCTAGCCTTCTCCATCAGTGTCCTATTCATTCTCTCTACAACTCCATTTTGCTCCGAGGTATAAGGAGTTCTCTTATGCCTCTTGATACCTTGTTCTTTACAGAACTATTCAAACTCTGCTGAGAAAAACTCACCACCATTGTCAATTCTCACACACTTAATCTTCTTACTAGTCTAATTCTCTACAAGGGCTTTAAATTCCTTGAATTGACTAAAGAATTGTGTCTTACTTTTAAGGAAATAAATCCATGTCCTTCTACTATAATCATCTATGAAAGATACAAAAAATACAGACTTGGAGATTGAAGGAACTTTTACAGGACCAAATACAACAGAATGAATAAGATCCAAAACATCAGAAGATTTGTGAGAACTAGAGTAAAACTGAACACGATTTTTTTTACCATATACACAGTGTTCAGAGAAGTCAAACTCGAGATTTTTATTTTTCAAGGTTTTGAGACCCTTCTCACCAATGTGACCAAATCTCAAATGCTACAACATTTTCTTTTCTGCAGGAAGCTTTCCTTCCAAAGTGTTTACACCCTTAGGTACACTTGTTGCACTACCATCAGAACCACTAACCATAGTCTTCTTTACTTCTCGTTTAGATGGTGGAAATGAAGTGATAGCTCCTCTCTTCTTTGAAATAGAAGAACTATTACACTGAGAAATGTATGCATCAAGCTGAAAAAAAGTACCTCTCCTAGTACCCTTAGCAAGCACCATAGCTCCTCTCATCATCTTACAACCATCTTTAGGAAAAACAACTTGCACACCTACATCATTCAACATACTTACAGATAATAGGTTTTGTGCCAAACCTAGAATGTGCATAACTCCATTGATTCCCTTTACTCGTCCATCAGGAAATTTGATAGTGACCTTTCCACGTCCAACTATCTTTAGGTGAGAATCATCACCCAAGTACAGCTTTCCACCATCGAACTCTCCATATCTTGAGAACCAGTTTCGATGAGAGGTCATGTGAAAAGATGCACCTGAGTCAACCAACCACACATCATCAAATGCATGGGCTGCCAAAGCTACGATGAATGCATCGCCATCTTCTTGAGATTTTTTAGTACCAAAATCTGAGGCTTTCTTCTTCTTCTTAGGCTCTTTACAGTCTTTACGAAAGTGTCCAGTCTTATCAGAGTTCCAACATTTTTCCTTGGACTTATTGGAATTCTTTGACTTCCCATGGGATTTGGATCTGCCCTTATTGTCAGACTTATTGTCATTTTTCTTCCCTCTTTATGTGGATCTCCCACGAACAGCAAGGGCTTCTTTTTTCAAAATAGAAGCCTTTCTTCACATCTCCTCTGATAGCACCGAAGACACCACATCATCCATTTTGAAGGTGACTAATGTGCTTTTGAGAGCCATCACAAGATGGTCCCATGAATCCGGTAAAGAACATAAAAGTGTGTAGAAACGATCCTCCTCCTCTAACTTGACACCAGCTAATGTCAATTGTGCAGCCAATAGATTAAATGCATTTAAATGATCCGTTAAGGATCCACCTTCCTCCATTCGTAGAGAATACAACTTCTTCCTCAGGAGCAACTTGTTCACCAAATATTTGGCTTGATACATGGCCCCAAGTCTCTCCCACAAACTATATATGATTTTCTCATCTAGAACATTTAGAAGGATTGCATCGGTTAAACAGAGTCTTATGAGACCCTTAGCTTTACGGTCTTTGATATCCCAATCTTCTTGAGCTATAGTTGCTGGTCTTGTAGCGCTTGTAGTCACTTCCCATAGGTCACGATCTTCCAACATGTCTTCCATCTTGAGTTTCCACAACTCGAAATTAGTACCATTAAATTTCTCCACCTCCATTCTTCCATATGATGAACTTGCCATCTCAATATATAAATAAGATCTAGGATGCTCTACACAAGACTCCCACTCAACTTGAGATTAGCTCAAAAAACCCTACCCAACAACTAGGATCAAAAGTTGATCAAGCTCTAATACCACTTGTAAGGAAACTTAGGTGCGGAAACAGCTTCCTACACTAATCTCATAAGGAAAGTATGATGCAAATCCTATTAAAATCTTCTACATTTAAAGATTCAGTATCATGTAAACAATAATATTGCAGCCAACCATGTATATAGAAAATAGACAGAGAAAAGAACCCATAACACAAGGATTTTCTGGTGGGGAAAAACCTTTCGGTAAAACAACCCCACCCCTTCAGAACCTGCACAATGTATTATCTTCAACACAAGGTTACAATAAACTTGCAATGCAAGTTCAACATCAACAACCAGAAGACTCCAGTAGCTACTCGCAGTACCAACAATACACTCTCTCACATCACTTCTCTTTGTAATCATAAAAATGCTTATAACATGTGCTTCACTTTAGGGCTACTCCTAAAGGTAAACCGTATTAGGGTTTTACCATTCTCTGAGAAAATAGGAATTGGGGTAGAGTGTATAGTACTCAAATATCTTAGTTGCCACATGTCTTCACCTGTCATTGAATCTTCCTAACATAGCTCTTACATGTCATAGGAATCCGTCATAACCGTTTTATTCATGATCTCCTTACACACAATTCAAGATGTCGACACATCAACATTATTTACAAGAAATACGTTTTTCAAAACAAATAATAAGAATAGGAATTATACAAGGTTGAGACACCTTATTCCTAACATAACTTAGGATCTTTAGTATCAAAAATCTTTATGAGTCTCTCAGTGAACTCCTTGTAAGATGTGATTTGGTTATGCCGCAAGGTTACCATGCCATGTTGCCACCACTCCTACACTAGGTGATCGAAATGAACAGTTGCATACTTGGTACCCCTCCTCTTCAAGCATAGGATTTAGTTGCAAGTATGTATCTGCCTTCTACACCCAAGCTCATGTAGTCATCTTCCCTGAAGCATCATAATAAGGTAAAGAAAATTTTCCCACTTTCTTTCTTAGACCAAAGTTTTGATTCCTCCCTCCTACTCTAGGCATGTGTCTCATCCTCAAGTCCATATAATCTTTAAGGGAAATATCTACTTGAAACACTAGTCCACTGGCCTCTTAGTCCCTTCTAAATTGATCCTGTAGCTTTGTAATCTATAGTTCATTTATTAGTTGAACCAAATCTCTTGGTGGGAAGGTGCATAGAAGAGGTCTTGAGCTTGCTATCCAAGCTAGGTACGTAATGTGTCTAAAGTTTTCAACCTCATTACCATTGTTGCTATGTCCATTATTATTACCATTAATGTTATTCTTAGGACCATTTTTTTTCATTGGCCTCTATTATTATCGTTGCCCCCATTGTTATTGTTTTCATTGTTGGCATCACCTAGATTAATGTTGATGCCCATTTGTCTAGCCATAAGCTACATCATCATGTCCATTTACTTATTCTACTCTTGATGCCTACATTGCCCTTTCTCTAAAGTATCCAGTAATTGTCTAAACATTACCTTCCACTAATCTTGATTGGTGTTCCTATCTCTACCTAGTCCTGCATTCTTGTCATCTCAGTCACCCATATTATTTTCCTAATCAAAGAATATATCCTCTGTGTTTGTATGACTGGATTCTATATCTACTCATATGGATGATCTACACTATTCACTCTGCAAGTCTTAAATCCAATTTTGTCTTACTCTGGTATTGTTGAAGTTATAAGACCCCTATTGCATGCTCAAACATACTTTCTTAACCTATTTATTCCTGATTTTAGTGTTTTGACATTTTTTCAAGCATTTTTCCCTCTCCCTTGCTATTATAAATTTCATCTAATGCCTCCACAGGATGGTAGGACAACTAGGCTCTAATACCATTGTAATGGGCACACTTAAATGCCCAAAAATTAAAACATCTATTAATAAGTATTTTGTCAAATAGTTTGCATCTAGCTCCTTATTCCTCTATTTACTAATTTAACCTCTTATGACTTCAAAAATAGGACATTTATATTGTTTGTTTGCATGGAATTGAAAATCACACAACATGAACAAAATGAAAGTACAATGATATGTAGATTGGAAATTGTATCATTGTTGATAAGATGTTATTTTTTGAATTTAATAAAATAAAATACATCGCAAATTATCAACTCACTAATTTCTCCATTATTATTGACATAATTCTTCAACAAATGTTATTTAAACTTGATGTTATAGTGACATGAATAGTGTCTAATGAAAAGTAACTACATGAATAGTGTCACATGAACAATACCAATGTGAATAGTGTTGCTACCATATTTTTGTCTTTAAACAATCCAATATCTTCATAAAATGATTCCTTTAAAGTAGCATAAGCATAGATGAGTAATAAAGAAGATATGAGCACAACATCAAATCTGCCTATACCTAGAAACAAAACCAATCTACCTGGTAATGAAGTTGATGATAACAGATTTGAAAGGCCAAATGCCAAGGGATTAAGGTCTAGAATGTCAGAAGAGAGGATAGATATACTCTAATGCCAAGAATGAATCAACAACTCACACATCAATTTTCTTCTTATATTCAACCTGCTAAACAATGGCCACTAGCTCTCCTTTTATTTCCACCTCATAGGGTTGACCCACTTTTGAAAAGCAATGTGGGATAAAGTATTTTAAAATAAAATAATATAAAAAAACATCCTATGTCTCCCTTGAGTGTCCCCTTTCAAACACACAACCCAACATAAATAGAATTAACACTTTATTATTTTAATATTTATTTTAAATGCTACTTTAATAAAGTTCATGCATTAAAATAATATATCAATCAGACTCAAAATGAAGCAAGTGATAGCTTGTCGACAATCTTTCAATGTGAAGCTTTAAGTCCAATCATTAGAAATAATATACCAACTCTAATGTCTACTCAACTTACTATAAATAGTAATTCCATCCAAAGACCACACAAACAAACTCCAAGTGGCCTAAAACTAGGAATTACTAGGCCAAATCACTCCAAGATCCCTCTATACTCCTCACTAACCCTTGAGACCAAGCAAAACTAGGCTAGTGGAAACATAGCTGACAATTGCTAAAGAGTGGACATTACATTATCTTAACAAAGTATGTAGCAATTGGAAAGAAAAGAATGGGTTAAAAAGAGAGTGTGTGGGAAAATAAATATTGAAAAGTCCAAGGCACCCATTTTTGCACACATTGATTATACATATTGAAAGGGAGAGTTGTGGACTACTACACTGGTAGAGACTTGAATGTCATTTTCCATCAAAACTTGGAAAAAATATTTCCAGAAAATAGTATTCCATTTGTTTCTCATATTGTAGTTTTTCATAATTCTCAGCTTTTTTAATTTATAATGATTAATTTATGAGATTGTGGTGCAAGAGAACCAATCAATCAATCAATTTGATGTTATTTCATGTAAAGACCAATATAATCATATTGAAAATGTTGTTAATACTTATGTATTTAATAGTGTATTCTAGAAAAACTAATAGTTTTGAAAGTTTTAACCAATATGTGAGAAGTTGAATAACCTTTATAAGTTTTGTAACGTTTGGAAAATAATTATTAAAGGCTAGAGTTTCTTAAAATAGACACAGCAGTAGTAGAGATGTAACCAAAAAATACAACTTTTGGTTATTTCCTATAGGATCAATAGTTAAGAATTCCCATGAAAGGAAAATACGAATTAGGGTTTGGAGATATTTGAATTTTGAGTTTGATGGTTGTAATATATGCTTTCAAACATACCTAGAATTTGATGGCCATAATGGTCATTTTTGAAAATTTTAGCCGTATATGAAAATCTAAAATTTCTTTAGACCATATAGGCTAACATGTCATATTTTTCTAAAACCATCAATATGAAACTTTAAGTTATTAATAAACCGTAAAAATTTATTATAAATAATATAATAATTTATTTTACAATAATAAATATATGCTATTAGTTTATTTATCTATTTTAAAGTGATAGATATGAATATTCTATTTTAATACAAACCTAGAAACTTACTAATTACTAATTATTATATTATTATATAACATATATATATATATATTTTATATTGGCATATAGTATGTAATGTTATGTTTCTATATTGTTTATTATACATTTATATTAACTTAAATCTTTCTAAAATAACATATACAAACTTAAAATTTGTCTATTTAATTTGAGATTTTTGTATGTGTAGTTATTTTTTAGTTTTAGTTTTTTTAAGATATAGAAAGGTTCTATATAATTTATTACACTAGCTATATATACCTCTATATATATTACGCCGAGATTAATCGTTCTCGAGGCGCCTATTTTTATTTAATCCCAAAGTTATTTTAATCGAAATTGGGATTAATGAAAATAAAAATAGGCGCCTCGAGAACGATTAATCTCGGCGTAATATATATAGAGGTATATATAGCTAGTGGCAGTCGCGGCGCAATAGGAAAACTATTTACTTTTTATTTTTTATTTTGATAAGGTTACTATAAAATTGTTAATTAATTTTTAATTAGAGTTGTATGAAGTTAGTATAAAATTATGCTTCAAACTATTTTTAAAAATTTAATATAAGGAGTTTAATATAGATTAAAAATATATTTTTTATTTTTGGGATATTGTAATGTAAAATGTTATAGTCATACATAGATATATGGTTAGGGACAAAGTTACCATTATAGTTAATGTTAACCTTAGGGATAGAATTAGGGTTAGGGTTAGCATTAGAGTTAGGGTTGGAGTTAGGGTTAG
Organism: Cupressus sempervirens; assembly: GCA_028749045.1. Classification (NCBI taxonomy): domain Eukaryota; kingdom Viridiplantae; phylum Streptophyta; class Pinopsida; order Cupressales; family Cupressaceae; genus Cupressus; species Cupressus sempervirens. The sequence continues at coordinate 379,638,605 of CM053789.1, forward strand.
GGTTTGAGCTATGGTTAAGGTTAGGGATAGAGTTATGGTTATGGTTATTGCTAGAGTTATGGTTATGGTTTAGATTAGAGTTATGTTTATGCTTAAGGTTAGGGTTAATGTTATGGTCATGGTTAAGGTTAGGGTTAGAGTTATGGTTATGATTAGGGTTAGTGTTAGGGTTATAGTAAGGCTAACGTTAGGGTTAGGGTTAAGGTTTGAGTCAAGGTTAAGGTTAGAGTTTAAAGGGTTAGGGTTTGAGTTAGGATCAAAATTAAGGTTAGGGTTAAGGTTAGAGTCCAATTATGGTAGAGTCAAATCCAAAGTTAGAGTTATGCTCATGGTTAAGGCTAGGGTTAGACTTATGCTTATAGTTAGGGTTAGGGATAGGGTTAGAATCCAATTATGGTAGAGTTAGAATTAGGGTTAGAGTTAGGGGTAGAGTTATGCTTATGGTTAATGTTAGGTTTAGAGTAATGCTCATGGTTAAGGTTAGGGTTAGAGTCATCATTATGGTTATGGTTAGGGTTATAGTGGGGATAGGGTTTGAGTCAAATGTATCTTTTAATTTAATATAAGGAATTTAATTTAGATAATTTTTTTTTTTTTTTTTTGGGATATTGTAATGTAAAATGTTATAGTCATACGTAGATATATGGTTAGGGACAAAGTTAACATTACAGTTAATGTTAACCTTAGGGATAGAATTAGGGTTAGGGTTGGAGTTATGGTTAGGGTTTGAGCTATGGTTAAGGTCAAGGATAGAATTATGGTTATGGTTATCATTAAAGTTATGGTTAAGGTTCAAATTAGAGTTATGTTTATGGTTAAGGTTAGGGTTAGAGTTATGGCCATGGTTAAGGTCAGGGTTAGAGTTATGGTTATGGTTATGATTAGGGTTAGGGTTATAGTAAGGCCAGGGTTAGGGTTAGGGTTAAGGTTTGAATCAAGGTCAAGGTTAGAGTTAGGGTTAGGGTTTGAGTTAGGATCAAAATTAAGGTTAGGGTTAGGGTTAGTGTCCAATTATGGTAGAGTCAGATCTAGAGTTAGAGTTATGCTCATGGTTAAGGCTAGGGTTATGCTCATGGTTAAGGCTAGAGTTAGAGGAAGGGTTATATTTAGAAGTTTTCTTATGGTCACAGTTATATTTAGGAGGGGAGTAAGGGTTGGGATTTTAGATTATATTTATTATTATATAAGGTGCCCTATATAATAATATGTATATTCCCACGCTCATGGATAAGGTTAGGGAAAGAAGTAGGACCATGGTTATTAGTGTTACATTTAGAATTTCATTTAGGAGGGCATTGTGTGCTATTTTTTCCCCCTATTCAACCCATCACTGATGTCTGATCTGAGAGACCTTAAATGGGATAGGTTCTTTGTAGAGGGTTAACATCGCTAAATTTGGCGGCTAACATTTTGTGTTGGCTCGATTTCTTCATTGACCACGCTGGATCATTTTTTCTTGGTTGGGTTGATTCATGCTGTGAGATTTGATAACTCTTATTTCTTCGCGAGCTATCTTCCCATCTTCCCAAAAGTGCAAGATGTTGCCATGCATTCCCATTCTAACTTTTCTTTATACGCTAGTGTCTTCAAAACACTCTAAAGCCTAGAATTGCACAAGATGCTGCCATGCATCTCCATTCTGATGCATCGTCATGCTACATTGTTTCTTCAATTCTCTGAAGCCCAAAATTGCATCATGCTACCACGCATTGTCTTTCCAACATTTCCTCACTCTACAATGCTTTCATGAGTCTTTGAGACCCAAAATTGTGCCACATGGAGGGGGTTCACACCTTTTGTGCTATCTTCTTCGTTTGTTGGGAGGAATCTCTTCACTACATCTTAGTCATCCATTGGAAATAAAGCCAATCTTGATCGACGAATGTGACTTAATCCTTCATTGGGAGGAGTTTCCTTGTTGCATCTCAGTCATCCTTTTTGAGGGGAGAATCTACATCGACGGTTGCGATTTAATCCTTCATTGGTGAGGATTCACGATGCATCTATGCCGTCTATTTCGAGAGGAAGACCTTCATCGATGACCATCATTCATTTTTGGGGAAACCAAATTCCCCCTTGGGATCAACCTTGCATTTTTTGTGGGAGGTTAAGACATCATGTTATCTCTTTTCATAGTTTTTTTCCAGCAACATGAATGTCTTTCCTCTTCTTTCCATGAGTCTCCATTCTAGCGCCTCCTTACGCTGCATTGTTTCTGCAATGCTCTAAAGCCCAAAATTGCGTCATGCTACTACATGTCACCTTTCTGACATTTCCTCACTCTGTATTGCTTTCGCGAGGCTCCAAGACCCAGAATTGTGCCATGTAGTGGGGTCCCCACCTTTCGTGCTATGGTTACAATTTAGATTTTAGGGTTATGGTTAGAATCAAGGTCAATTCTAGAGTTTATAGAATATTTAGAGTTAAGATTAGGGATTAAATATACATGAGGGTTAGCATTGGGTTGTATGATAATTAAAGTTAGGATTATAGTTAGATATATCATTTAGATTAGGTTTTAGTCAGGGTTTAATTAGACTTAAGATTAGGGTGAGGATCAAGGTGAAGTCTATATTAGGGTTCATATCATGGTAGGATTGAAACTAATGTTAGGGTTAACATTGAAATTATGATTAGGGGTAAGGTGAAGATTTATATTTGGTCATGATTGTGGTTTGTGCTAGGATTAGGGTCTAAGCTATTATTAATTTTATGATTGTACCTTTAGGGTTAGGGTTTTGTTTAAGTTTATGATTATGGTTACAACTATGGTTTATGGTTCAAGTTTAAAGTTGGGAATGTGATTAGGATCAGGGATTAGTAAATTTTTTAAGAGTTCGGTTATAGGTTTACACCATGGTTAGGACCTTGGGACTGGATTTAGAGTTTAATATCATGGTTATCCATATAGGTAGGTTTAGGATTTTGATCAATATTTTGGAGTTTGTTTTTACATTATGGTTAAGGGTTAGATTTTAGGGTTAGGACTATAACCAATATTAGTGTGTAGGTTTTTGGTTTAGATTATGGTTTGGACTAAGATTTTCGTTATGATTAGAGTTTAGAATATCAATAGGGATATGTTTTAGTGCTATAATTATAGTTTAATGTTGGATTATAGTTATATTGTACATCATTGTTGGGGCTAGGGCTAAGGTAGGGGTTGTTGTTAGGGTTAACTAAGGATGACAATTAGGATGGTTTATCTTTTCAAGTAGAAAAAAAAACTCATATTGATTCAAAAACAAAGAAATTATACTTCGAAAATATTTTTCTATGTCATAATAGATTCATTTATTTTAATTATTGTATTAGTTAATTAGTTGTTTGATGTTTCAAAGTAAACATGGCTTATTTTATTTAAATTTAAATAATATTATTGTTTTGAATTGAATTTAGCTTAATTGTTAATGATCATATTTATATTTCTAATATTAACTCCAATTTGATCAAAGACCAAATATATTTTTGGTATTTTTGTAAACGAACTTGCTTAACACTTCCCTATTTCAAAGTTAATAAAATATCATTTCTATTGTCTTAGATTTGAGAGTAAGTATATTAAATAAGTAATAATAAATGAACATTATGATTAATATATTTCTAAAATAAAAATATATTACTTAAAAACTTGTTTACTTTAAATGAATAAAGTACTCATTTACTTGTAAATTTTAAAAATAGAAATTAATCTACATATATATAAAATATTTATTCTTTTTCCTATTTGCATACAAATTAATTAAAATCTAAACTTTAAACTACATAAATATTTTTAAAATATATATCCATCAATAAATAGTTTAGAATAAAGTCAAATCTAAAAATTAGACACATATAGAATCTTTTTAATTTCTATATACATGTTTTTCTAATTTATTTCTACAAACATGCAACTGATATTTCTATTATCCATTTTTTTCCATTAAAAAAAAATCTAGATGTAAATAGAATTTTTTTAGATGCATGCAATCTTTCTAATTTTTTCTACATACATATATTAACATTTCTATTTTATATTTTGTTTTTACATTATGGTTATTTCAATCAAAATATGTAGATGTAAATAGAATTCTTTTCAAAAAAAATTATTTAAATTTAAATAATATTATTGTTTTGAACTGAATTTAGCTTAATTGTTAATGATCATATTTATATTTCTAATATTAACTCCAATTTGATCAAAGACCAAATATATTTTTGGTATTTTTGTAAACGAACTTGCTTAACACTTCCCTATTTCAAAGTTAATAAAATATCATTTCTATTGTCTTAGATTTGAGAGTAAGTATATTAAATAAGTAATAATAAATGAACATTATGATTAATATATTTCTAAAATAAAAATATATTACTTAAAAACTTGTTTACTTTAAATGAATAAAGTACTCATTTACTTGTAAATTTTAAAAATAGAAATTAATCTACATATATATAAAATATTTATTCTTTTTCCTATTTGCATACAAATTAATTAAAATCTAAACTTTAAACTACATAAATATTTTTAAAATATATTTCCATCAATAATTAGTTTAGAATAAAGTAAAATCTAAAAATTAGACACATATAGAATCTTTTTAATTTCTACATACATGTTTTTCTAATTTATTTCTACAAACATGCAACTGATATTTCTATTATCCATTTTTTTCCATTCTAAAAAAATCTAGATGTAAATAGAATTTTTTTAGATGCATGCAATCTTTCTAATTTTTTCTACATACATATATTAACATTTCTATTTTATATTTTGTTTTTACATTATGGTTATTTCAATCAAAATATCTAGATGTAAATAGAATTCTTTTCAAAAAATCTAGATGTATATAGAATTCTTTTAATTTTTTACATACATAAAATCTTTCTAATTTTTTTCTACATACATAAAAGAATAATTTCTATTTTCTATTTTTTATTTTCTATTTAAAAAAAAAAGCTATCATAAAGATTGATAAAAAAATTGATTGCATATGCATTCTTTATTTTGTGCACTAAATGCACAAAATAAACTGTATAGATTAAAACTTCCCGTGCTGGGCATGAGAATATACAATAGAAATATTAGTTACCAAGAATAGTCGGCCATAAGCAATCAAATCTGCCTTGCCACTGGAAATAGCTTCATTACCATCATCCCGATCATAACCCCCTATAGCCAAAAATGTTCCCTTAAATGTTGTTCTTATGGGAATCAAGCTCTTTTCACTCGCTATTGTCGTCTGCGAATTATCAATCTTGGGCTCAAAGAAATGAGCGTACAATATCTTATATTTATTCAGAGCCTCCGCCATGTGAAGTCCCAGTGCCTCTGGATTTGAGTCATACGCTTCTGCATGATCCGAAAATGGAGAAAGCCCCATGGATCTCAACACCATCAAACCCTGTTCGTAAAAGGACTGATTATGTCAACAAAAGGAACATTCTCTTCTTCAAACCAAGATAGATCAGAATAAAAAAACATACCTGCATCTATTGCATTCCTGGCAGCATTTCGAAAATCAGCAACTATATTGGGAATTTCCTCTGTTTTCAGAGGCCGGGGAGGAAAGAAATTTGCCACATCCTTTCGGTTCAGAAGAGGGATCTTTCCAGAGATTGGTTTGCTTGTGGAGGAAACTGGAGATTGGCCATTAGGTTAATAATCTGCATTCCAATGCACCCACTAAATACACAATACACTGTTTGTTGTGGAGGAGAGCCAACCAAATTGAAATTAATTAAAATTGAAATCTAAATCAAAGTAGAATATTATAACTAATTTTGAATTTCAATTTACATCTACATCTAAATCTAAATGAAAATGTAAATAAAAAATAGAAATCTCACCTGCAAAAATGTTACTCCAAAACTTCAATTTACTCCTATTCAAAAACTCCAATCTAATCCTCCAATAACCTCCACCTCTTCCTTCCTGCAAAAACATAAAATTAAAATGAAATGAGGAGCCTTGGTTTTATAACTTCTGAGAGGCTCCTCATATCCCCCAATAGACGTCTCTTCACATTCCACGAATTTGTTTCAAATTCCCCCACTCCCCGCAAAAAATAAGCATGAATGTGCATGCAAATTATATTTAACAAAAAAAAAAATCATATTGAGATTATTTCGCCCCTATTTTTTCGAGCCCTATTTTTTCGGGTCCTACTTTTTCGGGCCCTACTTTTTCGGGCCTATTATTTCGGCCTCCATTTGGCTTCCTATTATTTCGGCCAGCTATTATTTCGGAAATTCTTTTTTAATATTTAATTTGGAAGTTTGTAACTGCTCCCAATTCTTTTTTATTGACAAGGAATCTTGGCATATTCCCGTGTTGGGCATTTGTGCTGCCATTGTATAGAACACCTCTCGGCGTAATTATCCATTTTTTTCCATTCTAAAAAAATCTAGATGTAAATAGAATTTTTTTAGATGCATGCAATCTTTCTAATTTTGTCTACATACATATATTAACATTTCTATTTTATATTTTGTTTTTACATTATGGTTATTTCAATCAAAATATCTAGATGTAAATAGAATTCTTTTCAAAAAATCTAGATGTATATAGAATTCTTTTAATTTTTTACATACATAAAATCTTTCTAATTTTTTTCTACATACATAAAAGAATAATTTCTATTTTCTATTTTTTATTTTCTATTTTAAAAAAAAAAGCTATCATAAAGATTGATAAAAAAATTGATTGCATATGCATTCTTTATTTTGTGCACTAAATGCACAAAATAAACTATATAGATTAAAACTTCTCGTGCTGGGCATGAGAATATACAATAGAAATATCAGTTAGCAAGAATAGTCGGCCATAAGCAATCAAATCTGCCTTGCCACTGGAAATAGCTTCATTACCATCATCCCGATCATAACCCCCTGTAGCCAAAAATGTTCCCTTGAATGTTGTTCTTATGGGAATCAGGCTCTTTTCACTCGCTATTGTCATCTGCGAATTATCAATCTTGGGCTCAAAGAAATGAGCGTACAATATCTTATATTTATTCAGAGCCTCTGCCATGTGAAGTCCCAGTGCCTCTGGATTTGAGTCATACGCTTCTGCATGATCCGAAAATGGAGAAAGCCGAATTCCCACATGCTCTGCTCCAATTTCCTCCACCACTGCTTCCACAACTTCAATTGCAAATCTGCAACGATTCTTCAATGTTTCGCCATAGCCATCTGTTCGATCATTCACGCTATCCTTCATGAACTGGTCCACAAGGTACCCATGCGCCCCATGGATCTCAACACCATCAAACCCTGTTCGTAAAAGGACTAATTATGTCAACAAAAGGAACATTCTCTTCTTCAAACCAAGATAGATCAGAATAAAAAAACATACCTGCATCTATTGCATTCCTGGCAGCATTTCGAAAATCAGCAACTATATTGGGAATTTCCTCTGTTTTCAGAGGCCGGGGAGGAAAGAAATCTGCCACATCCTTTTGGTTCGGAAGAGGGATCTTTCCAGAGATTGGTTTGCTTGTGGAGGAAACTGGAGATTGGCCATTAAGCTGATAATCTGCATTCCAATGCACCCATTAAATACACAATACACTGTTTGTTGTGGAGGAGAGCCAACCAAATTGAAATTAATTAAAATTGAAATCTAAATCAAAGTAGATTATTATAACTAATTTTGAATTTCAATTTACATCTACATCTAAATCTAAACTATTATCCATTTTTTTCCATTCTAAAAAAATCTAGATGTAAATAGAATTTTTTTAGATGCATGCAATCTTTCTAATTTTTTCTACATACATATATTAACATTTCTATTTTATATTTTGTTTTTACATTATGGTTATTTCAATCAAAATATCTAGATGTAAATAGAATTCTTTTCAAAAAATCTAGATGTATATAGAATTCTTTTAATTTTTTACATACATAAAATCTTTCTAATTTTTTTCTACATACATAAAAGAATAATTTCTATTTTCTATTTTTTATTTTCTATTTTTAAAAAAAAAGCTATCATAAAGATTGATAAAAAAATTGATTGCATATGCATTCTTTATTTTGTGCACTAAATGCACAAAATAAACTATATAGATTAAAACTTCTCGTGCTGGGCATGAGAATATACAATAGAAATATCAGTTAGCAAGAATAGTCGGCCATAAGCAATCAAATCTGCCTTGCCACTGGAAATAGCTTCATTACCATCATCCCGATCATAACCCCCTGTAGCCAAAAATGTTCCCTTGAATGTTGTTCTTATGGGAATCAGGCTCTTTTCACTCGCTATTGTCATCTGCGAATTATCAATCTTGGGCTCAAAGAAATGAGCGTACAATATCTTATATTTATTCAGAGCCTCTGCCATGTGAAGTCCCAGTGCCTCTGGATTTGAGTCATACGCTTCTGCATGATCCGAAAATGGAGAAAGCCGAATTCCCACATGCTCTGCTCCGATTTCCTCCACCACTGCTTCCACAACTTCAAGTGCAAATCTGCAACGATTCTTCAATGTTTCGCCATAGCCATCTGTTCGATCATTCACGCTATCCTTCATGAACTGGTCCACAAGGTAACCATGCGCCCCATGGATCTCAACACCATCAAACCCTGTTCGTAAAAGGACTAATTATGTCAACAAAAGGAACATTCTCTTCTTCAAACCAAGATAGATCAGAATAAAAAAACATACCTGCATCTATTGCATTCCTGGCAGCATTTCGAAAATCAGCAACTATATTGGGAATTTCCTCTATTTTCAGAGGCCGGGGAGGAAAGAAATCTGCCACATCCTTTCGGTTCGGAAGAGGGATCTTTCCAGAGATTGGTTTGCTTGTGGAGGAAACTGGAGATTGGCCATTAAGCTGATAATCTGCATTCCAATGCACCCATTAAATACACAATACACTGTTTGTTGTGGAGGAGAGCCAACCAAATTGAAATTAATTAAAATTGAAATCTAAATCAAAGTAGATTATTATAACTAATTTTGAATTTCAATTTACATCTACATCTAAATCTAAATGAAAATGTAAATAAAAAATAGAAATCTCACCTGCAAAAATGTTACTCCAAAACTTCAATTTACTCCTATTCAAAAACTCCAATCTAATCCTCCAATAACCTCCACCTCTTCCTTCCTGCAAAAACATAAAATGAAAATGAAATGAGGAGCCTTGGTTTTATAACTTCTAAGAGGCTCCTCATATCCCCCAATAGACGTCTCTTCACATTCCACGAATTTGTTTCAAATTCCCCCACTCCCCGCAAAAAAAAAGCATGAATGTGCATGCAAAATTATATTTAACAAAAAAAAAAATCATATTGAAATTATTTCGCCCCTATTTTTTCGGGCCCTATTTTTTCGGGTCCTACTTTTTCGGGCCCTACTTTTTCGGGCCTATTATTTCGGCCTCCATTTGGCTTCCTATTATTTCGGCCAGCTATTATTTTGGAAATTCTTTTTAAATATTTAATTTGGAAGTTTGTAACTGCTCCCAATTCTTTTTTATTGACAGGAATCTTGGCATATTCTCGTGCTGGGCATTTGTGCTGCCATTGTATAGAACGCCTCTCGGCGTAATAATATTATTAATTTATAATTTTTTGAACTAAGAAATTTGATATTGACTATTCAAAAATGAAAAAATGACAATTAATTTTTTTTCATAGAACTAAAATGAAAGGTATTAAAATAATCAAACCTTTATCGAAAAATGAAATGACAAGTGGGGTTGGCCATCAAATTTTAGACCTGCTCTCAAATCTAATAAAGTTTGTCTAGTTTTTTTAATTATTGCGTCAATGGTATCCAACGTTGATATGTTGGATATCCTTTTGTCTTTAGAAGATTCATTTTAAGACCTTTCCAAATTCTTGTTTCAAAGAAATTGACTTGACAATTAGCATGTAAGAACATATTTGATTCGATATCGATTTGGATTAAGTATTATTGAAACCGTGGATTTATGTGAAGTCGAGCTTCTCATCTTGTGGTTTATAATATTGTCCAAATACATAATTGATATCATTTAAATATTTTCTAATGAAAGGGAAAGTTTCAAGTTAAAATTGTTAGTCGGTATGAACATTCACATTTGGATGAAATCAATTCTTAAATAGGACCGATGTATGTTAATCAATATGAATCATTTTTTATGGTCTCTGTTTGAATTTTGGAATTTGTTTCTTACAAAAATTCTAGAAGTCATTTATGAAGTATAAGTTTCAAATTGGATTTCAAGAATTGGTTATGTCTGGTTGGTGAAGTTGAATTTATTGGAAACGATCTTATTATTTCATTCAATTTATTCCAAGTTAAGTTTTATTAAGTTTTACAAGGTTAAAAGCAATCTAAGAATAATATCAAGTTCGTGTAGTTCAAGGGACTTGACTTGAATTAAATTTGCTGTGAAAAAAATGGTTTCAACACGTTAAAATTTGACATCATATAAACATCGGTTAATGAAATATGGTATTGTGCTTTCGTTGTTGTGTGAATTAAAGATTGATTATATTGGTTTGATGAAGAACATTTTCAGCCTAGGTTGATGCAAATTTAAATTGATTTATGAATTTAGAGTTTGAAGAGTAATTTTAAAAGGAATTTAATTCTAGAATGAGTAAGTTGAGGCAATGGAAATAGGTGTCAGTACAAAGAACATAAAACCCTTTTAAATCATTGGATTCTCTTAAGATTTCAATATATTTTACAAAATCCAAGTTTGTTGAAATTGACCAGAGCAGTTTTGGAAATTAATTAGGGATTGAAAGTTACAAGAATTTTAAATAAGGTTCTATAAAAATGTAATTCGCAGTCAATGCATTGTTGGGAAAAAGCACAAACCTGTGTCACCCTTTTACAAAAGAAATGGCTAACAAAAATATAGTTGTTCACCTTCAAAGAGATAAAACTGGTATTATTATTCTAAATTTGAAAATGAAGTAAACTAATGAAATGTGTAAAAATGGATGAAGTTTAGGATTATAATTTTTAATAATTATTTGGAGTAAGAAATCATATATTTTTCTATTTTATAAAGATAACTTTTAGTTGTTGAAAAATGTTGGAAATTAGGGGTCTAGTTCCCACCACAAAACTACATGGAAATAATTTATTTCTCTTTGATCTCTAATTATGTTATCTATAACACATGTAGCTAGAACAATCAAAAATAAAAAATGGCATTTGACCTAAATTTTTTATTTTATAACGATTCAAATTTCAACTTAGTCAAATCGATAGTTTTCATCTCCCACCACATTTTTCAAAATAAATCTATTCCAACCAAAAGAAAAATTATAGATTCTGGAAGATGACTCTCTTCTCTAGAATGTCATATAAATTTCAATTTTTTTTTTAATATGATTTAGTGTTTGTTTCTTTCTCAAAATTGACATCTTCTCAAGTGTTAAAATACATACTTGAGGAATTTTTTAATTGTAATATACTATATCTAATTAAAACACTATGAAATCTATATGAGAATATTCTTGACTTTGAGTTCTATAAAATGGTGTTTATATGTTATTAAAAATATCATAAAAAATAGTAAGAGTTATTGAAAAGTCAGTTTTCTAAAATAATTGTATTTCTTTAGTAATTGGATGCTAACTAGTATAAAACATGCACTTAATAGACACTTCCAATTGGAAAAGTGTGAGACCATATATAACGTAGCTAGAATAAATTTCTCAAGATCATATGTTTGAAAAAATTTGTTTTTTAAATAGAAATACTCCAATTTAGTTGTTTTGATAAGTTAGCCTGAAAGGTGACACAACTTTGTACTTTTACCCTATTGTGATTGAGAAAATTTTTGTTGCTAATCACTGTTTATGAAAGGAATATGAAGTTTTTATGCAAAATTGGAAGGGTTTTGAAGATGGTCTCCATGAGATTATTTATTTTAAATATAATGGTTAATACTATACCCATCTTCAACCTAACTTTGAAAGAATCTAATCATGATCATAAACTTCTCAATACATCAGTCTCATAGTCTCAGTGATAAATAATTTACAAAATCAATTTCCCTGCTAGAGAAGTGATATAATGCAGGGTAGAAAAATTCGTAAAGGAGATATCTTAGCCCCCATAAAATAACCACACAATGAAAACACAACATAAAAGCAAGATCCAATACCAAATCACAATTGTTTATTCATAAAATAACTTATTACATGCAATGTGTCGGGCTATAAGGCCTTTCTAGTTATAGCCAAATACAAAGCAAGTAATAGTTCTACAAGGTCCCTCAAGATCCAATCCAAACCCTAGCTAGTTCAAATCCACACTCTAGTAGAAACCTCCAAGGAAGATCTAAGCTTATCCTTGCAAGCCCACCAAGCAATCTCCTTATTTTTCTAAGCCATAGATACTAGCTCTTCTCAAAATTCACTCCTATACCACATCCTCTTCTCCAAGATGGATGAATAATAAATGAAAACTCCACAATACCCCCTACTTATACCCAACCAAGCCACAAGTCAGCCTCCAATGGCAATTAAATACCAAATTCCTTAAAGACTTACAACACCTATTAAAAACATCAAAAATAATTAATCAAGACCCAAATAGGTCCACACAACTCAACCAAAATTGTTCCAAGATGCAGGATGGCCAACAACCCTAGGATGCTCTTGCATCAGACTCCCTGGGTGCAAATACATGTTCTCAATAGCTAGAAGAATATCTTCTAGGATTCAACACATAAATCCCAAACTGGTTCTTCACATACATGTCCTCCATGTCCTTAACTTGTGCATTCTTTCCCTTGTTTCACTTCTTCACATCCATCCTTGGTGTTCCATAGGATTGCTATCCATACTGATCTCTAACCCTGGTGCAGGAGCACATTAAATTTCAAGAAGACAAAGATATAAAAGCTAGAGAAGCCATTTGTAATAAGTTGTCAAAGGAGGTCTTAATATGATAAATAATATAAAAATGTTTATTTAATTGGTGAATGGATCTATTGAAATTCATCTAAAGTCATTTGAGTCATAATTTTGGTCTAGGTTGGGTTTGTATGAAAGTTGTAATGTAAAAATGCATAAAGTGCATAAAATGTTGTCAAAAATGCAAAAGGGTCAAAAGAATGTAATGGATTGGTTTAAAGGGTGGTTTGGAAGTTATAACCAACCAAAAAAATCTATAAAACTGTATGTAAGGTCGAACCAAAGCATGGAGGAAAGGAAGTGATACATTTTGAAAGAAATTTGGTAATATCCTAAGTTGTTATTTTGATTGGTTTTCAGTTTTAGTGTTGGTTCCAAGTCTTGTACGACCATGTAAAGCCTGGAAACCATGTAAATTTTGTATATTTGGATAGAGAAGTGAATAAACTTTCTTTTGGATTTGGTTTGGATTTGTTTCATTTAGAAATGAAGAAGTTATGCAGGTTTTGGAAAAGCTTGTAAATTGCATATTTGAGAATGCCCAACTATAGTCAGATTGAAAGGTTTGGTACAGGAATATTTTGGAAAATAAAGACCTCTAAAAATATTCATTGGAAAGATAGATGACTTAAATTTCATTTATTTTTGGTTTGGGTTGTTTTTATATAGATTTGTGAAAGTTATGAAGATTTGAGTGAAAACAGGTTTTTAAATGCCTTCAATGGTGTTGCAGGCAAAGATTTGTGCTTATAGATTTATTTATATATTGGATAAATTAATGGCTTACAGATTTGGAAACTAGACTCACAAATGGATGATGTGGAATTGGTTTGGGGTTATTTGAATGTCTTTTGTGAACGTTATGTGATGCCCTAGGCAGGGTTACCAGTTTTGATTCTGGTTTAAGACAGAAAATATGGGTCTTTGTTCAGAATACATAATTTATAATTTGCTTATTGGATTGGTCTCAGATTTGGATATGTTTTAGAATTACTAATTTGGAACAATTACTCCAAAAACTTTTTTCAAGAAGACGTTTAGAATAGAATTTATGAACAATGGAATCAGACATAGCAATCTGATTGTGTGAGTGAAGATTTTGTCTTTATTGGTGTATAATGCCAGGGTTCTTTGTTATAATCTTTGAGATGTTCTTGGTTCCTTGAGGGTGTACCAGCCTATTGTGAATCCCTTGAGTTGAACTAAGATTCCTTGAAGATAAATACAAAGGGCTCTGCATCAAACCCTTTCAAAATCTACCAACTCAACTGGGCTACAAATAATCAGGTTCCTTCTATCAACCTCTTCATTTTACAAAAGAATTAGTGGATGCTTTTTATCATCTTTCACAATTATAAACACATTCTTGATACAATCATGCACAATTCTGGAATCATACTTCCAAGGTCTATCAAGAAACAAATGACAATTGTTCATGTCCACAATATCACACAACAATTGATCCTTATACTGCCCAATCTGGCAATCAACAAGGCACTACTCCCTCACTTCCAAAACATACTCACCTTGCAACCAGCCAATCCTATAAGAATAAGGATGTCTCATTCTTCTCAAACCAAGTTTTTGAACCATCTCCTCAGCAACAAGATTATCAATACTACCACCATCCATAATCACATTGCATACTTTACCACCAGACTTAAAATGAGTCATGAAACAATTACTCCTATGACCAACTAGTACTCACCAAGCTAGGAAACTCTCTCCTTGCTCAAGTTCATGGTCTCCAGCCTCATTCACAACAACAACTCTTATGTCACTAGCCATCTATGGACACTCATTTAAGCTCTATGTCCTTCTTCATGACATCTGAAACAAGTACCCTTAAACTCACCTTTGCTTATCCTTTTCTTTTGATCAAAAGGTTTTGGTTCATCTTCTACACTTGGTTTAGCCTTTACTAAGTAGTTCTACATCTCCTTCCCTCAGGAACTACCTTGATATTTCATCTTTAGATTTTCTTTTCCTCTCAAAGTGTACTGATAAGAATCCTCAACCAAAAAAATATTCAGTATACCAACCTCATCCTGAATAATGAATTTCAAACTATTATTATATTGAGATACCTTCTCCTTTGAAAATTCCCTATGCTTTGGCTAAATAGTCAACTTGTAGAACTCGTCAATATAATTTTTTATAGTCATATCCTTTTGTTTCAAATTTTGAAATCTCTTAAACAACTCAAGTTCATAATTAGTAGGGATGGGCTTAGCCTTCAACTTAGTTACCATCAACCTCCATCTAGTGATCATCATTTCAACTTCCTCCTCTCTATCTCTTTGCAGTTCCTTCCACCAAAGAGCAGCATGTCCCTTCAACCTAGTTTGTGCCAACCTTACTCCGAGTGTATCCTCAATATCCTCAAGCTCAAAGTAGTCTTCCCATAGGTCTCTCCACATGATCAGCTCTATCCTCACCACTTGATTCAACAACTTCAACAACTTCCTCGTAACCATCTTCAGTACCTACATGCTGAGGTACACCACCTATAGCACTTATGATCTCAGAAATCATATCACTCTTCATTAACACCATCTAAAATCTAAAACTGGCTTTAACCTCCTCCTTTTAAGATCTAAAATCTACTTTAACCTTTTCTAAGACCCTTTCTTCCACAACATCACTAAGATCATCAATCGCCTTAGGGTCCAATCTTCTCAAGGGCATCTTCCAAGATTTTTGTGAACCCTCCATAATAAATCCAAAAATCTAGAAGATCAATCAACTCCACAAGATCAACCTTCTCTTCTAGCCTCCACCTAAGTCCTGGTGCAAACTACCTCAACTTTGGTGCTTGGTCTACACACTCAAAAATAACCTTATGTTTGATACCACTTGATAAAGTGCAAAGTAGGAGATATCCTAGCCCCCAACAAATAACCACACAATAGAAACACAAAAATAATGCAACATGTGATACCAAATTACAACTCTTTATTCATAAAATAACTAAGAACATGCATTGTGTTGGGTTGTAAGGCCTTCCCAGTTATGACCAAATACAAAGAAAGTAATAGTTCTACAAGATCCCTCAAGATTCAATCCAAATCCTAGCTAGTCTAGATCAACATTCTAGTAGAAATCTCCAAGGAAGATCTAAGCTTGTGCTTGCAAGCCCACCAAGCAATCTTCTTGTTTTCCCAAGCCACAACTACTAGCTCTTCACAAAATTTGCTCCTCTACCACATCCTCTTCTCCAAGATGGATGAATAATGAATAAAGACTCCATAATACCGCCACTTATACCCACCTAAGCCACAAGTCGACCTAGTATGCTACAAATTAAATAACCCTTACATTAAATACATGTAGAGCCACAAGTCAGCCTCCAACATAAATTAAATACCAAAAGCCTTAAAGGAATTACATCACTTATTAAATACATCAAAACAATTAAACAATACCTAAATAGGTCCACACAACTCCACCAAAATTCCTCCAACATGCAGGATGGCCAACTACCCTAGGATGCTCCTACATAAGAAGTGAGAGGGTTAGTCTAAAAGCATGATTTGCTTCAAAAAATGGTAGAAACCCATAGAAGGTTGGTTATATTCTTGGTTGTAGTTTTGGTTGTTTTTTCAAGGAATGTTTTCCAATATGGGTACATTTTGCATGTCTACTAGAAAGATTCACCTCCATCTTTGTGGAAGAGCATTTGCAGTTGACTTCAATCTAATATTCTTTATAAAGAAAAAAAAAGTGACGTGCTTTTAAATTATTTTTAATTTTTTATTCCTATTTTTTTATTGTATAATTAAAAAATTGAGGTTGAAGATGATGTCACATTTTGTTGAAGTGTATGAAACAATTCTATTAAAAAAATAGATTTAGATTAAGTGGTTATATAGGAGATATTTCTATTAGCATTTTAATATGATATTATTGTTTAGCATAACATAGTTAAATTTCTTATTTATAAGTGAATTTTCAAGGTTTGTTGTCATATGAGTATATTTTTTGTGAGGTGTAGAAGTAATGATTTATTGGCATGCTAATATGTCATATAACTAGTTAGAATATGTGTTTTATTCAATTAGAGTACCCATGATCAATAGTACCAATTTCAATGTCAAACAACATATTATGAAAAATATTAGATTTTAAATTTGCAAATATCATTAATATTGATTAAAAATATTTAGATCACACTTTATCATATAAAATCAAAATAAATAATAAATATTATAAAACAATATATTTCTAAATATATAAATTATCCCCTTATCCCTAAAAACATGCAACTGCTCATTAATATAGCATATTTTACTATAGACTTTGCCATTTTATCTTTTGAGATATCTGAGTTAAATGTGTGATGACAAAACTAGTATTCAAAAAGGAGTTAGAACCCCTTTTTTTTGGGAAATAATGCTTTTTTCAATGCTTTCTCGCTTATTAAGGGATGTGGCGATCTTTCATTAGAATTGCTAACCAATTTTCAAAAGATCCAAAACATTATAGATTTTTTTTGAAAATCTTAGCATTTGATCTTTATGATCTGCATAGTTTGTAGTATCTGAAAAAAACAAAATTTGACATTATTTTGTCTTTGGTATTTTTATTTTATTTTATGGAGATTAGCCTGTACCCTTATTAAGGCCTGCACGGGAAAGAAGTGTTTATGAAGTGTCCGCTGGCTCTGAACACTCCAAGCTCTCTAAAATGAATATGTACCTTTACGTGACTTTAGCCCGTAAAAATCTTGAGCAAACTGATCAAATCTTTGGAATGAATAAAGATTAATGTCGGAGACGTACAATCTATCTCCAATAATTCACTCAATCGCGCATGTTCCACTTTCGACGACTTTTTCAGAAATCGGCTTTTTGCATGTTCTGCGCATGGTAGCGAAAGCATTGTGAACTCTTCCTTACAAACAGTTTCCATGTTGTAATCGCTGGTACTCTTTTATTAAAGAACCATTACGCAGTGCCATCCTTATCTGTGTCAATTGTCGTTTCCTCCTTTGGCTAAGATGAAGAAGAGCATTTCTGTCACTCGTATCCAAGTAAGGCTACTCTTCTTGTTAACATTTGCTACAGTAACTTATTCGACAAAGAATGTTAGGAAACCCTACGTCGTCCATATGTTGAAATCCATGAAACCCCCGCAATTCAGTTTGCATGAGCACTGGTACCATTCAATCCTCACCCAGGCGACTGCCAATGCCTCCAATTCAGACCGGCCAGGTGTCCTCTTGTACACCTATGACACACTCCTCCATGGCTTTGCAGCCAAACTGACCAGTGCGGAGGCTGCAGCTTTGGAGAGCGTTAATGGCTGTCTCGCACTGATTCCATCGGCTCTGATTAAACTTCATACCACGCACTCACCTCACTTTCTCGACCTTGCCGATGACAGAGGACTGTGGGCGAAGCATATGAATCGGGGGGAAGATGTGATTGTGGGCGTGGTGGACACGAGGATATGGCCCGAGAGTGAGAGCTTCTGTCATGGGGCTAGGTTTTTACCTCGTGCAGCACTGGCGATCCCCCTCAGATGCGACGATCTCAGACTACGCCTGTCTCCAAACTTCCCTATCTCAACTCCTGCACACACCCTGGTCAGCACAATACAAAATAACTTGCATAGCGGAATATAACTCAACACACAATGAACACAGTATCTTGGGGTAGCAAGTAGCTTTATTGATTATCACAATGGCCCTTGGCCCGTTCTACATCAATCTCAACTCTGTTGTTGATCACTACCCGAGTGCCTTCCCTAGCACCCAATACAAGTTCCCACCCCTAGTTGTGCATCCACTCTTAGAACACTGGCACACTCCACATGCACCTCACCCAACCCTGGCTGTTGCTCCTCACGTAGATTCCACACCCCCAACACCCTGTGTTGTTGGAACTTGCCGAGACAACCCTAGCTGACTTACACGGATAAGACCTAGGCCTCCCCCAAATGGGGAGCCCAAGTCACACTGCACCCTAGCACTTCACTATCTCTACCTTGCTTCACATTACCACACTACAATCTTAGAACACTCTACTCACTGATAGCTATTGTGTGCCTCCTTGCATTTCTGCACCATGACACTTCGCCTTGGAGAATAAAAGCAATCACATGTAGATGTTCGTTACAGAATGGTCGGGGTACTCTTCTTCCCCCTATAATAGCTATTAGTGCCTAGTCCACTCTGCATGAGAAACTGTCCGTACAGTCGGCAACTCCCTTAAAGACTTCTGTCTCAACCCAAAAGTAGCCCTTCCCCTTATGCAAATCACCCACCCCTTACATCCTCCCGCACTTAAAATAGGCGACGTCCCTGACGCCACCAACACTGCCTACGCAATGCTGTAGAGGTAGACAGCTCCAAGCTGGATGGCTAAAGAGGTAGGCTGGAGTCTCTGTTAAGAAACTCCAACACTTTATCTTCATACTTCCACATGTTCTCAGCTCGCTCCCAGGTTGCTTCCACCCTGGTCTGGCCTTGCCAATGAACTAAGAATTCCTTCCACTTTCTGTTACCATATCCTCGATCTCTAACAACAATCACCTCCTCCACCTCCAACCCTGGTCTGCCTTTGACAAATGTTGGCCCTCGTGTTGGAACATTCTTGCTATCGTCCACCATATCCTGATGATATGGACGAAGCTGGCTGACATGGAACACGTTGTGAACCCTCATGTGGGCTGGCAACTTTAGCTTGTATGCCACCTTACCTATCTTTTCAACAACTGAGAAAGGCCCATCATAGCGCCGTCCCAATGCTGTACTCAATCCTTTGGGTGGTTTGAACTGAACTGGATCCATCTTCAAAAAGACCCTGTCACCAACTTTGAAATCCACACTCATCCTCCCTGAGTCTGCATAATGCTTCATTCTTTCAACAGCCTTGACCAAATTATGCCTAGCAAGATCTACTTGGTCATGCCACTCCTGCAACCATTTCCTTGCATCTAGACTTTCTCCCATGTATCCACTCAAAATTGTATGAGGAGTCAGTGGTTGTTGGCCTGTTGCCAACTCAAACGATGAGAACTGACTCGATGCACTCTTCTGCATGTTGTAGCTGAACTAAGCTGAGTCCAATAGCCTTGGCCAATTGGATTCGTCCGACCAAATAAAGTGCCTCAGATAGTCTTCCAAAATACCATTGATCCTTTCAGTCTGTCCATCTGTCTTCGGGTGATGACTCGTTGACATGAGTAACTTTGTCCCAATCAGTTTGAATAACTCTTTCCAAAATGTGCTGGAGAACCTAACGTCCCGATCACTAATGATACTCAGTGGAACACCCCAATACTTCACCACATTCTTGGAAAAATAATCCGTAGCATCCTCTGCCTTACATGGTGCCTTGCATGGTATAAATGTGGCATACTTGGAGAATCTGTCAACTACAACCATATTACTAGTATACCCATCCACATCAGGCAACCCTATGATGAAATCCATACTTACACTTGCCCATGGTCTTACTAGAATGGGGAGTGGCTGCAACAAACCTCCTGGAGGTCTGGTCACCGCCTTGTCTTGCTAACAAATGAGACAACTCCTGACATACTCATCTACATCCTTTCTCATATTCTGCTAGTAGAACCCTCTTTTAAGCAATGCAAGAGTCCTCTTCTGCCTTGGATGACCTGCCCAAGGACTATCATGACATTCATGTAAGACTTCCTCCTTACATTCTTCCACTTAGGAAGGTAGACTCGATCCTGGATAAAGACCAATAACCCATCTTGAATACTGAACTTGCGAGTCCTACCCTCTGATGCTTGCTTGAACAATTTAGCTTCCTAAGGATCCATTTGATATCCTTCCTTGACTATCCTCATGACCTCCTTAGATAATGTCACACAGCTAGCCCCTGGTTGAGCCCCTTAATCCTCCCCAATAACAACTAACTGTCCCTTTCGACTTAGAGCATCCGCCACCACATTCTGTTTTCCTAGATTATACAGGATCTCAAAGTCAAAATTTGCCAAAAACTCCTGCCATCTGGCCTGCTTCGGTGTCGACTTGGCTTGAGTCTTGAAGTAAGTTGAGGAGACGTTGTCTGTCTTCACAATGAACTATGTCCCCAAGAGATAATGTCTCCACGTCCTGAGACAATGTATGGTCCCTGTCATTTCCTTCTCACGGGTAGGATAATTCTTCTCCCTATCCTGCAACTTACTAGACTCATATGCAACGGGATGTCCATCTTGCATTAACACTCCCTCAACTGCATAATCCGAAGCGTCATACTGGACTTCAAATGACCCTATGAAATCAAGTAGTGCCAACACTAGTGAAGAAGTGAGTTTCTCCTTCAATCCATCAAAGGCATTCTGACACTTATCTGACCACCACCATTTTCTGTCCTTCTTCAAGAGATCTGTCAAAGGGGTCACAAGCTTGGAATACCCTTCAACAAACTTCCTGTAGTAGTTTGCCAAACCTAGAAACTGCCTCACTTCATGAACATTGTTTAAAGGTTCCCAATCCCTGATGGCTTGCAGCTTCTCTGGGTCTGGACGAATCAGACCATGACCCACTACATGGCCCAAGAAGTGCACCTCTTCTTGAGCAAAGGAACACTTTTCCTTCTTCACATATAGTTTGTGCTCCCTGAGCAACTCAAAAACTTCTACTAAATGCTGCTTGTGTTCCTCCATATTCTTGCTATATACCAAGATGTCATCCAAATACACCACCACAGACTTATCCAATAGAGGGCGAAACACATCATTCATGAGTGTACAAAATGTTGCTAGCGCATTGCATAGCCCAAAGGGCATCACCATGAACTTGTATGACCCATACCTTGTGTCACATGCAACTTTCTCTTCATCCCCTGCAGCAATCCTCACTTGATAATAGCCCTGCTTCAGATCAAGCTTGTTGAACACCCTCGCTCCTGATAAGTGATCAAAACAATCTGCAATGAGTGGGAGGGGATACTTGTTCTTGATGGTTAACTTATTTAGAGCTCTGAAGTCGATGCATAACCTCAATGTTCCATCCTTCTTCTTTTGAAACAACACAGGAGCTCCATATGGAGAACATGATGGTCTGATATACCCCGCCTCAAGCAATTCCTCCAACTGCTTCTTAAGTTCAACCATCTCAGGCCCTGACAACCGATATGGTGCCTGAGCAAGAGGCCTTGCCCCTGGTAGTAACTCAATCTTATGATCTATAGCTCTTCTTATAGGGAGTTGTGCGAGCAACTTGGTTGGCATGAGGTCTCCAAAATCCGATATGACCTCCTCTACTTCTGTTGGAATCGGTGTCTCCTTGACTCCTTCTAACTCATCCCAACCACCAAGTAGTGCTGCCAAGAACATGGGTTCTTTATCTTTCTTTCTGGCTGCCTTATTCATGCTCATAGCTGAAACCATTGGAGCCTTCCCAGACTCCCACCTGTCTGATGTCTTCACCATACAAGAGTGTTGCGGATCTAAGAACAAAATTGACTCCAAATGAGGCATCACTGCCACTTTACCGAATCAAAAAAATTCTTGCCCCAAAATTAACTCAAAATCATCCATTTCAATTGCCATAAGATCCATGTGGCCATGCCACATGCCCACTTTCACTAGTGTGCCTTTCACAACACCAGTTACTCACTTGGCAGGTGAGGTCACTGCCTTAAAGGAACTTGTGCCTAGTTGCACCTTCAGTCCCAGTTCCACAACTCTCCTAGCTGAGATGTAGTTGTGTGTGGCACCTGAATCTACCATCCCCATGGTCATCTTGTTATTCATCTCAGTCTCCACATACAACAATCTGTTCAAGTTCTCGGGCTTGGCTGCTGTAGCCTTCTTTTGTGGTAAACCCTTGATTGCGCTCAACCCTTGGATCACCCCCATCACTAACGATGAACCATCCTTCTCTGTAGTCTCATTCTATGTTGAAGTCAACCTCTGCCTCTCTGGACATTCCTTAGCCCAATGGTTCTTGTTGCAGCAAACAAAACAACCTCAGTTCTTTGAGGGCTTAGACTTGGTCTTAGCCTCATCACCACTTTTCTTGCCTGTCTCTTTCTTGTCTCTAGGTTTTTATGACCCTGTCATTTTTGTGCTTGAAGAAGATCCAGCTGACTTTGTAGTTCCACTACTCTTCTCATCATTCTTCTTCTGGAATGGCTTCTTCTTACTTTTCTAAAATGGTCCATTGTTGTTGGCATCCTTGCCGAATTGGTGGTCTTCTATGAACAGTCATAATGGCAATGGCTTCCTCAGTTATTTGAGGTCTAGCTTTCCTTACTTCTACCATTAGCCTTGGCTTCAGGCCGGTTATGAAGAAATACACTTTCTCTTCCTCTACCCAATTTGGCATTTGCAGCATATATGTCTGGTAGGTCTGGATGTAATCCCTCAGTGACCCCATCTGCCTCATATATCTGAACTTATACCTCAGTTCCAAGTCTACACTCTCTGGCTTAAACTGTTGTTTGAGCAGTGCAGTCAAGTCTTCCCACTTACTCACTATTGGAACTGGCCTCCTTGTCTTATGGTCTTCCAACCTGGTTCTCCACCACAACTTGGCCTCACCTAAGAGACAACACACCGCCTCATCAAGCTTCTCCTCATCGGTGTAACCTTTGAGAGATTTCATAAATCTTTCCATATCAAATACAAAATTTTCCAGCACCTTGTTATCCCTCTTTCCATTGTAGGGTTCAGAGGGCTCTCTCTTGTGCCTGGCCTTGCTTCCACCTCCTTGAGTGAAGACTGCCTTCAGAAAATCAACCTCTTTGACTAAGCTCTGCACCTCTACTGCCAAAGTCTGACAGTCTGTCAACATGGTGTTATGCTCCCTTCATAAGGTCTCAAATTCAGCTGACAATGCCGCATGATCATCTCGCAACTTCTTGTGAGCTTCTCCTAAAAGAGCATGATCATCAGACAGTGAGTTGTGCTCTTGCATAAGAGACTGTAACTCCATTGTCACTCTCCCAGAGTCATCCAAAACGTCCTTGACATTCGCCTCCAGTTGCACTATCCTATGTGCTGCGGCTATGTCCTCTATTAACTCCATTCAACTTTCCAAGTCGTTGACTCTATCACTTACCCTCAGTGTGTTCCTAGGCCTAGTGTTGATATTGGCCCTTGGAGGTCTCCCTACACAGTACTCCTCCAATGATGCCTCCTCTCCAAACATCCAAGTCTCTTCTCTAGACATCTACTCAGTACTAACTATGTCAAGTTGAGAGTATCAAGTCGCTTGGTTCTGATACCAATTGTCATGGGGCTAGGTTTTTTCCTCGTGCAACACTGGCGATCTCCCCCAAATGAGACGATCCCAGACTACGCCTATCTCCAAACTCCCCTAGCTCAACTCCTGCACACACCCTAGTCAGCACAATACAAAATAACTTGCACAGCGGAATATAACTCAACACACAATGAACACAGTATCTTGGGGTAACAAGTAGCTTTACTGATTATCACAATGCCCCTTGGCCCATTCTACATCAATCTCAACTCTGTTGTTGATCACTACCCGAGTGCCTTCCCTAGCACCCAATACAAGTTCCCACCCCTAGTTGTGCATCCACTCTTAGAACTCTGGCACACTCCACATGCACCTCACCCAACCCTGGATGTTGCTCCTCACATAGATTCCACACCCCCAACACCCTGTGTCATTGGAACTTGCCGAGGCAACCCTGGCTGACTTACACGGATAAGACCCAGGCTTCCCCTAGATGAGGAGCCCAAGTGACACTGCACCCTAGTAGTTCACTATCTCTACCTTGCTTCACATCACCACACTGCAATCTTAGAACACTCTGCTCACTGATAGTTGTTGTGTGCCTCCTTGCATTTCTGCACCATGATACTTCACCTTGGAGAATAAAAGCAATCACATGTAGATGTTCATTTCAAAACGGTCAGGGTACTCTTCTTCCCCCTATAATAGCTATTAGTGCCCAACCCACTCCGCATGAGAAATTGTCTGTATAGTCAGCAACTCCCTTAAAGACTTCTGTCTCAACCCAGGAGCAACCCTTCCCCTTATGTGAATCACCCACCCCTTACAGCTTCCATGATGAGGGTCTCGGCCCTGTTCCCTCTAGATGGAAGGGCGAGTGTGAAAGCAGAGACCAATTTGATTCTTCCATGGGCAACAGAAAACTCATCGAAGCAAGATTCAATTTTTCTGTGGGCTAGAAGTCGCACGTGGGCAAGGATTTCATATCAGCAAGAGACAGCTATGGCCACGGCTCACATACTGCTTCTATTGTTGTGGGTTCTGCTGTAAAGGGGGCGAGGTACAATGGCTTTGGTAATGGGACGGCTGTGGGGATGGACCCTGTGGCGAGGCTGGCAGTATACAAGGCTTGTTGGGGAGTGGTGGAAGTCACCTATGATGCGAGTGAGATAGCTGCTGCCATGGAAAAAGCTATCCAAGATGGCATCGATATAATTTCTTTATGACTCGGCACTGTGTTGGAGGATGCATTTTACACGGATCACACTGTGCTGGCAGCATTCAGGGCCATAGAGAAGGGTATATTCATTTCCACCTCTGCTGGTAATGATGGGCTTTCTCCAAGTTTAATTGCAAACACGGCACCATGGATAACTACCGTGGGCTCTAGCAGTACGGACCGAGAGTTTCTCTCTGTGGTGAAGCTCGGCAACGGTCAACAATTGAAAGGATCATCGCTTTACAGAGGAGTCAGGACTCAAAAGCTGCCTCTAGTCTACGATTACTATAGTGACCTCGGTGTGGCCCCATACATTTTCAAGGATAAAGTCGTGATGTGCACTTCCCATGATAATTCAACGGAAACGGGCAGGCTTCTCAAGGACACTGGAGTGGCAGGAATGATCACCGTGAACCCCCAATACTACGGTGCCGCCGATGTGCCTTCTGACCAACAATTTTTGCCTGCCACCAGAGTGAGCTTTTAGACGAGGGAAAAGATAAAAGCCTATGTCAACACCTCGGTGGCACCTACGGCTACAATGAACCCCACTAGATTGACAGTGGTGGGAAAAACAATCGCTCCCATCATCGACGCATTTTCTTCGAGGGGTCCGAGCGCTTTCTATCTAGACGTTCTTAAGCCGGATCTGGTAGCATTAGGTGTCACGAGGCTGGATTTTATGCTTATGCACAGGTTAAGCCTTCTCCTTGAGAATCTCCAAACCACTTGCGGCACTGGCGATCCCTACTTCTGATCCACCGTAAGATGCAACAATTTTCATTCACCCAGACTATGCCTCCCTTTTCTCCATCAAATTCCTCCCACACCTGACTCCCTAAACATACACTCCCGCGAAATAGAAGCACATGCCGAACCATCCTTACTCCTGGTTCTCTTCCTTCGGTGGTCCACGCATGCATCCTAGAGCCTCTAGCTCTACCCCTGTTCAACCTCCACATTGAACCCCTTCCTAGCCCTTGTGATATCTTCACCTCAGTGACTCCCATAAGCCCACCTTACTCTGACATCAGCGACATAGGTGATCTCAACTCCGACAAGTCTCTTGACCACATCTTGATCTTCTACGATCATCTTTCCACTCTTAGAATGTACCAAGCTCCCACAGCTCCCCTTGTTCAAATCACTTGACTCCCCGAGCCCAATGTTGCACCACGGCAACCCTGCATCGAGAACCACCTAGACTCCCTTGCTAAACACTGCATCCACACTGGTTGACTTAGACCCCAAGAGTACTCCCTATCTCATGCATATACTTCAAAGCATACTCAACACCACCTTGACATCTCTCTAAACCTTATAGCTCAATACGCATACACCTAGTGCATAATCGACACCTTCACGGTACCTCTCTGAACTTCCTGGCTCGTACACACACTTGCACGGTATATTCGACACCCTTATGGCACCTCTCTAAACTTCCTAGAGTCCTCCAATCCAACCCTCAACATGACTATGCCTCCACGACACTCCATCACTTGTTAGTATCCCTAGCTCCCCATAGAGCCACTGAAGCCCAACCCTTGCTCCCCACGGAACAACCGTCTACCTTAGCCAACCCTGGATCCCCACCATGAGCCCCAACTACTTTGACACCCAAGTCTATGTCTAAAGGCCCTTGTTGGTGAACATCATGTCCTCGTGCCCTCCGCGCACTCGAACCAACCTCTCCATGCATACATGCCGTCTCATACTCAATCCACGGATCCCTTTATACTACACAACCTACTTGAGTTCCACACCCTAGCTCCATGATCCACCCAACCCGATGGGATGTTGGCTGACTAGACCAACTCGGTTACCATTTCGTTACTTCACCTCTGAACCATTTCACCCATCTGCTTCACTCGTTTCACTCATGCATCACAAGCTTTTTCTCCTAGCCTTCCATCATGACTCACCTCCCTGAGTCATTCCCAATGACTACCCCTTCGAATACTTGACACAGATCTGCCCCCTTGACTCGGCATCCTCTTAGCACCATTCTGAGACACTACATCTCGTTTTCCATACTGGACCACCCTAGGTCCCTAAGATCCTACCTCAATGAAAACCCATGCAACCAAGCACCCAGGATGTGTACCCAAGGCCACACCCAACCGATACTACACCACTTAGCCATCTAGCACAATGACACCTTTCCCACATAGCTAACCTCAAGCCTACAATGCTCTTACTAGGACAAACCATATTGCCTCCTCCCGCAGGACTAGGGAAACCGCTTCCCCAACTTTCAAACATCGGACAACCTCGAGGGGAAAGGCTGCCTACATTGGTCCAGCTCCTCTGCTACACTGAGATAGGGACCTTTTTCATCGCACCAAACCTCACCACATTGCGTAACGATGGAGCAACACTTCATTGCTCCTAAGGACTTTGCATCACCTCTATTTCTCGGAGACCAGAGGGAGGGACTACTTTGCTTCGACCCTCTCGAGGGAGATGGACTCTCCAAGCCATCCTTCATGCACACTGGAACTTACCCTCTGTGGATACACCTCAGCTCGGCTCCACGCCTCGCCTACACCACAACTATGCTAGAGGGAACATCTCATAGCACAACCCCAAGATCACACCTCAGCTCGGTTGCACACTATGCCTACACCACAACTATGTTGGAGGGGAACCACTCACAACACAACCCCAAGCATACACCTTAGATCATGTCTAGGACAAGATCCTACACCACAACCATGTCTGCCCAGCACATGACATAGACCCATTTACACCTCGGCTAGACCCATGTCTGCCTACACCACACCTGTGTGCACCCAGCTTTGTAAGACAGGCCCATCCGGCCCCTTGGTCTCATATCGTGAATCTCCAGCCGGTTACATCCTCACCCACTTAAAAATAGGCGACGTCCTCGATGCCGACACTAGTTTCGTAGCCTGACACATGGATCAAACGATGTCTTGTATCTCAAACACTGGCTGTTGTCATCACCTTATACCTGCGGTGCACACCTTCTGTTTCACAACATACTTGGTGTCTGTCAGCATCCCCGACACTGAACCCACTTGCATGAAACCATTTCCATGTCTCACTTCCACTAAGCTGATCATCCCTTTGATGACACCCTTGAAACTCCACACTACTACTTCCTCTCCACTCTGTCTCCTCTATCATCCACTGACATCCCATTCGGCCTTCCACCTTCAACTGCTGCAGACTTTGTCATTGACATCCACTGAAAGAAAAGCTCGCCATTACCCCAATGTGCAAGCTAACTACTTTTCCAAGCTGCACACAGTCAACTTCGGCTTTCGACAACTGATGCGCCACTCTGATTGCCTTCTGAAGAACCTTCTAGCATGCATTGCACCCAACTTGTCCACACACACTGCAAATCAACTCAACCACCAGCACTTTTCCACCGATCCACTTCTAGAACCTTTTTGATACACCTAGTACTTACACAACCTTCCTCAGATTACGACCCAAATCTCTTCAAGCCACAATCCTACACCAAACTACACTTGACAGCTCCCAATCCATTTTTCTCCTCGGATGATGCACTTCACATCAACCTACACCTCATGATTGCACATTGCCCAACTCCACTGACCCATGACACCGTCGCCTAGACCACCACCCTGACTTCCAAGCCCGTCTGTCGCACCATCAGTACTACTTCTTAGACTTCCACCACATGAAATCCTACTCCTCACCATCTTAAATGGCCCCAAATGTTTAACATCAACGAACTTACCTTGTGCAAGCCCACATTTCACCTCAGATCTACAACAAAGAGACCCTACACCTCACTTCTTCCTCGTAGCCCAAACTGATCTACACCATGTAGTAGCTCAATTTCACCTCAGATAATGTTCGCACACCATCCTACACCACACTGAGACTAACCAAACAACCCACCCTACAGCCCAACTTCCATACTCCTCGGAATTGCCTCTCCAACTCCTACACCTCACTGCGCCTTTGCAGCCCAAACTATTGTTAAGCTGGTCTTAAAATGTCCCTAACACTGCCATCTTCACTTAAATTGCACTCCAATGAACTCACAACACCATGTTGCACTACGTCCATCTTCCTGCATAATGGTCTTGTGACCCAACGCCACATCTTGACCCATGCCAAGTTCCACTGCTGAAACTGCTTCCAACAATGTCGACATCAACTCTCCACAAGCTGCATATCAATTTGACCATCTTCATAACTTGATGCCAACTCCAAGAGTCGATGAAAACACAAGCCTATCTACCAAACAACAACACTCCACTGCCTACTCCCACACAAGCAATAACAAACTGAAGCAACTCTCCAACCAAAACACACTCACTGTCATCTCCTCACCAAGAGTTGGGGTAACAACATCAAGATCACTCCAAGATTCATGCACAGACTCTAACCATGCTTAGAGTGATCAGCTCTGATACCAACTGTCACGGGGCAGGATTTTATGCTTATGCCCAGGTTAAGCCTTCTCCTTGAGAATCTCCAAACCACGCGTGGCACTGGCGATCCCTACTTTTGATCCACCATAAGATGCGACCATTTTCATTCACCCAGACTACGCCTCCCTTTTCTCCATCAAATGCCTCCCACACTTGACTGCCTAAACATACACTCCCGTGGAATAAAAGTGCATGCCAAACCATCCTTACTCCTGGTTCTCTTCCTTCATTGCTCCACACACGCATCCTAGAGCCTCTAGCTCTACCCCTGTTCAACCTCCATGCTGAACCCCTTCCTAGCCCTTGTGATATCTTTGCCTCAGTGACTCCCATAAGCCCACCTTACTCCGACATCGGCCACATAGGTGATCTCAACTCCCACGAGTCTCTTGACCACATCCTGATCCTCTACGATCATCTTGCCACTCTTAGAATGCACCGAGCTCCCACAGCTCCCTTTGTTCAACTCACCTGACTCCCCGAGCCCAACGCTGCACTACAACAACCCTGCATCGAGAACCACCTAGACTCCCTTGCTGAACACTGCATCCGCACTAGCTAACTTAGACCCCAAGAGTACTCCCTAGCTCATGTATATACTTCAAAGCATACTCAAAACCACCTTGACATCTCTCTGAACCGTATAGCTCAATACACATACACCCAGTGCATACTCGACACCTTCACGGTACCTCTCTAAACTTCCTGGCTCATACGCACACCTGCACGGCATACTTGACACCCTTATGGAACCTCTTTGAACTTCCTAGTGTCCTCCAATCCAACCCTCAACACGACTATGCCTCCACAGCACTCCATCACTTGTTAGTCTCCCTAGCTCCCCATAGAGCCACTGAAGCCCAACCCTTGCTCCCCACGGAATAACCGTCTACCTTAGCCAACCTTGGATCCCCACCATGAGCCTCAATTGCTTCGACACCCAAGTCTATGTCTACAAGCCCTTTTTGGTGAACATCACGTCCTCGTGCACTCGAACCAACCTCTCCATGCATCCACGTCATCTCATACTCAATCTACGGATCCCTTTGTACTGCACAACCTACTTGAGTTCCACACCCTAGCTCCATGATCCACCCAACCTAGTGGGATGTTGGCTAACCAAACCAACTTGGTTACCACTTCGTTACTTCACCTCTAAACCATTTCACCCATCTGCTTCACTCGTTTCACTCATGCACCGCAAGCTTTTTCTCCTAGCCTTCCATCATGACTCACCTCCTTGAGTCATGCCCAATGACTACCCCTTCGGATACTTGACACAGATCTACCCCCTTGGCTCAGCATCCCCTTAGCACCATTCCGAGACACTACATCCTGTTTGCCATACTAGACCACCCTAGGTCCCTGAGATCCTACCTCAATGCAAACCCATGCAACCAAGCACCCAGGATGTGCACCCAAGGCCACACTCAACCAATACCGCACCACTTGGCCATCTAGCACAATGACACCTTTCCCATACAATTAACCTCAAGCCTACAATGCTTTTACTCGGACAAACCATATTGCCTCCTCCTGCAGGACTAGGGAAACCACTTCCCCAGCTTTCAAACATCGGACAACCCCGAGGGGAAAGGCTGCCTTCACTAGTCTAGCTCCTCTACTACACTAAGACAGGGACCTTTGTCATCGCACCAAACCTCACCACGTTGCGTAACGACGGAGCACCACTTCATTGCTCCTAAGGACTTTGCATCACCTCTGTCTCCGTAGACCAGAGGGAGGGACTACTCTACTTCGACCGTCTCGAGGGAGATGGACTCTCCAAGCCATCCTTCATGCACATCGGCACTTACCCTCCGCGGATACACCTCAGCTTGGCTCCATGCCTCGCCTACACCACAACTCTGCTAGAGGGAACATCTCATAGCACAGCCCCAAGATCACACCTCGTCTCGGTTGCACACCGTGCCTACACCACAACTATGTTGGAGGGGAAACACTCACAACACAGACCTAAGCATACACCTCAGATCATGTCTAGGACAAGATCCTACACCACAACCATGTCTGCCTAGCACATGACATAGTCCCATTTACACCTCGGCTAGACCCATGTTTGCCTACACCACACCTGTGTGTACCCAGCTTTGCAGCATAGGCCCATCCGGCCTCTCGGTCTCATATCGTGAATCACCAGCCCCTTACACCAGGTGTCAACATCCTGGGTGTGTGGAAGGAGGGCGGGTTCAAGATAAGGTCCGAGACCTCGATATCCTGTCCCCACGTCAGCGGCATCGCAGCGATCTTACGAGCGGCCCATCCGATGTGGAGTCCTGTGACAATCAGATAGGCTCTCATGACTATGGCATCCACGCTCGACAACTCAAAGCAGCCCATTAAAGATGTGCAAACGATGCGAGCCGCAAAACTGTTTGCAATGGGTGCAAGTGAGGTAAATCCAACGGTTGCCTTGGAGCTCAGGTTGGTCTATGGTTTGCGCCCTTGAGACTACGTCAAATATCTGTGCGGTCAAAATGTATACACCAAAAAGCACTACTCACCCACAAATGGTCCCCTTGCCCCAAATCGGTGGAATCAGGTGCGAATCTTAACTACCCGTCTTTCTCTATCATATTGAATTATGGAGAGCATGTTCAGGTGAAGAGGAGGATGGTAACCAATGTGGGCGGTGACAATGCAATGTACAAAGTGCGGGTGAAAAGCAGTCCAAACGTGAAAGTGAGCGTGGAGCCAAGAACATTGATTTTCAAGAAAAGGAACGAACATGCAAGTTACAATGCGACGTTCGAAAGCAAAGTGGAAGGGAGAGAGGAGAGTGAATATAGTCACATAACGTGGAAATGCATCCAAGGCGGAGCGCACACCGTTCGTAGCCCAGTTTCAATTCTCTGCATTTCGGTTTGAAGTGGAGGGGGTCTCTATATGTAGAGAGGGAATAGCTACATTACTGTAGGCGGGTAGCATATAAATAAGGCCCAGTTGATATCTAGGGAAGATAGTGATGTAATAATTGGTTTAAGACAAATAGTGCGTGTATATATTTACGTAAACACAGTATGTGTGGTATTTGGTGTATGTCGTTGAACTGTTCTTGTTCAGTAGAGATCTTTTCCAAGACTCTTCTTAAGGATTTGGAATGAGATTAAATATTATAATAGTTACATATTAAGGAATTGTTTTCAACAATCTAGAAGATTAATACTGGTGTTTTCTTATTTATGGAATCTATTTTTAAGGTAAATGTTTTATTTGAGTCAAAAGTATATACTTAATTTTTTAGGGGTATGGAATTAAATTATAAAGCTGAGAATAAAATAAACATATTTTAAAAGTTAAAATTATTATAAAAATTAATATAATTATATTAGTGTAGGCATTATATTTTACAAATATATATCATTTTTCAATAATTAGAAATCTATATCTTTTATATAAAATAAAATTTTAAGTGATTATTCTTTTAAAAAAATCAAATATATATAATTTACTATAAATATTCTTAAATACATATTTATGATAATTTATTAAAAATACTTTTACATCATTTTAAAATATGGAAATTGTCATCATTAAAAGGACTATATAGTTTTTAATGTACTTTAATAAGATTTAATTTTAGAAGTCACTTGTATTTAAAAAGTATTAGTGAAGAAATATAATTACACAGTGACGTATTTCTATTTTTTCTCACATTTAATATGTTTGACTATTCAAGTTAATAATTCTTCAAGATATTATATTTCTCTTCATTTATCTAACAGAAAATATTTTATGTTTTACCTTTCTTTATGTTTGATTTCTACAATTGAAAGTTCTAACCTATGACAATTCTTTGAAAATTATAACAGTAAAGATTAACAAGAACTTATATTATTTTTCTATTGATTATAATTTAAGAGCCTAAATTGGTCATAATATTGAATAGAGTTATTAGTAACCAAGTAGAACTGTGAAAGGTACACACCATAACTTAGAAAATGAAAAATGACCCCTTATTACTAGTAGGGGGTTTCCCAAATCTGGAGAATTTATTATACATGCCACTGGGTCCTTTCTAAAAGTGGGGTCATCAAATTGAGTACTAGTTGTAATAGGGGAAGCTCCACCTGAGATAACAAGGTCTGAAGTACTGTGATCAACTCTACTTACGACTACAAGAGAAGTAGTGAAGGAAGCGATAATCCTAGATCAACTGATTACAAATGGAGGAACTATGGAGGAGGAAGGTGGATCCCTTTCAAGTTCTTGAAACTTGGAGCTAGTAGTAGCATATGGAATCTGCTTAACTTATTTTTCTTGTTCTTTTTTTTTGGATTTGTAAGAGGCTGAAGCCAAGATTAACTATTATTATCTGTTGTATTTTATTATTATTATGCTCAAGTAGACTCAAACCCAATACCTCCTAGATAAGAGACTCACAATTTACCATTATTTTGTAGGCTATTGCTTAAGTTCAACTTATTTTTCTTTATGTTTATTCTCTTTGATTTTCTCCAAAAGCTCTCTAATAGTGATGTCAAATTCATCTCTAGGTTCCTAAGCTTTGATGGTAATGTACCTTATAATAGCCTACCAGGGAACTCAAGAGAAATTAACCTATAATGTTACTAAGTTTGTTAAACATTTTTATTGAGATTTAAAACAATCAAGAGATAACATAGAAGAAGCAATAACTCACATACATACATAAGAAATACAATAATAGTTAAATCTCTCAAGGGTTCCAATAGGATCTCAAATAACCAACATCCAAAATACCAAATTATGATCAAAGAACACAATTAGAAGATATGCATGTGAGAAAGTGTCATCATATGAGTCAACTCTAAGGTTACCTTGGTAGTTTCTCTAGACTCTAGCCCTTAGTAACTTGATGTGGTATCAACATCCTTTCTACTCCTATCCTAGCCTCTACTAGCACTCAAGGCATGAGTGAGGTAATACAATGACCCCATTAATAAAACATTATTACTTATTAATACAACTTACAATGGGTTACCAAAGTAGCCTCTTTAGGGCTTCGATCTCCATTGTAAGCCACTTCCTAGTATACATATAGATAACCTTCCCTAAGCTCATAAAAGCATATCTCATAAAATCATAGTAATCACATCAATCCTATATAGGAAATTGGAAAGCACCAATAGATAATTGATCAAATCTCAAAGGTTATATCACAAAAATTATAACACATGAGCTTACATAACAAAATTGGTTCTTAACACAAAAACACATGAATACATCACAAGGGTTGGGAATGAAACAATCATGACTAAACAATATCGCATGACAACATCATAAAAACAATCACTTCCCAAGCCTCTAGTAAACATGCCTATATGGTCAAATGACTAGGTTCCACAAAACCCATCATAAGATAGAACATGACATCTCGACATGCATTTAAAACAAGTATAATTATTTAGTCATTTTAGTTTTCAATATAATTTCATAAAACTTTATTTGAGTAAGAGCTCAAGTTTCATTTGTAAAAGTCTTCCTAGTACATGCGTCATCTCCAAGTTTAGATCACCATATATAATTCCCTATTTCATAGTTGAAAAGAACCAATCTATAGTAAACCTACTTTTTTATTTAATCATGATAATAGTCATTACTTCATTTTTAAAAATGATATTAATGATATTGAAATGTGACATTAAAGTGAAATCTCATTTTTAAAATTAATAATTAAAAAAAGATATTATAAAAATTTACTAAACTTCTTTTAACAAATTAAAATTTAATTTAATACTAAACTAAATTAAATATTATTAAAAATAACATATATAAATGAAATAATAGTTAATATATTTTATCAAATTAAAAAACATTAAATAAATTTAATTAAAATTAAAAAACAAAAAAAAAAAACTTTTATTTTATTTTTAAACCCCCTTTGGTGTTTGTGTTGTCGTGATAGTCTTATTGTCCTAGTAGTATGGTATTGCATATGTAGTACCTGCTACTATGGTAGCAAACCTATCATGTGCAACCCATAAAGGGTGGACTGTAGATAAGAAAGAGGGTAGGGTTGGTGGCCCCCACCCTCTATTAAAATATATATACTTAATCTATTATTATTTTTAAATATTTTTATTTTAAATAAAATTTTCCAATGCAGTTTGAATTCAAAGGTTACCATGGTAATATATATATATATATATATATATATATATTCAAAACTTTACAAATACAATTCTGATAGGAAAATTATGCTCAACAGTCATTTTTTTTTGTTATAAACAATAATTGTTTCTTGATACAAAACCCTACCAACAAATCCAATTTCTAAAATCAAGCTTTTGATTAAGGGTTTTCATTTTCATTTTCATAGATGTTTCATCACTTAAGAATAATCAATTTTCAAACAAGGGTTCAATTCAAGATATGTTTTCCATAAACAAAATTGATTTAATAGGCACAAAGAAGACATATGTTTTTCAAGAGATTTCTTACAATGAATTCTACGAGATTCCTACCTCAATCTAATGCTACAATCTGGCAATAGCCCAATGATTGCAAAAATTCATGTCTCCCAGATCCTTCATAAATTTCTCATCTTCAAATCTAAAAAATTGCTCCTCCAAAACATGCATGTGTAGAAATGAGCTTGGATCTCTAAATAAAGAGTCTAATGCTATGTAGGGTTTTTGGTTTATCAACATGCAAATGTCTCTCCTTAAATTAACTTTTTTTAATTTATTTTATTTTATTCCCTTGTGCACACTTTAGGCCTTTAATTAGAATACAATTTATTTAAATTATTCTCACTTCATTTTTTTAATAAGACATTTTTAGAAAACATATTTATCAACTTAACTAATAATAATATTTAAAGTCCATTACTTAAATGCAACTACTAAATTAATTATTGTTAAATTAATTAAATATAATAAAATTGATTTTTCTTTATTATTCTTTTGATTAATTAAATCATTTAATAATTTCTTTGGCTGATTTAATTATTCTTGAAAATTACAACAAACCAAGAAACTCAATAAGATAAAGCTTGACAAAAAAGACAAAGTAGAAACCAAACTCAAAGGTAAAAATCTTGGATTCACGTCACTTTGATGAATCCAAAAGGGTAAATAAATCATATACTTCTCCTTTATCTTAGGAAAATTGGCTCAGGTTTAGGATTTGGACTTGAGAACTATCTCCCCTATTTTATCATTGAGATATTATGATAGGGCACACTCATCCTAGCAATTCAAGGAAGTTGATGCTTATACCTATAATCTGCATCAGAAATGAACATGTTCATATGCACATATATCTAAACTAATAAGGAAATGGCAGGGATTGGTACATCGTGTAGATCCCAATTAGAAGGTTCCTACGACACCCTCTCTCAACCACATTAGATATGTCAAACATAAAATAAAACATACATGTACACCATACATATGTAAGTATGGGGTAAGTAACTATAAAACCACGTATAAATCATCCATATAATTATCATCATGAAATAAACTAAAATCACTATATGAAGTATGCAAGGCATCATTATAAAAAGAAATAACCATGAAGACGTAAATCTCATAATATAAAGTAGCTCATCAAATATATAATCCAAACATGTAAATAGTGTAAACCAAATTAGGTAACCAAATACCACTAAATAAAATCACATAACCATGCAAATTAGCCTAAAAGAATTCAGCAATAAAAAAAAAGCAAACTAGGGGTAGGAGCTACATACTTTGGGCCCTAGAATTAGGCTTACTCATAGAAACCTACAAGAAAGATAAAACTCAAGCACTTAATGTGTCAGTTCCATTGGACCCTTCCCCTAAAGGAGGATAAGACTCCATTGCAAACACCCTTTGAGATCTACCCATATCTCTAACCATGGGCTCTAAATTTGTAGGTCTCTAATCTGAGAACTATGGTTCTCATTGGGGACAATGAGATGATTTATGCCCATGTTGTTCACATGAACAAAAATCTCCAAAAAAACTTCCTTGACCTCTAGGTGTCTTGGATTCCTAAAATCTAGCCCCACTAGCAAAATAATGAGTACTTTGTGTTGGTTGGTTGTATTAATTGTGCCTATTGCATTGAGAGTAATGGAAATCACTATAGTGTGAACCACAGTCATCGCTCTATGTTGGAGGATAAGATCTACCCTACTCCTACTATTGATGATTTCATCTAGATGAAGGAAGCTTCCTATTCTTGCCTACTCCCTAATTTTTTGTGCTCCTAGACCTTATTGGTGATTTTCCACTGGCAGGGGTACCAACAAAACCACCATGTCTTGAATTGAAATTATTTTCAACAATTATGGCCTAACAAACTGCTTCCTTAATGGTCTTAGATTGGAATACATTCACACCTTAATGAAATAGTTGTTTAGTCTACATATAAAATATTGCACCATTACAAGTGAACAATCATTGATCTCTACATAGGGCATGAACTCAAATAACTTCTTCTCATACTCTACCATGGTCATGGTAAACTATCTCAAATTGTGAAACTCATTTTTCTTCTAACTCCACTCCTCAAGTAAGAAACACTCTTGAAAGTTCTCCAGAAATAACTCACATGTGATGTTCTTCATATCTAGACCTAACTTCTTCTTCTCAATCTTCCACCAAGTTGTTGCAAAGATCTCCTCGTGTGTAATGGCATCATACCTTTCTTTGACATTTGTATCAAAGTCTTGTATCACAAAACATCTATCTAATGTGATCAACTATTTCTCTACATCATAACTAGTACTAGCTTCTAAAAAAACCTTAAGCTTGACTCATAGGAGGTCCTTCATTTGATTAGCTTTGATAGTCTCTAGTCTATCGCATGTGTGACTTCTCCTAGGACTCCTAGATCTTCATCTCTTATCATTCTTAGAATGATATAACTCCCCTCACTCGTTTCTCTCCTAGTTAGGTAGGTGCTCCAAAATAATCTTTAGTAGCTACCTTGTGTAGACACCTAAAAATCCTTTAGAAAATAAAGTATTTTTATTTTCTGAAAAATTCCTGATGACATCATCATTTATTAATTAATTAATTTTTATGCCATTAAATCCCTTTATCTTAATTAAAAATATTTAATTAAGGAATCCCTCCCAAAAATGTTTAAATCTTATTTAAACATTATTTCCTTATTTATTAATTATTTAATTAATAAATTGACCAAAAATCCTAAAATAAATAAAAAATTTATTTTTTGCCCAAAACTTGGCCAATTTCCTTATGACCAATAACCTCTTCCAAAATCTTCTAATCCTTCTTTAATTTTGATTAAAGGCTAATCTCATCATTTCCTACCCCTAATCCCAACTCAAAATATTTAATTAAGATTAAATATTAATCCTCATGTTTATTAAAAAAGTTTTAATAAATATCTCCTCAACCCAAACCCTTGAAATAAATAAAACTTTATTTATTTCCTAAAAATCTAATTTATCCTCACCCTAAGAAGTTCTAGACTCTTCTAGAAAGTCTTCATCCTCATCCTAGGAAATTCTAGACTATTCTAGAAAGTCTTTATCCTCATCCAAAGTCTAGACTCTTCTAGAAGATGTCTTTAAAACTAATCCTAATCCCCTCCTAACCTTGTCACATTCCCTAAACATGAGTTAAAACTTCCTAACCCAAGCCAAAGTTAACAAATATCTCCTCCTTCACCCACCCTCATTAAATGCCATCCACTTGCCTATCCCTAAGCTAATCCTAAACCATCCTAATCCATCCTCTAATCATTTGCACAAGCCTAAGCAAGCTTAAAACCTTCCTAATCAAGTCCAAGTCGAATTTGCTCTCATCACCCTCAAAATATCTCAACCATAAAACTTTATGAAGTCCACTAGGTCATAAATGACTCTTACAAGCCCTTTTATTGCTCTTACAAGTCATTATGAGGGTCTTTATGAAGATTTTATCTCTTGAGCCTCCTTTGTTGACTCATCCTTGCCCTTTCCTCCATCCTCTCACCATGTGACATGTGTCACTCCTTGATTGGTTGTAAGGAAGCACAATCCATGTGCTCTCCTCTCATGCAATCTAAGCCCTCCATGAGCTTTTTCCCATCCTTGCATCTTAGCCCTCAAACCCTCAAGCCTCTTGCCTATAAATTGGATCCTTCCCCTTTACAAAATAACACAATCCATGAAGTAAAGTTATAATGCTATTTTGAGAGCCAAATCCATACTAAAGCCATCTATCCACACCAAAAATCCACAATCATCCATTGAAGCCTTTGGAAGCATATTGAGCATACATCCTATCCATTTAGATAAAGCTACTCAACAAGAGAGCTTCTTATTGAGAGAGTCCATTAATGGCTCATATTCTCAATTGAGAGCTCATCTTAGTCTATCTTGAAGTTTATGAATTTTGTTTAGTTTGTAGAAGCTTTATTTAAATTTGGTTTCTATTAGCATACTAACATTGCTCATATACACCTTGTACCAGTTTCTTCAGAGTCTACATACTGCTCTCCACTATTATTCCCTCTATCATCTTCCTCAACATGACTCTCTATGAATCAGAGGAGAGCTATCATGTCCAACTCTCCCATGATGTCTACCTTAACTTATACTATGACTTCTAACATCTTATCTAGTCTTAGATTCCATCTTCCTATAACATCCAAGCAAGAGCAACATAATGCCAAAAAGGTCAACAAGGGCATAATATCTTAAGACATAATCTTGTTAATGGGTATATCTATTTTTTCTATAATAGATATCAATGTGATTCTTTCAAACTTAGTTCTCTTAACATCCATACCAAGCTCATGGAGGTTGTTTGATGTCATTATCCTTACTATTACATATTTTAAATTAATGTTTAAAGTTGACGTAACTCTAATTTTGACATATGTTGTTTTTTATACATGTAATTTATTTTGTAATTGTCTAATTTTGAAAAAAATAAGATAGAAAGAGGACTCAAATATGAAGATTTTGGTTATTTTTCAAAAAAAATATTCTCTTGTTTACTATTTTTCCATGAGTGTCCACTACAAAAGTTTATTTTGGGCAATAAACCAATGTTTGATTTAAACCAAAACACATGCACATAATGAAATCAAAATATGTCAAATCTATAATCATTAGAAAGGTTGTTATAATTATTTGATCCATACAAATGAGGAAGCATTAATTTTCCAATTGTGTGCTCTAATTGAGTCCTGAAGTCAAGAATTCTCTAGAAATTATTTAGCCTTTGCAAAATATGATTGAGACTTTCTATAGAAAGTAATTTCTATCGAAACTATTTTAGCTAGTTTATATTGAAATTATTTTTTAAAAATTATTTGATTTCAACCAAATAATTTTGATCAAAAGTACTTTACTTTCGAT
The DNA here is from genome assembly GCA_028749045.1 of Cupressus sempervirens. Classification (NCBI taxonomy): domain Eukaryota; kingdom Viridiplantae; phylum Streptophyta; class Pinopsida; order Cupressales; family Cupressaceae; genus Cupressus; species Cupressus sempervirens. The sequence continues at coordinate 379,679,617 of CM053789.1, forward strand.
TGAAAGTACCCAAAAAGGTACTTTCAATAGAAAGTAAAGGACTTCTATCCAAAGCCTCTAAGGAGTTTCTATTGAAACTTCATAAGGAAAATTTTCAGCATTTCATTTTTTTGAGGATTTCCTTCCTTATAAAAAGTGTAACCCACTATTGTGGGTTCAACAAGTACATAGAAACAAATACTAAATACATAGCTCACTCCATCAAACCAAACAAGCAAGAGAAACAATAGAAGAACCCCCCGCCCCCTAATGTAGGCAAAGGTGACGTGATAGGCAACTAGAAAAGTGAGTCAATAAAATTGCATGTCAAGGAACCATCATCAAGATGCACAAAAGAATACATATTTATGCACTAAGGTGATCAATATCATACATGTCATGAGGCTAATGTCATGGAAGATACACTTACTAGACAAAGGATGATGGAAACCAAAGACAAAACATCGACCCTCGTAGCACTTTAATCATAGTATTGCATGTACAATAAGACACAAAATATGGTTAATCGTAAGAATACATAAATCTACATGAACTTCCTCAGATGATACTACTTTAATTAGAAGGAAAAATAAGAGAAAAAAATTGAAACATAAATATAGATGGAATATCACACTTTATCTTAGTGTGAAATGCAAGAAAGCATACACCAGGTGTCTACAAAGACTAGCAGAGACATAAGGCTAGTACAATAGATAGCACAACCCATGATGAATCATTTGAAGCAAAAGAATTTATCCCTAGACCTAAAGAAACCATATATACATTAGAGTAAAAAAAATACAAAAAATTGAGTAGAATGTGCCTAGAGCAGAATTTGGAAAAATAACTAGAATCACTAGAAAGAGCTCTAAAAGACCTTTGCAATGATATAAATAATTTCCAAATCCAAGATCAGATGCTCATAATATGTCTCCTAGAGTGCAAAAAAGAACTACTAACTTTGATAGTAGAAAAACCTATCAAAACTAAAAAGTACTTATACCATCACAATAGACTTAGAACCAACTTTCTAACAATATCTTTTTTGTGGAAAAGAAAGATCATATGATCAAGGTATAAACAAAAATGTGAAGGCAGGTTCAAACATAGCTAGGATGGAAAACATATTGATGGCAAAGTGATGATGTTAGTAAGTGGAGAGCCCAAATTTGACAATCGAAGCAAGAAAATGCATGAAAATGGTTTATTGATGCTAGAAAAAAAATCCAGCTTGCCAAAAAATCATTGTCACTAGAAAATAATTGTGGGGGTAGTACTAAAAATAATGTCTAGTGGCCATAAATGAGTGTCAACACAAAAAAAATGTTAGAATTTTATGAAAAAACCACTAAAATCTAAAAAATACCCCCTTTTTGCCTAAAAACCACCAATGAAGTTTAGAAAAGGTGCCTGGATGTGCTAAAAAAATGGTGGGTCTTAATAAGAAAGTTGCCCATGTAATCCAAAAAAATTCCAATACACTAAAAAAATTGTTGGTCAACAATAATTAAGTGGCTGAAGAGACACCAATATGGCTCAAAAATAACTGACACATTCCACAAAAATGGGTTTACTCTAAGAAGTTGATTTGGCACTTTGGAAAAATTGTGAGGCTGAAGATATAGGCACCTACAAGGGCTGACGATGGGTGAGCACACCTAAGCTTCAAATGTTAAGCTTTCAACCTATTGAGGTCAATACACTATAATGTTCACCTTAGGAGTAACAGACTCGTCCCATCAACATGGGAGACTGACCTACACATACAAGTACTAGGGCTACTCCCTTAATAAACTATGATCACCAAAATAAACACTTTGGTGCATGCTCATCAATAAAATGTTTGAAAAATTAAATGTTTACATTATTTAGCAATAATTAAAGAAGCAACCTGAGTTGGGCATACCTCTACTATTCGATACCTCTTTTCACCAACTTGACTGTGACATTGCATGGTCTGGATTCATACACCCCATGTCTTTGATACATGTATCATTGTCCCAGAAAAACATCAGATACATCTAAAGGTGCTACATCACAAATTATTTCATCCTTGAATGGTTTGATTGAGTATGATAGGCGACACTGCTAATTTACTTGAATATATTTTCCTTCACTAACCCATCCCATGAAGTATGGTTGTGGGTGTCTTGTCATTTTAAAACTTAATCTCTTGACTGTCTCCATAGAAATTAAGCTCTTTTGGCTCAAACTATCAACAATAAAATGTAGAGGCTTCCCATCAACCCCCATCTGTAAATCAAAAAATCTCTCCTCATCTTCTTGTGGAACCACTTTAGTTGTTGCAATAATGGCATATGGGTATGCTTCTATTATTGAATCAGTTTTAGAAGTTTCTATTAGTGTGGATTCAGGCTCAACTTCCTCTCCTCATATTTTTGTCATCAAATTCTTAGTTCTTCAATAGTTGTTTTTGTTATGAGTTAGACTATTATGTATCTGACACCACATGCATATATCTAGTTGTGTCTTGGGTAGATTTCAGGGAGGGTCCTTCCCCACTAGTCTTCCCCTAAATTTATTACTACCTTCACCCCTTGGCTTATTATTTGAAAAGTAATCCCCTTTTCCTTTCTATTTTAACTCAAATTTTGTCACATATTTGTAAGTAGTTGCCAATGTTTCAATATTCAAGAATTCCATTTTAGTTTGAATGTATCTATGAAGTCCACTATGATATTTCAGAATTTGATGCTTCTCTAAATCTTCTATGCCAATTTTGCAAAGAGTGCATGGAATGTATTGGTGTAGTCTTGCATAGATTGGTCCCTCTTTTGTCAAAGCAACTGCCATTCTATATATTTCTATTCATATACATCTTCAAGCAAGTATGCTTCTTTTATGTATTCCAAAAATTCCCCCCAAGTGGGTTTTTTATCAAAGAGTATTTCCAACTCCTCTCCTGCCTCACTTTCTTTATTCTATACTTTGGTTTCCCATGCTAGTTTGACATGAATTTCAGCTCTCAAGAGGGAAAATGTTATTTTTTCCACATTAGAAAATTTATTTATAGAGAAATATCATTCTAACTTGGATAACCAATTATCAGTAACATTAGCATTGACTTTTCCTTAAAAATTTGGGATATCAAAGTTCACTTATACTTTAAAAGGGGTGTTCCCATGAAACGGTGCTACTGAATTCAACACTTGTTGGGTCTTCAAAATTTCTAAAAACTTACTCATCATATCTTCTTGCTATCTAGCCAAAGCTTCTTCCACCATCTTCTTCACATAGTCTACAGAAGTATCTAACATCTTTGGTTTTGTGCACCGCAGAGGAAGGTATTCTGATGGATTTCTTGTAGCCAATCCTAGTCTTTGATATGAGGTTCTTGTATTAGTTGACATATAGGAGTGTTCCTACTCTAATACTACTGATCTAAATTGATGAAGTGGGCTATAAACACGATATTTGGTGAATCAATTACCTACAATACCAATGTTCAAGTTCTAGAAAAATCTTACAAAACTCAAAAGAGTTGTATGCAAACCAAAAGCCATCTTATTCATTGAGATTGAAAGAATATATACAATGATGGAATATCAACAACCACCATAACAATGAATTCAAAATTTTTATGTGGCTAAAATAAAATAAATAAATAAATAAATAAAATTATTTAAAACTAAGTGTCTAATTACCCCTACTTATTAGAGTCATAACTTTTGACTCATGGCTTAGAATTTTCTAATTACCCCAACTTGTCAGGGTAATAAATTTTGATTCATAGCTTGGAATTTCAAGCTACTTATGTCATTGGAAAGAAGAACTAAAATTCTAGCGAAATCCCTAAAACAGGGAGCCTATGACTAACAGATTACAATTTTGGCTTGAAATTTTGAGCAGAAGACCTTTGAAAAAGCCAAACAAATATATATAAAAAAACAATAAAAAAATATGGAAAATAATTTCAAAAAGATTAGATATTCTATATAATTTGGATCAAATTTTGAATGCTACTATTGTCATAAGTATGGGCATTATGCTAGTGAATGGTAAAAGAAGCAAGGTGATAAGTCAAAGTAGAGTGCAAATGTGGTTGATGTGAAGATGAGAAATGCACAACCTTAGTCATGTGTAACATTGGTGAAGAATGTAGCCCTCAGGTATGGTACCAAGACAACGGTTGTAGCAACCACATGAGTTGTAATGAAAGTTTATTTTCTTTCATTGATAAGACTTTTATGTCTAAAATTAAGATGGGAAATAATGGAACCATTCCCATAGTGGGAAAAGTTCTTATATCTATCATGGTCTGCACCAAGCAAGGTGAGAAGAAGGAGATACATAATATATATTTTTCCTCCTGTATGAAGCACAATTTGATGAGTGTTGGACAACTCATTCAAAATGGATACAAGGTGCTAATTGAAAATGATAAGTTTTTCATTCATGAGAAGGATGGGAGTAATAGATTATTTGCAGTAGTCCAAATGACAAAAAATTGGATGTTCCCTTTGAGGATAGAGATATGACTCTCTTCTCAAGTCATTGTTACACCTCCCAAGCATGCATGTACATTAGTACATCAGTAATAAACTCTTAGGAGCATGATTGAAGACCCCTTCAAGATTTGGCATCTCAGGTATGGACATCTTGCCCTTGCTGGTTTAAATTTGTTGTCCAAGAAAAGAATGGAAGATGGTTTGCCAAGCATGGTAGATTCATATGACAAGTATGAGGCTTTTATTTTGGGTAAGAAACATAGGCTTCCCTTTAATTTTGGAAATTATGGAAGGGCTAAAGCATGATTAGAATTGGTGCATTATGATTTAGTAGGCCCCATGCAAACTACTTCTATTAGGGGAGTACTTATTTCATGACATTTATAGATGATTTTAGAGGTAGGACATTGGTGTATTTTTTGAAGAACAAATTTGAGGCATTTGATTTTTTTTGAATTTAAAGCCCTAGCTGAAAAGGAATGTGGAAACTATGTAAAAGTCCTTAGATCAGATAGAGGAGGGGAGTATATGTCCAATTTGTTTATAATTTTTTCCAAGTAGAATGACAAAAAGAAAGAGCTTACAACCAATTATACTCCACAACAAAATTGAGTGGCGAAGAGGAAGAACATGACCATTGTTGAAATGGCTAGAAGCATGATGAAAGAAAAAGGGCTCCCAACTGAATATTGGGGAGAGGTTGTAGCAACATTAGTGTACTTGATCAATAAGTGTCCTACAAAGTTAGTGGACAGTTGAATTTGGATGTGTATCATATGCACATGTGCATAAGGAACAAAGGTACAAGCTATATGACAAAGGTGTGAAGTGTATCTTCATGGGCTATAGCTCAAAATCAAAGGCTTATAGATTTTATGATCCAATCACCAAGAAGATCATCATTTTGAAAGAGATGTAGAGTTTCTTGAAAATTAGTCATGGGATGGCTCAGTTGATGAATCTTCGAGCATTGAACAAGAAAAGTTTTGAGTATTGATGAGGAAGAGGAAGACATTGGTGATGAGCAAGAAGATGGAGCAACAAATACGGATTGTAGACAAAGGCAAAAAGGCAAGCAACGCCTTACATGCCAAGTGATAGCTCCAAGTCCTTCTAGCCATTTTTGAGGTAGTATGCAAAATAGTAGCAGCAACAATACTCATAATTCAGATCCCACTCTCATCTCCCTATTGCCAAGAAGTTCTAAAAGTCTAAGGAAGATATACCAAGAATAAAGGTATGAGGAAGATTACGATGAGAGTGTTAATTTTGTATTATTTTCTCATAGTGATCTAATTTACTTTGAAGAAGCTATGAAGGGAGATAAATGGTGTAATGTCATGGATGAGGAAATAGATGCCATTGAAAGAAATGAGACATGGGAGTTAATTACTTTTCCTCCCAAGAAGCAAGTAATTGGAGTGAAATGGGTTTACAAGATCAAGTTCAATGATAAAGGAAAAATAGATAGGCATAAGGGACATTTAGTGGTCAAGGGGTACGAGCAGAAATATGGCAGAGATTATGATGAAACATATGCCTTGGTTGCAAGAATGAAAATTGTGCGTACTATCATAGCAATTGCAGCCCAACACAAATGGAAGGTATATCAACTAGATGTGAAGTCTTCCTTCTTGAATGGTGTATTAAAGGAAGAATTTTATGTGGAGTAGCCACCTAGTTATGAAGTTGCAAGTGAAGAACACAAATTGTATAGGTTAAAGAGAGCCTTATATGGACTTAAGCAAGCTCCACAAAAATGGTACAACATGATTCACTCATATTTGATGAGCAATGACTTTAGCAAAAGTGATTGTGAGCCCACTCTCTACATCAAGGCAACAAATGGTAAAGTGTTGATTGTTGTCTTATAGGTTGATGACTTAATCTTCACTGGAAAAGACAATTTCCTAATTAGTGAGTTCAAATAGGCCATGAAGAATGAATTTGAAATGACATATCTAGGTCTCTTGAGGTACTTTCTAGGCATAGAAGTAAAAAAATGTGTGATGGCATCTTCATTTCTCAAGAAAAATATGCAAGGCAGATCTTGGAGACATTCAAAATGTAGAATAGTAAGGCAACCCCAACACTAATAGAAATAGGTCTAAAGTTGAGCAAGGAAGATTGCAACAAAGGGGTGAATCCAACATTAAACAAGAGTATGGTTGGAAGCTTGACGTATTTGATAGAAACTCAACCTGACATGATGCATGCAACAAGTCTGATTTCTAGATTTATGGAAACACCAAAGATTTGCCAAGAAAGAAAGAGGATCCTAAGGTATGTGAATGGTACCTAGGGATTTGGGATTTTGTATACTACATATAATGATTTTAAATTGGTTAGTTACACTAATCGTTATTGGGTTGGAAGTTTAGATGATAGGAAGGGCACTTCCACATCTACATGTTTTATATGGGATTGGGTGCAATTTCACGTGCCTCCAAGAAGCAACCTATTATTTCTCAATCTATAGAAGAGGTTGAATATATAGTAGTGAATGTGACAACATATCAAGCTATTTAGTTAAGAAGGATCTTGATAGGTTTGAATAAAATGCAAGAGGATGGAACCACAATATTCTGTGACAACATCTCCTAAACTACATTGTCTAACATCTAGTCTTCCATGGGAGAAGCAAGAACACGGAGATTAGATATCACTTCATCGAAGAGTTGGCAGAGAATGGATATATCAAAATGGAACTTTGTAAGTTTGAGTAGTAGCTAGCAGACATTTTTGCAAAGAACTTGGGCATTGGAACTTTTGTACAACTAAGAAGTCTTGGTGTAGTTGATTTGGATTAGGAGTGATCCTTGTTTTATTTGGCTCAAGACAAAGAGGGAGTGTTAGAAAGTTAATGTGGTTGGTTGGTTGCCCCTAGAGCCAAACACCCACATATCTACTTAACAACATTCAACTTGGTAGGTGAGTTCAAATCGAAAAATGTGCGGGAACATTTTTTGTTGGAAGACAAAAGAAATGAATCTAATTTATTTGATGAGTTAGAGAGACTAGAGATCATAAGAAAAATGCAAAGCAAAGCATAGAGAAAAGAAGGTTCAGATGATCAATAGATCAAGTCAAAAGTCAAAGAATAGAAGGAAGGCTTAGGTAGAAGACAGTGTTTGCAACAGCACAGATCTTGACCACCTTGTTCTCTTTGAGTTTTTATTATAAGTAGTGAATTCTCCAGGCTCATTGTATGTAAGTTTAAGTTTGAGTTTGGTTTTATGAGTTTGAAGTTTCTAGTGTTTTTTGGTTCAAGTTGAATGCTCCTAGATTTTGTAATAGTTTAACCTAGTTGAAAAGAAAATAAGAAAGAAAGTAGGCATACAAATCATTGTTGTCTCCTCTCTATTTCTTATTGTGTGGTATTTTTTATTTGAAAAGTTCATACTTGGAAGCTTCGTTGAACTATTCTCTCTATGTTTAAATGGTGGAAATGTTTAGACAAGAAGTCTGTTAAAAGATCACTCGATTTGTGTAAGATGCGTTGTCTTTACCAAGTCCACCAAGTTTATCTCTATAGTCCTTAATAAGTTCACTCAGTTCTCTTGTTAACCTTTCTCACTCAACATCCTCTATGTTGAGCTCCACCTTGCAATAGTGAGAAAGCTCACTTGGCATACACTATGGAGTAAAAGTACAAAGTTGTGTCACCTTTTGAGTTGACTTATCAAAATGATTGAATTTGATGTTTTCTATCTAAAAAATAATGTTGTTCAAACATATGATCTTGATAATTTTTTTCTAGCTAAGCTATATATGGTCTCACACTTTTCCAATTGAAAATGTCTATTAAATCCATGTTTTATACTAGTTAGTGTCCAATTACTAAAGAAATACAATAATTTTAGAAAACTGACATTTCAATAACTCTTACTATTTGTTATGATATATTTTTAATAACATATAAACACCATTTTATAGATCTCAAACTTAAGAATATTCTCATATAGTGTTCATAGTGTTTTAATTAGATATAGTATATTATAATTAAAAAATTTCACAAGTACATATTTTAACACTTAGGAAGATGACAATTTTGGAAAAGAAAAAATACTAAATCATATTTTTTAAAATAAAATTTATATGATGTTCTAGAGGAGGGAGTCCTCTTCCAAAATCTATAATTTTTCTTTTGGTTGGAATAGATTTATTTTGAAAAATGTGATGGGAGATGAAAACTACCAGTTTGAATAAGTTGGCATTTGAATCATTATAAAAGAGAAAATATAGGTCTAAAGCCAATTTTTATTTTTAATTTTTCTTGCTACATATGTTATCTATAACATAATCTGAGATCAAAGGAAAATAAGTCTATTTCCATGTAGTTTTGTGCTGGGATATAGACTATTAATTTCTGACATTTTTTAGCAACTAAAAGTTATTTTTTAAAAATAGGAATATATTTAATTTCTTATTCCAAATAATTATTAAAAATTCTAATCCTAAACTTCATCCATTTCTGATGCACGAGCATCTTGCATCCAAAATAAAGGGGAGACATGTTGAATTTAAAATAAAAAATAAAAAATCTGGAGGAGAGAGAAAGTGACAAAAATTAGAGGAGAAATAATAAAAAAATAAAAAGGAGAAAAGAAAGGAAAAGAGGATTTTTATTTTCGAGGTGCATAGGTGGCATAAATAGAAAAAAAAAAAAAAAATAGTTGTCATTACATTAATCGAGGTGTGTAGGTGGCATCTTAGAAGCTTGTGGAAAGTTTCTTAAATCTTGCATTTAATATTTGTTGTGATCCATAAAGGAAATGTAATTTTCTAATTGGGCCACATGGTGGTGCTTAGTTGTAATTCTAGAAGGTTATGGAAGTTTTAGAAGGTTGTGGATATTGTGTAGGAGGAATTCTAGAAGGTTGTGGATAAGCCATGCATGGGGTGGTAAGTGCCTATTTAAGCAAGGCATATGAGCATTTCTAATCAAGTTTGAGAAGTAGAAGCTAGAAGGCGTGAAGACTTCAAGGTGTGAAAACTCTAAAGGTGTAGCTCTTCAAGTAGAAGTTATTGGTGAAGCTCTTGGTGTGAAGACTCTTATTTAGGATTTCTCTTATGTTGAAGAAGTCATATCATCTTGAGGGTGTTGTAAGGATCTTCAAGTATAATAAAATTTCTTGTGAAGCATTTTTTTTGGTCTCCATATTGTTGCTTTCTTGATTGTGACTGAGTAAGGGTGGTGCATACCTCTATCAAGTGGTATCAGAGCGGGAGTTCCTGAGTGTGTGGACAGATCGCCGAACGTGAGGCAGTTTACACCAAGGTTTGCAAAGAAGGTTGATCTTGTGGCTGATTGATCTTTTAGATTGGTGGATTTGTTTAGTGTTTGCTAAATTTTTGGAAGATGCCTCCAAGAAGATTGGACCCCAAGGAAAATGATGACCTTAGTGAAGCGATGGAAGAAAGAATCTTACAGAAGATAAGAGCAGGGGTCAAATCAGAAATTGCATTGATAAAGAGTGACATGATTGCTGAAATTGTGAGTGCTTTGGGTGGTGTACCTAGGCATGTGGGTACTAAAGATAGATATGATGAAGTTGCTGAAGACTTTGAAGCTACTAGTGAGGATAGAAGTGATCATGAGGAGAGACCTATTGGAATTAGGGCTAGTCAGTTTGCTCGACCTGGATCTCAGTTGAAGTTGAAGCATAAGATGGAGGTTTCTAATTTTTTAGGTACTTTGAATCCTGAAGACCTAATTGATTGGATTGGTGAATTAGAGGACTACTTTGAGCTTGAGGGTATTGAAGATCCATTTAGAGTAAGGTTGGCACAAACTAAGTTGAAGGGACATGCTGCTCTTTGGTGGAAGGAACTGCAAAGAGACAGAGAAGAGGAAGGTGAATTGAAGATCACTAGATGGAAATTGATGGTGACTAAGTTAAAGGCTAAGTTCATTCCGGCTGATTATGAACTTGAATTGTTTAAGAGGTTGCAGAATCTGAAACAGAAGGATATGACTGTGAAGGATTACACTGAGGAGTTCTACAAGTTGACTATTCGGTCTGGGCATAGAGAATTGTCAAAGGAGAAGGTAGCACGGTATATTAATGGTTTGAGATTCAATATTCAAGATGAGGTTGGTATGTTGAATAATTCCACAGTTGAGGATGCTTATCAGTATGCTTTGAGAGCAGAGGAGAAGCTAAAGAGGAAGAATCAAGGTAGTTCCCGAAGGAAGGAGAAGCAAGATAGTTCGGTACAAGCTAAACCAAAAGTAGAAGGTGAACCAAAACCTATTGAACAAAGAAGAAGGACAGGTGGAGGTGTATTCAGAGGTAATTGTTTCAAGTGTGGTCAAGAAGGGCATAGATCTTTTGAATGTTCTATTGGTAGGACAGCTACTATTGTGAATGAGGTTGAAGTCCAAGAAAATCAGCCTGAGGAAGTAGAAAGTTTGTTGGCTCGGCGAGTACTAATGGGTAAGAAGACATTGGATTCTTGTCAAAGGACTAGTTTGTTCAAAACTTGTTGCAAGTCTGGTGGGAAAGTTTGCAAGGTGATTATAGATGGTGGTAGTACTGATAACCTTGTTGCTGAGGAGATGGTTCAAAAACTTGGTTTGAAGAGATTGAGACATCCTTGTCCTTATAGAATTGGTTGGTTGCAAGGTGAGCATGCTTTGGAAGTGAGAGAGCAATGTCTTGTTGATTTTTAGATTGGGCAGTATAAGGATCAAGTATTGTGCGATATTGTGGATATGAACAGTTGTCACGTGTTACTTGGTAGACCTTAGCAGTATGATTGCAGGGCTATGCATGATTGTGTTAGGAATGTTTTTACTATTGAGAAAGGTGGTAGGAAGTTTTCCTTGATTCCTTTGCAGAATGAAGCGCTCGGTAGGAGAAACCTAAGTGTTGGCAGTCGAGTTGAGTTGGCAGATTTTGAGAAGATTGAAAATCAGCATGGGAAGAAAACCTATAGAACACCTGTGGTGGATGTAAAGGAGAAGAAGAAAAACAAGGGAAAGAGTGTGCAAGTTGAAGATTTGGAGGACATATATGTGAAGAACCAGTTTGGGATTTATGTATTGAATCCCGAAAGATGTTCTTCCAGCTATTAGAACATCTTTTCGGACCTGGGGAGTCTGATGCAGGAGCATCTTGCATCCAAAATAAAGGGGAGACATGTTGAATGTAAAATTAAAAAATTAAAAAATAAATAAATAAATAAATAAATCTGGTGGAGAGAGAAAGTGACGAAAATTAGAGGAGAAATAATAAAAAAATAAAATGGAGAAAAGAAAGGAAAAGAGGATTTTTATTTTCGAGGTGCATAGGTGGCATAAATAGAAAAAAAAAAAAAAAATAGTTGTCATTACATTAATCAAGGTGTGTAGGTGGCATCTTAGAAGCTTGTGGAAAGTTTCTTAAATCTTGCATTTAATATTTGTTGTGATCCATAAAGGAAATGTAATTTTCTAATTGGGCCACATGGTGGTGCTTAGCTGTAATTCTAGAAGGTTATGGAAGTTTTAGAAGGTTGTGGATATTGTGTAGGAGGAATTCTAGAAGGTTGTGGATAAGCCATGCATGGGGTGGTAAGTGCCTATTTAAGCAAGGCATATGAGCATTTCTAATCAAGTTTGATAAGTAGAAGCTAGAAGGCGTGAAGACTTCAAGGTGTGAAAACTCTAAAGGTGTAGCTCTTCAAGTAGAAGTTATTGGTGAAGCTCTTGGTGTGAAGACTCTTATTTAGGATTTCTCTTATGTTGAAGAAGTCATATCATCTTGTGGGTGTTGTAAGGATCTTCAAGTATAATAAAATTTCTTGTGAAGCATTTTTTTTGGTCTCCATATTGTTGCTTTCTTGATTGTGACTGAGTAAGGGTGGTGCATACCTCTATCAATTTCTACACACTTCATTAGTTTACTTTATTTTCAAATTCTAAATAATAATACCAATTTTATGTCATTTAAGGTGAACAACTATACTTTTGTTAGCCTTTTTCCTTTGTAAGAGGGTGAAAACCATTTAAAATTTTTCAAATCTTTTGATCCTTCTCTAATTACAATTATAATTGCAATTATTACAATCTCTTGATCGTTTAACTTCTCTAATTTCAAAAGTTGTTAAATTTGTAATATGATATTTCTATGTTTCAATAAATAAAGTGTCCATTTAAAAAATAATATATTAATTTTTAGTTATTTAAATTACTAACCAATCTATGTATAAGAAAAAATTATTTATGGAAGACAGTGTTTTTAGCAATATGGGTTATGGACCAGAATTACAGCAATATAAAATCTAAAGAATTTTGGGTAGAAATTAGAGTGCCATGGAAAATTAGTAATATAACAATGGGTACTATTTACTTTGCAGTTTTATGTGGTAATACTGAAGGAATTCTATTTAACTTCTTCAATGTCCCTCGAAGGGAGTTGTGTTGTATAAGTTTTTAAATTTCAATATTGTTTTTGACTTCAACCTTTTGACTTTTACCTCTTGTTTATAAACAACAAAAAAATAGAACATAGATAAAAAAAAAGTATTTATAAAGCATAATTATTTTATCTTTTTATTTTAAGATGTATAAACTATTTTTTCCTTGATTGTGAGTTATTATTGAATTTGATGTGAAATAGTAAGTTATGTTTTGCTCAAAGAACTATAATAGACTTGCTATAAACAATGAAAATATTTCATTTAGTCATTATCTAATTGCCCATGTTGGATACAACACGTTATTACATCCTAGTCATACTAATTTTATAGTTTATCTTGATTATTCTATTTAGATAAGTTAAAATAATAATTGTGGCATCATACCAACCTTACACTCTAAATCCGTGTTTCATTATTGAGTTTTTTTATAAAATTAATCTATTTACAAAAAATTATCACTAATGAATGTAGTTTATATAACTTATGATTCTGTACTTTCTAAGATATTATTCAAATTATATAAGATTATTGGCGTAACTATTGCACTTTTGAAATCCAACTACTAGTTTTTAGATTATATTATGTAATATATTTCAATTAGATTTATACAAATAAGAGAAGATAATATATTAAATCTTGATAATGAAAAATATTAGACATTACTTTCAAAATATAGATTTCATTAAAAACTAACAACAAATTATAGATTTAGATTTAAGTCTTAGTAGATAACATGTGCATGGAAATGAATATGAGATGATAAACAAGTGAATAGTGTGAAAGAAGGATGTGACTATCCTTCATCCAAACTCTACAATTGACCAATTTTTAAAAGATAGAAAACATAATGGATTTTTCTAAAAATTTTAGTGTTTAATCTTCATGATTTGCATAGTTTGTACTCGAAAACAACAAAAAAAGGGGAAAAAAATAATGTTTTAGTGAATCTGGAAGGAAAAAAATGTTTGACATTATTTCGTCTTTAATACATTTTGGATGGAGATTAGCATGTTCCATGGAAATATGAGGATGAGTGAAGGTACATTCTTTGACAAGCAGTTCACTGAATATTAAATTAACAATTTTACATCTGTACCTACGATAAAAGAAGAGCAATTGAGCATACATCAACTATGACAAAGTAATTTACTATAGATGCTTTAGAGCATAGTCCAGAAAAAGGAACAAAAAAATAAATTTAACTTTATTTTGTCTTTAATACATTTTGGATGGAGATTAGCATGTCCTATAAAAATATGAGGATGAGTTAAAGTGCTTTTTTGACAAGAGAGTTACCACCTTCCATCTTTACATGCAATAAAAGAAGTGATGTCGAGCATAAATCAAATATGACAATAATTTACATCAAATACGACAAAATAATTTACTATAGATGCTCTAGAGCATAGTCCAGAGAAAGGCAATTAAGTTACGATCGATGCGAAAATAATATAACAAGTAGCCATGACGATAATAATAAAAAATTATTTCTTCAAATTACTTGAAGAGAGACATTGACTGCAATGTAAAGTCATTGTCATAAAGAAAATGATGATATGTTTATAGATGTTGTCTATATGAAAGAAGACATGACTAGGGCACGTGCACAACTATATTATTCCCAACAGCCATCAATGTTTACTTCCTTTACATTGTTTTTTCTAACTTTTAAAAAAATAAACTAAGTCCTCTCCTTCGTATGGAAGTGCATTTTTGTGGCTGTATAGCCACGGGCATTGTCCTCTTCGGCAATGTCTATAGAGCCATGAAAGTGCCCTTCCTTTACATTGTTTTTTCTAACTTTTTAAAAAGTTAACTAAGTCCTCTCCTTCGTATGGAAGTGCATTTTCGTGGCTGTATAGCCACGGGCATTGTCCTCTTCGGCAATGTCTATACAGCCACGAAAGTGCACTTCCTTTACATTGTTTTTTCTAACTTTTTAAAAAATAAACTAAGTCCTCTCCTTCGTATGGAAGTGCATTTTCGTGGCTATATAGCCACGGGCATTGTCCTCTTTGGCAATGCCTATACAGCCACGAAAGTGCACTTCCTTTACATTGTTTTTTCTAACTTTTTAAAAAATAAACTAAGTCCTCTCCTTCGTATGGAAGTGCATTTTCGTGGCTGTATAGCCACGGGCTGCATACCACTACTAATGAAAATCAATGTAGTTTTCAACCTAAAACCAAAGTACAAACCCATTATCATTCATAGATATTTCCATTAAAAAAAAAACATTACTTTATGATCTACATGAATCGTGCCAATTTCGCATAGTAGCATAAGCTATGGGAATAAGAAAATTGGTGCAATAAGAATAAGAATATGGGAATAAGAATAAGACAAACTTGAGCAATTTTACTTTGATTTACTTTTGTCAGTACGAATAAATTTGGCCTCTTTCCGTTTTGAATTCTGGCATAACTTTCAAGATGTCCTGAACAGTGGAGGAGGACGCCCGTGGCTATACAGCCACGAAAATGCACTTCCATACGAAGGAGAGGACTTAGCTTATTTTTTAAAAAGTTAGAAAAAACAATGTAAAGGAAGTGCACTTTCGTGGCTGTATAGACATTGCCGAAGAGGACAATGCCCGTGGCTATACAGCCACGAAAATGCACTTCCATACGAAGGAGAGGACTTAGTTTATTTTTTAAAAAGTTAGAAAAAACAATGTAAAGGAAGTGCACTTTCGTGGCTGTATAGACATTGCCGTGGTATGCATGGTAGATTAACAGTTTCCTTCAAGATCAAGAAAGCTACGCAATCATAAAGCTATTTAATATAAATACTTTTAGAAGGGATAGGGTAGAAGGATCAGGATAAATTCTTCTCATGTATCCTTCAATAGGCTTTTCTAAAATAGGCTATACTGCTTAATTATATTAACATGCCTCATATGTACATGCAGTGAGAAAAGAAAGGTACATCTGATGCTTGGTCGATAATCCGTTTTAATATGTTAAAAGCCACATAAACTTTTATCAGCTCCGAAATTTACAGCTGCTACACTTCAACGGGTCCAGAGAATGACAATTGGGCTACGAACGATGTGCATTCCACCTTGGATGCATTCCCACACAATCTCTCCCGACTCCCCATCTTCTCTCCCTTTCACTTTGCTTTCGAATGTCACATTATAACTTGCCCGCTCATTCCTTTTCTTGAACACCAATCTATCTGGCTCCACGCTCACCTTCACGTTTGGACTGCTTTTCACCCGCACTTTGTACACCGCATTGTCGCCGCCCACGTTGGTCACCGTCCTCTTCACCTGAGCACGCTCTCTATACTTCAGTATCACAGAGAAAGATGGGTAGTTAAGATCGGCACCTGATTCGATCGATTTGGGGCAAGGGGACCATTTGTGGGTGAGTAGTGCTATTTGCTTATTGGTGTACATGTTCTGTCCTCACAGATAGTTGATGTAGTCCTGAGGCCCCAAATCGTACACCAGCCCCGGCTCCAGCGCCGCCCTTGGATTTAACTGACCTGCACCCATCGCAAACGGGTCCGCCGCTCGCAGAGTGAGCGTATCTTTGATGGGCTGCTGTGTGTTGTCGAGCGTGGAGGCCGTCGTGAGGAGAGCCGATTTCATAGCCGCAGGACTTCACGTCGGATGCGCAGCTCGGATGAGAGCAGCGGTACCGCTGACGTGGGGGCACGCCATTGAAGTCCCGGAATGTATCATGAAGCCGCCGTTAACAGCCGCCAAGATGTTAACACCCGGCGCAATTATATCGGGCTTAAGAACTTCCGGGAAATTAAGGCTCGGACCTCTCGAAGAAAACCCGGGCACGATAGGAGCCGTCTTTTTTCCCACGGAGGTCAACCCCGTGGGATTGATCGTGGCCGTGGGCGCAGCGGTGCTGTTGACATATGCTTTTATCTTTTCCGCCGCTGTAGAAGTCACCTTCGTAGCCGGCAAATATGGCTGATCGATGGGCTTATCATTGTCGCCCACAGCGATCAATGCTGCTGCGCCCGCCTTCTTCACAAGCCTCGCTTTTTCCGTCGAATTATCGCTTTGCGAAGTACAGAGCACAAGTTTACCTTTAAAAATGTGAGGATCGAGACCCCGGTCACCGCAGAAATCGTAGAGCAGAGACAGATTTTGAGTCCCGGGTCCTCTGTAAAAAGACAACCCCTTGAAGTGCTCCCCGTTGCCGAGGCTTAGAAAAGAGAGAAACTCTCGGTCCATACTGCTGGCACCCACTGTGGTCATCCACGGTGCCGTGTTTTTGACAGAAGATGAATTTGGCCCATTGTTTCCAGCAGAGGCGGAAACGAATACACCCTTCTCCATCGCCCCGAACGCTGCCAGCGCAGTGTGATCCGCATAAAATGGTTTCTCCAACAGGGGGCCAATCGACATAGAAATAATGTCAACACCATCTTGGACAGCTTTTTCCATTGCAGCAGCTATGTCGCTCGCATCGCACTGGCCCTTCTCTCCCCAGCAGACCTTATAAACAGCCAGTCTCGCCGCAGGAGCGATCCCCATAGCCGTTCCCTTGCCAAAGCCGTTGTAGTTGGCACCCCTTACAGCGGAACCCACAGCAGTAGAAGCAGTATGTGTGCCGTGGCCTTGCCTGTCTCTTGGAGATATGAAATGTGGAGTTAAAATTGTACGAAACTTTTTGTAAAGGATGATGATGAAGTCTACAGTCTGAAGATAAGGAACGAGGAAATTGAGCATCCGACGAAAGCGTGAAGCAAAGAATTAATATACTGTCCATGTGAAATAAGATATATTGCAAACGCGCAGGGCAGAAGTCAAGAATTTCCATAAATTAGACGAACGCAGTTCCTGCCGAAGGCAGGATACTATAGCATTCATTCAGTGAAATGCTATTTTTTAATTAAAGTATTCAATCATATTCTTTTATTTTTCAAAAACTTTTAACTTTATATAGTTCTAAAATATATTGATATTTTACTAATTTATAGAAAAATATTTATTTCTAATCTTATTCGTTGCATCCTTGCTACAGTCACGAGTTAGCTTTTATTTTTTCACTTTAATTTTTTTTTGGTTGAAACTTTATAGCTACCATTAATATGATAGACAACTTACTCAAATGAAATAAATAAGTTTGACAATATGTAAGAATATCTTTGCTACCATTAATATGATAAGACAACTTGCTGAAATGAAATAAATAAGTTTGACAATATGTAAAAATATCTTCTTCATGTTTTGACATATGTTTTCTTGAAAAATTAAATTAAAATATATTTATCCTTAACTTTAGACTTTTCTACAGTGTAAATATTTGGAAAATCTAGTTTTATAATGTGAATTAGTTTAACAAATAAAGGAATAAAGCTTTATATCATTTTTTTCTATCTTTATATTTTTTAATTACAAAAAATAAAAATAATGTTTAATAAAAGTCATAAAGTAGTAATATAAACATATAAGTCTTAGAACAATATTCTTTTGTAAAAGTTGCCAATTGAACACTGTAAATTACAATTTAATTTTGCTTAAAGGAGAATATAAATACTTGAATTATATAAGACTTAAGCTAAACATATATAAGTATTAAGAAATCAATTGACATTCTACTAAGATGACTGGTTGTATAACGTATATAATATATAAGATGGACGCCCTCCTCTCTATAAGCCTAGGTCAGAATCTGTCTATCCCCTACTATTGAAAGGGCACGAACATAAGAATTTGGATCTTTTTCTTTAAAGGCAACAGCGGAAGCAAGATCTGGATAAGCTACTTTAGCAAGAACTGGAACAACTTCAGGACCTAGCTATATTGCATACATTTTTAATATTTTAATACTTTGATCTTATAAGCTTTCGGCAAGGACTTGACGCTATGCATCCTTGTTTTAATTCGACTTTACAACATAAATGTCATGGGGAAGAAAAGTGAAAAACGTCAGGGGAGAAGAAACAGAGAAATGTAATAGATTTCTTTGCTTTGAGGTTTATGAGAATAGATGGAAAAGAGTTCAAATCTTAGCGCTCAAAAAATGGTTTCTATTAAGTAATTTTGTTTAAAGTATATAGAAGTGAGTCAAATGTGATGCAGGGTAAGGATATTTGGTTTAACATAAAGTCCAATTTGTTATAACAAGGATGTAAGCATATAAGTGGAATAGGCATATGTAAATTCTTAAAATTTTGAATTTTCTAGAATCGTGAATAGGAATGCAAATTCTAATTTTGGCTCAAAAATGAGTATTTGCAATTCTACCTAAATAGGTGGAATTGGAATACATATTTGTATTCCAATTTTATTTATTTTAGAAAATATAAATTTTTGGGTCCATGAACTCTCCATCAAATTTTGATTCAACCAAATAAGAATAGGAATATCACTAGTACAAAAACAACAATATGTGACTAAAAAAACCACTAGGTTTTGTATATATGTGATTAAACTTAGTCACATGACTAATAGTAGTTAATATCCAGTCATTTATAACACAACTAAATTTATTACTAAGCAATTTTAATTTATTTGGTCACTGATTTTGATCATTGATATAGTGATATATTTAGTAGTATATTTAGTCATTGGCTAGTCGCATACTTAGTAGTATATTTAATCACATATTTAGTTCTATATTTGATAGTTGATTTAGTCACATATTTAGTAGTATATTTAGTCACATGTTTAGTGATATATTTAATAGCATATCTAGTAGTATATTTGATCAAATATTTAGTAGCATATTTAATAGTGTATTTGGTTATAATACTGTACAATGGAATCAAACCACCATCCATCTTCTTGTAAAGTAGGTGTTGTTCCATTGAGCTAGCACCCTTTAAAAAATGATCATACCATTTGTAACTTTGTACATTGTCTTGGTTCTTATCTTTTGAGTTCATCCCAATCATTTCTTTAGTGATTCATACATAGTTTCTATATATAATTAGCGTACCTTTAACTTAATTTTTTCTTAGATGGAAGTATAATTGATTATTGTACTTAGAAGTGGTTAAATTTCTTTTATCTATATGATGTATATTTCTCCTTAAGTTCTACATCATACAGTTAGAAATATCAATCATCTTATTAATTAAATATCTAGTCAATCTTAGCTAGGGCTTATATCTTAAAGTAACAATATATATTTTAGTAGATGTTGATCGACTAGCAATTGGTTTTTGTCACTTCTATTTTTTTTAAACAACAACATTTAACATTTCAAACATTCAATAAATGAAGATATGACTTCCATTCAAAGCTTTAAATTAACCAAACATAATAGAAAGGTGAAATAAAACTAACATGATCATTAATCCACATTACCTTCTTGAAACAATAAATTAGTAGATTGTAATCCTAAAATTTGAATACCTATCACATTTCATAACAAGTGACATCTTTTTTCCAAACTCATGAGACTCACAATTGAAATCGCTTGTCGGAAACCTTCCAAACAACTCAAAAACAAATTCCTATCAAAAGTACAATGTTTTTTCAAGGGTTAGCAAGTTTTACCTACAGCTAGAAAGTTAAAGAAGATCCTCAAAAAACCCCTATTTTTTGTCATTATCTTCTTTCAAAATTATGATCTCATTTGTATGAACTAATTGTCAAGTGAAATAAAATTAAAAAATGATATGCATATTGATTTCCCATGTAGCTTTTTCTATTTTCAAGTGCCAAGTAAGATATTATAAAAAATCAAAAGAACTCAAGAAATAGACTTATCTCTTCTCACTATTCTTGCATCAATAATCATAAAAATCACACGAAGTTGAAAGATTTTGTATGACCCATCACAGGTAATAGTTATAGTCCTCTTCGTCTATTTGGAACAGTAGTAGTTGACATTATTCCAAGAATTAGAAGTGGGAAGGGAAAAACTCAGGAAGTATCCATTAAGAGTAGTGAAGAGAAAGAAAACCCAATTTTTGCTACTGATGCTTCTTTATTCTAGTATAGAAATGGGGGATGGGAGGAATAGGTTAATAAAGCACCCAATTAGTCCCTTGTTGTCGTGGTATGTTGAATAAAGGATTTGGGGATTATTCCACATATATAACTAGCATAAAAACTTTTACTATTAGAATTAAATTCTTCTAAGAGTAGAAATACTCATTTTGATAAGGGAATTATAGCAGTAGATTTAGAGAATGGAAAAGTTGTCATGATACTCATACCATGAGATTAAATAATTAGGTTCTATACTAAAGACACAGGGATGGATGAATGCGACAAAGATCTCGTGCCACTCTTAATAACCCTAGTAAGAGGAAAGAGAATTCAACCAAACAAACTAAAGAGACATTATAAGTAGTTACCACTTAATGATTCATACAGTAATAGTGAAGAACTAAAAATGACTATCAAAATTGAAGACCAAGTAGTGAAAAATCTCATACCTTGTTGACATGGGTATGTTGCAGAATATAGAAATTTGATGATAGAAAACCTTAGTAATGTTGATTATAAGTAATGAATCTAATACTACTTTTTTGAATCAACAAATAAAAACAATGCTAAAGTTGTACCAAAACACACATTTATAAATCATCTTTAGATTCATATAGCTAAAAATTTAAAACCAATTAATATGGTATCATTAGTGTATTACCCATGGTGACCAAAAGTTGGCAACTGAATTCCATAGCTTTGGAAACATCCTTTAGAAAATGTACGACATCTTCCTTTGTCAAATTGCCAACAATGCTTCCAAGCCATACAAGGCAGGTTTTTTGTTTGGGATAACATCTTTTCATCTATAAACCCTTGATAAAATCCGTGTGTACCTATTCTAGAGCATCAAGTTCTATTATTGCTACAAGCTCTGTCAAGCTTCTAGCCTCATCTAACAGACTTTCCAAAACATTGAGTCCAACATGCATGCATTTGAGTTGACCATGAGACCAAGAAAAATAATATCCCAAAATATTGGGTACTGTACTCCACATTCACTTGGATTCAAACTTTTTCTTCCTCTATGGATTATATAGTGGTTCACCATTAGAAAAGAAAACATGCATACTCATGTACCCATCTAAATGCTCATTTCTAAGAACAAGCTATTCCCATAGAGGCCCAAAATGGTGCTAGTTCATGTTCTTATCACTGCAACAAGTTCTAGCAAGTCTATGATGTTGGAAAGGGGAAATCATGGTGTTGTAGCAGCAAACAACATGTGCACAAAACTACTTTTACTACTCTAATATCTTGGTAGCTAGAAGCATTTAAAGACCAATTTTATATGTATGTGAAACATACAAACCTCTTTGACTTACATGCACATATAAACTTGTTTACAATGATTTTTAATGGAGAAGTTATAACAGACAATAAGAAACCATTAACAATAGAATATATTTGAAAATATTATATTCCTAGTCTCAAGAACCTTCATCTGAACATATTGGAGGAGGAATAATATTCATTTCATGGCTTATGTGTAACGAATAAATGAATAATAATATTCATGTGTGTTTTATCTATTTGCATGACTTGGGATAAGATATTGTTCATAGGAGTGATTTCCTTGCAAGTTTTTCATGTTTTCTAGTTTAATCCAGTCATGCTAGTCACTGCTCTGAGAATTTTACAATGGTTGGCTAATTGCATGTTAGGATTGATTGTTTTGGAATATTAACATTATGTATTAAGGGTGCTTTTAGATCATTTGGAGATTGGGTTGTGGAGCATAGAAGAAGATCCACTAGTTTTTTGTGAAATTGTCTTGAAACCCTCAATAATGAAGTTGTTTGTGAAGGGTTTGATATTCCTCTTGATTTACCCAATGGAAAATTATTCTAGGTTTATTTGAAACTAGAGTCACTAATGTTTCCAATGCATTAATTTTTGCATTATTTGGTGTTGTGTTTTGAGTAAACTAGGAATCCCTAGTGTGTTGTTATATTAAATTCTGAGTGTTGAAGATAGTACATTCACATATTGTAGTTTATTTACATTGATTTGAGATTGGCTCGCTTCCCTAAGATTGGACAGAGCATAGATATGTTGAGTGGGGTCTATTGGTAACTTAGTTTGTGTTAAAGAGTAAATGAAATGATAAAATGCTTTTAGTATTAGCTAAGTCTATCTTGCTCAGTAAAAGGTAGTGAAGACAATATTTTTAATTTTATTGGAATTGACATTGGATGTTGACAAGATCAATGAAGATGCCTTGTATAAGGCATTTGTAAGTTGTTCTAATTGTGTTCCTAATAAAAAATGGAGTGTGTGTATTCCCTAACAGTAAGCAGTACCCTTCATGGGTATCATACTATGTGTTGGAATGAATGAGTGCATGTGCAAGATAGTATGGTAGACAAAGCCACATGGAAAGTTTGTGGAAGAGACAGAGACATGGTAAAGAACAACCAAAAGAATGGAAGAACCTCAATGCTTATGATTGAATTCTAAGAGATGGGTCAGAAGACAGAGATGAATTAGTGAAGGTAAATCAATGATAGATGAATTGGTTTGAATAAATTTAAACTACCATAAGATCTTATATTTTGGAGATGGATAATGTGTTTTT
The DNA here is from genome assembly GCA_028749045.1 of Cupressus sempervirens. Taxonomy (NCBI): domain Eukaryota; kingdom Viridiplantae; phylum Streptophyta; class Pinopsida; order Cupressales; family Cupressaceae; genus Cupressus; species Cupressus sempervirens. The sequence continues at coordinate 379,702,964 of CM053789.1, forward strand.
GGAAGTGACTGATTGATTGAAGTTGATAGTAGAAATTAGATGCCTCAAACCCATACTAAGGGTCATTGAAGAAAATTTTGAACAAGACTACACCTCTATATGAAATGTGTTTGTAATGAATCATGTTGAGATCCCTAATGAGTGAAGTTAAGTATAACTTTTCAATGATGCTCCTTGCATCAATTCTACAGATACAATATAGTTTTCCAATGTGCATTGGTTTTGGATAATGAAAACCAATTATATGTTCATAGAGAGTCCATAAGATAGAGTTATCCCAAAAAAACCTATACTAGCTTAAATCACTAGTAAGATCCTTTTTTATGTAATAATGTACAAAAACAACAAAGACTCTAGACCAAGCATATAAATCATGTCTTTAGTTCCTCATACCATACCAGGATTGAAGGTGCTTGCTGGGAGTAGAACCATAGAAAGAGTAGATGAGTAAAGAACTATAGAACTTAACACCTCTAAATGTTGAATTAGCCATTAATTTGTTGCAAAACTATGGGAAAATGGTCTTGAATTTTTGTCAAGAAGATCTAAGTTCTTCTTCATAAACTAATCTTGCACCTTGAAAGCCTCGATTGTCATTGCTTCTTATATAGACTCACCAAAATTATTTGCAATGGGTGATTTTTTTGTACCATTAAGCCTCATCAATTCTTTAGTAGAAGAAAAGTAGTAATTTGATTCTAGTTGGAAAAAATAGATTTGGATCTCTAGCAAATATTCCCATGGAAAAAGACTTTTAACTTTTATGTTATTGCCAACTTGATATACTTACACAAAAAGAGGTGATGTTCTTTACAAGCTTCTAAACATAAAAGAATAAGGTATCACATTCACCTGAAGTTGAAATGTCAAATAAATTATTGGTAATGTAGCAAACAAAACTTGCCACATCACAATAGCTACAACACCAAAATTGTTGTACAAATTCATAGTGGAACACATGGTGAGGATAGATCTAAAAGGAATGTCAACATCAAGAATTATTGGTAGAAAATTATTATTTCTAATCTTTCTCCTTGTAATATTGGATTGTTGTGCTACCTGTATTTTTTAATTTCATGGCATTTGATCTTTGAAGAGTAGAACCACAAGATCCCATTTTGTATTTTTAATGATTACAAAATAAGCATTATGTTGAACATATAATGATTACAAAATAGTGATTATGTTGAATTTACTAGTTCCTAATTTTATGTTTTCCTCTATAATTTTTATTTATTAGTTTTTGTAAAGATGTCCCCTCCACCATCCATGGATGAGAGAATTTATAAAGCCCCTTTCAAAATCCTACATTTCCCATTGCCACAAAAAGGGGACCTTCTAAAACATAGCTAGTTCTATTCATACACTAAAACAAACATCTATTTGTACCTTTCAAGATTACAATGAATTAAGTTATGAATACCCACATTTACTGATGCCAACTATTGTTTTCTTGTCAAGTGTGTTTGTTCAGGAGTAGAAAATGATTATTAAACATCATTAAACTACAAAATGTTCATGAAATATTTAATATCAATCAATTAAGATATTAATTTATTGAATTGATGCATATATCCAACAAAGATATGTTCATAATGAAAACAAAGACATTAGAATCCATCTGTCCTTGGGAATTTAAATCTTCAATGCTCCTCTTTCCAAGAATTTGAAGGTTGCCTTCATTTCCTTGACTGTTACTTCCTACTGGGAGGGAAACACTTGATGCAAGGTTGATAGGTTGAGATCTTATTGGTGTTGAAGGCTTCTAGACTATCAAGCAAGGAATATGAGATCTTGGTTATGATTGAATAGATTGTTGAAGCAATTGTTGTTGTAGTTTTGATGAGTTTTGTTGTTGAGATAATTATTGTGGATGAGATAATGTCCTAAATAAGTTAATACTAAGCACTGAATAAATATATATCAACTAGAAATTATTGGAATCCCTTGTATGGTAATGGAGAAAAAGTAATATTCTAAGAGATAGTAGTTAACATTGGAAAATATTGACCATGGACCTATCTATAATATACTTGAACAAATGAGTATTGTGGGCAATAGATGTCGATTGAAGTAATATCGAGGAAAAATAATTATATTTATTGTCTGAGCTAATGTTCAGATTTAATATTGGAGCTGATTAAATATATTTGAGAGAATATTCGATTCAAGAGGCATTTCCATTAATCACTTTTGGAAAAGGATCAAATATTGCAAAGCATTCTTGGGCTATGGAGGACTCCTATCAAAATATTCCAAGGCATAATATTTGATAAGAATATTGGTTGCCTTTGGTATATTGACAATCTATGGTGTAAAGATTTATCATGGTTGCATTAGACTTATAGATGATGGAAGAAAAACTTGAAGCCATTTGTACTATTTTTACAAGCCTTGTGTGGAGATTTCTGAAGGATTTACAAGCCTCTTGGCCATTGTTAAAGTTTAGAATATAATGAAATTCCTTAGAATGCAACCAAATTCCCTATGAGACTCAGAATATCCTTGTGATTGATATTGAAAGTGTTACTGGAAGATATTACGGTAGTCAAGGAATCAAAGAGGTCTCTACTTTAGCATGAAACTCTTCTAAGAGGAGTCTAAACATTAATTTAGTATTCATTTTAGACCTTACCCATTAGTGCTTGATAGTGGTAAGGTTACAACAAAGAAAATTAGAATATTAAAACTATAGAAGACTCATAATTCTATGTTAATTTGTGTTAACTCATGTGAATTCTCATTCCAACTATAATGGAATACTAAATAATTATATAATGAATCATGGTCTCCATGTTTTCGGCCATTATCTTAGCCATAACCATGAACCATAGCTGTATTCATTTCATGAAAATATCACGGGAATAGTGATGATTCGTATCCATGGATCACATATTTCTTATTTGGGTCTACATTGCACTAAAACTCCTACAATCATATTAATTTGTACTTAAACTCCTATGGTGATCACATTTCATGAGATTCACATGTAAGAAGCCCTTAAACCCTATTTGATGGATGGAGGAGTATGTACAACATGTACAAATAACTAGAAAGAACAATGAAACATTTGATTTGTAGAAGGGTGGAAGAAGATATAAAAAACTACCTCAGACTATGACAGAGTAGTGATATGAGGGCTTGGTGGTGTTGTGTTTATGCAAGAGTATTTGGAAGGAAGTTCATGGTTCAATATGGAGTATTAGTGAGTTATAAGTGTGTCCTCGTGATACAAAGATAGGTGGTGCAGGAGCACCCCAATTTTGGATTGAATGACTCAAATTTGGGTCATGAGTATGGATTAAAGGTTCTTAATAACCTAAATGTGGGGTTTTACATTGGTGTTTGGTTTTTTTAATTTCTTAAAACCATTTTCTTGGTTAAAACTCTCCTAATCTTCCTAGGCGGTCAAAGGTGCTCAAATAGCCACAACATGGTCACTATGCATGAAATAAGGTTAAGTGAGATGTGATGAGTCTTGAAACATCATAAAATTCATTTATTCTTTCATTTATGTCAAGGAATCCATGAGTTGTATTGAAATTGTTAAGTTTGCTAGAATTGCAAATATTAACAAAATTGCCATGTTGCAACATTGTGCAACTTTAGGAAATAGGTAGGATACTTGAAATATGAATTATTTATGACCTTCCTTAAGTGAATAATGATCTTAAAATAATATCTAATCCTTTTCAAAGGCAAATGTACAAGAGAGACCAAGGTTGTTGCAAATTGAATATAAGAAAACCGAGTTTCACTAGTAATTTGCTGCATTCTTGCCTATTGTTCACATTTTCTTGATTGATGGTGCAAGTTATTTGCAATTAGGAGTTATATATATCAAATAGAAATTTTTTTTATTCATTTTAATTATCTTTCATAGGCTTTTTTACATATTTCATAAAGGTTGCTAAGTGTTGTCAGTTTTATTATATAACTGGAGAGTTTTGAGTAAATGGAGTTTTTCTCTTGTTTCCATAGATGAAAAATCATGAGACCCTATGGAAAAAGAGTAGACTCTCTATAAATTAATATCTAAAAGGTTGAAATTAGTGAAAACTAGTTTGTGAATTTTGCCAGCAAGCCCTAGGCTGGTTTAGTATGAATCTGACTAGAAAGCATTGAAGAAATGTGCTTGGCAAATGTGTAAGGAGCAAGATTTTGACAAAGTTGCTTGTGCAGGGGAAAGATACATGCTAAAATATTATTACATGTAAAATTGAATCCTATATCAATTCCTTAAATATCATTACAATTCCTTTTAGTGCATACATCTAAGAAAGGCTTCAAAACCCTAAAAACCATCCATTTTTGGGTTCTTGTTGTATAGATAGGGTTGAAAAGTGGACCTTCCTAAGTCCAATGAACCACCCAAATTGGTATCTTGAATGAATCTTAGATTGGTAGAGTGTTATAGAAGTGTGTAAGTTAAAGTCCAAAAACCTTGTTTGGAGGACTACTTTCAAGGGCTACTAGAAGCAACAACCACTTTTGGAAAATAGGTAAGAAAAGGATTTTGGGGTTGTTCTAGTTGATCATTTGTGATCTAAATAAAATTGTAGAAACATTATCTAAAATCCTCTAATATCTTTCAAATCCAAGAGAAAGTTCAAGCAAAATAACACCTAGGAATCATGTTGGGGAAAAGAGGCAACTTTGGTGTTATGTATGACCTCCTTTCAAAGTTGAACAAAGAATGTTGAATAGGGTTTGAGTGATGATAAAATAGACCCATTAGACCCACCAAGATGCCTAGAATAGTATTTTTGAAGGTTTCCATATATCTCACATCAGTAGGGGACATCTTGTTTGAGTCTAGTTTGTGACTGTCTATGTAGATGAAGAATGATTATTATAGTAGGACAGAGATTGGAACAATGGGGTGCAATTGGGTAGATAAAAAAATTGGTTCCAAGGGTTTGTTAAGTTTTAGGTGTCACATAATTAGATCCCTCTCATATTGAGAGAAGTGAGGACCTAAGCATGCAAATAGACCTAGTGCAAAGGAACTAATATATGAAGACATTCACATGATGTTGTCAAAGTGTTGACAGAGATGGCATAAGGACAAAGGATTTTGGGCATGGTATAAGTCCCATGTATGGAGAAATAGTATCTTGATAGATCCGAATTAATGATTAGATATTTAATGTAGTCTTAGGAATAGTTTATACCCAATGGATGGAATCAATAAATATTGAAGTTGTGATTAGATTGAAGGATGGTTAGCACTTGGATTTATCAAGGTTGGAAATTAGATAATAGTGAGTATGGTAGATTGGAAAGTGATCTAATGTGTGAAGACTATCATTGGATGATGCTAGTAATGTATGTGAACAATTAAGGCATGGAGCCATTTGAAGACAAAAAATTATTGTAGTGTGATAAGTGAATAGAATCGTGATCAAGGTTCAGGGTTTGATATTTTTGGAGTGAGTTTAGAGGCTTGAGTAGTATGGCCAAATTATATGGCATAGCCCACTGATAGGCCTTGAAGGATTAAAGGAGCATGACTAGTTGGTTGGATCCAAGAAGTTGAGTTTGAATGGTGACATTACTAAGGGGAGCTATTGTTACAAGTTGTATCTAATAAATAGTTTTAGAACTTATCCATAATGACTAGATATTGTGTGAAGGCCCACTTCTACTATGCATCAATAAAATCCTACAATATTATAGTACTTTTCCAATAAACTTGATTCTAATATTGATGGTACATACCAATTCCCTAGCCACGCACAAAAAGAATGAATGAATTCATGGTGCATACCAATTCAACTTGACTCCATGAAAGGCTATTCTTCATCCACTGCTATATTAGCATCTATCAGTTTCTCTACTTATAATACCAATGAAACATTTTAATTCAAACAATATTGATATGCAATTGACCCATTTTAAATCTTTTTCATAGAGTAAGGTGAAAATATATGTTATTGTACACTAAAATAAGAACATAAAACCAAAAAAAAGTCATATGGTCCTTACCATATTCAATTCTTCTTCTGATGGTGAGAGTCATTTATCAAAACAATATCTAGAGATTGTACAACCCATTCTTATCCAATGAAATATCAATTGAATAGGGGTAATAAAGTTTCCTCTAACTTAAGTAGTGCTTTCTTGGTGTCATCTCCATCATATTATAAAGTTCTCTTGTGGAAAGGATTTCATTATCATGGATGGAATAACATTTGATATCCACAAAAAACTATGAATTATAGGGAGAAAAAATACTATAATGAAGTTCTATTTCTAATTTATTTGTATCATTTCATATTTTTTCAATGTTAGGAAGATAATATTTTAAGTTTAGAAGAGGACAACTTGGGAGTTCATAACTCCTTGTAAAATTGTTAAACATTATCTAAAAACTAATTACTAGTGAAGGTTGAGTGAGAAAATTAAAAAGAGATGAGCATTAGAAAGATAACATTATAACATATTACACCCATTGTCCAATTTATTTTCATATTTGTGTCTCTTATTACAACAATTGTTTTTTTACATGGCCCCTCTATATTTAGTTATTTTTAAACCTACCCTCACCACTTCCCATTTTAATCATATCATAGCTAGGTACCATTTTGGATAATAGAGGAAATACAAAGGGGATCAATCCATACTCATCCACCCCACCTTGGTGCAAGAAACACAAACAAACTGGTACAAGAGAGGTCTTACTGACTAGTAGATTGAAGATCTTATCAATGGTAGTTCATAGTGAACACACACCTAGAGGCAGGATTAGACATCTCAACCTACTATGATTAAGGGATGTAGGAATCCATTGAGGAAGCACACTTTATTTACTAAGAGTGTTTCTTTTTCCTCCAACTACATTAAAAGAAAACCCACTATTTATGGTTCATATTTTATGTAGTTTTCAATGTAGATTTGTCATAGTTTCAAACAAGAATAAGTTATTGTTGTGCTCTATCCTCAAGCTCCTCCTTTGTGTTGATTGATCTTCTTTCCTCAGTCAAAATATTATGTTGATAATGCTCTCTATCAGCACCTTGGTATAAATCTATTTCATTCTTGAATGTTTTCTCCATTTTTGCCAACGACTAATTTGAGCTCACTTGTATGTACCATTTTATTGCACAATCCCTAAGAATCTATTTAACATCAGAAATTTTAATTGTTAACGTTTTGATTCCATGGCTTGTCCAATAACATCCATCTATGAATAAGTTATTATATTTCTCAATATTTCTACCCAACATTAAGAAATTTGTTATAGTATTTCATATGGTAGCTAGTGGGTTGATTTCTATGTTAAAAGGAAGGGATACCAAGATGGATAAAATATGAATTGCTATAATATATCTTCTTGCATTTGAAAGTACACTTCCATTAGATGTTGTGAAGTCATTAACTCAACTCTAAAGGAGTTATATGTGGAACTTTCATCTTTTCAATATGTAAAGAAGATAAAATACTTAACTATATCTCTATCGTCGTCAAGAGCTCAAAGAAAGAATAATATTGTTGATTAGGCTGATAAATCATCTAGGTAGTCCCGTAGTCAAGTAATTGTGGGTATGAAGAGCCTTCTTTCATATGATAGGTAGCTTGTGATGATAGGGATAAAGGAATTTCTAATAGAAGGAAGGCCTAATCCTAATATTGAGAATTATCTACTTTTTGATCCATGGACCCCTAAATCAAGTTTTGGGGTAGAAAGTCACTCAAAGGGCCCTATCAAGGAGGCCATGGTGTTCATGATAGGTGGAGAAGACTATATTGAATATGGAAGCCTACAAGAATTGGAACATCAACAACATCCTATAAAGAACCTATATTGAATATGAGATATTACTAGAAAATTTTCACCATATAGAACAATTTATTGTATAAATCAAGCTCCTCAAAATCAATTCTTTTTTTAGAAGGGTCACACACTCGATGTTGACAAAAGGCCCAAAGAAACTATGGAGATTGATCTCTAGTATATGTTCTTGAAACAAAAACATTTTGACAAGATTCATGTAAAAGGGAATCAAGATAATCTATGAGATCCTTTGTCCAAAGCTATATATGCATTTTTCTAGAATGGGAATTAAAGGCTAAGACCATACATTTTCGAACAAAAGCCATCTATCAAAAATTAAATATAATTGTGTAGATCTGATTTAGATCATGTTTTTGTATCATCTAAAAAAAATCATTATAATAGAACAAGGCTACAACAGTGATAAAAGAATGTGATCCTCAATTATGAGCCTTAATAATATAAAGAACACACATCCTATAGTTTAAGGAAACCCAATCATGACGAGTTCCAATTATAAAACAATGAACAATGAGAAAATGTGATAGAGAAATCTACTAGGATAGAAAATGAATCCCAACACAATCTCATATGGAATCCTAATTGTCAACATTTAATTTGTAACAAACTCTATATAATTCTTCAAAAGCATCATTTTCCTAGACACAACTAATCAAATTTTCACATTCAAAACACTTATCACTGGTCAAACTCTACTTAGGATCCACTTCATTCCAAGCTTCAATCACTTTAGCCTTTGATCATAATTTGATCCAACTTTCTTTGATCAACATTCACTATTTTATGACTAATTATAATCCAATTTCCATTTGATGCTTCCATTTACAAAATGTACATTGGATCAAACTTTGAACCCTAAGTTCTAATATCAAATTATTAGAAATATAGAAGGGTTGCTCAAGATCATTAGAAATATAAAAAAAGAATGGGCTATAATATTTGAAATTTTGTACTTCACATTGTCTGTCATTGAGATGAAAACCCCTGCATTAGTTCACTGAGATATGTGGACAAACCCCAAATGTTTTTCCTAGGTGATTTCACTTCTAGAGTAGGTTGGGATAATAGACTATTTTTTTGTTTACAAGCAAATGTTAAAATAATTTAGTAACTGCAGAGCATAGAGATGATAGTCATTGGGATCTAGCAACGGATGTAGGAAAAAAAGTGGCTAAATTACATGAATATCATTTCATCAACATTATAATCAGAATTCTTAGTGTGGAGAAATCAAGCTATTTTTACTTATTCACAACTCTACAATCATTCCCTATCATCTGGTCTGCATTATCCTATGCTTCTGGAAATGATATTAGATCTACTACCCATCTACATAAAATTTTGTATTTATCTCAAGTCTGTACATATTTAACTACCATTTGTGCTTGTTGCTATTATAGTATCACTGCTAATTAGAATCTAAGTAGTTTTGGGGAGAAGCAAGATCAGTATATTATTTGATTATCTATACTCAATCTAAATCCTAATTTTTTTTCATTATTAAAACTCTACTATATTTGCATTTATCATCTATGCTCTTTTAATAGTGGGTCAATTAATACTTCAAAATGAATAGCCTAGTTTAAATTTCAAAGAATATAAAACTCAAGTTTCTTAGGTTTTGGCATTTGTAAAACATAACATTAATCTATTCTTCTATTGTTGGAGTTCATTGGCAGTCCTTGCTCATTGCCTGGGCACTAGAAAGAGTGTAGGGATTGGATTGAACTCCTAACCTTGAATTCTAATTGTAGACATCCCAAAATTGGCAAAGGCTTGAATTATGTAATTTTGATTAACCAATGCAAATTAAGGAAATTAGAAGAACACAACAGACTTTTAAATCAAAAGTCACATTAGGTCATTAATCATTTATCATATCAACAAGACCTAAATCAACTCTAAAAGAAGAAGAGAAAAATGAGTCAAAATCATAAAATGAAATTCAAAAAGGGAGAAAGAAAAAGACAAAATGTTGAAAATAAATAGAACATTTAAAATTAAATCAATAAAGTCATTTATCCTCACAAAAATGAAAATTCCCCTTTTTCATTTAAAAGAATTGGAAAAATCCCCATTTATCCTCAAAACCAAGTTTGTTGGATTCTTCCTCCTAGTCTCTTATGAGATATTTTTTATTTTACCTCCATCCACCAGTCAAAGGTAAAAATCATCATTCTTACCCCAACCTCTTCCAAAATCCTATAAATAGGAGGGAAATCCAAGAGCTAAAGGACCCATATTTTAGGGATTTGCACTATAGGCACATTTTAAGTTATCATTTTAGCATTGTCATTATAGCAAGTTCATAGCATTTTAGCATTGTTTTCATGTTATTTAGTATCATTTATTCAATGTTTAACTCATTGCATGTTCATTTTGATAGAATTCTAAGAGTTATTACCCTCATATAATTTGCATTATAGTCATAGATCTTGCATGCATTCTTGTAGATCTGCATTTTACGCATACTCCCATTCTAGAACTATCATTAAGATGTTGGTCTAAGATCTTTCTAGTAGCTGTAATTAGGGAAACATCAGACACTCATAGAGTTTACATTTTGACAATGCTTTCTTGGGTTTAGTCTAGTTCATTGTCATTTTATATGCATTCTACATTAAAGTCTCATGAATATGCAATTATACCATGTACAAATTGGTGCCCATCATGGGGCTTGAAATCAAAGCCTCTTTTCTTTTCAATCTTTCTATCTAATCTTTTATTTCTAGTATAGATATATGTTTCTTGTTGTTTTCTTGTGCAAATCTGATTGGTTGTAGGTTCTATAGCATTTTGGAGGCTTCATAATAGTGATAGTAAACTCTAAAAGTCTTCAAAGTCTTCTCTGAATGCACAAGGGCCAGATTTGAATCTTCTAATGCTTCTAAACTCTATCTTAATGCTTTCAAACAATCTTTTAACACTTTTAAAAGCTTCTATAGTATTTTTAAAGAGTTTTGTAATGCATTTGAGCATTTTTGTAGTGCATATAATGTTTCTTATAGTGCATTTTCTATTTATTATGTTGCATTTTCAAGCTTAAATAGCGCGTATAAAAAATTCTATAATGCATATGCTTATTCATCTAGCACATCTGATAAAAGTTATACTTTGTTGAATCTAACTTCTAGATCTAAATATCAGTTGCTTACAGGTCTCTTCCAAGCTAACAAGAACTCCCAAAGCACATGATGGGAATGAAGAGCCTCATAAATGTGCCATGACCTTTCAAGCTCTAAATTAGGTAAGTGAACCTCGACCCTTTTTAATTCAAAATGCAAAATTTTTAAATTCCAAACCTAGCTTAATAGAAGCATTCGATCTCACTGATCTAAATGGAAGTAGGCCTATGCTCTCAACTCTCTTAAGTTGATCAGAATGCCCAACCTTCTATAAAGCTTTGGATATAATTGATTAATTGTGTGTTGTATTTGATGTTACAAAAATATCATAACATTATTAGCCAGTGCATGTCAAGCTCACTCGTATAGTGAAGATAGTTTTCTATGTCTATTGAGTGAACCTATTCAGAAAAAAGTGTCTGTTGAGTTCACTCAAGCGACAAAGGAAAGTCTGCAGAAGATGAGTGTTAATCGAGCTCACTCATTTAATGAAGGAAATGTTGATGGAATCAATGCTAACCAAGTTCACTTAGTTACTAAAGGAGTTTTCTAGTTTTCAATGTTAACCAAGCTTCACTTGGTCAACATAGGGAAATCATTTCTAAGTTAGTGTCTACCAAGCTAGCTTAGCTAACGAAGGATTTTCATATTTTGGCATATCAAGATTAATTGATTTATCTATTGGTTCTTACCAACTAAGATGATGAATGTTAACTATTCTAAGTTATATTCTAGCCGACTTGACAAAAGGAAAGATATAAGTATAAGGTCAAGTTTTGGGATAATGTGCGATATAGAAGAAGTAATGAAGATTTGAGAATTGCTCTAAGGAAGTGAATCTAAAGATAAGAAGGATGTGTTTAAGGAGCTAAAAGAATACATTTGATCAAGAAGGATCAAGTACAAGCTAGAATAGAGATGTATAATCAGCAAGCCAATTGCATCTAAATTAGGTCATCTCATTGTTACTCTCTAACCACTATAGTAGTGATCTAAATCTCTTAACATAGTTGGCTTAACAGCTACTTGTAAATCCTCTAACAAGGTGGTAGTTCTATTGAATTGTCTAAAGACCTCTAACAAGACCACTCTTAATAGGGTGATTAAATTCTTTAACAAGGTCACACCTAACACTATGTTTTTTAACCTTTAACAAGGTTGGCTCTTAATAGGGCTTGCTTCAGAAGAGTGAAAATCAGTAACTAGTTACAATTGGTGGTTTTTTCCAAATTGGGTTTCAACATTAAATCTTGGTGTCAAATGTGTTCATGCTATTTATTTTATGCTTTTAAATTAAGTTAAAGTAATGATAATCATTGATAACATCTTAAGATCTGCAAAGCTTATCCATTACCTAGTATATTCAATATTTACTGAGTTATAGAATTAACTATGTGTATACCAAGAATCAACATTTCAACTTTCAGAGTTTGTTTTGTACTGACATCTAAGGAATATGGGATTTATTTTTGTAGTAATTGATTCAACCCTCCCCTCTTAGTTACTTCTCTATATTTCCAACAATTGGTATCAGATTTTCTTTGGTGCTTACAGAGAAGGTTTCAAGGACCTAAGCTAAAGATCATGATGTCTTAGAAAAGAGAGATTCCAAAGTTGAATAGAGATAATTTTGTAGCATGGCAAGGACTTATGAGGTTACATATAGCTACAATTAGTGATTCAGGTTGCAAATATCTTGATACTAAATACAAAACTCCCACTAGAACATTATTAGTTGAAGACATTGTTGAAAAGAAGAATCATAACATCATGATGATTAATATTGCATCTACTCTCAGTTATGCTAAATTTGATGAGGTAAAAAACTATCAAACTGCTCATGAAATTTGGACCAAACTAAAATATATATGGAGTAGATGATAATGTAAGAAGAGCCAAGGAAGAAAGTCCTAGAGAACAATTTGGCCAAATGAGAATGAGAGAAGATGAAAACAAAATATGTGGAAAGAATAAAGGCCAGTGTAAGTGCATTTAAAGTAGCATGAGGAGACATTTGAGAGACAACTATTGTAAGCAAGGTACTCAGAACTCTTCTGCCTATCTATGCAATTAGAGTATCTTCTAGTCAAGTAATGAGATGTGATCCAAATAACAAATTAACCTTGGATGCTCTAGTTGGAAGACTAGTAGCTTTTGAATTAGATAACTACGATAACTATATTCTTGTTTCCAAGAATATTGAGTCTACATCTGAAGCCAAACTCTCACTTAAGGAAAAGTGCAAGAAATCAAAACCCAATCAATCAGGAAGTGAGGAAGAAACTGAAGAAAGTTCTAACAGTGATCTTCAAATTGTTGAAGCACTACTTGCAAAGAAATATTCCAAAGGTAAAGGAAAGTAAAAAGGTAAAATTCCTCTAATCTCCTTTTCTTGTGAATAAATTGGTCACATTTTTGCTAGGTGTCCAAATAGAGAAAGCAAGGATGAGAAGAAAAGCCAGAAGCACAAAAGCAAGAAGGAATTCAAAAGTCACAAGAACTACAGAGAGAGAGGTAAGAAAACTTGTTTTATGGCTAAAGATTTTGATAACAGTGAAGATGAAATGGTATATATTGCTATCAAAGACAAGTCTGATCATGAAGGAGATAAGATGGCACTTATCACTCATGTTAGCAAAAATGATACATGGATTATAGATAGTGGATATTCACACCATATGACTGGAGATAAAACAAAGTTTGAACATTTTGAACATTATGATGGAGGAAGTGTAAGATTTGGTAACAAAGAACCTTGTTGCATAAAAGGAAAAGGTTGTATCTCATTAACCAATAAACTTATATGTGACAATGCTTATTGGGTTAAAGGACTAAAGCATAATCTATTGAGTGGCATAGTTGAACAACATTGGATTCAAGGTAGAATCCATGAATGGCAAGGAAAAACTACTAGATGACAAAGGAAACCTAGTTGGATCTGGCAAACAAACAAAAGGTAATCTACTTTATCTTGATCTTAGTGAAAGTTCATGTTTTATTGCTCAAGCAGAAGAAAGTTGGTTATGGCACAAAAGACTATGTCATGTAAAATTTGACAATCTAGTTAAGATAAGAAAACATAAAAGAGTAAGAGGCATTCCTAGTTTGAAGAAACCTAATGTGGGTTTATACAAGAATTACCAAATTGGTAAGATGAGAAGACTAGTTTCAAGAGCAAAAAAAATTAGTCAGAAGAAGTTATAGAAATTGTACATACTGACTTATGCGGACCTATTGGAATAGAGAGTTATAGTGGAGAAAAACTCATTGTTTTTGTTGATGATTATTCTAGAATAATGACTGTGACGTATCTAAAAGAAAAATTAGAAGCTTTTAAAAAATTCAAACGGTATCTGGCAAGAGTAGAAAAAGAAACTAGAAAGAGATTAAAATTCTTAAGATCAGACAAAGGTGGTGAATTCATCTCCAATGAATTCAATAATTTATGCATTGAAAGAGGAATCAAAAGACAAGTATCAACTCCTGGTATACCTTAGTAGAACGGTGTAGTTGAAAGGAGAAATAGATCCATCATGGATTATGCAAAGACATTGACAATAGAAAAAAATGTTGCAATCAAATACTGGAAGGAAGCTATTAGCATTGTAGTTCATACTTTGAGTTGAGTTTAGTTGAAGAAAGACTCAAACCAAACTCACTATAAACTATGGTATGGCTACAAACATAATGTAAGTTATTTGAAAGTATTTGGTAGCAAATGTTATATCTTAAAAGAGTCTAGAAAAGGAAAATTTGATGTCAAAGGTGATAAAGACATATTTCTAAGATACTCCTATAGAAGCAAAGCATACAAATGTTTGAATTTTTCTACTCATAAAATCATAGAAAGTACACATGTTAGAATTGATGAGTTTGCAAAAAAGAGTGAAGAAGAAAGAAACAAAGAGCCAAAGTATTACAGAAGATTCATTTACTATGAACTTGATACCCTACAAAATCTATCTAAAAGAAAGGAGGCTTCACCTTTTGAGTTCCCATAAACTCCAACAATTATTGAGTTGCAAATAGTGTAACTTGAGTTAAACTCTAAAGGACCCAAGTCATAGTCAAAAGCTACCAAGCTAGTTCAAACCAAGTCTAAAGGACTTGAGTCATAGGTAGAGGTACCCAAGCTTGACACTAAATTTCATGATGAAAATAGTGGGACCCATACCAAATCTAAGGAACTTGTATTAGAAAAATATATCGGAAGGCATCATGCTCCTGATCAGATAATTGGAGACAAATCTGATGGAATAATGAAAAGAAGCAAATTGAAAGGTACATGTTTACTTGCTGAATTTAAACCAAGAAATATTAGAGATGCATTAGATAATGAAAGTTGGGTTGACACAATGAATGAAGAGATAAAACAAATAGATAAGAATAAAACTTGGACCCTTGTTTCTAGACCCAAGGATACAAATGTAATTGGCACAAAGTGGGTGTTCAGAAACAAGTTGAATGAAGATGGCAAAGTATGTAGAAACAAAGAAAAATTGGTATGTAAAGGTTATTATAAACAAGAAGGTATTGATTATGGTGAAATTTTTTCCCTTGTTGCAAGATTAGAAGGTGTTAGAACCTTACATGCATATGCAAATCACAAAGGATTTTAGGTGTATCAAATGGATGTCAAATTTGCATTCTTGAATGAAATTCTTGATGAGGGAGTCTACATTGAGCAATGAGAAGGTTTTATAGATCGTAACAAAAGAAACATGGTTTGCAAATTGCAGAAAGCATTATATGGACTCAAGCAAGCTTCTAGAGCCTAGTATGAAACACTACATAACTATTTGATATAGATTGGTTTTCAAAGAATAAATGATAATAGTAGTCTCTATATCAAAGAAGGACTAGACAAGAATATTGTGTTGGCTAAAATATTTATTGATGACACATTATTCACAGGAAATGATGACTTGTGCAAAAGATATTCATAAGAAATGAGAAAGGAAATTGAAATATCGATGTTTGGAGAGATAAAATTCTTTGTTGGATTACAGATTCAATAGAAGAAAGATGGTATCTATATCACTCAATCCAAATATATCAAGGAGATACTAAAGAAATTTGGAATGGAAGACTCAAGACCAATTGGAACCCCTATGTCTACCAGACATAAGCTTTCCAAAAATGATAATTTTAAAGAAGTAGATCATACCACATACATATCAATGATTGGAAAATTAAAGTATGTAGTACATAAAAAACTTGACATTGCTTTAGTAGTTGGTATGGTGGCAAGATTTTCAAAAAATCCTATAGAAAATCATATGATGGAAATCATAAGAATTATGAGATATATGAAAGGTACTAAAGACTATAGCTTATGGTACAAACTTAGAGACAATCTAGAATTGAAGGTGTTTATTAATGCTAATTGGGCATGAAGTTTTAATGACAGAAAAACACTAGTGCTAGAGAATTCTTTCTTGGTAAAAGACTAGTGTCTTGGATAAGTAGGAAAAAAAATTGTATCTCTCAATCCACAATAGAGGCAGAATATGTGGCAACAACAATCAATTGTTCTAACATCATTTGGTTCAAACAATTGTTGGGAGGAATAAAGGTAGAGATGAAAGATCCAGTAGTCATATATTACATTAATACCAGTGCAATAAATATATCAAAGAACCTAGTGATGTATACCAAAACAAAGCACATTGCTATAAAATATCACTTCTTAAGAGAATTGGTGTAGGAAAAAGAAGTCATTTTGGAATATGTAAATACAAAAGAGAAAATTACAGGCATATTCACCAAGATATTACCTAAGGATGCATTTTTGTATCTAAGAGGTAAGCTAGGGGCCATTCTCCTTACTAAAGCTCATTAAAAAAAGTTTAATGATGCATCAACCATAGCAAGTTGAAGATCAATTAATTGACGCAGTATTGACAAGGGCATATTACAAATGAATTAGTACTTAAGGTACATTGCTACTATCATAATTATTGTCTTTGGCATGTGTTGTCAAAGAGGGAGAAGTTTTAGGAAGAGATATCAAAGAGGAAGAATATACTTAGCAGAAGATTTTTGTAGACAGAAGTTTTATGACAAAGGGAGTTTTCTCAATGAAATTAAGGATATGTTCCTTATTTTATTCTTGTTCCAAAATTTCATTGTGTTATGACATTTTGTGTTGCCATCAATGCCAAAGTGGGAGATTGTTGGCTACAATTGATTAATTGTGTGGTATCTTTGATGTTACACAAATGTCATAACATTATCAATTAGTGCATGCTGAGCTCACTCAAACAATGAAGATTTTTTTCTGTGTCTACTGAGCATTCATGTTCACAAAATAGTGTCTATTGAGTTCACTTAGGTGACGAAGGAAATTTTGTAGAATATGAGTGTTAACCAAGCTCACTTGGTTAATGAAGGAAATGTTGATGGAATTAGTGCTAAGTAATTTGACTCAGTTACCAAAGGATTTTTATAGTTTGCAGTGTTAACCAAGCTTCACTTGGTCAATAGAGGGAAATCATTTTTGAGTTAGTGTTTACTGAGATGGGTTAGCTAATGAAGGATTTTTTTATTTTGGCATATCAAGATTAATTGATTTATCTATTGGTTCTAGCTGACTAAGATGATGAATGTTAACTATTCTAAGTTATATTCTAGTTGACTTGACAAAAGGAAAGATATAAGTACAAGTTCAAGCTATGGGATAACGTGTGATATAGAAGAAGTAATGAAGATTTGAGAATTTATCTATGGAAGCCAATTTGAAGATAAGAAGGATGTATTTGAGGAGCTAAAATAATACATTTGATTAGGAAGGATCAAGTACAAGCCAGAAAAAATATCTGTAATTAGCAAGTCAGTTGCATCTAAATCAGGTCATTTCATTGTCACTATCTAACCATTGTAGCAGCGATCTAAATCTCTTAATAGAGTTGGCTTAATAGCTATTTTTAAATCCTCTAACAAGGTGGCAATTCTATTGTGTTGTGTAAAGCCTTCTAACAAGGCCACTCCTAATAGAGTGATTAAATCCTTTAACAAGGTCACACCTAACCTAGTGTATTTTATAACCTTCAATAGGGTTGGATCCTAATAGGGCTCACTTTAGAAGAGTGAAAATTAGTAACTAGTTACAATTGGTAGCTTTTCCCAAACTGAATTTCTATGTTAAATGTTGGTGTCAAACATATTTATGCTATTTCTTTTATGCTTGCAAATTAAGTTAAATTAATGATAATCACTAATAACATCTTAAGATGTACAAAGCTAATTCATTACCAAGTACATTTAGTATTTATCAAGTTACAGAATTAACTATGTGTATACTAAGCATTATCATTTCAATTTTTAGAGTTTGTTTTGTACTAACATCTAAGGGATCTAGGATTTATTTTTGTAGTATGATTCACCCCTCCCCTCTAAATTAATCTTATATATTTCCAACATTAAATATTGGTTACAATTGAACGAGGAAAGAACCCACCAATAGTTTAACTAGGAGCCCCTTTGTCTTTAGTAGTACAAGGGCTGGTTATTGAGCATTTGTGTCTATTGTGTTTGGAAAATCAAGAAAGTAGGGATATGCTCTCTCTCTTCTTGAGTGATCATATTTCCAAACCTATTTGTGATTTCTATTTTTCTACTTTCCACTAGGGAGGATTATCTACCCATAGATAGGCTACCTCCTGAGTTGCCTTACCAAGGCTATGAGAGGAAACAACTCCCAATCTTGTATTCCCAATCAAATGCAAGACACACATATTTAGAATATAGCCTTCCTCTAGTAGTCTTGTGAGGGATTGCACCAAACCACCTTAGCATTGGTGCGAAGCTCTCTATCACAAGAGAGTTAAATTTGAATATCATTGGTTAAAAACTAAAACCCACTAGTCAGTGGGTTTAGATAACCTTGTTAGGAAACCCCTTTTCTTCCATTTTCTAGGTGTGTGTAGTTTTTATTTTATTCTAGTTTGTATGGATGTGTTTTAAAACTTCATAAAAAACACTAGTATTGATCACAGTCCTTCCAAAAGATGCAACTATAAACTGATATGGGAAAACAAGTTCCAAACAAGAATATTGATGAAAGACTCTAAAATAGTGCATCTACTGCATTAAATAATGCATTTGAAAGTTTAAACACTACATTTACCCTACATAACAATGCCTTTAAAGTCTTTGATGATGCATATGACAAATAGAATAATGCATTTGAGCATTTAAATAGCACATATAATCAATGAAAGAGCACATTTGATCAATCCTATGATGCATCTAATAAAAAACCTAAAATAGAGGCTATCTACAATCATGATACTTGTGAACAAAAAATAGATTTGGATACCCTTTTTCTCACTGATATTTTTCAAGATTGAGAAGCCCCGCAATTGATTGAAAGCATTTTTTTGAAACAAGCAAAGCTAGAAATGTCATTACCAATCCAACTATTATTATTACTTCATTTGGCACATTAAGAAAGAGATGTTTGGATACACACATCCATTCCCTACCTAGCTGTGTGAATGTGAACTCATCCTATCAATATCGACAAACACCTTGTCCATCATAGCTTGTTACTCTAGAAAAATCACAGTGAACGAAAACCCTCATATTTCAAAAATGCATAAGAACTAAAGGAATCCTAATCACATTTCATGCCACTGCATAAATTCAGTACAACCACGAAGCCAAGGTGATCACCTATACAAGTGAGTGCTAGAATAGCTAGCAGAACCACCAAACAAATGAAACCTTTGAATCTTATTGAACTTGTCCCACCAACAAATTGCTCACCAAATGTAGTTACCCACAAGTCACCCTTGTTCAACCAAAATTCAAAATCCTTTTCCAAAATGGGTTCATCTAACATATGGGATGACAAGAGCATTGAAACTAAAATTGAAGATTTTCAACAAAATCATGAACTTGTCAATACCATAGACAAGATACTCGAGAAACACAAAGAATGTTATATATTAGCATTAGCACAACAAGGCATGAAATTTCCATCTAATTTTGATTTGACTAATTTGAAATGAGATGAAGAAGAGTCACCTCTAAATATTGTCACACAAAAATTACAAGACCTATTCCAACACCAATAGCCTACATATTTTAAAACTACCTTAGAGAATGTCGCTAAGGTGGAAGAGACCCTGCTAAATAATGATATTATTAAACTATCAAAAGATGGTAAGGGATTTTCAAAAAATTCCACATAGACTCATAATTCCTCTGATTGGACCACTGATAAACAAAATCATGGTGGAGAAACAACAAAAAAACCATTTCCAATGATGGGGGTGGTCAAAGCTAACCATGTTAGACTGCATACCCAACCCCATCCAAATTAGTTGTATCCTATTGTCAACAACACCAATCCAAACACACCTTGACAAGACAATACCCATCCACTTTATCGATGTAATGTGGCAATTCCCTCAATGTCTAATCAACAAGTCACTTATAATCATGCTCCACCTCCATATACATATAAGTCTTCCGATATACCCAAGGAGTATACACCTATTGGGGTGCCTTACAAACCCTCTTAGCTGATGAACTCATTGTACTTCCCAAGGCCAAACCCTATGAACCTCAAGTCAAACCAAAGTGGTGGAATGACAAGCACATTTGTGCCTACCACTGAAATAGGAGACACTTAACAAATAATTTATTTTCCCTTAAGGGGGCCATACAAAAATTAATCAATGATGGAACTATTGAAGTGAATAACCTTAACAATAATGAAGACCATACGGCCTTCAAGAACACTTTCATGAGTCATGCAAAGGGTGAATCCTCTAGAGCTAATCAAAACACACCTCCTCACACAAAGGTTAATTACATGCATTATTACAACAACACCATCAACATGATATCTAGATTTGATGATGCCATGAACATCATCATAATTAAGGAAAAAAATAAGAAACAATCATCAAATTTTACTAGGACATGTGACATATTCTAAGCATGCAACTACAAGTTCCTCTTTACCAAAATACAATTTGGTCAACCAATTACTTAAGATTCCTGTCAATATCTTCATATTTGATTTATTGCAAATTTCTCTAGAGCATAAAGAAATACTCACCAAAGCCTTAGTGCCAAATGACCTAGATGTGAGTAGATTTCAAAACATGGTCAACAATCTAGTTTCCCATTACTACATATCCTTTTCATCCCAAGATGATATGTCTTTCATCCAGCCACAAAACTCTTCTTTGTATATTCAAGTCTTTATCCATAGAAATAGAGTTAAGAGAGCATTGGTCAATGATGGGGTAGGTCTCAATATTTACACACTAAATTTAGTGCAATCCCTAAGATATATAGAGGATATTGTTGACATAAGGAATAAAATTACCATCAAAGATTATGATGACGAGGAGAGATCCTCCAAAGGCATGGTTATTCTACCAATCAAGGTAGGTCCAGTTGTGAAATAATTTTTTTGTTAGGTCTTAGAATTGCAATTACTTATAACATCCTATTAAGAAGACCATGGATTAATGACATGTAGGATGTTCTCTCCACTTACCATATATGTCTTAAATTTTTGTACATGGGTCAACACGTGACCATACCTAGGGTCAACAATTTGCCCAATATTGTAATTCTCTTGATCCTCATAATAAGGAAGAAACTAGCACCCTAATAGATGACATCAACTAGTCCACATCCATAGATGTCTCATGCTCCACCAGTCAAAATGATAATTACTCATCGACATCAACTAAGGGTAAAGAGAAAGTTGGTTATTCAAGTTTTTCCCTTCCTTCATCATCACCATCTAAAGACCCTAAATAATCACAATGTGAAGAAATGGATATGATAGAAAGTGTAAACTACAATATAGGTGTAGGCAAATACTTAGTCTCCTTATTTGATCCCCCACTTTCTCCAAAATCTCATGGAAAACTATCATCCACCACTAGAACTTATCACATGCATTTTGTCAAAGAAAGTGGAGTATCTCCAAACTTAGTAGAATAAATTAGTCGAAAAAACATTGACATCTCCCCCCACTTACATGGAAAAGGTTTTGATCCAATGAAAAAGTGGGATATACAAGAGATGGTCCCTTAGGGAAAGGAAGAAGCACTGTCGAACCTCTAATAGCATACTTCAAGTCTAACAAATCTAAAACAAGGGTGAGTTATAGTGAACAAGTCAAGACAAAAACCTCTTCCCAGTCTTGTCCCAAGCATAATGACTTCTCTTCCACCTTGGTGTGGGTGCCTAAAAAAAGGGATGGTAATACCTAGAAAATAGCTAACATAATAAATGTAAATTTATCCCTCCTAGGTTCACATCATGCAAGGAAGCCACCCATAGAAACCTCCAATAATAAAGATGATGATGATTCCACTAAGTGGAAATTTGAATCATTATGTGAGGAGTCTCTTCACAACAAAGAATGTGATGTTGTTCACATGCCTACATCCAATAGTTTCACTACATAAGGATCAACCTCTCATCTAGGTTCTACTTCACCAAGAGTCAAAGTACAATAGAGAAACTTAGGAGATAATGAATGTATTGAAGGGTATTAATTTCAAACCCCATTTCCTAACAATATTCCAATAGAAGTTAAAGATGACCATTATGAGTCACTTGCAAGATCTACTTTTCCTGACACTTTAGAGGAAGCACGTGTCATAGACCTAACTGATATAGTGTATTAGCCATCTAATGAGATCATGTCTTTAAATCTCAATGAACCCTTTCCATATTATGAATCACCCTCCCTAGTCCATCCTAAACTCATTAGTTGAGATAGAACTATGGCTTGCCATATTCCCCATTTTGACACAGACCATGATGTCTTCATCTACCTTAACATGGTTGAACCAATGAATCCATGAAGAATGGAAGAATTGTACATAGATGGAACTAATATCAATCATCTTAGTCACGCTAGAATAGGCCAAGAATTTCATAGCCTTGACGATCACTACCAAGTTGTAGTTGATCTTGAGAAAAATAGAGAAACAAATAGAAGTGACACATCCCAAGGTGAAAATCCACCTGTGGCACTCATGTATGAAGTGATTGATACCTTACTCAAAAAATCTAAGGAAAGATCTTCTTTATTGATTGAACCCACAAAACAAGTCAACATTGGTATAGAGAAGAAACTGAGGATCATCTATTTGGCACAGTCCTTAAGCATAGAAGAAAGAAGTGCATTCATTTGCATCTTCAAAGAGAAGAAACTAAAATTTTCATTGTCTTATGCAGATATGCTATGATTAGATCCAACTTTAATCCTCCATCACCTCAATATTTATCTAAAGGTCAAGCTGGTCAAGTAAAAGCTTAGGAAAATGCATTCCCACATAGTTCTACTAGTAAAAGAAAAATTAGAGAAATTGATCAGCACTAATTTCATCTAGCCCTTGGCATATGTGTCATGAATATCCAACATTATGCCTATATCAAAGAAGAATGGTAGCATATGTATCTATATTGATTTTTAGGATGTAAACAAAGCATATCCTAAAGATGATTTCCCACTTTCCAACATTGAAACCATTGTAGATCTGATAGTGGGTCACTTTTTTCTTCACTCATGGATAGATTTTTAGGGTATAATCAGATTAGGATAGTATTAGAGGACCATGAGAAAATAACCGTTACTTGTGCATGGGGCACATTTTGTTGGAATGTGATGCCCTTTAGGCTAAAGAACACAGGGGCTACCTATCAGTGGACCATGACCACTATCTGCCTTGACATGATGCACATCTTTATGGAAGATTATGTGGATGATATCCATTCCAAATATCATACTCGAGAAGAAGATCTCCCCATCTTGGACAAGATATTTACTTGCCTAAAAGCATTCAAAGTTAGGTTCAATCCAAAGAAATGCACTTTTGGCATCAAATTGGGAAAACTTCTAGGATACATTGTCTCAGCCAAAGAGATAGAAGTTGATCCTAAAAAGGTATAGGCGATCATCAATATGCAACCTCTGAAGAACCTTAGCCAACTACACTCTCTTCAAGGTAGAGTTCAATCAGTCTATCATTTCATTTCCCAATTAGTAGAAAAGTATGTACCTTTCACCCACTTACTACACAATGACATTATTTTAAATGGGATAATCAATGTTAGAAGGCTTTTGATTTTTTCAAAACCTACTTGATGAATCCACCCTTGTTGGTACCTCTAGTATCACACAGGTCATTGCTACTATATATTTTCCTAATGGATAAATCAATTAGAGCCCTCTTAGCTCAAGAAAATGACAAAGGAAAAGAAAGTGCCATTTATTACTTCAGTGTCACCCTAGTCAACTATGAGCTTAATTACTCCTTTATTTCCTATTTTATTTCATTTTTTGATTCCCAAATTCTACACCATTATCTTTTGACACATAAGGTCAAGCTTATCTCCAAGATTGATCTCCTCAAATGTCTTCTCATCAAAACAGCATTAATAGGTAGATTGGCCAAGTGGATGATGATCCTAAGTGAATTTGATATTGAGTATGTTAATAGGAAAGAATAAAAGGACAAGCCATTGTCACTCAATTGATAGATGTGCCTATAGAGAGCTCAAATCCTATCTTGGTTGATTTTCTAGATATGCAAGTTCTTTAGACAGAGCCAGTAACTCGAAAGTTTTATTTTGATGGTCCTTATAGACACCATGGATCGGGTACTAGTATTTTGTTCATCACGGCACTGGGTGTTACCATCCCAAAATATTACAAACTACATTTCTCTTGCACCAAAAAAATTGAAGAATATAAAGCTTTGTTATTAGGCCAAACTAGCTTTAGAATGGAAACTAACAACACTAGCAATTTAGAGAGATTCCCAGTTGATCATCAACCAAGTCACTGACACATATCAAACCAAGGATGAAAATTTATTGCCTTACAAAATATGGTTGACACACTTAACGCATGTTTTTTTCATATTATATTTGAATAAATTCTCAGTAATAAGAATAGAGTAACAGATGCCATGGCCACCTTGGCCTCCTTACTCTAGTTACTAGAGCAACATGAGCAGTATGAGTTCTTAGTAGAGGAAGTGGTTCAACCCAAATTTACTCAAAAAATTTCCATTTAGATGCTCCCAATCCCCTGGTATAACCCCATCATGACTTACCTCCATGATAACACCATCCCCTCTAACCTCTTACACAACCAAAGATGTAATTCCATCCAAAAAACCTCACACTACACTTTGGTGGTTGATGCACTATAGAGGAAGGGTCTTGGGGGTACTTTGTTTAGATGTCTTGAAAAGGATGAGTCTAGAGTTTCTCTGTAGGAAGTCCATGTTGAGATTTGTGGGTCGCATTCTAGTGGGTTTACACTAGAAAATAAAATTCTTAAGATGGGTTATTTTTGGCCAACCATGGAAAAGGATTCTATCGACTATGTTAAGACTTGCAAAAAATGTCAAATCCATGGTAACCTTGTTTATTCACCAGCCTAAGAGCTCAACCCTTTGGCCACACCATGACCTTTTTATCAATGGGGTTTTGATTTGATTAGAGCCATCCATCTACCTTCCTCTAGCATATATAAATGGATTATCAGCACCATAGAATACTTCACCAAGTGGGTTGAAGTAGGGCCACTTGCCAACTCTATGGGAAAATAAATCTCTTCCTTTATTTTAAACCATAGCATTTGTCAGTTTGGCATACCACACAACATTCTCATAGATAACACCTTGTACTTTAAAAATCAAATAATTGATGAATTATGTGAAAAATTTCACATTATACACCATTCCTTGTCAATTTAATATCCCCAAGGCAATGGCCAAGCAGAGGCCACCAAAAAAACCATTATCAACATTCTCAAAAAAATTGTCAACGATATTGGTAGAGATTGGCATTTATAGCTGAACCCTGCTCACTAGGCCTAGAGGACGAGTGTTAGGACACTTATAGTTGCAACACCCTTTTCCTTGGTTGATGGTTGTGAAGCTATTCTTCCTTTAGAGGTTGAGATCCCATCCTTAAGAGTTACTCTTTGTGACGTCTTATCCGATGAGGATTATAGAGTGGTCCATCTAGAGCAACTAGAATAATTAGAAGAGCATCAATGTGCAGCATACGAACACCTCAAAGTGTATCAGAATAGGTTATCAAGACATTACACCAAAAAGGTCAAACCTTTTGTTTTTTCAAATTAGTGACCTAGTACTCTGAGAAAAGCTTAAGAATCAAGCTACTAGGGAAAAGAAAGGAAAATGGGAGGCCAATTGGATTGGCCCTTACATTATCACAGAGTCTTTTGGGACTGGTACTTGTAGACTTTTAGATTGTGATGGAACAGACCTAGTAGAGTCCATCAATAGCATCCATCTCAAAAGGTTTTATGTCTAGAGTTTTGAGAACCACCTCATCACTAAAAATACCAAATAAATCAAAAATACCAAAAAAAAACAAAAAATTGGTAGAAAAGAAGTAAGAAATGCCACCTTTGGTTTGAAAAGGAACAAGAGATAGCACCTTTGGACTTCTCTAAACAACACAAGTCCTTCAATGCTGAAAAATAATCAAGATAGTCCTCAAGAAACTTCCTATGTGAGAACTTTTTCTTGTTTGAGGCTTATCTAGCATTGTCGAGTTAATTTCACACATAAACTATTAAGAAACATGTGTGGGTTACAATTTAGTGGTTCCGTGACATCCAACACAATTCACAACAGCAGAGATAGTCAATATCATAGCAATGAAGGGGAGAACAACAAATCAGGAGAAAAATGGAGTCAAATTATGCATTGAGATATCATAGACATGAATTGTAGGAAAACCAATGCACATCTCAGCTATCCACCATGACTAATGATCCAGAATGTCCATTTTAGCTATCATTTAAACCCATTTGACTTCTCAAATTTCCTTTTTGCCTCCTCTATCTCAAATATAGCTATCCAAACCCACTTTTCATGTGTTGTCCCCTTTTGGTCTCCTTGACTCTTTAGGTGCCTCCACATAGTTTTGGTTATCCCCATATTCCAACAAATCTCACTCACATCCTCATTCCATTCTCGTCAATTTAAAAATTGTTAAAAATTATTAAAAAATTTCAAAAACTATCAAATATTATCCAAAAAATTCAAAATTTGTCAAAAATTATCAAAAAAATTCAAAATTTGTCAAAAATTATCAAAAAATTCAAAATTATAAAAAATTATCAAACAAATCCAAAAATTGTCAAAAATTACCAAAAAATTTCACAAATTGTCAAAAATTATTTTAAAAAATAAAAAATTTCAAAAAAATTATCAAAAAAAAGAATTGTCAGAATAAACAAAAAAATTCAAAAAAATTAAAAATAGCCAAAAATATTCAAAAGGAGGTAATATTTGCCAAACGTAGCCAAAAAGTCTAAAAAAATTAACATCCCAAAATTCTAGTCGAACATTGCTCACTTCAACTTAAACAAACTATGCATAAATTAATGATGTATTTTTCAAACCAATGATCCATTGATTTCATGTCAAACTGGCATCTGTCTATAATTGTTGCTCCTTCGGGACAGGTTTGCATACCTCGACTAGTCTTATATGAAATCAATGGTGAGGCCAACTATATTGAAAAATATTTAAATATTTTATGACATTTTTTATGGCTCCATCGCCTCTGGAAAAATGATAAGAGTTCCTGAACGATATTAAGAAGTAGCATAGTTATGTCTTGAAATGTCTCACTAGGCTTTGGAAAATCTAGCACAATGTGAATAGTGCAAGAGGCTCTGGTAGCATCCCCTCTTCTTTTGTCCTATCAAGAAAAACAATTCCCAATGGATTATTAGTCTTATTTGTGTTGCAATGGCCACGATTGATCTAGACCCTTTCAAAAAATATATCAATGCTATCTTGAAAGCCTAAATATTTGTCAGACTCTTTCATCATCACCTAACGGGGGCACAGAATAAGCAAGCATAGGTTTGAGAGACCACCATGACCTCTTCTCCTTTTTAAGCCCCAAAGCACCTTTATAGGCCCAAACACCTTTTATAGGCCCCTCAAGTGCCATTTGAGGACCCTCCAACATCTTTCTCAACACTCTCAAGCACCTTTTTAGGCCCAAATGGCTTTTCGAGGCCCTATTTCACCTATTTAGGGCCCTCAAATGCCTTTTTAGGCACCAGATGCCTTTTTCAAGATCCAACCATCCTACCTGGGACCCCAAGCACCTTTTCAAGGCCCTATTTTTCCTTTTCCAAGGTACCATAGTGCCTTTTTAGACTCCCAAAAATTATTTAACACCTTTTCATAAGCCTCATGAGTGTCCATCTCGATACACACCTAGAGAAAATCCCTACTTTGGTCTTAAAATTGTTTGTAAAGGCTATCAATATACATAGAATTATACCTTAAAATGTCATGGCTCTCCAAATGATATGCAAATTTGTACTCATCTTTCATTAAGAGCTCACACTTTTGTGAAGATTGAAACCTTTCCAAATATTTTTCAAAAATCCCAAAAATATTCAAATATTTATCAAAAATCCCAAAAACATTCAAATATCTATGAAAAATCCCAAAAAAATTTACATATTCCTCAAAAATCTAAAACAAACATCCAAATACATTATGAAAATACCATAAAAAAAAATGACAATGTTTATTTGATGCATTACAATCAACATCAGTTGTCCTTTTGCTTGCCACAAAACAAACACAACTTTTATTCTACTATGATGGCAATGAAAACATTACATTCAAATAGCATCTGGTCGATTATTTATTCTGGCCTCCGAGGGAGGTGGCAAGATAGGGTGTCTAATCAATGATGTTTTTTCTGACCTAGCTCCAGAAGATGAAGCTGTTGGCATCAGTCCTCTATGTACCCACATTGCATCCATGGGAATCAAAAACCTCTTGTTGACCTGGCTTTTCACCATTTATAGTTTTGTTATACCATATAGTGAAAAATCCTAGCCTTGTGTTTAAAATTTCTAAAAATTGTTAATACCCTAGTTGAAAATATTTCAAATTTTATTAACCCTTGTCTTGATGCCCTAACCCTCAAAGTATTGGAAATCAAATTTTAATTAAAATGCACAAAAAGCCTTTGTCCTAAGTTTTCATCTTCTAGTAATTATTTTATTACTTTTTGCAAAATGAAACTTTTTATTTTAAGCAATGCCCTTACCATGGTTATTTTCTTAAGTATTTGGTGAAACATCTTAACTGTGGTGGTTTGTTTCGGGCAACCTTTGATCTTTCTAAGATCAACGGTGAGCACATGCCCACATTCAAAATTTGCATGACTTTTATGTAATGTGGGAAAGTGCCTTTGTGCCACGTAACACTTGGTGACGTTGGATTTTAAACCATGCCACAAAGACTAGAACTTGTTAGTACCTTTCAAAACTTTTGCAAAATTGTTAGTACACATTGGAATTTTTGGCAATCTCCTTGGTTGAGTTGGAAAATGGGGTTGATTTTTGCTACCATATCATTGAACCATTGATCTTTGGAAGATCAATGGTGGGCATATCATTGCTTCATGAAGATGTGTAGATTTTAAGAAAGTACAATAAAGCACCCTGATGACAAATTTCTTCAATGACATCACAAAGGAAGTCTATATGGTTTAAAGAACATAAGATCTGTACATTGTTGATCTTGGGAAGATCAACAAGTAGCTCATGCCTACAATATGAATTTTCTCAAAGTTTATGTTATGTGGACAAGCACCTACAAGACACATAATATTTGATGATGTCATGAACTTGCAGTTGTGAAAGGTATTAATACAGTGTGCACATTTGGAAACTATTAGACATGGTGGAGAAAAGCAATGCATTTATTGGTTAGATTTTGCTGACTAGATCAAAAGGGGAAATATTTATAATAGCATTGATCTTGAGAAGATCAATGGGCAGCACGTGCCCACAATATGAAAGTGAAGGAACTTTAGTCAAAATGGTAAAGCGCCTACTCGCCATGTGGAAAAGTGGGACCAATAATTAAGGAAATTTTTTAGTTACACCAGGGTGGCAAAGAATGATGATACAAAGTGTAGTGTTTGACAAGATAGTACACATATTCACCAAGCTAGAAGATGAGTGTACTAGTGGACCTATAATTCTAAAGTCATAGTTGTAAAGTTTTCATGATTTCATGACCATCAATCTTTGGAAGATTGATGATCAACACTTCATTGCTTCATGAAAGTGAAGGAACTTTAATCAAAGCGGGGAAGTGCCTGCTTGACGCATGGCAAGTCTTCAAAAGTTTTAACACAAATTTTTTATTTTTAAATCAAGTCATTTGATGCATTATAATTGATGGAGGAGATTTAAATTTCAAAGCACAACATGAAAATTGAATGTTAGAAGCATTAATTTTGTTCAGTGCCACTTCATCTGACCTTAATGCTATAGTAAATTGTCGAATTCACCATTTTTGAACTAGAAGATTGCAAAATTATAATAGCACAAGTGTTTCTAGAGCTAGGGCATTAATTTTTTTAGGGTATTTAGCAATTTGCAGAGTGATTCATAAAGGAGAATAAGAAAGAAAAAGGACAGGTAAGTTGTCTAAAACTTCTAAGAATTAAAAGAATTGTAATTGTATTAGGGTAAATTGAAAAAATGCCTCCTTGTAAAGACTTTTCTGGCAAGGTAGATTACTTAAAAAGAGTTGTTCTTGATGATTTTTTGGAACAAATGCCTCCATCAATAAATGAATTAACAAAGGGTACATATTTTATTCCAAAAAAACCTAGGTTATTAGTCGGTGAGGGTTTCTATGACAAGGCAAATTACTTGAGGGAAGCAGAGATCTCTATGGGAGGCTTGGAACTTTTTAAGAAGTGGTTTGTAGAATGGAATTTAGATACTCCAATAAGCAATGCTTGTGAATTTGATATAGGCAAATTGATTGTACCTACAATTTTCTTTGATGGTGACCTACTAGAAAATGTGGCTAAGAAACATGACCAAATCACTAGGATAGTGATGGACCATGTAGGGATAACCTTTTTAGGGTTTCACTTGAGCTAATAAGAAGTTTTCAAGATGAACCCTAATTAGGCTATTCATGAGAAAATTGAAAGAGAAGACCTATAGAAAAGATATGATGCGTAGAGGGTATATCTAAGGGGAGGCCCATTACAATAGCACTTTGTTAAGATTTGATCATTTCCTTTAGTCACACAAAACACCCTAGAGCCCTTATAGAAAAATTATTTTAATCCTAGAGCACAGGCTTTATGTTTTTCTCTCTGTAAGATATTTGGTATGGATGAAAAAGAGCACATCCCTAGCTCTATTATCCTTATTATGGCTCAAACTCTATAGTATGGAATGAGCTCAATTCTTAACATTGCTACCTTCTTGGCTGAGAAAATTCACAATGGTCTAATTGGAATAGTGCATGCTAAGATTAATATGCCTTTTTGCTAGTACTCACAATTAATGCATATCTTCCTATATAAAGGAGTTACTTTCTTCTCCAAGAAAATGAAATTGCAATTGGAGAGAGATGGAGAAAGACTCATGGTTTAGTTATAGAGTGCAGATATGACATGGGAGGTCACTAATGCTAGTTTTGTTAGGTTTCACAAGTACTTTACCTTGAGGCTCATATTATTGTTGAAAGGGGATAGCCCTAGAATACCACAGTCCTTGTTAGAATTGATAAGACCCAAAAATCATGCTAAAGGACTATTGGTAAGCCACATTTGGGGAGATATCATTCCTTATGTTGTTTCAACTATTTTTAGAGTTTATGGCTTCTTAGAAAAACTCCATGTGTTACCTTATCAGGTGTCTTTGAAGGTGGGAATTGCAAAACTATTATGGTAAATTGGATTAGTTGATGAAAGGAATTCACTCAAAAAATCCAAAGGTACTTTCTTTCTATAAGAATTTGCCTTATGGAAAATCACCCAAGATCAAGAAGCTTAAGCACTAGCACAAAATGGACCAATATAGTATGATTAGAATAACAATATGAAAATGAATTATTTTGTACATACACAGCAGGAGTACCTATATATAAAGGCCTCTAGAATGCTTCTAGAATGTCTAGGAGTTAGTGAAGAGATAAGCTCAACAACTAAGCACATGTCCACCAGAAGTGGATTATCCTCCATTGTGCATAAATGTATGTGCATCAATGAGAGGAGAAGTATGAATAGGGATATCTTGTATAGAGATTATCTAGACACCATGTTCTTAAATTAGATCCTAACTTCTATGTTGTAGACACCATATGCATAAAAGAGTTGCTAACTCTTGTTTTGTCAATGAGACAACTCATATGAGTATGCATACTCCTAGGTGTAAAACTAATAAATAATAAAATAATGTGTAAACCTAAGTAAATTTAAGTAAATAGTAAATATTAAATACTTATTTACACCATCACCCCCCCTTAAGTGCAACTTAGAGGAATGCACTTAATCTCACAAAATCTAGGATGAAAATGCATGATGGGTCCTAGCTACTAGGCCATGTTAGGTACCCATGTACAAGATACAATGCAATCTCTCATTAAGTGGAGAAAGAGGGAAAACCTCATGGGAAAAACCCTCCCCCAAAAAGAAAGATGAAAAAATAAGATGCATGGATGGATGAAATAATCAAGAACACCACCCCCCTACTGCCCCCACACCACTCCCCCCCCACACCGCGCCCCCTCCCCAAATTACAACATACATCATGTATATACAATAGAGAAGTATGAGAAGGACAAAGCATTATAAGAGGAAAAAGTTCCCCCCCACCTCCCCCCCCTCCCCCCCCCCCCCCATAAAAAAGAAGAAGTAGAAGAAAGGAGACAAGGTAGTCCTCCCCACCCCCCCCCCCCCATAAAAAAGAAGAAGTACAAGAAAGAAGACAAGGTAGTGCCTCCCCCACCCCAACCAAATGTAGAGAGTCAATCAGTGATAGTTGCTCTAATTTAGAAGCTAATCCATGACTATTGAATAATGTTCCTCCCTTTAGAAAGAAACAATATCATAGGTACATATGATATGCTTCCCCAATGTGTAGAAAGAATCCCAACAGTGAATGGTGTCTCTAAAACCTACTCAATAATGTTAGATTTTGGTGACTGATCAGGAAAGTACTGTACATAAAGCGGTTTAATACTTGTATAAAAAGGGCTTAGGGTTGGGTATTTTTTATGTGTGGTGATACGAAATTGGTTCTTGCGGCGGTATTGAGCTATAAGGGATTACGGATTGTAATCAGGTTGTAATCACTGGATTGTAATAAGATTGGACTTGCTGTTTGGTGGACGTAGCCCAGGGATTGGGTGAACCACGTTAAATCTTGGTGCCTTGTGTTCATTTCTGTGTGTTCTATTATCTTTGTTATTGGTTATATTTGCATGTAGTTTTTATTTCTGTCCGTGGTTTATCCTAACAAGTGGTATCAGAGCCTAGTTGTTTCTCAGTTATCCTCTGCAGGAAAGTCTCACGGTTAAGTGGGAGTCTCACGGTTGAGTGGGAGCAAGGGCAGATGATGGTAAGCTGAGGGTTGATAGGTTTAATGGGCAGAACTTCCAGTTATGGAAGATGCAAATGGAAGACTATTTATATCAGAAGGATTTATGGAAGCCGTTGGAAGGAAAAGCCAAGAATCAGGGAACTATGTTAGAGGCTGAATGGGATCTTTTGGACAGAAAGGCACTCAGAAGCATTCGGTTATGCTTGGCACCATCGGTGGCATTTAATATTACAAAAGCAAAGACAACAGAAGATTTGATGAAAACCCTAGCGACACTGTATGAAAAGCCCTCCGCTTCAAATAAGGTATTTCTCATGAAGCATTTATTTAATATGAAAATGGCAGAAGGTGGATCTGTTGCAGATCATTTAAATGATTTTAATACTATTACTAGTCAATTATCTTCTGTGGGTATCAATTTTGATGAAGAAATTAGGGCTCTCTTGATTTTGTGTTCTTTTCCTGAAAGCTGGAATGGCAGTGAGTAATTCTGTTCCTGGATCAAGTACCCTAAAATATGATGATGTGATTGGTGTTATTTTAAGTGAGGAAACTCGTAGAAAATCCTCAGGTGGATCTACATCAGGAAGTGCTTTAAATGCACAAAGCAGGGGTAGAATGACTGAAAGAGGAAGTAACTCTGGAAATCATGGGAAATCAAGAGGAAAGTCAAAGGGGAGGAGGTCTCAATCGAGAGGACCAAATGATTGCTGGTACTGTGGGAAAAAAGGGCACAAAAAGAAAGATTGCTGGACTCGAAAGAAAAATGAAGGAGATAAATCAGATGGAGACAAAGAGGCAAATGTGGTAATTAATAAATCCGAAGAGGATGCTTTGCTTCTGTCTTTAGAGAGTGTTGATGATTCATGGGTTTTAGATTCTGGTGCTTCTTTTCATGCTACACCTCATAGAGGTTATTTCATTGATTATGTCCAAGGGGATTTTGGGCTTGTTTATTTGGGGGATAATGAACCCTGTCAGATTGTTGGAAAGGGAAAAATTAAGATTAAGTTGTAGAATGGGAATCATTGGCTACTACATGAGGTAAGACATGTTCCAAAGCTGAGTAGGAATTTAATTTCAGCAGGGCAACTCGGTGATGAGGGTTGTGTAATTACTTTTAATGATAAAAATTGGAAGGTTTCAAAAGGTTCCCTTGTAGTAGCAAAAGGTGTGAAAGTAGGCACCTTATATCTTTGTACAGGTCATATTGTTCCTTCTACTTTGATTGTTTCAGAGAAAAATGAATATTCAGGAACAATTACTGCAGTTGAGCAGGGAGAACAAATAGCTGCTGTAGATTATGATACAGCCCTGTGGCACAATAGACTTGGGCACATGAGTGAGAAAGGTATGAAAGTACTTCATTCAAGGAAAGTTTTACCAGGTCTAAAATGTGTGAATATGGATTTTTTTGAAAGTTGTGTGTATGGAAAACAAAAGAGAGTGAGTTTTGTAAAGACAGGGAAGGGAAACAAAAAGGAGAAATTAGAGCTTGTGCATACAGATGTATGGGGACCGGCTCAGGTATCTTCCCTTGGTGGCTCTCATTATTATGTTACATTTATTGATGACGCAACTAGAAAAGTATGGGTTTATTTCCTTAGACAGAAATCTGATGTATTTCAAACTTTTAAGAAATGGAAATGCTTGGTTGAAAATGAGACTGGTAAGAAATTAAAATGTCTCAGATCTGATAATGGTGGTGAGTATTGCAGTCATGAATTTGAAGATTATTGCTCCACTAATGGTATTCGTAGACAAAAAGCTGTTCCAAGGACTCCACAGGAAAATGGAGTGGCTGAACGCATGAACAGGACTATAATGGAGCGCGCAAGGAGCATGAGGTTGCATGCTGGGTTGCCCTTACACATGTGGGCGGAGGCTGTCAATACTGCAGTATATTTGATTAATAGAGGTCCCTCTACTCCTTTGGGCTGTAGTATTCCAGAGGAAGCATGGACTGGTAAGAAGGTGAGTTATTCTTTTCTCAAGACCTTCGGTTGTGAAGCTTTTGCTCATATAGACTCTGAAAATAGAACCAAGCTAGAAGAGAAATCAAAGAAATGTGTCTTTGTTGGATATGGCATTAATGAATTTGGCTATCGGCTTTGGGATTTTGAAAATCATAAAATTATAAGAAGTCAGGATGTCATATTCAATGAAAAAGTGTTGTACAAAGATCTGTTGCAGCAACATGAGAAGAAAGAAGATGATTATGTAGTGCTGGATGATACTCCAAAAGCTGATGTTCCAACCATTCCTCATGATGTGCAACGACTGCAACAACAAATACCACACACACCAGTGAATGTTAGATGGTCAACAAGGCCAATTAGACCTCGACAAAGGTTTTCTCCCTCTTTGTATTCTATTTTACTTACTGATGCTGGTGAACCTGAAAGTTATGATGAAGCTGTGCAGGTGGATACTAAGATTCAGTGGGAGTTTGCAATGAAAGATGAAATGGACTCTTTGCTGAAAAATAAGACATGGGATTTGTGCAAGTTGCCTGTAGGTAAAAAGGCTTTATAGAATAAATGGGTTTACAGGTTGAAAGAAGAGGAAGGAGATAAGAAAAGATTTAAGGCCAGGTTAGTTGTAAAAGGATTTGCACAGAAAAAGGGAATTGATTTTGATGAGATATTTTCTCCTATTGTTAAAATGACTTCTATTTGTACTGTTTTAAGTCTTGTGGCTACTGAAGATTTGCATTTAGAGCAGATGGATGTTAAAACAGCCTTTCTTCATGGTGATTTGGATGAAGAAATATATATGGCTCAACCACAGGGTTTTGAGGTCAAAGGTAAGGAGAACTTAGTGTGCAAATTGAAGAAAAGTTTATATGGCTTGAAGCAAGCACCTCGGCAATGGTATCTGAAATTTGACAGTTTTATGCATGAGCATGGATATAACAGGTGTCATTCAGATTACTGTGTTTATTTTAAGAGGTTGGATGATGATAGCTACATTATTTTATGTCTATATGTTGATGATATGCTTATAGCTGGGTCTAACATGCATCATATTAAGGGGCTAAAATGCTAGTTAGCACATGCATTTGCTATGAAGGATTTGGGGGCAGCAAAACAAATCCTTGGTATGAAGATTTGCAGAGATAGGAAGAACAGAACATTGACGCTATCTCAAGCTGATTATGTTGAGAAGGTGTTGCAACGTTTCTCTATGGAGAATGCTAAAGCTGTCAGCACACCTTTACCTGGTCATTTGAAATTGACTAAGGAGATGTGTCCCAAGACACAGGAAGAGGAGGATAAGATGTCCAAGGTACCCTATGCTTCAGCTGTAGGAAGTTTGATGTATGCTATGGTATGCACTAGGCCAGATATTGTACATGCAGTGGGATTCATTAGCAGGTATATGAGTCATCCAGGTTTTGAGCATTGGAATGCTGTCAAGTGGATTCTCAGATATTTGAGAGGAACATCCAATAAGTGTTTACACTTTGGGGGCTCTACTACTGATTTACAGGGCTATGTTGACTCCGATTTGGCTGGGGATATTGATACCAGGTGGAGTACTACAGATTATGTCTTTACTGTTGGTGGGGCAGCCGTGAGCTGGGTTTCTAGGCTACAGAAGATTAATGCTCTCTCCACTACAGAGGCAGAGTATGTTGCTACTACCGAGGCAGCCAAAGAGATGATATGGCTTCAGTTCTTCTTGGAAGAATTGGGACATCCTTAGAAGGATAATTATTTGTTCACAGATAGTCAGAGTGCCATTCATCTTGCTAAGAATTCAGCTCTGCATTCTAAGACCAAACACATACAGTTGCGGTACCATTTCATTCGGTCAGTTTTGGAGGATGGACAGTTAAAGCTAGAGAAGATACATACCAATGAAAATCTAGCAGATATGTTGACAAAGGTTGTCACAAGGGAGAAGCTAAACTCCTCTTCAGCTTCAGTTGGTCTTTTAGACTAAATGTGAATAAAAGAACAGCAGATTCCAGGGTGGTTTGATCCAGTGGGAGCCCCATGCGGTAGTTGTATTGCTATAGGATCAGTCTCCAAGTGGGAGATTGTTGTTTAGTGTGGAGCCTGATCAGTCCCCAAGTGGGAGATTGTTAGATTTTGGTGACTGATCAGGAAAGTACTGTACATACTTCATAAATAGTGGGGTTCGGGGCATCACCTCGAAAAAAAATTTTTTTTGGAAGTAGCCGACATATTATGGCCGACATATGGCCGACATGTTATAACCCTAAAGCGGTTTAATACTTGTATAAAAAGGGCTTAGGGTTGGGTATTTTTTATGTGTGGTGATACGAAATTGGTTCTTGCGGCGGTATTGAGCTGTAAGGGATTACGGATTGTAATCAGGTTGTAATCACTGGATTGTAATAAGATCGGACTTGTTGTTTGGTGGACGTAGCCCAGGGATTGGGTGAACCACGTTAAATCTTGGTGCCTTGTGTTCATTTCTGTGTGTTCTATTATCTTTTTTATTGGTTATATTTGCATGTAGTTTTTATTTCTGTCCGTGGTTTATCCTAACAAATAATCCCTGTGTTGATACTAACGGTGACCCCTTCCAACACTGCTGAAAAGAACAAGTTCAAATCTAGCAAGGATGGATGTAGAAAATATTCCGAAGAACCAATTGTCTCCTAGAATGATAAAGAGACATCCTGCAACTATTGTACATAAGGATCCACAATCATAGCAACTTGGGAAGACAGATCATGTACGGAATGCATAGGAGGGTAAGAGTACTCCCTCACAAAAACTAAAGAAGGATCATCTTCATCAAAGAGAAGATGTATATCATAAATAATGTCTCCCAAATATACTATGTATGACTCCACAAATAAACCTAAAATATCTACTATGTAGTCACCCCTTGATGTTGGAACTGGAAGACAAGGTGTAACTAACTATACTGAATTACATGGACATATCACTGTAGCAATGTGTGCATGTGGAGTGTGTTGATGCTATGACTACTTCTTGCATCTATCAATAGGATCCCATGTATCTAAATTTGTTGAATCACTATCACTATTGTCACTATCAATTTCCACAATGTATGAATTATAAAGAAGGATTATAGGATAAGCTTGGTGAACTTTCCTCAAAGCGAACATTCCTCTCTATGAATATCTCATGAGTCTCAAGATCCATAAGTCTATATGCCTTAACACTTTTTTAATATCCAATTAAAGTACAAGGCCTAGGTGGTGGTGCCTTGCATTTCTTGAAGAGATGTGTGCCCATGCTGGACAACCAAAAACTCTAAATTATTTCACAACTAATTTTCTTCTGTACCATGCCTCAAAGAGTTTTTCCATCTAAGACATTATGAGGAGACCTATTAAGGATATGATTAACACTTCTTATAGCTTTGACTTCAAGTGATGGATCAAGAGACTTAGCTTGAATTATTCAACTTGCCATTGACTTAAGAGTTCTAATCCTTATTGCTGCAAAAAATGCCCTTCGTGGACTAAATGCTTCTAGATTCTGAAGATCAATACCCACAAGTTCACAAAAGTCTCTAAGTCTTGAGTTCACATATCTACTCTCATTCTCCATATGAAGAACCTTGATGGGTTTCCTTGATTTCTTTTTTACATGACTCTTGAAGGCTAGAAACTTATCAAACACTTCATTCTTGTGATCAAGAAAGTAGACCCATGTGTAGCATGAAAAGTCATCAATGAAAGTGAGAACATAATGAACCTTGCTAACTAATGTCACTGAAAAAGGGCCTACTAGAACTATGTGAATCAACTCAAGAACAACTGATGCTCTCCAAGACTTCCCTTTGTCAATGTTTTCTTCTAGATGAATATCCATTGAATAAGTTGAACATTTACCCATAGAAATTTTTATTGTAGGTAAACCTTTGACCATATGTTTTGAGCTAAGTTAATGAAGATAGTGGAAGGCAAGATGTCCATACCACTCATGCCATAATTTAATATGTCATAAATATTATGTCAACAAGACATGTAAAAGAGATTTAGGCACAAAGTGTGAGAAAGAATAAAATCTTGTGTCATGATTGACTTTACCCACTACAACTAATGAATCATCTTTAAGATTTTGCACCATTATTGAATCAGGAAGGAACTCAACTTTATTACAACCTCCATAGTGAGTGATTTGGTAAATTTAGATGAGATTAGAGGTAAGGTTAGGAATGTAGATAACATCTTTTAACTCTCCATTTTCCATCTCAACTTGTCCTTTCCCTTACACTTCCATTTTTCTATCATTCCCTACAATGATGTGAGTTACCTTAGACTGCTTCTATGAAGAAAAGTGTCCTTTTGAAGAACCCATATGATATGAGGAACCAGAGTCAAGAATCTGTTCCTCTAAAGAACTTTAACTTACCATAAATGCTTGCCCTTTTCAAGATACATACTCTAAAGGTAGCCTCTTCAAGATGTGATGAATAAATGTATCATCCTTCATGGGATTACCCCAATCCTTATGTAGTGCTCTCAATTCATTGGCTTTATTGACATAGTCTTGAATTGTGTCAAAATTATTAGGATCTAATAGAAGTAGATCATCCTTAATCTAGAATCCATTTTCCTCATCCACTTTACCATACAACCCCTCAAATTTCTCCCAAGCACTCTTGACATCCTTAAAGCTATAAATGTGGAAGAAGAGATCTCTATGAACACAACTCCTAATAATTCCTAAAGCTTGGTTGTCTTTAACTTGCTAATCAACTTGTGCATCATCATTAGTGTATTTTACAATTGTACCATCAACATATAGATTTCAACCTTTTTCCATTAGTCTACTCCATACAATATATTTCCATGTAGTATAATTGTGTGAAGTTAGAAGTGGAGTTTTAGGTGAATCCATGATGCAGAAAATTAAAAGAGCACAAGAGAGAGACACACAAGAACATAAGACCGACCCCCCCCCCCCCCCAATATTCACTCAATCAAAGAACCCTGGAAAAAATGTTCCACTTTATATGTAGTGCATTTACAATAGGCCACTTGTCAAAATGGACAAAAGTGGGATTCTAATTTTGTTGTTTACAACCTCCTCTTGGAGTTCAAATTTGGTACTTAGCATTGTAGCTTAGATATACAATAATTTTGAAGTTTAATCAAAGCAATACAATGCAAAAGAGGACCTATTTCTAAAAGTTTTATTTCTATCCACAAAAGCCTATAATCTTATTGTAGATCTAGAAAGTAGACAAATAATTAAGCACTTTAAAAAAAATAGAACTTGAAAATGTGTCCAAATGAGCCTGAATGAAGCATTTGAAGTTTCAAAATATAGGATTGGGTAGGTATAGTCACCAAAAAATGAAAATTTTGACAAATCTATGCACCAAAACTAGAAAATAATGGCACCACTAAAAAGTTTAGGAAATTTTAGCAATTTTTTTTTTTTAAATGCACCTGATTTGGAGTATGAATGACTAAGATATGGCCTCCCAAAGTTGGACTATCAAATCAAAATTGAATATGAAGAGGGGTCTGAGTAGCAAACTATGAGGCTAAATTTGATGTCTAGATAGTCATCATGGTCGTACAATATGGCCTACTAATGACAGTCAAATGAACATCAAATTTAGGCTCTTCAAATGCTTACATCAGCAAAAAATAGGCCCACTAGATGATGTGTTAGTGATGTCAGTATATGGATCGTACAGATGGGTGATGTTTCATGTACTATATGGTGCTTACATGGTAGATTGTAGGGATCCATGTGGGTAGCTAAGTTAGTGTCAAGCTATCTGCAAAAATAGCAAATACAAGGGATGGGCCTATGGACGAGCACCACAGGGTAGATTAGGGCCAGAGTTTTATTTGGTCACTGGTAGGAGGAAAGCATCTAAGTGCTAGAAAAGCTACAATGGGTGTTGGGAAATAGTCATTAGTCAGTGCTTGTTTGACTATCGGCCAGAGAGATCAAGGTTGGTGGTCAAGATGACTGTTGGCTCTGTTTGACCGTGTTGGAAGCTAGTGAAGATTATTGGCAGTGTGTGTGGGTTTATGCCACATGTGCTAAGTTTTGAATCTTGTAAGTGTATAAAAAAAAGGAGCCTTGGGGATTTAACTAGACTAAAGCTGCTATGATACCTGCCAAGTGTGAGAAATTCATCAAAAATGTGAATTCACTAGTATGGAATATTTGCTTGGAATATAGTGTGAACCGTAGCTTTGTGTGTTCCACCAAGTTATGTAGATTTGACCATGGGAGCTGGGATTTGACCTCTCAATTCCTTAAAAAAAAAAAAATCACTGTAGGCCTGATAGGCTCAATTTTTTTCAAAAATACAAATCCAAAAATTTTAGAATCATCCAAAAATTACAAATCTGAAAAAATAAATTTGCAAATCTAATAAATGATCATGCCAAATACTGCAAATCAGGCCTTTAGGTGCTAGTTTGCAAAAACAAATTCCTCAAATTTGACTATGGCCTAGGGTAGGCAAATTTATAGTCAAATTTCACAAAATTGATGCTCTAGATGTAATGGTGAGGTCTGCTTTTGCTCTAGACACTCCCAATGACTACAATACTCTAGATTTGAGTCAAGGTCCTTGGAGAGGTGAAGAAAACATGGTCTCCAATGGCTATGTGAAGAGAAATTTGCTGAGCTCTGATATCATGTAAGAATTTGCCTTAGGGAAAAATCACCCAAGATGAAGAAGCTCAAGCACTAGGACAAAATGGACCAATAAAGTATGATCAAAATAACAATATTAAAATGAATTATTGTGTACATACACACTAGGAGTGCCTATATATAAAGGCCTCTATAATGCTTCTAGAATGTCTAGGGGTTAGTGAAGAGGTAAGCTCAACAACTAATCACACATCCACCAGAGTAGATTATCCTCCATTGTGCATGAATGTACATGCATCAATGAGAAAATAAGTATGACAAGGTGTATCTCATATGAAGATTTTGTAAACACCATGCCCTTAAATTAGATGCTAACTCCTATGTTGTAGACACCATGTGCATAAAAGAGTTTCTAACTTCTATGTTGTCAACGAGACAACTCATGTGAGTACGCATACTCATTGGTGTCAAACTAATAAATAGAAAAATAATGCATTAACCTAAGTAAACTTAAGTAAAGTGTAAATAGTAAATACTTATTTACACTAACACTTTCCAATAGTTACTATCTTTCATGATTTTGTTTTTGTTAAGAAGGGATGGAGAAATTTGGGGAAATTCCTAGATAGATATCAAATGGCCCAATCCCATGCCTATTTTTTTGATTCAAATGGATTCTATGACCTCCTTAGAGAAAGAATTAAGGCTAAGGACTAATACAAATAGTATATTTCCCTGAGGATGTAATTAGAAATAAATTTTCACTGTAAGAGTAGGAGGTTAGAAAATAAAAGTGGATAGTTTATGGTAAAGTCTTAGATTTCATAAATTCTTTTGAGCCAAAGTATGATCCCTTAGTTGATAAGAAATATTGGGGGGTGAAGATGGATATGTTGATGAATAATTTCATTAGAATCACACAAGCCTTAAGTGAGAAGAAGGAGATCCTAACAAAGGCACACCTAGATATGACTATTAAGGTGGAATGAAGGTTAACTAGAATGATGATTATGAGCTCGGGTCAATATACATTGCAAAGAAAGGCTAGGTATGTTTTGGCTCAAAATATATAGTTTGTTCCTCCTTACAAGAGGCAAAGATTAGAGAGAACACCTGATACTAATGACCCCAAGATTAGACATTGGAACAAGGATCATCTTCTCATATACAAGAATATTCACCATCCCCCACTGTACTTAGAATAGATGATGAGGCATCTTTGAGAGAACAACTAAGACAAATTGGTGGGGAAGGAGAAATTGTTATTACAACAACTGATATGGAAGGAGGAGTACATGAAGAGCCCCTTGTGCTATCCTTTGACCTTATTATTAAAAACTATAGAGGTAGGGAGACAGACCCTATAATTGCACAAGCCTCCAAAAAGTTCATTGATGATGAAAGCTTTATAAAATCTAGAGCCTTTACACAATTTTTATGGAGAAGAAACATTGGCAATTTTGAGAATAAATGCAAATCAATAAAAGAAAAGAAACCAAATAAATTCTACTGTGATATTGAGGAAGAGGTTAAGTCCAACTTCATGGAGGAATTTTCACAATTGACCCCTAAATGGGGAAGACAATTATTGAAAGAATCAGGATTTTTGATATTACCTGAGTGGGACATAGCTAATGCTATGATTTTTGACTCTATTAGGAAAGAAAAGGATATTTAGTATAAAACTAAGGAGAAAATTTTACAAGCACATGGAGGAATAAAATACAACAATGATCACCAAGCATTGGTAATATGGTCTATTGAAAAGAGAGACAAGACCAGGATATAAGAAATCTCTAATGTTGAGCATACGGGTTGAATCATTGTTTATAGGTTAGATGAAGTGGATAGTGAGAAAGTGTCCAAAATGACTAAAGAAATGATGGATTTGTTGGCATAAAGATATTTTCCATTAGTGACAACACTTTTCTCATAGTCCAAACCGAGCATCGAAGACACAGTTCAAACAGAGTGTTGAAGACTCAGTTCAAACCGAGCATCGATGACAATAGTGTTAACTGAGTGAAGATGGAAGCAGTGTTAACCGAGTAAAGTTGCACTTAGTGTTAACCAAGTGAAAATG
Source organism: Cupressus sempervirens (assembly GCA_028749045.1). Taxonomy (NCBI): domain Eukaryota; kingdom Viridiplantae; phylum Streptophyta; class Pinopsida; order Cupressales; family Cupressaceae; genus Cupressus; species Cupressus sempervirens. The sequence goes on from CM053789.1 coordinate 379,746,984, forward strand.
CAATTAGTGTTAACTGAGTGTAGTATTAACCAAGTGAAGACAGAAGCAGTGTTAACCGAGTGAAGTTGTACTTAGTGTTAACCGAGTAAAGTTGCACTTAGTGTTAACCGAGTGAAGTTGCACTTAGTGTTAACCGAGTGAAAATGCACTTAGTGTTAACCGAGTGTAGTATTAATCGAGTGAAGATGGAAGCAGTATTAATCGAGTAAAGAAGGACTCAATGTTAACCGAGCTCAATCGGTAAGCAAAGAAGTTAGCTTCTGCCGAGTCACACTATATCTACCGAGTCACCAATGGTTATCGAGTTCCAGGAAACATTGTATGACTAGTATGAACCATGCCCCTACCTCTACCTAGTGCATGATGATGCCGTGTAACGTGGTGGTTGCCATGTATCAGAAGGTCATCATGTCTGTCTGAAGAACCCGAGTTTATTTTACCATTTGGCCGACTCAGTTGTATTTTGTTTACTTGTGTTCAGCCAAACTTGCATCTATTATTACTGGAATGGTATAAATAATGCTTTACATTTTGTAAAAAGGAGACAACAATAATAATAATAACAATGAAAGGATGTGTGATGCGAATATAGTAGCAGAACAGTATATTAGCAAGGTCTACAAGGTGCAGCAAAGACTTCATCAATCACAAGAGGTGATCAATTGTAAAAGATCTAATCAAGTCATATATAGATCTGATTGGTTCATCCTAACAGGTGAATCATCTTGTAAATCCTCTAACCAGGTAGACTTAACAGTCTTTGTATAAAATCCCCTAACAGAGTGCATACTTATAAAGTGTGTTTCAAATCCTTTAACAAGGTGGATCTAGCAATCCTTCATGCTCTTAACAGGGGAGATCGGCAGAAGTGATCATTGTATGCCTTAACCGGCTAACTTCCTACTGCAGTAAAGAAGATTTGTGGGTTTCATCCCCACCCCAATTTTACTTTCTATTTTGGAAGGTTTCTGGGTCACCAAAATCTTTGTGTATATATGTTTTGGATGTTTATTTATCTCTTACATGCTGCAGATTAGGTGAATGAATACTTTACTAGTTTATGTTGAATTGATTAAAAGGTGTATTGTTACTGATTCACCCCTCCCCTCTTAGTAACTTGTTATATCTTGAATATTTCCAACAATTGGTATCAGAGCCTTTTTGGTTCTCAGGACAAAGCTTGACAGTTTGAGCAAAGATCAAAGTCAATGGAGATATTCAGACTGGAGAAAGTTATAGAAAATGAAAAGTTAGATCTAGAAATGGCCATGGTTCAACTCAAAGAAGCAAAGGAACATCTTTCTCAATCCCTAAAAAGAAGAAAGGAACTTGCAAAACAAATGAATGACCATCTTTATGTTGAAGAAAGTATTGAAGATCTGTTACCATCAAGCAATTCAAAAGAAGCTGACAAAGTAATCAAAGAACTTTTAGAAAAGAATGGATCTCTGCAAGAAGAGGTAAGAAAGCTTAAGAGAGAACAAGAAATACAATCAATTAGGCTATGTGAAGTTTTGGATCAAAAAATAAAGCACAAGAAGAACTGGAAGATAGAAGTCATGAAATCTACAATCAATCTCATCAGCATGATGATCTTATAGACCAACTTGCCAATGCAAATGAAGAAATCAGGATTCTCAGAGCAAAAAATGAAAGAATAAGGAATGATTTAAACACTGAAAAGCAAATCAATAAAAGTCTACAGAATGACTTAAGATCTGAGAGACAAATCAATGAAAGCTTGGAAAATGACCTAATCTCTGAAAGGCAAGTCAATGAAAGGATGATGAAATCTCAGGCATATGTGAATCAATTAAATGAGTAGAATCTTCACAGACAAATAGGCAAAGCTGGTCTTAGATACAAGGAAGCTGGTGAATCCTCCAAACAAGGTGAACAAAGGAATAAAAGACTCACTTGTAATCACTGTGGAAAGTTAGGTCATACATCAAACAAATGCTGGAGCAATGGGAAAGCAAAATTCAATGGTAAATGCTTCAACTGCAATCAGCATGGTCACAAGGCAAATGAGTGTAAAGAAAAACCAAAATTTGAGGGCAATTGTCACAAATGCAAAAAGCATGGTCATAAGGCATTCTAGTGCAAATCCAAATCATTCAATCCAGCTGAACAACTTGTCAAAGCTATATTTGGATGGGACTACAACACCTGGTGTAGATGTCACTATTGTGGAGAATAGGACATACTGGCATAAATTGTGCTAGACATCACCTAAGGAAGAAGGACACTATTGTAAGGTGCTATACATGTACAGAACTTGGTCATATAGCTAAAAATTGCATGAATATCAAAAGAATTGAAGATGAGAAGAAAATCAAAGCAGACAACATTCGAAAGCAAATGAAATAGCAATGGATTCCAAAATCTACCGAGCAAGATAAGTCAGATAGAAATGTCACTCAAGAAATGGGTGACTCCACCATTTCTAATTAATATTCATATAAGAAATATTGGAACTGCATCCTCCAAAGATTTATCCTAAGCAGCTCCAAAGGAAGAAGAATGATCAAATCAGTATTTCAGATACACTTTGATTCCAGGTCTGTTCAACACTTTATCGAGTTCGGTCGGTTGTAACAAAGCTTCATTAACCAAGTAGCAGTTACCGAGTTGAGTTGGTAAGAGACTTTACTGAGTTCGGTCAGATGCAACAAAGTTTCATTAACCAAGTTGTGTCAACTGAGTGAGGTCGGTTCGTGACCTAATCGAGTTAGGTCAGTACTTCAATATTTTCATTCGATCGTCGAGTTGATAATATCTACCGAGCTAGTGGATGACAACCTGACATTTCATCTACCATCGTACCAAAACATTTATGGTGAATTTGTTATCAAAAGGGGCAAAATTTGATCTTAATTTTTACTGTGAACAAAGAGCTAAGTTATCTTCTACAATTTCAGAGCGAGCTTAAAACATTCTCGAGAAAAATTTTCAAAAGGGAGAAAGAATCAGTTTAGAATTCTTCTACACCTGCTGAGTAGCAATGGCATCCGGAAGTGGCAGCTCCAAGACCAAGAAAGGTTTAGAAATGTTGGTTAAAGGAGAAGAATGGAAGGCGCCGAACTTCAAATTGGCACCAGCTATTGCAGAATCATTGGACCCTAACGGTGCTCAATCTCAAATCCCTACAAAGGTACTTCTTATTAATGATATCTGCTCTCATTTCAAATGCTCCATTCAAGAACTTGGAAACCTAGAAATTGATAATGCCCTAGGTGAAATGAGCATAAATGGAAACCTGAAACCCGAACATAAAAATCTTGAAATAAAAGGGTTAACCCACATTTTGCACTTGCCAAGGAAACTTGTAAAATGGGTTAGGTATGTACTTAGTCAGGTTCACAATGGCCAATTGTCATTAGAGAAACCAGTGGCCATCACAAAGAAAATGATTAGCAAAATTACTGGACTCTCTATGTTGAGCAAAGCCAAGACTACCAAAACCCTAGGTCGGGAAGAATTGTAGAGACTGACCCAAGCGGAATGGGATGGTAGGGGACTTAAGCTCAGTACAGTAGCTGACGTTGAATTGAGATTTGGTATTCACGTCATTGCTCACAAAATCTATAGTTCAAGCTGTCCAAACAGTGTATCCTATGAAGCTGTGGATTTGGCATACAAAATAGTAAAGAAGAATGTAGAATTTGATTTATTGGAATTGCTTTTGTCCCAATTCAATAAGAATATGGAAAGCATAAGAACTTCCAAAAACAATCGCTGCAAATTCGGTTCACTTTAGATTTGTTTATTTTTCTATATTCAAAAGTCTTTTCCATCAAAGGGGTCAGTAGTATGGAGTAAAGATATTCCAATTCTTTATCAGATAAATGAGTTCATTGCAGAATTAGGTGAAAATTTTGACAGTGTTTTGGATAACTATTTTGAAGATTTTAAGGAAAGAATGAACCATAGGTTCTGAATTCTACCCAGACTTGTTGAAAAATACAAGGAAGAAGTATGCTTCATGGTAGACTACGAAAAGGTATACATACAGGCAGTCAGGCCTCGGGTAGCATGGGTGAAACCTCTTCCCTATGAGGTAAATATTGATGAAACCAGGGACATCATAGAAGCACTGGTGAATGAACTAGTAGACCCAAGGCAACCAGTTTTTGGAACATATGATCAAGCTAAGGCTAGAATTGAGCTTCAAATTAAAATCCCTTAGGCCATTAGCAAAGGAAAGAGAAGGGTAGCCCAACTAAAAACAGAATTTGGTTCTCTTATGATAATAGAAGGCAAAGGAGAAGATGATGAAGAAGAAGAGAAAACTGAGTCAGAAAAAGAAAAAGAGCCTCAACGAAAGAAAGGTAAGGTGATCATCACCAAACCTAAAAGGGAAACTTCTGTAGTTTTCTCCAGGAGAACAAGACAGGGGAAGAAGGAACCTGTACTTGTTAAGCCTCTACTCACATTTGAGGCAAGATTGAAGCAATTAGAAGCAAGTGCTAGCTTCACAAACTTCAAAGCATTGAAGTTTGAAACCAGAACAAAACAAGAAAAGATGCAGATTGAGGAACTGGTACTAAACAAGATGGGTAAATGGAAATACTCACTAGATCAGATAGCCTCTCAGATCTCCAAAGAACTATTGGAGAGGTTGCAATCAAGATGGGAAGCTGCAACCAAGACTGTCAAAGACATCTATGAGCAAACCCTGAGGAATCTCCTGCCAAGTCTCACTGATGCTAAAGTGAAGACATCACTGAAAGACCATGAAGGTAACATGATGATTAGATTCCACACCTGTTTGATACTTGTCAAAGATATTGAGCATGTGGTAAATGATGCAACAAACATGTGGAAAAACATCTATCATCTACACAAATCCGGTGATGATACTGTTGAAATCAAGGACATTGACAATAGTGATGATGATGTTGATGATGATATTGAAGATATTTCAGGGGATCTCCATTCAATAATGTTAGAAGTTGAAGAAGAAGCTAAAAAAGAAATTGAGGAAGAAGAAGCTAAAAGAGAAATGGAGGAAGAAGAAGATGAACAAGACAAAGAGGAAGAAGATCTAGTAAAAATTGCAGCTAAAGTCATTGCATCTCTTCCACACTCTCCACCTAAAATAGTTATAGCTTCTACTGGTGAGATTGTGAGCTCATTGACCTCATCAATTGATCAATCTTCACCTGTCTCCTCTCAGCTCCGGGTACCATCTATGCAAGTGTCAACCACTTCATCAATCGAGCTGCAACCACCTTCATTGATTGAGTCTTCCTCAGTCACAGCAGTAAGATCATCAAGCACATCAACTTCTACTACAGAGTGTATAGTAAGTGTACCTACATGTACTACAATTTTGACTTCTCCTACTCCAATTTTGGCAACTGTTAGTTCTCCCACTCCATCCTGTATAGCAATTTTGGGAGTAACATCAATTTTTGATACTATTAGTACATCTCTCAGTCTTCCTCTACTTAGTCCTATTCCAGTTTTGTCATCCAGCCCTACCTCATCAACTATAATCTCAGTTTCCAAGGGTCAAGGTGAAGTCTTTGCAGGAAAAGCAAAAAGATACATTTTTTCCAGCAAGACAATGAATGAGGAAATTGACTTGGATAAGGACATTGTCATTCCTAAAATAGATCTAGATACAACATCTTTTGATGAAATGAGAATGCTCAGTCAGCTATTAGAGCAGAAGGCTAGGCAAAAATAGCTCAGGCTTGAAAGAGACCAGGAATATAGCATTATTGAAAGTGCTAAAAATATAATAACAAAGGCTATAGGTGTTGAAGTAGATTCTACTCAACACATTTGGATTCAGTTGGAAGAGGCTATATATAAATTCAATGAGGATACCTCCAGCCAAGAAAAATTGATTGAAAAGGCAGAGAAGAAATTTGACAATAAGGTGCTTGAGCACATTGCTCAACATATTGCATTAAAACAGGTAGAACTGTCTACAATTCTGAGTAATTTTGAGAATTATTTTAATAATGTAACTTCACTTTTTGGAAAACTTTGTGATGTTACCGAGTATACCAAAGAAATCAAAGAAAAGTTGAATAAAATTGATGAGGACATGAAGGTCAGTGCCCAAATGCTGCAATCTGACCACAGTGCAAGTTCATCCCATCATCATAAAATAAGATTTTTGTCAGAGAAATAGGCAGAATTGCTGAGAGAGGAAGCAAGAATCAGGTCTACTCTGATTGATATCCAGAATATGATTCTTCCTATCATGGATACAATGCAGAAGCATATTGCCCATTCCAAAACATTGATCCATGACAACAACTTCTCAATTGCAGATCATATGATTGAACTTTCTACAGAAATTCAAATAGCACTCTCCACCAGCAAAATTTTGCAAGAAAATTGGGATAAGACTTTGGCTCTTATTCTCAAGGTACATTCAGGATTTATCTATCATTTTGGAATCTTTGTGTAAATTGTTTGGAATTATTGTCAAAAAGGGGGAGATAGAACTTCAAGAGCTAACTGTGCAAAGACATATGTATTAACTTGTAAATACTATGCATATTGTATGGGGGAGACATATATGTAGACACATCTAATAAGATTTGCATTTTTGAAAACTTTTGAATTGTATGTCAATTTCTGTACATAAACTTTGATTCATAATTGTTTTTGTCACTAATGCCAAAGGGGGAGATTGTTGGCATAAAGTTATTTGCCATTAGTGACAACACTTTTCTCATAGTCCAAACCGAGCATTGAAGACACAGTTCAAACCGAGTGTTGAAGACTCAGTTCAAACCGAGCGTCAGTGACAACAGTGTTAACCGAGTGAAGATGGAAGCAGTGTTAACTGAGTAAAGTTGCACTTAGTGTTAACTGAGTGAAAATGCACTTAGTGTTAACCGAGTGTAGTATTAACCGAGTGAAGACGGAAGCAGTGTTAACCAAGTAAAGTTGCACTTAGTGTTAACCGAGTAAAGTTGCACTTAGTGTTAACTGAGTGAAGTTGCACTTAGTGTTAACCGAGTGAAAATGCACTTAGTGTTAACCGAGTGAAGACGAAAGCGGTATTAACCGAGTAAAGAAGGACTCAACATTAACCGAGCTCAGTTGGTAAGCAAAGAAGTTAGTTTCTGCCGAGTTACACTATATCTACCGAGTCACCAATGGTTACTGAGTTCCAGGCAACATTGTATAACTAGTATGAACTGCGCCCCTACCTCTACCTAGTGCATGACAATGCCGCATAAAGTGGTGGTTGTCGTGTATCAGAAGGTCATCATGTCTGTCTGAAGAACTCTAGTTTATTTTACCATTTGGCTGACTCAGTTGTATTTTGTTTACTTGTGTTCAGATGACCTTGCATCTATTATTACTGGAATGGTATAAATAATGCTTTGCATTTTGTAAAAAGGAGACAACAATAATAATAATAACAATGAAAGGATGTGTGATGCAAATATAGCAGCAGAACAGTATATTAGCAAGGTCTACAAGGTGCAGCAAAGACTTCATCAATCACAAGAGGTGATCAATTGTAAAAGATCTAATCAAGTCATATATAGAACTGATTGGTTCATCCTAACAGGTGAATCATCTTGTAAATCCTCTAACTAGGTAGACTTAATAGTCTTTGTATAAAATCTCCTAACAGAGTGCATACTTATAAAGTGTGTTTCAAATCCTTTAACAAGGTGGATCTAGCAATCCTTCATGCTCTTAACAGGGCAGATCACCAGAAGTGATCATTGTATGCCTTAACTGGCTAACTTCCTACTGCAGTAAAGAAGATTTGTGGGTTTCATCCCCACCCCAGTTTTACTTTCTATTTTGGAAGGTTTCTGGGTCACCAAAATCTTTGTGTATATATGTTTTGGATGTTTATTTATCTCTTACATGTTGCAGATTAGGTGAATGAATACTTTACTGGTTTATGTTGAATTGATTAAAAGGTGTATTGTTACTGATTCACCCCTCCCCTCTCAGTAACCTGTTATATCTTGAATATTTCCAACAGGATTTTAGGGTAGTATTTTCTAGAAAAGATAAACAAAAATTCATAGAACTCAATGCCAAGTTTGAAGAAATACTAAATCATATGAGGAGAGAGGGAAAAGGACACATCACCTAAAGACTCAAGTATCCTAGATGGACAAGCAACTAGGAAAGAGAAAAGTGGGAGAGTCTAGTAGGCCTAGAATTGTCTATCCTCACCCCCCAATTAGGCCATTTAAATCAACTCCAATTGTAGAGCTACCTCATACTTTACAAAGGCTAGAATTCTATATTTTTGAGGAATTTGAGGAAGAAAATAATAAGCTATGGCCCTTACATGTTGAGCTAAATAATCAGTATGAAGGTAAACTTAGAAAAAACAATCTTATATCTAGTAGATAAAATTGATTAGCTAGCATTTTATGAGGAATTGGTTAAAATCTTGGACATGTAGAATAAAATAAGAAGTGGCGAAGATACTTTGAAGCCTATTATGAAGTCTATCTTATGAACAAATAGAAAGGACTTTTGATATGACTCATAATATGTCTATGTTTGATGAGAAGAGGGTTGTAGTTCAAAAAGGAATAATGATTATCCTTTTTGGATATTTAGGTGTGAAATTTGATCTTTTTCCCCAGGCACTTAAAAATATTGATAAGATCAAAGGAAAGGAAGAGTGAGGAAAATAATTAGATGATTTATTGTGTCAAAGAATGAATGAAGTCATAAATGAGAAGGGACATTTTCTATTGGCAATGACAAATGAAGAATTTGTTAAAGTGCAATTATTTTATAATTCCACCAAAGAAGAATGTGTTGAGATAAATACAATAAGAGGCTTTATGACTAAGAAACAACATGAGATCATGAGTTTTGATTGCTTTGATGAGACAATTTTCAATAAATGGATGGAAAATTTTGTATATTCAAAGCAAGTGGAAACAGAGGTAGATGAGGTGGACCAGGGAGAGAATCAAACAATTGATCCATTAGGAGAAGAAGATAAAATAGAATTTTCAACCTTAGTGATAAGTACAATAGTTCCAACTGATGATATGGTAACTGAGGAATCACACATAACTATTATTTTAATGGTACATGATGATGTAAATGGAGAGCCTCAAGTTGAAGTAAGTCTGCAAAAATCAAGGCCAGATACATCACAAGCAAACTTATTGGTTACATCTTCTGAGGAGTTGCAACAATAACAAAGCCAATCATGAAATCTACAGTATTTTAAATTGCAACAAAATTTGGTCCCATGAAAAGAATTTTTAAATGTAAAGTTTTTTCTATTGCACAAAATTTTGTCCCTTTGTGATAATAACAATGTAAATATCTTTCTGTCTTAAGGACAATTGTCAATACTTTCAAAGCTTGAAGCTTCTTGCATCTCACACTATATAAGTGAGATTCTAGTGCTAGAGAAAGGGTCTGATTCATTGCATAATTTTAGTTTTACTAAGTCTTGTTCAGTCTAGTCCTTGATGCAAACTTTGCGATGTATTTTCTCTCCAAGTATCTAAGAATACATTAATGTTATAGGATCTTGATGTCTTATATTGAGTCATTTTGAGTTCTATTATAGTTGTTATACAATTTTCAAAAGGAAATTAATACAAAGTTGAACCATCCCCATGTCTTTTCTTTCTAAATCTTGTCTCCATTTTATTACCTAGTTATCTTGAAATTTGATGAGTATATCTTGTTCAATTGAGTGCAATTAGGCTAAGTTGTACATCATTCACACTATTTTTTTTAATTCAATGAATTAGGTAAATGCTTCATTGAATATGATAGGATTTCCATGGTAATAGAGAGGATAAGTATAAGAATGAGTTTCAGTAAGAACTTCTGATAGAATTGATTGTAATATAGTCAATTAGATCAAGAAACTAGATAAACTCTGAATCCCAATGGATAAAGCACTGATCATCTAGTTCAGTCTAAATATGGAGAAAACATTGAATAAGCATAAAGTTTAAAATTAAAATCAATTTTACCTATTTTTTGAAGAATGTAAAAGTTGGTCAACACTTCTTTACATTTAATTTATGAGTCTCAGTTAGTTGTTATTGCCTAAAATTACTTGTAGATCTAAGAAGAATTGTGACCAATCTAATACTAGGGATGTTTATTGTTGTAAAATATCATGAAATGAATGATATATATATATATATATATATAAGGTTATAAATCTTCCATCCCTTAGGTGCACCCACCTTGTTTTGTAGAGCCAAAAGAGTTGAAAGTCTTTCATGATTTTGTTGAAGTTGGGTCTGGATCTAAACCAGCTATGACTATTTATGGGAAGTGACTAATCCTTAGGTTATTGTGATCATTATTATATTGATATTAAGTATTTCATTTCTTAATAGTGTAAAAAACTCAACTAAATTTCTTATGTGAGAAATTTATTGCAGTTTCTTTGGTCATGTCAATATACATTTTTGTTAGATTCCTTAGAAATTACCCATAATTTTACTAGAATTTTTGGTGACAAAAGTTGATAATTTAAAAGAAAAGAGAAAACCCTATATATCATAGGTGTACATTGACATATACAGTACTTACAAAGGGTCTTATCTATCAAGCAAGAGTTACAATCCCATAACTATTGTGATTGGTCTCTCTTTATGTGTCAAATTCATTCATATTGTCTTGTGATATTTTCCTTATGTCAACAACTTATTGCATTATATATATTTTCCCTAGAATAGGGTGGCGACTCTATTGGAAATATTTAAGACTATGTTAAGTTACCGAGAGGGGAGGCGTGAATCAGTAACTTTTGAAACTTCGACAATTTCAATTCTAAATCCAACAATCCAATTAGCATTTAATTCATCACATATAATATGATATAACTATATGCATAAGAAACTAAAAACATGAAAGCATTCATAATACTTTCACACAAAGATTTGGTGACCCAAAAACCTTCTAAATAGAATGTAAACGTAAGGTGGGGATGATACCCACAAACTTTAATACTGTAGCATAAAGTTAGCTTGTTAAGGCTTACATTGATCAATACTAATGATCTACCCTATTAGGAGAAATAAGGATTGCTAGGTCCACCTTTTGAAAGGATTTACAAACATACAATGAAGTATGCACTCAGAAAATATATTTATAAAAGACTATTAGGTCTACCTTGTTAAAAGATTTAACTAATCCACCTATTAGGATGGAACAATAGTTGATCTCTAATTTGCAACTAGGTTTGCTAAATGAGATTCCTTTATGTAGAAATCACCTTGCTATGATAGATATGTCTTTGCTTTGTCTTATACTGCTATAACCTTTGTAATTTTCTCTTTTCTACCTTTTTTTCAATTACATTTCATTGCATACACACACTTGGATATGGTATAACTCATTAGATATATACCAATCCAATTATACAATTACAAGGTCGGCCACAATACAAATTGACAAAATTATTACAAAGTTGGCCCATATGAAGACACTCAGGTTCTAAAGACTGACTTAGTGAGGTTCTGATACTTGGCATCCAATGTCAATGTTGGCATTTTCATCCACTTGGTAGATGTAGAAGCTCGGTCCATACTGATCACTTCCAACTAGTCTTGAACTTAGTCTACACTAGTGACTTGACATATATTATGCAATTTGACATGCAAACTAAATCACTCGATTCATATTGTATGACTCGGTCAATGCTTCCTCTATGAGCTTAGTGTAAACTAAATCACTTGGTTAACACTATGTGACTCAGTTAACATTGGATTTTCCTCACATGAACTATGAATTCAGTAAGCATTATACTACTTGATTTTCACTGGTAAAATTGACATACACTGAAATGCTCAATTTACTCTGCTAATCTTCACACTATCTAAATTTTCTTGGTGTATACTGAAATTTGTCCAAAGGACTTGGTAACAACTATAGAACTTGGTGGTAACTGAAATGCTTGATAAACACTATTAGCTATACATAGAGCTCGATAGATACTCTAAATCTAAGTAAGTGTATGTCACTAATAAAAAAATTGACTAATATGTGAACAATCTCCCCCTTTGGCATTGGTGACAAAAACACTTATCAACCAAAACTGAGTTCAAAAAGTTTTCTTAACTATAACCATGTGATACTATCTCAAAAGAGTATACTATTTTTGAGATTTTTCAAAATTGATTTTGTAAGATATATATATATATATATATATATATATATATATAATAATGTTCTTTGATATAGTATACCATACATCTTCTTGCTATACACAACATATACTTATTGTAAATATATTTCTCCCCCATTTTTTTTGCAACTTATTGCATGTTGTCCCCCATACCATATGTCTTTCATAGTGTATACTACCCATATATCTTTCTCCCCCTTTTTGACATTAATGCCAAAGATTTACTCTATTTATTTACATAGTAACCCCAAAATGAGATAAAAATTCTAAACGTACCTTGAGGATGATTGCCAAGGTTTTATCCCAATTGTCTTGCAGGACCTTACATATGTGGAGTGCAATTTGGACTTTTGCTAACAATTCTATCATATGGTCTGCAATGGAGAAGTTATTGTCATGGATGAGAGTTTTTGAATATGCAATATGTTTATGCAGTGCATCCATGTTGCGAAGAATCATATTTTGTATATCTATCAATGTAGATCTAATTTTTGCTTCCTCTATGAGCAATTCTACTTGCAAAACTGATAAAAATCTTATTTTTTTGAAATGTAAAAAGCTTGAATGAGGGTCAAGTTGTAGTTCTTGAGCACTAGCCTTTAGATCTTTATCTATTTTGGAAAATATGTCCTTTATTACCTTTGTAAACATAGAAACATCACAAATCTTTCCAAAAAGTGATGACACATTTAAAAAAGATGTTTCTAAATTGTCCAAAATTATAGAAAGTTCTACTTGGTATATAGCTATCTGTTGAGAAATGTGCTCCAACACTTTGTTATCAAACTTATTTTCTACCTTCTACACTAGCTTATCTTTTCCAGTATTATCTTCAATAAATTTTTGCATTGCCTCTACTAGCTGATGCAAAATTGGTTGAGAAGAATCAACCATAATACCTATGGCTTTTGCCAAAATGTTATTTGCATCTTCAGTTATGTTGAATTCCTTATCTCTCTATTCTCTTAGTCTTTGTTGTTTAGCCTTCTTTTGGAGGAGTTCACCAAATGTTTGCATTTTGTTTGGAGTGAGCTTGAAAATTTCTCAATTTGGGATGACAATTTCCTCATCTAATTCTATATCTTCTTCTATTTCTTTTCCTTTCCCCAAAAATTTTGTACTCAGTTGAGCCTTGGTCTCAACTATCCTTGCACTTATTGCTTGTGTGCCTAGAATAGAAAAAATTGTAGACATACTAGGGCTAGCTGAAAAAATAGATACAATACTTATTGAAGGAATATTTATAGAAATACCTAAAGAATCCAAAATTCATGTGCTCAATATTGAGGTACTCAAAACTAGAGTGCTCAAAACTAAAGTAGCCAACCTAGTTGATGAAGGAGAAGTCTGCAACTCAATAGATGAAGTGGACATCACTTTAGTCAATGATGTGTTGAGATAAATAGGAGCAAGAATGATTGGAAGTTGGAGTAGTCATTGGTGGTCACAATCAAACTAGCTTGGGCTATTTGCATGCTTGATTTTGTCATTGGTTTGCTTGGAGAGTGAGGAAGTGAGGCAATGACTGTTGCAACTACCTTGACTGGATCAATCTCCTCATCATTTTATTTTTTTTCCTTGGTAGCCTCTTGCCCTTATTCCTCTTCATATTCTTCATTGTCAAAATGAGTTACTTCTTCAATATTTTCTTCTTCGTATTTATCCTTATCCTCTTCATCATCATCATTATCATCTTCTTTTACATTAATAGGAAAATCGCTTGGTTTGTGAAGATAAACATTCTTCCAATTCATTTTTTCATTCCTTACAACATGTTCAATATCCTTTATTAGAATTAGGAAAGTACTAAACTTGAGAGTCATCTTTCACTCATTTTTATTTAATAACTCTTTTACCTCTACATTTTATATGCTCAATATAAGTTTCCTCAGGGTTTTCCCATAGATGCCCTTGATAGTTTTCATGGAGAATTCCCATCCTAGCTTGATTTTCTCAATTAAGGCATTAGGAATCTGAGATATAAGTTGGTCAAGTGAGTACTTCCACTTACCCATTTTATCCATGATCAAATCTTCTATTTTCTTCTACTCTACCTCAGTCTTAGTTTCATATTTTAATGCCTTAAAGTTTGTTATACTAGATCCTTCTTGAAGTTCTTTTAACTTTTCTTGCAAGGTTGATGGAGGTTTCCTAAATATTATATCTCCTCCTTCTTTGTCAGCTTTCTTCTTTGACCTCCTGGTGAATACTGCAATGGATGGCTTTGTTGGCTTGGTGTTGATAACCTTGCCCTTTTTCTTTAGTTGTTCCTCTTTTTCTAACTCTTCCTCATTCACTGCTTATTCACCTTGCTCATCGTCACCTTTTCTTTTGATTAACAAAAGGGTTGAATGTGATCTCAATTTAGTAATTATTTTCTTTCCTTTGCTAACTGCCTAAGGGAGCTTTATTTCAAGTTCAATCCTAGCTTTTTCTTCACCATACATCCCAAATTATGCAACCTTAGGATCAACTAGTTCATTGACGGGAGCTTCAATGATATCCTTTGTTTCATCAATATTAACCTCATAACCAAGAGGTTTTACCCATGCAATTCTAGGCCTAGCTACCTGAATGTATACCTTGTCACTATCCACCATGAAACATATATCATCCTTATAATATTCAACTAATTTCTTGGGAATCCTAAACCTATTGTTTATTTTCTCCTTAAATACATTGAAGTAGTTGTCCATAATATTGTTATAATTCTCACCCATCTCTACAATATACTCATTGATTTGGTAAAGCATAGACACATCTTTTCTCCAAATTATAGTGCCTTTAGAAGGGAAGAATTTCTAAACATAAAAGAATAGACAAGTTAACAAGGAACCAAACTTACACGGGTTATTCTTTAATGACTTTATTCTTTCCATATTTTTTTTGAATTGCTTCAATGATAGATTGACAAGGTCAAATTATAAATTGTTGATTACCACCTTGAATGCCAAGTCCATAGCTTCACATGACACACTATTCAACCTGCTAGAGTTGAATATCTTGTGCGCAATGATGCAAATACCAAACTTCAATTCCATATCTAAAATATTGCTAATTTTCATTTCTCTATAGTCCCATTCTACTAGGGTTTTCTTTTTAAGTTCTGACTAACCTAGGGTTTTTGTTGCTTTGGCTTTGGCTAGCATTGGGAGACTAGTGATTCAAAGAATCATCTTCTTTGTGATCAACACTAGTTGTTTCAACCACCATTGTCCATTATGCACCTGACTAAGGATAAACCTAATCCATTTAACTTGAAATTCATAGGGCATGTGAGAGATGTGAGTTAACCCTTTGATTTCCAAGTGTTGGTGCTTAGGTTTTAAAACTCCATTAACAGATAGTTTATCTAAGGCATCATCCATCTCTAGTGTACCAATCTCTTGAATAACACATTTGAAATGAATGTGAATATCATTGATCAGAAGTACCTTGGTGGGATTTGAGACTCTCTCCTTGGATCTAGGGTTTTACTAGAACTGATTTGAATACCTTCTTTGATAGCCTAGTTCTAGTTCTCCCATAAGAACTTAAGTAGAAATGATAAAGTCACCCAATTCTTGAGTGACTTGATCATCATTTCTTGGCCTTGTATCCTTAGTAGACTTAGGAACCCATTGTTTTCTTATCTTCTTTTGGACGTTATCAGCTTTTGCATTTTTCTCATCCTCAATTCTATGAGTATTCATATAGTTCTTGGCAAGATGACCAAGTTCTATACAAATGAAACATCTTTTGGTAGTATCTCTTTTCCTCATATGATGTTTGAAAAAATTCATACCAATGTGTCCAAATTCTCCATGGTAATGACATCTACATTAGGTGTTGTAGCCCCAACCAAATATAGCTTTCACAATTTGTTCTATAGGATTCAATGTCTTGGTTTTGCATTCTAATGACTTATGTCCATATTTCTCACATTTGTGACATTTTCCTTCAAATCTTGGTTTCTCTTTCCATTCATTAGCTCTATGACCATGTTGATTGCAATTGTAGCATTTTCCATTGAATTTTCCTTTCCCATTGCTCCAACTTTTGTTTGATGTATGAACTATTTTACCACAATGATTGCAAGTGGGTTTGTGATTCCTTTGAGCTCCTTGTTTGGAATATTTGTCTTCTTCTTTCTATCCAATTCCTACTTTTCTATTTTGTCTATGGAGATTCTACTCATTTAACTGATTCATATTTGCTTGGGATTTCATCATTCTTTCATTGATTTTCCTTCCAGAGTTTAGATCATTCTATAATCTTTCATTCCCAGATCTCAGGTTCATGATTTCTTCATTTACATTAGTGAGTTGATTAATGAAGTCAATTTGCTAAAGGGGTAGATGTTGAATCTCAATGTCTTTTCCTTCCAATTCTATTTTTGTTTTTTTTTTGTCTTCCAAGACTTCACACAACCTAACTAATTGAATTTCATGTTCTCTTCTTAGTTTCCTTACTTCTTCTTGTAGGGAACCATTCTTTTCTATGAGTTCTTTGATTGCATCATTTGCTTCATTTGAGCTACTTGAGGGATGAAAATCTTCAATTCTCTCTTCAATGTAGAGATGATCATTCATTTGAATTGCAAGATCCTTTCTTCTTTTTATAGATTGGAAGAGTTGCTCCTTTGCTTTCTTGAGTTGGGCAATAGCCATTTCCAAATCCAACTTTTCACTATTATAGGCTTTGTCAAGTCTAAATATCTCCATTTCCTTGATCTTTTCTCAAGCTATTAAACTTTCTCTTGAGAACCAAAAGCTCTGATACCAATTTTTGAAAATATTCAAGACTATGCTAGGTTATTTGAAATGTCTCTTTTCTAATTTTGTATGATATTTCCAACCTCTAATCAGATTTTCAAGATCAAACAACTAATATCACAAAGATCCACCAAATTTCTCAAGAAACCCCAAATTGGGTATGCCAAAAATTGTGCTAAAAGCTTCACAGCTTCACCTATTATTAATAAATCTGAAAGTGGAAATTTTTACAGAAATTTTAGCAGCACAAAAGCCTAAAAAATGACATTTTTAGATCCATATAGCCTTTACACAAAATTTCTCAAATGTAGGACAAAAACTATGCTCATCGGGCTCCCGAAATTAACACAAAAATGCTCGGAAACACCACAAAAACACTAATAATCTATCTCAGAAGTTTAATCACATCCCTATACATATATTCAGCTCTATTTTAACACCTTAAAGTTTGAAATACAGCAGCAACCCAAACTGATATGAAATACTCAACTGAAAACACGAAACTCATACAAAAAACACACCCGTAAACCCACAAATCTGCATTGTTCAGCACAAAGGCAAACTCTGTATGAGCATGCACATGGAATGGCTTCAAAATCCCATTGTTAGCCTTCCTAGAAACCTAAAAACTCCCATTCTTGGGTCTCCCTAGAAACCTGCAAACTCCCATTCTTGGGTCTCCTTCTCCACAGGTTTGGCAGCCTCTAAAGAATAACAAAGAATGAGCAAAAATCAAGTTCTGGAATTTGCCCAAAATGCCTCCAAACCCCTTAAAAGAGGGCATAACTGTAACTCATGTCCAAGAGAGGTTAATGAAACATATTTTAATAATAATTTTCATTTATTAGTCCAACAATTTTTAAATATTAACCCCCTTTTTCCGAAACTTCACTTTCTTGGGCCTGCCTGCCTTAGCAAAGATTATTATTTTTTAATTATTTGAAAAGAGGACATGACAAGTCCTCCCCTCCCAAACATTGCTTGTCCTTAAGAAATGGCTGAACAATAAACCAATCAATCCACCTAGATCCCAAATGTAGTCATGAACTATACTACTACCAATTAACATAGGCTCCTGCAATATCCTCTGCAATATGACCAAGAGGAATCCATAATCAAACTGACAATTATAGCTCAACCAAACTCCAAAATCACAACTTCCACAGTCAAAAATCCATGAGAGACAAACTCTTATATTATCAAAACCCAGGTAAAGTGGACTACCAACACAGTAAATACCACCAATGCATTCCACTGGCCTATACGGAATGTACAATCCAACTCTGCAACAATGGTGAATGCTCTCAAATGAAACTATACCAAGTATGGAGAATCCACACACTGTACAACTCCTGCAGTCAACACAACTCTGTAGATCATCGGCCACTATCTCATAACCATAACTCCCATGCACCCCTGATGGTGAAAAGCCATCACAAGATAAACAACAATAAATGGAACCCAAACCAAATTTTCTAGCCATCAACTCCTCAACACAAGGATCAATTGCTAACTGATGTACATAACCTACAATATAATGTTGATTAAAAAAACCAACCTCAGTCAATAGCTCACCATGAACAAGTGATATAACCCACTGTGACTGATCACTAGCTAAGTTAGGAGATGTCATAGCCAAAGGAGTAGAATCAATAACAACACCTGCTGAAGCATCACTCCAAAACTCCTACTCTAAGTCATGTATTATCAAGCTATCAACTGCAGGACCTATCGCCATGTCGTGCCCATCACAACTCTTATCCCGAGGCATCAAACTATTCCATAATTGATGATAAGCACTAGGAACCAAAGTACATCTTTGTATCATAATCTCATCAACATGGTCATCAAAGGTAAATTGATGAGCGTACCTCACAGTGTAATGCCGATAGAATGCACCAATCTCAGTCAGTGGCTTAGACTATAATCTAGATGAAACTAACTACAATTGATCATTAACCATGTTGGAACTGACTACTACCTCCAAAGATATCACCAAGGGAGTAGTATTACTAGCAAGAACCATGCCAACTGTCGACTCACCAACATCACACACGATCTTTGATACATCTCTAGTCTCTGTGCCATCAATACTAGAGGCCACCACCATGTCAGGCATACAACAATTTGCTACAATACCCAACTCAATTGAACCTGACTCTAGTGGGAATGAACCTAATATGCCAATGTTAGTATCAAGGATGGATGCATCCCCATCTCCACTGTCTCTGACAATCTCGACCATGGTCATCCTCGGATCACCAAACACCACAGCTTGTGATTCTATAGAATCAGGTAAAGACTATAGTCACTCTAACTCCATGGTCACCTTAGCCAAATGAAACTGTGACTCCTTCAAAGCCAACCGTGTACTCTCAAGAATCTCAGAAGTCACCTCAAGCTGCTCAGTAAGCTCACTCACCTCATCTTCCTTGGCCAACAATGCATCATATGTTGTACTGCCCCACTCCATAAGATAATCTTTGTCGGCTACCAACTGCATATAATTCTATCTCAAAATTCGAATAGCCTCCCATAAAGAGTGGATCTCTATCAAGGAAAGATAACTGCCTTCCTGCTCATCACTAGTAGGAGAACCCCATCCATAAACTGCTAACAACTGACGAGTAGCATCGAAATGCTGGCAAGTGATAGCAATGTCTCGGTCACTAACTCTCAACTGATTAGACACATGATGGCACTGGCTTGACTATCTCCTACAAACCTCCTCTGATGCACTATCTAAAGGAGTATCCTCAAAGTTACTAGTCTCTAGAGTATTACCATTCATATCCTGTGAATCAAATCTAAAGCTCATATCAACATACGGAGTATCAAAAACATTAGCATTGCTATCGAACTCCTCTATACCCAAGGAAACTAAGTCTTCAAAACTGCCCATTGCATCCTCCTGGATGTCATCAATGCCAATATGATCCTGGGACTCATCTATACACACTGCCAAGTATGAAATATCATCAACACATTCTAACAAGTATGGTCGACTGGATATATGAACAAAGCCCAACATTGGTGTATAAAAACTAATACCAACATCAAACAAGATATTGGCACAAGAAAAGACAACACCATGTAATTTTCTAATCAAATCCATGATAGCACCCAAACAAACACTACTACCAAAAGTTGTTAAAGATCTCTAGTCAACTGAATCCCAAACGCCAATATAACAATCTCAAGTCCATATACATAAACTAGAACCAATTGGTAACTCAAGAAAACTCCTCACCTGAGTAATATGACCAATACCAACTAACTCCACATACTTTTCATGATGAGATAATGAAGTCACAATACTATCTTTGTTCACCTTCAGCTGGCTAGACAAATCATGTGAAGTACTACCAGCCTCAACCTCATGTAATGAACCATCTAACTGTGCCTGGTACTCTTTCTCAGCAAAGTCATGAATGCTCAATGTCTACTCATCTCTACCAAGTATCTCACCATCTTGCACAACAACATCCTCATAATCATCATCTGAACCCACTACACTGTAGTCACTGCGTATTGTAACTATACCATCCTGAATACCTGTGGCATCACCCTTTGACGACCTGTAAACGATTGTCTCAATTTAAGTATCAAGTTGACTGTTGCTATCAATCTGTGTAATATCCTTTCCCACCACCTCCTGTGGCAGAGTAGAATTTGTGACCTCTACTTGGCTATCAGCTAGTTTCTCAAACTCCTCATGCAAGTTCTTGGGAATTGTGTCATCTGTCCTGTGAGAAAATATGCCAAATAGAAATCTATTCAACTTATCCACCTTAGTTGGGTTGGACAACATGTCATTCATTATACGGTGGTGCTCAACCAACTGTTCAAACATGTCATGGCTTATTTTCATAAGTTTATCTCGAATGTCTAAATAACCATCCTTTCTACTGTTTTGACTTTGGATATCAATTGTCCAAGATCGTGTCCTCTGAGACTCTGTACTATACCTGTCCATTCTGGATAAAGTAGAGTGTAACCCCAATAGGATATAACTTCTTCAAACACCAAGAACTAACATGCAAATGATTAGAAGTAGCATGCAACCATAGATTTTGACATGCAACTGATTAGAAGCAACATGCAACCACCAAATTCACCAAGAACTAACATGTAAATGATTAAAAGTAGCATGCAACCATAAATTTTGACATGAAACTGATTAGAAGTAACATGCAACCATAAATTATGACATGCAAGATTTGGGTAGTTCTCAAAACTGAAATGCAAGATCTGGGTAGTTGTCAAAACTGACATGCAACTTCTACAAACCCTCAGGCTGGCAAGATCATGGCTCTGATACCACTGAAATTTCCCTTTTCTAATTTTGTATGATATTTCCAACCTCTAATCATATTTTCAAGATCAAACAACTAATATCACAAAGATCCACCAAATTTCTCAAGAAACCCCAAATCGGGTATGCCAAAAATTGTGCCAAAAGCTTCACAGCTTCACCTATTATTAATAAATCTGAAAGTGGAAATTTTTATAGAAATTTCAGCAGCACAATAGCCTACAAAATTAAATTTCCAGATCCATATAGCCTTTACAAAACAGTTCTCAAATGTAGGATAAAAACTATGCTCATCGGGCTCCCGAAATTAACACAAAAATGCTCGGAAACACCACAAAAACACTAATAATCTATATCAAATGTTTAATCACATCCCAATACATATATTCAGCTCTATTTTAACACCTTAAATTCTGAAATATAGCAGCAACCCAAACTGATATGAAATACTCAACTGAAAACACCAAACTCATACAGAAAACACACCCGAAAACCCACAAATATGCACTGTTCAGCACAAAGGCAAACTCTGTATGAGCATGCACATGGAATGGCTTCAAACTCCCATGCTTAGCCTTCCTAGAAACCTGCAAACTACCATTATTGGGTCTCCCTGGAAACCTGCAAACTCCCGTTCTTGGGTCTCCTTCTCCATAGGTTTGGCAGCCTCTGAAGAATAACAAAGAATGAGCAAAAATCAAGTTCTGGAATTTGCCCAAAATGCCTCCAAACCCCTTAAAAGAGGGCATAATTGTAACTCACATCCAAGAGAGGTTAATGAAACATATTTTAATAATAATTTTCATTTATTAGTCCAACGGTTTCCAAAGATTAACCCCCTTTATCCAAAACTTCACTTTCTTGGGCCTGCCTGCCTTAGCAAAGATTATTATTTTTTAATTATTTGAAAAGGGGACATGATATTATTGAGAGGCAAGAGGTGAATTGGTAACTTCTAAAACTTCAACAATTTCAATTCTTAATCCAACAATCCAATTAGCATTTAATTCATCACATATAATCTAATCTAACTATATGCATAAGAAACTAAAAATATGAAAGCATTCATAATACTTTGACACAAATATTTGGTGACCCAGAAACCTTCCAAATAGAAAGTAAAATTGGGGTGGGAATGATACCCACAAACTTTAATACTACAACATAAAGTTGGCCTGTTAAGGCTTATATTGATCACTACTAATGATCTACCCTATAAGGAGCAATAAGGACTACTAGGCCCACCTTGTGAAAGGATTTACAAACATACAATGAAGTATGTACTTGGTAAAGAGATTTATTAAAGACCATTAGGTCTACCTTGTTAAAGGATTTGAATGATCCACCTATTAGGATGAAATAGTAGTTGATCTTTGATCTAAAACTAGGTTTGCTAAATGAGATTCCTTTATGTACAAATCACCTTGTTGTGATAGATATGTCTTTGCTACTCCTTATACTATTGTAGCCTTTGTAATTCACTCTTTTATACCTTTTTTTTAAAATTACATTTCATTGCATACACACTTTTTGATATGGTACAATTCATTACATATATACCAATCCAATTATATAATTACAAAGTTGGCCACAATACATGTTGACACAAATACTAAAAAGTTATCCCATTTGAAGCCACTCAAGTTCTAAAGACTGGCTCAGTGAGGTTTTGATACTTGACATCCACTTTTAATGCTTGACATCATCATGCACTTTGTAGATGTAGAAGCCCAGTTGATACTTCCCTTCCAAGTAGTCTTGAACTCATTTTGCACTAGTGGCTTAGTAGATATTGTGCAACTTGGCATGTAAACTAAATCACTTGATTCACACCATGTAACTTGGTCAATGCTTCCTCTATGAGCTCGATGCAAACTGAATCACTTTGTTAGCACTATATGACTCGGTCAAAACTTGATTCTCATCACATGAATTGTGAACTTGGTAAGCACTGTACTACTCAATTTTCACTAGTAAACTTGGCATACACTGAAATTCTTGGTTTACTCTACTAATCTTTACATTAACTAAATCCACTTGGCATATACTAAAATTTTTCCAAAGGACGTAGTAGCAATTGTAGAACTTGGTGGTAATTGAAATGCTTGATAAACACTATTAGTTGTACACAAAGCTCAATAGATACTCTAAATATAAATAAGTGTATGTCACTAATAAAAAACTTGACTGATATGCCAATAGACTCAGTCAAGGTTTTGAAGATAGTTCTTACTAAAAAAATTTCCCCATAGATGGCTGACAAGAGGAAGAGTACATGAGCTTATGCAAGAGCCAATCCTGATATACCATTGTATAATGATCTACCCCAAGGTTGTAGGAAAAGCCAAAACAAAACAAAAAAAGATATAAATCCCACTTGGAAGCCAAGGGGTGGTATATTAGTAAATCGTCAATACCAATTGGTGGTAGGTAGAGAAACCTCTACATTAAGTTCTAAGTTAGAGACCAGAAGGCTTTTAGGAAGAATGTTTAGTACAAGAAGATCAAGCTTACCATGAAAGAATTTTTCCTCAATGGGGGATACATTACATAGACCAGATGTGATAGGTGAAATGAATCATAGGCTAGGATATTAGAACATTATGAAAGATCCTTTTAATCCTAGAGCCATTCCTTATGGAGACACAAACCTTATAGATCTTAATGATCTTGCTAATTCAAAAGCAACTTCTACAGATAAAAAAGAACTCAACTCAAAAATAGGAATTTTGAAAAAAATGGGTTGTAGAAGAAAAAGCAAAACATGCCCATTTGGAAAAGGAAAGAAAACAAGTCATAATGAATTCTCTCATTGAGAGAGATAATTTTCTCAGAAGAATGGCTACCTTAAAAGATTAGGACAAGAAATTGGAGGAAATGACTTCAGTCCTTCATGTTGGTGTCTTTGGGGATATAGATAATTTGAAATCCAAGGTTCTAGAAAAAGAAAATCTTGTAAGCCAAAGGAAAGAACTTGTAATATCTCAAGTTCAACCCTACAAGCCTATTTAGATAGACCAAGTAGAATCTATTATAAAACACACAAATAAAGGGAAAGGCAAGGTTGTAGGAATAAATGAGCCTCAAGTTATACTAAGTAAATACGTGAGCCCTCCCATGTCTACAATAGATTTGGATCTAGAAAAGGCCAAAAAGGAGAAGTATGATTTTGTAAAAGAACTTGAGAAGATTGAGAATGAAGCTTAGGCAACATAAACTAGGAGAAAGATTCAATTCATCAAGTCCAACTCTACCCTAACTTCATGGCCAAATCTATCCACCCAAGCCACAATTTTTGTACCTACTTGTGGACTAGTAGTCCCTAACCAAAATATATCTCAATTCACCCTTGCTTCATCATCTACCACTAGCACTCAGTTCCCTATTGTCCAAATACAACAGTCTCAAAAATTTTCTCCTAATTAGGACAATATAGCAAGTACATCTAATGCTACTAGTTTTTAGAAGAAGCCCATATACATGGAAAAATATAGACAAATTTCATTTTTAGGAATTCCTAGTTTTCTGCATCCAATGTCATTTGATCTAAGAGACAAAGGTGTCAAGTTTTCTAGAAACAATTTTGTTACCAATGAGGAACATTTGAGAATATTTATAGGAATGCTAAATGACTTTGATGTTGAACATGAGGATGTGGTAATGAAATTTTTCGTGCATTCTTTAACTGAAGATGCAAGGGATTGGTTTAGGATACTACCAAATGATAGCAATAGTTCCTGGAGTGATTTGGAAAAATTATTCAAAGAGAAATATGGAGACAATATTAATGTTGGTTTTATGTTGAATGACTTCAACAATATTAAAAAAGGCCCAAATGAATTTGCATTTGATTTCAATGTAAGGTTTTAGAAGGGGATGTACATACTATTTTAGGTTATGAGATTGAATGAGGGTGTATGCCTTACCACATATTTTAATACTTTTGATAGTAAAATGTCTTATCAGTTAAGAGATAAACGGTCCAAAACTTTGAGAAAGGCTTACAAGGCTGTAGTAAATATTGAAAACAATAGAAGAGCATCTGGTAAGCTAGGTAGGAGAGATGATACAAAATTGTTCAATCCTAAGAGCAATAAAAAGAAAAATGATAAATCCCTCATAAATAGGAAGCTTGTGGAATCCACCATAGGCCAAGTATTGGACTTATTGAAGAAGTGAGCCCACCAACTTTTAACACACACAAACCTCATGTTGGTGAAAATACCCTAGTAAATAACAACCATTTCAATAGAACAAGAATGAAAAATTACCCTATACCACTCAATAGAAAGTTGGTAAACCAATTCCAAATTAGACCCAAAATGTGAAAGAAAAGGGTATCCCTAATCCTCTATAGAGGAATTTTGTTAATATGAATGATGATGTGCCATGGTGCATCATATGTCATTCACCTCACTCATCATACTATTGTGCAGTTGCTCAATCATTTGTTGCAGATCAAAATGTGTACAAAATGAGGAGGAAGAAGAGGAAAAAATCCATGATGATGTAAGTTGTAATATGGTTAGTATGTGTGATGACTATGTAGATTCTGACTTAGAAGAACATGAAAATGACATTTCTAGTCAAAGAGTAGTCTACCATTTACACCACCAGCAAGTATTTCTAGATGATGAAAATAAGGTATGTGCTTCCTCATCTATTGACCATATCAATCTAAGAATCCCTTCTAAGGAGTAAATTGATAGAATTACTGCAAAAATGATTTCTCAAGTTCATAGTAACTATAATTTGAGAAGCAAGATAGTTGGAAATGAAACTGGTAAGCCTTCTAGTATATTTATAAAGGAAATCGCTCATAAGATGAAGGATGACAATAAGAAAAATAATGTGGAGATAGCAAAGGTCAAAGACAGAAAGGTTAAGAAATGTGAGCCTAAGAAAAATGTCCACTTTCAAAAAAATGAGACACCTAGAGTAATGTTGCAAGAGAAGATATTAGGATCTAATTCTGCTAAGCAAATAATAGTGTTAGCAGTTCAAGAGGCTACACCCCTATGTATGCTTGTAAAACCTACTATGTCTAGACCCATTGATATGATATCCATGTTGTCCCAAATAACTACTAAAGTACCTTTGTCTGAAATGTTTAGAATTGATGAACATAAGAGTAAAGCCTTGTCATGGTTAGGTGGAATAGAAAATAGTAGAGATACTATTGAACAAAATATTATACAACAAACCCCTGTGATAGTTGAAGATAATGGAATTCTCTCCCAAATTCCCCAAATGTTTGTAGATGACTCATTTGTGGCTTATTTACAAGAAATTGACCCCTTTTTTCTTAGTCTAATTATAAGAGGAAAAAATCTTAAGAATTGCATGATAGACTCAGAAGCCTCTAACACAATTATTCCTTTCAAAGTCATGCAAGCCTTAGGTCTAAAAGTGGATACCAAGCAACACAAATGTAGAGGTATGGATGCTAGGGAAGTCTCTGTCATAGGTACTATTAATGCATTACCATTTAAGCTAGCTACATACCCTGATGTAGAATTGACTATGTCAATCCTTGTAGTTGATATTCCTCCACATTATGAAATGCTACTCCCTAGAAAATGAATTTTTTCTATGGGAGGTAGCTTACAATGTGATTTATCCTATTTAACTTTCCACATAGGTGACAAGGTTGTTAGGGTAGATAGGGAGCCATGGGTCAATCATATTTTGGGAGATAACATTGGTAAGGATTCCACTTGTTTCCTAGACACTAGTATAAATGCATTCAAGGCTAAGTTGATTATTCAAGAAGTTGAAAAACGCCCTTCTATAATTACACATGAGGTTGAATGTTGTATGGATTCACCAATTTTGTGGACCATGTACTTTGATGGGGCTAGTTCAAAGAAGGTTCAGGGGTAGGAGTAGTTTTTCTTTCTCCTAAGAAGAACACTTTTAGATATTCTTTCACCTTAAATTTTTCATGCACAAATCATATAGTAGAATATGAGGTTCTTTTATTAGGAATGAGAGTAGCAACCAATCATGGAATCAAAAAATTGCATGTCATAGGTGATTTTGAATTAGTGGTTTCTCAAGTTAGGGAAACTTATGCTTCCAAGAACAAAAGATTAAAATAATATAGAAATTTTGTATGGGATCAGATTGAGTTGTTTGATGCATTTGGCATCTCTTGGATGGAAAGGAGTCAGAATAAGATGGCTGATCTATTGGCAAATGTAGCCATCAAGCCTAAGGATGCATCATTTGCTAGAATTTCATAGATAGAGATACAAAATCAGCCTTTAATACCTGACAACATAGAACATTGGCAAGTCTTTGAGGATGATAAAGATATTTTAAATTTCTTGTCAAGTGAAGATAAATACCATGGCCAAGAATTAGATTGTACTACCTTAATTTAAACCATAGATGGTAAGGAAACAATTTTAGTCAAAAGATTATACAATTGAAAACCAAAAAAGTACCTAAAGGGTTAGTGGTTTTAGAGAACATGTTTGACAACCAAGATAGGGTAAAGTCTAGAATTAGAGATCATAAGCCCCAAGAGCTAGAAGAGATAAATCTTGTTACTTCTGAAAACCCAAAGAAAGTTTACATTGGTCAAAACTTATCTGCTAAAATTACGAAGCCTCTAGTTGATTTTCTAAGAAAATATAGGCATGTTTTTGCATGGTCTTATGATGACCGTAATGCCTACATAGAAGATTTATTCCAACATGTCATAACACTCAAAGAAAATGTTAAAAATTTTAGGTAGAAACAGATACTAGTAAAGCCCACCCTAGCTCCCAAAATGCAAGAAGAATTAATGAAGTTGAGGGATGGAGGAATAGTCAAACCTATTAGGCATTCCACTTGGGCATGAAATTTGGTTCTGTCAAAAAGAAGAATGGAGATATAAGGCTATGTATAGACTCTAGAAACTTAAATATTGCTTCTTTGAAGGATAACTATGGGTTACCAAACATGGAGGCCATACTGCAATAGGTAACTAGTTTTGAATTAATGTCTATGATGGATGGATTCTCAGGGTACAATTAGGTCCTTGTAAAAGAAAATGAACAATTCAAAATAGCTTTTATAACTCCATGGAGCACTTATGTATATGTAAGAATTCCATTTGGGTTATTAAATGTAGAGGCAACTTTCCAGAGGTCTATGGATGTAGCTTTCCATGATTATATTAACAAGTTTATGGAAGTGTACCAAGATGACCTCATATCATATTCCAAGAAGGGTGAGGACCATTGCATTCATCTAGAGAAGAGCTTTATCAAAGCCTTAGAGTATGGAGTTTCCTTAAACCCAAAGAAGTTTACATTTGGGATGACAGAAGAAATATTTTTGGGACATATTGTGTTAAAGGAGGGTGGGAATATAGATCCTAAAAGAGTGGCTACTATTGATAAGGTGCCTAAATCAAAGAATGTAAAAGGAATACAATCTTTCTTTGGGTAGGTAAAATTTTTGAGGAGATTTGTCACAATTTTTTCTGAAATTAGTAGACCCATATCCAAGATGCTAAAAAAAGGAGCTACTATTAGTTGGGATGCTGAACCTTCACAAGCCTTTCAAGAAATCAAAATAGCTCTAAAAAATTCTCTAGTCCTTAGGACCCCAGATTACACAAAGCTTATGCACATATTTTGTTTTGCATCTTTCCATACTAGGGTAGTAGTCTTATTACAAAAAAATTAAGAAGGGTATGAACAACCTATTGCATTTTTTAGCAAATCCCTTCAGCTACTAAGTTGAAAAATGAGATAAATGAAAAATAGGCTTATGCCTTGGTAAAAATTTTCCAAACCTTTAGATGTTATTTGGTAGGTGCCATTTTCATTGTATTTGTACCTAGTGCAGATGTAAGAGATATATTCTCTCAATAGGAAGTATCTAGCAGAAGATGTAGATGGAACAATAGGATCTAGGAATTTAATATTGATATCTAGACCATAAAACTACTAAGAGCTCAAGGGCTAGCAAAGCTTATGGCTTAGTCCAACTTGGATGCTAATCAAGTAAATGTAGTAGCAGATGACCTGAGATTAGATTCATGTGATATGGATCATTATGAATGGTATACTTATGTCATATACTATTTGCAACACATCAAAGCTCCTTCCCATTTGACAAAAATGAGAAGAGAAGCACAAAATTGCAATCCATTAGGTATATCATTGTTAGGAATACTTTATGGTGGAGAAACTTTGAGGGAGTGCTACTAAAATATGTTGATTAAGAGAAATCAAAAGAAATATTGAATGAAATGCATGCTGGAGTCTATGGAGGACACTATATGACCAAAACTACAATCCACAAAGTAATGAGATCTAGATTCTATGGCCTTCTCTTTTCAAAGATGCTTCGATAATAGTTAGGAAATGTTATGCTTGTCAAAAATTTGTAGGTAAGTTGAAATTTCCATTAAAAATGGTAAAGGTCCAAGCACCTTTCTAGCAATGGGGTATGGATTTTATAGGCGAAATCTCTCCTAAGTCTAGCATTGGCTATTCATTGATTTTGGTAGCTACTAACTATTTTACAAAATGGGTAGAAGCTATTCCTACAAGAAATGCTACCAGTAAATTGTGAATAATTTTCTTCTAAACATCATAATTTCAAGATTTGGATGCCCAAAGAAAATTGTGACTAGTAATGAAATTTGTTTTAGGTTAGAGGAGTTCATAAAGTTTTGTGACAAATATGGTATAACAAGGTCAACATCTCCCCCCTATCATCCACAAGGAAATGGATAGACTGAATCAAAAAATAAAATTTTGTTAAAATTCATTAAAAGAACCTTGGATGATAACAAAAAAACATGGGATTCCAAATTGTAGTTAGCAATATGGGCTAACAAGGTGACTGTGAAGAAATTTATAGGTGTAGCACTCTTTGATATTTTATATGGAATCTAGGGAAGAATGCCTCAAAACAATCTAGCAGGCTTGTATAATTACATCCAAATGTATGATGAAGATATTATTGATGATATGTAGGAGAGGATAGATGAGCTGGTAGGGTTAACTAAAACTAGAAAGGAGGCCTCTCTCAAAAATGTATGTAAAGTTGCAATTATAAGTCAAAACACTTTATGATAGAAGAACAATGAGCAAGAAATTTGAAATTGAAGATTTAGTCCTCATGTGGAATACCAGGATTGAGGATAAGGGAAACCATGGAAAATTTGATCCTATATGATTAGGTCCCTCTCTAATTGAAGCCACCTAGGGTGAAGACTCTTACATTCTAAAGGATCTATCAGGAAATATTCTTGAACTGACAGTTCATGGATAGTTCTTGAAGAGGTATTTTTGTTGAAAATATCTATTTCTTCCATGAACAATAGTTTAGGGTGTCTGTACATTCTATGAATCCTTTGTGCCTTTTGTATAACCCTTGTATATGTTATTTTCTTGTTTTGTTGCTCTCTCAGACTTGTCAAGAAGAAATTGGTCAAGTTTGTGGTCTATTTTTCCTAGGGATTCTGAGCCCTCATATGAATTCTACATATTCATCATCCCCAAATAGAGCCATTGTTGGCCTAGTTTTTCACCCTTTATAATTTTGTTACACCATACAGTGAAAAACCCTAGCTTCAAATGTGTTTATAATTTGTGGAATTTGTTAAAGCCCTAGTTGAAAATCTTTCAAATTTCATTAACTCTTTTTTTGATGATCCATTGTCCTAAGTTTTCATCTTCCTATAATTATTTTGTTACTTTCCATGAAATGAAACTTTTCACTTTAAGAAATTTGCTTACCATGGTTATTTTCTTAAGTATTTGGAAAAACATTGTAACTATGATGGTTTGTTTCAGCCAACTATTGATCTTTATAAGATCAATGGTGACCACATGCCTAAATTTAGAATTTTCATGACTTTAATATAATGCAGGCAAGTGCCTTTGTGCCACATAACACTTGGTGATGTTGGATTTTAAATTGTGCCAAAAAGACTAGAACTTGTTAATACATTTTGGAAAATTTGTAGAATTGTTAGTGCATGTTGGAATTTTTGGCAATCTCATTGGTCGAGCTAGATAATGGGGTTTCTTTTTGCTACCATATCATTGATCCATTGATCTTTGGAAGATCAACAGTGGGCATACCACCACATCATGAAGATGGGATTTTAGCCAAACTAGTAAAGTGCCCTAATAATACGTTTCTTCAATGATGTCAAAAAGGAACTCTATATGGTTCAAATAACATAAGGACTATACACTGTTGATCTTGGGAAAATCAATGGGTAGCACACTCCCATAATATGAATTTTCTTAAAGTTTATATAATGCAGGAAAGAACCTACAAGACATGTAGCATATGATGATGTCATGAACCTACAACTATGAAATGTATTAATATAGCCTATACAGTTTGCAACTATCAGATGTGTTGGAGAAAAGAAATGCATTTATTGGTTAGACTTTGTTGACTGGATCAAAAGGGGCAAGATTTATAATACCATTGATCTTCAAAAGATTTAATGGGTAGCACTTACATGCAATATGAAAGTGAAGGAACTTTAGTTAAAGAAGTAAAGTGTGATGTGGCAAAGTGGGACCGGTCATTAAGGAATTTTTTGAGTCACACCAGGGTGGAAAAGCATGATGATACAGAGTGCATTGATTGGTAAGACAACACATGTGTTTGCCAAGCTAGAAGATAAGTGTACTAGTGGGGTCGTAATTCTAAATTCATATTTGTAAAGTTGTCATGATTTTTCATGATCATCAATCTTTGGAAGATTGACGATCAGGGCTTCACCGCTTCATGAAAGTGAAGGAATTTTATTCAAAGTGGGGAAGTGCCTACTTGATATGTGGCAAGTCTTCAAAAGTTTTAACATAGCTTTTTCATTTCCAAATCAAGTTGTCTGATGCTTTATAATCAATGGAGGAAATTTAAATTTCAAAGTGCAACATGAAAATTGAATGTTAAAAGCATTAATTTTGTTTAGTGCCACTTGGTGTGACCTTAATGCTATAGTAAATTGTTGTATTGACCATTTTTGAACTAGAAGATTGCAAAATTATCATAGGGGAAGTGCTTTTGGAGCTAGGGAAAGAATTTTTTCAAGGTTTTTAGCAATTTGCAGAGTGATTCACATAGGAGAATAAGAAAGAAAAAGGGTGGGTAAGTAGTCTAAAACTTCTAAGAATTGAAAAAATTGTGATCATATTAGGGTAAATTTGAAAAATGCCTCCTCATAATTAAGATTTTTCTTGCAAGGTAGATTACTTGAAAAGAGCTATTCATGATGATTTTCTAGAACAAATGCCTCCATCAGTAAATAAATTAACAAAGGGTACAAATTTTATTCCAAAATACACTAGGTTATTAGTCAGTGAGGGTTTCTATGATAAGGAAAATTACTTGAGGGATGTAGAAGTATCTATGAGAGGCTTGGGACTTTTCAAGAAGTGGTTTGCAAAATGGAATTTAGATACTCCAATAAAAAATGTTTGAGAATTTTAATATAAGGAAATTGATTGTCCTTGGATTTTTTTTTGATGGTGACCTACTAGTAGATATGGTTAAGAAATATGATCCAATCACTACGATAGTGAAGAAACATGTATGGGATAACCTTTTTAGGGTTACATCTAAGCTAATTAGAGAGATTTTCAAGATAAACCCTAACTAGGTTGTTCATGAGAAAATTGACATGGAAGACCTACAGGCTTGACATGATTCATAAAGGGTATATCTAAGTGGAGGGCCATTACAAAAACACTTTGTTAAGATTCGATCATTACCTTTAGTCACACAAAACACCCCAGAGCCCTTTCTAAGAAGTATTTTAATCCTAGGGCACAGGCTTTATATTTTTGTCTTTGCAAGATATTTGATATGGATGAAAAAGAGCACGTCCTCAACTCTACTATCCTTATTATGGCTCAAACTCTATAGTATGGAATAAGCTCAATTTTTGACTTTGCTACCTTCTTGGCTGAGGAAATTCATAATGATCTAATTGGAATAGCATAGGCTAAGGTTAATGGTCTTTTTGTTGGTACTCACTGTTAATGTATATCTACCTAGGGTGATCCCACAATAATGGGTTCCACTTTTTGACCAATTTTGACACTGAAATCAATATTTTTGCAACAAACGTCACGTTCAAGTGACTATATCTCCAAAAATATAAATAATTTCAAGATGACATAAACTAGTGATTTTGAGTACTTTGTTCCTACTTTGTAACCATAATTTTTAATCTAAAAAAAAAAAATTATTTATGTCAATTTTTTTTATCTCCTCCAAAAAGTGGTACATAATAAAATTCAATATTTTAAAAAGTGACAGTCCGTTTGACACACATAACTTTTTTTTTAGAAATGATAATGAAGTAATTCTTTTGGCATTGGATTTGTAACATCAATATCCAGTGTCTGCATTTGGTTTGATTTATTTTTGTTGAATATTGTATAGTTTATGAATTTTTGAAGTGACATGAACCGTAATTCAGACATACGTTCCATTTGACACAAATATATTGAAGTCAATTTATCATAAACCTTTTTTTTTTTTTTTTTGAATAGAAAGGTATCTCAATAAGCCAGTGCCTCCATATTTTTCAAAAAAAAATTGACCTAATTTACTAATTTTCCTGAGGTGTCAAAGTTAGTTGATGTTCAATCGGTAATGAACCTATAATGAGTTAAACTCATATTTGAAAGTCCTAATGATTAAATTATGTAATAAAATTATAGTCGTTGGAAAGCTCGCTTCGAGCAGCACATTTTAACATTTTTTATTTTATAGTAGGAGATCATTCTCCTGCAATTATGGTAGTCAAAAGAGCAACAAAAAAAGAAGAAGAAAAAAAGGTTAAAATTTTTGTGATTTTGCATGTTCGTGCGAACATGGCATTTGCGCAAACACGTTTACCATGTTCGAGTAAACGTATGTTCATGCGAACATGCAAATCATGTTTTTGCAAACATATATATCACATATGTTCGCGCGAACATACAAAATATTTTCGCACGAACATGATTAAAAAAAGAGTTCGCGCGAACACAATAAGTGTGTTCGCGCTAACATATGGTAAACTCAATTTCTCATTTTGCAATTTTTTTCATTTTTGTTCGTCCCAATAAAGTGGAACCCATTATTGTGGGTTCACCCCCTATATAAAGGAGTTTCTCTCTTCTCCAAGGAAATGAAATTGGAACTAGAGAGAGATGGAGAAAGACTCTTGGTTCAGTCATGGAGTACAAATATGACATGGGAGTTCATTGATGCCAGTTTTGTCAAATTTGATAGTTATTTTGCCTCAAGGCTTTGATTATTGTTGAGAGGGGATAGTATTAGAATACCATAGTCCATGTTAGAATTGATAAGACCCAAAGATCATGCTAAAGGACTATTGGTAAGCCACATTTGGGGAAATTTCATTCCTTATGTTGTTTCCACTATATTTAGATTTTATGGCTTCTTAGGAAAACCCCATGTATTACCTTATCAAGTGCCTTTGAAGGTGGGAATTACAAAACCATTATGGTAAATTAGATTAGTTGATGAAAGAGATTTTCTAGGAAAATCCAAAGAAAATTTCTTTCCAATAGTTACTATCATTCAGGATTTTGTTTTTGCTAAGAAGGGATGGAGAAATTTGGGGAAATTCCTAGATAGATATCAAATGGCCCAATCCCATGCCCATTTTGTTGATTCAGAGGGATTCTATGACCTCCTTAGAGAAAGGAATAAGGCTAAGGCATAGATACAAACTATTATATTTCTCTGAGATGTAATTAGAAATAAATTTTCATTGCAAGAGCAAGAGCTTAAAAAAGAAAAGTGGGTAGTTTATAGCAAAGTCTTAGATTTCATAAATGCTTTTGAGCCGAAGTATGATCACTTAGATGATAAAAAATATTGGGGGTTAAAGATGAATATGTTGATAAATAATTTCACTAGAGTCATGCAAACATTAAATGAGAAGAAGGATATCCTAACAAAGGCACATCCAGATAAGGATACTAAGGTGGAAACAAGGTTAACCAACAAGATGGTTATGACCTTGTGTCAATATACATTGAAAAGAAAGGTTGGATATGTTGTCACTAAAAATATATAGTATGATCCTCCTTACAAGAGGCCAAGATCAGAGAGCACACTTGATACTAATG
Organism: Cupressus sempervirens; assembly: GCA_028749045.1. NCBI lineage: Eukaryota > Viridiplantae > Streptophyta > Pinopsida > Cupressales > Cupressaceae > Cupressus > Cupressus sempervirens. Next base: position 379,782,309 of record CM053789.1, read on the forward strand.
CCCCCAAGAAATAGAGGTTGGAACAAGGATCATCTTCTCATATAGGAGAATATTCACCATCCCAAACTCCACCCAAATAGATGATGAGGAATCTCTTAGAGAATAGATGAAACAAATTGGAGGGGAAGGAGACTATGTTATTACAACTAATGATATTGCACAAGCCTCCAAAAAGTTCATTGATGATGAAAGCTTTGTAAAATCTAGAGCCTTTGCACAATTTTTATGGAGAAAAAAACATTGGCAATTTTGAGAATAAGTGCAAATCAATAAAAGTAGAGCAAGAAAATAAATTGGACTCTAAGATTGAGGAAGAGGTTAAGACCAACTTCATGGAACAATTTTCAAAATCGATGCCTAAAGGGGGAAGACAATTATTGAAAGAATCAAGAGTTTTGATATTACCTGAGTGACACATAGCTAATGCAATGATTTTTGACTTTGTCATAAAAGAAAAGGATATTCAATATAAAACTAAGGAGGAAATTTTGCAAGCACATAGAAGAATAAAATATAGCAATGATCACCAAGCATTAGTGATATGGTCTATTGAAAAGAGAGACAATACAAGGATACAAGAAGTTTCTAGTGTTGAGCATACAAGTAGTATCATTGTTTATAGGTCAGATGAAATGGACAGTGAGAAAGTGTCCAAAATGACTAAAGAAATGATGGATTTTGGGGTGGTAGTTGCTAGAAAAGATTAAAAAAATTCATAGAACTCAATGCCAACTTTGAAGAATTACTAAATAAATATGAGGAGAGAGAGAAAGTGACACATCAGTTGGAGACTCTAGTATCCTAGATGGACAAGCAACTAGGAAAGAGAAAAGTGTGAGTCTAGCAGGCCTAGAATTGTCTATACTCATCCCCCAATTAAGCAATTTAAGTCAACTCCAATTGTAGAGATGCCTAATACTCCACAAAGGCTAGAATTATATACTACTAAGGAGTTTGAGGAAGAAAAGAATAAGTTGTGGCCCTTACATGTTGAGCTGAATAATTAGTTTGAAGATAAACTCAAAAAAACAATCTTATATCAAATAGATAAGATTGATTGGCCAATATTTTATGAGGAAATGGTGAAAATCTTGGACATGTGGAATGAAATAAGAAGTGGTGAAGATACTTTGAAGCCTATTATGAAAAAATGGGGTGGAAGAGATAAAGATATCACCCTTTTTTGTATCTCATTTATTAGTTTATCTTGTGAATAGATAGAAAAGGCTTTTGATATGACCAATAAGCTATTTGAGTTTGATGAGAAGAAGGTTGTAGTTCAAAAAAGAATAATGATTTTCCTTTCCAGATATTCATGTGAGAAATTTGATCTTTTCCCCAGGCACTTAAAAAGATTGAAAAGATCAAAGGAAATGAAGAGTGGGGAAAAGAATTAGATGTTTTATTGTGCCAAAGAATGAATGAAGTCATAGATGATAAGGGAAATTTTATATGGGAAACAACATTTATTTTATAATTCCATCAAAAAATAATTTTTTGAGATAAATAAAATAGAAGAATTTGTGATCAAGAAACAACACGAGATCTTGAGCTTTGATTGGCCTAATGACACAATTTTCAACAAATGGATTGAGGATTTTGCATATTGAAAGCAACTTGAAATAGATGAAGATGATGTGGACTAGGAAGAGAATCAAACAATTGATACATTAGTAGAAGAAGAAAAAACAAAAAAACCAACCTTAATGATAAATACAATAGTTCTGATTGATGATATGGCAATTGAGGAATCATACATAACTATTTTTTTAATAGTGCATGATGATGTAAATGGAGAGCCTTGAGTTGAAGTAAGTTTGTAGAAATCAAGGCAAGATACATCACAAACAAACTTATTGGCTACATCTTTCAAGGAGTTACAACAACAACAAATCCAATCATGAAATCTGTAGCATTTTAAATTGTAAAAAAAGTTGGTCCAACCAAAATAATTTTTAAATGTAAAGATTTTATGTTGCGCAAAATTTTGTCCTTTTGTGACAGTAACAATGTAAATATCTTTCTATCTTAAGGACAATTTTTAGTAATCTCTAAGCCTAAAGCTTGTTGCATCTCACACTATATAACTAAGATTTTAGGGCTAAAGAAAGGGTCTAATTCATTGCATAATTTTAGTTTTACTAAGTCTTGTTTGGTCTTGTCCTTGATGCCAACTTTGTGATGTATTTTCTCCACAATTATCTAAGAATACATTAATGTTACATGATCTTGATGTCTTGTCTTAAGAAATTTTGAGTTCTATTATAGTTTTTTATACAATTTTCAAAAGGAAATTAATACAAAGCTTAACTATCCACATGTATTTTCATTCTAAATATTATCTCCATTTTATTACCTAGTTATCTTGAAATTGCATGAGTAAAGCTTGTTCAATTGAGTGCAATTAGACTAAGTTGTACATCATTTACACTATTGCATTTTATTCAATGAATTAGGTAAATGCTTTAGTGAATATGATAAGATTTCCATGGTAATAAAGAGGATACGTATAAGAAGTAGTTTAAGTAAGAATTGTTGATAGAATTGATTGTACTACAATCAATCAAGTCAAGAAATTAGATAAACTCTGATTCCTAATGGATAAGACACTAATCATCTAGTTCAATCTACATATGGAGAAAACATCGAATAAGCATCAAGCTTAATATTAAAATCAATTTTACCTTAATGTCTGAAGAATGTTAAAGTTGGTCGGCACTTGTTTACATTTAATTTATGAGTCTTAGTTAGCTACTATTGCCCAGAATTAGCCATAGATCTAAGAAGAATTATGACCAATCTTTTATTAGGGATGTATATTGTTATAAAATATCATGAAATCAATGAAATATGTATATAGTATCAAGTTATAAATCTTTCATCCCTCAGGTGCACTTTCCATGGTTTTGCAAAGCCAAAAGAGTAGAAAATCCTTCATGATTTTGTTGAAGTTGGGTCCAAATCTAAAGCACATATGACTATTTATGGGAAGTAGCTAATCCTTAGGTTATTATGATCTTTATTATCTTGATATTAAGTATTTTGTTTCTTAATAGTGTAAAAACCCCGATAGCTCCCACCATGTAATTGCACATTCAATAATTGTACAAATTCCCTATCCACAAACTATTTCTCTCGTCGGTCCTCATTTAGGAATGCTTGATGATAACCTTCCATATAGTACATGGCTTCTCAATGTACCTTCACCATTTGGTGCATCCCCATGAACATAGTCTCCACCAGCTTGTTTACACTTAGGACAATGATTTCTCATTGGGTCACATCCTACTCCTAATGCATTTGATTAGTTGTCATTTGCCAATACTCCACATCTAGTTTTTCCTCACCCAACTACTGCTACAATTGTCTTACCTTCACCTCACTCAATAATAATCACTCCTACAACTTTAATGATAAGGAATTTGATTTTGCAATTGCCTCCCTAAATGACTCAGACTATGATTGTAGTAACACCAACTCATTTTGTGCTCTCTCTAAACCCACTTGTGCCATCTTTAGAGATTCTTGCAACCTCTGAGCCCTCAACCCCTCTGTCTACATCCCCATGTCATTTCCCTCTACTAATGATTGCTCCACATGCAATTTTTATTTTATTGATTACACCCATGCCTACTCCATATCCACCACCACTTGAAGTCATGTTTCTTCTATTTTCACTTCATCTTTGTGTTCCTTCACCATCAATCTCAAAAAAAATACGACTTCCTATTCTAAATTCTCTGCTTAGACTCTCTCTCTGGCCAACATTCTCAGTAATTCTTCCACATCACTTGATGATTGATCTCCACCCCCTACCTCTAGTCATTGGTCCTCCACATTTACACCACTTTTTATCCCTTCCATTGACCCTTGCCTCAAAATTTGAAGGGTAATCAACTGGCGTGCTCCACTCATCACCTCACCCACACTAACATCTTCCACATCCCTTGAAGCTTCTCCTATGGACTTTTTAGGAGATTTTATCACCCTTGCCTCCTCCTCCACTCCTAACATACTCGTCATCATCCTAGGAAGACTACTCTCAGCCTACATCATCAGATCATCATTTAGTAACACTTGTAGCACCTATTGCACTAAAATCCCTGACAACATCATTAATTCTAATAAGGGTATTTCTTCCACCCTAGTCACTACATCTTCAGGTTATATCAGCCCTCATCTCTCATGACTTGATTCATCTTGTTCTAGAACTAACACTTGAAGTTCTAATTGATACACCAGCTCCTCAGAGGTTCATTGAATGAGCATTACTCTTTGCCCTTTCCTAATCCATCTTTCTTGGACATAAGTAGATCACCGTCCTATGAATGATCTAGTGAGCCCAACATGCTTTCACTTACACACTTCCTCAAACTTTTCAATAAACCTAATCACCACATTCTACTCTTCACTTTTCTTTGTTCCATCCCCATGATATCTACATATTTATAGTCATTGGTCACTTGAGCCTCTTTCTTTACTAGTCTTATGATATATCTTCTCTCTGCATCCCACCACACTGGTACTAGGTACACTTGACCCTCAACTCTAACACTCAGACACCCTAATTCCTACTGATGCACATCACCTGATAGAATTCACTACTAAATTACAGCTGGAACATCTCACACTTTATTATCTAACTAGTACAACATTTGTTTCTAGGAAAAATTGAGCAAACTTGACACTATTACACACAACTATCAGCACACCTAGTTCACAAATAATGGGTTTTTCCCACTATTATATACTTCTAGTACCTTGATGATGTGCCTGACTAGAGGTATTGGGATGAAGTCATGATATTTTATTTCCCCTTGGTTTTTCACTATTTAACTCCAATGATTCTTTGGTTTTGTGTATTATTGATGTCCACTTGTAAGGTCCTCCTCTTGTTTGGAAAGCCATGTGTACCTCGACCAATTTTGTACAATATTGTAGGTGAGGTCTTTCATCCAACATGTGACTACTTGCATGCCTATTTTATTCTTTTTTGGCTGTAACATTGTCCAATAGTTGTCAAATTTTTTATGTACATTATTCATATTTGCTAGTACTTCTCAGCATGATATAGTATTCATCTCACCATAGCTGAGCTAGTGGTGGTTGTACTTAGTCACTTGTTATTAAAAACTCTATAATGACAATTAATTTTCATCTCTTTACAAAAAAGTGATAATTAGCTGCATTCATTTAGTTTTCATTTTTATCTTGGGTTACTTGAAAACAAACACTTGGCACATAAATTAGGATTACACAAGAAGGCCTTCACGACATCATTCAACATATTCAAGACTAGTTATCCAATAACAGACAACAAAATCAACATCAAGGTCAACTTTTAACACTCAACTATTATGGACTTTGTCCCCTCACAACATCACAACCATGCATCACACTTCATTGTCTTATATTTTCATTCTACTTATTAAATTATGTGGCTTTTGAATCTCAAACAATTCTAGTCACTATTTCCTTTTATCAAATTCCATTCCTCATTACACTACATCATCTCATGCATTGTGTGGCTTTCAAATCTCACACAATTTCATTTCATCACATTTTATTTCATTCCCTTTTCTTTCGTTCATCACAATCACTTCATGAAATTTCATTTCATTGCATACCATAATGCATTTCATTTTGTTATATTTCATTTCCCCTATTCCATTACATTTTTTTCCATCACATTACATTTAATTCATGCATGTCATCAATTTATTTAGTGGCTTTTGAATCTCAAAAGTTGAGTCCCATCCCATGTCTTTTCATCTCTAGCACATTCATTTCCTTCTATTTCTCAATTTCATTCATCTAATTTTGACATGTCCTTTACACATTTATTGCATCCCCTTTTCTCATATTTTATTTCATTTCATTCTATTATGTTTCATCACATTCCCATTCCATTCTATCATGTTTCATTCCATTACATGTCATCACATTACATTTTATCACATTTTCATTACATTGTCATTTCATGTCATTACATCACATTTTATCACATTTTCATTATATTATCATTTCACATCATTACATTGTATCACATTTTCATATCATTACCATTTCCTTCCATTTTATCATATTCCCTCCATCACATTTCTGATTCACCAAAAATTTTTAACTCATTTTATTACATTATTTCTTATCACATTCTTGTTTCATTTCATTTACCATTTTCATTTCACTTACACATTCATTCCATTCCATCACATTTTATCATTTTTTTAAAATTTCATTCCATTTCAATACATTCCGTCTTATTCTTCACATTTATTTCATTACATTATTCATTTATCATAGTTCATTTTACTACACATCACATCTTCTTCATCACATTTCTTTCATTACATTATCAGTTATCAGATTTCATTTATTACAGTCCACTACATCAAATCTCATCTTCATTACGCCACATATCATTACACATTTCATATCATTACAACATATTATTTTCTTTCACATTTTCATCACATTTTTTATTAACTTGCAAATTCCATTTCATTTCATTACATCACATTCCATTGCCTCACATTTCATTCCATTCTATCACAATTAATTTTCACAATTCACACTACATTAAATTTCATTTTATTACATCATGCTACATTACACCAAATGTCATTTCATTAAATTTCATTTATTACATTACATTACATCAAATTTTATTTTACCACATTTCATTACATTCATACCATCATATCACATTTTCACTCATTACATCATTATTGCTATTTAATTATTTTAATCATTATCCACATATCATGCTACATTAATCATTCACATATATATCACTATCAACTACTACCATATCCATCAAATCAAACCATCACATGCATACATGAGTCCATGATATAACAAGTGTACACATCTAAACATCAATAAACTCAAATGTCTCATAAAGAAAAAGAATGAGCAATGTATCCAAAGGATTAAATCAACATGAATATAAGATGGACTACATCAACAGGAACATCCAAATGATCAAATAACATGAACAACAAAAGGTCACAACATCTATCCACAAGAACATCCAAAGATCACCAAGTACCACAACATGAATATCAAATGAACATCAAATGAATAACAAAACATATGATAAGTAATGCCATAACAAATAAAATACACTCATCCATCTGTAAGTGGCTAACCCAAAGGTCCTTGCTCACTAGGGACACTCCTATCATCTCATGGTGCCTACTTGGTCACATGTGTCATTTCTATGACATATCTTGATGTGATCATTTGACTGGTCAAATCCATGTCTATCCTCTGTGGCGGTGATGGAAGTGGTGACCTAAATTTTGTTGATGCTATAAATGCCTATAACATACTCGTCAACTCACCCATCTGAGCCCCCATGGCACTCATCTAAGCATCTAAATCTATAGATCCCCCTAGCCTCTCTGGTGCTAGCTACACATCTAGCAACACCTACTATTGTCCTTGTGGCTATACATCCTATGGATATTTGATTAGTGCCTATACCTATGACCTCTATCACCGAATAAACTATATATTATTAGGAAACCTAGCCCTCACCTTCTCTGCCCTACCCTACTCAAAACCTCTATCCCACTAACTAGCTCCTACACCACCACCCATCCTCCCCTCACCCTCACACCTCCATGGCCCTAGATACCTCCAACTCTCCCTATAGCTACATCTCTTGTTCTCTGCACTAGACCTCATGCCACACCCCTCTATGGCAGTACCATGACTACTCAACCTCACTGTCCATATCTCCTCTATATTCTAACCACATCTCTCACTCTCCCTCTATCCCATTGTCTCCCTCTATATCTCCTTAAACCAACCTCATCATCCCCATCCTCTCCCCCACTTGATGGCTCATCAATCCTAGAAATAAGCTCTTTTAGATCTATGTATTTTAGAAAATGGATACTCATAAGACCATCATTCATAGTCCCCCTCCATCCTTGTATCTACCTCTCCATCTCACAATGCCCATGGCTATGGAATATCTATCATCTATAGAAAGGACTCTAGCCAAGCCTCATACTCCAAGGTTAGCCCCCACATTGCCCTCTCTGACTAAACCCAAGCATAATGTGCTGACCCCTATGGCATGCCCTGCCACCAACCAAATTATCTCACAATCCACCTAAAAAAAAATCTCTCTATCACTTTGGGCACCTGACCAAGAAAATATCTCAGACCAAAGAATTATATCATCTCATCATTATACTTGGCCCATGGCTTAGTAAACTTGTATGGTTTACATAAAACATCATCAATGTCATCCAATATTTGTTGTCAATACTCTATCTTACCCAGGTGGGGCTGCATGATCATACTGGCATAAGTATATATGTAAGGCATACCCTAAGGATGTTGTCACACACATATTGAATGAGTAATGGGTAGATTCTCCCATGTACATAGATGTAACAAAATCATCCCTGCTGATAGTGATGAGGCTCCAGAATATACAACTTGATGTAAGTCATGTATAAGTGGGCCAATATGCAGCTACCCCATACAAATCTCTATGGTTGATCAATCATATCCTATATCAACTAGCCCCACCCAAATGGGCATCCTTTCCCTTGTTGATCTAGAAACAAAAATCCTCTTATCAATCCAACCAAAATTGTTGGCAATGGTTCATACTGCAACATTCGGAACCATGATACACTATTATCCCCAATGCTATCATCTCCAAAAATCTCCCTAAAGGTAGTGCAATATGTAGTCTAATCATAGTACACAAAATCTCCCACTATTAAGATCCACTATAACTAATACACATCCTCTAGTGTCACAGTCATCTCACCCATAGGAAAATGAAAGGAGTTGTGGTTTGAGTGCCATCGCTTGACCACAACTATTAATAGCCCTCTATTCACTTGGAATAGGGGCATCTACAGTAAATAAGTGAACCCACATCTATCTATCACCTAACTATCTATGACTAAAAATCTACCTACCATCTCTAAGGGCACCACCTCTAAGGGCCATGGATATAGTCCTTGCACCATGAGCTTTCACCCACATACCTATTTTTCATTAAAAAAAAAAAATGTTAGTTTTCATCCCAATTGATCATCATACATTAGTCTACTATCTATATCTCACTACTCAGCTATTGGTTCTATCTTGAACCTGTTACTCATGCTTCTCTATCCTGAGAAAAACTTGTTTGTTTTCCTTGCTCTATATCCTAAGATGGGGCATCATTCTTTACCTATCTATCATTAGACTAATCCTAAAACATCATTTCATGACTACCTAATTGCTATTGTTTCCTTGTTACGATGAATCCCCGACTGACAAACCTAAAATCTAGCCTTTCATGTCATCTTATGCTCAATTAAGGCTTTACAATTTTCTTTTTCTCTTCAACATTCATTTGCACTATTCCATAGGCCATATGCACTACCACATTAATTAGATACACTAAAATAGACATTTACGCTAGTTCCTATGACATATGCACTACCACATTAATCAGATGTGCTAAAATAGACATATGTGTTATTTCCTATATTGGATGTTCTACAAAACACATAAGCATTATCAAAATGACCATTTGAGTTCTTTCACAGTTTGTAAGCGCTATTTAACTCAAATGTGTTACAACATTATATGTATACACTATAAGATCAATCAAATGCCCTAAACTATCCAAATGTACTATTAAAAACACTATATGTGCTACTTTTTCACTATATGCACTAATTGGACTCCATAACTAGGCTTTCATATGCATTGTTTCACCCCACGTATGCACTAAAAGATTGTTTGAATGCACTCAAAGAATTTAAATGTGCTAAAATACCTAACTCTCACATCTACCACAAAAATTCTTGTGAAATTTAGAAAAACATAGGTACACATGCAAAAATCTTTAAATGGAGGATCTTAATGACTTACCGAGGCATTGTAGTCTATTGGACACTCGTACTTGTGATGCCTCTCAAATTTGTGCTCTCATAAAGGGACCACCTATTGGAAATATGACCAATTAGTCAAATAAGATGAGATGTATGGTTTCCATTTATGGAAACATATGTTTTATAGAATAGTTATGATTATTTGAGATGGAAAATTGTCAAGTATTAGACAATGATACAACAAGATGATGAATTATATTGATATTGGAATATTCTCTTGCATAGTTGATTAGTGATGCATGACATCATCCTAATGATGTATACCAGTGTGCATGTGTGTATGGACAACCAAGTTCAAGTTATGAAGGAAATATTGATATAGATACTTTACAGTACAGAACAAAGCAAGTCAAAAAATTGAGTTGTACAAATTAAAGAATTATTTTGATCATTATGTCTTGATGAGCTAACTCTAAGGATGATTTTTCAGCCTACTAAGGAAGGATTTATTAATATAATTGATATAAGTAAAGAACTTCATTTGTGAAGTTAGATGAAATATGATGCTATGTGATGTGATGTGACATGACAAGATATGATATGATAATTTGAGATATGATACAATTTAATATATGCGAAGTTACTCCTTGTTTATGACATTAAGCAAACTAGAGGGAAGAATGTCTATAGTCTACTAAAGGCTTGTATGAAGATCTAACTATATCACCTAATCTAGTAGTGTAAAATAAATACTAACTTAATAAGAGACTTCATACAACTAAACAAGTTAACACTTAAGATAGGACCAAAGAAGACAATATGGAGGAAAGTAGACCAAAGATGGTAAAATCCTCAAATGCTTCTCATGATGATGAAGCTATGTCCTTGATGAGAGGGGATGTATGCTCATGCCATGCTCAAGCTTCCAAAATGGGGGTTTTTACCAAGTGTGTGTATGGATGAGGGTCTCAACAATGGCGGTATGGAGGGATTTCAGCATTATGATGGTATTTTGGTAGTTTTTAGGCTCTCAAATTAGTATTATAACTTTGCATGAAAGGTGGATCCTATTTGTAAAGGGAGAGGGTTTCATTTATAGGCCAAGGGGTAGTGAAATGGATGGTTAGGATGTAAGGATGGAATGATGGTGAGGGAGGGTTAAGATGCACTTAAAGGGAAGCACAAGGATTGTGCTTCTTTGGGTCCAATAGGAGAGTGATACTTGTCACAAGAAGGATGAGTTTGAGAGGATAAGATAAGGGTTGGTCATGGGAGTAATGAGGGAGGTTGAGTATGTAAGAGGGATGTAAGAGTCATAAAGGGGGATGTAAGAGTCATAAATATTGGAGGGTGAGGGTGAGGATGAGTTTGTTGACTTTAGCTTGGGTTAGCAAGTATTATCCCTTGCTTAAAGTTGTGCACATGTTTACAAGGGGGATTAGGATTATCTTAGAAAGGGGATTAGGGTTTAAGTGGTTTAGCTTTGATGGGATGGGTTAGTTAGGTGGCTAAGTGAGTTTAGTATGGGTGAATGGGTTGGATTAGGAGTAAAGGTTAGGTTTAGGGATGTTTTAGGGGTTTAGATATTTTATTAAATGATTTATTTAGTAAAATGGGGATATGGGATTAAATTAAATAGATTTGAGAATTTATTTAATTTAATAGAGGAAAAGGGATTTAATTGATAAATTAATTTTGGGTTATCATTTGATTTTATCAATTGAAATATAGTTAATTAATTTAATTAAGTAACTAGGGGATGACAATTAACTAATTAAATATTAAATATTAAATCAATAATGTCCTAAGAGATGACTAAATATGATTACCTAGTAATGTAATCAGATTTAGGTGTCTACATTTTGCTCATCTTTGACATAGTCTTGAAACAACACTATTTCAAAGAAGTTTGAATATAAATGACGTGAAGAAGACTAATTCAAGCAACATGGTTGCCACATTTTTTAGTAGAAGATGAGAGAATGAACTAGGTGATGCCTCCTCAAGAAGGTGGTGGAGAAAGAAAATGAGGCATGATGACTTCTTGAAAAGTACAAGAATCAAGGGCGAGCAGGGGGGCTGAGAGTAGCTAAGAGAGGGGTTTTAAGAAATCTCATACTCTCACTATGGGAGAATGATACAAAGGAAAACCTTGTGCACAAGGATAAGCAATGGGTAAGAACACTAGTTATAGGGGGAGGGGGGAGGGTGATTGGTTGTTTTGAAATTGAGCTAAGGGAAGTGATTGGGAAGATGGTAGGGTTGGGAAGATTATGATTCTAGGATTTGGATTGGTGATGACTAATATTATGATTGATGCAGGAGCTATGATTATGATTGATACATGAGCTATGATTATGATTTGTTGCAGGATTGGATACAATGGGATTCATAGATTGGCTAGATCATGATGGCGGGATTAATTGGATGGGATGCTTTGAAAGGGATCAATGTTTTGATAGGATGAGATTCTTGGATAGGATGGGATGTTTGGGATGGTTAGATTGGATGGGATGCTTGGATAGGATGGGATGCTTAGATAGGATGGAAGTGTGAAGTAATCCATCAAGGTTTGAGCATGGGGGTGTTCCAAAGGGGAGCACCACCATATAGTTGAACACTTACTTTGATATAGGAATATTAGAGATATGCCAAGGTTATGAAGAACATCAAGACCTTTGTACCAATATTACATAGGACGGACATGAAACAAATACACAAGGATTGCCCCAGCATCACACATGAATCCTAAAGGAATCAGAGTGGAAATGATATTGGGTAAGCCACAAGAAAAAAATATTTTACAGGTGCACTATGTAACCAAAAGTGATCACATGTTTGTAATATGCAAGGGTCATATCCAACTAACTCGCAAGAAAAAAAGAAGAATATGAAAGAGAGATCAAAACCTTGCTCTTGAATTTCCCCATTCATAGTACACCATGATATAAAATATCATGGCAACCTTGAGGAGGGAACAACCCAAATTGCATGGAAGAGATGCATGAAGAACCAAACTTGAAATCCCAAAAAGAAGATAAATCGAAAGAAAATGTGAGTCCATGAAAAAGTAGCCTTTAGCCAAAGAGATCAGTAGGACTGGATACTGACGAACCAAGATTAGATGAGAGGAATGATGCATCTTGTAAGGATTCATTGGTAATATTGAGGACTATGATGAGTTAGGTAATCAGAACTTTTTAGGACAACATTTTTATGACAAGGGATATCATATGAGGATTTGTTAAAGCATCTAACCAAGATAAGGGCAATTTTTAATCAAGCAAGAACTAACACATAGAGATGAGAGATATATAATGGTACTGAGTGAAGGACTGATGTACACGGATTATACAATTGATAGGGAGAAGTATGCAAAAGGAATTACCAAACAAAAGCTCAAAATGATAGGATAGCAATGAGAAAGATAAAGATGAAGAGATAGTGGATGAAAGATTTGGGATGAGGAAATTAGTGGATAGAAAGTTTAGGATGAGAAGATAAAGGAAAAGTGTGGGATAAGGAGATAGAGGGAATGAAAAGCTAGGGATCAGAAGATAGTGGATTTGAGGGTGGATAAGGTGATGAAAAGCTCAAGATGAGAAGATAATTTGTGAAAAGCTTAAGATAGTAGGAGTAAAAAAGCTTGGGATGAGGAGATAAAGGGGATGAAAAATCTCAAGATGAGAAGATAGCTTGTTAAAAGCTTTAGATAGAAAGAGTAATAAAGTTCAGAATAAGGAGATAGAGGAAAACCTTAGGATGAGGATATAAAGGGGATGAAAAGCTCAAGATGAGAAGATAGTTTGTGAAAAACTTAAGATAGCAGGAGTAAAAAAGCTCAAGATGAGGAGATAGAGGAAAACCTCAAGATGAGGAGATAAAGGGGATGAAAAGCTCAAGAAGTGGGAAGGATGCATCCCAATGATGATGATTGGTGTGTGACCAAGACTTGCAACAAGGATGGGTAAGTGATTAAGGAGTTGATTGGATGAGTTTAAAGGATGTGTGATGGGATGGTGTAGTGGATGGTAGATTTTAGGAGCATTGGGATATGAATGGATGGCATTGGGGTATATGGGGATAGCCTAGAGTGAGATACCAATGACAAGGGATGTAGTAGGCAATGGAAAGATGGAGAGATGGTGAGAAGTGCAGGGATAGGAGAAAAAGGTATGACCAATTTTGGGATGATAAGATGAAAATAGGGCTAGGATGGGGGGGAAATAGACACAACACGGTCTCCAAGGAATATAGTGCCCCCAATTATATGTTATTCAAGAGGAGCTTACATAAGGGGTGGGATAGGATGGAAGATTTGTTAACAAGAGGATGAGGGAGATGGATGGAAGCTGGGATAGGAAAGGTGAATGAGCAAGGAAGATAGGGGAGAATATTATTTGGTGGATGAGGATGATGGAGGACTTATATGGATGCAAGGGTGGCTGGATAAAGGATAGGTGGATACAAACTATGATGGGAAATGGATGTCAAAAGGATGACCAAAAGCATGTATCTATTGATGGAATTTATTTGGATCAAGATCTCAAGGTAGATGGTGGGAAAAATAGATGGGATGCAGTGGGTATGGTGGGATGAGATGGGTATGGTGGGTGATGGAAAGTGCCCCCAAGTGTGTAGAGCATTTGGATGGAGGGATTATGCATGGCACTTGTTTGCCAAGTTTTCATCACTATACTTATCCATGGCACTTGAATTGCCAAGTTTTCACCTGTGAATGATTTTTTTTTGTGACATTTTTGGTGCATTTTTACTCATAGATGTTGGTAGGAAGGGAGGGAGTTGAACAAGATTGGATTATACAAGAAAAATTATGGGTGAGTGTTGGTAGGTAAGGGATGGGAAATACATGAGGCTTGTGGGTAAATGAATGAGGAAAATGGAAAGATCATTTTTAGCAGACACCTTGAAAGCTGATGAAATAGCAGGAAAGATGGTGTTGAACAAGGTTAAGGAGAAAATGGAGGAAGAGAAACAAAAGGGCTAACAATAAAGTTGGAAGATGAAGGATGGTAATTGTAGGATAAGAAGCATATGGACTAAGAGTGAGTTGGGGGGATGAAGAATGTATATATGGAGACTTGGATAGAGTATAAATGGATGAGGCATTTTGAGTAGCATGAATGGATGCCAATCGAGATTTTTCTTTGAGATGCATTTTTTATATGAGCATCTTTGTATCCATATGATTGTTGACTTTTGCAGCTTGGGCCTTTGTGGCCTCTTGACTTTTTCTTTGATTAGGATTAAATGTTTCAATTTTGGAACATGTATTTTGGAAGGGACATGTCAAAACTTTATTTTTTTTGGATTTTTGGATTTATTCTTTTTTATTTTGGAATCCAATATGCTTTTATTAGCCATGGTATGAAAACAAGAGTATGAATGATATGGAGGGATTAGGGATATAGTGATAGGGTTTGAAGGTTGGAAGGGATTCAAGGAGGAGTGCTTTTGATGACCTAGCTGGTGGATTTGAGGGGATGAAATGATGGATTGAAATATAGGATATGGAGGCATATAATTTCCCAAAATGGATGGAGGGAATGAAAGATATGGGCCTAAAATGGATGGAAACAAGGAAGGAGTAGGTCCCAAGATAGATGAAGAAGATAAAGGATTTGGATGAGGTATATAAGGACCCAAAATGGATGGAAAGGATGGGGTATTTAGATAAGGGATACACAGACACAAAATGGATGGTTGGAAATAAGTAATAGGATAAGGGCCCAAAATAGATGTGGAATAGGATGGATGGGAACTTTGGGGTGAAGATGGAAGGTCTTGGGATGATGCAAGGATAGAAGGTATGCCAACATCTAGAGATACACTTTTCTTTCTTTCTTCAATATGATGTTCTTTATTTGGAACACAAGATGTGAGTCCATTACTAGCTGAAAGAGTCAAAGCTTCAAATTGACAATTAGATCCTCTTCTATGGGTCTATCATCATGGATTATGGGAGATGTATGATCATGAAGTAGAGGAGATGGAAGGATAGGATCTCGATAGGGATGGGTTAATGGAAAGGGATCTTGAGATGGAGTAGGTAAGATGGTAGGATTCAGATATGGAGGGGATCGTAAAAGTGGATTATGTAGGGGAATAAGTGGGATGGTGGGATTTTCTTTTGTGTTGTGGGATATTTCAACATGCTTTTGGACAAGATCTTGAAAAGAATGGATGGGGATGGATGGTATGATAGGAGAAGTATAGATAGTTTCTTTAAGTGAGGTAGATGGATGGGGAGGAGGTTCTACAATAGGGATGGGTTGATGGGGGATGGACTTGTGAGGTTTAGTAAATGGTATTTGGGTAATGCTAGGAGGACAAGATGTAGATGGGATTTGGAGGGATTTCATGGATGGGAACTAAGGGATGGAAGGGGTTTGATAAGTGGGGTGGATGAGATAGGGATGGTAGCGATAGGACAATATGAGAAGAGTGATGGATGTGGGAGATGGATTTTCTTTGGGCTTCCTTGTAAAATTCCTTGGAGATGAGTGTATTAGAATGGGAAGAGTAAGGGGATTAAGCTAATGTATTGTATAACTAGGACTAGTTGGAGGATTTAAAAAGTGGTGTGGAGGATATTGAGATGGTGGATATGGACTAGGGATGTAGCTACTAGAATTTTTCTAGAATGGTGGAGACTAAGAAAGGAAGGTGGAGGAAGATGGATATATGACTAATATATAAGAGAAATGTGTGGGCACAATATAGGAGGGAGGTAAGGATGAGGATAATAATGGATTTCCCTTGTCAAATACGTGGCAAGGAGTGCTAGTGGGTATGCATGGAGGAATGATGAAGTAGTTGGGAGGAATTTTTTGATTTTGGAAGGTGTTGGCAGTAACATTGTAAGGCTTTCAATGTACTCATCATAGTCAACAAGATCATCATTGTCATTGGAATAGGATGAAGTGGGAGAAAAGGAGGAATGACCAAACTCATCATAATAGGATTGTGACATCATGATTTGATGATGATTTTGGTTGGGATGGAATATTACTAGTTAAGACATGGAGAGAAAAGGAAGACTTTATGAAAGACTTTAGGAATGATAGTACTAAAGGAAAGCTTGAAAGCTTGGATGAATGTTGGATGAACTAGTGACTATGCTAAGTATGCCTTTCATTTAGGTTGAATTATTTACCAAGGTATAAAGTGGAAGAAACTAGACTTAGGGTTGTTACGAATGGACTTGCTAACAATAGTTCCAAAGGATAGAAAAGTGATCTCTTTGGCAAAAAAATTTGATTTTTTTCTGAAACATGGGGAGGGTTTTGAACACTCAAGCACATCAAACACACCAATAGCCCTATAAGATGTTTTATGAGGATATACAAGCTTAGCTAGGGGTGTCCTCAATATACACAAGGTATGTGAGGCCCAAATTAGTAGATGAAAGAAAATAATGCTACATAGCTAGGAGGAGATGGTAACCCAAATCTCCACCTTCACTTCCCAAAAGTATAAAGTTCTTTGGGGCTTAACCAAGAGTGACAATATTATGCTTCCAAGAGAGGTGTCTTTAGATTAACCTTCCAATATTAATACTCTACCAAAACACTAGAGTTGAGGTCATCCCAAGGGGTGATGAAATCCCCAAGCAGGCCTCCTAAAAAGTGTAAAATAAGACCAAATAGCTGATCTTGGGTTGAAAACACACTTGTTCATTCCAATTGATGATTTAGATTTTATAATCTATGATTAGATACATGCATGTTTATGGCATAAATGTTCATTCCAACTTGACAGTGTCATCAACATAAGAAAGAATGAGAGTTTTTCAACATAAGTAAATCAAGCATTGTCAACATGAGAGATTTGATAAGGAGC
Organism: Cupressus sempervirens; assembly: GCA_028749045.1. NCBI lineage: Eukaryota > Viridiplantae > Streptophyta > Pinopsida > Cupressales > Cupressaceae > Cupressus > Cupressus sempervirens. Next base: position 379,800,029 of record CM053789.1, read on the forward strand.
AAGTTAACGAGTCAGTTTATTTATGCATTCAAGATTGAGTGATTTCTTTTTAAGCCACAAAGTTGAAGTGTGAGGGATAGCAATGATTATTTGATCCTTCGGTTTCAAGATTTTGTTTATTGTTTTAAGCATGCATTCCAATGAAAAAATTGATTTTTGTCTATGACATTCAAGATTGATTTGAGTGACATTCATTCAATGAGAGATATATTTAAACATGCAAGTTTATTCTAAGAAAAACCTACAAAAACATGGTTAGATTATTTTAAGATGCTCCAACCTACAATGCTACAAAATCAATTTTATTAGTTACCCAAAAATCCCCAAAAGAAAAGGTCAACAAGGGGAAGAAATTTTTTAACTTTTATTGTTCATTTTTATAGGCATAAAAATGCTTAGAATTACCTCTATCTTACATAACCACCAAAAGTCAGAATTTTATTTATACTCTTTTTTTTTCTTAAATAAAAAATAAAATAGCGATCTTGCAAGGTAAAATAGTGATCCTATGGGTTTGAACAATGGTATTGCAGGTAGGTGAGAGCATTTCCATAGGTATAGGATATTGATTCTATGATGTGGGAATGTAGGCGAGAGGCGGTGGGATTGGAGTATAGAGAACTAATGAAAAAATGTAGAAAAATGGGTCACGGGTTAAAACGTTACAGAGAAATCTCACAAAACAACGATCTTGTGGGTTCTTGGGGGAGTGTTCCCACATATAGATGGCTCAGTGGGTTCACTTGAGGAAGGAGAAATTGGGTTTTATGGGTTGATCAATTGGGCAACAACATTCCTACAGGTTTTTTAAGTGATCTTGCCAATGAAAAATGGTTTTTCCATGGGAATAGGGTTGGTGGGGATATAGAGGATGTGTGTATGACATGTGGCGATGCTTGTTGGAGATAAATAGCAATCTCATCTTCGTAGCTTGGTGTTCCTTCTGATTTATGACTACAATCCCGTGGTTGTGAGATTGCATTCCTAGGGTGGTGAGATCGTGAACAATATGAATTTGGAAGTGTTTGAAAATGAAAATTGATTATATGGTTGGAAGCTTGATTTTCAATGAGTGACCTATGTACCTAAAAAAATTAGCAAACCACCTATACACACCCACAAAAACAAAATGTCACTTTGGTTAGTTTATCATTAAAACCACCAAAAGCATGATTATAGTGACCCAAATGTGGGGTCCCACTGGGCATGCCATAATGTATCACCTAATCTAGTAGTGTAAAATGAATACTAACTTAATAAGAGCATTCACACAACTAAACAAGTTAACACTTAAGATAGAACCAAAGAAGATAATATGGAGAAAAGTAGACCAAAGATGGTAAACTCCTCAAATGCTTCTCATGATGATGAAACTATGTCTCTGATGAGAGGGGATGTATGCTTATGTTATGCTCAAGCTTCCAAAGGATGGAGGTTTTTACCAAGTGTGTGTATGGATAAAGTTTTCAACAATGGAGGTATGGAGGGATTTCAATATTATGATGGTATTTTGGTAGATTTTAGGCTCTCAAAATAGCATTATAAACTTTCATGAAAGGTGGATCCTATTTGTAATGGGATAGGGTTTCATTTACAGGCCAAGGGGTAGTAAAATGGATGGTCAAGATACAAGGATTGAAGGATGGTGAGGGAGGGTTAAGATGCACTTAAAGGGAAGCACAAGGATTGTGCATCTTTGGGGCCAATAGGAGAGTGATACTGGTCACAAGGAGGATGAGTGTGAGAGGATAGGATAAGGGTTGGTCATGGGAGTAATGAGGGAGGTTGAGTATGTAAGAAGGATGTAAGAGTCATAAAGGGAGAAGTAAGAGTCATAAATGTTAAAGAGTGAGGGTGAGGATGATTTTGTTAACTTTAGGTTGGGTTAGCAAATCTTAACCCTTGCTTAAAGTTGCGCACATGTTTAGTAGGGGGATTAGGATTAGCTTTGATGGGATGGGTTAGTTAGGTGGCTAAGTGAGTTTAATATGGGTGAATGGGCTGGATTAGGAGTAAAGGTTAGGTTTAGGGATGTTTTAGGGGTTTAGATATTTTATTAAATGATTTATTCAATAAAATGGGGATATGGGATGAAATTAAATAGATTTGAGAATTTATTTAATTTAATAGAGGAAAAGGGATTTAATTGATAAATTAATTTTGGGTTATTATTTGATTTTATCAATTGGACTATTGTTAATTAATTTAATTAATTAAATAGGGGATAACAATTAACTAATTAAATAATAAATATTCAATCAGTAATGTCCTAAGAAATGACTAATTATGATTACCTAGTGATATATTCAAATTTTGGTATCTACACTAATAATCAGAAGAATTGTGAAGCACAACAAATGATCTAGTATTATATGTATAACTATTCTTTTGAAGAACCTAACTATATAGTTGCATGTTAAGGTAGTGGGATCTTCTTGCACACATTTGTATATGATCTACCAACTCGTAACAAGGTTGAAGCAACCCCTAATAAGGTTGAAGCTTCTAAAAAGGCCTAGTCTCCTAACATAGACTTTAGACATTATACATTCTTCACAGACTCCTAACAAGGTCAATATCTTTAACTAGATTCTTTATATAGTGAATCATCTTGTGGGTTTCATCCCCACCGAGGTTTTCCCTTGGCCAAGGTTTCCCTAGTTAAAAAAATATGTTGTTATGAGATCTCTTTATGTATGGTTGTTTATACTATTCAGTAGTATTGGTTTACTTTCTTATGCACATGACAAAGTAATTATCAATATCTAGTTGTGGGCAAGATGATATGGAACAATTGAAGAAGAATCTTGAAGAATCTCTTGAGAAAATTGATCTCCTTACTAATGAAAGAAATGACCTAAAGGATAGATATGAAGATGCAAAAGCTTATATTGGTAAACTAAAGGAAAAGATAGATAACCTAAAGAAAAAATGACCTAGTGAGAAGACTCGTGATGATGATATTGAAGATCTAAAGAAATAAAATGATATTTTGAAACATGAGTTAAAAATAGTAGAACTTAAGCTAAGTCTTAAGAAAAATGGAGGTAAGAATGATTCTGAAATAAAAGCTGAAAATGCATATCTAAGATCCCAGTTAAGAAAAGTAACATTTGAATTAGAATCTATTAAGTTGGAACATGTAGAATTAGAGAAATACAATACTATTGTGAAAGGTGAATTGGTACAAACTAAACAACAACTTGAGAAATTGTATACTAGCAGTGAAAAGATGGAAGAGAAAATGTCTATACAAAGACCTAGTTATGATAAGATTGGACTTGGATTCTTTCTTGTAAAATCCACCAAGAAATATATTGAGAGAAAACAACTTGATCCTCTTAAAGTCAAGAAAGATCTAAACATGAGAAAATTTGATGATACATCCAAAGACAAAGAAAATGTTATTCACTCTAAGAAATCTAAGGAATCTGATCAAGATAGGAAAAGTAGAGAAACAAAGGAATCTCATATTAAATGCTTCACATGTGATGGATTTGAACATATTGGAGTCAATTGCAAAGGTAAGTCTATTTCAAATTTTTATTGTTATAATTGTCATGTATATGGACATTATGCCATAGATTATAAGAAACTTGAATTTGATAATGATAATGCAAATAGTAGAATGTTTAGGAACACTAACCATGCAGGTAGCATAAGAAGATCTCACAACAATGAAAGAGGAAAAGGAAGAGAAATTGTTTGTTATAGATGTAACAATCTTGGACACATTAGAAGGAATTGTAGAGCACTTGACAACTAGTATAATGAATCAAGAAGAAATGTACTTGTATGTCAGTTATGTAATAACTTTGGATACGTCACAAAGTTTTGAAGAATGGATAGAAGAAACCTAAATAGGAATCAAAATTATAGAAGGAATAAAAGAATAAATGATCACAGTCTGAAGAAACAAATGAAGAGCAAATAGAAGATTTCAAGGAAACATTTGTAAAGGCAAAAAAGACTAGAAGTTCTCATACAGTTGTAGAAGAAGTATATCCTAATGCACCTGATAAGATAGTAAGGTCACTAATTGTCTATGACTCATCCTACTTGAATTAAGCATTCTCAATATGATAGTGCATTAGTTAATGAAAATTAATGTTTGAGAGAATAGCACAAGTTGCATAGTTAGAAATATATACTAGACACTAAGAGAAGTCTATAGTAAAGTGTGCATTACTTGATATGATTAGTATGAGGTTATGTAGAAAGTAATCTCTCTATTACATAGAGATAATATTTTAAATTTATGGTAGATACTCATTTAATGCAAAATACATATTGTGAAAGATTTAAAGGATGCAAATTGATTTACAAGCATCATTTTCTTGTGTGAAATCTTAAGTGCAATATTGAAGAGTGATTTGATAACTATTTGAAGTGCTAAAGATGCTTGCAGATACACGGGATCGCTGAAAGCCCTAAATGAAAAGTTGAGGTATTTTTCTAAATTTTTTGAGCATATTTTTAGTAAAATTAGTTATGGCAACACAAAAAGTGTTTGATATCAGTGACAGACCTAGATATACCTTCAAGAAACACCCATTTATTTCTTTTCTTGATGATCCCATTGGAGCATTTTCACAAGTACCAAAAAATTTTCTTCATGTCGAGGACATAAGAAGGTATATTCATTATAAGATAGAAAGCAGAGGAGATACTAAGATCCATAAAAAATTAGATTAAATGTGCAATAAGGATTTATCATTGAAATCAAAATATGCATACCTAGAACAACTTAACCTAGTTAAGTACATGTTCTATATAGACTTTGAAAACCATGAATGGACAAGAATAATTTTGAGCAGAGTTCATGATGACCTTCTATGGTTAGGAAATTCAATTATATGCATTGATAATGACCTAATTCACAAGTTCACTAGTTTGAGCAACAAGGGATGCAATCCCAAGAACATAAAGAATGTGTGAAAAACAATTGAAAAAAATCTCAATACAAGATTTGATGGTAGAAACATGAAGATTAACACCATTCAAGATGATGAAGTAAGACTCCTCAGTATAATTTTGGGTTATAAATTCAACGATGGATCTAGGTTAGATTTAGTCCTAGTCATATTTCTTCATGCAGCTTATGTAATGGAAGTAAAAAGTGAAAAAGTTAATCTATGTGATATTATCCAAAGTCAGTTGTTGGATAACATAACAAACATCAAGAATTATAAGAGTTCAATATTTAGGTTTGAATCCCTATTTAATCATACATTCTTCTACGTAGAAAATAAGTTTCTTGGTATTTCAAATTGGGATGGAAGCAAGTGTGCAATGCAAATTATCACTTGAGTTTAGAAATCTAAATTGGAAATAGTCAGGGACAATGATATTGATAGAATGATGAAATCATTGCAAGCTGAAATGAAGTTGAGGTATAGGATACCACCTACGCTGATAGATCTAAATATAAGGATGAACTATGTTTCATGGTAGAAACATATTTCACATGCATGGAGGCAGTAGTTCTTTGAGTAAAGTTCATTGAACATATGGGTTATGAAATGAGTACTGAACTAATTGAAGGATATGTGCAAATAATTCTACACTCTAAAGTAGATTATGGATGCCCTAGATGGGTTACATATATTGAAAAGATCAAAGAGGTTCAAAAAAATCTAATGGATAAGGATATCAAGAAGAAGGTAGATAAATTAATCAATTCTATCCTAAAAGAATCAGGGATGTCTAGGAAAGAATTTTAAGAGGTGAAAGGGATAGCCTTGGAGATAAAGGCTAGTGGTCAAACTAAACTACTAACTCCTACACCTATTGCAATGGATGGACCTACTATAGAGGTCACAATTGCACAAACAAGTGCGGAAGCACCTACAATGCCATATGTAGCAGTTGTGCAACAATAACCCTTAAGCAACCAAAAGAAAACAAAGGAAGCATTAGTGCCAAGAAAGTCTATAATATTTTAGAAAAAAAAACCTATGTAGATCCCCTCTCCTAAGAAGAGAGTTAAGAAAAGGACAAGTGGACCGACTAAGAGGAGGAAAACCTTGCAGATCAGTTCCTCAAAATTTGAAGAAGAGACTAGTGACAGACCAATAGAGCCTGTAGAATAGGATGTAAAGACTTCAATAGGAAGGAAAACATGGAAACCTAAGGTAGAAAATATTAACATGTAAATTATTAATGACAACAATTTTGTGCAATTGAATAAGTATTATGACTTGTACAATAATATGGATAGGAGATAGCTAGAGAATGTTGTAATTAGAAATATGATTTTGAAAGGTAAAAGATTTGATAGCATAAAAGGTAAAATCCCTAAAGATTTGTATAATAGATTGAGAAATGGAAAGAGTAGAGTAATTGAGGAAGAAAAATAAAAGCATAAATATGGTGAAAAAGCTATGTATAATAAACAATGAAGAAGAGTTAAAGGAAATTTTGAAAGCTATAGCACCCTTGTTGAGGAATAAGAAGAGATCCATTCTTCTTATGGGAGGAAATTATGAAGAAGTAAATATGGAAACTAAAAAGGAAATAGTCACATACATGTCTACTTTGCCTAACAAAACTGAGAAGAGTGCATAGTCAGGGGAGACAAGCCCTACTATGGCAGAAGTCAATCCTTCTCACAGTTCTAAGCAACCAGTTGAAGCTTCAATTCTAAATGATTCACCACATATTACCATTGACAATGAATCCATGCAAATAGATAACACTAATGTAACAATGGATAAAACTAAAGATCTAGTCAAATATTTTTGCTCTAACATTGTTGGGAATATTGTGGACTACAATAGCTCTATTGATGAAGAAGAAGAGTAGGAGCAAAAGAAAGAAGATGTATCTTCTAAGAAGAAATTTAAAGTTGTGTCAACTAGCACTGAGGTAGCTACTACAAATGTGCCCATAGCCACAGTAATAGTAAAACCCTATACACCACCTACACAAGCAATAGTGGTCACCACAATAGTATAGTTAGATGATGAAGATGAAGCACAAAACCTTATATCTTCTTTAAGTAAATTCCTTGAAAAGAAGAAATTTTTTAAGTCAATTGAGAAGACTTTATCTTCAATTTTGGATAGATTAGAGAAGATAGTAAGTTTGGTGGATACATGTGTAGACATTCTATAGAGAGTAGTAGTTTTTTGCAAAACTTTTGACAATGAGTTTACAATGCTTACTAATGTTGCTATAGTGCAAGCATAGACTATGCATGAAGCTAATCTTCTTAATACTATGTGTAAAAATATAAGGAATGATATAGAAACATTAAATATATGTATTAAGGTATTGATGCAGCGTATGGAGGAAGGGAAGAAAATATATGCTAAGTACAACTTGGCATAACTTCACCTTCATAGTTTTGATGAACAGATCAAAGGACTACAGATGCTTACTGATAGCTTTTTGAAACAAGATCAAAAGTTAAAGAACTTTGAGCTTACAATGGAAAAAATTCATGATAGCATCCGAGGTATACGAGAAGTAAAAGAGAAATCCCTAAAAAGATTTACTCTTTTGAGAAACCATTTATCCCCATAAATTATATTGTTATAGAATCAATTGGACGAATGCTTGGTAGCTAAAATTTCATATGCTCTATGTGTGCTAATAAGTGTGTTAGATGCACTAAAAGACAGTTGGAAGAAATACCTTGTATAGTTGAAAACTAACTTCAATAATTGTTTTTCCAGATTTTGATGCAGCTTTTAGAGTTTGGTAGGATTTTTCCTTTCTTGACACCTTTGTCATTGATGTCAAATGGAAGAAATAAGAAAAATTACAATTGTAAGTTGTATAGTTGTATTTTGAAGTATAGTAGTAAGCTTTGCTTCAAGAAAGCTTTGTAATCAAAGTTATAAGGGATGCTATCTTTTTGATATAATCAAAGATATATTGTTGTATATGTTTATTTATTTTGATTGGTATGAAAACATTTCTTTTGGGTAACTTGGCCAATTTTCCCAAAATGTTGCTATTAATGCCAAAGGGGGAGATTGTTGGCAATATGACCAATCAGTCAAATAAGATGAGATATGTGGTTGTCATTTATGGCAACATATATTTTATAGTATAGTTATGATTATTTGAGATGGAAAATTATCTAAGTATTGGACAATGATACAACAACACGATGAATTATATTGATAGTGGAATATTCCTCAAGAATATTCTCTTGCATAGTTGACTAGTGATGCATGACATTGTCTTGATGATGTATACCTATGTGCATGTTTGTATAGATAGCCAAGTTCAAGTTATGAAGGAAATATTAATGCAGATACTTCACAGTATAGAATATAGCAAGTTAGAAAATTGAGTTATATGACTTAAAGAATTATTTCGATCATTAAGTCTTGATGAGTTGACTCTAAGGATGATTCATGAGCCAACAAAGAAAGGATTTATTGATATGATTGATATAAGTAAAGAACTGCATTTGTGAAGTTAGATGAAATATGATGTTATGTGATGTGATGTGACATGCCAAGATATGATATGATAATGTGAGATATGATGCAAGTTAATATATGCAAAGTTAGTCCTTATTTATGACATTGAGTGAACTCGAGGGAAGATTGTATACAATCTACTAAAGTCGTGTATGAAGATATCATGATTAGAAGAAATGTGAATCACAACAAGTGATCTAGTATTGTATGTACATATCTATTCTTTTAAATAACTTAAATATATAGTTGCATTTTAGGGTAGCGGGCTCTTCTTGCACACGTTTGTATATAATCCACCAACTCCTAACAAGGTTGAGGCTTCTAAAGAGGCCTATTCTCCCAACAAGGACTCAAGACACTATACATTTTTCATTGACTTCTAATAGGGTCAATATCCTTAACTGGATTCTTTATATAGTGAATCATCTTGTGGGTTTCATCCCCATTGGGGTTTTCCCTTGGCTAGGATTTCCCTACTTAACAAAATATGGTGTTATGAGCTCTCTTTGTGTATGGTTGTTTATATTGTTTAAAATTATTGGTTTACTTTCTTATGCATGTGACAAAGTAATTAATAATATCTAGTTGTGGACAAAAAGATTAAAAATACTGACTCACCCCCCCCTAGTATTATATATTTCTAACACTACCATCTTTGCTAGCTCAGAGCTCCAAATTGCCAAGTGTCAAAAGAGAGTGTGAAGATGACAAGGGTAAAAGACCTTTTGACCTATTAACCCTCCTTAGGGGCATTCATATTAGTTTCTCACTCTATTTTACACAACATTGGAACCTTTTTGCTCACCTCTATGAACTGGGTATTATACTAAACCAACTTCATCTTTATCCATCAATTATCAAACATTTCAAAAATAAAATTAGAACCTCCTTAATTTTCATACATTCATTTTTCTTTCCAATTTTATTTTTGAGGGGGCAATATATCCATATCAAATCAGAACCAAGGCATCCAAACTAGGGCATCAAAATTTTCTAAAAAATAAAAAAAATTCTACCCCAACCAAAATTTCAATCATCAAATCAAACAAAAACTAGGGTATCCAAGTAAAACATCGCAACATCAATCAAAAAAATCAATGACAATTGAGACATCACATCATCAACAATCCAAAACCATGACAACTACAAAATGTCGAAATATCATCAAACACACATTTGATCATCAAAATTTGACCTAAAATCAAAAAATCAAGATAGCCTTTAAACTAATATGCTTCACATATTAATTCAAATAGGGGCATTTGAAAACACTCAAGCATTGGCAAAGACTTGAATTATGTAATTTCAATTGATCAATGCAAATTAAGGAGGAAATCAGAAAAACACAATAGACTTTGAAATAAAAAATCACCTTAGGTCATTAATCACCTATCATATCAACAAGACCTAATTAAACTTTTAAAAAAGAGAGGAGAAAAACAATTCAAAATCATAAAATGAAATTCTAAAAGGGAGGCAGAAAAGGAAAAAATGTTGAAAATAAATAAAATTTATCAAATCAATAAAGTCATTTATTATCAAAAAAATGAAAATCCCCTTTTCCATTTAAAATAATTGGAAAAATCCTCATTTATCCTCAAAACCAAGTCTGTTGGATTCTTCCTCCTAGTCTCTTATGAAATATTTTCAATTTTACCTCCATCCACCAGTCAAAGGTAAAAATCATGATTCTTACCCTAACCCCTTCCGAAATACTATAAATAGGAGGGAAATCCAAGAGCTAAAGGATCCAAGTTTTAGGCATCTCCATTATAGGCACATTTTAAGTTATCATTTTAGCATTGTCATTATAGCAAGTTCATAGCATTTTAGCATTGTTTTCATCTTATTTAGTATCATTTATAACATGTTTAGCTCATTACATGTCCATTTTGATAACATTATAAGAGTTGTCACCCTCATGTAATCTGCATTATAGTCATAGATCTTGCATGCATTCTTGTAGATCTACATTTTAATCATACTCTCATTCTAGAACTATCACTAAGATGTTGGTCTGAGAGATTTCTTAGCAGTTCTAGTTAGGGAAACATGAGATGCTCGTAGAGTTTATATTTTGACAATGATTTCTTGGGTTTAGTCTAGTTTGTTGTCATTTTATCTGCATTCTACATTAAAGTCTCATGAATATGAAATTATACCATGTAGACTAATATACTACCATCATGGAGAAATTATCATACTCTTCCTTTCATGAAAAAACCACTTAGCACTCACACCCAACATGGTTTTTTACAACCCTTCACTCACTTTCTGTGCATTATGAAAACAACCTTATAGTTACCAATATTCTGCAATTCATATAGATCTGCATATAATCATACATAACTTTTGAACTTGATTAAATTGATTTGATTGCTTTAGTAAGATTTTTAGAAACTTGATCTTAAATAACATATCAAAAAATAAGAAAAATCTAATGGTAGTAGGGTGAGATATTTCCCCTACACCAAGATTATTCCTTTTTAGACAGTTATACATTCATTGTTTGCAACTACCTTCTTCTTTTATTCCAAACATACACATGTTGTTTCCCAGATACTTGCACATATTAAAGAACTAATATGAATGCACTCCTCCATTATTACACCAAGATTGAAGATTAGATGGATGTGAAATCATTGAGTTATTATATTTTTATTGCTCACTATTCTCCCTATAAGTTAGTAATAGTCCTACACAAAAATTATGATATCTCTGTTATTACTAAATGAAATGGAATCTATTGAAAGAAAAATATAGTAGATCCATGTTCCAAAAAAAATCCAAATGAGTATAGGTTTTATAACTTCATTATTCTTTGCAAACTAGAAAGAATGATAAGATGTGTAGGAAACATAACTTTTAATTAATTTTAAGGCTTCTTACCACAAATCTATTGTATGGTTTTGGGCATTATAAATTTTATAGATTTTTGTCAGTCTCTAAAACTAAAAAGGGTTGCATGTATCTCTAGTCCCTATAAAGGTGTGTGTCAATGGATTTGGAAAGAAGAGGGATGTATATTTTTGATAAGTTTGTAATAGCTATCGAATGCCACTTAAGAGTAAAGATTTTTCTATGAGGATATTGTAGTACATAGGTCGAATTTGATGAGCTCTATGACAACAAGATCTAGAATTGGTATTAGAGTACATATGTCAAATGCGATGAGCTCTATGACAGTTGGATCTGAAATTGTCTACTTTGTAAACATTAGTTACACTAGTGATATCAATCATTGATGTCAAGCTTTCTAACTGAGTTCTTTTCAAAAATATGATACTCAAAATGTGTCATTGTTTTTATTAGTTCTTATCATTTCGTAGGAAAAAATTAGTAGACATCAATCTAATAGTCAACCTAGACTTATTTTCATATTTATATGGACAACTTAGGTTGAAAATCTACTAATCATGGAAAATTCAAAGAGTAAGACATAGATAGGCTAGAGTATATCTGTCATGGGAATTTATTATTTGTTTTGATAGGCTGTATGTGCTTCCTATTTTGTATGTGAAATTTCATAATATTGAAATTTATACTAGCTTTGATTTGAAAAGAAACAATTTTAGATTTTAGTTTATACTAGCCTTGATTAGAAAAGAAAGAATTTAGAATTTTGACAATCAATTTGAGTTGGCTATAAAATCTAAATTTATTGATGGCATTAATAAGTAGTCCCCTCAAATGTAAAAATTACAATTTCACTCCTTACTTTTCATTTGATAACATGCTCTATCAATTTTCTCCTAGAGGTAAATGAAGGTAAAGGGCTAGGCACTTTAACTCCCTTCTAGTCTATTCACATATCTATTCTTCTTGGGTGATGGCTTCATTAAAGAAAGGTGCATAATTTTGTGAAATGAAATGAATGTTGGAAATTTTGGTTGTTAAGTCCTCCGAATTGTCATCAATTTAGGTTGCATGAACAAGTTCTTGTATGACCAAGAATTGAATGAAGTTGCTTTCTTAGGCTGCTACAATTGTGGATAGACTCCTATGGCCTCCACTTTCCTTATATGATCTCATGTGAAATTGTAAGTGTGATTTTTTGGCTAAAGATCTATTTTTACATCGACTCCTATTTGATTTTAGTATCATTGTAGAGTCTTATGTCTACAATAGAAGAATGAGAATTTCAACAAAAGCTATATTTTCACATTGACCCTTCGTAATTTCAATATCCTCTATTAAATGGTGATTTTAAGAAGTTATTAAATGCACAGCTCATAAAATTTATTTTTCCAACTAAAAATGAGTAATTATTCTAGAGAAATGGTTAACTTTCAAACTCATGATGTTCTAATTCAGCTTTTAATGCATTGCATCATAATAGATTATTTTCTTGTAATACACCACCAAAATAATTTTAAATAATTTCCTTTCTTTTGGAATAACTCCAAAGTGGTTTCAATTCTAGATGAGAAGTCCCTAGGACAATTCCTTGCAATTAGTATTCCATGTCATTTCATTTATAAATGTTATTTTCATCAAGATGATTGTTTCAATAGTCCATGATAAGTAGTACAAACACAGTGACAAGAGGAAGAAAAGCTAAGAACCACAAGACAACTAGCATGACATTTTCAATGATTTTACATGTAAAAAAATTAGAATGGAGAAAATTATATATTGAATTTGTTCATTAGTAGTTACATGGGGATGCTACACATCTAGATGTTCTTGTGCTAGGTATTTCCTATGATTGAATACAACAAAACTTGGGAAGTTAAGTGAATCAAAAGGTATCCATCTCCCATCAATTTGGAGGTTATAAATATATTTCCCATATATTTCAAATAGACATATTTTTATTTTTTAGCTATATTGCAAACACTAGACCTTTTTTTTAGATGGTTGGCTTATCTTTTAATATTACTTTTATGGGGAAAGGCAATCTAAAATTAGGATTACATTGTTCAATTTTGGATTTTCCAAATTCATGGTTTATCTATAACCTTGTGGCATCCATAGTTTTCATTCCAAATTTTCCAAAAAAAAGAAAGACATCCTTTTGTTCATATAAACTACTGCTGCCTATAAGAAGTTGTCAAATAATTTTCACAATTGTTGTAATGCCCAAGTTTTACTGATACATGTTGATCCATGCTTGTGAGAGGGACAAGGAACTATGATAGGTATATGAGTGTGATGTACAAGATTTTTAGAGATTGAAGAGGTTTAGTAAATCTGAAACTTTGTTAACGTTATTTATCTCCCTTTTAGCTTTATTCCTACCACACTTTGCTCTAGTAAACTTCCTTAGAACTTTCTCCTATTCATCTTAACTTTCTTTGGAAAAATGGAAATGATAACCTATAGGGTACTCCATAGGATTCTATTTACAATTTATTTCTATTTTTGTATTTCTTTGTGCTTCTTAATGTTTATTGTCATTGGTACCTTCCTTGACATGGATGACTTATACATCTTTTAATTGACGCTCGAACACTACCCTCTAGAGCTAAATCATGGGTGTTCTATTCAGAGCTAAACTTGTTACAATTTGGATAGATGTTGATGTCGTATACAATATAGATCATATTAAAGGTAGTAGTTTATTTTGAATTGTTTTTAGCAGATATGATATGCTTCAAAGTAACTCACCTAGAAATTTTGATTTCAAAGACTCAAAAGTTTTTCAACTATAACAACATTATTAAAAAGTTATTTTTAATACTTATATTGCTACCCCACTCCTAGGGGGTGCCTATTTATTTAGATAGAACTTTAGAGTGATAAAAAAATTCCAAAAGAATTCCAGCCTTATTTCTTCCCTAAAAGCATAGAACCAAAAGGAATAATTGAATAGCATGAAATTCCTTCTTGATATCAAGGTGAGTTTCATTTGTTCATCCATCACTACTTAAGCAAATGAGGAACATAAAGTCGAGCAACATTCAAGGCTTTTCCTACTCATCTTTTGTTGGTTTCTAAGAGTTTTAATAGAGAATAGGTTTTGCAATTTTTTTTATTAGTTCTCAATTCTCATAATTTAAAAAACAATTCTAGTGGTGCTATCAAGTTTGGAAAACTCTTATTGCTTCCTGATTATGGTTCATAAACCCTAAGTTATCAAAGAATTATCTCAAAATTATGAAGGATTTTTCAATAGTTTTTTGAAGTTTCAAACTTGGAATTTGTAGATACATTGTCAACCCAATGATTTTTAAGAAATATTATGGGGTGATTGCACTAATTTGGAGGAAAAATTCACAGTTTATTGTAGGATGTTCAATTGTAGGTTTTTGTTGTTGGAATACTTTAGAATAACTAAGATGTGGGGGGGGGGGGGTGTGAATCATTTATCCAAGGTCTAGATGTATAAACAAAACTTTACATGACTTAGTGAACACATAAGACATTTATCTTCATCATGCATGCATCCATAAGATCATGCAATCACTTAAAACTTGTAGGTTACTATCAAATATACTTTCATAAATGTAAACATGAAACATAATAGATTCATCAACATACTTGACATAATGATTTACATAGAAACCCAATTTGAGAAAAACCACCAGTAACATGCTACTCTTTTTCACTCTTTTAAAGTGATGCCCTATGAAAGGCCAACCCTATTAAAGGTTACAATACACATCATTAAATGTGATCCTATTAAAAGATTTCAATCACCATGTTAGGAGTGAGCCTTCTTAGATGACTTTAGACCATTCACTTGGAATGTCACCCAATTAAAGGATTTACAAATGATTATTAGGTCAACCTTAATCCAAAGGATTTATTCTAGACTGATACAATTGTCAGAGAGTAATAGTAAGGCTTCATATAATAACAACTTACAACATTATTTTTAGATTACAAATCATTGTTTTAGTCCTCAGTTCTTCTTGTTCTTCTTAATTTTTAGCTTTGACAACTTGATCACCCTTCAAGAATTTGTATCCTTAAGCATTATTTCTTAACATGTCAATGTAGTCTCCTCTCTTAGGTCACTTGATGAAGCAAAAATCATTGACTCCTTGTCTTCCTTAAATTCTCACACTTAACCACCTTTGCTTCTGACTAGACATTCCTATAAATAGGAAATTAAGATATTTTGTTGCTCATTCTCCATCATCCAAATTAGGGTTAGGACAGATTAGGTAGGATACGATGAATCTATCCCACATTCCATATCTCTTCTAGAAACTTCATCTTTAATCATCTTTGAATTTTCCTAAAAATGGTTTACCTTGAATTATGTGTCACCAGATCATCAATATTTTCTTCCACCTAGTTCACAAATTTCAAGAAAACATACTTCTCATATCCATCAAATTCATAATCTTTTAAATAATGTAGCCACTCAACATTATCTAGCTTCTGATACGTGGCACACACTGCATCGTTGAACATCCTCTGTGAATTTACTCGGCATGAACTAAAGTTTATTGGTTCTTTCAATCAACTAAACTTTACTCAACATCCACTGTTCTACTCAACATACACTAGAATGAACTTTTACTCAACTCCAATTGATTTTCTACTCAACTTGTACTAACTTTGCTCCGTCCCTACTCTCCACTTAGTCAAGCATGGAAAACAACCTTTATGTAACTTTTTCTTCTAAAATTTTTTAGTATAACCAGCCTTTGTAACCTTAAGTAGATTATTAATACATCATATTATCACTGTCTTAACTAATTCTTGTACTTCTTTACATAATCATAACACAAACTTTCCTTTGGGTGCTATTGTTACATGTTTTGATCAAATCCTCTTCATCAATAAACTAAGTGATAGTACTTAAATCATATAAGTATTTGTCTTACTAAAAAATAGAACATTTGACATCAATGAAAAAATAATGATTGAAACATGCAATCTTCTTCAACAATCTCCTTCTTCAAGCATTCATATCCTTAAGCCTTCTTTCTTAACATGTCAATGTAGTCTCCTCTCTTAGGTCACTTGATGAAGCAAAAACCCTTGACTCTGTGTCTTCCTTAAGTTCTCACACTTAACCACCTTTGTTTCTAACTAGCCATTCTTATAAATAGGAAATTAAGATCTTTTGTTGCTCATTCTCCATCATCCAAATTAAGGTTAGGATAGATTAGGTAGAATATGATGAATCTATCCCACATTCCATATCTCTTCTAAAAACTTCAACTTTAATCATCCTTAAATTTTCCTAAAAAATTTTTACCTTGAATTATGTGTCACCAACTCATCAATATTTTCGTCCACCTGGTTCACAAATTTCAAGAAAATAAACTTCTCAGATCCATCAAATTCATGATCTGGCTTTTGATGCTTGGTGTACATTACTGAACATCCTTTGTGAATTTACTCAGCATGAGCTAAAGTTTATTGGTGCTTGGCATCAACTAAACTTTACTTAGCATCCACTGTTCTACTCGACATACATTAGAATGAACTTTTACTCAGGTCCAATTGATTTTCTACTCAACTTGTACTAACTTTTTTTCCATACCTACTCTCCACTCAGTCAAGCGTGGCAGACAACCTATGTGTAACTTGTTCTTCTAAACTTTCTTAGTGTAACCAGCCTTTGTAACCTTAAGCAGATTATCAATACATTGTATTATCACTATTTTAACTAATTATTGTACTTCTTTACATACTCATAACACAAACTTTCCTTTGGGTGCTATTGTTACATCTTTTGATCAAATCCTCTTCATCAATAAACTAAGTGATAGTACTTAAATCATATAAGTAGTTGTCTTACCAAAAAATAGTAGGTTTGAAATCAATGAAAAAACAATGATTGAAACATGCAATCTTCTTCAACAATCTCCTTCTTGTAATCTAATCACAATAGTCTCCCTCAACAATGATCTTTTTCAATTTGATCTCAACAATCTCCCTATTTGAATTGATGGCAAACCAAACTAATCAACTAAATAGAAAAAAACCTTGTTCAACCAAATTGACTAGGTTAAAATAGTAAGACAATAACAAAAACAAAATAATTCCTTATATCAAATTCTCTCCCTCTATCAGCAACTTCCATCTTCTAAATAGGTTACAAAACTCTTTCTTATAGCTCCCTCTAAATATTTCTTCTTATATCTCCCCATTACTAGGTAGATTAGGATTTTTGCCTCTTTGATAACTCTTCTCCCTTTTGTATAGCTTTTGATCAGAAATTTTCTCTCTTGATCAGTAATCTCTCTCTGACACTAATCAATAAATCTTTCTTGCTAAATATACTAGCTTGATCATCAATTTTTTTGATCAGCAATCTCTCCCTTAGCAATTATTTCCCTTGATCATTCTCTTGATCAATAAATCTCTCCATCTCCCTTGGAAATTATCTCTTGACATCTTCTTCTTGATCAACAATCTCTCCCTCTTTGACAACAATGCCAAAGACTTTTCATCTTAACATACAAATATAGGATTTTTAGTTTCTTTAGTTCCTCCCTCTATCACCTTCCTTTTGACTACTTTGAAGTTTTAGCTCTTTGATTACTTGAGGCAGCTCCTAAAGTAAGACCCTCTACATTAATTTTTAACATATGAAAATTAGCTTGTTTGATGTAGGGCACTCATCTTTGTTACTTCATTTTTGATATGGGTATCACCCTAGTTTACCTCTTAGATACTCATGAACATCCTTAAGTAATGATTTTGTGAAGATGTTAGAAATTTGATCTTTTATGTTAATATATTCCATCTTCACTTTTTTATCTTGAACTAATTCTCTGAAGTAATGATACTTGATTGCAATGCACTTAGTCTTTGTGTGCATCACAAGATTCTTTGATATATTGATAGAACTTGTGTTATCACAATAAAGTATTAGTGGTTTTGTGATCTCTTCCTTCATACTTTTGAGTATCTTTTTGATCCATAAACTATTTGTACAATTTATAGTAGCAACAACATATTTAATTTTAGCAATAGATTATGAGGTACAATTTTCTTTCTTGCTAGTCCATGTTGTGGAACAAGATTTAGTATGCAAAGAAATATTAACAATAAAGTAAACATTCACAAACCAAAACTAAATTCATATATATGTTTAGACAAAGAAAAGAAAAAAAGAAGTGCAAACCTCACAAGAGAAAACACTCCATGCTTTCTTGATTTTGTAGATGTGTCCTTTGATGTGGACGTATACTCAAGATGCTCAAAGCTGCTTCAATGGAGATGGGTAAATGGAAAATTGGTAGCCTTGTGAGCTCTCAATTTGGCATTATTAGGTTAAGATTGATGGCTTTGGTTCTCAAAATACCATGGTAACTTGAGCTCAAAGATTGTTGTTGAAATGGCTTGGGATGGGATTCAATTTATAGGCCAAGGGGTAGAGGGATGGAGGGCTTAGATGCAAGGATGGGGAGATGGTTAAGGAGGGCTAAGATGCACTCAAAGGGGAGCACATGGATTGTTCTTGTTTAGAACCAATGGGAAGGTGACACTTTTCACAAGGAGGATGAGTGTGAGAGGGTAGGGTAAGGGGTTGGTTAAAGGCATGATGAGTGGGGTTGAGTATGTAAGAGAGATGTAAGAGGAATGAGTGTGGAAGAGGGAAGAGTGTGGAAGATGGATGTAAGAGTCATGAGTGGGCTTGTAAGAGTCTTTTATGTTTTGTAAGAGCACTCATGACTTGGTGGTTGGGATTTTTGAGGGGAGACTTTGATTTGGTTTAGGAAAGTCTTAAACTTGTTTAGGGAATGTGACAACATTAGGGGGTGGATTAGGCTTGGGTTTAGGATTAGATTAGGGATGTTAGAGATGTGCAAGTGGATGTCATTAATGAGGTTGGGAGAGTTAGAGGCTAAGCTAGGTTAGTATGGGTGGATGGTGTGGATTAGGCTAAATGGAGGATTAGGGATAAGTTAGGGGTTTTTGGATTTGAGGATTTTATTTATCAAATAGATTTATTTAATAAATGGGGATTTTTGGAATTAGATAGGAGAAAAAGATTTAATTGATAAATAATAGGTTATTTGATTTATCAATTAGGACTATAGATGATTAATTAAATTAGTCAGCTAGGGATGGCAAAGGATTAATTAAATAAGAATTTAATTAATGATGCCTTTAGAGATAACTAAATAGGATTACTAAAGTGGTGTAATCAAATTTAGGTGTCTACATTTTGCCCCTCTTTGACATAGTGTTGAGACAACACTATTTCAAAGAAGTTTGAATGAAGACGACATGAGAAAGATGTTTTAGCAACAAGGTTGCCCCAGTCTCGGATAAGAAGATGAGAGACTAGACTTAGACGATGCCCCCTCAAGAAGGTGACGGGGAGAGAAATGAGGCTCGACGACTTCTTGAAAAGTACAAGAAATTAAGATGAGATAAGACACATATTGGCAAAGAGAAGGGGCTGAATTAGCTCAAACTCTCACTACAGGAGAATGATAAAGGGAAATCAGAGGCACAATAGTAAAGTAAGCTTAAGACTTTTCAGGATTGGGGGGGGGGGGGGGGGGGGATGGAGAAGCAGAGTGTTATAAAAGGAATCTAGGATAGGGAGATGGATGATGGGATGATAAAGCTGATGCAACAGGATTTCAAAGAATCAAATTGGCGGAAGATGGGTTTCGGATATCCCTAGGACTAGGATTGTGGATCTCGAAAGATGAGGCTTGGTGGATTGATTTGATTGGTGGATCCCTAAGACTAGGATTGTGGATCCCTAAAGCTAAGCATGAGGAGTGATTCAAAGAGATACTGATGCATAAGCTAGGATAGGTGCTAGATATGGATGGGGGATAATGTTGATGAAGGGAATCCATTGAAGCTTTTTGAGTGGGGGGATACTTCAAAGAGAAGTACCACCATGTAGTTGAGCACTAGATTTTCTATAGGACTGTTGGTTAATTGCCAAGGTTACCAAGAACATCAAGGCCTTTTCACCAACCATCCAAAGGACTGACGAACTGACTCAAAGAAAACACGCAAGGATTGCCCCAGTATCACACATGAATCCCAGAGAAAGCAGCGTGGAAATTACACTGGGTAACCCACAAGCAGAAAAGAAAAATAAACAAAAGACATGATCAAGACCTTACGCTCTGATTGCCCCATTCGCAGCATACCATGATATGGAAGATCATGGCAACCTTGAGGAGGGAACAGGGAGATTGCTTGGAAAAGATATTTCAAGACCCAAAAGGGAAGATCCCAAATCAAAAGAAAGCGAAAATCCAAAAGAGAAACATTTGCTAATGAGATGGGTAGGATGAGGTACTAACGGACCAAGATCAAACATGAGGAAAGCTATATCCTGCAAGGACCTATTGAAGAGCACCTAAGCTGGTGGATTTGGATGAGGGATGCGTCTGGCAAGCTGAACTAAGAAGGATAACACTTTGGTGACTGGAAATCTAGCTAAAGGATGCATTGGAATAGCTAACCAAGATGTGCGATGTGTGCAAGATGTTGATCAAGGTCAAACTAACACGAACGCTGGATAGATACAATGGTACTAAGCTAAAGAGGATGTACAAGCTGACGGGCCAAGATATGTTACAAATGTACAAGTTTGTTCATGTTTTGGTTTTTGTGAGATGGAAATGTTTGTGAAGGATGGGATGTCTATAATAGGTGATAGGTGGGTAGGTAGATGGTTTGTGAAAAGCTTAAGTGAAAATGGGGTTTTGTGTGTGCACGTGATAGGATACAAGCTAAGATACAAGCTTATTTACAAGCTAGAATATGATACAATATTTGGACAAGATTCAGATATACAAAGTATGGTAAAAGATTTACAAGGTATAATACAAGCTTTGGTACAAGATTTTACAAGCTGAGGTACAAGATTTACAAGCTATACAAGAGGTATTTACAAGCTTCATCAGATTTTGGATATTTGGTTGGAACACCAAGGGAACAAGTAGGTGTTGTTATGAGATGGTGGGTGAATGGATGAGGGATAGGATAGTGATAGATAATGGATTAGTCTTAATACACAAGGTGCCTGAATTACCAAGTTTTCACCAAAGTACCTATCCAAGGTGCTTGAATTGCCAAGTTTTCACCATTGGATGCTTATTTCTCTTTACTATTTTTTTTTTGTATTTTTCAAAATTTGGGTATACCAAGGATCTTCAAGAGTAGAACTTCTTAAGATGAATGATGTTAGTGGGATCATTCAAGAGTTCTCCTTTCAGTGTAGATAGCTGATAGCCTCCAGAGCCAAAAGATGTTGTGACAACATAAGGACCAAGCCAAGTAGGTTCAAACTTGCCTTTCTTTTCTCGATCTGCTTGGACTTTCATGTTTTCATTGAGGACCATGTGACCTGGCTGAAAGTGTCATGGGAGCACCTTCTTGTTGAGATTCCTTTTGAGACGAGTTTGGTAGACTATGAGATGGTCATAGGCTTGTTGTCTCTTCTCGTCTAAGAGATCTAGCTGGGTGAGCCGAGCTACTCTGTATTCTTCATCTGAGATTTGCCCTCGCAAAGATATGCGTAGTGAAGGAAGTTCAACTTCTATAGGTAATACCTCTTCGGCACCATAGACTAGGGAGTATGGAGTTGTTCCTATGGATGTACAGAAGGAGGTTCGATAGGCCCATAGAGCCAAATTTATTTATAGGTGCCAATCGCGACTGAAATCATTGACAACTTTCTTTAGGATTTTAAGGAGGGTTTTGTTAGTTGCCTCTGCCTGGCCGTTACCTTGTGGGAAATATGGGCTAGAAAAGTGGTGATGGATGCGGAGGTAAGTGCATAATTCTTCCATGTTGAGATTTTCAAAGTTACCTCCATGGTTGATGAAGATGGTGGATGGGATGCCAAAGCAGCAAACAATGTGGTACAAGATAAACTTGGAGACCTAAACTCCTATAGCTGAGACTAGGGGGACTACTTCCACCCACTTAGTAAAATAGTCTATAGCTGTTACTATCCATTTATTTCCATCAGATGAGAGAGGTGTGATAGTTCCAACTAGATCAAGGCCACAACAAGTGAAAGGCCAAGGTGGTGCAATAGGGTGTAGATCCTATGCTGGAGCATGCACAAGATTTGCATGCTGCTGACATGGGAGACACTTTCTAAAAAAGTTGCAGGAGTCTTCTTCAATGGTAGGCCAATAGTAGCCTACTCTAAGGATTTTTCACGCTAGGACAATACCACTCGTGTG
This sequence comes from Cupressus sempervirens, assembly GCA_028749045.1. Classification (NCBI taxonomy): domain Eukaryota; kingdom Viridiplantae; phylum Streptophyta; class Pinopsida; order Cupressales; family Cupressaceae; genus Cupressus; species Cupressus sempervirens. The sequence goes on from CM053789.1 coordinate 379,822,554, forward strand.
GGCACCACAAAGTCTAGAGTGTATTTCTTTTAATGCCATTGCGGCCTCATTTTCATCTAAACATCGAGAGAGAGTATCGTGATAACCCCTACAATATAGGGTATTGGCTATGATAACGTAGCAGGATGATTTTCAGATGAAGTTCTGGCATTGGGTATGTGTGAGGTGAGGGGATATGATACCATCTTGTAAGTAAGCATGAATTTCATGGTACAAAGGGGATTGGGGACCAACCAAGATACAAACACGGTTTGAATCCTCATTCGCATAAGCGGGTGTGAGGAGCTACTCGATTAAAAACTCATACTGCATAGCTTCTTGGGGAATTTCCAAGAGTGAGCCGATAGTGGCCATGGTGTCTACTACCTTGTTCTACATTCGTGGCACTTTTGTAAACTGAAGCTTCGTAAAATGTTGAGTTAGTTGATCAACTAGCTCTTTGTAGGGTAATAGCTTTTCGTCTTTGGTTTGATATTAATTTAGGACTTGCTTGATGATGAGCTGAGAATTGCCAAAGATTTGTAACTTAGTGATATTCTACTCTGCAGCTATCCTTAATCCTGCTACAAGAGCTTCATATTATGCTATATTTTTGGTGCTAGGGAATTGTAGCTTGAAGGCTTTTGGAATGTAATCTCCTTGAGGTGTAACCGACAATATTCATGCCCCCGATCCATGAGATGTGTATGAGCCATCAAAATAAAGCTTCCATCGGGGTTGTTCTTCAATTAGGTAGATATGCTTGTCTAGAAATTTGGTGAGCAAAGGATATGCATCTACTAGAGGTGCATCAGCTAGGTGATCTGCTATAGCTTGCCCTTTGATTGGCTTTCTGTCAACATACTGGATGTCAAATTTGCTAAGGAGCATAACCCATTTGGCCAAACGGCCTGTAAGTGCTATTCTAGAGAGCATATACTTGAGAGGATCAATCTTGGAGACTAGTTGGATGGTATGACTTAGCATGTAATGGCGAAGCTTTTGAGTTAAGAAAACAACTGCCAAACAAGCTTTTTTCATAGGAGTGTAATTGAGTTCATAACCAACTAGGGTTCTACTGATGTAGTAGATGGCTCTTTCTCTGTAGTAGTCATCGAGCTGTGCTAGAAGTGCCCCTAGAGTAGTAGGTGTTGTTGATATGTGCAAAATCAAGGGACGACCAGGAACTGGTGGAAGCAAGATAGGAGGATTGGCTAGATACTGCTTGAGCTGATCGAAGCTGCGTTGACATAAATGATCCCACTTGAAGTTCTCATTCTTCTTTAGCAAATGTGAAAATGATGTACACTTATTTGAAATTTGGGAGATGAAGCGTCGGATAGATTAAAGCTTTCCTTGAAGAGAGCGAAGCTATCACTTTTTCTGGGGAGGAGGCATGTCTAAGATAGCCTTGACCTTTTTGGGGTCAATCTCTATACCTTGTTTAAAAACTATGAAGCCTAGAAGCTTTCCAGATGTGACCCCAAAGACACACTTCTTGGGATTTAGCATGAGATGATATTGGGCTAACCTATCAAACACTTTCTCTAGGTCAGCGAGATCATCCATGAAGGTGTGAGATTTGACTAGGATATCATCAACATAATCTTCCAAAATGCTACGGATAAGATCATGGAAAATGGCTGTCATAGCTCTTTGATAGGTAGCCCCAACATTCTTTAGGTTAAAAGGCATGATGCTGTAGCAAAAGGTTCCCTAGGGGGTAGTGAATGTTGTCTTATGCTGATCCTCTTCTGTAATCTTGATCTAATTATACCCAAAAAAATCCATCCATAAGGGATAGAATTTCATGTCTAGCTATAAGATCTAAAATCATATCCATGTTGGGCAAGGGAAAATCATCCTTTGGACAAGCTTTGTTAAGATCTCTGAAATCAGTGCAGATTCTGATGTCACCGGAAGGCTTAGTGAAAGGGACCATGTTGGAGATCCACTCTGAGTAGTCGATAGGTCAGATAACCTTAGCAGCTAACATTCTTCCTAATTTAGCTTTGACCAGTAATGCCACCTTGGGGTGCATTTTTCTAAGCTTTTGTCTGACAGGCTTGATCTTTGGATCAACTGCAAGATGGTGAACTACAAGCTTTGGATCAAGTCCTAGCATGTCTTGATATGACCATGCAAATCGGCCAATATTCTCTCTTAAGACCTCAAAGAGGAGGTCAGCTTGGTCTTGTGATAGGGATGCAGCAATGTGAACAAGTTTGGGGATCTCTAAAGAACTGATGTTGACTTCCCTAGTATTCTCAATTAGAATAGAAGACACCTCTGGTCAATTACCTTGAGGAGGTAGTACTAAATCCTCATGTTCTTCTTGTGGCTCTAGATTTTATTACTAAGGGGTTTTCTTTGTTGCCTTAGCTAGTCCTAGTTTCACCTTAGTTCCAGTTTTGGGTGCATCGGAACTAGGTTGGGGATTTTCTCCAAAATACCCCTTGGGATCTATCTTATAGATATAGGTAGAATTTGGCTTTGTCTGCTTGTGAGGTGTTTCAGCTCCCATGAATATTAGAAGTGCTTCCTCTGATGCAAATTCATCAATGTGTATGATGCTTGGTTGGTCCCAATCTATGAGTTGTACATGAGTGAGTGGTAGGTCAATGAGATGGATGGATAGTTCTTGGAGAACAGAGTCTCCTAGGAAGATTTGGTCTGGGATATCATCGTAGGCTCTCTTTTCAACTTCCTTAAGAATGTCCTCAATTTTGACAAGGTCGTGGTGGATGTTTGAAAAAGCGTGACCATTCTCGTTGGTGCCCCTAGTTGTGGGTATGCCAAAGCCAAGACCTGACTTCATTTCCCACTTATGTGCTTCGATGGGACATTGCATGCCCCTTTCTTTTGGTCCTAGTCCACCACCTTGATAGTTCCATTTTTCAATGATAAGCTTATGTTCTTGGGGATACTTCTAGATGAAGTGATCAAGGTGTGCTTGATTTCTTGGAGGTGCATCCTTATGTAACCAATTGTTGATATCTAGAGTGAGCTCCTCATGAAGAGGGGTTGTTGGGCCAAATTATTTGTATCAAGGAGGTGGAATCTCCTTAGCTTTGTAATATGTCGGTCATCCATGGGTATGTGGATCAAGTTTGATTGCTCTGACAACAAATGCATCTGACAGACTATATTCTCCACAACCTTTGTTGTTGATCTTTACGGTAGATAGGGTGGAGGCGAGGATGGTCTCTACATCATTAAAAGTGTGGGATGAGCTGGCGATGGCTGTGCCGATGTCTATTCTAGGGCAATGGTTTGTATATGAAGCTTAAACCACATTGCAATAAGCAAATGGTTCTGGATCAGCATGGATGTTTACCTCAATGCCCGGATGCAAAAATTTGATGCACTGATGGTAGGTGGATGGAACGACCTTCATAGTGTGAATCCATGGGTGACTAAGGAGGATGTTAAATGGTAGGTTTAGATCAACAACATGGTAAATTGTCTCTTGGATGACCGGCCCAACCTTGGTTGGTAGCAAAATAGTTCATTCTATGGTTCTTTCCAAGTTGTCATAAGCTTTGATGGTGATAACTTCACTGATCATATCTGCCTCAGTATACCCAGCTTGTTTTATGAATTTTAGGGTGCAAATGTTCAAGGCTGATCCATTATCTATCATTACTCTTTTCACAACAAAATTGGATACCATGATGGCTATGTGAAGTGAAAGGGTGTGATCTGGCTTGACCGCGGGTATGTCGGTGGGTTTGAATGATAGGGCACATGAGGAGGATAGGTGTCCGATGAGATTACGAAAATTAGTAGCATTGATATTAGAAGGAACACATGATTCTATGAGAGCACTGTCAAGGATGTCTTTGTACAAAGGACTAGTGTGGAGAAGGTCTAAAATGGAGATTTGGGATGACATGTTCCCAAGGTGTTCCAAGATATTGTACCATCTTTTCAATGGAGCTGATGGTGCTGATGAAAATGGTGGGACTGCGATGTTAAATCGAGCTCTTTGAGTGGTAACTGCACACTAATTGTCTGGTCCTCGGATATTGATAACATTGACAGAAGGCTCTTTCTCAGATATACAACCTATAAGGCTACCATAGTCTATATAGGATGAAGTGTGGTCATTGTTCTTCCCATGTTGTTGGTTTGGCTGGTGGTTGTTGGTGTTGTTTTGGATAGGTGGTTTTCTAGGATTTTGGTTGTTGTATGGAGGAAAAGCATTTTGCTAAATCTGTAAGCCTACATTGGGAGAGGTTTGGGCACCAACAATGATTTCTTTCTGATCAATGAGGTCCTACACATAATCTTTTAGTTTCATGCATTTGAGGGTGTGTGACCGTTTACCCTATGGAACTTGCAATACTCATTGTCCTTGTACCATGCAGCTTTGGATTGGCTTGGATCAATTTGCTGGGTAGGAGAAAATTTGATGAGGTTTTCCTTAGCCAATTTCTGAAAAATGACATCCAATGGCTCACCAAGGGGCGTATAGTTTCTAGGTGCAGGTTGGAATCTGGGTTTTTGCCCTGCAGCTACATTGATGGCATTAGCTTGATTGTTAGACCCTTGAAAGTTGGGTCTTGTATTGTGGTTTTGATAGCTTTGGTTATTCCATTGTTGGTAGTTGATAGCTTGTTGATTGTTTTTTTGATATGGTGGGTTAGATTGATTTTGAGAAGGACCAACAATATTCACATGTCTGGTGTCAGTAACCCCATCTGTTGCAACATGCTTGTTTTTGTTCCAATACCTAGACTTGTCATTGGAATGTGATTGATTTTGGTTGGCCTCTTTGTAAATCTTGACCACACCATCTTTAATGAGTCCTTGTTCAAGGATCATTCCTTTCTCTTTGATATCTTTATAGGTCTGCAAATAGTTCATGGTCATGTGGTGAGCCAAACTGGGATGGGCATTATCAATAAATTTCACCACATGGCATTCTGGCAAGGTGCAGGATATGTGAGTGGTAAGGGTTTGCCATCTTTGTAGGTATTCGGCAAGGCTTTCTCCACCTTTTTTCTTGGTGTGGACAAGATCAACTATTGATAGCTCTGTTTCAACAAGATGGGCATATTGGGCTACGAATGCCTCAGATAATTCAGCAAAGTTTTTAATTGTTCCATAGGGGATTCTATAAAACCAATCAAGAGCTAGTCCAACGAAGCTTTTGGGAAAAAGGCGCAAGAGGAAGACATCATTGTATGCCACGTCCTGGCAGTGCATGTAAAATTCTTTGATATGTGTGACACGGTCTCCTTTTCCTCTGAATTTGTCAAATTTGGGTACCTCAAAGTGTTTGGGAAATGGTGTCATGGTAATGGCTCTGTCAAATGGGTAAGGACACACATTCTCAAACTTGAATGTCTTTGGATCATTCCCTTCTTGGATGGCTTTCAGAGTTGTCTTCATTTGCTCCCATTCTGAATTGATAGGTGATGGCTGGGGTGCCCTCAATGTAGGAGTGCCTTGAGGTAGGTATGCACTAGATCGAGCCATTGAATATGGATGGCTATGAGGGATTTGTTGATAGGGGTTGTACATTGTTTGGGCAGCTGCATGGTGGATGAGGAGTTGTTGAAGGGGAGGTGGCACATATTGCTGCATGTGCTGCGAGACTTGCTATTGACATGGGATTTGAGGTTTGGATTGAGGAACATAAGCTGGTTGTGGGATAAATGGATTTCTTTGTGGAGGTAAGGTATAAGATGGTTGTGAAGCTTGGGGAAAAGATCAGGGGGCTTGTGGGGTTTGACCAATATATGTGGGTTGTGCCCCCATTTGGGATGGTATCTACAAATAATTGGTGGTTGGCCGGGGTGGTAGATTACCTCCTAGAAGTGGCATTGAAAAGTAGTTGGTAATAGGAGGTAATGGATTAGTTGGTGGTGGGGGTGGTGGGAATTGAAAGCTTGGGAATGGAACTGATGTGGTTTGATAGCTTTGTGGTTGGATTTGGAAGCTTGGTAGAGTGGTGGCAGGAGCTAGGGTCACTTGCAAGCTTGGCAGAAAATTGGCAGTAGCTTGTGGGATTTGATAGCTTTGTGGAGTGAGGGTAGTAGCTTGAGGATTTGTGGCTAATGGTATTGAGCTCCCAAGACCTAATGGAAATGATGGGATTGTTCTTTGGGCTGTGGCGAACAAGCTGGGGGTGATGAAAGGTTGATTACTTGGCCCCATGGGTGGCATCCCTGTTGTATATTGCTAAGGTTGGCCAAAGATGCTAGCACTGATTTGGGAGATGGGTGGATTTGGAAGGCTGGGTTGGGGAGCAACAATAGCAATAGTGAAGGTGGTGAACGGTGAGGTGTTTTGGGTAAAGGGGGTTTGGATCGGAGAGGTATGAACCAAGGATGGAGTGGTGGTGGTTGGGTTGGCTTGTGGCATGGAGATTTCAACTTGGGTGGATGATGGTATGTTTGGGTCTATTGGATCATATGGATTGGCTAGAGGCTCTTCTTTTGGCATATATTGAGGATAATTTGGATCATAAGAGCCTATGGGTGGTGGCAGTTGCCCAAACAATGTGTGAGATGGATCTGATAATGGAGGGGGTCTTCCAAAATCAAAGGTTCCTACATTGTCCCTTCGAAAATTAGCCATGATTGTCTCTTTGTTCTTGTCTATAATGGCGTTTACCAATACTGCATTTCCTGGTTGGTTCATGAAAGCTTCAATGTCAGTAGGTGATGGCATAGCTTTCTCTGGGCTGAAGGATGGTTGAGTTCTCAAGGGGGGTGATGTTGTTCGATCCAAATGATAGGGCTCCATTGTTTCTTTCTTCTTGGCTAAGCGAGTGATGGGTGGCATGAAAAATGCTCCTAGGGATGAGATGCAATAAATGCTGATGGATGCAAAAGGGGGGAAGGCTTTTCTATGCAAATGATTTCCTAGGTTGAGGCAAAGCTATATGACAAAACCTAAGGAGGATTGTGTTGGGGGATTCTAACTTCAAAGATATGTTGCCAAAGCACAAAAGGTCTGCTTTCCTATGTGCAAGCTTGGTGGTGATTGTGTCAACTTAAGGATAGACTGATGATCCTTTAGGAAGAACACAAGATTGACCACTTGTGGATCCCAACCTTTAGCTCAAGGTGATGAGGGATAACAAGTGACAAAGCTAGATTACCCTAGACAAAGCTCTATCAAAGGGATAACCTTGGTGAGATTGGTGGATTTGAAAGATTTTAGGAATGGCAAACTTTTGGCAAGGTGACAACAAATTTTGAAGGCTTGGATGTGAAGATTTTGGATTGCTGGCTAGATGGTTTGGTTCTAAATGAGATGGATGAGCTAATAATTCTTAAGGGGATAACCTAAGATGGCTGGCTTTTCTACAAAGATGACTCTAAAGTGGAGCTTATCCAAGAAGATGTGGAGAAACAAGGGTGTCTAATCATAGAAATCATGCCTAGTTGGTAAGGCATAAGAAGGATAAAGTCCTGGATGTTGGCTAAATTTGATGATGCGCTCTAACCAGGCCTCTTGAAGTGCTTCGTCGGTAGCTTTATCCTCTGCTTTGTAGAGTTTGGCAATTCGTGGGCTTGGTGTTATTTTTTTTCTCTTGCCTAAAAGTTCTTGGTATGCCAGAGATGGCTTGATTTTGTGATGCAGGAGCATCCAGAGGTATAAGGGAAATCCTGTGTCACCCAAAAAAAAAAAGTACTTAGACTTAGTTTCTGTTTCATGTCTTTACATTTTTGGATACCCATTTGGGTCAAATAAAGGTTCCAACTCTCACAGTTCAACTATCAGTGTGCTAGAAAATCCCAAAAAAATAGGAGAATGCAATTTGGCCATCATTTTGGTGACCTAGAATGTGTAAATTGGCCAGATGAATGTAATTGTGATTTAGAGCATTCCAGAAAAAGAATCAGGTCAAAAGGCCCCACGGTTTGAAAGTTATTACAGTTTTTCAGGTTTTGGAGACCTCCTAAGAATGCTTCAAAGTTAGGTTAGGGGCATTAAATGACCTTGAAAAGGGCCAAAAATGGGGGACAAGAAAATCTTGTCTATAGGGCTATAGAGCGCTTCGAGAGCTTTCCAAAAATGTAAACAGTTCATCAATCGGAGCTACGGTTCAAAAGTTATGCCTCCCGAAAGTTCGGTTGCTATTTTTGGATTCTTCTAGATTTGCACCGACTTCTAACGCAGGTTCTGGAACCTTCTATTTGGTCAGTGGAAGCCTACTAGAACTTTCTAGAATGTACTCCTAGTCCTTAACCCTTCGAGGTCTATTTAATGAGATTTATGGCATTGTAAAAGGTAGTTCAGAGTGGAGTTTGAGAGGAGGTACTAAAAGGAGAAATTATCTCCAAATTTATGCTATTGTAAGCCCTTAGGGCATGTCTTGAAGTTTATTTTGTTTGTACTATTTGTACTTTCTTATTTTCTCAATTAATACAATTTCCCTTTTCTATTGTGTCCATTTTGTTCGTGGGTTGTGTCACCATCAAGTGGTATCAGAGCGGGTTTTCCTGAGTGTGTAGACAGAGCGCCGACTATGAGGCAGTTTGCACCAGGACTGTGTGGGTGTAGGTTTGAGTTAAGAAGATGCCTCCATGAAGAGAGCATGGTGGAAGGGCCAGAGCTATTAATCCTGAGGAGGTTAGAGCCCTCCAAAGGCAGGTGCAGGCATTGCAAGAGGAGCTCCATAGAGGAGCAAATGTTGCCGTAGGTGATGACAGTGAGGATGACAATGAAGAAGAAGTTATGGAACCAGAGGGGGAATTTGATGGGGAAGTTCTGAATCATGCAGAGGAAAGGCTTTTTAGGGCCATTACTAAGTTTGGGAAAAGACCCACAATTCAAGTGGGTGTATTTTCAAGAAATCTAAAACCAGATGAGTTGATCGATTGGATCAATGAACTGGAAGAATACTTTGAGTATGAGGATATCAGGGACCCAGATAGGGTTAAGTTTGCAAAGGCCAAACTGAAAGGCCATGCCAAAATCTGGTGGCAAGAGGTTCAATTGGAAAGAAACAGAAGAGGAAAGGAGAAGATCACCAGATGGGATCGCATGGTGGACAAATTGAAGAAGCAGTTCATTCTTGTGGACTACGAGCTTGATTTGTTTAAGAAGATGCATGGGTTAAAGAAAGCAGGAAGATCAGTCCAAGAATATATAGAGGAATTTTACTGACTCTTGATTAGAGTGGGGCATGCAGAAGCAAATAAGCATAAGGTTGCTCATTATATCAGTGGGTTGTGACCTAGCATCCAGGAGGAATTAAGTCTGGTAAGAATAACCAGTGTTGAAGAGGCATGCCAGTTTGCCCTACGAGTTGAAGAGAAGATGAATAAAAGGTTTGAAAGAAGACAAAGAGGGTGCGGTCAAGGAGGAAGGGGAAGTGGTAGATCATCTAGAGGCTACAATGAAACCCAAAAGAAAAATGAAGATGTGGGTACTAGCAGGAACTAGAGGAATGAGGGTTTCAACCACTCCCATGATCAAGACTTTAGAAATCAAAGAGGAAGAGGTAGAGGACATGGAAAAGGAAGAGGAGGCTTCCGTGGTACCTATTTCCATTGCAATGAAGAAGGTCATCGTGCCTTTGAATGCCCTCAATGACAAGGAAGGACAGATAGGAGAGCTGAGGGCCAAGATAGGGTTGCTCATGTGGATGAGGATGCGCAATCATCACATTCAGAGGATGCAGAAAGAGGAGAGACCTTGGTAAATGAAAGAGTCCTACTAAGTGGTGAGATTGAACCAGGACAACAGAGGAGTTTGCTTCATACCAGATGCAAGTGTGAGGATAAATGTTGTGACGTGATCATTGATGGTGGTAGCACTGATAACTTAGTATCAGAAGAGATGGTCTCTAAGTTGAAGCTCAAGAGGGAGAAACATCCCTAGCCCTATCGGATTGCTTGGGTAAAAGATGATCATAAGGTCCTAGTAAAATTCAAAATTGGGAGTTACCATGATGAAGTTCTCTGTGATGTTATTTCGATGGATGTTTGCCATCTATTGTTGGGTAGACCATGGCAGTTTGATAGACATGCAGTGCATGATGGACATGCCAACACATACTCTCTGACAAAGGATGGAGTTCACCACAAATTGAAGCCAATGAAAAAGGAAGGTGAAAAGGTATGTAGCAGTGCTAGGATTTGTCTTGGAAGGAAGTTTTTAGATGGCATGAAACATCAACATATGTGTTATGCTTTGATTCCTAGGAAAGATAAAGAAGGTAGTAGTGAAATACCAGTTGAAGTTTTAGATTTACTAGGGGAGTTTGGAGATATTATCTCTGATAATGTTTCAAATGGATTGCCACTAGTAAGGCAAATCAGTCATCAGATAGATCTGATTTCAGGAGCTAGTTTGCCTAACAAGGCTGCTCACAGGATGACTCCTACTGAAACAGAAGAGCTAAATAGACAGGTTTAGGAGTTGTTGAGGAAGGGCTTGATTCGAGAGAGCCTGAGTCCATGTGTAGTACCTACAGTACTCGCACCAAAGAAGGATGGAGAGTGGAGGATGTGTATAGATTCTCGAGCTATAAATAGGATCACCATCAAGTACCGGTTTCATTTGCCAAGGATGGATGATATTATGGACTGCTTGAGTGGAGCTCAGTACTTCACAAAGATAGATTTGAAGAGTGGTTATCACCAAATATGGATTCGAGAAGGAGATGAGTGGAAAACAGCCTTCAAGACCAAGGAGGGTCTTTATGAGTGGTTAGTCATGCCCTTTGGATTGACAAATGCCCCAAGCACCTTCATGCGGCTCATGAATGAGGTACTTAAGAAGTTCTAGGGAAAATTTGTTATTGTTTATTTGGACGATATTTTAATTTTCAGCAAGACTTTGGAAGAACATTTATTGCATATTCGTAGTGTCCTTGAAAGGCTAAGGGAAGAGAAATTGTTAATTAATCTAAAGAAGTGTAACTTTGCAAAAAGGGAGTTAGTCTATTTGGGGTTTGTTATATCACTTGAAGGTCTCAAAATGAATCTGGAGAAGGTAAAAGCCATCTTGGAATGGCCTACTCCAAGGTCTGCTGCTGAGGTAAGATCATTTCATGGTCTGGTTAGTTTTTATAGGAAGTTTACTAGGAATTTTAGTGGCATATGTGCAACCCTAACTGATACAATAAGAGGGGATAGAAAAGAGTTCAAATGGACTGCAGTAGCTGCGAGGAGTTTTGAATTGCTGAAGAAGAAGGTAACAAAACAATCTGTGTTGGCACTTCCAAATTTTAGAAAAGTTTTCCAAGTGGATTGTGATGCTAGTGGTAACACTATTGGGGCTGTATTAAGCCAAGAAGGTAAGCCTATTGCATATTTTAGTGAAAAATTGAATGATGCAAAGAAGAAGTATTATGTTTATGATCAAGAGTTCTATGCAATAGTTTAGGCCTTAAAGAAATGGAGGAATTATTTATTGCCAAAGGAATTTGTTTTGTATACTGATCATTAGGAATTACATTACCTAAATAGCCAAGGTAAATTGAATCAGAGGCATATGAAGTGGGTAGAATTCTTGCAGAGTTATACATTTGTGTTGAAGCATAGAAGTAGAAAATCTAATAGGGTTGCAGATGCACTAAGTAGGAGACAGTCATTGCTTATAGTAATGTAGGTTGAAGTAGTTGGGTTTGATGAACTCAAGAATTTGTACCCCGAGGATCCTGATTTTTTTGAAGCATGGAAAGCTTGTAAAGAACCTGTTGTTGTAGATAGAACCAAGTGGTTAGACTATTTGATTCAGGATGGCATCTTGTTCAGGGGTAGTCAATTGTGCATTCCAAGGAGTTCCATGAGGGAAAATTTGATTAAGGAGAAACACAGTGGAGGGATGGCAGGACATTTTGGTCGAGATAAGACCATTGCCATTCTTAGAGAACATTATTTTTGGCCTCAAATTTCACAGGATGTGAAGAAGTTTGTACAGAGTTACCAGGTTTGTCAAGTTGCCAAGGGGTTTAGTCACAATACTGGTCTATATCAGCCATTGTCTATTCCATCAAGGCCATGGGAGGACATGAGTATGGATTTTGTTCTTGGATTGCCAAGGACACAAAGGGGTAATGACTCAGTATTCATGGTGGTTGACAGGTTCTCCAAAATGGCACATTTCATTCCATGCCACAAAACTCATGATGTTGTCCATATTGCAGACTTGTTTTTCAGAGAGGTGGTAAGACTACATGGTCTTCCAAGGAGTATAGTTTTTGACAGAGACACTAAATTTGTGGGGTATTTCTGGAGGACATTATGAAAAAAGTTGAGAACAGAATTGAAATTCAGTTCCATGCATCACCCACAAACTGATAGCCAAACAGAAGTGGTAAACAGAAGTTTGGGCAACTTGCTAAGATGTTTAGTTGGGGATAAGCCCAAGGGATGGGATTTGATTCTACCACAGGCAGAGTTTTCTTATAATAACTCTGTAAATAGGAGTACTAGAAAATCACCATTCCAAATTGTATATGGGAATAGCCCAAGGACTGCACCAGAGCTGAGGAAGATAGAACACGGGGAGAGGATGAGTGCTAAAGCTGAGGAATTTTCTGAACATATCAAGCGTCTATATGAGGAGGTTCAGGCACACATAACCAAGATGAATCAAGAATATAAAGCTAGGGCTAATCAAAGGAGAAGACATAAGGAATTCCAAGTAGGAGATTTAGTCATGGTGCACTTATGAAAAGAAAGATTTCCAGCCGGTACTTACAACAAGCTGAAAATGAAGAAATTTGGCCCCTGCAAAATTTTGAAGAAACATGACTCAGGAAATGCATATGAAGTGGAGCTGCCAGATGGTATTCACATTTCTCCCATTTTCAACATTGCAGATTTAACAGAGTATCATGATGATGGTGCAGATGAGGAGCTGGTGTTAGAGCCATGTCCAATTCCTGCTTCTAAGAAGGAGAAGATAGAAGACATTCTAGATCATCATGTGGGTAGGAGTACAAGAAACAGGCAATATGAAGAGTATTTGGTCAAATGGAAAGGATGACCGATCGAGGACTCAACTTGGATTTCAGCAGCTGAGGTTTCCCATTTGGGATTTCCTCTACCATTCATAAAGTGATAGGGTCACTTTTCAATCTACCCTGGGTGTCTGATGCAGGAGCATCCAGAGGTATAAGGGAAATCCTGTGTCACCCAAAAAAAAAATGTACTTAGACTTAGTTTCTGTTTCATGTCTTTACATTTTTGGATACCCATTTGGGTCAAATAAAGGTTCCAACTCTCACAATTCAACTATCAGTGTGCTAGAAAATTCTAAAAAAATAGGAGCATGCAATTTGGCCATCATTTTGGTGACCTAGAAGGTGTAAATTGGCTAGATGAATGTAATTGTGATTTAGAGCATTCTAGAAAAAGAATTAGATCAAAAGGCCCCACGATTTGAAAGTTATTGTAGTTTTTTGGGTTTTGGAGACCTCCTAAGAATGCTTCAAAGTTGGGTTAGGGAAATTAAATGACCTTGAAAAGGGCCAAAAAATGGGGAACAAGAAAAGCTTGTCCATAGGTCTATAGAGCACTTTGAGAGCTTTCCAGAAATGTAAACAGTTCGTCAATCGGAGCTACGGCTCAAAAGTTATGCCTCCCAGAAGTTCGGCTACCATTTCTGGATTCTTCTAGATTTGCACCGACTTCTAACGCAGCTTCTGGAACCTTCTATTTGGTCGGTGGAAACCTACTAGCACTTTCTAGAATGTACTCCTATTCCTTAACCCTCTGGGGTCTATTTAAGGAGATTTCTGGCATTGTAAAAGGCAGTTTGGAGTGGAGTTTGAGAGGAAGTACTAAAAGGAGAAATTATCTCCAGGTTTATGCTATTGTAAGCCCTTAGGGCATGTCTTGAAGTTTATTTTCTCTATACTATTTTTACTTTCTTATTTTCTTAGTTAATACAATTTGCCTTTTTTGTTGTGTCCATTTTGTTCGTGGGTTGTGTCACCATCATTTTGACTTTGTGAAACTTCTGTTTTGGTTTTGGTTGTTCTGACATAAATTCCTAAATTTTCTTAGCTTTGAGAGATTTCAGTTGTTTTGCTTCGACTCGTTCAACTTTTGAAATAGGAAGTGACTACGCTAAGTGTGCCCTAAGCTAGGATTGACCAAGTTTGGCAAACATTCATTCAATAAAGTAAAATAAAATCAAGCAATAGATAGGAACACCCAGAAAAAAGCTTGTGGTTCTCAGAATGTGATACTTGCGCTGAGGAGTGTGTATGTTCTACAAATGTTTCGATTAGTCACTCCAAACACATTAACATCCTAGATGGTTATCTACAAGGCTGACAGTTGGTTTAGCTAGGGAGTGCTCGATATACGCAAGGTACGTGAGGCCTAGATCTGTAGATGAGACCAAAAAGATGTCACATAGCCAAGAGGAGTGGTAACCCACTTCTCCTCTTTCACTTCTCAAGGGTATAAAGTTCCTTGAGGCTTAGCCCGAGTCACAAAATCTTGATCCCAAGAGAGGTGTCTTTCGATTCACCTCCTGATTCTTATACTTCATTGGAACGCTGGAGTTGAGGTCATCCAAGGGGTGATGAAATCCCCAAGCAGGCCTCCTAAAAAGAAACAAGGTTTTGGATCCTAATCTTATGCACCCAAGATGGCCTCGAAAGATGACAAGGGGAGAGAAGACTTGGATGACCTTGGGCTAAAAGACACGCTTGTTCTTTTACCAACTGACTCTTATGTGTGCTAATCTAGACTTTGCAAGCACTCATGTTTAAGAGACAATGTTCAATTCCAACTTGAAGCACCAAAAAAAGTAAATCGATCGAAGAATGTAAACAATAAGAAGAGTTAGGGTCAACAAAAGCAAACTCATGTGCCCGGAGGCCCTCCACGTCAAGTATTGATTAATTTTCTTTAAGGCATTAAAGATTGAGTGTGAGTTTGTTTTAAGACCAAAACAAAAGTGTGTGAGATTCAATTTCAAGCGCGTGCCCGGAGGCTCTCCACATCAGTTGTTGTTCAATTTTAGTGCCCAAACTTGAAGTGTGATTGACTTAATCTAGAGTTTTGGTCATTTAAGAATTATGATAAAGTTAAAGCAAATGTTCGAAGACCAAGTGAGTTAGTTAGATTGTGGAATATTTAACACCTTTTTCAAGTGGACCCATCCCCATAAATGGCGCTGATATTGCAACCAATGGTTGAATTTATGGGTGATTAGAAAATAGGTGAGTCCAAGGAACTACTCAAATTGATTTTTGCAAATTTGTATTTAACTTAACAAAGTTTCTTAACTGTCCAAAAATCAAACTTTACCAAAATTGCATGTGAAAAAAGAGATTTGTTTTGTTCAATTTTAGAAGCTCCAAATGAAGTGTTTGATATTGCAATGGTTAATTGATCCTTGGCATTCAAGATTGGATTTTTTTTCTTAAGCATGCATTCCAAGAAAAATTGATTTTAATCCATGGCATTCAAGAGTGTGTTTTGAGCAACATTCATTCAATGGAAAATGTGTTTAACCATTCAAGTTCATTTTTTAGCAACATGCATTCAAAGTCAAATGGTTAAATATTCAAGTTCATTTTTTAGAAAAATGAGAACCTGCAAGAAACATGGTTAGTGGTTCCATATGTGCTCCAACCTGCAATGAGACAAAAAAAGAGAACTTTAGTTAGTTACCCAAAATCTTCAAAAATGAGAGCTTAACTATGGAAAAAAAATTTAAAACTTTTTTTGCTATTTTTCCTACGCGTAAAAATGCTTAAAATGGTCTAAATCCTATGGAGTGTGAGAGGGTAGGGTAAGGGGTTGGTTAAAGGCATGATGAGTGGGGTTGAGTATGTAAGAGAGATGTAAGAGGAATGAGTGTGGAAGAGGGAAGAGTGTGGAAGATGGATGTAAGAGTCATGAGTGGGCTTGTAAGAGTCTTTTATGTTTTGTAAGAGCACTCATGACTTGGTGGTTGGGATTTTTGAGGGGAGACTTTGATTTGGTTTAGGAAAGTCTTAAACATGTTTAGGGAATGTGACAACATTAGGGGGTGGATTAGGCTTGGGTTTAGGATTAGATTAGGGATGTTAGAGATGTGCAAGTGGATGGCATTAATGAGGTTGGGTGAGTTAGTGGCTAAGCTAGGTTAGTATAGGTGGATGGGGTGGACTAGGCTAAATGGAGGATTAGGGATAAGTAGGGGTTTTGGATTTGAGGATTTTATTTACCAAATAGATTTATTTAATAAATGGGGATTTTTGGAATTAGATAGAAGAAAAGGATTTAATTGATAAATAATAGGTTATTTGATTTATCAATTAGGACTATAGATGATTAATTAAATTAATCAGCTAGGGATGGCAAAGGATTAATTAAATAAGAATTTAATTAATGATGCCTTTAGAGATAACTAAATAGGATTACTAAAGCGGTGTAATCAAATTTAGGTGTCTACACATGTAACCATTCTCTTCCCTAAGAAAAATGCTGCTCCACTAGTGCTTTTTTTGTCATCAATGTTACTAAGCTAATTAACATCAGTGTATGTTCTTAATTTAAATTTATTTTTCTTATAGTATAGATCATACTCCTCCATTTCTTTCAGATATCTCATTATTCTCTTCACAAATATCAAATGATTCTCCCTAGGATTAGCAAAGAATCTTGCAACTATCCCTATAGATAATGCAATTTCAAGTCTACTATGTACCACATATTGTAATTTTCCAATCATAGACCTATACAGTATTTGATTACTTTAGATGAATCATCATTCTTTGACAACTTGAGTCCTATCACCATAGGTGTACTTACTAGTTTTGAATCCTCCAATCTAAAAGATTTTAGTATTTCTTTAAAATATTTTGACTGAGTGTTGTAAATACCATATTTCATTTGATATACTTGCAAACCCAAAAAGAATTTGACCTCTCTAAACATAGACATTTCAAATTCTTGCTTCATTTCATTTGCAAAAGCTTTACACAAGGCATCTTGACCTCCAAATATGATATCATCAACAAAAAATTTAGATAATAAAATACCTTTTCCTTTCTCGGCTTTTATGTATAGATTGTTGTTATCATCAGTCCTTCGAAATCCAATCTTCAAAAGATACTTAAGAAGTATCTCATACCATGCTCTTGGTGCTTGTTTCAAACCATATGGAGCTTTGTGTAATTTTCATACCATTTTCTTATTGTTAACATCAAAAAAACCATATGGCTATTCTATGTAAATTCTTCCTCTAATGTGCCATTCAAAAATGTAGATTTAACATGCATTTGATAAACTTTGAAACCTTTGTATGTAGAGTAAGCCAGTAAAGACCTTACTCCTTCTAATCTAGCAATAGGGGCAAATGTCTCTCCATAGTCAATTCCTTCTTCTTGTGCATATCCTTTGCAGACTAATCTTTCCTTGTTCTTTGTTACTTCACCAATTTCGTCTAGCTTATTTTTGAAAACCCACTTGGTGCTAATCACATTCTTGTCTTTTGGTCTAGGAACTAGAGTCCATATCTTGTTTTTCTCAAATTTTTCTATCTCTTCTTCCATGGCCTTAATCTAGTCTTCATCTTCTAATGCATCTTTTACTAATTTGGGTTCCTTCATGCTTAGAAAACATGTATCATTTCTAAATGTGTTTCTTGTTATTGGTCTAGCATCCTTTTTACCAATAATTTATGTAGCAGGATTATGTCTTTTGACATATTTAGACAATCTTGGTTCAACTCTTGTTTCTTCATTTGATCTTTTAGTTTTAGAATCATTTTGTACATGTCTGTTAGGTAACTCAACATCTCTACTAATCTAAAAATTTGAATGTGATTCAACATCATTGTGTAACTTAGCTTTTGAATGTAGCTCGATTCTTGAATGCAACTCGGCATTCATGGTTTGTGACTCGATAATTATTGACACTTGTTGGTTTGTAGCTTGATTTGTAGCATCTTCTTCAGCATACATACCTTCATAAGGGTATACAAATGAGTTCTATTCTTCTAGTTCTTTCATAGGTTCAACCTCATATACTTCTATATATTCATCAAAATTCACATTTTCACTTTTCACAACTTTGTTAGTGTTAGTATTGAAACACTTGTAAGTTTTACTTCTTGTGGAACATCCTAGGAATATACATTCTGCACCTTTTGCATCAAGTTTAGCATTCTTTAAATCTTGAAGAATGTAACATTTGTTTCCAAATACCTTAAATTATTTTACATTGGGTGAGTATTCATACCACAATTCAAAAGGTGTTAAGTAAGTACTATTGTATTTTAATCTTCCTACCAAAATTCATAATTCATATTGCCCTTCCCGCCTTTGAAATGTCCATAGTCAAATACCTATGGGAATATTAAAAAATACCAAGCTTTGAACCTTATAACATATTTTTGCGGCCCGCAAGTTCTCCTTCATCAGATCTGAGAAGATCTACGGTTGGTGCTATCTCACCATTGAGAGCTGTATGAGATTTATGTTCATGACATGGCGCCCTCATGACACGTGTCCGGTGGGTCCAACGGGATGGGCAACATATTTTTGCAGGTCGCAAAAGTTCCACGACACCGTGCATGCTATGTTGCTATCATGTGTTGGCCAAAAAATCTTCATATCGACATAGCACCCGACGGAAGTGTCTTATGGTGGGCAGGTTACGTCATCGAGAAATGTTCACGGTGAACGGCCAGATATGACGGGCGGACAACTTCAAAAGGCAGCAAGGCACCATGTTGCCATCGAAAAACTCATGAGTTTTTCGATAGCAACATAGTGCCCGACTGGTCAGAGGGTTTTCTACGGAGAGTCCTAGTGTTTGGCAGGCAAGGTTCGTGGCAATAGAAAAGTCACCATGGTGAGAGCTTCAGGCAAGTGGTTGGGTCCCATTTTGTACCTCATCTACCCAGTTGGTGGAGTTTGGTGCCATGATGGTGAATCATTGGAAGACACATGCAAATCAGAAGACATGTCATCTTTGGGCGCTATGGCGCTATGGGAAGTTGGCCTCAATTTCCCCATAGTGACATAGTTCCTAGGAACCACGTGTCCCTCAGTAGGGTCAAAGAAGTACGGACCCTCTAGGTTGGTGCCTTGTTAGACCAAGGTGGTGCTTCATTAGGCCAATGGGGAATAGCCATGTATGCTAGGTCAGAATACAGATAGATCGTGGGACTAGATCTTCAATGCGGCTAGTGTAGTAAAGGGTTAAGATCTCCACCGTCTGATCTGCAGTGATCAAGGGTAGGCACCATTGCGCTATGGAAGAGTTGCACGATTATTATGATAGTGAGTTGGCACCTGGAGGATACGTGTCCTCATGGGTCCAAGTTTGGAGGCACAGGAAATACAGATAGTGATACGTGGCCGATTTCCATTGATTGATACACTGAGGAGTAGTATCTATCACTTGTCATCAGATCAAGGAGAATCGACAGAAGATGCCATGTCGCTATGGTGAAGTTGTGCGATATTTACCATAATGACATAATGCCCATCAACCATGTGAATCAAGAGGGCTAGGTCTCACCAAAGTACACTAGGTGTCATTCGAGTGTGGTGTGTTTGTTGAGGTGGCGCTAGATATGATGGGCCTAGGGTAAGGGCAACACAGTGGTATGACGAGTCTTCATGATTGTCTAATTTTCGGGTAGATCAACGGAAGGCATTGTCTCGCTATGGAAAAGTTGTGTGGTCTTTACCATAGTGACATAGCATCTTTCTGACACATGTCTCACTGGCAGACCAGGGTTGACGGTTAACGGCTTGCAGTCGGTGCAATCATCACAGTCAACGTAGCAGTTAGTTTCGATGTTCCAGCTAGATGGTGGAAAGGTGGTGCAGTCAAGTTTCTGATCACCACGGTTAGAGATAACAGTGGGGCGCTATGTCGCTATAATGACCCTCGGGGTAGGGTGCCATAGCGACATAGCGCCCAGTCCAATGTAAGAAATGGCCAGCGTGTGGGACCTTGAGGAGGTGGCAAAATAAAGAGGGACGATTGGCCCGTGTGGTCTAGTTGGCATATAAGGAACTATTTGACTTGCTTTGACCTTGCAGATTCATGAGCCAAAAAAAATGAATCAGGTTTTTACTGCGAGATTTTGATCCTATGATCAATGCCACTGACTCAGAAGTGAATGCAAAGTGCAAGGACATTCTACCACCATTATAGATCTATCTACTATGTTAGGGAATGTTTTCTGGTGCCGTTCTGTCTTCTCCAGGCTCTTTCTCATAGGGAATATCAGATTTTGGTACTCAAAACCACCAGATCTTTGATTGGATTTTCAGGGTGAGAAGTTATTGCTAGTAGGTGAGAAGTAAATGTAATGCAAAAAAAAAAATCCTCAGTTATGCCTGAACTATAAAGGCAATTTTGTGATCTTTTCTTAGGGGGACTCCTTTTCTAATTTCTCTACTACTGCTTGCAAGTTTGCAGTGTAAAATTCCCTTTGTCTTTGAGCTGTATAACATTCTATATCATCTCCTTCAGCCATCAATGTGTATGTGCATCCATCTTGCCTCTCATTGGTGTATTGTTGAGATCTGTGGCCTGCATATTGTATCTATTTTTGACCTATTGGATAATATATAAGTGAAATCCTTTTCCTTGTGTTATTTAGTTTGGTTTTCTAATCTATATGTGGTTGTTGATTGACACAAGTCTGGGTGTGTATGTCTTTTGAATGTTATCTTGGTTTTGTAGTCCATATATGGGCAGAAATGAGTCTGAATACTCTATTTTGGTGCATCACCTCCTTAGATTAGACTAGGTAGATTTTCTTTCATTCTCTCCTTCTCCCTTTTCCTCTCCAAGAGTAGTTAGGTGAGCCCTGATAGTAAGAGGAAGTCGGCCTTCTCTAGAGACTCAACCTCGCAGTTCAAGTCCCACAGCTTGGAGGTTATTTCCATGTTTCACTAGGTTGTCCACGCGCATAGGCCTTGGACAAGGGTGCAAACCTAAGTGACAACAAGTACCTTTCTTGACTTGTACACTATTCAAGGTATAATCAACTATACTTACAACTTCTCTCTAGTATTTCAAAGCAACATTCTTCTCCATCATGAGTGTTCTAGCATAGTCCATTATAGATCTATTCCTCTTTTAATCAATTCCATTTTGTGGAGGGGTTCTAGGGATGAATGTCAATCTTTTTATTCCTCTATCATTACAAAAAATCTCAAATTCATTTGATGTGAATTCTCCTCCTTTGTTAAATTGTAAACACTTCAGATTTTTACCTATTTCATTCTCAACTCTTGCTAGGTACCACTTAAACATTTGGAAGCCATTAGATTTCTTTTTAAAAACTATAGCTATCATCATTCTAGATTCTAGAATAATCATCAACAAACAACATAATATACTTTATCTCCTTTGTAGCTTTCCACCTCAATTGGTCTACACAAGTCAATATGAACAATCTCTAATATTTCCTTAGACGTATAAGTTTTACTATTAAAACTTGACTTTGTCATTTTGCCCAACTGACATTGTTTGCACATTACATTATCAGGCTTCTTCAACTTCGGTAATGTTGGGTGATGTGACGTGCTCCCCTTCCCACAGGTAGTTAATTATGCGGTGTTCCATGTTCACTAATAGTCATGGCTTTTGGTGCAATGGCAAATGGGTCCTACAATTGGTATCAAATCTTGATTTTGGCCTGGTCATGGGTTCAAATCTCCCTGGTGCCTTCCCAACCCACGTAAGTGCCTGGTATGTGCATCGAGGGGGAGATTGTTGGGTGATGCAACGTGCTCCCCTGCCCACAGGTGGTTAATTATGTGGTGTTCCATGTTCACTAATAGTCATCGCTTTTGGTGCAACGGAAAATAGGTCCTACAGGTAATCCTCTAACCTTTCTGATTTACTAATATTGACTAGGTTATCAAAATTGATATGACATAACCTTTTGTGTCATAGCCATACATCATCAAATTTTACAATTAGACAAGTAGCATCATCTATATCAAGATAGAATAGATTACTTGTAGTCTAATCACCTTTTCCAATCAGTCTTCCATTTGTGTCATATATCTTAGCAACCTTGTTTTCAAATTCAACCTTACATCCCAAATTATTCAATTGTGACGCACTCAAGAAATTATAGTTAACTCCTTCAACATAGTAAGCATTGTCACATAAAAAAATTATGTGAGCTTGATAGAACATTTTCCTTTTATCAAACATGGTACAACATTACCAAATCTTACACTATTTCCATCATAAAAATTCAAGGAAATGAACTTACTTTTGTCTCAAGTCATGTGATGTGAACACCCACTATCAATGATCCAACTATCATTCTTGTTTACATAGGTCATAAGTATAGTTGCCTCATCTTCATCGAGTTCGTCCTTCATTGCAACATATACTACTTCATCATCATGTTCATTAGATGTTTCCTCTTTAGCAATGTAGCATGACCTTTTGCCTTTATCTTTGTAGTCTTTATTGTCTTCATCTCTTCTACTCTTGTACTTGTCACCACTCTGTAGTTTTTCATCTTTGGACATCTAGAAGCAATATGACCAACCTCATTGCAATTCAAAAAAATGATAGGTAATTTACCTTTGAAATTACCTTTACCTTTGTGGAATCTTCTTGTTAGTAGTGCTTCAAGTTCTTCAACATCTTCCTCATCTATATCACTATGATTGGATACATATTTTATCATTTTCTTCTTCTTCTTCTCATCAAGTTCCTTTAATGACACTTTAGCTTTAAAAGGAGATTCAATATTCTCAGGTTTGTAATTATCAAAGTTAGATAGCTCAAAAATGACGAGTCTTCCTTCTAGTCCTTCAAGTGAAAGATCATTCCATGGCATGCATCTTAGTTCTTGAATTGCAAAGACTCTAATAGCATATACAAATAGTAGTGTTCTTAAAACTTTTCTTAACACAATATCATCATCTAATTTCCCATTAGCTCCTCTTATTGCATTAACTACTTCTTCTATCCTTGCAAAATATTGACCAATATTTTTGCCTTCTTCCATTCTCATATCATCAAACTTACCTCTGAGACTTTCAACTTTGTCTCTAAGAACATTGCTATTGTTAGGATAAACCACAAAAAGAAATAAAAAAACTACATGCAAATATAACCAATAACAAAAAATAATAGATCACACAGAAATGAACACAAGGCACCAAGATTTAACATGGTTCACCCAATCCCTAGGCTACGTCCACCAAACAACAAGTCCGATCTTATTACAATCCAGTGATTACAATCTACAACTCAATACCGCCACAAGAACCAATTTTGCATCACAACATAATGAAAAGTACCCAACCCTAAGCCCTTTTATACAAGTATTAAACTGCTTTAGGGTTATAACATGTCGGCCATATGTCGACCATAATATGTCGGCTACCATGTCGGCCACAGCCCAAAAAATTTATGAAGTATGTACAATACTTTCCTTATCAGTCACCACAATCTAACAATCTCCCACTTGGGGACTGATCAGGCTCCACACTAAACAACAATCTCCCACTTGGAGACTGATCCTATACCAAGACCACTACCACATGGGGCTACCACTAGATCAAACCACCCTAGACTCTGCTATTCTTTTATTCATGGTCAGTCTAAAAGACCAAACAAAGTTGAAGAGGAGTTGAGCTTCTCCCTTGTTACAACCTTTGTCAACATATCTGTTGAATTGTCATTGGTATGTATCTTCTCTAGCTTTAACTGTCCATCCTCCAAAACAGATTGAATGAAATGGTACCGCAACTGTATGTGTTTGGTCTTAGAATGCAGAGCTGAATTCTTAGAAAAATGAATGGCACTCTGACTATCTGTGAACAAATAATTATCTTTCTAAGGATGTCCCAATTATTCCAAGAAGAACTGAAGCCATATCATCTCCTTGGCTGCCTCTGTAGCAGCAACATACTTTTCCTCTGTAGTGGATAGAGCATTAATCTTTTGTAACCTAGAAACCCAGCTCATGGCTGCCCCACCAATAGTAAAGACATAATCTATAGTACTCCGCCTGGTATCAATATCCCCAGCCAAATTTGAGTCAACATAGCCCTGCAAATCAATAGTAGAGCCCCCTAAGTGTAAACACTTATTGGATGTTCCTCTCAAATATCTGAGAATCCACTTAACAACATTCCAATGCTCAAATCCTGGATGACTCATACACCTGCTAACGACTGCCACTGCATGTGCAAGATTTGGCCTAGTGCATACCATAGCATACATCAAGCTTCCTATAGCTAAAGAATAGGGTACCTTGGACATCTTATCCTCCTCTTCATGTGTCTTGGGACACATCTCCTTAGTCAATTTCAAATGACCAGGTAAAGGTGTGCTGACAGCTTTAGCATTCTCCATAGAGAAAAGTTACAACACCTTCTCAACATAATCAGCTTGAGATAGCGTCAATGTTCTTTTCTTCATACCAAGGATTTGTTTCACTACCCCCAAATCCTTCATAGCAAATGCATGTGCTAACTGGCATTTTAGCCCCTTAATATGATCCATGTTAGACCCAGCGACAAGCATATCATCAACATATAAACATAAAATAATGTAGCTATCATCATCCAACCTCTTAAAATAAAAATAGTAATCTGAATGACACCTGTTATATCCATGCTCATGCATAAAACTGTCAAATTTCAAATACCATTGCTGAGGTGCTTGATTCAAGCCATATAAACTTTTCTTCAATTTGCACACTAAGTTCTCCTTACCTTTGACCTCAAAACCCTGTGGCTAAGCCATATATATTTCTTCATCCAAATCACCATGAAGAAAGGCTATTTTAACATCCATCTGCTCTAAATGCAAATCTTCAGTAGCCACAAGACTTAAAAAAATACGAATAGAAGTCATTTTAACAATAGGAGAAAATATCTCATCAAAATCAATTCCCTTTTTCTGTGCAAATCCTTTTACAACTAACCTGGCCTTAAATCTTTTCTTACCTCCTTCCTCTTCTTTCAACCTATAAACCCACTTATTCTATAAAGCCTTTTTACCTACAGGAAACTTACACAAATCCCATGTCTTATTTTTTAGCAAAGAGTCCATTTCATCTTTCATTGCAGACTCCCACTGAATCTTAGTATCCACCTGAGGATTTCCTATGATTTTCCTCACTCAAAACAACACTGATCACATCATCATATTTTAGGGTACTAGATTTGGGAACAGAATTACTCATCGCCATTACCAAGCCATTCCAGCTTTCAGGTAAAGAACACAAAATCAAGAGAGCCTTAATTTCTTCATCAAAATTGATACCCAAAGAAGATAACTGACTAGTAATAGTATTAAACTCATTTAAATGATCTGCAATAGATCCACCTTTCTCCATTTTCATATTAAATAAATTTTTCATTAGAAATACCTTGTTTGAAGTGGAGGGCTTTTCATACAGTGTCGCTAGGGTTTTCATCAAATCTTCTATCGTATTTTCTTTTGTAATATTAAATGCCACTAATGGTGCCAAGCATAACCGAATGCTTCTAAGTGCCTTTCTGTCCAAAAGATCCCATTTAGCCTCTGACATAGTTCCTTGATTCTTAGCTTTCCCTTCCAATTACTTCCATAAATCCTTCTAATATAGATAGTCTGCCATTTTCATCTTCCATAATTGGAAGTTCTACCCATTAAACCTTTCAACCCTCATCTACCATCACTCCCACTCAATTGTGAGACTCCCACTTAATTGTGAGACTTTCTTGTAGAGGATAACTGAAAGACAACCTCACTCTGATACCACTTGTTAGGATAAACCACAAAAAGAAATAAAAAACTACATTCAAATATAGCCAATAACAGAAAATAATAGATCACATAGAAATGAACACAAGGCACCAAGATCTAACGTGGTTCACCCAATCCCAGGGCTACATCCACCAAACAACAAGTCCGATCTTATTACAATCCAGTGATTACAACCTAATTACAATCTGTAATCCCTTACAACTCAATACCATTGCAATAACCAATTTTGCATCACAACATAATGAAAAATACCCAACCCTAAGCCCTTTTATACAAGTATTAGACCACATTAGGGTTATAACATGTCGGCCATATGTCAGCCATAATATGTCGGCTACCATGTTGGCCACGACCCAAAACTTTTTTTTGAACCCCACTATTTATGAAGTATGTATAGTACTTTCCTAATCAGTCACCACAATCTAATAGCTATCCCCTTCATAGATGGTGTCTTTGCACTATCAAGACCTTTGATATCATCAAATTCAACATAACTTAGGGCAGAGGCAATCTCCAACATTTCCTAGTTATTTTCTTTCTCTTTCTCATATCCTTAGTAGTTGGGGCTCCAGTAGGACCAACATGCTCAATGGTAATGGTAGATTGTGCATGATCTCTAAGTCCTCCAAAGTGTAGCTTCATCAAAATTTTCCATGCAAGAAAGTTATCGTTGCTAAGCTTTGGTACTTCTCTTTTTGACATCTTGATCTTTTCACTTCTAGTACCTTCAAACTAGTCCTCTTTAAGCAGATGGCTCCGATACCAATTGTTAGAATACTTTAGACAAACTAAGAGGGGGTTAGGCTAAATTAGTTATCCAAGGTCAAGATGTATAAACAACTATCCATAGCTTACCAAACCCATAAAAAATTTATCTTCATCATGCATGCATCCATTAGATTATGCAATCACTTAAAAATTGTAGGTTACTATCAAATCTACTTGCAGAAATGTAAACATGAAACATAATAGATTTATCAATACACTTGACACAATGATTTACATGGAAACCTAATTTGAGAAAAACCACCAGTAATGTGCTACTCTTTTTCACTCCTCTGAAGTGATGCCCTGTGAAAGGCCAACACTGTTAAAGGTTACAATACACACTATTAAATATGACCATGTTGAAGGATTTCAATCACCCTGTTACGAGTGAGAATTTTTAGAGGACTTTAGACCATTCACTTGGAATGTCACTTAGTTAAAGGATTTACAAATGACTATTAGGTCAACCTTAATCCAAAGGATTTACCCTAGACTGATATAATTGTTATAGAGTAACAGTAAGGTTTGATCTAATAACAACTTACAACTTTATTTATAGATTACAAGTCACTATTTTAGTCCTCAATTTTGCTTGGCCTTCTTACATTTCAGCTCTAACAACTTTTTCACCCTTCAATCATTCATATCCTTAAGCCTTCTTGCTTAACATGCCAATGTAGTCTCTTTTCTTAGGTCACTTGATGAAGCAAAAACCCTTGACTCCTTGTATTCCTTAACTTCTCACACTTAACCACCTTTCCTTGTGATCAACCATTCCTATAAATAATAAATTAAGATCTTTTTCTGCTCATTTTCCATCATCCAAAATTAGGGTTAGGATAGATAAGGTAGGATACAATGAATCTATTCCAGATTCCATATCTCTTCTAGAAAATTCTTCTTGAATCCTCTTTGAACTTGCCTAAAAACATTTAACCTTAAATTCTGAACCACTAGCTCATCAATCTTATCTTCCACCTAGTTCACAAATTTCAAGAAAATAAACTTTTCAACTTAGATTCATCAAATTCGTGATCTTTTAAATAATGTAGTCACTTGGCATTATCTGGCTTCTAATGCTCAGCACACATTATGGTTCTTGGCATCCACTATGAATTTACTCGATACATACTAAAGTTTACTAGTACTTAGCATCAACTAAACTTCACTCAACATCCACTATACTACTCGACATACACTAGACTAAAATTTTACTTGGCTCCAACTAATTTTGTGCTCAGCTTGTACTGACTTTTCTCATCACCTACTCTCCACTAAGTCAAGCTTCGAAGACAACCTTTTGTGAAACTTTTTAGTGTAACAAGCCTTTGTAACCTTAAGCAGATTATCAATACATCATGTTATCACTATCTTAACTAATTATTGTACTTCTTTACATAATCATAAATAAATCTTTCCTATAGGCTCTATTGTTACATATTTTGATCAAATCCTCTTCATCAATCAACTAAGTGATAGTACTTAAATCATATAAGTAGTTTTCTTACCAATAATAGCAAGTTTGACATTAGTGACAACACAATGATTGAAACATGCAATGTTCTTCAACAATCTCCTTCTTGTAATATAATTACAACAATCTCCCTCAACAATGATCTTTTTCAATGTGATCTCAACAATCTCCCCCAGCAATGATCTCTTTCAATCTGATCTCAACATTTTTAAAAGCAAATGCATATTTGTTACCAGTATCATCTATTAAAGGTTTTTGCCAATATTTCTATACAATATTTAAGAACCTTTCACTCCTAATTTCACACCCAAGAAAAATATTTCTAATTTACATATGAATTAGGGTAGCTAAGGGTTCATATGGGGATGGAGCTTCAAGACCATGTGATAAAGCTAGAATCTCGATTGATAAAAAATTATCCATTTGTCCTAGAAAGCTTACTAGGGTGCTCAAACATGATTGATTTGGATCTTAGTAATAGTATAAAAGAGGGAACTAAAATATAAAAAGAGGTGAAGGGATGGTGATTTCAAATAACAAATGTCATATCCGATTTCTATCTAGTGTCTAGAGCTTATTTTGTGTATATATATGCACAATTAAAACTAGTCCTTGCTACATTTCCTTACCAAAGCCACAAAATGAGCATAAAAGTTTCAAATCTAATTAACAAACTCAAGAATAATTGACCAAATCCAAACGCATCACTCTAAGCGCTATTGTAGCCATTGCTAATTACAAAAGCCAGGGAAACAAAGATAGAAGCAATTGGAAAAAGTGCTAGTCTTAATAGATTAATCTCCTTGACTAATCTATTTGTTCAACAAATTGTAATTAGATAGTGCACATCTAGAGCATCCTCAATGAATGGAGTAAAAGAACTTCTTGTTTTGAAAGTGACAAGATTCATATCCTAAGAAAGGATTCATAAATATCCTAGCCTTAAAACACTTACAATAACTACAATAATATTTGTATCAGAACTCCACACAACCTATACATTTAACCCTCTTTATGGAATTGATTTTGGATTTGAAATATTTTCCCAACCCTAATTTGTGTTGTATAAATAAAAATAAGAATAGACCCAAAGTAGATTTTGGATTTGAAATACTTGCCCATCCCTACTCTGTGTTGTATAAATAAAAATAAGAACAGACACAAAGAAGAATTAGCATAGGATGTACATGGAAAAGGTAGTGGAAAAATAGAAAAACTTACCAATAAAGCCTCCATAGACACAAGGAGATCTAAAATCTTCAAGGAAGTTCATAAACTTACAATAGGACAAAAGCTTGTGAAAATGAGGATTCTTTGTGTGGGTCTTTTTTGGGATATTGAGTCAAAGTAAAAATTGAGAATTGTGTGCATTTTTCCTCAAAAAATAATAATAATAAAATAATTTAGTATTTTAAAATATTGAATCTCATTTAATATTAGAAAATAATGATATGAGAAAGGGAAATAAAAGTTGAAGCAAATGGACATTAATCATAACACTTGCTAAAGGTTTTCAAAATAGGGTGGAAAGCTAAGCATATTTTTCATCATTTTGTATTGAATATTTTTGATTCAATATATCAAGTATCCCAACACCTTTTTTCTATCATTATGATAACTTGACAATGTAGTTATTTCATAAAAATATTGTAACCAAGGTATTGTGATTATGATAGATCTTTTCTACCACCATTTCATTTATTATTTATTATGCATTGTAAGTTTATTAAACTAATGCTTCCATTATTTTATTTTTATTTTAATTACAGTTTTGATGTCTATATATATATATGATAAATAGATTAAAACTGATATTTTTTAATATATTATTTAATTATATATTAAACATATTAATATATTTCATTATACTATTATTATATATTTACTTAATATATGATTTTTAATCTTTTATAATTGCTAGGTTTTAGTCCAAGAGGGATCATGAAATCTCCTTATCCTCTACCAACATGGCCTTCAAGTGCATTATACATGTAGTGTGTGCATACTGTATCAAGCACATTTATGCCTTTATTTGAAGTGTTCATGAATTTCTCTCTTTGGTTTGGCTAATTTTAGATGGACTTGACCTTTGAATTTTGAGTGAGAAGATTTTCATAAGAACGAAGAGTGATTAAGTTAGAATGGTTTCAAGTGTAAAAAATTTGGGTGCAAATATTGTGGGAAATTTTTAAAATACATAAATTTTAAGTTTTGCATGAATTAGTTTCCTTCACGCTATAATATCATCTCATTTTCTTATTTTCTAATTGAAGGTCATAGATTGTCAACAAGAAAATTCTATTGTAGTAAGTCTTTCTTAACTAGGAATTAAGTTCTTGTTGCATGTATGAAGAATGTTGATTTTATTATCAATGCAATGTCAAAGCTCAACCACATTCATGATTGGGTGAATAAGTATTTAGTCATTTATTTAACAGTTTATTTAGTCACTTTTTCTTGGTTGATCTTGTGATTTAACCTAGCGACCAAAATAGTCACCTGTATGGTCATCTATAGTTGAAAATTAAAAAGAAATAGTAGATTGTGATCAGTTTTAGTCATGTGACTAAAAATTCAGTGTTGTGACTAAAATTTTTAGTTGCATAGTGACATATTTACCAAAATGTACTAGTGTATGTATCCCCATTTTCTATTCCAGAATAACAATTCCAATTCCCATATTTCTATTCCCATAGCCAAAGAGACCCTAAAGTTCCTACTTCTAGTTGGTGAGTTTTAGGGTAAGATTAAGTAAAACTTCATGATGTATTTAAAAAAATTCTTTTGAAAGCAAGTAAAGACTATTTTCTCTTTCATATAAAGAGTGTTCCTCATGTTTAATTAGCTATAGTAATACACGAGAAATAAAAGCTCTTGTTCCAATATATTATTTTATTAAATTTTGGTGAAGCTAAATAGCAATAGAAGTTGTATGGAACAATTTAAAATGTATAAAAAAGGTACACATATAACACTTTTGTATAAGAGAGATAAATCACAAAAAGTGTAATACCCTCAAACCACACAAACCAAAAGATAACCAAATGACCATAATCCAAATATAATTATAAGATTAAAACCCAGAGACTTTTTTTTTTACAATTCTTCAATACAATTAAATCTTCATAATTCAGGTACACTAAAGTACTCATAACAACAATGTAACATTTCAAAATATTACATCAGAGTATATAACATATCTATACTCTTTTATTAGAAGTAAAAAAAATTAAATACATTCAATTTAATCACTGAATTCTAAATGTTAAATAACCATTTCTTCTAAGTCCATAACCAAACCTTTCTTGAACCTAAAATCCAAAACAACACAACCACAACACACCAAACAGGGCTTAGAACACAAATTAAATCAATAAAACCTCCAATAAAACTACATGTTAGATTTTATAACAAAACTATATTCATTTAATCCAGATAATATAATTTTCTTTCCGCATTCAATTATAAAGCAAGTACATAATTTTTTCATGTAGATATGCAGAAATAAACTCGCACAGATTATGACAAGGTAATGATCTAGTAGTCCATGGGTGTCAACATAAGAATCTACGTTTAGCCACTTGTAGAACTCATTATGCCAGGTGAAACCATAATGTTCTTATCTTATTATATGATTCCCAACCCATGAAATTTTAAATATTACCAATTGATTCAATAAATGTCATAAACTTTCCCATAAGGATCTAGACTAGTGTCGGAGGGCATCCGGCAACATAATTCCATCACCACAAGTTACTCGCTTTATGACAGCCACCCATTCTAAAGGATCACAGTTGCATAATCTAACACACACTTTAGTTTAATTATACTAATTGGAAGAAAACATAATTTAATTTTCCAATTCCAACTAATACACTTAATTCATTTGCTTCAATATAACAATTGCACAAGCAAACAGAAATACCTTAAGAAACCATTTTCAAACTTTCAAAGTACCAAATGAAAGCATATTTGAATTCTTTCAAGCAATCCACAATTCTTATTACAAGACAACCATGTCCCTTTTATTTTCACAAGTAGCCACGCTTTTCAACTACATAACAACTTTATTCAAATTAAATAATAAAGAATTGACTTTTTCTAAACTCATTATATTTATATTTCATTTTAAAATACCAATAATAAAATTATCCACTTATACTATTACTAACTGACATCAGATTATAAAAATTAATCAACTTCCTTTTTCCAAAACTAGTAATCACAATAGCCTTTTTATTATTAATATAAATTTAAATTCTAACAATCTATTCATAAAGAAATACATATATGTTGATACATATAAATACATACATACATACATACATACATACATACATACATACATACATACATACATACATACATACATATATATATATATATATATATATATATATATATATATATATATATATACACGTACTCACTTACGTATACCAATATATTGGTACACATAAGTGAGTACGTGTATATATATATATATATATATATATATATATATATATATATATATATATATATATATATATATATATATATATATATATATATATATATATATATATATATATATATATAAAGCCTTAAGAATTTAAAGTTAGAATTAAAATAGATAATAATCTTTTTCGCTGAAAATCTAATAACTAGTCATTAACAGATAATACAATTTTCACTACTTTAATAAGTAACTGTTTGACAATATATCGATGTCAAAGTAATTGTTTTGTTTTAGTGTTCTTGTACCAAATTTGATGAAACATAAATTTCCAAATCTCCTAAATCCGATACAGCCTATAAAGTAACCATGTTTGCATTTTGATGATTAATACTAATCATAAGTTAACAGCCGCTATGAATTTTACTATGCTATGGTTTATCACAAACTGTCGTAACCAACATAGTTCATAGTAAAACTCTATTGTTTGCTTTAAATGAAAAACCTGAATTCAAAAAACTTACTAAGGCATTTGACAAGATCTAAAACCCTATTCAAAATGTTAATCCTGAAATTGTATGTATATTTCACACAGAATTTTTGAAACCCACAATTGCAAAAAATGTAATAATTATGAGCCTATATCATCAGACTCTAAATACACATTAATGTTGATGATAAATAGCAGCTGATTTACATCTCATACAAACATTTTTGTTTTAAAATGTTATCTTATTCCAATACCAAAACAAAGTTTATAGCATTGTAAAATGTTTAATGACAACCGTTTGACAAAATAACCCACCTCTGTTACTTGACTATGCCCTTGGTTCACAAGCGTGACCCATAAATCACTGCAATTTTGTGGCCATGATCAAATGTCACCACAAACTTTTAACCAAGGCTGAGTCGCAAATAGTAAACAAAATATTAAACACAAAACAAGGTACTCACAAAGCTCGGCTCTTATAACAGTCATAAATCATATGCTTGTTACTAAAACCCATAAACAAACACATAATATACAACGAAACCCACATACAACAACCTTTACAAAGTAAAATCCTGATACCCACACTCAAGTATGAATATATACAGAGCCCAGCAACATAAAAATGTTGAACCCTGCATGTATCCATGCTTGGATGTCAATATACATTAATAAATAAAACTTTAAACATTCTTACATTCATACACCCTTACACCCAAGTCTAGGTTTCCACAAAATTTTAACAATGAAAATATTAAACTTTGCATACACCCAAATTTGGGTGTTGAATTTTCCTTGCAACAACATTGCATTCAAAAGAAAACACCATAATCATTAAAACATTAAAAAAAAATGGAGTTAAAGAAAAGCCCCCTGCCTGTATATATGTGATATGAAACACAAGCAAAGCTGTCTGAATAGTCCTCTTCCCAAAATTAGTAGCCCAAGCCTTTAAACCCTCAAAAACTAGACACAGAGATACCAGACAAACTTTCTCAATAGCGGTAACTGAGAAAGAAAGAAAAAATAAATAAAACCATGAAATGACAGAACCATAAAGAGAACAAAAACATGAACCTCTATAATGCTGGTAAGAAATGATATTTTCCATCATGGTCATCAATTTCCCCATGAAAAAGTAGAGAAACCCATTCAACAAGCTTCCATAATCCCCAACAATGGCAGATTGAACTCGGTAATCACCAAACCAACATGATAGACCAATACACAATTCAATGCTCATAACTGTGAGCTTATCCCTTAAACCCACTTTCTTAGCCTCTTCCAACACATGGCGATAGAAGTACCATATACGACTTGCAAGCATTAAATTGCATTTGCATTGCTGCCTCACACCAAAACCCAAAACCCCTTGCCAAGTCCTTGATAATGCCAGGTGTAGTTAGGCATCAATAACTTAGGCTATGCATAAGTTTAGGTTTTAAGACTCCATATGTTAGGTTAGTTTAGACACTAACTCATATTAACATAGTATTAGGTACTACCATTAATATTAATATTTATATAAATATTAATATTGATATTAATATTAATATTAATATTAATATTAATATTAATCCTAATTAACATTAATATCATTGCTAATCAATAAGTATACATATATGCATACGTATAATTATAACTTGTATTAATATAAATACAAGAACATAAATATACCACAATTCCATATACATACACACACACACACACACACACACACACACACACACACACATATATAATTATACATATATATATATAATTATATATATGTGTATATATATGTGTGTGTGTGTGTGTGTGTATATATATATAATTATTTTATACTAATGCCCTCATATATATATATATATATATATATATACTTAAAAACTGGCAATGATAGATTCCAGGTATTGATAATATTTTAAAACCACTATATATATAAATCTGAAAGTACAAACCAGACAATTAGAAACACTAAAACCAAACTAACATTGCTCTATTATTTAAACTTTCAATCCTGAATCGAAATTGATTTAGATATTAAAATTCTGCATAAAACACTATACTGACAACATTAAATCATCAGTTCTGAGAATCAAATTTTAGCAACTTCTGAAATCTTGTAGAGTTTATCATAATAATGCCATAATTAAAGTGGCTTTAACAAGTACAAAACCATCTAGAAAAGTAACCTAATCACAGATTCCAAGGTGAAAGATGTAAAACTGTCAAGGCCATGTCACCCTCTCCCACTAGCTTAGGCTTACTCCTGGAAGCTTGAAAAAAATGAGGATGTGAAGCTTTCATTGCCCCGTTATCTTCCCAAGTTGCAAATGTATCATCATTATGATCCCATAATACCTTTACCTATTCCACCTTGCGACCTCTGAGATTTAGCTCTCTTTGCTGAATGATCTACACTGGTTCCAGCATTAATTGGCCATCCACTACTTGTAATGCATTCCAATTCAGAACATGAATGATATCAGGTATGTATTTCCTCAAAATAGACACATGAAAGACATCATGGATTTGACATAGGCTGGGAGGCAAAGGAAATCTGTAGGCAACCGAACCAACATGTCCAAGAATTTCAAATGGTCCCACAAAATGTGGAGACAACTTGGAACCTTTACCATATCTAATAGGACTTGTTTGGGTTTGATGCGCAAAAATACTTTGTCCCCAACCACAAACTAACGCTCAATCCTATGCAAATTTGCATACTTTTTCTATCTATCCTATGCTACAACAAGGTGTTCCCTAATTCGTTTCACTTGTTGTTCCATAACTTGGAGCATTTCAGGACCTAGGAGAATTCTATCTTCTAAATTATCCTACCTCAAGGATGTTCTACATGGTTTTCCATATAAAGCTTGAAATGGAGCCATAACTATAGAGCTGTGATAACCGTTATTATAAGAAAATTCAACTAAATGCAATAATTCTTCCCATTTGTTTTGCCTATCCATGACGTACATTCTAAGCATGTATTCTAGAATCTTATTTACATGCTCAGTTTTCCCATCAGTCTCAGGATGATATGTAGAACTAAAATTTAGTTGAGTACCAAATTCATGTTGCATAGACCTCCAAAGAGAAGATGTGAAAATTGGGTCCCTATCTGATATGATCTTCTTCAGAATCCCATGCAGTCTTACTATCTGTTCCATATAAATATGTGCTACAAATGCAACATTACATGAAGATCTCACTAGAATAAAATGTGTAACTTTGGTTAACCTGTCAACTACAACCATGATTTAATCATGTCGCCTAACTGATAAAGGTAACCCCATGATAAAATCAATGGAGATGGTATCCCATTTCCATCCAGGCACACTGTGAGATTGAAGTAAACCAACAGGATGCTGATGTTCAGCTTTCATCCTTTGACATTCTAGACATCTAGCAAAAAAGTCAGCAATATCCCTCTTCATACCTAACCAATAGTAATGTTGTTTAAGATCAACATTCATTTTCTTAACACTAGGATGTGCTGAATAGGGTGCTTTATGAGCTTCTGACATAACCAAAATTCGTAGTTCTCCAATTTTAGGAACATAAATACTACCTCTGTAGATCAACAATCCATCAATGCTAATAGAATAACCTTCAAATATACCTTCTAACGTGCTACCACTATCTATAATAGCCTTGACATCTAAAAACCAAGGATTAGAAATCGGATTTTGTAATATTTTCTCCTTCAAATCCATTGTGAGAATTAAAGAAGAAAGTTTGTGATATCTTTTGCTAAGTGCATCAGCCACCTTATTCTCTTTACCTTGCACATATTTAACTTCAAAGTTATATTCACCCAAAAATTCCATCCATCTGCACTGTCATGCATTAAGATTTGGCTATGTGAAAATATATTAAAGACTTCTATGATCAGTACGTAACTCAAAATGCTGTCCAAGGAGAAAATGTCACCATTTGGTCAATGCATGCATTACTGCAGCAAGTTTCAAATCGTGAGTAGGATAGTTTCTCTCATGGTCCTTGAGTTTCCTAGATACATATGCAATCACCCTACCATCTTGCATTAAAACTGCTCCTAATCCATCTAAAGAAGCATCTATGCAAACCACAAATTCTTTACAAGGATTAGGTACCACCAATACAGGTGCACTAGTGAAACGTTCTTTAAGATGCTAAAAAACCTCTTCACACTTATCTGACCAGATAAATTTCTTACCTTTTCTCTGAAGAGAAGTGATAGGATGTGCTATTTTTGAGAAATTAGCCACAAACTTTTGGTAATAACTAGCTAAACCCATAAAGCCTCTCACTTTAGACACGTTTGTAGGTGTTGGCCACTCTACAATAGCTCTAATCTTAGTTGGATCCACAGCTATTCCATCCACTGTTATAATGTGTCCAAGGTAGTTTATTTTTTATTTGAAAAATTCACACTTATCAGGATTAGCATCCAACTTATTCCTTTGGAGACATTCAAAAACTTGTCTCAAATGTTGTTCATGCTCCTCCATGGAGTTAGAATAAACAAGAATGTCATCTAGAAAGACAACTACAAACTTATCAAGGAAGGTTCTAAAAACTCCCTGCATCAGACTCATAAATATTGATGGTGCATTTGTTAAACCAAAAGGTACAAAAATGAATTCATAATGCCCATACCTAGTTCAAAACATTGTTTTATGAATATCAGCTTCTTGAATTCTAAGCTGATGGTGTATATGAGCAATGTTAGTATGCTAATAGAAACCAAATTTAAATAAAGCTTCTACAAACTAAACAAAATTCATAAACTTCAAGATAGACTAAGATGAGCTCTCAATTGAGAAAATGAGCCATTAATGGACTCTCTCAATAAGAAGCTCTCTTGTTGAGTAGCTTTATCTAAATGGATAGGATGTATGCTCAATATGCTTCCAAAGGCTTCAATGGATGATTGTGGATTTTTGGTGTGGATAGATGGCTTTAGTATGGATTTGGCTCTCAAAATAGCATTATAACTTTACTTCATGGATTGTGTTATTTTGTAAAGGGGAAGGATCCAACTTATAGGCAAGAGGCTTGAGGGATTGAGGGCTAAGATGCAAGGATGGGAAAAAGCTTATGGAAGGCTCAGATTGCATGAGAGGAGAGCACATGGATTGTGCTTCCTTATAGCCAATCAAGGAGTGACACATGTCACATGGTGAGAGGATGGAGGAAAGGGAAAGGATGAGTCAACAAAGGAGGCTCAAGAGATAAAATCTTCATAAAGACCCTCATAATGACTTGTAAGAGCAATAAAAGGGCTTGTAAGAGTCATTTATGACCTAGTGGACTTCATAAAGTTTTATGGTTGAGATATTTTGAGGGTGATGAGAGAAAATTCGACTTGGACTTGATTAGGAAGGTTTTAAGCTTGCTTAGGCTTGTGCAAATGATTAGAGGATGGATTAGGATGGTTTAGGATCTGCTTAGGGATAGGCAAGTGGATGGCATTTAATGAGGGTGGGTGAAGGAGGAGATATTTGTTAGCTTTGGCTTGGGTTAGTAAGTCTTAACCCATGTTTAGGGAATGTGACAAGGTTAGGAGGGGATTAGGATTAGGTTTAAAGACATCTTCTAGAAGAGTCTAGATTTTGGAGGAGGATAAAGACTTTCTAGAATAGTCTAGAATTTCCTAGGATGAGGATGGAGACTTTCTAGAAGAGTCTAGAACTTCTTAGGATGAGGATACATTAGATTTTTAGGAAATAAATAAAGTTTTATTTATTTCAAGGGTTTGGGTTGAGGAGATATTTATTAAAACTTTTTTAATAAACATGAGGATTAATATTTAATCTTAATTAAATATTTTGAGTTGGGATTAGGGGTAGGAAATGATGGGATTGGCCTTTAATCGAAATTAAAGAAGGATTAGAAGATTTTGGAAGAGGTTATTGGTCATAAGGAAATTGGCCAAGTTTTGCGCAAAAAATAATTTTTTTATTTATTTTAGGATTTTTGGTCAATTTATTAATTAAAAAATTAATAAATAAGAAAATAATGTTTAAATAAGATTTAAACATTTTTGGGAGGGATTCCTTAATTAAATATTTTTAATTAAGATAAAGGGATTTAATGGCATAAAAATAAATAAATTAATTAATAAATGATGATGTCATCAGGACTTTTTCAGAAAATAAAAATACTTTATTTTCTAAAGGTTTTTAGGTGTCTACAGATGGTACCCAAATTTAAGATCAATTTTAGAAAATACCTTAGCACCCTTCACCTGATAAAATAAGTCATCAATTCTAGGTAACATATACCTATTCTTGATAGTAACTTTATTCAACTATCTGTAATTGATACACAGTCTAAGAGATCCATCTTTCTTCTTAACGAAGATAATGGGTGCCCCCCAAGGAGAGACACTAGGTCTAATTAGTCCTTTCTCAAGAAGTTCTCCATGTTGAACCTTGAGTTATACCAATTCGTGTGTTGTCATGTGGTAAGGAGTTTTAGAAATTGGTTCAGTTCTAGGCACAAGATCAATCCTAAAGTCTATTTCTCTCTTGGGTGGAATACCTAGAATTTTTGTCGCAAAAATATCAAAAAATTCCTTTAGCAAAGGATGGTATAGACTAGTTTTCTTTGCCATGGGTTCAGAAAAATCACTAACAAAAACAGCAAACAGCTTGCAGCCTTTCCCTAAACACCTTTGAAGTTGTTTAGAAGAAATGGTTCTAA
Organism: Cupressus sempervirens; assembly: GCA_028749045.1. NCBI lineage: Eukaryota > Viridiplantae > Streptophyta > Pinopsida > Cupressales > Cupressaceae > Cupressus > Cupressus sempervirens. The sequence continues at coordinate 379,862,066 of CM053789.1, forward strand.
TAGAAAAAGGCCTTTTAATTCCTGATATGAATTTACTTGCTCCAAAATCATCAATGCACTCAATAATCTTTTCGTTGCAATCAATTATAGCTTGGTGCTGATCCAACCAGTTCATTCCTAGAATTATATCATAGGTTCCTAAAGGAATAACTCTGAGGTTTTCTATAGTGGTAAATGCCTTAACATGAATTTCACAAACTACTGCAATCAGTCCAGTTTCTACCTTAGATCCAGAAGCTAACTCAACTTGCCATGCCAACTCAGCCTTTTTCACAGGAATATTACAATGTTTAACCAAATTGGCAGAAATGAAAGAATCAGTGACACCTTAGTCAAGTAAAATGGAAATTTTTGTACCTTGATAAGTACCTTTAGCCTCAATCAGCATGTTCTGATGTTCTACTTGATTATGATCCATAGTAGCAAAAATACGGTGGTTCCTTCTAGAATCTCCAACAGTAGCTTCAGAACCCGATGCTCTTGGCCTACCTTGATTATTGCCTTTAAGAGGGAAATTCCATTGTAAATGACCCAACTGCCCACAATGCCAACATTCTGCTCCTCTTTTGGTACACTTATCCTATGAGGAATTTTCTTGTAGCGGTGCAAAACTCTGTTTCACACTTTCAACAGGCTTAATGGATTTAGGTAGTTCAAGGACCTTAAACCCCTTGTTTGACTTGGTAAATTTGTTGAATTTTTCCTTTTGAGATTTACTACCATAGCCACTGGGTGCTGCCTTAGAATCATCCCTGAAGGATTTTTGACTTTTATTGCTGCTTGGAACAGGTGGGTTAACAACACTTTTGGTTGAAAAACCAGATTTCATTTCAGCAAGCTTAGCCTGATCAATAGCTTCCTTAATAGTTCTTGGTTTGAAATTTCTCACTTCCTCACCAATCCTAGGATTTAATCCCCTGATAAAGTGCTGCACCAAAGGTTTATCACCTTCATTCCAACCAAAATACTTCTTTAGCTAGAAGAATTTTCTTTTGTACATTTCCACTGTTGAATTCCCTTGAGAAATGCTAAAGAATTCCTTAGACCTGGTTTTCTGCCAATACTCAGACATGAACCTTTCTCGAAACCTCTCTAAAAACAATTCCCAAGTGACTTGAGAAATGTGAAGTCCAAGGTGTTCTAATTCCATTTCCCACAAAATTGATGCAAAAGACCTTAACTGCATTGTAGTCCAGTGAACTTTCATATTAGTGTGATAATCAAGCAGAATAAAACATCTTTCCATGTTTAGAAGCCAAGCGTCAACTTCATTACTAGCTTCAATTCCATTAAAATATGGACCTTTGAGCTTTGAAATGTCCTTAAGCTGAGTCCTGATAATAGGATCTACTACTACAGCCTGATTGACATTGGGAATCTGAATACCCATAGCATTTTCTCCCCCACCAGGAATATTATTCCTAGCTTCAATCCCATCTAAACATCCAAGAATTTGCTGAATAATATCAGCTTGAAATCCCTCTTACTCTTCAACATGAGGAATTTCATCATCAAGCATTTCTTGATGAACTTGACCCCTACCTAGGCCACGACCTCTACCTTGGCCACGACCGTGGCCTCTATATCCACCTCTGCCTCTACCTGCATTGGCATCAGCATTAGGGATACCTCATCCCTGTGCTCCTCCTGTAACAAGAGGCATACTGGAATCCCTATAAAAGATATTAAATTAAAATCTCATGGAAAGCATAATGAAATCCCTATTAAAACCTATCGAGTCTCGAGTGTTTAAACCTGGCTCTGATACCAAATGTAATACCCTCAAACCACACAAACCAAAAGATAACCAAAAGAACATAATCCAAACATAATTATAAGATTAAAACCTCAAGTTTTTTTTTTAAATAATTCTCCAATACAATTAAATCTTTATAATTCAGGTATAGTAAAGTACTCATAGCAACAATGTAACATTTCAAAATATTAGATCAGAGTATATAACATATCTATACTATTTTATTAGAAGTACAACAATTTAAATACATTCAATTTAATCACTGAATTCTAAATGTTAAATAACCATTTCTTCTAAGTCCATAACCAACCCTTTCTCGAACCTGAAATCCAAAATAGCACAACCACAACACACCAAACAGGGCTCAGAACACAAATTAAATCGATAAAACCTCTATTAAACCTACATGTTAGAGTTTATAACAAAACTATATTCATTTAATCTAGATAATATAATTTTCTTTCCACATTCAATTATAAAGCAAGTATATAATTTCTTCACGTAGATATGCAGAAATAAACTCGCACAGATTATGACAAGGTAATGATCCAGTAGTCCATGGGTGTCAACATAAGAATCTACGTTCAGCCACTCATAGAACTCATTATGTCAGGTGAAACCATAATGTTCTTATCTTATTATATGATTCCCAACCCATGAAATTTTAAATATTGCCACTTGATTAAATAATTGTCATAAAATTTCCCATAAAGATCTAGACTAGTGTTGGAGGGCATCCGGCAACATAATTCCATCACCACAAGTTACTTGCTTTATGACAGCCACCCATTCTAAAGGATCACACTTGCATAATCTAACACACACTTTAGTTTAGTTATACTAATTGGAAGAAAACATAATTTAATTTTCCAATTCCAACTAATACACTTAATTCATTTGCTTCATTATAACAATTGCACAAGAAAACAAAAATATCTTAAGACTAATCATAAGTTAACAGCCGCTATGAATTTTACTATGCTATGGTTTATCACAAATTGTCGTACCCAACATAGATCACAATAAAACTCCATTGTTTTCTTTAACTGACAAACTTGAATTCATAAAACTTACTAAGGCATTTGACAGGATCTAAAACTGTATTTGAAATGTTAACCCTGAAATTGTATGTATATTTCACACAAAATTTTTGAAACCCACAATCGCAAACAATGTAATAATTATGAGCCTATATCATCAGACTCTAAATACACATTAATATTGATGATAAACAACAGCCGATTTACATCGCATACAAACATTTGTTTTTTTAAATGTTATCTTAATCCAATACAAAAAACAAAGTTTATAGCATTGTAAAATGTTTAACAACAACTATTTGAGGAAATAACCAACCTCTGTTACTTGACTATGCCCTCGGTTCATAGTCGTGACCCATAAATCACTGCAATTTCGTGGCAGATTCTAGCTACTTATAATATTTTAAAACTACTATATATATAAATTTTAAAGTACAAACCAAACAATTAGAAACACTGAAACCAAACTAACATTGCTCTATTATTTAAACTTTCAATCCTAAATCGAAATTGATTCAGATATTAAAATTCTGCATAAAACACTATACTGACAACATTAAATCATCAGTTTTGAGAATCAGATTTTAGCAACTTCTAAAATCTCGTAGAGTTTATCATAATAATGCCATAATTAAAGTAGCTTTAACAAGTACCAAACCATCCAAAAAAGTAACCTAATCACAGATTCCAAGGTGACAAATGTAAAACTGTCAAGGCCATGACAAAAAGAAGATGACTATGTAATTATAGTTATTCACCATAGTTGCAATCATATGTGCACTAGAGGTACTTGTTCTCACAAACCATTTTTAATAACATGTGGATTACTTGTGTGAAAATGAACCTTAATTCTTCCTCAACACTCTAATCCTAGCATACAACATAAATTTCCTTTAGCTCCTAACTATTTGAAACTACCATATTTTGTTAAAAGGCACATAAAACTTATTCTATAGTAGGTTTACGTGAAATTTAACACGTAGCCAATACCAAATTTATTTTTGGCTAAGTTGGATGATTAGAGTGTCATTTCCAATTCCAAGCCTCTATTTAACTATTACACAACATTTCATGCACCATTAAGACACACAAGTATTAAAATGACAAGGAATGATTATCTCATAGATGTTTGTCATTCCCAAAGAGAAAATTCTAGTGCAAAAAAATAAGACACTGACAACTATGGTATGATCAATCTCCACAAAATCATATTTACATGTCTTTCTCTTCACAACTTGATTTTCCAAGTGACCAATCTAATTTTCCAACTTCTTGAACAATTTATGGAGAGGCCCAAAAGTCCATATTCCTTGGAGCCATTTTGTTAGATAATCCACATGCCATGTTTGTGCTTCCAGTGTTTCACATGCTTCAAAGGTGCAAATGCAAACCTAAAGAGAGAAAATAAGTGGGTAAAAAATGCTTGTGTTGTTTGTCAAAAACAAAAAAACTACCTGAGCAATGAAAAGTGGTCTATTTCCTCATGAGAATGTGGATTTGAAACAAGATGGAGTCTTTAGGGAGGCTTGTGACATATTAAAGTAGAATGCAAAAATCTATAAAATTGACAAATAAGAATGTAAAGGCTGTGATAAAATGATTAATATTTGTCTCGATTTCTTAAAAAATAAAAATTTATCATATTACTTTTTAATTGTCTTCATCCATTTCACCAAACTTACTATTCAATCTCACTTTAATTATCCAAGATAGTTGTGACCAAACCTTACTATGATTTTGGATGAATAATTAAGACAAAGGAGGACTCCTAACAGAAATAGATGTATTTCAACACATATTTCTTGAAAAGTTTATATTTAAATATAGATTTATGAAAAGAATGAAAAGATATATCCATGCACATTTTTAAGTTAGTTATACACACAAAAATAATTGAATTAAAAAAATACTATATATAAAGCTTGATAGATGATGTAACCCCAATTTTAACATTTTATCAACATCTAAATTCTAGTTTTTATTTTATTAAAGACTATATTTGGTTCCTCATTTAAGTTTGAGAGTATATGGTTTAGACACCCACACTTTGAGGTTTTATTAAAACAATGGTGGATTTATGCTCCCTTTGGTAGATTCATTAAGCTCTAGCTAAAGGATTGGAATGACAAGGTCTTCAAAAATATTTTCAAGAAAAAAATGGTGGTTAGTAAACTGCTTGCCAAGATTAACCAATATGTCATCCAACATGGGCTAGATTTAGTGACATATGATAAGAAAATATCTCTACAAGTTTATTAGAATGAGCATTACGATTGGGAAGAAGTATAGTGGAGATAGAAATCAAGAGAGTTGTGGCTTAAGGAAGGAGATAAAAACACTAAATTCTTTCAAACTTTAGTAAAACAAAACAAGGTTGCTTCTATTATATATTCCATAAGATATTTTGATATTGGTTGTCTTATTGAAGATGCACTAGGTATTCAAAAGGAAGGGGTAAAATTCTTTAGAAAGTTGCTTGCTTCCCCAACTTTAGTTTCAACCTTAGATGCTTTAGTTGATCATCTTCTGGCATATATTCCAAGCTTAGTTTCAAGTGGTGATAATAAATTATTGTTAGCCACATTTACTCTTGAGGAAATTTGAAAATTGGTCTTTTGATTTCCTTTGGAAAAATCTCTAGGGCTTGACAATTTTACAACCTTATTGTTTCAAACATGTTGAGATGTTATGTGTGTTGACCTATTAGCAACCATGAAAGAATCCAAAAGAAATGGTTCTATGCTAAAATGTTTTAATGCTACAAATATTTATCTCATCCCAAAAGTTGTAGCTCCTATTACATTTGCAAACTTTAGGCCTATTTCCCTTTACAACATTGTATACAAGATTATTAACAAGACTATTTACTTAATTCTTCAACATCTTATTCCCTCAATTATATCTTAGGAACAAGGTGGTTTCATACTGGGCAAAAAAAAGAATGGAAGGGGCCTTAGTTTCCCATGAAGTTCTTCATTCCATTCATTCAAACCAATAGCCTAACTTTGTTATTAAATTAGATATGATGAAGGCTTTTGATAGGGTCTATTGGGATTTTATGTTCAAAGTTATTACATAATTTGGATTTGTGAAAAATGGTGCAAATGGACCAAAGCTTGTGTCTCAAGGGCTTGGTTTTCATTTCTTATCAATGGTCATCCAATAGGGTTCTCTTCTACTCAAGGAGCAAGAGAGAGTGAACCATTATCCTCATTCCTCTTCATAATCATGGTAGATGCATTTAGTAGGAGAATTTCTAGATATTATGAGAATGGTCTCTAGCAAGGGACACACATCTCAAGTACATCCTTGTTTGTAACCCACTCATTTTTTGTAGATGATACTATTCTATTTGGTAAATCCTTTGTCATAGAGGTAAGAAAATCCAAATGTCCTTGGATTTGTATACTTCAGTTTCTGGCCAAAAGATCAATGCCAACAAAGCAAAAATATTTTTCTTCAACACAAAAATATACATATCAAATAAGATTGTTAAGATTTTGGGACTTTTGGTTGACAAACTCCCCTCTACTTACCTGGGGATTCCCTTCTTTATGGGGGCCAACAAAGCTTCATATTGGTCTGGTGTGGTAGAAAGAATTACAATTAGGACCTTAGCTTGTGTAATGTCCCCATTTTAGCAGTTGACCAAGTGTGTGTGCGTTAGCCTTGTTCTACATGGTCCTGAGGGCTAACGAAGGGTTTAATGGGATCTTGGAGTGTTTTGGCCTAGTCATTTCCAGTTTGGGCCAAAACGAAGTTGATTTACTCAGTTTTAGGCATACTTACTATTTTTAGTAAGTCGGCAGGATACAGTGCAGGTCAATTTTGGTGATTGGATTTGATACTCCTCGGTGAGAGCTTTCCGATGAGCTATCACTCGCATTATTCAGAGTTCGATTGCTAATACATTTTAATGCCTGAAGTTTTATTAAAGTAACATCTAATTTAATTGTAAAATATTAAAGTGTTACTTTAATATTTATTTTATAGTGATGTGTACCCAAGGGAGACATAAGGGGTATTTTAATATATGTTTTATATTACACATCTTTTATCCCACATTGCCCATATGAGTTGAGCGGACCCGTGGGAATAGAATAAAAGGAAGCATATGTGGCTTCATTAGGCAGGTTGAATATGAGAAAAAATTGGTGTGTGAGTTTTAGCTTTGTTCTTGGCATTTGAGGACGTCTATCCTCTCTTGTAACATTCTAGACATCATTCCCTTGGGGTTTGGCCTTTGGAATTCTTTCTTATTGGCTTTAGTATCAGGCAGTTTAGTTGCATTTCCGGCTACAGGCAGATTTGATATTTTGCTCATATCTTCTTCACTACTTGTCCAACACTTATGCCGCTTGGAGGGAATGGTATTATGAAGGTAGTGGACTGATTGGAGGACAAAGTATTGTAGCAGCAAGTTTGTAAGCATGGGCTGGAGTATTATGACAATATTGCTGAAGTAATTAGTGAGTTGATAAATCTGCCATGTATTTGGTTTTATGAATTCTGAAAATAACATTTTATTAGCAGCAGTTCATTTCCACTTTGCATATTGTTGTAGTTTCTCTCTTGTTTATGTTGTATGATACCAATTCCATGCACAAAACACAACAAACAAATAAACGTTTGATTTCCAGAGTTATAAGGGGTTTTAAGAGGTTGCATGCAAACTGTTTGACAAAATTCATTTCAGCAAATTGGTTTAGTTTTATGGGACATCCAGGGGTGTCCATTACAGTGGTATCAGAGCTATAAGTCCTGCCATCCTATGGAGGTCTTATAGGGAATTTGGAACAGCCAGATAGAGGGAAAAAGTAAGTAAAAAAAACACAGGCTAAGCATTTATGTTTGAGCATGCGACAGGGGTCTTATAATTTCCGCGATACCAGAGCAAGACAAAATAGGATTTCAGACTTGCAAAGAAAATAGTCTAGTACATCCGTGCAGGGGGACATTGAATTCAACCATACAGACACAGAGGAGATATTCTGTGATCAGAACAATAATATGGGTGATCGAGATGACAGGAATACAGGATTAGGCGGAGGCAGAAATGCTGGTCTAGATCAAGGGGAGGTACTATTTCGACAGTTACTGGATACATTAGAGCAGGGGCAGCGTATGCAGCAGGAGCAGAATAGGCGAATGGACATGATGTTGCAGCTCATGGCTAGACAGATGGGTGTCAATATTAATCCAGGTGATGCCAACAACAGAAACAATAACAACGAGGGAAACAATAACAACGGGGGAAACAATAACCATGAAGGCCAAGGCAACAACAATGGTCCTGAGAATAGCATTAATGGTAATAATGGACACGGCAACAATGGGAATGAGGCTGATAACTTTAGACACGTTGCACGCCCAGCACGGACTGTGAGCTCGAGACCTCTTCTACCCACTTTTCCACCCAGAGATCCAGTTCATCCAGTAAATGAACCGCAGATTACCGAGTTACAAGATCAGTTCAGGAGGGACTGGGAGGCTAGTGGACCAGAGTTTCAGGCAGATATTTCTCTTAGAGATTATATGGACTTGAGGATGAGACACATTCCTAAAGCAGGAGGGAGGAATCAAAACTTTGAGCTGAGGAAGAAAGTTGGAAAACTTTCTTTACCTTATTATGATGCTTCAGGGAAGATGATTGCACGAGCTTGGGTGCAGAAGGTAGATACATACTTGCAGCTTAATCCTATGCCTGAGGAGGAGGCTATCAAGTATGCGGCTATGCACTTGGATGGCGTTGCACATGAATGGTGGCATCATGGCATGGTGACTTTGGGGCATAATCAGATTACATCCTATGAGGAATTCACCGAAACATTGATTGGGAGATTTGACACTAAGGATCCCGAGTTACATTTCAAGGAGCTAGCACAGTTAAAGCAGTCAGGTTCTGTGGATGCTTACATTGCCGAGTTTTAGCGCTTGTCTGTACTTGTTACTAATATCTCTCCTAGGAGATTGGTGGTGTTATTTTGTGATGGTCTTGCTGATCCATTACGAGGTTGGGTGAAGGGACATGATCCACTCACGTTAGCTGAAGCAACTAAAAAGGCACGAGATTTAGCCCCTTCGGTATACAAAGGAAAAAACCATTCAACAGATTCTTCCTACCGCAAGGACAAAGACAAAAAATCATTTCAGAAAGAGTATAGCAAACCCAAAGAAGGATCAAAAGGACTAGACAATGAAACCTTGAATGAACTTCAAAAGAAGAAGCTGTGCTTCCATTGTAGAGAGCCTTGGGACTTATCTCATAAATGTTCTCTCAAGGCTAAGGCAAATCAAATGGAGTATTTTTCAGCAGAAGAGTCAGAGTCAGAAGGGGAGGATCAGCACTCCGATTCAGATGAGGGTAACACTATAGAGGAGAGCAACATTCCTAAGGATGATAGATCGTTGGCACGCTTGACAGGGGCCCAAAAGGCAATCACATTTAAGGTCAGGGGTACTATCCAGGGGCAGAAAGTGATATCTCTTATTGACACTGGGGCTACACATAACTTCATAGATGCACAGTTGGTAGCCAGGAGAGGGTTACAGACAGAAGAGCATGATGGGTTTAGAGTCATGGTGGCTAACGGTGATAAGTTATTATGCACTCGGACGATATCTAATCTTCGCATCAGGTTTGGAGATGGCTACGAGTTGGAGGATGAGTTCTATGTTGTGGACATGGGAGATTATGATGTCATCCTCGGCATGACATGGATGGCTTCACTAGTTGAGTTCACACTCAATCTAGTGAAATTGGAGATGAGATTCTAGCATGAGGGGAGAACTGTGGTACTTAGAGGGCTTTCAGATGGAGGTTGCAGAATAGTGTCCTTGAGGAGAATGCAGAGACTTTTTCGTCATGATGACATAGAGTGGGTGGCAGAGTGCCACATTATGCCAACTTCACCAGAGCCACAAGAAAAGAGTCATCCACTAGATGTCCAGAAGATACTCGATAGACACGCTAAAGTATTTAGCGATATTCCTCATGGGGTTCCTCCTGACAGAGGGATGGAACATGTTATTGAGCTTGAGGAGGGAGCCAAACCAGTTATGATTACTCCCTATTGTCATCCTAAGAAACACAAGGATGAGATAGAGAAGGCGATTAAGGATTTGTTGGAGATGGGGCATATTAGGCCCAGTAAGAGCCCTTTTGCTTCAGCAGTAGTATTGGTAAAGAAGAAGGATGGGACGATGCGCATGTGCATCGATTACAGGGCACTGAATAAGAAAACAATTAAAAATAGGTATCCCATTCCTAGAATTGATGAGCTGATTGATGAGTTGCATGGGGCATGCTTCTTCACCAAAATTGATTTGCGATCCGAATACCATCAGATCAGGATGAGAGAAAAGGACATTGAGAAAATAGCCTTCCGATGTCACTATGGCCACTTTGAGTTCATGGTTATGCCATTTGGTCTAACCAATGCACCTGCTACATTTCAAAGTTGTATGAACCAGGTATTCAGGAAGCAGTTGAGGAGATTTGTCTTGATCTTCTTTGATGACATCTTGGTCTTCAGTAAGACCTAGGAGGAGCACTTACATCATCTAGAGGAGGTGTTATCTATTCTGGAGAGAGAGTCATTGTATGCCAAGGAATCTAAATGTGAGTTTGGCATGACTGAGCTCCTTTACCTGGGGCATATCATTAGTGCAGATGGCATTCGGGTTGATCCCGAAAAGATTAGAGCTATTGTAGAATGGCCTACTCCCACAAACCTTACACAGCTTAAGGGATTCTTTGGTTTATGTGGTTTTTATAGGAGGTTTGTTAAGGGATTCTCACAGATTGCTACACCCTTGATAGATCTTACCAGGAAAGGAGCCTTCGTGTGGACAAGGGCAGCACAGAGGTGTTTTGAGCATTTCAAGCAGGTAATGTCTTCATGTCCAGTTCTAGCTCTACCAGATTTCACGAAGCCTTTTGAGCTTCATTGTGATGCATCTAGTGATAGGATTGGAGCAGTATTGATGCAGGAGAAGCATCCCATTGCATTCGAGAGTAGGAAGCTCCGAGGAGTTGAGAAAAGTTATTCTGTCTATGATCGGGAGATGTTGGCCATAATGCATGCATTGGCCAAATTTTGATCATATTTGGTAGGTGGACGTTTTGTGATCAAGACTGATCACAACAGTATTAAATACTTCATGATCCAGCGTGATCTTAATGACCGACAACAAAAATGGGTGACTAAATTGCAGGCTTATGACTTTGACATAGAGTTTGTCAAAGGTAAGAAAAATGTGGTGGCTGATGCCTTATCTCGGAGACCTCACTTATGTGCTCTGGCAGAGATTTCAGGAGATTTGAGAGATTGGATTATAGCAGAGTATGTCGGAGATGCTTGGGCTTCTGGATTGATTTCAGGTACCATACAGGATGATCACTATGAGGTGATAGATGGATTGATCAGCGTTTAGGACAGGGTTTATTTGATTCCATCATCACATTTGAGAGAGGCGATAATGAAGGCATTTCATGATGCACCCACAGCTGGACATCCGGGGATCTTCAAGACCTACAGGTAGATCCGAGAGTGGTTTTCATGGAAAGGGCTCAAGGATGATGTTCAGAGGTATGTCAGGGAGTGTGTGGTTTGTCAACAGAATAAGGGAGAACACACATTTCCTGCAGGTTTATTACAGCCCTTGCCCATTCCTGATAGGAAATGGGAAAGTATTTCAATGGACTTCATCACTGGTTTACCATGAGTACAGGGAAGGGATTGCATCTATGTGGTGGTGGACCGCTTGACAAAGTTTGCTCACTTCATTGCTATTTCGTCCACTTACACAGCAGCACAGGTGGCAGAGCTTTTCTTTAAAGAGATATTCAGGTTACATGGGTTGCCCAGATTCATTGTCAGCGACCGGGATAGTAAGTTTATGAGTGTTTTTTGGCAAGAGTTGTTTAGGTTGTGTGGTACAGATCTTACACCTAGCACTAGTTATCATCCGCAAACAGATGGGCAAATAGAGATTGTGAATAAATGGGCGGAAGGATATTTGAGGAACTATGTAACTACACAACAAAAGGCTTGGATCAGATGGTTGCATATGGGAGAGTATTGTTATAACACCACTTATCATATGTCCATCAAGATGACTCCTTTCATGGCACTCTATGGTTATGAAGCACCTAGCTTCATGGATTTAGTTTTGGGGGATAGTAGAGTGCCCAAAGCCAAAAACTTATTGCAGGATAGTCAGGACATCCTGAAAGTGCTCAAAGAGAATATTCAACAGGCCCAGAATCAACAGAAATTGTATGCTGATCAGCACTGAATAGAGCGCAGCTTCGAGGTAGGGGATATGGTTTACTTGAGGCTACAACCATATAGACAGTCATCGCTCAAGAAGAGCAGAGCTGAAAAGTTGAAACCTAGATTTTATGGTCCATACAGGGTGATTCGCAAAGTGGGCAAAGTCGCCTATGAGCTTGAACTTCCAGAAGGCAATCGAGTGCACAATGTGTTTCATGTGTCTAGGCTTAAGAAAGCCATTGGTCAGAGTGTAGTGCCTTCTGCAGATTTACCCCCTTTGGATGAGGAGGGAAAGCTTGTGTTAGTACCTGAGGCTATTCTGGATACCAGAGAGAGGAAGCTTAGAAGCAGGATAGTGAAGGAGTATTTGGTCAGATGGAAAGACCTGCCAGAGGAAGATTCTACATGGGAGAGTGAGCAGGTTATTCAGCAGGCTGGACTGAGATTGCTTGAGGACAAGCAATTTCAAGGGGGGCAGACTGTAATGTCCCCATTTTAGCAGTTGACCAAGTGTGTGTGCGTTAGCCTTGTTCTACATGGTCCTGAGGGCTAACAAAGGGTTTAATGGGATCTTGGAGTGTTTTGGCCTAGTCATTGCCAGTTTGGGCCAAAACGAAGTTGATTTACTCAGTTTCAGGCATACTTACTATTTTTAGTAAGTCGGCAGGACACAGTGCAGGTCAATTTTGGTGATTGGATTCGATACTCCTCGGTGAGAGCTTTTCGATGAGCTATCACTCGCATTATTCGGAGTTTGATTGCTAATACATTTTAATGCCTGAAGTTTTATTAAAGTAACATCTAATTTAATTGTAAAATATTAAAGTGTTACTTTAATATTTATTTTATGGTGATGTGTACCCAAGGGAGACATAAGGGGTATTTTAATATATGTTTTATATTACACATCTTTTATCCCACATTGCCCATATGAGTTGAGCGGACCCGTGGGAATAGAATAAAAGGAAGCATCTGTGGCTTCATTAGGCAGGTTGAATATGAGAAGAAATTGGTGTGTGAGTTGCAGCTTTGTTCTTGGCATTTGAGGACGTCTATCCTCTCTTGTAACATTCTAGACGTCATTCCCTTAGGGTTTGGCCTTTGGAATTCTTTCTTATTGGCTTTAGTATCAGGCAGTTTAGTTGCATTTCCGGCTACAGGCAGATTTGATATTTTTCTCATATCTTCTTCACTACTTGTCCGACGCTTATGCCGCTTGGAGGGAATGGTATTATGAAGGTAGTGGACTGATTGGAGGACAAAGTATTGTAGCAGCAAGTTCGTAAGCATGGGCTAGAGTATTATGACAATATTGCTGAAGTAATTAGTGAGTTGATAAATCTGCCATGTATTTGGTTTTATGAATTCTAAAAATAACATTTTATTAGCAGCAGTTCATTTCCAATTTGCATATTGTTGTAGTTTCTCTCTTGTTTATGTTGTATGATACCAATTCCATGCACGAAACACAACAAACAAATAAACGTTTGATTTCCAGAGTTATAAGGGGTTTTAAGAGGTTGCATGCAAACTGTTTGACAAAATTCATTTCAGCAAATTGGTTTAGTTTTATGGGACATCCAGGGGTGTCCATTACAGCTTGGAAGGTTAGGTGGCTTTTACTATCCAAGAAGATTGTGCTTATAAAGTTTGTTCTATCTGTAATACCCAACTACTATATGATAGTCCTCAAATCTCCTACAATATTCATCTACCAAATTGAGAAACTTGTTCATGGTTTCCTTTGGGCCAACAATATGACTGAAAATAAGAATATTCGTCTCATCTTTCTCCAAAACATGGCTCAAGAGAAATTGCATGGGGGAATTGGTTTGCAAAATCTTTCCTACAAAAAAAAATATTTTTGGGGAAATCTTGTCTAGCAAATGTACACCAAGCCTAGATCTACGTGGTGCCAAATCTTGAAGGAAAAAAAACTTGGATGATAGGGGTCATTCTTGAATCATTTCCATTCTTGCCCCTCCTAAGGGATCAGCAATATGGAACTTCATGATTAATTCTAGAGACCTTGTTATCAAGTACATATCTTGGGAAGTAAACAATGGTCATAGTAGCAAATTCTGGTCAGACTCATATAATGGCCTCCATCCACTCTCCTAGTCTAATTACTATGATGAGATCATTTCCATTATGACCAACTGCTGTGGATCTAACTTGTTGGACTATGCATTGGTTGTGGAAATATTCTCAAGAAAAGTAATCTGGAAGGACTCCTCTACACTACTTCTCAATGATCTTTATTACTCATTTCTCATAGATATTTTTTAACAATGATCTTTAATCTTATCGAACCATGAGGACAAATTGATTTGGGTTCCCTCTAAGGATGGAAAGCGCTTAATAAAGGAAGGTTATAGGGCTCTTCACTAGATTGAAAATAATAACTGTAAGAGAAGAACATGTATTTTTTCTATTGGAACCCCACTGTCCTCACTAAAGTGCATTGCTCCTTTTGGTTAGCACTCAGGAAATATATATATTAACAAGTGATAGAGTTTCAAAGTTTGGAATTGTAGATGCCTTTACTTATCTCCTATGTGGGGAAGAATTTGAAATAGTAGACCATCTATTAATCAATTGCAAATTTGCATACTCCTACTAGTTGTTTGTCCTCAATAAACTTAATGTTTTCATGCCCCTCCCAAATGAGTTTTGGGATTTGCTTGAATCTTGGCCCCTATTGTTCACTTCTTTTACTTTCACTTGCCTCTAGAAATGTATACCTTCTTCCATAGTGTGGGCTATATGGTGGGAATGAAATAAAAGATTTTTTAGGAAGTTGTCTCTTCCATTGATCAGGTTTGTGATAAACAAAAAGTTTCTATTCCGGAGATAGCTAACTTTAATTTATCCTGTTGGCTCCTAATTTAACAGTGTTTTAATAACCAAGTATAGAGGGTAAGATTGCAACTATGGGCAACTATCTCCAATAATAGATACAATTCACCAAGAACCCAAGCCAACTATAAGGCTACACTCCTTCTTCACTTCAAGCTCTACAAAACCTAGGTGGGTGAACCTCTTAGGATCCAATTATGTGACCAGTGCAATGAGCATAATTAGGATCTAGAATAGCAAATGAAACCCCTAATTCTTCTATACTTAACTAAGAAATCACAAGCATGAAATAGATAAGAACATGACTAATGAAACTGGTAAGCTAAGTGCAAGTTAAACTTTGAATAGCTTTCAACATAAAAGGGAAAAATGATTTAATATGTTGATATCAGCAAGACCCAAGTATGAGAAACAAAACCTAATGATCCTATCTCTAATCAATGCCTTATCTATTGGGCAATTGAATGAATTACAACCATACATCTTATTGAAATATTTGACATAATTCCTACATCAAGATCCCTGATCTATCTTTCACCTTGTGAATAGACATCTGCTTCAGATTTGAATCTCATACTCAAATTATCCCATCATGAAATCTGCAAATCTCAAGATAAACACCGAGCAATTACATGGCTCTTTGTTCCACCAGCAAGACATTTTAACCACATACATTCCAAAATGAAATGCAACCTAATTTATGCTCTTGGTTCACAAATTAGAAAAGATTACATATCCATGAGTAGGAGATAAGATTCAAACTAAACTTAAAACCCATTACTATACTTTATTCATTCTCCTTGAAAACAAATACATGAAAGATGCACAAAAACTAACTCACAAATCACCTAACAAATCAGAACTATCTGTGTAAAACATAAATTGTTGTCCAATACAAGAGAGAAATGTTGGGCATGTGGCTTTCACCACCTGAGCAGAGCTCCTAGAACTAGAAAATGAAAACCAACCAACAACCTCTTTTTAAAGAAGACAAAAGAATATATATCAAGAGGGAAATTCCCAAATTGAATTTGCAATTGACATGTGTCCCTTTAGAATTATCCCTCAGGAAGCTGAAAAGAATCCCTCTACCTTCTCTTCTCAATTGCTAGAATCAAATCCTTGATCAATTTGCTTTCAGAGTTATCAAATATCTCAAAAACTTCATGATGAAAGAATGTAACTGATTTTGGTGTTAAAATGAATCATGGTAAAAGTGAAAAACTAGTTACAATATGACCTCCAGAATGCAAGAAAATAGTTCAAAGATGATTTTCTCCACATTTATATCTTAACAAGCCTTTAAATCTTCCCTCTAACCAACTCTGATGCTCAATGATGAAAAACACTGATTCTACTGAGGATGCCCCAAAATTTACAAATTATCCTATAACACAAACCGATGAATACCTATGCAAAAACTAACCTCAAAAATGGAAAATTCAGCTCATTTTTGTTCTGATGGTATATTGAAGCACCCATTTTTAATAAAAAATGCTCCAATTATGGCTCTTTGAAGTTATGAGTCTTGTTCATGGCTTTGCATTTAAAAATCAAAAATTTGAAAAATTTAAAAAGTTCTATAGTCAAAACTTTAGGATATTCATTTTTAACATTAAATTTTGCCAAATCTTGCATGAACGCTCAAGTAAAGAGGATATTATTTAATCCTTTGAAAATAGGTCCTTTTCCTCTCAACCAATCATATGATGCTATTTGTCAATCTCTGATTGGCTCTGGTCTGCACAACAATGCCACATGTCAGCATTGGATTGGCCATGTCATCACCACATCATCGTACCACATCATACTCATTATCTTGCCATACTAACTCCCCTGCAACTTTCCTATAGCGAGTTAATGATTGCTGCACAATCTACCACATGGCACGATCTGTTGTGTCTCTAAGATTTGCTCACCATAGTGCCACTTGTCCTTCTATGATTCATCGTCAAATCACCACATCATTGTTTGGTCACCCTATACACACTGTTAGCTACTAGTTGGTGCTACCCCATTCATTGTCAGATTGGAAGCGGAACCAACATGCTCATTTGACTTTTGCCAATTTTTTGAGGTTTTCCGATGATTTAGTATGTCACTAGCTGAAAAACCTTGGATTTTTTGGCTAGTGAGGTAGTGAGTTGCCAAATTTTGGTCTTTCTTGTCACTTGTTGTTGCTGATGTCATCATACTTTGTTTTCTTATTTGGTCAAAATTTTGTAGAAGTCACCTTTAGCTACCCTTCATGTGTACGTGAGTCCCTCCATGCAAGAAAACTTTGCCTCTTTACCTTTCAAAAAGTGGTATCTTGTGGACAACTTCTTATCGTGTAAAGTTGTATTTAAACTACTAAAGCCTATAACCCAATGCTGCTCTGATCTTCACTTCATGGCATTTCCTTATTCTAGCAAGAGTTCTTCATAGAACGTTGATAGGCATTACCACCCAAATACTCAAGTAAGAAGTCTAAAGAGAGGCTACAAGATGTACTATGCTCAATCATGCGAGAGCATCTTCAATCTTTAGATAAAGATCATTGATCAATGAATCAGATGCAGATGCGAAAACTCCCATTAATGGAGCTTGTTGATTTGGTATCCACTCCACATCAGAAGCCTCTTCTAAACTAGCAACTTTCTTTATTTGTTATGTATATTGCCTATAAGTTTTAGCTTCCTCTTTACCTACATGTGAGCTACTCACCTTTCACAAGTGCATGGGTACTCCTCTTTTGTTGTGGCATTTATGGTGTTGCCTCTTCAATGTGTGTGGACTTCCCCTACTCCTTGGCTATGGATTACCCTTTTTACTCTCACCACTTCCTTCTCATGCATGGATTTTTATATGGGAAAATTCAAACTATCATCACATCCTTTTCTCTGCCCATGTCGGCTTCATTCTTGGTCGGGTATTCTTGGTTTGGTATGCAACCTTTTTGCTTACATGGGCTCTTTTAACATGCCTCTAAATTCCCTCTTTTACTTTCTTTGATACTTGCCCCCCTTTTTTCTATGTTTATTAACATTTTAAACTTTCTTGTAAGCCATGAGAGCCCCTTTTCTTGTCACTACTGCTTACTTCTTCTTAAGGCATCTTCTTTTATTCATGAGAACTCCATTCTTTAACTCCAGTCTTCCACCTTAGCATGTGGATCCTCCTTGCATTACTACAACTTGTCTTATATCTTCTCCATTAACTTGGCATGATCCTTTGTCATTTTTTGGTGGCTCATTCTACATAAATTTCCCTTGGTTTATGCATGATTTCACTGCCAATATGTCAATCTCATCAACTTCCATGGGCTTCCCTTGTCTGCTCCTTGGCCTTTTAAAACTTTCTTTCTTCCTATTCTATGTGAGATTTTCTATGGTTCCCCTATAGCTTCAGCTCTTCATGTTGATGACTTTAGTGGGGTTTTTCTTCTTGCTTGGGTGTCTTTATGCATGGATTGCTCTTTCTATACGTGTGATCTTCTATTTTCCAAGCCACCTGTGCTCAACCAAAGAGATTAATGCTAGCCTATTTCACCTACATGAAAGTTTCTAAAGCCTTGTTTAATCAACTCAACAAACTTGAATTCTTTTGACTTTGCTTTTCACTAGATGTCATTTTCATCCATGCATTTGATCAAACAATTCATGTGTCTACTCAGCTTGCTTGTCACATATACATCTAGCAGCATTCCCAACAATAAAATATGATGGAGGTTCTTTAATCATGCCTTGAAAGGTGTCTCCATGTTGCTTTAAAAGCTCCTATCATGGCACTAATATGAAGGATGCTTACAAAGTTGTCAATTACGAAAACCTTTTTAGCAAACCATTTTGTGATTATCGCAAAATTGTGGCATTTCATAAGACCACCTTTCTTGGGGTCATCTTGTCAAACAACTCGTATCATCTACGTTTAAATGATTTTTTAAAAAAAATATTTGACTGATACATGGTGTAAAACCATTTGCAAACCATATCACCATATTTAAGAAAGCATTCTGTCAGTCTATTTGCATGCACTCTCTTTGCTTGAATCTGAACATTTTCCATTTCTTCAAAAATGCTTGCTTTCCATATCCTTCTATGAGTATATTTTTTGTTACAGTGCTACATGTAATTCCTTGGCTTTGCATTTCTTTGAGTGCTCTGTCAACATGATCGAACATAGTATCTTCAAAACAACACTTTATAAGTGTACTATATGTAAACACATTAGGTTGACATACAAAATTTCTTTTTCATTTCCTCAAGAGTAGCAAATGCCTGATCAAGAAGACCATTTTTGCTATAAGCAAAAATGAGGGCAGTATAGACTTCAGCATCTAGTTGACATACTCAATGAATTCAAACACTAAAACCTTAAAAGAAACCTTGCCAACCATGGAAACATAGTGGTCTGGTGGAAACAGTCGAGCCCCAAAATGGGTCCAACTAAAAAAAAATCATTTTGAAACACCTAAACTGCAAAACTAATTAACCAATCATCTTGAATTGATTAGAATTAAGTTCAATCACTGAACCATTAATTAAAGCTCACTTTATCACTTATTTGCAAACTATCAATTTAATGGCAGGAGGTCCTTTGACTAGCCTTAAAAACTTACCCGAACACCTGATCAGGTTCTAAAAACTAGCACACTGATTCTTTGTACCACACACTTGCACCATGTCAAATCTCATCTCATGAAAAATTCAAGGTCAAAAGATATTGACCACCAAATTTGACCTCTTAGAACTACCTGCAAGAAAACATGTCAGAAAATAATAAACTAGGTTCGGATTTGGCTTTGAAAACTAGGTAAACTGACACTTGGGAAAACAAAACTCAGGATGTTGGTTCTCTGTCATGAGGAGATTATTGATCTATGATTTGGGCTCATGATGAATAATTGGGTGCAAATGGTGAGTGGTCAAAGTAGGCTACTTGGATTTTGCATATTGAAACAAATGGTAGAAAAGCAATTTTTGCAAATGGAAATGACCTAGAAAAGTGTGCAAACAAATTTTTCTTGACTTGAAAATTGGCACACTTAAAATATTTTTGGAGTACAACATAGTGGTTCAATTCATTTGATCTAGGTAGTCATGAATTTTGAGTTATGACATCACAAATAGGGGTACCAAACAATCTGCATTTGCTGACACCAATAAAAAGATAGAAATTATGTTTGGAATCACATTTCAAAATTGATCAAATGGATTCAACATAACCTAAAACTTGAAATATAACAAGTTTCTGACCTGTAAAATAAAACACAAAAGGAATTTTCACATTTTGGTCAACTGGGTCAAAATTATGACATGTCAAATAGGTCCTCCCATAATTATGAACAACTACACAAATGCACAGAACAATAAATGACCAACTTTGAGGGATTCAAAACCTTGTCAAATGGATTTGAAACAACTCAAAATATGAAACATAGGCTCTTAGTTATGTATACTAAATACTCCCAAAGTGGCAAGTCATGAAACATTTCTAGGTGTGATATATTCAATTGCGAACATGGCCTCTTGTCATTGTTTGACATTAATGGTAAAATGCAGATTTGACAATTGCTCAAAATGGGACTTCACTGAATGACTTAGAATGACAATTTAACTTCATGGAACAAATGGACATGTTGAATGGAGGTTGTTAGAAACATTAAACACCTCATAGGGCTCAAGGGTATAATCGGGTACATATGCATTTATGGACATTCATAGGGCTCAATTTCTTCATTAGTGCTCAAAATTCAGGCTACAATTTTGAGCACCAATAGTGGCTCTATCTGGGGATGGATGTCCCTTGTAGGCATGGAAAGGATTTAGATCTCTGGAAGAAGCAGACCACTCACAAAAATATCAAAAACTTGTATCAAACAGCTTTATTGAGAGTGAAAACAACTACACCTACTATATACAAACAATGGCGCTGGGCCACGAAACTTTGTCATAACCTTTACCTCTGTCAAAAACCTAATTCTCATTTGAGAATGGATGAGGTAAGATAGAAACATTATTCATATCATTCTTGCCAATCAGATCAACATTTTTAAACAACTCATTCAACAAAACTGAATCTAAACCTTGACTTTCATAATGTATACAAAAATTTGATTCACTCTCCACAACTTGCACATCATGAAATTTTTTATTAGCATTCTTATAACTATTAGAATCAAACTGAAAACTCTCTTCATTTAATGAATCATACATGTTATCAATCTCAAACATGAATGCATCATATTCAACATGTAGAAGAGGATCATTCATACCTTTAAATTGTATTTCCTTTTGCATAACCAGAGGATACTCAAATGAACAATCTGACTGGTACTCACATATCTTATCAATGTCTAACTCTGAAACTAATCCAGAGTCCTTTAATGGTTCTTCACAATCTGAAAGTGAATCAGTCTTTGCATTAGAAAGTTCATCATAAAAAAACATTACAAGGTGCACACAAATTTTCAAAAACACCTTGTTCTCAATCTCATGAGATGCAATCCCATCAATGCTTTCACCATCATACTTGAGAGAAGAACAATCTAATTTCTCATAGCAGTACGATAAAGTATCAGTATTAAGATCATTCCCAACTAAATCTGAATGTTATATGTCTTCTTTGAACAAGAGGTTAATAACTCCATGTAGTGATCCTTGTTGAACATCTTGGAAAAAAATGGGCTAATCATCATTACAATCTTCATCATATAAAGCATTATCATACACTTTGAAACCATTACCCAATGTATTGTCACAAACACTTGCAGCATATGAAGAAAAATTAGAACTACATGAAGACTCATTTTCTTCTCTATCAACGAAGCATATAGAAATTAAATCAATACTATATTCATTGTCTTCATCAAGGAAATTCAAATGTCTTGCAAACCAATCATCGTTAACTATTGATGCATTAACTTCAGAATCATTAGTATACTACTAGTTACTACTACATCTATCTTCAAGACATTTATCTACATAACTAATCAATCTTCCCTGATAGATAATTTCTTTGTCTTCAGATTGTGCAGACAAATTTTCTTCACAACCTTCAATCCTAATCTAACTTGTATAACTCTGAACTGGAAATTCATTTTCAGATTTAAGAGGAGAACTCATACCTTTACTTTCATGAGAAAATATGCTCTCATCATTGCTCTCTTCTTCCCATGCCGCATCCAATTCATGTGAAGATGAAGATGGACTACCACTGTCCTCTTCTTGACTTGAGCAAAAAATCTCATCATCAACTTCATATGATACTTCTTTGCAATAGGTCAGATCAGCAACTTCATCATTGTCACTTGACACATTAGTTCTAGCCTCTTCATTCTCATATTGAGATGAACACCTTTCTTCTTCATGATTCATCATGTTTTCAACACAAAGAAATTCAACATTAGGAGAAGAGACCACTAAATTTATATCTTGCATATGTAACTGATCAAGTGAAATGATCTTATCATCTATTGCTATAACACTTGAAACATGTGTGCTCAATTCAGTGAGAATGGGATCATCTTTTCTTTGCAAAAAAGAAATCTCATCTACACATGTTTTTAACTCTGAATTTTCAACAAAATCTTTTACAATAGTAGGAGTACACCTTCCTATAATTCCATATTTTAAATTGCATTCAATATTCATTGCAATTTCATAGGCTTGATATAGACGTTGTGGTTGTTTATCCCTCAGTAAGAAACCCATCTTCTGGCCCAATGTGCCCAAATAAATAACTAAACAAATTTGATCATGGGGCATATAATTTTTTAGGGATATCCATTATTGTTTTAGAAAATCTGCTATTAAATCTTGGGATCAACTCATCTTGTTCAATTTGAATTTCCATCAGTCTATCCAACATTAATTTTATATCTACCCATACATCAAATTTTTCAATGAAAGACAAACTTAACTCATCCCATGAAGAAATTAAAGCTATAGGAAAGCATGAGAACCAATCTTTTTCATCTCCTTTTAGAGTTTGTACAAACAACCTCATCCATAGATCTTCATGGCACACATTATAGTCATACATCAAGTCACAAAAAACTTGGACATGCTTCTTTGTTGAGTGGGACTGGTTCCTATTAAACTTTTCCAAATACCTTATGATTCCATCAAAGATCTTATTTGGGAAACCAGGTATGCCATCATAACAAAATGGCACATATATATTGATATTCACATATCTATAACTCTCACTAACTGATTGCATATTTGATGAAGGGAAATTTAACATTCTTCAAACTTAAAATTCATTCACCATTAGTACTTAGATTCACAACTTGCATCAGATCTAGAAATATCTTCTACCAACTAAACTTCAAACATACTTTGAAATATGACAACATTTTATGGATCTACCTCTCACAAAGTATGTTAGAAAGTACCAAACTAATTCTCCTATTTAATGCTATAACCATTTGATAGAGAAACTTTTTGAAATCTTACTTTCATTTAAATGAAAATACATGAAGATGGAGAATACCTTTTGATATGAATGCTTGCAACTACTTCAATGCTGCAAATAGCAGTAGAGTCAGATCTTATCTAGATTTAGTAAGACTTGCACTACATCTCATATGAATCTTTCACCCATTGTCAAGAAGCTTGAGAAAAATACTTCACATCTACATTCCAACTATTGTATCCTTCAAAATGCCTTCATATTCATGAAGCACTAGTACAATGATTTGACTTTGAGTCACCACTCACTTAGTGAGAAAAGATTTACCAACTTGCAAAACAAAACAAGCTGGTCCAAAAATTACAATAGGTATTTGAAAACTTTATGAAATTCTTGACAATGTGAAAGCACTTGCCACTGATTCTAAATTATGATAGTAACTTATCAAAATTTTAAGTGACTTTGATATTACAAATTATTCAATTTAGTCAAACTTCTACTGTCAATGAATAAGAACACTGGGGGACATGAAACTTCAGCAAATAAATAAGAAACACTCTTGCTATAGATTTTCTATATCTGATCTATTTCATGCTAGAGATTTTGGTTCTTTCTATATGCACTTTCCCAATAGAATCACCATTTTGTTGGCTCCTGATTTAATAGTGTTTTAATAACCAAGTATACAGGGTAAGATTGCATCTATGGGTAGCTAACTCCAATAATAGACACAATTCACCAAGAACCTGGGCCAACTATAAGGCTACACTCCTTCACTTCAGGCTCTGCAAAACTTAGGTAAGTGAACCTCTTAGGATCTAATTATGTGACCAGTGCAATGACCATAATCAAGATCTAGAATAGCAGATGAAACCCCTAATTCTTCTATACTTAATCGAGAAATCACAAGCATGAAATAGCTAAGAACATGACTCATGAAACTGGTAAGCTAAGTGCAGGTTAAACTTTGAATAGCTTTCAACATAAAAGGGAAAAATGATTTAATATGTTGATATCAGCAAGATCAAGGTATGAGCAACAAAACCTAATGATCCTATCTCTGATCAGTGCCTTATCTATTGGGAAATTGAATGAATTACAACTATACATCTCATTGAAATATTTGACATAATTCTTACATCAAGATCCCTGATCTATCTTTCACCTTGTAAACAGACATTTGCTTCAGATTTGAATCTCATACTCAAATTATCCCATCATAAAATTTTCAAATCGTGTGATAAACACCAAGCAATTACATGGCTCTTTGTTCCACTAGCAAGACATTTTAACCACATACATTCCAAAATGAAATGCAACCTAATTTATGCTCTTGATTCACAAATTAGAAAAGATTACATATCCATGAGCAGGAGACAAGATTCAAACTGAACTTAAAACCCTTTGCTATACTTTATTCATTCTCCTTGAAAATGAATACATGAAAGATGCACAAAAACTAACTCACAAATCACCTAGCAAATCAAAATTGTCTGCATAAAATATAAATTTCTATCCAATACAAGAGAGAAATGTTAGGTGTGTGGCTTTCATAGCTTGAGTAGAGTGCCTAGAACTGGAAAATGAAAACCAATCAACAACCTCTTTTCAAAGAAGATGAAAGAATATGTATCAAGAGGGTAATTCTCAGATTGAATTTGCAATTGACATGTGTCCCTTTAGAATTATCCCTCAAAAAGTTGGAAAGAATCTCTCTACCTTCTCTCCTCAACTGCCAAAATCAAATCCTTGATCAATTTGCTTTCAAAGGCATCAAATATCTCAGAAACTTTATGATGAAAGAATGTAACTGATTTTGGTGTTAAAATGAAATAATTGTAAAAGTAAAAAACTAGTTACAATATGACCTCCTGAAAGCAAGAAAATAGTTCAAAGATGATTTTCTCCATATTCAGATCTTGACAAGCCTTTAAATCTAACCTCTAACCAACTCTGATGCTCAATGATAAAAAAATATTGATTCTGCTGAGAATGTCACAAAATTTACAAATTGGCCTATAGTACAAACCAGTGAAGATCTATGCAAAAACTAACCTAAAAAATGAAAGGTTCAACTCATTCTGGTTCCGATGGTATATTGGAATGCCCATTTTTGATAAAAAATGCTCTAGTTATGGCCCTCTAAAGTTTTGAGTCCTGTTTATGGCTTTGCATTTAAAAATCAAAAATTTGAAAATTTTAAAACGTTCTATAGCTTAAACTATAGGATATTCATTTTTAACATTAAATTTTGCCAAATCTTGCATGAACACTCAAGTAAAGAGGATATTATTTAATCCTTTGAAAACAGGTCCTTTTCCTCTCAACCAATGATATGATGCCATTTGTCAATCTCTGATTGGCTCTAGTCTGCACAACAATGCCACATGTCACCATTGGATTGGCCATGTCATCACCACATCATCACACAACATCATATTCACTATGTCACCATACTAACTCCCCTGCAACTTTCCTATAGCAAGTTAATGACGGCCGAACGATCTACCACGTGGCATGATCTGATGCGTCTCTGAGATTTTCTCACCACAATGCCACTTGTCCTTCTTTGATTTGTTGTTAGATCACCAGATCATTGTTGAGCCACCCTGTACACACTATTGGCTACCACTTGGCACTACCCCATTTGTCATCAGATTGGAAGCGGGACCCACGTGCTCATTTGACTTTCATCAATTTTTTTAACAATTTTGTATGTGCTCATTTGACTTTCATCAATTGTTTAACAATTTTGTATGTCACTAGTTGGAAAACTGTGGATTTTTTGACTAGCGAGGTAGCGAGTTGCTGAATTTTAGTCTTCCCCAATCGCTTGCTATTGTTGATGTCATCATACTTTGTTTGCTTATTCGGTCAAAATTTTGTAAAAGTCACCTTTAACTACCCTTCACGTGCCCACGAGTCCCTCCATGCAAGCAAATTCGGCCTCTGTACCTTCAGACAAGTGACGTCTTATGGATAAGTTCTCTTGTGTAAAGTTGTATTTAAACTATTAAAATAAACACCATATCTCCAATGTGGGACTAAAGCCTATAACCCAGCGCTGCTCTGATCTTCACTTCATGGAATTTCCTTATTCCAGCAAGAGTTCTTCGCAGAACATTGATAGGCATTATCATCCAAATACTTAGGTAAGAAGTCTAAAGAGAGGCTACAAGATGTACTACGCTCAATCATTTGAGAGCATCTCGCATCTTTAGATCAAGATCATCGATACATGAATCAGATGTGGATGCAAGGACTTCCATTAATGGAGCTTCTTGATTTGATATCCACTCCACATCGAAAGCCTCTTCTAAACTAGCAACTTTCTTTATTTGTTATATATGCTTCCTATAAGCAGTAGCTTCCTCTTTTCCTACATGTGAGCTACTCACTTTTCACTAGGGCATGGGTACTCCTCTTTTGTCATGGCCTTTATGGTGTTGTCTCTTCAATGCATGTGGACTTCCCCTACTCCTTTGCTGTGGATTACCCTTTTTACTCTCACCACTACCTTCTCATGCGTGGATTTTTATATGGGAAAATTCAAACTGTCACAACATCCTTTTCTCTACCCATGCCAGCTTCATTCTTGGTTGGGTTCCTATTCTTGGTTTGGTATGCAGCCTTTTCGCTTGCATGGGCTCTTTTAACATGCCTGTGAATTCCCTCTTTTACTTGTTTTGATGCTTGGCCCCCTTTTTTCTACGTGCATTAACATTTAAAACTTTCTTGTAAGCTGCGAGAGCCCCTTTACTTGTTGTTGGTGCTTGCTTCTTCTTAAGGCATCTTCCTTTATGCGTGAGGACTCCATTCTTTAACTATAGTCTTCCACCTTAGCATGTGGATCCTCCTTGCATTACTGCAGCTTTTCTTATATCTTCTCCATTATCTTGGCATGATCCTCTATCATTTTTTGGTGGCTCATTCTACATAAATTTCCCTTGGTTTATGTGTGATTTCCCTACCAATGCGTGGGTGTCATCAACTTCCATGGGCTTCCCTTGTTTGCTGCTTAGCCTTTTAAAACTTGCTTTCTTCCTATTCTATGTGAGATTTTCTATGGTTCCCCTGCAACTTTAGCTCTTCACGTTGATGACTTTAGTGGGATTTTTATTCTTTCTTGGGCATCTTTACGCATGGATGGCTCTTTTTATAGGCATGATCTTCTATTTTCCAAGGTGCCTGTGCACAACCAAAGAGATTAGCGCTGGCCTATTTCACCAACATGAAAGTTTCTAAATCCTTGTTTAATCAAATCAAAAAAATTGAATTCTTTTGACTTTTCTTTTCACTAGATGCCATTTTCATCCATGCATTCGATCAAACAATTCATGGGTCTGCTCAGCTTGCTTGTCACATATACATCTAGCAGCATTCCTAGCCATAAAATATGATGGAGGTTCTTTAATTATGCCTTGAAAGGTGTCTCTATGTTACTTTAAAAGATCCTATTATGGCACTGATAGGAAGGATGCTTACAAAGTTGTTGATTACGAAAACCTTTTTAGCAGACCATTTTGTGATTATAGTAAAATTGTGGCATTTCATAAGACCACCTTTCTTGGGGTCATCTTGTCAAATATTTCATATCATCTACATTTACATGATTTTTTTTCAAAAAATATTTGAAGTATACATGGTGTAAAACCATTTGTAGACCATATCACCATATTTAGCAAAGCATTCTGTCAGTCTTTTTGCATGCACTCTCTTTGCTTGAATCTGAACATTTTCCATTTCTTCAAACATGCCTACTTTTCATATCCTTCTATGAGTATATGTTTTATTACAGTGCTACACATAATTCCATAGCTTTGCATTTCTTTAAGTGGTCTGTTAACATGATTGAACATACTATCTTCAGAACAACACTTTATAAGTGTACTGTATGTAAACACATTAGGTTGACATACAGAATTGCTTTTCATTTCTCCAGAGTAGCAAATGTGTTATCAAGAAGACCATTTCTGCTATAAGCCAAAATGAGGGCAGTATAGACTTCAGCATCTAGTTGACATCCTCAATGAATTCAAACACTAAAACCTTAAAAACAACCTCGCCAACCATGGAAACATATTGGTTTGGTGGAAACAGTTGGGCCCCAAAGTGGGTCCGACTAAAAATAATTTCATTTTCAAACACCTGAATTGCAAAACTAATTCACCAATCATCTCAAATTGATTAGAATCAAGTTCGATCACTAAACCATCAATTAAAGCTCACTTTATCACTCATCTACAAACTATCAACTTAATGCCAGGAGGTCCTTTGATTGGCGTTAAAAATTGATTTGAACACCTAATCGGGCTCTTAAAATTGGCACACTAATTTTTTGTACCACACACTTGCACCGTGTCAAATCTCGTCTCATGATGAATTCAAAGTTAAAAGATATTGGCCATAAAATTTGACCTCTCAGAACTACCTGTAAGAAAACATGTCAAAAAACAATAAACTAGGTTTGGATTTGGCATTGAAATTTGGGTAAACTAACACTTGGGAAAACAAAACTAGGGATATTGGTTCTCTGTCATGAGGGGATTATGGATCTGTGATTTGGGCTCATGATGAATAACTAGGCGCAAATGGCGAGCGGTCAAAGTAGGCTACTTGGATTTTGCAGATTGAAACAAATGGCAGAAAAGTGATTTTTGTAGATGGAAATGACCTGGGAAAGTGTGCAAACGGATTATTCATGACTTGAAAACTAGCACACTTAAAATATTTTTGGAGTATAACATAGTGGTACAATCCATTCGATCTAGGTAATCACGAGTTTTGAGTTATGACATCACAAACAAGGGTACCAAACAATTTGCATTTGCTGACACCAGTAAAAAGATAGAAATTGCATTTGAAAACTGATCAAATAGATTTTTCATAAGCTAAAACTTGAAATATAACAAGTTTTTGACCTCTAAAATGAAACACAAAAGGAATTTTTACATTTTGGTCAACTGGGTCAAAATTATAACATGTCAAATAGGGCCTCCTAGAATTATGAACAACTACACAAATGCACAGAATAGTAAATGGCCAACTTTGAGGGATTTGAAACCTAATCAAACAGATTTGAAACAATTTGAAATATGTAACATAGGCTCTCAAGTATGGACACTAACTACTCCCAAAGTGGCAAGTCATGAAACATTTCTAGGTGCAAGATATTCAGTTGCAAACATAGCCTCCTATCACTGTTTGACACTTAGGGTGAAATGCAGATTTGACGATTGCTCAAAATGGGACTTCACCGAATGACTCAAAATGACAATTTAACTTCATGGAACAAATGGACATGCTGAATGGAGGGTGTTAGAAACATTAAACACCTCATGAGGCTCAAGGGTTCAGGTACATATGCATTTATAGGCAGTCGTAGGGCTCCATTTGTTCAATACTGCTCAAAATTTGGGCTACAATTTTGAGCACCATCATATCCAATGTCAAATGCAATAATTATTTTTCTCACTAAGACAATATGACTTTACAAGAATGGAAATATATTTCCAACCAGTTGGATCAATTCCAAATTGGAAATCCATTCACACCAAAGACATGTCCATTATTAAGTGACATTCACCTTTTTGATATTTTGTCAAAATCAATTTTGACAAAGCTTCAAGAGGAAATCCCAATACTTTTAGTATAGAATTTTATAACAGAGATTGGTTAGGAAATTTATTGGTAGTTAAGGCTGCTCCCATTAATCCTGACACAAATAACATAGCAGAAATCCATACACTTTTGGACAAACTAGCTTTGGCAAAGAAGGGTCATTTTTCTAAAGTCCACGTTGAAGGGCATTCTCTTGTGGTAATTAATGCATGCATGGCCAAAAATATTCACAATTGGTAGTTACGATATATTATGAACTAGATTTGGCAATTACTTCATTCATTTTAGGATACTTACATGACACACACACTTAAAAAAGGTAACAAGGTGGTTGACTACTTAGCAAATCATGGTTGTGAGAGAAACTTTATTGAGTCTTTTTTTATAGACCATATCTCAAATTTGGCATCTGAATCGGGGAATTTAATATATTCTGAACTTATTAATTCAAACTATAAGTGTTGATCTCCCATTTCAACTCCCCTTCCCCAACTTGCTAATGGGTGTTTAGCTTTTTCTTTTCTTTTTGTCTTCTCTCTCTTTTCATGTTGTATTATGGCAAGGATACTGGGTTTTCTTTCCAATTCTTTCCTTGTAGAGCCTTTGAATAAGGTTATATATATATATATATATATATATATATATATATATATATATATATATATATATATATATATATATATATATATATATATATATATATATCTTCTAGTGGTTCGCCCACTTTTGCCTTAAAAAAAAATTCTAAAAAAATTAAAAAGAAAATAATAATATAATAAAAAGTATTTTTTAAGTTTATAGAATGTGGAGTTGGGTTTTTTAAAGAAATTGATGTAAGAAAATAAATAGAAACTTATTGAAATGATATGTTTGAATTTTTTAAAATTGCGATGCAAAAAAATTAACTAATTATATTTTTTAGTTTTGATGTATAATTGACTTATAAATTTCAAAGAGATGTCACAAGAGACAAAATTTAATGAAATGTAAAGTTAAAAATTTTAAAATTTCAATTGATGTGGAAAAATATAGAGAAAATAAAAAAATTTGATGTTTGAATTTTTAAAAATTGTGATATAAATATATAAAATTTTAATTACTATATTTGTTAGATTCTTAGGTGACTATACATTACCCCTAGGATCAAATGAAAGACCGAGATGGCTTCCATAAGAGATTGACAAGAAAATTGCATTAAGATGCAAGATTATTGATCAACTACATTTTGATAGTAGGGACGCAAAGTGAAAGAAGCCTTTTTTTCTATAATTCTCTAGGCGGTCTCCTTCAACTCTTATTAAAATCAATCACTATTATGTTATTCTACTTACTGGTCTTCTAGTATCAATTGATTCCACAATGAATCCATGCATGGTAAATGACTACGTTGTTATTGATAATGGACTTGATTGACATCAAATGGGTTGGTTTAAAATATACATAATGGGCCTCCTTATATCAAAAAGATGATAAGAGACAAAAATAAGGAGAATGAGGATAAGAGTGAAGGCTTGGTTCCAATGCAAGGACCTTCTACATGCACTCAAAGTTAGGCCAAGGGTAAAAGGAAGTAGTCTAACATTATTCATGGAATTCTAGAATTTGATTAAGATATTATATGACAAAATGTTGAGTCTACCAAGGTTCTTTAAAAAAAATTGTAATTTAATGGCTCTATGAGCTTGTTTTCCTTGTTTCAATATGGGTCGGGTACCCTATTTTATCTTTCTTCAATTTAGCTACTTGTTTCTTGTCCTTGTTCTTGTTTAGTTTCATCTTTTACAAGCTATATTTGTTTGTAAATTGGTTTCATTATCCCTTCAAAACACATTTACCTTAATAAAAAAAATTATAGATAAGTAATCCAAATTAATTCTATTTCTATAAATACATTTTATTGGATTAGCTTAGACCAAGTTGAAAACAAGCTTTTTTTAATTCATTTACAATATTTTCTCACATTGATTATATTTGAAAATATATTCTATTTTTTCTCATAATATTTGTATTCTTTCTTAAAATCTTCTTAAAATTTAGATAATAATAAAATAAAATTAAATTGGAATATTTATTATACTATATAATATATTTTCCTTTTCTTACTTTGATATCCAATAATGAGATGCAGAATTTGATTCAATATAATTAAAATATGTATGATGAAATCAAATATTATAATTTTCTTAAAAATATACTTAATCTTTTTAAGGTCAAGTTTTTTCTCCATGCTACAAAGCATGATATGTTCACCAAAGCACACTACTAACTTGTCCCTTCTATAGTGAATAGCAAATGGGATACCAATGATGTTAGTAGAGGGTCGGTTAAGAGTAGAGGAAATCATCATTATAGGGCCAAATTTATTTGTTTGTGAAACACGTTGCATCTAGGCAATTTTCATTCAGGCCCCGTTTGGTTGCTGGAAGATGAGGGCCAAAATCGGGTTATCAAGGGTAAAACCAGGGTTTGTAGAAAAACATGGGCATTTGGTTGGTTAAAATTATAACCTAGTTTTCAATTTCATCTTCCAATAAAAAGGTGGAATTCAAAATTAAAACTAGGTTTTGAATTCTATGATAGTTTTTTTAATAATATTGTGGGGTCCACGGTATATTCATCTTTCATGTCAACCAAACAGACCATTGGCTTTCCAAACCACAAAATCAGGTTTTCGAAAACCTGGTTATAAGATAACCTAATTATGCCACAAATTCATCTTCCCCAACCAAACGGGGCCTCATTGATTTGTTAACTATGAAGCTATCTTGGGCTTCATTGAAGTAAAATTCGTAATGGATATTATAGTTATTATGAAATTTGTCCAAAAATTATTGTGTTGAGGAATTTGTCCCTTCATTAATAAAAATTAGAATTCCACTGTAAATGGTGACTTTGCAAAATTTTTTAAAATAAATTATAGTTTTTAGAATTTCTTTGTCAATGATGTTTGTACCATGCCCTTTTTTAATAGAAAAAGGGTTATTGTGAGTATCTAATTCATAATTATTGCATAATTAAGAAAATAGTATTTTTAGGAACACTATTGATTATTTAAATGTATGTTTATCAGTGTTTATAATATTTGGATTTTGATTGTTCACATTGCAATAATATTGATTATTTAATTTTATGTTTATTCATTTTTATATTTATATTTTAATTGTTCACATTACATTGGTAAAGATGAAAATTTATACTTGCATTAATATTTTTTACAAAGAAATAGAGTTATTTTAATTTTTATGATTCATTTAAAGTATTATTTAATCTTTAGATGTTTTAAAAATTTATCAATGTTTGGTCTTTGCAATTTCTTAAGAGGAGGTTTGTCAATATGTTTCATATAGAGTATTTCATGTCTAATTGTGAAATAAAGGTGCATAAATTCCTAATTTTAGATTTTTTTAAAAAAAATTTTAAATTGACATATTTTACCTAGTAACATTATGGAACCATAAGAAAATATAGAATTTGTAATAGCATAAGATGTTTTAGTAGCTTTATAATAAAAATGACTAGAAAAAAGATGTTTTCTATGAATAAAATTTTATTTATTTAATTTCTAAAGTATTTATTTGATTTTTAAAGTATTTAGAATCTTCTTTATAGATAAAATATTTTTTAAATTTTTTAAGTACAAAATAAATAAACAAAAAAATTGTATTGATCAAACCAACAATTTTCTTAAATTTCTTAAATTTTAAATCTATATAGAGTACAAAAATTCATTTCTCTACCATCTTTCCGAATTCAAGTCAAGCACTCGAGTTGCTTTGAAAAAAAGCTGGTTTGAAAATGCTTACAAAGCAGATGTTTCTGCGTGAACGTATCCTGATATCTTCTCTCCTATGAACAGTGTCTACCCATGTAATTTTCTCTTCATATTATCTACGTGACAAAGACTTTTCATTGACATCAAAATCTCTTCTACAGCTAACTTAAAGGAATCCTCCCTCTCTAGGAGATACAATCCCTGTGTCTATATTCATCCCCTCCTTTTGAGTGCGGAAAATCAGTGGAATCAGGTGCAGATCTTAATTACCCGTCTTTCTCTATTCATATTGAAGTATGGAGAGCGTGTTCATGTGAAGAGGAGGACAGTGACCAACATGGGCGGCGACAATGCAGTGTACAAAGTGTGGGTGAAAACCAGTCCAATCATAAAGGTGAGCGTGGAGCCAAGAAGATTGATTTTCAAGAAGAAAAGGAGTGAATAGGCGAGTTATAATGTGACATTCGAAAGCAAAGTGGAAGGGAGAGAGGAGAGTGGATGTAGTCACATAATGTGAAAATGCATCCAAGGCGGAGCGCACAACGTTCATAGCCCAATTTCATTTCTCTAGAATGTGGTTTGAAGTGGAGGTGGTTTCTATACATAGAGAAAGAATAGCTACACTAACTTGAGTTGTAGCATATAAATAAGGTCTAGATTATATATATATAGTAAGGATGTCAATATAAGTCAAGGGACGCATGTGCCAATGTTCCTGTTTTCATATTTTCATGATTGACTGAAGTAGTATTATCAAGGGGAAATTAAATTAGTTACAATTTTTAGCAAAAACTTGGTGATGATAAACTTTTTTAGTGACTTTGAACCTAAAAGCATAGAATTGTCAAACAAACACTTCAATCATATAATTGAAAAAGAAAGAAAATATAGATTTATAGATAGAAAGGAAGTATATAAAGAAAGAGCTAAAAGAGAGAATGATATGTTATTATAAGGACAAGTAAAGATAGAATAATAGAGAGAGTTGAAGAGAATTTTAAAAATATTAATAATTTTACTATTTTAAAAAATATATAAATAACAATAAAAATTATATTATATAAATGAATTACTCATTTCTACCAATTCAATAATAAGTTGCAATATTTAACTAAAAAAATTGTTGATTACTTAAACCAAAGTACCAAAATATGTAATAAGTTTGAGGGGTAGTATTATTAGTATAAAAAAAAATTGAGCAAAATTGTAAAATAGTAGCTAGTAAAACATAGTGTAGGCTTTTTAAAAATAGCATTTTACAATTGTCAAAAATAAATATAACTGCAAAATCAATAATAAGAAATATATATATATAATAAGGAATATAAAAGCATTTAACTCTATATTTGAACTTAGCAAGATAGCTAGTAAAATATAGTGTAAACTTAAAGAAATAACATTTTACAAATTACAAAAATAAACATCAAGATAAAACTAATAATAAATATATTTAAAATAATAAATATAAAATATTTAACACTATATTTGATTAAAATATTTATATTTGAACTTGGTAAGAAAAATAGACAGTGATAATTAATATTGATTAGACATTTATTTGTGAAGTGGAAGATAAAAATGATTGTTTTTTAAAAAGTTAATCCTCTTGTCACAAATGTGGAAAAGGCAAAGTTGTAATTAATGCATTCATTAATACATGTGATAGAGTTGTTAGAAAATATTTGTATTTTGGTTGGAGAAAATTGAAAATTTTCATTGACAAAAATAGAATGACCTAATAGAATGAATGAAAAATGTGATTAATAAAATAATGAAAAATTAAAAAAAGATATAAACATTTGAAGTTTCTTTTGATCTTTTATATCTTATGAATTGATTGGTTAGTTAAATTGAAAAATTGAATTGAATGAAAACAATAGTATCTTGCCAAATGCAGGAACTAACAAAGCCAGTGTATATATTTATGTTAACACAACAAGTACGAGATTTGGTGTATGTTGTTAAATATTATAATAGCTATAGTTATGTTAAATAATATTTTTTTCTTGGTGCTTTTCTTCTTTATGGAATTTTTTTTTACAAAGATAAATGTTTTGTTTGAGTAAAAAATATTTAGTTAATTTTCAATGTCATGGAATTAAATCATAAAGCTAAGAATAAAATAAACATATTTTAAAATTTAAAATTATCATATAAAAATAAATTTGAGTTCAGTAGAAATTATTATAGTTATACTAGTTTAAATATATCCCCTCAATTAAAATTTCTATTTTTCACTATTTACTATTTTTTACAAATTTTTTGAATAATTAGAAAAATAAATCATTTATATATAATTTTTTTTGAATATTTTTAAAAGAAAATATATATAACTTATTATAAATATTCTTAAATACATATTTATGATATTTTTAGGTATATATGATAATTTATCAAAAATAATTTCACATCATTTTAAAATATATAAATTATCATTATAAAAGAACTATAATTTTAAATTTAAAAAATTAATTGTAAAAGTCATTTGTGTTCAAAAAGTCTTACTCACAAAACTTTAATTACATAAGACATATGTTTGATTTCCACAATTGACATTTCTAGTCTATCACATTTCTTTGAAAATATTAACAATAAAGTTAAACATGAATTTATATTATTTTCCATGCAATTTTTTTTATTGGTTATAATTTCTGAATATACATTGGTCAAAGTATTGAATAGACTTATTAATAACAAAATATAACCATTATTGTGCTTAAAGTCACTAGTGTTATTAATGTAATGTCCCCATCTTTTTAACAACTTAGTAGAGTTTTTAACCTTTATGTTCTCCAAAGGCTAAGTAGAGAAATAAATTGATTAAATTAATTTCTTATAAAGTCATTAAATAAATTAAAATTGAAAAGTAACTTCATATTTAATTAATTATTGTATTGCAAGGGAGAAGCTTCTAGAGAGTGCATTAATTATTGGAAAGGGGGAAGCCTCTATTAATTTAATTTTCTAAAATCACAATTAATTATTGTATTGTAAGGGAGAACCCTTTAGAAAATGCATTAATTATTGGAATGGGAAGCTTCTAGAAAATGCAATTAATTAATATTTCGGTTCCTTCTAGAAGGGTGAAGGAAAAGAATAAATATGGGTGAGAGCCTCATTGTTTAGTATCATATTATTGTGAATTACATTTGATAAGAACTTTGATGTGTGAGTTATAGATCTGTTCATGACATTAGAGGATGTCTATCTTCTCTTGTAACATTCTAGACGTCATTCCCTTGGGGTTTGGCCTTTGGAATTCATTGCTATCAACTCCATTAACAAGCAACTTGGGCGCATTTCTAGCTACAAGCATATTGGGTGTAATTAGTGAGTTAAAGAGTTTTGTTAAGTTTTAGATTTTATGATGCTAGAGTAATTAGTGAGTTTTCTATGTATTTAATTTTATTAGTTTAAGAACTAATATTATTTCAGCAGTAGTTCAATCTTCAGTTTGCATAAATTCCTTGTTTATGTTATGTGGTTCAAAATCTAAGAAAAAACATTAGAATCTTTATCATTAGCTGGTTTAGTTCTTGGGCATTTCTGAGCTAACTATTATAGCGGTATCAGAGCTATAAGTCCTTCCATCCTATGGAGGTCTTATAGGGAATTTAGGACAGTCAGATAGATGGAAAAGTGTTTGAAAAAATGTCAAAACACTAGAAGTTGAAATTAAAAGGACTAAGCATTTATGTTTGAGCATGCCACAAGGGCTTTATAATTTTTGCAATACCAGAGCAAGAAAAAGTAGGAGTTCAGACTTGCAGAGTGAACAGGCTAGTTCATCTATGTAGAGGGACATAGAATCTAGTCATACAGACACCGAGGAGATATTCTTTGAACAAGACAGTAGTATGGGTGACCAAGATGACATGAATATAGGATTAGGTGGAGGTAGGAATACTAGTCCAGATTAGGAGGATGTAATGTTGAGGTTATTGGGTACATTAGAGGAGGGATAGCATATGCAACATGAGCAAAATAGGCAAATGGATATGATGTTGTAGCTTACGGCTAGACAAATGGGCATCAATATTAATCCAAGTGATGCCAACAATGGAAACAATAACAATAGGCGAAATGACAACAATAGGGGTAATGATAATAATGGAGGTTGAGGCAACAACAATAGTCCTAAGAATAACATTATTAATAATAATGGATATGGAAACAATGGGAATGAGGCTCCCAAAACTCTCGTTGTAGTTAGTGCTAAGATAGTTGATGTAGCTATTACAACTAATACTTTTGGCTCACTCGAGGACAAGATTATTATTGGAGATTTGTATGTGAGATCTCATGGTGTTGCTACAGTATAGGAGGAAAATGTTGGTGATGTGGATGTTTCAGCAACATCAATAGATGTGGGTTTATGTGATTCTGATTCATAACTTGATGTTGAGTCATGTGTGCAGAGTTAGGAGTCTATAATTGAGGCTTTCTTAGGAGATGTTGATGCAAATAGTATAGACACATTTGATGATCCATTCGATGATGCTATGAGATGTTTTGGGTATGATACCCCTTCTTAGATA
Source organism: Cupressus sempervirens (assembly GCA_028749045.1). Classification (NCBI taxonomy): domain Eukaryota; kingdom Viridiplantae; phylum Streptophyta; class Pinopsida; order Cupressales; family Cupressaceae; genus Cupressus; species Cupressus sempervirens. The sequence goes on from CM053789.1 coordinate 379,900,327, forward strand.
TTAGGTGATGACTTCGAGGAGGTTTTGGATGGGTCCTAGGATCGATGCTTAAAGGATCTTACTATTGAGTTGGAAGCTAGGACATGTGAGGAGATTGATACGGCAAGAGCTTCCATTTCTTTAGATGAGGAATTGGTTCAATTTTTTGTTGTGATAGTTAGTGATGTTCTTGTGTCCATATATTATGATGTGGCTACACCTATTGTTGATACAGTTGGCATGAGTGCATATGGTTCACCTATAGGTACGTCTTTTTCAATGAATATTGCTAATGATTAGGATTCTAGTCCAATATATATTATATGGGTAGATATAGGGAAGAAGAGGTTTCATAGATCTTCTATGGAATTTCCTTCTAGTGACATTCAAACTTCTACCTCATCAACACAAGTTTCGGGTGCCAAGCTACAGGACATGTGGTTGGTCTTGATGATGTTGGTTTGCAATTATTTTAGTGTCAACAAGGATGTCACATACTACTTCATTTGGGAACTAGGTGGAGGTTGGACTTCATGTATTGTTGGATTTCTTGAGGACAACCAATTTCAAAGAGGGTAAACTGTAATGTCCCCATCTTTTTAACAACTAAGTGGAGTTCTTAGCCTTTATGTTCTCCAAAGGCTAAGTGGAGAAATAAGGTTAAATTGATTAAATTAATTTCTTATAAAGTCATTAAATAAATTAAAATTAAAAGGTGACTTTATATTTAATTAATTTAATCAATTATTGTATTGCAAGGGAGAAGCTTCTAGAGATTGCATTAATTATTGAAAAGAGGGAAGCCTTTAGTAATTTGATTTGCTAGAAGCACAATTAATTATTAGATTTCAAGGGAGAAGCCTCTAGAGAATATATTAATTATTAGAAAGGGGGAACTTCTAGAAAATACAATTAATTAATATTTTTGTTCCTTCTAGAAGGGTGAAGGTAAAGAATAAATATGGGTGAGAGCCTCATTGTTTAGCATCAAATTATTGTGAATTGCATTTGATAAAAACTTGGATGTGTGAGTTACAAATCTATTCTTGGCATTAGAGGATGTCTATCCTCTCTTGTGGCATTCTAGACATCATTCCCTTGGGGTTTGGCCTTTGGAATTCATTGCTATCAACTCCTTTAATAGGCATCTTAGGCACATTTTCAGCTACAAGAAGATTGGGTGTAATTAATGAGTTGAAGAGTTTTTTATGTATTTGATTTTATGATGTTGAAGATTTTTTTATGTATTTAATTTTATTAGTTTGAGAACTAATATTGTTTCAATAGTAGTTCAATCTTCAATTTTCATAAATTCCTTCTTGTTCATGTTATGTGGTTACAAATCTATGCAAAGACATTAGAATCTTTATCAGTAGTTGGTTTAGTTCTTGGGCATTTCTAAAGTGCTCATTACAATTAATGTGCTATTAATATGCTAGTTTGTTATATGAGCTAGCACCCTCTTGCTGCTTTTAATGATTAAAAATATATATATAACTATAAAAGGTACACACCAAAATATACATGATATCATTGATTACATCATCATATAATGGTGAGAAATTACTTAAAAAATGAAATACCAACCCTTATTAGTGGAAGTGGACTTGTCTTTGGGTCATCTCTAAAAGGGGAATCATTGGATTCTCTACTAGTAATAATAGGGGGAGTTCCACTTGAGGTACCAAAGTCTAAAGTATTATGAGTAGCTCTACTAACAACTACAAGAGGAATTGTAAAGTAAGTCATCAACCTAGCTCAATTGAATGCAAAAGGAGAAACTATTGAGGAGGAGGAGGAGAAGGAGGAAGGTGGATCCTATTGAAGTTGATGAAAGATCAACCCCATAGCTACCAAGAATCACTTGAATGAACACACCTATCACCGAAAGAGAGAAACAAAAGATATGGAGGCTCGAATCCCCAGACCCACTGATGAGAAATTCTTGATGAGCACAAAGAGAAATCGCTATAATCAAAAGTGAATTAATCTTATAATTACAAAGAGAGACCATCCTTATAAAGGAGATCAAAACCCTAACAAGTAACTAAGCTAGGTTGCACGATAAAAAATAATTATTATATACCTAAAGTTTAGCTTAAGTGAAATAGAGTTAATTAATAAATATCTAATTACTCTAACACCCCCCTTAAGATAAACTCAAGGAGTGGCTTAAAACCTAGAAACTACTACTGAAAGTAGAATTGGGTCCTAAAAACAAGGTTTGATGATGTACCCAAGCACAACCAAATCTCTACAAGGAGGAGAAATAGAGAAAACTATATGGAAAAAATACTACTCCAAAAAGAGATGGAAATAATGCTGGAAAGAACTAGTGAAGGACTGAAGAAGCCCCCAAACTAAGAAATGTCCCTAAAAATAGGAACATGTAGAAGCTACAAATCTCTATCAAAAGTAATTGATGATCTGAAGAACCTATAATCTGCATTGAATTAGGAGGCAGACAAAAGAAAACAACTAAACTCAAAGATATAGATGACATGAAATACCAAAGCCTAAAGAGTTGATTAATTGAACATGGAAGACTGTAACCAAAGTAGGAAAAAAAAGTGTCTATGTGGTAAATGATCCATCTCATCGAAATGTGTAGGTACCATGCTACTGCATCTACCAAGTACATAAGGAAACAAAATACATAGCTCACTCTATCAAACCAAGGAAGCATAAGAACCAATAGAACCAATAGAAGGACCCCCCACCCCGCTGCCCCAATGCAAACAAGGGTGAGGTGATAGGAAACTAGAAAAGTGGGCCAAAAGATTTGCATGCCAAGGAACCATGATCAAGATGTACAAAAGAGTTACATATGTGTGCACTGAGGTGATTAATCTAACACATGTCATATGGCTAATGTCATAGAAGTAAAACTCACTAGAAAAAGGAAGATGGCAAACAAAGGAAAAACATCAAACCCCCCATGGCACTTTAATCAGATTAGTGTATGTACTATAATGCCCACCCATATTTCACTTTTGTGTTCTTATTTCCAAACTCTTTTAGGTTGATTTTATTCATCAATTAGTTTTAGAAATACTAGATTTACAATATTATGATATGATTTCAGAACTTGGATTACACACACACACACACACACACACACACACACACACACACACACATATTAGTAATAATTTCTTAGTTGACTATATTTCATGTGTTGTTTAATGATTGTGTTTACTAGTGCCTTAATGATTTCTTTCATAGAAATGTCAAATGATGCTTTAATGATGATTTCTTCATATTTGTAATGATGCATTGTTTTATCTAAGAATTTGATGTTGACTTGTGATTTATAAAGATACTTACTCCATACTGGCATGTGTATGGTTTGTGTGTCTATTTTATATTTCTTTCTCACATGTTTGATGTGGTTAAGGGAGGGAGTTATAGTCACCTGCTAGTTAGGATTTACACAGTGTACCACTCTTTTCCATTTCCTATTTAGTTTAGATATATTTATATACATGTACATGCTCGTCTTTTATATAGGATGTAGGTACCGAGCATCGACTTTCCTGAATTGCCAGGATGAGCATGCCCAATTACAAATACTCAAATGGTGAGAATGGGAAGATAATGATTAGGTCTAATCCCATACATAGTCTAAATACTTGTCCTACAAGGTGGACTCCTAACAGATTGTCTACCCTTTTTAAAACTTGTAAGTCTTTTGTTTGTATGTGGTTTGATTCTTGCTTTGGTTGTTCTTCCTTATGCATTTCTTGAGGTTTGACTTAGTGATTTATCTGATAGATTAATTATTTATGATTCTTGGATCAATTGATAATACTAATTTATCAAATGTTATTTAATTTTTTAAAAAGGGAAAAATGTTAAAATACGATGATAGATTACATTTTTTGAATTATTGGGATTAAATGAATTTTTAGTTCAATTAAAAGATTTGATTTTAAAGTCTTAATTTTAGAAGACTACATTAAAAAGATTTGAAAATTAAATATTATATATTAAACTTTAATTTTGGTGTAGCATTAATATTTAATTAATAAAGATTTAAAATTAGTGACATTTAAATAATGCACTTTAGTTATCGTTATTAATTAAATCATAAATAAATATTGTTTTATGAAAGTACTTTAAATAATAAAGTTGAGGAATAAATAAATTATAATAAAAGAATATTTTAATAAAAGAAAAATGATTTAAGTGTGCTTGAAAGGAATAATAAAATAATATTTTAATTAAAAAATAGATTAATTGTGCATGCGAGAAATAATTAAATAAAGTAATTATAATTTTAGAGGTGGTGGAGGCAGAAACCCTAAAAGGGAATTAGAATTCTATATTAGAGGGTTTTTAGGTCAATATTGCACACATAGGTTTTAAGGAGCACATTTTTGGAATTGGAACAAAGAAATCTTTAGAAGCTTTCAAGTGTTTGGATTATCAACGGTTTCATCAGATTCTTAGCATCAAATCAAGGCAAGGTTTTGTGAACCATTGTAGAAATACTCTTGGATCTTTATCTTCTTCAAGTGTACCAATTCAAAATATTGTTGAAAATTATGTGAATTAAAATTTTACAATAGATGGATTTGTGTTGTGGAAAGTTGGATGAAATTGCATTTGAAATTTGAAAACCCTTGTGTTGAAAATAATAGATCCTTACTATTAGATTTCATGTTTGAAAAATAAGAATTGATTCAACATTAGACATGTGAAAAAAAAATCATATCTAGGGTTATGAGAAATTTTATATATATATAATTTTTCTAAATATAAATTTCTATCATCAAAGTTATTTTATTATAAATATATATATATATATATATATTTTTATATATACATTTTAGACAAAAAAAAAATTACATATCTATAATTCTGAATTAATATTGAAAAATGATGATAAAATTTAATTCAATTTTAATATTATGCAATTTATTTACACATGAGAATTGTTGGTGTAAATAAGTATTCACTATTTACACTTTACTTAAGTTTACTTAGGTTAATGCATTATTTTATTATTTATTAGTTAGTCACCTAAGAGTATGCATACTCTTGTGAGTTGTCATGTTGACAACATAGGAGTTAGCAACTCTTTTATTCACATGGTTTCTACAACATCTCTACATGAGATACACCTTGTCATACTTATCCTCTCATCTATAATGAAGGATAAGACATTTGCTTAGTTATCCTGTTTATCTTATTTCCTAGCATCTTCTAGAGACATTCTAGATGCATCTTAGAGGCCTTTATATATAGGCACTCCTAGTGTGTATGTACATATAGATAACATTGAATAACAATACATCAATTTTGGATATTGTTATTTTGATCATACCTTGCTAGTCTATTCTTGTGCTTGTGCTTGAGTTCCTTGATCTTGAGCAATTTTTCTCTAAGGAAAATTCTTACATGGTATCAGAGCTGAGAAAAATTATCTTCACATAGCCAATTCATTTGAGACCATCTTGTTGCCTCATCTCTTGGAGGACACCTCGACCTAGATCTAGAGTATCATAGTTATTGGGAGTGTCTAGAGCCAAAGAGGACCTCACCATTGCATTTGAAACAATGATTCGATGAAATTTGACTATAAATTCCCCTACCCTAGGCCATAGTCAAATTTGAGAAAAATCTAGTATGATTGTCTTTTAGATCTACAAATTTGTTTCAGATCTGCATTTATTTCTCTGTAATTCATTTTTCAAAATTTCAAAATTTTTTTAGGCTAGTAGGGCTTGCATAGAATTTTTTTTTCTAGGAACTGGGTGGTGAAACTCTAGCCCCCACAAGGAATATTCAATGTGAAATTCAAAATATTCCATTTAATTGGTAGTCTACACAATTTTGGCACGTAACAATTAAATTTTAGAGATTAATTGGCAATTCATCTTTATGGTTTAAAGGGCAGATATAGGAAACTTCAAAATTGCTTTGAAAGGTTTCTTAGAAGTTACCAAAAATAGCATATTTTTCCAATTGTCAAAATCTACCAAATTTGGAAATTTTTTGTTTTCTCTTTAGAGTCATTTGTTATTTAATGGAGTTACAAATCCATGTAGAAGTAGTTTTCGATAATGAACAATTCATATTTGAATCTATATTGGGTTTTGTCATGACTTCATTAAGTTCTCTATGAGTAGAGATTGGTGTGCTACATTAGTTTTCTAGTTCGGCATGTGTCACATTAAGGGTCTAGGGTTCAAAGTAACTAGTCTAAGGTAACTCAATGCTTGAGGGTCTACGGTCTATTAAGAGATAATTCTAGGGTGACTCAAGTAGTTTGACCATGTGATGACACTCCCTAGTATGCAACCTAAGTCTCCTATGTAGATTTTGTTTGTACTTCTGGTAGTGTACTTATTGTTGCATGTATTTAATGTGGTTATTTATTTTCATTGATGGTGATTGGTGGTTTATGGATATTGTACTTTTGTCATGTGGTCCTTGAATTGAGGTGGATATCTTTCATTGACTTTATCTTATGATTTTGGTGATTTGATCTATTCTTGGTATATTTATGACATTTTGTTATGAAATGTTGGTATTGGATTAAGTGTTATTTCTTTTGGAGTTTCTTATCTTCATGAGTAGTATGTGTCACCTTTGAGGCAATTTTGGCTACTAGGAATTCCTTGCCTAGGAATGTTTCTTGATTGATTAGTTATATGTAGATCATTCATTATCTTCCCTATACGATTGGAAGCCTGACTAGATGACGATACAGTCGAGAGGTAGTGTCTTCTTACCATTTGGGTCTCCCTTAGATTGCTAGTTGTTGGATGTTCATTATAGAAGGTGTAACTTTATCATTCTTATTTCTTATCTCAGAGACTTCTTTTTAGTTGATGTATATATGTTATGATGTATTCTAATGTATTGTATCTATTTTCACATATCTTGTGACATGTGTAGTGGATGATATTTATTCGATGTACTTTCATTGTATTAGTCATACTTGTGCAGATTCTTATGTGATTATGTATCTATTATTTCTTTATGATCATGAGACATTCTACTTGAGACTTAAACTAATTAATATAAACTTCTTAACATAACTCAATGTGAAGGAACCCTTGAGGAATTGAAGCTATATCTGTAATTTCTTATGTGTATTTGAGATGTATGTTCATATTGCTTCCACATTAATGTTATCTTAATGTTGTTTAAACTTTAAAAAAAAATAGTTCAGTAAACATTGTAACATGTTAGGTTTATTTCTCTTGGGTTCCTAAATGGGGCATTACATGTACAATAAGGCACAAGATATAATGAATTTGAAGAATAAACTATACAAGTGTTCTCAAATGACACTGCTTGAATTAGAAGTTAAAAAAATTGAAACAAAAATATAGATGAAATATGACACTTTATCTTAGTGTGTTTGTAAGAATGAAGACAAATGATGTCTAAAAAGATCAATAGAGACATAAGGATGATATAATAGATAGTAAAACCCATGAAAAAACACCTCAAGCAATGAAATTGATCTGCAAACCTAAAGCAACCAAGATTTCCACTAGAATGAAAATAAGAAAAAAATAATTAAAATGTGCATTCAGCAAAATCTTGAAAAAAAAATTAGCATCACTAGAAAGAGCTCTAAAAGACCTTTCCAGTGATATAAAGAATTCTCAAATCAAAGATTAGATACTCAAGATGTCTCCTAGAGTGCAAAATAGAACCCCAAACTTGGACAACAAAAAAAGCCATAAAAAGCATCAAAACTAAGGAATACTTGTATCATTGTGAAAAAATCATAACCATCTTTTTGGCAATATCTTGTTTGTGTACAAAGAATTTTGTATGCTCAAGATATGAGAAAAACTCATGAAGATAGGTCTAAATAGAGCAAGAAAGGGTGATAGGATATGTTGATGCAGTGCTAACATAAACATGTGATGAGCATAAATTTGATGGTCAAATGGTTGTCAAAGCAAAAAATTGCTAGAAAAATTACCCCTATTAGAAAAAATTAAATTTAGTCACCAGAAAAACTATGTTGGATCAAAGGGTTGGTATCGGAAGAAAGATCCAATGACCAAATAGAGTTAGAATGTTAAGCAAAGGCAAAATGCCTTTGTTTACATGTCAACATGTCTTGGTGTCCATGCCAAAGCACCTCAAATTTTGTGCCCACATGCATAGATCACCTTAATTTATGTCAAAAATCTTAGTTTCTATGAAAGTACACCTCAATTTTTGTGCCAACATGCATAGATTGCCTCAATTTTTATGTGAAAAATCTTGGTTTCTATGAAAATGTGCATTGATTTATGTGTCAACATACACAGATCATCTCAATTTCCTTACCAAAAACTCTTAATTTTTGTGCTAACATGCACAAATCACCTTGATTTCTATGCAAAACCTTGATTTTCAATCCATAGAACCTTGATTTATGTGCCAAAAAATATTGATTTTTTAGCCTGAATACATAGATCACTATGTCAGGAAATATGGCCAAATTCGGAACAATTTTTTTGCCTTAGATTCTAACTATGTCCAAATTGGATGTGCCTTATATGAAAATAGGGGTTTCTAGGCACTACAAGTTCAATGAACGAGGTCCATTTTTTCTCAAAGTGGACCAAAAATTAGTGACCCCCACAATTAAATACAAAAATCCTTTGAAAAGTGAAACCCTTTGAAAGAAAAAATATAGATCTAAAAGCCTAGCCAAACTTCTCATAAATGAAATAGGGGCATGAAGATCTGGAGCTTTGATACCATGTTGAAGTTGATGAAAGTCAACCTCACAGCTCCCAAGAATCACCTATGTACAAACACCTGCCATAGAAAGAGAGAAGCAAACACTATGGAGGATGGAATTCCCATATCCATAGATGAGACATTTTTTATGAGCAAAAGGAGAAATTTCTTTAATCAAAACTAAATTAATGTTATAATTACAAAGAGAGATCATCCTTGTAAAGGAGATCAAAACCCTAACAAGTAAATAACCTAGGTTGCATGATAATAATTAATAAAATAATTAACTATTATATGCATAAAGTTTAGCTTAAGTGAAATAGAGTTAATTAGGAAATATCTAATTACTCTAATAGATCCCTTGCAAGTACTTGAGACCTAAGTCAATAAGTGCAAATGGAGTTTTCCTTGCTTGTTTTCTTTTACATTCTTCTCTTTAATTTTCTCAAAAACTCTCTAATAGTGATGTCAACATTATCTCTAGGTTCCTAAGGTTTGATGGTGGTGTTCTCATAGGCAACTTCACTATTGAAGACCTCAACTTTACCTTCTTGCAACAACTATAGAAACTTATCCTCTTTCAACTTTACAATAGTTGTCTCTAGTGAGGCAATATTAAAATAGATGAGCATCTATAGAGACTCAATAAGGTACCTAACCTTCCCACATAAAACATCAACAAATTCCTAAGTTTCTAGCTGTACCAAAGTGAAGAAACAAAATAAATGGACCAAAATAAGTTATTGTATCTATTATTACTCGAGATAGAGCCTGATATCACATCAATCATATCAAAGTTGTCATTAGGAGAGAGATCAAATAAGTTCCACACTTATTTTACAAAGAAATAATAAGAAGAGGCATGAAAGACTCATTAACAACTTTATAAACCAAACAAATATTAGGGTCCTTATCGAGTTTCTTAAGTGATAGTTTGTGTAGAAGAAGGTACCACATAAAATAAGTGATTTTGGGCTCAATGGGGTAGTGCCAAAGTTTAAGAAAATGTTTAATCTAGGTGGGTTGACCAAGGTTGGGTTTTTTCTCGCATTAAGATGGTCAAGGATGTCAAACTTATGGATAATGAGGCTATAAATGCATTTGGCCTTAACATTAAGGAGAGGATAACCATCAATCTACTTATAGGAAACATATCTATCAGACATGAGATGACACCCTCTAGGGAGGTTAAGCCACTTGGTGGGATCTTCCAATGCTGAGTATCTTCTCCATTAAGATTTTGAGATACGATGCATATCTACAAGACTTTGTTTATTGATAAGTTTACCATCAACTATGATATTTTAGAGATATTTGATCCCTTTTTTTGCACATTTGTTTGCAAAACATATGTGTAGTAATGCAAGTGATTTAATACTATGAGACATGTTCCACCAAATAAATATACCTCTACAAATTGTACTATTATGATTAACGAGATTTTTATTTGAGATAAGGTGTCTCATCCAACTCTAGCCTTTCTAGAATGATTTAAAGATATTGGAACCTTCCATCAAAATATGCTCCATATAGATAATTTAACATAGTATTCTTCCATAATTTAGTATGGGAGGGACTAACTCTACTAGTATTATTTATGATCAACACCTTCCAAGTCTCATCCCCTTTAGAGGTTCTATCTATCCACTTTACATCAAAAAAAATTCCTTGGATCCTCATTATTTTAACCCTAATCTTCCTAATTCTTTACTTCTAGTACACAATTCCTAATTGATTTTGTGTTTCTTCTTGTTTCCCTTACCATCTAACAATAAGAAGTCTCTAACTATCATCTAGATATAATTAATTTGGGCCTAATTCAATATCCAACTAGAGGAATAATAAATAATATAGGATTGATGTAGGAGCATCTTGGGTTCATTGTCAATCTTGCATCAAGCAAAAAAAATATTTATTTTTTATTTTTGGTTTCTAGTTAGTTGATCAAGTAAATAGTCATGTTGTTCTTTTTTTGTTTCATATGTAAGCATGATTTCATAAAGATGACCTATCATGGATCTTACACCTTTGATCATTGTTCTTAATGCTAAATTGCTAGCATGTTCTCATCCATTCTTTCTTTTGATGCATGCTTCATTGGCACCTCATCTAGTGTGACGGAATTTTTTTATTCAAAGTTTTTACATGGATGTGATATTTTTAGGCTTTACATGTGGATTCTTGGATCTCATGTGGACCTATCTCTAAGCTTATATCCATTCTTATGTCCATTTATGTGGTTGTTGATTTCCCTTATGGGATTAAACCTATTTGTTAATTATGTCCCACTATTTATCATGTCTCTCTACACTTCTCAATGTCTTGCCTCTATGTCTTAAAGGTGCATTGATATATGGCTTTCTATGAAGCAACTCTATTAGATCAATGTCTTGCCTTTCCATGTCTTTGTTTTAATCAAGATCTACGACTGAGGTGGAAATAACTTCAAATTCTATGAGGGATGCCTTTACTTTTGTAATTGTATCTAAGAGACCTTAATATGTTCTCAGACATTTTCATATCACATTGTCATAGAAATCTTATAGCCACTATTATTGGGGCATTTTTTCATACATTTCTCATCCGGATATCCTCTATTTAACAACATAGTAAGAAATTTTGTACAAGTTGTGTGACTTCTTTTGCAATGCACTTGGATCTACTTTAGGTCAAGGAAAAATTATATATAGTTTATTTGATGGATTTCTCCATATCCACATCACATTTCATTTATCCTTTCCCATGCATTTAATCTCAATCAAAAATTTTGTAAGGACTTTCAACATACACAAATCCTATGAGTTACACTTTTCATATTGACTGAATTTGCACATACAAAAGCTAAGAAAAGTGGTAGGATTTTTCTTGTATTTAGTGGATTGTGAATATTTATAATTATAAAACATATTTAACACTTCACCCTTGCATGTTTGGCATGCCTTTTTTTCTATATGATAAAATTTAAAATGTGAACACCTTTATCATAATGTGTTACATGTTATTCATGTGCTTCTCTATAGAACATGTGAGAGGTAGAGTTGATGGTATTGGATCCCATCCCTCAACCTTTTCTATCACAACAATGACCTACTCAAACTTTCTTGTGTGTAGTGACTAAGATTATATACTACCAACTTCTATATAATCAAATCATTAACTTGATTACAGATTCACATTTCGTGTGGTCTAAGATGTCCACATGGACTTGGCATCTCTAGAGCCTACATTTACTCTAAGGTTAAGATTTTTTTTGCATGTAACAGTCTCAATTCTAACTTCTAATTATTGGTACCCATAGCTCTTTCATCTAACTTTATAATCTACATTCACATCTGCCTCAAAATAACTAGTTTTTATTAAGGCTCATTATCCTCTTAATTTTTTACCTCTAAAATTGGGTAAAGAGGTTAAGAATCATCTCTAAAACATTCATTTTTGGTCTTATGCTTAACCTTTCTTTTTTGGAGGTCAAGATTTGGTGTTCAAAATGCACGTTTGAGATACTTTTATTAACTCTTTTTCTTGAATGGGGAGGTTAAGATTTTGAATGGAATTATGTATTTTAAATCCCATTTCTTAACTTCTTAAAGTTCATATCTCAAATTACAACAACCTTTTTTCTTCTTTAACTACCAATGATGAATAAACAAAAACATCCTCTCCACATTGGAAATCATCATATAAATATTAGGTCAACCTTTATTAAAGGATTTCAAATACTATTCACAATGGTTAGAAAGTAATAATAGGTTTGATCTGTTAGGTACAACTCAATTTGCATGTACAAATCTCTATTCATCTGTCATGTACTAATTCACTATCTAACCTTCATTTTCATCTCAATCTTTGATTCACTTGGCAATTCTTCAAGCAATCAGAATTCACTTCTTCTCAACTCAATTTAGCCTTCTTCTTAGATTCACCAATCAACAACATTAGTAATAGCTCCAACTCTTTGGAACTCCTTCACATGTACATAGCCTCTCTTCCCATATAGAAAGTTCTCGTTTTTTCCTCCTTAAATATTTAGTTATGATCTATTTTCTTCTTAAGCACCACCATAGATCTTAGGGTTATGATTTGATCCATTAAAATATAAAGTATCTAATCGCGATTTTTTCATCTCTTCTTTTTTAGAAACTTCTCTCAGAATCCATCTCTTAGGTCATTTACCTAATCCTCTCCTAGAATTAAATGATCCAAATCATTGATCCTTATCTTCAACATGATTTCCATATCCCAAGAAATCAACTTAGTCAGTTGGAAATTACAATTCCTTGTAAATAGTTAAAATGTTATTCCTTGGCCAATATTGTGTTCTAACGCTCATTCATCACTGAGTTTCTTTGGTCGCTATAAAACTTCTCCCTCAACACATAGTCTATCATTTGGTCAATGTTGATGATATCTCAACACTAAATTTTCTTGGTACTTACTATGGCTCGATTAACACTAGCATCACTTGGCATGACATCAAAATTATTTAATCTTCAACTATGTTTCTCAGTTGCACCTATACATTTGATCTATCTTTGTTCAAACTTTCAAGACTTGAACATTACTATCTACTCCTATTGTAACATGATTTAAATAATCACTTTATCTTTTCAAAGTCCAACTAATCAAATATCATTTTATAGTTTTATGTTCATAACTCAACCTATCCTCTATATTCTTTTGTTATGAATAACTTCTCAAATCCTCTTCATCAATCAAATAGATATGATATTTAGATCAAATAGAAAATTGTCTTATGAATATATTTGACATTAATGACAACATAATAATCATTTCAATTATAATTTCCAACAATCTCCTTCTTTGGAATTGATGGAAACCCCTCCAAAAATATACGAGGAATACTTCAAGTTACCATACAATCCAAAATTTGTACCAACATGAGAAACATCATCAATGTATCTAAATTCAATAATATCCTTAATATCATTTTGAATTCATATATCTAGCGACATCTTGAGTAAATCTTATGAACTCCCTCTAAGTAATCACTCTCTCTTACTTTGCATGTCTATATCATCTTTCACTTTCTCCCTCTTTCATTGTGATCTTTATATGTTACTCTCTAATAATATCTCCCTCTTGGTTTCTTAGATATTCTCTCCCTCTGGATATATATCTCCCTCTTTATGTTTTAGATAATCTCTCCCTCTTTGAAAATAATACAAAATATATTATCTCTATATCATGCATCTTGATCATGTAGATACCTTAATGTTAGATCTAAAGTCTTCTTCTTTCATCTTCATATGACCAATCCATTATTGTCTCCTTCTTTACTACTACCTTAGGCAATCTCCTAAAGTAGAACTGTATGCATCAATTTGTAAGATAGTTTGATTAGTACATTCGATGCAATGCTTCATTGTAGGTTAAGTATCTTTATCTAGGGGAGTCACCCCCAGTTTATCTCTAAGATATTCATGAGCATCCTTAGGTAACTCTTTAGTGAACATGTCAGTAATTTTCTCTTTTGTATTCACATACTCCCATTTCACTTCTTTATCTTGAACTATCTCTTTCAATTAATGATACTTTATAGCAATGTGATTTTTCTTTGTGGGCATAACATGGTTCTTTGATATGTTAATAGCACTTCTATTACCACAATAGATAACCACTAGATCAATAATTGCTTCCTTCATACCTTTCAACAATTGCTTGATACATATAATCCTTGAACAATTCACTATTCTTGCCACATACTTAATTTCAATTGTTGGTTGGGAAATGTGGTTTTACTTCTTCCTTGTCCATGAAATTAATCTCTTTCCTAGAAAGAATGCTCCACCACTTGTGTTTTGTTTGTCATCAATATTTCCTACCCACTCAGAGTCAGTGAATACATTAGTTCAAATCTATCATTCTTCTTATAATAAAATCCATAGTCTTTTGTTCCTTTCAAATATATTTGTATTCTTTTCATTAACATCATGTGATTTTCCTTAGGACTTGTTAAAAACCTAGCAACTATTATTGGAAATCTGATTGAAAAGGTTTACCATCAAAGAGGGAGATTGGTTGATAAAGAATGTTTTTAATCATTTTTTTGTCATTGATGTCAAACCTACAATTTGTAGGAATGAAAATTTCTTATAAGATTCAAGAACTATCACTTATTTGATTGATGAAGAGGATTTGATCAACAAGATGAAACAAGAGCACCTAAGGGAAAGGTTGAGCTATGATATTGTAATTAAGTGCAAGGATTGGTTAAGACAATGGTTAAATGATGTATTGATAACATACTTGAAGATACAGAGGCTAGCCACACTTAGAAACATTAGAAGTATAAGTTGTAACAAGGTAAACTAAAAAGCTTAAACTAAGTTCATTAGTGGGTATTGAGCAAGCTAGTTGAAGCTAAGAAAATTCTCAGTTGGAGCTAAGAAAAAGAAAAATCTAGTGTGTGTTGAGTGAACTTCAAATGTCGAGTGAAGCTCAAGTGCCAATCATCAAAAAAATTTAGTAGGTGCGGAGTGAACTTCGGGTGTCGAGCATCAATAAAAATGTAGTTGATGCCAAGTAACATAGTATGTGCCAAGCTATTGAATTATTGGAAATGACAAAGATTCACCAAATCTAAGCTGACAAGGCTATTACCTTGAATTTTGTGAACTAGTTGGAGGATAAGGATGATGAGCTGGTGGCACAAAATTCTATGTAAACCATTTTTGAGTGAATTCAAGAGGATTCTTTATGATGTTTCTTGAAGAAACATAATATGGATTAGATACAATGAATCCTACCTAATCCATACAAATTGAAATAAAAGGAGGGAAGAATTGAGTGAGAAAATGAAGTTCTAGACTTCTATTTGATAAGTCATAGACCAAGAAGAAAGATTTGTTGGAGTTCCAAATTGTGAAGTGGTTAGAAGGGTGTCAAGGAGAAGACATCTAGGAGAAGGAAGAACAGAGTACAGAGACTCCACTTCAATTAGTGGTCAAGAAGAGGTTAGTGCACTAGTACAATGAGCATGGAGACTCAAGGAGACTAAGCTTGAAAGGAGGTCAAGTTGTCAAGAGTTGTAGAGACTAAAAGCCAAACAAAGATATGAGCTGAATGGTGATCTTAGATTTGCAAGTTAAGTTGTATTCTATAATCAAGTCAAAACCCCTAATTGTTACTCTCTAGCAATTGTATCAATTAGGATAGAAGGAAAATCTTATGGACTAAGGTTGGCCTAGTAGCCATTTATAAATCCTTTAACAAGGTGGCATTCCAAGTGAAAATTCTAAAGTCCTCTAACTAGGCCCAATTCTAACAAGGTGGTTAAATCCTTTAATTAGGTCACATTTAACAATGTGTTGTAAGCCTTTAATAGTGCAGGCCTTTCACAGAGCATCACTTCAAAAGAGTGAGAATTAAGTACATGTTACTGGTGGTTTTTCCCAAAGTGGATTTCCACGTAAATCACTATGTCATGTTTTGATCTTTTCATGTGTTATGCTTGCATGTTGATTTACATTAACTTGTTGAATAGGAATGTCTAAGCTTGGATGAATGAATAGTGTAATGGGCTCACTACACTTAGGTAAAATATTTGAATAGGAAATTTGGACCTTAAATAACTAATTCACCCCCCTTCTCAATTTTTTTAAAGCATTTCTAGCAATTGGTATCAGAGCCATCTGCTGATTTAGTTTCAAGGTACTAGAAGTAGGAAGATCAAGATGTCCAAAAGAGAAATTCCCAAGATCAACAAGGATAAATTCACTACATGGAATATTCTAATGAAATTGCACCTTGGATCAATAGGTGATTATGAAAAATCTAAATTGGAATAGAGCATGTAGACCCAGCTGGACCTCTTACTACAGATGATATGAGCTAAAGGAAGGAGCACAATTAGGCAATGCTGGAGATTGCTTCTGCACTCAACTATGCTAAATTTGACGACATCAAAGAATGTGACACTACATTAAAGATTTGGAAAGACCTAATAGATATCTATGGAGGAGATCAGAATGTTCAAAGAGAAAAGAGAGAAAGCCTTAGAGGAAAGTTTGATGACATGAAAATGGAGGAAGATAAAAATGCTACTCAATATGCTGCTAGAATGAAAGAAGTGGTAAGTGCAATAAGAAGTCAAGGTGGTCAATTGGAAGAAGAGATTTTCAATAAAAAATACTTGAGAACCCTGCTCCCTATCTATGCTATTAAAGTTTTAGCCATCCAAGAGCTAAGGTGTGTACAAGGAAACACACTAACCTTTGAAAGAATTGTAGGAAGACTCACTACATTTGAATTATCCAACTTTGACAACTAAAAACTTGATAACCTTGAATTTTCTTTCAAGGAAAAGCTGACATTGAAGGATACTAAGTAGACAACATCAAACAAGAAGAAAAGAAAATGAAAACATGCATTCAGTGATAGCAGCATAGATGAGGAAGATGTGGAATAGTTGGAAGCACTATTGGCTAGGAGATTTCATAGAAGCAAAGGTAAATTCAAAGGTAAGCTCCCTATCATTTGTTTTAATTGCAATGAGGTAGGTCATATTGTTGCAAAGTGTACATAGAAGAAGATTTACAAAGAAGGAAACAAGTACAAGAATAAAAGAGAAGATGATAGTACAGATTACAAGGACAAAGGAAAAAGATGCTATATTGTTGAAGAAGATTCAGATGAGAATGATGATGAAGTAGTCTATGTGGCCATGAAGGATGAATCAAATAAAGATGAAGATGAAGCAACAACATTAGTAACTTGTGTGAACAAAAATGACAAGTGGATCATAGATAGTAGTTGCTCACAATGCATGATAGGAGACAAAAGTAAGTTCATTACCTTTACTCAATATGATGGAAATAGTGTTAGAGTTGGTAATGATGCTCCATGTCAAATCAAAGGAAAAGGCTCAATCAAACTTACCAAGAAAATCTCATGTGATAATGCATGCTATTTTGAGGGATTGAAGTACAACTTGCTAAGTGTGTCACAGTTAGGCAATGTAGGTTGCAATGTAGAATTTGGAAACAAATCTGCCAAGATCTATGGCATTGATGGAAATCTGATAAGAAGAGGTGAACAAATTAGGAGTAATTTATTTTACGTAGATATGGAAAATGCAACCTATATTGTTATTAGACTTGATGGTGTATGGATGTGGCATAAAAAGTTGTGTCATGTTAACTTTGACAATCTGATTAGCATTAGCAAAAAGAAGAAAGTCAGAGGTTTTCCAAAACTAAAGAAACCTAAAAATACAATGTGCAAACAATGTCAACTAGGGAAGATGACTAAGTCTAGTTTCAAGAGCAAAACATACACTTCCATAGAAGTTCTAGAGTTAGTCCATATAGATTTATGTGGACCAATAGAAGTGCAAAGCTACCTAGAAGACATATACATAATGCTATTTATAGATGACCATTCTAGGATGATGACTGGTATGTTTTTGAAGCAAAAATTTGATGCATTTCAAATGTTCAAGTGGTATTTGGCCAAAGTTGAGAAGGAGATAGGTGAGAGTTTTGAAATGTCTAAGATCAAATAGAAGAGGTGAGTTTACATCAAAGGAATTTGAGATATTCTGCAATGACAAAGGTATCAAAAGGAAAACATCAGCATCAAGAACTCCACCTCAGAATGACATTGCTAAAAGAAGAAATAGATCAGTAATAGAATGTGTAAGAACCTTGATGATGGAGAAAAATGTTGCTCTAAAGTATTGGAGAGACGCTATAAGAACTGTTGTTTACACCCTGAATAGAGTCCAAGTCAAGAAAGGTATAAATGCAACACCTTTTGAACTATGGTATGGTCACTCACCTAATGTAAAACATTTCAAAGTCTTTGGTTGTAAATGCTATATTCTTAAAGATAATAGAAATGGAAAGTTTGATACAAAGGGTGATGAAGGCATATTCCTTGGATACTCCACTAGAAGCAAAGCATATAATTGTTTGAATACTAACACTAACAAAATTGTTGAAAGTGTAAATGTAAATTTTGATGAGCATGCAAAAATTCAAGTTGATGAGTCCAAGCAATCAGAAGATTATAGATCCTTTGTATACTTCTATTAAGGAATGACTATTGAAGACAATGTTGCCAATCAAATTGGAAATCAACAAAAAATCTCAGTATTAGTCAAGTCACAGCCAGTGAATGCCAAGCTACATTCAAAAGCTGAGTTGCAAAATTAACAAAATGCACATTCTAACTATGAAATTAATGCACAGGAAAGAAATGATGAAGTACCAGATGAAGAAGAACAAAATGACTCTAAAGCTAAAGGATCAAACATAGAAAGAAGGAATGGACCAATGTTAGGCAAGTATGTGAGAAGACATCACCCTACAAATCAAATCATTGGTGATAAGGATGTCAGACCAATGACAAGGAATAGACTAAGAAATGAATCATGTTTGCTGAGCAAGGTTGAACCCAAAATAATGAATGATGCACTATAAGATGATGACTAGTATAAAGTTATGGAAAAAGAGATAGAGTAGATTGAAAAGAACAAAACCTAGACCCTAGTTCCTAGACCAGCTAACAAGAATATAATTGGTACCAAATGGGTGTTTAGGAAAAAACTTCATGAGAATGGTGAGATAACAAGAAAAAAAGCCAAATTATTTTGCAAAGGCTATGCACAAGAAGGATTGGATATGGGGAAACATTTGCCCCTATTGCAAGAATGGAAGAAGTAAGAACATTGCTTGCATATGTTACTTGCAAAGGTTTCAAAGTCTACCAAATGGATATGAATTATGCTTTTTTGAATGGTATACTAGAAGAAGAAGTCTACATAGAATAATTAGAGGGATTTGTTGATGACAACACTAAGGATATGGTTAGCAAACTACATAAGGCACTTTATGGTTTGAAGCAAGCACCTAGAGCATGGTATGAGAGACTATACAAATATCTTGTGAAGATTGGATTTGAGAGAACATATGACAAAAACAACTTGTACATCAAGGTAGAAAAAAGTAAAGACATTTTGATATCTGAAATCTATGTTGATGATATAATATTTGGATGAAAAGATGCTCTATGCAAAAAAATTTCTGATCAAATAAAGCATGAGTTTGAAATGTCAATTTTTGGAGAAATCAAATTCTTTGTTGGATTGTAAGTACATAAATTAAAGAATGGAATATTTGTGACCCAATCAATATATATCAAGGAGATACTCAAAAAATTTGGATTGGAAGACTCAAAACTAGTTAGCACACCAATGGCAATAGGACATAAGTTCTCTAAGAATGTCAAGTCAGCTAAAGTGAATCCGATAACGTATAGAACAATGATTGGAAAGTTGCAATATGTTGTACATACTAGACTAGACATTACATTAGCTATTGGAATAGTGACAAGATTTTCTACAAATCCAAGAGAAAATCATTTGATGGTAGTTAAGAGAATACTGAGGTACCTAAAAGGAATTAATGACTTTGGTTTGTACTACAAGAGAAGTAAAAAGTTTGAGGTAAGGGACTACACTGATACAGATTGGGGAGGTAATATTGATGACAAAACAAGCACCAATGAAGGAGCACTTTTCTTGGGAAAAAGATTGATTACATGAACCAGCAAAAAGAAAAGTTGTACCTCACAGTCCACTGCAGAAGTTGAATATGTTGTAGCTGCTATAAATTGTACCAATATCGTATGGATCAAACATTTTTTGCAAGGTATGAAGAAAGAGGTGAATGAGTTTGTGATACTTTATTGTGATAATACAAGTGCTATCAACATATCAAAGAACCCTATAATGCATGCCAAAACTAAGCATATTGCAATCAAGTATCACTATGTAAGAGAATTGGTGGAAGAAAACAAGCGAAGATGGAATATGTTAGCTCAAAGGAATAGATTGCTGACATCTTCACAAAAGTACTACCTAAAGATGCTTTTGAGTATCTTAGAGGTAAGTTAAGGGTAATACCCCTAGCCAAGGCTACTTAAGAAAAAGAAAGATAGCCCTACATCAAATGAGTTGATTGTTAAGATATTATACATTGATGTAGAGGATATTTACTTTAGGATTCATGTCTGAAGTAATTGAAGTGATGAAGTTCCAAATTAGTCACAAGCTAGGTGAAAGAGGGAGAAATTGAATGAGCATGCACATGCTACATTTGCATGATAAGATGCTAAAATAATATGTCTTTGGCATTTTTTTCAAAGAGGGAGAAATGTCAAGAAACTAATCAACAACTGTTAAGAAGATAAAGAATGAAGAAAGAGCGCAAAGCAAAAACTGATCAAATAAAGATTGAGGGAGAAATAGCAAAAATGATCAACAAATTTGATCAACAAATGAAGGAGAAATAAGCTGATCCTAATAGAGAATAGTAGAATATGAGCACTGCATACAAAGGGAGAAAATGTAAAGAAGGATACAACAACTAAGAGGGAGAAGTAGAAATGAAGCAATCCAGATAGTAGATCAAAAGAGTGAGATATGAAAACTAATGGTAACACAATTACTTTTTGGCATTTGACTTATTGTTCTAACCTAGTTAGCATGTTGATAACTTGGTTGAATAGTTTGGTTTGCCATCGATTCCAAAGGGGGAGATTGTTGGAAATCTAATTGAAAAGATTTAATGTCAAAGAGGGAGATTGGGTGATAAAAAAATGTTTTCAATCATTGTTTTGTCATTGATGTCAAACCTATTATTTGTAGGGATGAAAATTTCTTATAAGATTCAAGCACTATCACTTATTTTATTGATGAAGATGATTTGATCAACAAGATGTAACAAGAGCATCTAAGGGAAAGGTTGAGTTATGATATTGTAATGAAGTGCAACAATCAGTTAAGATAATGGTTAAATGATGTATTGATAACATGCTTGAAGATACAAAGGCTGGCCACACTTAGAAACATTAGAAGTATAAGTTGTAACAAGGTAAACTAAAAAGCTTAAACTAAGTTCATTAGTGGGTGCTGAGCAAGCTAGTTGAAGTTGAGAAAATTCTTAGTTGGAGCTGAACAAAAGAAAAATCTAGTGTGTGTCGAGTGAACTTCAGGTGTTGAGTGAAGTTCAAGTGCCAAACAAAGTATCAAGTGCCAAGCATAAAAAAATCTTAGTAGGTGCCGAGTTAACTTCAGGTGTCGAGCATCAGTAAAAATGTAGTTGATGTCGAGTAACATAGTATGTGTCAAGCATTAGGATTTCAATAGTGCTAAGCTATTGCATTATTGGAAATGATAAAGATTCGCCAAATCTAAGCCGACAAAGTTTTTATCTTAAATTTTGTGAACAAATTGGAGGATAAGGATGATGAGCTTGTGGCACAAAATTCTATGTAAACTATTTTTGAGTGAATTCAAGAGGATTCTTCATGATATTTCTAGAAGAAACATGATATTGGTGAGATCCAATAAATCCTACCTAATCCATATGAATTGAAATAAAAGAAGGGCTGAATTAATTGAGAAAAGGAAGTTCCAGACTTATATTTAAGAAGTCACAAACCAAAATACAAGAGCTACTAGAGTGCCAAATTGCAAAGTGGTTAGAAGGGTGTCAAGGAGAAGACATCTTGGAGAAAGAAGAATAGAGTATACAGACTCTGCTTCAATAAGTTGACAAGAGGAGATGATTGCACTAGTATAGTGAGCATGGAGACTCAAGCAGACTAAGCTTGGAAGGAGGTCAAATTGTCAAGAGTTGCAAAGACTGAAAGCCAGGCAAAGATATGAATTGAATGGTGATCTAAGATCTACAAGTTGAGTTGTATTTTTTAATAAGGTCAAAACCCCTAATTGTTACTCTCAAGAAATTGTATCAGTTAGGATAGAAGGAAAATCTTATGGACTTAGGTTGGCCTAATAGCCATTTGTAAACCCTTTAATAGAGTGGCATTCCAAGTGAACATTATAAAGTCCTCTAACCAGGCCCACTTCTAATAGGGTGGTTAAATCATTTAACCAAGTCTCATTTAATAGTGTTTTGTAAGCCTTTAATAGGGCATCACTTCAAAAGAGTGAGAATTGAGTAGCATGTTACCGGTGATTTTTCCCAAACTGGGTTTCCACATAAATCATTGTGTTATGTGTTGATCTTTTCATGTGTTATGCTTGCATGTTGATTTATAATAACTTGTTGAATAGGAATGTCTAAGCTTGGATGAATGAATAGTGTGATGGGCTACTACACTTAGGTAAAAAGTTTGAATAGGACATTTGGACCTTGAATAACTAATTCACCCCTCCCCCCCCCCCATCAATTATTCTAAAGAATTTCTAACAACTATCCCAACTGCTAATGCAATATTTGGTTTGTTATGAACAACATATTGCAATTTACTAATTATTGATATGTATTGTGTTTGGTTCACATCAATAGAAGCATTATTCTTAGATAGTTTATGTCTACTAACCATAGGCCTACACATTGGTTTTAAATTTTCCATCCCAAAAGTTTTCAGGATCTCATTGATATATTTGGACTAAGTAATGAAGATACCTTGCTTCATTTGATATACTTGTAAACCAAAAAAAAAAATTGTTCTCACCAAACATTAACATTTCAAATTCATTTTTCACTTCATCAGCGAATGATTTGCATAATGCCTCCTATCCTCCAAATATGATATCATCGACAAAGATTTCATATAATAATACCTCATTGTGTTAAGGTTGTAACTTCAGTTGGATTGGTTTGATCTAAGATAGATTATTTTTATTGGTAAATCATCATTTCCTATATATACTTATCCATGTTAAATAATATTAAATTGTATATATTATACATATTATATATATATATTTTTATACATATTATTAAATCATGATTACACCATAGAGACATGCCTTTTGATGAGACATGTCTCCTCCTCTTATATTTATATGGGATCCAAAACTACATTTGGAACACATCAATTACAATGCCCATGATAGTACATTTGAAGAAAATGATCCATGTTACTTAACATGGTATTAGAGTAGGCTACAAATGTAAGAAAATAATGTGTGGCCATTTAAGACAAGAATATTCATTATCAAGAAGATCTAGGGGTTTGAAATTATTATCTAATAGAAAGAAACTCAAATTGGAACAATGCTAGCAAGGCATTAAAGAAATTTATGGAGAACATACACAACATAAGGACTTGAATATACATGTTCAGAGTTGTCATCATCAAACATAGCATATTATTATCATGTGGAGATAGATAAAATAATTCATGTGTTGGTTGAGTATCTACAAAAGTGGGAGGGAGAAATAAACCTCTAGAATAATGCTCACACATATCATTCCTTACCTTATGGATATTGAAGAATATCATGACTAAATTCTTAATGTTTTAGAATATAAATGTGAACTCCCTATAAATGAGTTGATTATTATGATGGAAAGGTTGACATGGAATGATACAAAATTTGATGAAGGAATGAATTTTCCCAAGTACTGATAAGGAATTATAATTTCTATGAAGTTTGAATAGCTAATCAATGATCATCAATTATGCAATGGGGGCATGCAAATCACAAAAAGACAAATTAATAAATATAATACATAAAATTAAAGGATACAACACTCACACCTGATATAGCTATGGATGAATATGAAAAACCTTGATAATTATCAAACTAAGGAGAATCAAATCATAAAACATCAAAAATCATGACTAATAGATTACTGATAATATATTAATTAAGCATAAAAAAGAGTTGCATCATTCTGGTTTGGATTAGTCGAAGGAACTAACATTTAGAACTGATTAACATATCTACATGCCAATTATGAAGTGTTACAATGACTATTAATAATGTGTAAGAGGTTGACATTAATAAAGTGAGACAATAATATTATAAATTTCTATCATAAGATAACATATCTAATGAGTTGATGTGACTGGTAAAAATATGTGTGGCTTTTGTATATAGAAGGTCTCAAACACTTTGCAAAAGATATCAAGGGAATAAGATTGGGAGATCAAATCGTCAAATATCTTTTATGATGTCTACTTATATTCTTTGTAGATTGCTCATGTTGATTAATAACATCTTTTCCTTAGTTACATAAGTACAAGTGCTACAAATCAGAACACCATTATTTTTTCAAAATCTATAATTAGAAGACATAAAAGGAAGCATTTAGATCAAAATATCTTACAAAATCACTATATTAGTTAGACATTCTAGGAAAGAATTCATACATATCAAAGGTCCTATCAGACCTACACAAGTTCATCTTTGCATGTTAATAAATCCATATCAAACATAACAGTTAGAGTGATCCACCAACCTATAATATATCATCATATCATAAGAATAAAAGATGGGTGATTGGGTTGATCAAAGGGGAACTAGTTGGATAAGTATATTGTGTTATTAGGAACAACTTACTCTTATGCTACAATCTTCATATGTTTTTTATAGAAAGAAGTCTCTTGTATTTGAAGAAAGTTCAAAACCGAAAAATATTGAATTAAGAGATAGTAAAATCTTTCAAATTTCAATTAAAATAACTCAAGTACTCATTTTTATGAAAGAACAAATTTATTCTTTAAACCAATCAAAGTACGTACACGAATGAAAAATCAAAATGGGCATTGCTTGATTTGGTTGGTCATTACTTCAGCACTTCCACTTGGTTTCTAAGGTACTCTTATGGTTTTGTTAATGATTTTAAGAAGATCATCAATTGAGGGAACTATTTCCATATCTCATCTAAAGACTCATGTGGAAGAATATATATTTTACATATACTTACATAAAGAACAAATTATCAACATACAAAGTAGAATCTATCTACATTGAAAAGAGGATGTATGTCATGGAGTAAGAGTTATAATATATAAAAATAGATAAAAATGGGAATAATTAATATAATAAGGTTAACATTCTTATCACAACTATTGTTGACAATAGTACCCTGAAGATTAGTCTTCATCAGAAACAATTGCATTGATCAAAGTATCTCAAAGAAAGAAGGATCATGAGGTTCTGGTAATAGATTAAATCCATAAAAAAATATTATCATCCTTGGTTAATAGAAGAAAAATATCTCCACAATTTCTATCCTCAGTTATAGAATAGGAGATGAATCATTTCGTAATTGGTGTAAGGAAGCAAATAAACATTGGTATATCTATCAAACTAAGAATCATTACATAGTCAAAGAAATATAATTATCCTCAGTGTGGATATAGACAATATATAGGAGAAATATCTAATTGGTATACTAAATATCTAAGAAAAATGACGACTTCAAACTATATGCAGATAGTGATTGTGGTCTTATAAGAAACCGATGATCTTTAAGTTTGACAATAGATATTTTGCCTTTTTTTCGGTAAGCCTTCAAGTTAGGCTCCATGAGTTCATCCTCTTAAAATATAATATGAGTATGTGAGATAAAAATAGTAAATAGACATATTCTAGTTACTATATGGTTAAAGAATTATAATCATGGTGAACTAGTCAAAAGAAAGACTCTATCCTAACTTTAAGACAAATCAAGTGCTCAACTTGAGATAGATTTATGAAGTTATTGATACATGAATTTAGAGAGATTTCTTATAGGATAAATGACACCATGAGAACCTTTAATAAGAATAAGAAAAATATCTTAGGGACTAATATAAGAATTTAGATTAACTATCACTTATGGTATTACTTGGATAAAAAATGAGATCTCAAATAGAGGAACATATGAAGAATAGAAACACCAACCCTTATATATTGCATCTCTATACTAAATATATTATATTTTTACTCATATCATAGAGTCAAGTAAGAGGAAAAAGAGGGAGATTGAGATGGATACTCACACACACACACACAAGGATCATCCTGATAAGACTAACTATGATTATAATTCATTTACAAGTGGAAGTGAATTAGACTATTTTATGGTTCAAACTAATAATAATGAAGTATGTGGGAATTCTACATTGTGAGGGGTAAATGATTACCTTAACCAATGTTTCATTCTCCATTGGAGGCATTTTCTTATTTGATGTATATGGACCTTCATTGGAACTTTTATCAAGAATGATAATGTGTAGATAATTATTCATGATCTTTGATTATTATCTTTACTTTCTTATTATTTGTATTTCTACACATACTATAAGAGTTAAAATCCTTGATATTTTCCTTTGTGTTTGACGATTCTCTTGTAGGAATAGGAGGTTGGTACTTTACCAAATATAGTGTAGACTCAATCTTATGGCATTAGCTCTAAAGTAAGTATTCAGTAGTCATTTGGTGATCTAGCTAATTAAAGTCAGGCTCAAGAAGTGAATATCTTTGATGATTGAGATTATGAGTATCCTTTCATATCAAGAGAGAGTTCAATACTTCATCAGAGACAACATTACACATGGAGCTTAGAATATTGATACTTAGAAAAAGTCTTATATACCTATGTATGACTACATGATTGTGATGGGCCTACTCATATGTACATCACAAGGAAGTAATAACTTGTCACATAAAGGTTGAAAGATTAATATCAGATTTAGAGGGAATTTGACAAACATACTTGGGTGAAGAGAGTCTCAAAGTTAGTAAATATAAGACCTAACTTCCTAGGATCATTGTTCAGAGCAAGAATTTTTGAGGTACAATTCTTTGTGAATGATATGTTCTCCATGAGGAAGAAGTTCTAAGTAAAATATATTGTAATGTATTCTTCTCTATCAGAGAGAGTTGAGGTCAAATCCATTGTACCACCCTCTAACTTGGTTCATGGTCATTACTATTTTGCATATGATATGTAATGAAAGGTGATGAAATTTCATTGACATATATAAATAGAAGGTAACCATTGTAAGGTGAAACTATTATAAATTTAGACTTGTTATCATGACAGATTTCATTAAGTTGTTGTCACGGAGTACTAAAAGTCATGATAATGAATGTATCATGAAAAACTTCATTAAGTTGTTGTCACAGAGTATTGAAAGTCATGATAACGAATGTATTATGATCAAACTTCATTAATTTTTGTCCCAGAGGGTTGGAGATCATAATACTTATCATGATAGAGTTCATGACATTATCATTTTTGTTAATTTGATCGACTTAATTATCCTAGAAAGTGAGAAATCAGATAACTTATTCTCTTGATAGACATCTCCTATTTGATGTTAGTGCACATATCAAATGAATAAAATTATGATGAATAAAATATGATTGATATTTCTTGTTGAAACATAATTTAGATTATACTGAAAGATAATATCTAAATTGATATATATGTTTTGATATCCTTACATATTCCATTCCAAGAATACCATAATAAGATGATATCTCTTCATGTACTTAAGAGCATAATGTGTTCTACAAATCCTCCCTAGCTAAGAGGGAGAGTTAAGGTTGTAGCTTTGGTTAGATTGGTTGGATCTAAAATACATTATTGTTATTGGAAAATCATCATTTCCTATATACCTATCCATGTTAAATAATATTATTGTATATAATAGTATATATTATATATATAATATAATATAATATATTTTTATACATGTCTATTATTATTTATGTTAATATAATATTATTACATGATGATTACACCATTGAGACATGTCTCCTCCTCTCATATTTATATGAGATCCAAATCTACATTTGGAACACATAAATTAAAATAGGACATTTGTAGAAAATGATCCATGTTACTCAACACATTGTTCTTTTTTATTTTCAAATACAAATTGATGTTATCATTTGTTCTTGTAAAACTAATCTTCAAATAATTATGCAGTCTTTCATACCATGCTCTAGGGGCTTGTTTCAAATTATATAAATTTTTGTGCAGCTTACACACCATATTCTGCTTACTGGGATCTACAAATCCTTTAGGTTGATCTATGTATACTTCTTCTTCAAGTATCCCCTTTAGAAATGTAGATTTGACATCCATTTGATATAACTTAAATTCTTTATATGTAGAATATGAAAGAAGTGTTATAAATCCTTCTAGCCTTGCTATAGGGGCAATTTTTTTCCCATAGTCAACACCTTCCTCTTTTGCATATCCTTTGCATACTAGTCTTACCTTGTTCCTTGTAACCTCACCTTTTTAATTCAAGTTTTTCTTTCATACCCACTTGGTTCCTATTACATTTTTTTCTTTAGGTCTAGGTACTAGGGCCCATGTTTTATTATTTTCAATATGTTCAATTTCTTCATTATCCAAAGTGTCTTTCGCAGACTTGGGCTCAAACTCACAAAGTAAGCATGTGTCACTTCTAAGACTTTTTCTTGTCATAAATCCATATTATTTATCTCCAATGATTTTTTCAGGTGCATGGTGTCTTCTCACATATTTTTCTAGCACAAGATCTTTTCTTCTTTGTTCTCCAACAAGTTCATCTTGAAAAATGATTTCAAGCTCATTATCTCTCTATTGTTTAGGTCCAAGTTCATATTCTACATGCTCAAAATTTCCTTCTTTATGTTTGGCTTCCTTTATATGAGACTTGGCATCATGTATGTGTTTCTCAGCACACATAGTCTGCTACTCAACAATTGGTTGTTGTAACTCGACATTCCTAGTCTATTGAGGATATATAGCTTTGTTTTCTTATTTAGTTGGAGTTCTTAGAGCACTATCATTCAAATGTATGAATGAAATAGAGTTTTTATATTCTTTCTCACATTCAACTTCATTTTTCTCTATACATTCATCAACTTTCACATTGCACTTTTCACAGCTTTGTTAGTCTTAGAGTTCAAATAGTTAGAAGCTTTTCACTTAGTGGAATATGTTAGGAATATAACTTCATCACTTTTTGCATCAAGTTTTCCATTCCCATTGTCTTTAAGTATGAAAAATTTTCTTCCAAAAACTTTGAAATATCTTACATTGGGTGCACATCTATACCACAATTCAAAAGGCGTGGTATTTTTACCTTTCTTGACTTGTACTGTGTTCATAGTGTAGAAAGTTGTACTTATAGCTTCTCTCCAATATTTCTATGATAATTTTTTTTGCATCATCAATTTTCTAGCACAATCCATTATTGATCTATTCCTTCTTTCAACTATACCATTCTAAGGAGGGGCCTTTGGTGCAAAAAATTGTCTTTTGAGTCCTCTATCATTGCAAAATATGTTGATCTCATTGGAAATGAATTCACCACCTCTGTCATATCTCAAACACTTCAGACTCTTCCATGTCTCCTTTTCAACTCTAGCTAAATACCACTAAAAATAGTTGTTAAGCATAAAATTTTTCTTTATGAAACATCACATTCATAATTCTAGAATAGTCATCAACAAATAGAATGAATTATTTGTCTCTGAAATATCCCTGAATAGAAATGGGTCCACATAATTCAATATGAACCAATTCTAAAATATCATTAGATGAATATGATTTTCTCTTGAAAGTAGACTTTGTCATTTTTCCCTATTGACATTGTTTACACATAGAATTGTCAAGTTTCTTTAGTTTTGGAAAACATCTTACTCTTTTCATTTTTCTAATACTAACTGAATTATCAAAATTTAAATGACATAAGCTCTTGTGCCATGACCAAATATCTTCATGTTGTGCAAACAAAAATGTCTCATCAAATAAATCTAGATAGAAAAAGTTACCTCTTCTTAGATCACCACTTCTAATCAATTTACCATCAACGTCAAATGTTTTGGTCTTTCTATGATGGAATTCAACTCTATAACATGATTTTTTAAACTATGAACAACTAAAAGTATTATATTAAGTCCTTCAACCCAATAAACATTGTCACATTTGATCTTATCAGTTAGTTGAATTGACCCTTTATCTTTCACAAGACATGGAGCATCATTATCAAATTTAACACAACCACCCTTATATGTTCCAATGTCCTAAAATTTCCTTCCATTACCAGTCATGTGATTAGAGAAACCACTAACAATTATCCATCTATCACTTTTATTCACATAAGAAATTAGAGTATTTTTCTCATATTCATTAAAATCTTCTTTCATAGCAACAATTATCCATCTATCACTTTTGTTCACATAAGAAATTAGAGCAGTTTTATCATATTCATCAAAATATTCTTTCATAGCAACATATACTACATCTTCATTATTACTTTCAAATTTAGTATTAGTTTCTTCTTCAAAAATATAACAATATTTCTTACCCTTGTCCTTGTAATCCTTGTTTATCTTTAAGTCTCATTCATCTCTTCTTCCTTTGTAATTTCTCTCCTTCCTTTCATCCTTCTCTTCTCTACCAAGACACCTTGTAACAATATGACCAACCTTGTTGCATGAAAAACAAATAATGGGAAGCTTAAATTTGTATTTTCATTTGCCTCTTCCAAATCTCCTAGCTATTAGTAGTTCAAGTTCATCAAGTTCATCATCAGAAGTATCACTATCACTTTTCACATGTTTTCCTTTTCCTTTCTCACTAAGAATTAGTTGTGATTTAAAATCATATTCAATAGTAGTAGGAGTATAATTATCAAAATTATACATCTCAAAAGTAGTAATCCTACTACTTACATCTTCCAGGGTTAGTGAATTACCTAGTGTACATCTCATTTCTTGTATTGCAAAAACCCTAATAGCTTAAATAGGAAGTAGAGTTCTCAATACCTTGCATATTACTGTTTCATCTTCAATATTACCTTTAGATCCTATAATAGCATTGACAACCTCTTTGATTCTTGTGTAGTATTGTACTATGTTCTCACCTTCTATCACTCTAATTTCATCAAAATTACCTCTCAAACTTCTTTATTTGGCTCTTAAGGCATTATCATATCCTTAATAGATGGTCTTTAGTTCAGCCCACATGCCCTTTGAATTATTGCACTCTTTTAGGTCATCAAATTCAACATAGGTTAGGGCTAAAGAAATCTCCAACATTGACTAATATGTTCTTTCTTTTCTTTCAATTTTTGAGCAATTAGAGGGACTATTGTTATGTACATATAGTTTGTCTAAAAAATGCAATACAAAATCACCAATACTAGTTATATGTAGCCTCATCAACTTTTTCCATGTAGGAAAATTCTCTTTTTTCAAATTTGGTACCTCCATTTTGTACACCATGATCTTTAGCTTTGAGTACCTTCAAACTTCTCTCTACAAGAACCTATGCTATAATACCAATTGTTAGAATCTTTAGAATAACGGGGGGGTGGGGAGGTGAATCAGCTATCCAAGGTCTAGATGTGCCAATTGAACAAAAAAACACTTAAACAACTTCAAATCTTATCATTCCATTGCTCAATCTCTACCACAGACTATTAGTAACATTAGCTAGTTTTTCACTATTCTAAAATAACAAAATTGTAGAATATAAACATTATTCAATAAAACATTATAATAAAATCCACACAACTATGACACTAGGATTTAACATGGAAAACCAATTTGGAAAAAACCACCAACAACATATCACCATTTTCACTGTTATGAAGTGAGCCCTATTAGGATCCAACCTTGTTAAAGGTTACAATACATACTATTAAATGTGATCTTGTTAAATGATTTAATCACCCTATTAGGAGTGTCCTTGTTAGAGGAATTTAGAACATTCCATTAGAATTTCACCCTATTAAAGGATTTACATAGATTGTTAAGTCACTATGATTGTTATGTCAACCTTGATTAAAGAATTTCAAATACAATTCACAATGGTTAGAAAGTAATAGTGGGTTTGATCTATTAAGTACAATGCATTTTTCATGTATAGATATGTGTTCAACTCTCATGTACTTATTCACTATCTGGCCTCCATTTTCATCTCAATCTTTGATTTTCTTGGAAAATCTTCAACCAATCACCCTTCACTTCTTGTCAACTCAATTTAGTCTTCTACTTAGATTTATCAATCAAAAACATCAGTAATAGATCCAACTTTTTATAACTCCTTCGTACACTCATAACCTCTCTTCCTATATAGAAAGTTCACCTTTGTTCCTCCTTAAATAGGTAATTGTAATATTTTATCACTTAAACACCATTGTATATCTTAGGGTTATGATTTCATCCATCAAATACAATGTATCTAATCGTCATTTTGTTTATCTATTATTTTCTAGAAAATTCTCTTGGAATCCATTTCTTAGGTTGTTTATGTAATCCTTTCCTAGAATTATATAATCCAACCCATCAATCCTTATCTTCAACACACTTTCCATATCCCAAGAAATCAACTTAGTCAAATGAAACTTATGATTCCTTACAAATAGTTAAAATGATGTTCCTCAGCCAACCCTATGTCTTGGCACTCGATCATCACTGGGTTACTGGGTCTAGAAAACTTCTCTTGACACATCATTTATCACCTGGTCGATATTGAGTTCTCTTGACCCTAACTTTTCTCAACATTTACTATAGCCTAGTTGACACTAGAATCACTTGGTATGTACATCAAAATTCTTTAGTCTTCTACTTTATTACTTAGTTAAGTCTATACAATATTATTCTCTACTCCTCTTGCAACATAATTTAAACAATCACTTTATCCTATCAATGTCTAACTAATCAAATGTCATTTTGTAGTTTCCTCTTCATAACTCAACCTATCCATTGGATTCTTTTGTTATGAAAAACTTCTCAAATCCTCTTCATCAATCAAATAGATATGACATTTAGATTAGATAGAAAACTATCTTATCAATAGATTTGACATCAATGAAAACATAACAATTACTTTAATTTTAGTTTCTAACAAAGTCTTGTTCATCTATTTGGCCTTCCTTTGAACCACTTGGACGAAACTACAATTGGAATAGCTTTTATATTGTCATTGATGTCAAACCTTACTGGTAAGAAATTTATTAATAGTGTAGAGTGTCATATCTATTGATCGATGAAGAGGATTTGAGAAGAAAGTTAACTAGATGAACTAGTGAAGTTATCGAGTAAAGAGGAGTAAGTATGATAGGATTATAATGGGCACTTGATCAGTTAGTATTTGATAAGATAGTTGTAAGAATTTTCCTTAGGGAAAGATCACCGAAGATCATGGAACTCAAGCACAAGCACAAAATAGAGCAATAAAGTATGATAAGAATAACAATATCAAAATGAATTCATGTGATGTTATGTGTTGTACATACACATTATGAGAGCCTATATATAAAGGCCTCTAAGATGCATCTAGAATGTCTCTAGAATGAGCTAGGAGATAAGCATTACAACTAAGCACAAGTCCACAAAAAGTGGATTATCCTCCATTGTGCATGAGTGGATAAGTATTACAAGGTGTATCTCATATAGAGATGTTGTAGACACCATGTTCTTAAATTAGATGCTAACTCCTATGTTATAGGCACCATGTGCATAAAAGAGTTGCTAACTCCTATGTTGTCAACAAGACAACTCATATGAGTACGCATACTCCTAAGTGTAAAACCAATGAATAATAAAATAATGCATTAACCTAAGTAAACTGTAAATAGTAAATACTTATTTACACCAACACCCCCCATTAAGTGTAACTTAAGGGAGTACACTTAAACTCACAAAAGCTAGGATGAAAATGCAAGATGAATCCTGGGTACTAGGCCATTTTAGGTACCCATGTACAAAATACAATAAAATATCTTATAAAGCAAAGAAAGAGGAAAAACCTCATGGGAAAAATCCCCCTCCAAAAAGAGAGATGGAAAACCAAGATGCATGTATGGATGGAGTAATCCACACATGCATATACAATAGAGGAGTATGAGAAGGACAAAACCCCATAAGAGGAAAAAGTTCACCCCCCCATAAGAGAGAAGAAGAACAAGAAGAAGAAAGGAGACAAGGTAATCCACCCCCTCCCCCAAATGTAGAATGTCGATTAGTGATAGCTACTCCAATGTAGAAGCTAATCCATGACTACTAAATAATGTTCCCCCCTTTGGGAAGAAACAATGTCATAGGTACATATGAGATGCTTCCCCAATGTGTAGAAAGAATCCTAAAGATGAATGGTATCTCTAAACCTTGCTCAACTATCCCTATGTTGATACTGATAGTTTCCCCTTCCAATGCTACTAAAAAGGAAAAGTTTAGATCTAGCAAGGATGGATGTAGAACATATCCCAAATAACCAATTGTCTCCTCAAATGATAAAGAGACCTCCATCAACTGATGTACATAAGGATTCACAATCATATAAACCTAGGAAGATTGATCATGTAGAGAATGGACAAGAGGGTTAGAGTATGCCCTCATAAAAACTAAAGAAGGATCTTCTTCATGAAAGATAAGGTATATATCATCAATGATGTCTCTAAAATCTACTATGTATGACTCCATAAACAAACCTGAAATATTTGTTATGTAGTCATCCTTTGATGTTGGTACTGGAAGACAAGGTGTACCCAACTATACTAAATTACATGGACCTATCACTAGAGCAATGTATGTATTTGGAATATGGTGATGTTGTGACCACTTCCTACATCTATCACTAGGATCCCACATATTTGAATCTATTGAATCACTATCATTGTTGTCACTATCAATTTCTACAATGTATGAAGTATGGAGAGGATTAGAGGATAAGCTACGTGAACATTCCTCTCTATGAAGATCTCATGAGTCTTGGGATCCATAAGTCTATTTTCCTTAACACTATCATCATATCCAATGAAAGCACAAGGACTTGGTTGTGGTGCCTTGGATTCCCTTGAAGATATGTGTGCCTATGTTGGAGAACCAAAAACTTTGAAGTATTTCACAACTGGTTTTCTATCACACCATGCCTTAAAACAAGTCATTCCATCTAAGACATTATGAGGAGATCTATTAAGTATGTGATTGGCACTACTTATAGCTTTGACTTCAAGTGATGGATCAAGATACTTAGTTGAATCATGCAACTTGCCATTGACTTAAGAGTTCTAATCCTCATTGTTGCAACATTTGTCTTTTGCAAACTAAATGCTACTGGACTCTGAAGGTCAATACCCACAAGTTTGTAGAAGTTTCTAAGCCGTGAATTCACATATCTACTTTCATTGTCCATATGAAGAGCTTTCATGGCTTTCCTTGATTT
Source organism: Cupressus sempervirens (assembly GCA_028749045.1). Taxonomy (NCBI): domain Eukaryota; kingdom Viridiplantae; phylum Streptophyta; class Pinopsida; order Cupressales; family Cupressaceae; genus Cupressus; species Cupressus sempervirens. Next base: position 379,935,960 of record CM053789.1, read on the forward strand.
CTTTTCAACATGACTCTTGAAGGCTAGAAACTTGTCAAACACTTTATTCTTACGATCAAAAAATTAGACCCATGTGTAGGGTGAAAATTCATCAATGAAAGTGAGAACATAGTGACCCTTGCTAATTGATGTCACTACTAAAGGACCTGCTAGAACTGTGTGAACCAAATCAAGAATAATTGATGCTCTCGAAGTCTTCCCTTTGTCAAACTTCTTTTCTAGATGTATATCCACTGAACAATTTGAACATTCTCCCTTAGAAAAGTTGATTGTAGGTAGACCTTTGACCATATTTTTTGAGCTAAGTTGATGAAGATAGTGGAAGGCAAGATGTCCATACTACTCATGCCATAATTTTCTTTGTGATTGAAATTGTGTCAACAAGGCATGTGAAGGAGACTTAGGCAAAAAGTGGGAGAAGGAATAAATCCTTGTGTCATGATTGACTTTACCCACTGTAACCAATGAATCATCTTTAAGATTTCACACCATTACTGAATCAAGAAGGAATTCAACTTTATTTCTACCTCCATAGTGAGTGACTGGGTAAATTGGAAGGAAATTAGAGCTAAGGTTAGGAGCATAGAGATTGTCTTTAAACTCTCCATTTTCCATCTCCACTTTTCCCTTCCCTTCAACTTCCATTTTTGTATCATCCCCTACAAAGATGTGAGGTACTTTAGACTATTGCAATGAAGAAAGTTATCCTTTTGAAGAACCCATATGATATGAGGCACCTAAATTAAGAATTCATTCCCTTGAAGAACTTGATCTTGCCACAAATGATTGCCCTTTTTCCTTTGAAGTGTATGGATTTGAATCCTTGGAAACATTTGGCATATTAATTTTGTTCTTCCTAAGTAAGTTTTATAACTCATTGATTCTATTAGTCTTGCAATGATGTTCATCATGATTCAATTTCTTACAATATGCACAAAATAGTTTATCCTTATTATTGTTGTGTCCCTTCTTGTTGGAAGAAGAATTACCTTGTTGTGAGGAGGAAGATTTTTTTGTCTCTGATTGTGATTTGGGCTTCCACTATTTTTTCTTGTTGTTGGTAGAACTTTTTCACTTTGATTTGATTCATTCTCATTACTAGCCACCAATACTTTGGTCTTTGATGATGTGAGAATTCCCATATCTATCAACTGGGATTGTTTCAACATCAACATTTTTGCAAATGCATCAAATGATGGCTTAGTGAAGGCACTTCCCATGGTCAATGTGTGAGTGTTGTAAGTCAATAAAAAAATATGAATACTCTAAAGGTAGCCTCTTTAAGATGTGATGGATCAATTGATCATCCTTCATGGGATTACTGCAATCCTTAAGTGTTCTCAACTCATTGGCTTTGTTGACATAGTCTTGAATTGTGTCAAAATTCGTAAGATCCAATAGAAGTAGGTCATCCTCAATTTAGAATCCCTTTTCCTCATCCACCTCACCATACAAACATTTAAGTTTTTCCCAAACACCCTTGGCATCCTTAAAGCTAGAAATGTGGAAGAAGAGATCTCTATGAACATAAGTTTGAATGATTCCTAAAGCCTGATTGTCTTTAATTTGCAAATCAACTAGTGTTGTAGCATCAATGGATTTTGTAATTGTTTCATCAACATATAAATTTAAACCTTTTTCCATGTAGTATAATTGTGTGAAGTTAGAACTGGAGTTTTAGGTGAACCCATGACGCAGAAAATTAAAAGAGCACAAGAGAGAAAGAGAGACACAAGACACAAGACACACACCCCTATTCGCTCAATCAAAGAACCTCACCAAAAATAATGCTTTTGGCACTTTATATGTAGTGCAATTAAAATAGGCCACTTGTCAAAATGGACAAAGTGAGCTTCTGATTTTTTTGTTTACAACTACCTTTTGAGGTTCAAATCTGGTACTTAGCACTGTAGCTCAAATGTACAATGATTTTGAATTGTAATGAAAGAAATACAATGAAAAAAAAAGGACCTATTTCTAAAAATTTTATTTCTATCCACACAAGCCTATAATTTGATTGCAAATATAGAAAGTAGATGAAAAAATATACACTTTCAAAAAACACAGAACCTAAAAATGTGTCCAGATGAGCCATATAAAACATTTGAGGTTGCAAAATGTAGGATTGGATAAGTACAGTCACCATTATTATTTTTTGGTGCATGGATTTGTTATAAATTGCATGCACTTGATTTGGAGTCTAGATGACTAAGATATGGCTTGCCAAATTCAAACTATCAAATCAAAACTAAATGTGAAGAGGGGTCTAAGTAGAAAACTATGAGGTTAAATTTGATGTCCAAATGGCCATTGTAGTAGTGCAATTTGACCTACAGATGAAAGCCAAACTTTCATCAAATTTAATGTCGTAAAAAGCTTATGTTAGGGAAAAAGTCCCCTGGTGATGTGGTAGGAGACTTCATTGTATGGATAGGTACATTGGAAATATGCATGGTGGGTATGAATGTACACATGGTAGTTGATTGGGTGCTTATGTGTTCACTAACATGGTAGATGTCTTGGCCTAACACATGGCTTGTGTACTTGAGGTGGCCGCTCTACGCATTCTAGCTAATTGGGCAATGAGTTGAGCCACGTAGTGGCTGAGCTATCATTTATGGTGGTCATGTGGTGGCTTTGTTCTATGTTGTCACCATCAATGGGAGGTTCACCACTAGGAGTCTTCAAAGCACGGTAGCTAGAGAAAAATTGTGGCACTGGGGAATGGTTGTTGGGAGGAACAAATAGCACAAATAGGGGAAGTATAGCAGTTGGCAGTGGTTAGGGTAAATTTGGTAGTAGGTGCTATGGGAAATTAATCCCACATGCACCAAGAAACTTTTCCAAAGGGTTTTTAAAAATGGGGAGCCTCTAGTGTAAAATAAACAAAAGTCACTGGGAACTTGTCTTGTATGTTGATTTGGATCTGCCAGTTGGCCGACTTGTGATGAAATCCACTCACTGGTTATGTAGAGTTGTAGCCAGAATAAGTGCCACTAATAAATGGGATATTCTACTAAATATCCTAAAAGGGCTGAGATTTTGTCACCCAATTCCTGTAAAAAAATTTCTCTATAGGCTTGATAGGTTGAATTTTTTTCAAAAATACAAATCCAAAAATTGTAGAATAATGCTACAGAAAATAATAGATCTAAAAAGTGATAATACCAAATGTTAGGATAAACCACAGACAGAAATAAAAAATACATGCAAATATAACCAATAGCAGAAAATAATAGATCACACAAAAAAGAACACCAAGCACCAAGATTTAACGTGGTTGACCCAATCCCTAGGCTACATCCACCAAACAAAAAGTCCAATCTTATTACAATTCATTGATTACAACCTGATTATAGTTTGTAATCCCTTACAACTCAATACCTCTATAAGAACCAATTTTGCATCACAACATAATGAAAATACCTAACCCTAAACCCTTTTATACAAGTATTTTATTTATTTTAGGGTTACAACATGTCAGCCATATGTCGGCCATAATATGTTAGCTACAATGTCGACCACGGCCCAAAATATTTTTTTGGGGTGATGCCCCAAACTGCACTAATTATGAAGTATGTATAGTACTTTCCTGATCAATCACCATAATCTAACACCAAATACTACAAATTGAGCCTTCAGGTACTGGTTTGCAAAAATAATTTTGCCTCAAATTTGACTATAGCCTAGGGTAGGCAAATTTATAGTAAAAAATCACTGAATCAATGCTTCAAACATAATGGTGAAGTCTTCTTTGGCTCTAGATGCTTCAAATGATTACAATACCCCAGATCTAAGTCGAGGTCCTCTGAGAGGTGAAATAAGAATGGTCTACAATGGAAATGTGAAGAGAAACTCCCTTAGCTCTAGTACCATGTAACAATTTTCCTTAGGGAAAAATCACCCAAGATCAAGAAACTCAAGCACAAGCACAGAATGGACCAATAAAGTATGATCAGAATAACAATATCAAAATGAATTGATGTGATGTTATGTGTTGTACATACACACTAGGAGAGCCTGTATATAAAGGCCTCTGTGATGCATCTAGAATGTCTCTAGAATGAGCTAGGAGATAAGCATTACAACTAAGCACACATCCACCAAAAGTGGATTATCCTCCATTGTGCATGAGAGGATAAGTATGACAAGGTGTATCTCATATAGAGATGTTGTAGACACCATGTGCTTAAATTAGATGCTAACTCCTATGTTGTAGATACCATGTGCATAAAAGAGTTGCTAACTCTTTTGTTGTCAACAAGACAACTCATATGAGTATGCATCCTCCTAAGTGTCAAACTAATAAATAATAAAATAATGCATTAACCTAAGTAAACTTAAGCAAAGTGTAAAAGTAAATATTTATTTACACCAAAAATAATTTATTATTTAATCATAGAATGATGTATGGAAGATATTAGTAAAATACTAATCTTAATCAAGTATCAATACACTGTCACTAGAGAAGTTGAAGTAGAAGATTAAGGAACTTAATAGATAGCCAAGCATATAGTACAAGTTGGGTGATAGTTATGAGCAAGAAAGATGAAGGTAACATGGAGGAGCAATCAAGTGTAATAAAGACTGAAAGAATCATTCCAAGCTAAGCAATAAAAAATCACTATAGACCAAGCTACACAATGATAACTAAGTTGAAGAATATAGTGATGACTAAATATCAGCAAATAATAGTTTGTGGAAGAATCTAGAGTTGAGGTCGATATAGTTGAATTTTCATATTGGTAAAAATGAATGAATAATAAGGATTGATGAGATGGTGTGTTTAATGCATGAATTGATATTTTTATGTGATCTAAAGAAAGGATTTAATGAGAATCTTCTAGAAGTTTTAAGAAATGAAGAAGAAAAATAAAATGGTGGATAGATTCATTGAATCTAATCAAACCTTAAGATCTGCGGTGATGTTTAAGTGGAGTCTTATGAGATGTTTTAGGTTGGTTGTTGGTTGGTTGATCATTTGATTGACAAATTTATGAAGAAAAGTGAAGAATGAAGTTGTAGAAAAAGAAATGAGAAGATTAGTGAAGCGAGTTTGCTTGAAGCGTTGCCAAGAAGATTAGTGATGGACAATGCGATGAATTATATTCAATGAACTAGGAATGAGCCAAATAGAGATTAGAACAAGAAAAGTGAGTTATATTTTATCAAATCAAACATAGTCGTTACTTTTTAACCATTATGGAAATGAAATCCTTTAATCAAGGTTGACCTAATAGTTATTTGTAAACCCTTTAATAAAGTTGGCATTTCAATATAATCATCTAAAGAGCTCTAACTAGACCAATTTTAATAGGGTGATTTAATTCCTTTAGTAGGGTTACACCTAATAGTATGTTTTGTAACTTTTAACAAGGTTGGATCTTAACTAATCTTACTTCAAAAGAGTGAAAAAATTGTAGCATGTCACATGATTTTTTTTCCCAAATTGGGTTGGACGTTAAATCTTGGTGTCATACATGTGTAACTGTTGTTTTCATGTTTTGCTCTATTTATTGTTATATGTCTATTATTTAGAATATACAAAATAGAAAGCTAAGTCATAAATGAATTAACTAAGTTACTAATAAGTTTCTATATTGGCCGAGTGGATTTAAGAGTTTGAAAAAGTTGTTTGAAGTTGTTAATATTGAATTGGTACATCTAGACCTGAGGATGACTAATTCACCCCCCTCCTCCCTCTCAATTATTCTAATTTTTCTAACAATTGGTATCAGATCTTTGGTGCTTGTAAGGTATTTTTAAAGGGAATCAAGTGAAATATCAAGATGTACAAAAGACAGGTACCCAAGTTAGCAAATAGAACTTCCTAGCATGGCAATGCTTAATTAGATTGCATCTTTCTAGAGTTGGATATTATACACTATACTACTTGGAAAATGAATACATTGAAGTGCCTAGACCCATGAAAATTGAACAAATCAAGGAGAAGTAGGAGCACAATCAAATTATGATAGATCTAGCATATTCCCTAAGTTATGTTGAATTTGATGATGTGAAGGACTACACTACTACAAAGCAAATGTGGCATAAGTTGGCACAAATTTATGGAGATGACAAAAATGTGTTAAAAGGATAAGGAAGAAATTTTAAGAGTCAAGTTTGATGACATGAGAATAAAAGAAGGAGAAAGTTATGCTAAATATTGTGGTCAAATCAAGGAAGTGTTGAATGTATTTAGAGGTGCTAGAGTAGACATATTTTATGAAACTGTGATTAGTTGGGTATTGAGGACTTTACTCTCTATCTCTTCAACTAGAGTATCTATAATACAAGAACTGAGATGCATAGCTAGTAATAATCTAACCTTGGATAGTCTAGTTGGTAGACTTACTACATTTGAATTGTCAAACTTTGATAACTATACACCTACTAGTGATGAATCTCCTTCCAAGTCTCAACTAACCCTTAATGGATCTAGAAGAAAGAGAAGGAGAAAATTTGTGAATAGTAAAAGTGAATCAGATAACAACCTTTATGATCTTGAAGCATTCTTAGAAAGAAGGATACCAAGAGGAAAAGGCAGATACAAAGGTAAACTTTCTATGATCTATTTTACATGTAACAAAGTTGGTCATATTGTTGCAAAATTTCCTAACAGAGATAAGAAAGAGGAATGGAAAGACAAAAAATATCAAGAAAGGAGACAAAAGAAACAATCAAGGTAATGTAGACTACAAGGGAAAAAGTAAGAAATCTTGTTATATTATTGAAGAAGATGGTTCTGATAATTATCTTGATGATCATGAAGAGGTTGTTTATGCTACAATGAAAGATGAATCTAATGAAGATGAGAAAAATGCCTTAATCTCACATGTGAGTAAGAATGAAAGTAGATTATTGATTGTGGTTTCTCACATCATATGATTGGTGATACAAATAAGTTTGAAAAGCTAAAACATTATAAAAGAACTAGTGTTAAGTTTGGAAATGATGCACCATGTTATATGAAAGGTAAAAGATCAATTATTTTGAATGACAAAATCAATATGAAAATGCATAATGGGTTGATGGATTGAAGCAAAATATGTCAACTGTAGCATAGTTGAATAGTTTGGGATACCAAGTTGAATTTCAAAACAAGGAAAAAATATATGATGCTACTAGTGAACTAATTGGAAGTGGAGAGAAAAAAAGTGGTAACTTATTCCACCTAGACCTATCTAATGATACATGTATATTTGCACAATTTGGACATGTTTGGTTATGGCATAATCGGCTATGTCATGTGAAATTTGATAATTCAGTTTACATTAGAAAGATTAAAATAGTAAGAGATTTAGCAAGATTGAGAAAACTTGATAAAGTAATGTGCAAACAATGTTAAATGAGAAAAATGACAAAGACTAGTTTGAAGAGCAAGACCTATTGTTCTGATGATATTTTGGAGTTGGTTCATACTGATTTATGTTATCCTATTGGAGTGAAAAGTTACTATCATGAAAATTATTTTATCTTATTTGTTAAGTATTTCTCTAGAATAATGACTATGATCTCTCTCCAAAAAAATATGATGCTTTTCAAATGTTTAAGTGGTATTTGGATGGAGTTGAAAAGGAAACATGTAAGAGTCTAAAATGCTTGACATATTATAGAGCAGTTAAATTCATATCAAATGAGTTCAACATATTTTGTAATTACAATGGAAGAGACAAATGTTTGCATTGGGGACTCCACCATAGAATGGGATAGTTGAAATAATAAATAGATCAACAATGGACTATACAAGAACACCAGTGATGGGAATAAGCATTTCACAAAAGTATTGGAGAGATGTTCTAAGTATTATTGTTTACACACCAAAATTGAGTTCACGTCAAGAAAGTACAAACAAAACCAATTTTGAACTATGGTGTGGCTATGAACCTAATGTCAATTATTTCAAAATTTTTGAAAGAAATTGTTATATATTGAAAGATTCAAGGCATGAAAAACTAGATGCAAAGAGTGATGAAGGTATATTCCTAGGATATTCCCCTAGAAGCAAGCCATACAAGTGTTTGAATTATAACACTAAAAAAATTGTGATAAGTAAAAATGTTATATTTGATGAATTTTAAAAAAATAATAAAGAAGAATGCAAGAAAGAACTTGAAGATTACATAAACTTTACCTACATCTATGAAGGAGAACCCAGTACATTACCTAAACTAGAGGTAGTGACTAGTGAATATCAGTAGAATGACACTACCAAGCATCATTCAATCAATGTTTTTGTTACTTAGTATGTTTTCCAGCATTAGGATATAGGAGTTGAGTCATAGAGAGAGGAAGAAAAACATCAAAGAGAGGAGACCAGACACTAGACAGAGAATGTGAAGTTACAATAGGACTTACAAGAAGGAGATGAGAGAGATGTACCAAGTTAATTACCACAAGAAGAGAGAAGACTTGAATGTGTCTTAGTTGAATATGTGAGAAGACACCATACACCAAACCAAATCATTGGAGACAAAGATTCAAGAGTCTTAACAAGAAAAAAAATTGAAAAATGATATATGTTTACTATGTGAGTTTGAGTCAAGAAAAATTAAAGATGCTTTGGATAATGAAGATTGAATCAAAGAAATGAATGAATAAATTGATCAAATAGAGAAAAACAATACATGGACATTGGTACCAAGGCCAAAGGATAAGAATGTGACTAGAAAAAAGTGTGTATTCAGAAACAAGATGAATGATAAAGGTGAATTCACAAGGAATAAAGCAAGATTGGTTTGCAAGGGATATTCACAAGAGGAAGGAATTGGCTATGGAGAAAATTTTCCTCTAGTTGCAAGGTTATAAGGAGTAAGAACATTACTTTCATATGTTACAATAATTTCAAGGTATATTAGATGGATGTCAAATCTACAGTTCTGAATGGAATTTTGGAGGTAGAAGTCTACATTGAACAACCTAAAGGATTCATTGACCCTAGCAAGAAGAAAATGGTATGTAATTTAAAAAAATATTTTTATGGTTTTAAAATATCTCCTAGAGCATGGTATGAAATATTGCATGCATATTAGGTAAGAATTGGTTTTGCAAGATGATGCAGGAGTATCTTGCATCTTTGAGAAATCTTGCATCAACCAAAATATTTCCAGTTGGTTGTTTGTGAAGTAGTTGTTCTTTCTTTTTGATTCTTATCATGCATATTTTTTCATTAGGTTGAGGACTTATCCTTGATCCTTTTCCTGAGTGCACAAATTCATATGTTGGATATTTCTCAATTTCTATGTTGATCTTTGTGATCTTATTTTCCTACTATTTTTACTTTGCATAATGTTTTGATCCCATTAGTAGGTTTTTTATTTATTATGTGGCATCTTGCATAGTTAGGAGTTGACTCCTAACATGCATTAGCCTTATCTTAAAGTGTGCATGATTTTAAATGACCGTTAGCATGGGTTTTTGTTTACTCTTTCAAGTACGGTGCCAAATTATAATTAGTGCTTGACTAGCCAACTTGTGGCTTAGCTAGATCTAAAATAATCTTGGTTAGATGTAGAGAGATGACAACAAGATAAATAGGAAGAAAAAGTGAGAAAATTAGGAAATTTAGAAAATGTGAGCTAAGGCTCTAATTTTGCATATGTTTATTTTGCTGAAGGTCGCAACCTGAAAGGCCTCATAGTCGGGCATGTTGTGGTTATTTTCTATGTGAAGTGAAATAATTACACCTAAAATATGTTGCATAAAGACTTGATGTGAAAATAATTTGCTAATGAGATGAAGAAAGAATTTGAGATTTCAATGTTTGGGGAGATAAAATTCTTTGTTGGTTTGCAACTTTATCAAATGGAGAGATGTATCTATATTACACAATTAGAGCATATCAAGGGGATATTTAAGGCCTTTAGAATGGAATATTCAAGACCATTTGGAACAGCCATAATCACTAGACATAACTTGCATAGAATGATGATTCTATAGAAGTAAATCAAACATTGTATAGATTAATGATTGAGAAACTGTAATATGTTGTTCATAGCACACCTAACATTGCATTATTTTTTAGTACTGTTGCAAAATTTTATGCTAATCCTAGGGAGAATAACCTAATGGTTGTGAAAAGGATAGTAAAATATCTGAAAGGAATAGAAAACTAAGGTTTATGGTATAAGACGAGTGACAATTTTGAACTAAAAGTTTACACATATGTTGATTGGACTAGAAATGTTGATGATAGAAAGAGTACAAGTGGAGGCACTTTCTTTCTAGGAAGGAGATTGATTTTGTGGATAATTAAGAAGCAAAAGTGTATTTCTCAATCCACAATAGAGGCTAAATATGTTTTTGCAACACTTAATTGTTCAAATTTGTATGGATGAAGAAATTGTTGAAATGAATTAAGAAATATATTGCTTAACCTATGGTGATATATTAAGATAACATAAGTGATATAAAAATATCTAAAAAATTTGTGATGTACACAAATACAAAACACATTAAAATCAAGTATCATTACTTGAGAGAGCTAGTACATGAAACAAAGGTCATACTAGAGTATGTAAACACAAAGGGATGGATAGCTATTGTATTCACTAAGGCATTACTTAAGAATTCTTATGTGTATTGATGAGGTGAGGTAGGGTTCATTCCCCTATCTAAAGAAAACTAAGATGAGATGCAACACTTAATCAATTGTTATGATCAAAATATTTTACAAATTGATACTAGAGGTCACACTTTAGGAGTTTCCTAAAGTTGTGAAAGACAGAAGCATGAATTGATGAACTTAAAATAAGTCATGGTCAAAGATGACGTGGGAAGAGATAATTTCAAAAATAAATTAGTATAAAAAGTGACAAAGAGGATGATGTCTTTGGGATTATTGTCAAAGAGGGAGAATAAGGTTTCTATGTTACCATCCAATATTTGAAGATGTGTAAGGGGGGTGTTGTGCTAAGTTACCATCTACTAAAAGAGGGAGAAGATAAATGCCAAGATAATCAAGTAGGAGATGTATGTCAAATAGGGAGCCAATACAATTGTTACTCCAATTGGTGTCAAAAGAAAAGAGGAATCATATTAGTGATCCATATGATTGCATAGATGAGAATCAAAATGAAACTAAGAAAATGAGAATCAAAATGAAACTAATGATATTAATGAAGATCTATATCAAATCATAAAGGGAACTAACATAGTAAAAATCATGAGAACAATTTTTCTAGTGCATGGTAACATAAGGTGTTGTCATCAAAGTCAAAGAGGGAGATTGTTGGAAACTCCAATTGGAATAATTGCTGTATTATCATTGATGTCAAAGATTACTAGTAAGACATTTACTAATAGTGTAAAGTACCATATCTATTGATTGATGAAGAGGAATTGAAAAGAGAGTTAACTATATGAACAAGTGAAGTTCTTGAGTAAAGAGGAGTAAGTATGATGGAATTAAAATGGGCACTTGATCAATTAGTATTTAATAAGATAATGTATTGTTTGATTAGTGCATGAAGCATGGAAGAGATGAGTCAAATACTAAGCTTGATTGAGTAATAGTTACATGGTCATTGGAGAAGTTGAAGCAACAAATTAAGGAACTTAAGAGATAGTTGAGAAAATACTACACGTTGATTAATAGTTATGATTGGGAAAGATGAAGGTGAAATGGAGAAGTAATAGAGTGTAGTAAAGACCAAGTGAGCTAGTGTAAGTTAAGAAAGGAAAAATCAGTAGAGACCAAGCTACATAGTGATGAATGAGTTGAAGAACATAATGATGACTGAGTGTCAGCAAATAATAGTTTAGTGAATAATCTAGATTTGAGGCTGAAATAGATCAATTTTCAGATTAGTCAAAATGTGTGAATGATAAGTATTGATGAGCTAGAATACTTAATACAAGAGTTGAGTTTTTTATGTAATCTAAGACAAGGATTTAATGAGAATTTTGTAAAAGTTTCAATGAAGGAAGAAGAATGACAAAATGATGAATAGATTCATTGAATATGATCAAATTGTAAAATCTATGGTGATGTTTATACATAAAATGATCAAACCTACCTATTTAAGGAGGCATATGAGATGTTTTAGGATACCTATTGGCTGGTTGATTAGTTCATTGGAAAATTTGTTAAGGAAAGTGAAAAATAGAGTTGCAAAGGAAAAGTGAGAAGATTGGTGAAGTGATTTTTCTTAAAGGATTGTCAAGAAGATCAATGGTGAAGAATGTGATGAAGTGTAGTCAATGAGCTAGGACTAAGCCAAAAAGATATTTGAACAAGAAAAGTGAGTTATATTTTATCATATAAAATCTAGTTGTTGCTTTCTAACCATTGTGATAATAGAATCCTTTAATCAAGGTTGACCTAAAAATCATTTTTAAACCCTATAATCAAGGTGACATTCTAATGGAATGATCCAAAGACCTCTAACAATACCACTCCTAACAGGATGATTTAACTCCTTTAATAGGGTCACACCTAATAGTGTATTTTATAACCTTTAACAAGGTTGGCTCTTAACTAAGCCCACTTCAAAGGAGTGATAAAGTGGTAACATGTTACTTGGTGTTTTTTCCCAAATTGGGTTTCCAAATTAAATCATGGTGTTATTCATGTGTGAATATTGTTTTCATGTTTTCTGCTATTAATTATTATATGTTTTTGTTATTTGTCATATACTAAATAGAGAGCTAAGTGATAAATGAATAAAATAAAATTTTAATAAGTTTCTATATATAACTAGTAGATTGAAGAGCTTGAGTAAGTTGTTTGAAGTTGTTAAATGTTGAATTGGTACATATGGACCTGAGAATAACTAATTCACCTCATCCTCCCACCTTCCCAGTTATTCTAATCATACTATCTTCACCTATAAAATGTCTTCATCTATATCATGAAGGTACACTTCATATAGCTCATGTATTGAGTCTCCACTTGCTTTGTTTTTCTCTCCATTGTAACATGTCTCATATGATAAACTAACATGACAAGGCATTAAAAATTGAAATCCACACTTAAGGGCCCTCAAAAATATGTGTTCAAAATGAAAATATTCAAATTTTAAATAATAAATTTTCTCTATCTCAATGTTTCTTCAATATAATCCTCATCCATGAACTCAGAGGGTTCATAATCAAGTTCCATGGATGATAATGATTGAAGAGTGGATATTTTTTCTTCTTATTGTTTGAATTTGATTTTTAATATTCATGTCAATTGAAGTAATCATATAATGTCCATTAATATTTTCCTTCTCCTTCTTTATTAGTTTTTCTTTATGACATTCTTCACAAAAGAGGATGACTTCATAATCTAGATGAATGTAACCTTGAAAGAATTTTCTTGACAAATCAACATCTTTCTCTTAAATATGATCTTCTCCTCTATTTGTAAAGCCCTCTAGTTGGACCTCTCACACTTGGTCATCATAAATTCCTAGAATTTTTTTATACTAGGCACTCTTTTTTTCCCATGGGTATGATTACGTTTGAATCCTCTATAAAATTATTCCAATCATGATGCACATCCTTGTCAAATTAAATTTTGTCATGATGTATTTCTTCTTGTTCATCTTCATAAGAATAAACAAATACTTTTTTCCCATTTAGTGAACACATCCTCTTATAAGTCCATCTCATAAAGATAATTGATCATAGGTTGAAATTCATGCAAACAAAATTCCTTTAAAAAATAATCGTTATCAAAACCCTCATCTTCACATTTTTGAATCACCTAGTCATAGCACATTTCTCTAAGGCCCAATGCTTTTACAGTGTGAGATGCAATCATAATATTTTCTTCTAATTCCACTGAATGATTCATTAAATTATGAATTTCCTTATGTGATCTGATCACATCATTGTTTTTTATACTAGGCACTCCTTTTTCCCATGGGCATGATTGTGTTTGAATCCTCTATAAAATTATTCCAATCATGATGCACATCCTTGTCAAATTCAATTTTCTCATGATGCATTTCTTCTTGTTCTCCCATCTGAACATCCATTTGATCATCTTCATAAGAAGAAACAAACACTTTTTTCCCATTTAGTCCACATATCCTCTAATAATTCCATCTCATCATGAGAATTGATCATAGTTTGAAGTTCATGCAAACAAAATGCCTTTAAAAAAGAATCATTATCAAAACCCTCATCTTCACATTTTTGAATCACCTGGTCATAGCACATTTCTCTAAGGCCTAATGCTTTTATAGTGTGAGATGCAATCATAATATTTTCTTCTAATTCCTCTGAATGACTTGTTAAATTATGAATTTCCTTACATGATCCGATCTATCACTTGAACCGCCTTAGGAGAGAATAAATCGTTAGATGTACATTTCTCATTTGATAATGGAAAGGTTTGTAGGGATAATTTATTATTAAAAAATCCACTGTCTAAACTATCAAGACAATTGTAAGGAGTAATAATTTTCATGGAAACAATCAATCCTTTGAACACCTTCCAAAATCTCCATATTAATACTTTCCTTATCAAAATGTGATAAAGTAGTTTCTCCCAGAGTGTTCTCTCTACAACCAATTATTAGGTCATATAGATTATTTCTGCCTTTGTCCAAAAGGTTGTTTCCAATGTTATGAGTAGTTTCTAACATTTTCAATGGAAATATTTCTACTATCTTAGGATGATCAACTTTTCTTATGTTTCCTTCATCTTTCACAAGATCGTCATGAATCTCATCACTTTGTAATGCATCTGAAAAAAGAATAGATAAGTTCATAACTCAAACTTCAACAACCTTTTTTTCTTCTTTAACTACCAATGATGAATGAAAAGGAACATCTTCTCCACATGAAATCTTCATATGAACCATCAAAGCACCAAGTAGGAATAAAATGGTTATGAAATTTTTCTTGATCTACACCTTTATCATCTTCAATCATATGTTTCATACATTCTTGAGAAATATTTGATATCTCTTTTTCAATCTCATTAGGATCATAATAATTAAAAGCTTTCTCCTGAGTTTTAAAATTTTCATGGTGATATCTTCATAAATTAGCAGGCCTTTCCTCTTTTATAGACTCTATTTCTTGACCACCTTCTTGATTTGACATAGAATCCTCATTTTCTTTCATGCACGCATATTTTGATGAGTCCTTTATAACATTTTGATCTGGAGACTTTTTGTTATTAAGAAAATTATTCTCACACTGGTCTTCTTTCTCAAGTTCTTGCAATGTTTTAAGTAAAGAAGGATGCACTTTTTCAGGATGAAGTTGTGCTTTGCTATAGAAGCTTTTCAAGAACTTAACCTAGTCAAATTCAATGGAAGTATGTTTCTATTGAGCAATAGGTGCAAGTGTTGGGCTACTTTTTTTACCACCATTATCCAACCTTGATTCACATTTATCATTCTTTTGAACAAAGTCTTCTTCATATTCGCATGTGGAACTTATTTCTTACAATGATCCTAGTTTTTTAGAGAAAAAAAATATTATCTTTACCATCTTCTTCAAATATCCTTTGTAGAATTTGAAGTAAATATGGATGAATCTTTCCTAGATCAAGTTGCAAGCCACCATAAAATCTCTTCAATAAATCCACCTATATGGATTCATTAGGATCCTACTTATTCTTACATGCAAGTTACTCATCATCACTATCAATATCAGTCTCACTTTAAACTTTTCCTTTGTACCAAACCATGATTCTAAATTCAAACCTTCAGATAGAGTCACTCATATTCAATCATTTGAAAATATTTTACAACCTTCATGATGTAGGGAGGTTGAAGGAAACTAGGGCCAAAGGCACACCCACCTACCAAAGCCACCTACAATAGTAAACATAGTAGAAAAAATAACAAAGAGAACAACCACCAAAGGAGATAAAAGGGAAAATACTTTATTGATTCATCAAGTAAATAGCATACATGCCCAGTTATAAGGCCTTCTAAATTATGAGTAGATACAAACTACAATTCAATATCCACAATCTAGCTTCAAATTTAGACTTTTAGGAACATATACTCAAACTTTCTAAACCTCTCAATTCCACTATAAATTATGCTTCTAACCTGAGCCTAAGTACTTTATTTATACTTGCCAAAATGGCTTATAGAACATTCTAGAACATTTCATGAAAGAAAGGACAACCTTAAAATGGTCAACACTCATCCCTAGACAAGACCCTATTATTAAATTCAAAATCTAAATTAAATAAAAAAGTTAGGTCCCACTAAGGACCAAAACATAGACAACTTAGTCAAAGAAGGACCAAGACAATACTAGCACTCAACAATGCTCAACACATACACAAACTTAGCACCAACAAGCACTTGACACATGCTAAGAACTTGGTAACAACTACGAAATTGGCATCAACCAAGAACTTAGTAGTAATAGATAACTTGGCAGCAACAAGGAACTCGACAAAAACAAGGAATTCGATAGTAATAGAGAAATAATAAAACATGCAAGATAGCAATGTAACCTAGGATGCTCCTACATCAAAAAAATAGGGTTGAAAGAAATGATTCTCTTGAATCATGCAAGGGTCACAACGCAAGCTGAATCCAACTTAGATTGAGAAATACATGTGTATCTTCAACTGGTATGTTCTTCCACTTCACCGAATACTCATAGTAATCATTTTCCTCTTGTTCTTTTACCAACTCTCTGCTCCAATATCTATTCAACCTCTTCAATCTACTTCTTACGATAATGATTCTATATAGAAATTTCATCATCTGACTCATGGTGCTTATACAAATCAGCAACATTGAATATAGGAGATATAAATATTAGAGTGCGGTTTTTGTTGCACCAAAATATTGATCTATCAATGCTTGATATAACCACTCAACTTGTAGTACATAGGAAGTAGTTAAGCCTTTATCATGAATTCTAAGGGAGTGCTAAAAAAATTTCCAACACTCTCCCCCTTAGTGTTACTTGAAGGTCTAAGGATTTGAACCTATGACTAAGATTGTATACCACTTGCTAAATTAGGGTTTCAATTAGACCAAAAGACTGATCTGTCAATGTCTAATACAACCACTCAACTTATTATAAACAAGAGGTAGTTAAGTCCTTTTCATGAATTCCAAGGAGTCAGCTGAAAATTTTTCCAACAATATGCATGTCATTAGGTAACTCGACTTCATAAGAATCGCTAATGCCAAACTTCTTCAAGATCTTAAAAGGTTCAAACTTCATATTGAGCTTATTAAATGTTCCACTATGAAATCTTCCTTTCTTCAAATGAACCATCACCTCATCACCAACTTTAAAATCATAATTTCTTCTAGACTTATCCGTATTCTCCTTATACTTCTGATTACTTTGTTCCAACCTCAACTTCACTTCCTTATGCAAAGAATCCATAAAATCAGAAAATTCTACCCTTGTAGCACTTTTCTTTTCTTCACTAGGAACATTCCCCAAATCTAATATTCCTCTAGGTTGCATTCTAGTAACAATCTCAAAAGGTGTTTCCCCTATACTCCTATTTACATAATTATTATATGCAAACCTAGCTTGTGTCAACACCAACTCCCAATTATATGGTTTATATCTAACTAAAAATCTTATTAAATTACCTTAGGTTCTATTCATAACCTCAGTCTATCCATCTATCTATAGAACTAAAACTCAACTCAGTACCCATGTTCTTCGACAAAGTCATCCAAAAGTAGCTAACAAACTTATTGTCTCTGTTAGAAATAATACTTATTGGTAATCCATGCAATCTAACAATCTCTTTGAAGACAATTTCAGCAACATGCTTAGTGCCTAATGTCTCCTTACGTGGTATGAAATGAGCCATCTTAGAAAATCTATCCATAACAAAAAAATATAAAATCATACCCCTTTACTGTCTTAGGTAGTCCAAGAACAAAATCCATACTGGTGTCACTCCAAGGTTTCTCAGGAATAGAAATAGCTATATACAAACAAGTATTTAGACTTACCCCTATTGCAACTTGACAAACTCCACAACCCTTTACAAACTTTTGAACATCCTTATACATCTATGGCTAATAATACTTATCCTTCAACAAATTCAATGTCTTATCAATTCTAAAATGTCTAGCTAATCGACAACTATGTTTTTCTTTAATCAAATTTATGCTCATATCACTTCTAGGGATACACAACTGAATTCCTTTGAAAAAAAAGCTTCTTGAATGAAATACTCATCATACTTACTCATGTGATCTGATATATTTAGTACTCTACACTCTCCCTACACCTCAGAAAAATCAAGGCCAGTATCATAGAACTCTTTCATTTCATCAGAACCAAGACCTTCAACCTTCATCTTGGTCAAAAAAGAATTTCTTCTTCTCAATGCATCAACAACTCAATTAGTGACTCCACTCTTATCCCTAATCACAAATTTGAAACTTTGCAAGTACTCAAACCACTTCATATGTCTCTAATTCAATTTATGTTGACTTCCCAAGTACTACAAAGCTTTATGATTAGTATACAACACAAAATCCTTAGGAATCAAATAATGTCTCCACTTATTCAAGGCTTGAAAAATTACATAAAACTCTTGATCATACACAGAATACTCCCTTCTAGCATCATTCAAATTCTCACTAAAGAAATAAATGGGTTTACCTTCTTGACTCAATATAGATCCTATTATACTACCACTTGCATCACATTCAACTTGAAATACCTTATTGAAATCAGGCAAAGCCAAGATAGGTAACTCAACAACCTTTTGTTTCAAATTCTTAAAACTCTTATTAGTGCCATGTATCCACTTGAAATCCTTTTTATCTCCCCTCGTTGTCTCAGTCAAAGCATTACATATAGAATTGAAATTCTTTATAAGCTTTCTATAAAAACTAGCCAAGCTATGAAATGATCTTACCTCACCCACATTCTTAGGTGTATGCCATTCCAAAATTGCTTTAACCTTCTTAGGATCTATTCTCAAACCATCAACTAAAGTCACAAATCAAAAATATACAATCTCCTCTTGCATAAAAGAACACTTTTTCAAGTTAATCATCAACTTCTCCTCTTTCAATCTTTGCAATATTTGTCTATCATACTCCAGATGTTCATCCTTAGTCTTATTGAATATCTAAATTTCATCCAAATAAACAATCACAAACTTACCCAAAATCTCTTGAGAACCTCATTCATTGATCTCATGAAATTATAATTGTGTGGATTAGTCAAGCCAAAAGGCATTACTAACCATTCATACAAACCTTATTTTGTCTTGAAAGTAGTCTTCCACTCATCACCTTCTCTAATTTTGATCTATGATAACCACTCTTCAAATAAATCTTGGTAAAATACTTTGCTCCACTCAAATAATCCATTGTATCATCCTTCCTTAGCATAGAAAACCTATATTTCACTATGATCTTGATAATAGCTCTGGAATCAATACACATCCTCCATTCTCCATTCTTCTTACATGCTAATATAGAAGGTATAGCACATGGACTCAAACTTTCTCTTATCAAACCTTTTTGCAATAACTCATGCACTTGTATGTTAAGTTCTTCATTATCTATAGGTGCCAATCTATATGGTGCTTTATTCAGAAAACTAGCTCTAGGAATCAAATATATACAATGACTTATACTTCTTACTAGTGGTAAACCAACAGGAATATCTTCTACAATAATATCTTTACATTCATTTAACAAATTATTAATTTCTTCTAGTACTTGACTTCTACCAGTTTCTATTGTCACTTGGTCATCATTGTTTTCTATCACTTGGCTACTACTGGTACAACTTGGCCTCCTAGGAATTATAGAAAAACAAACTTGATTCTTCTTCATTTCTTTTCCAAATTGCTTTCTATTAACCATGCAAATTCTCATAGTAGTACAATTAACCTCATCTAGACTTTCAATCAAAGGCAACAATAATTTCTTTCTCCCATTCACCCAAAGAGTATATCAATTCTATCTTCTATTATGTATAGCATATCTATCATATTTCCAAAGTCTACCCAAAAAAATATGACAAAAATCCATAGGCATAATATCACACAAAACTTCATCAAAATAATGTCCAATATTGAACTTCACAATAAATTGTTCACTTACACTTATCTTATGCTCATATTTGATCCATGAAACATGATAGGGTTTAGGATGCTTCAACCTTTGCAACTATAGCTTTGTAATCAACTCTTCTGATCCCAAATTTGTAGAACTTCAACTATCAATGATCACCTTGCAACATTTTTTGGCCATCTTATATCTGGTCTTGAAAATACTTCTACTTAAGACAGGTTCCTCATCACTTCCATTATTACATAAGGTTCTTGTCACCATCAAATTTTCTCTAGCCTTAGGGCCACTCAATGAACTCTTAGTGTCTCCTTGAACCACAACATTTCTATTACCTTGCCCATCTTTAGAGGATCTACACTCAAAGGATCTCTACCCTTCTTTAGCACATATGAAATAATTACTATGAAAACTACCTCTAGAATAAAAATTACCTCTTGTTTGATAAGAACCAGTAACTCCTTCATAAAAATCACAACCTTTCCACTCGATCTTTCCTTTTTTATCATTCTTCCATGCACCACCGCTACCTCTTTGTCTTTTTTCATGCTTCTTTGTCGAGATATCCTTAGCTTTCAAGGCATATTGATATGCTTCCTCCACACTTTTCAATTTCACAAAACATATTTCATCTTGAATCCTGAATCTCAATCCATTTATGTACCTTGCAATTTTCTCCAAATCATCATCCACATGTCCAGATCTAATGTCCAATCTATAGAATTCCTCAGTATACTCTTTCATAGTCATGTTCCTTTGTCTCTAATTTTGCATCTTTCTCACCAAGATAACTTGGTAATTAGTAAGAAGGAACTTGTTCTTCACCTTATTCACCATTTTCAGTCAAGCCTTGATCTTCTCCTTTCCTCTCCTTTGTCTATTGATTTGAAAATTCTCCCACCATAGTGATGCATGACCCTTCAACCTAGTAACTACAACTTTCACCTTCCTATTCTCAGGAATGTTTTCATACTCAAAGAACTTCTCCATATCTGATATTGAATCCAACACAACATTGGTGTCCAATTTTCCATCATAAGGAACAACTTCTATAATAGGCTTTGAATGTTCCCTAGACAATACTCTCAACAATCTTACCTCATCTTAATCTTCTTCAAGTTTTGGATTAGGGTTTCATGCTATTGCTTCATCATCATGCACATCATCAAGATGTTCTCCTCTCCTCTAGGTTGTCTCTACAACATCTAATCTGGCTACAACTTGTCTCAATGTATCCAATATGGCATTATCAACATTTCCTCTACCTTGAACCATCTTTACAATCAGATTCCTACAAGATCATAACCCTTCTACAAGTTGTAGGTCAAATCCTCATATATGCTACCCTAAAACCAAATCAACTTATGGTTCTACATAATATAATCTCTATAAGGATGAACCTCAAGCTCTAATACCACCTGATGCATGGAGGCCAAAGGAACACCTAGCTACTAAAGCAACCTACAAGAGTAAACATAGTGAAAAACACAATATGGAGAACATCTACCAAAGGAAATAGAAGAACATAATACTTTATTGATTCATCAAGTTAAAAACATACATGCCCAGCTATAAGACCTTCTAGGCTATGGCTAGATACAAATTACAATTCAAGATCCAATATCCATCTTCAAATTCCCACTCTCAAGAACATATACTTGAACTTTCTAAACCTCTCAGTTTCACCAAAAAAATTGTTTTTAACCTAAGCCTAAGAACCTTATTTTTACTTGCAACAATGGCTTACAAAAGATTCTCTAACATTACATCAAAGAAAGGTTGACCTTAAAATGGTCAACACTTGTTCCTAGACAAGATCCTATCATTAAATTGGAGATCTAAATTAAATATAAAAGTTGGCTCCCACTAAGGATCAAAACATAGACAACTCAATCAAAGGAGAGCCAAGACAACATTGGTACTCAGAAATACTCGGTACATACACAAATTTGGCACTAATAGGCACAAGGCACCAATAAGTACTTAGTACATATAAAGAACTCTACAATAACTAAGAACTTGGCATCAACCAGAAAATTGGTAGCAATAGAGAGCTTGATAGCAACAAAGGAACAAGAAAACATGCAGGATAGAATTACAACCTAGGATGATCCTACACCACTTCATTCCAAGGAAGGTACCTTAGAATGTATGAGGATTAATGTATATTGGCATTTTTTATGTCCCGAATAGAGTCTCCAAAAATCTAGTGGTAAATAGAATTTTTATTGTGAATGCTTCTTCAAGAATGATCCTAGTTGCCTAAGGAGCAATTACAACTACACCAAAAATTGGAGAGATTGCAACCACTTACTATTAGAGCACAATATTTCTCTAAATTTGAGAGGTACAACTCCCTCATATAATGGGTGTATTTATATTTTCTTGTACTTTTCACCTGAAAGTATGAAAGGATGGAACATGAAACTAAATAAGATTAATAGCATAAACCCAAAAGGAATAGATATGAACACCAAATGAGATTCCACAATGGATAATGAGTTACAAGGATATTTCAAGAAGATAACTATAATGATGACACAACATGAATGATAGAAAATAACATATGAAAAGATGCATTATTTTAATATATTCATAACATGATATCATGAAATGATTATATTTTGTCAAATAAGAAGGCTACCAGATTACATCAATACGAAATATATCACTAACTCATCATACAAGAAGCAAGTGACTTAGTAAGAAAAGAATGCATTCAAGATGTACGATTGAAATATTTCTTCATTATTTTCTTGAAAATATATAAGTTTAAGAATATCCTATGCATAATGCAAATCTAAAAGTCTCTTTACAATTTTTTCCAACATGTCCCCTACATAAAGTTCCTCTATCTTACCTTACAAAGTGCCTCATATTTATAGGCCTTATAAAATAACTACCTCCATTTCTACATTAATAACTAACTTGTTTTTACACTTTTTGGGAGAGGTTAATTAACCTCAAGATGTTTTGAAAAAATGGTCAAATCCTTAACCTTTGACTAGGATGACCAAAGTTTCTACATACAAAGATATAATTTCAAAGTGTATGACATATAGAGAGTGAGATATTAATCTTTCCAAAGTAACAAAGTATCTTCTTGTAAGAGTGTTAGGATTAACCTCAGATAGAATTAATAGTGCTATGCAAATGTAAACAATATTAGGATAATAATAGATCACATAGAAAAGAACATAAGACACCAAGATTTAACATGGTTCACCAAATCCCTAGGCTACATCCACCAAACAGCAAGTCCAATATTATTATGATCCAATGATTACAACCTAATTACAATCATAATCCCTTGCAACTCAATACCACTACAAGAACCAATTTTTGCATCACATATTTATGAAAAATCTCTAACACTAAGTCTTTTTATACAAGCTTTTTTTTGCTTACAAAATTAGTGCTAGAATAATGGAAAAATAGTAGTCAATTCCTTTTACAATATAAGGGCATTTTGGCTTAGAAAATACCCTACAGAGGGCATTGCCCCTTGACCCCACCCTGTACTATGACAGGGAGCACAATAGAGACACTATCCTAGGACCCAGTAGGGGCGCTACTCTCTGACCCCATCTTGGGGGTGCTGCCCCAAACCCCCATAAAAATAATCTAGAGGGAAATCATGTCGAATAAACCTTTGAGTTTAATTAGTCTCTACATCACAATAATCTCCCACTTGGAGATTGATTGTAGCACTATTAAACCTTTAGCTCCCACTGGAATATCGAATCACCTTGGACTCTATTGTTCTTTTATTCTATTCAGTCTAGAAGACCAATTGAAGCTAAAGAAGAGTTTAGCTTCTCCCTTGTTACTACCTTTGTAAACATATCCACTAGATTGTTATTTGTATGTATTTTGTATAGCTTTAACTGTCCATCATTCAAAACTAATTGAATAAAATGGTATTGCAATAGTATATGTTCTATTTTTTAATATAGAGCTGAATTCTTTGCAAGATGAATGACACGTTGGCTATCTACGAACAAATAGTTATCCCTCTGTGGATGTCCCAAATCTTCCATAAAGAATTGAATCCATATCATCTCCTTGGTTTCCTCTATAGCAGCAACATACTTGTAAGAATTTTCCTTAGGGAAAAATTTACCCAAGAACTAAGAACTCAAACACAAGCACAACTATAGACTAGAAAGGAGTATGATCAAAATAAAAATATATTCAATTCAATATGCCCATAAGAGTACACCAGGAGTGCCTGTATATAAAGGCCTCTGAGATGCATCTAGAATGCCTCAGAATCAACATCATGATAAGTCATACAACCAAGCACATGTCCACTAGATATGGGTTATCCTTCATTAAGCATGGAAGTAAGTGAGATGATAAGAGGATAATCCTACAAGGGTGTAGCATGCAAATCAATGTTGTAGACACCATGTGCTAAAATAGAGTTGCATACTTCTGTGTTGTCAACATAACAACTCAAAAAGGTGTGCAAACTCCTAAGTGTCTCACAAAATAAATAATAAAATAATACATTAACCTAAGTAAACTTAAATAAGTGTAAATAATAAATACATATTTATATCAACACCCCCCTTAAGTGTGACTTAGGGGAATGCCCTTAAGCTTATGAAAAGAAGGATGAAGTGCATAATGGGTCCTAGCTACTAGGCCATGTTAGGTACCCATGTACATAATGAAATGTAATCTCTCATAAAGTGGAGAAAGAGGGAAAACTTCATGGGAAAAACCCTCCCCCAAAAAGAGAGAAGAAAAGGGATGCATGGATGGATGGAGTAATGAAGACCTGCCCATTATGACATACATCTAGTATATACAAAAGTGAAGAAGTAGAAGAACAAGACCTCATAAGAGGAAATAGTCCCCCCCATAAGAGAGAAGAGGAAGAGAGAAATGGTAGTCCCCTCCTAAGGAAGAATGCCTATTAGTGAATGCTGCTCCAAGGAAGAAGTTGGTCCAAGAGTGCAGAATGATGTTCCTCCCCTTTGGAAGAAACAAAGGCAAAGGTGCAATCCTGAAGATGTATGGTGGCCTTGAAACCTACTCAAGTATCCTTTTGTTGATGCTAATGATCACCCCTTCTAGCTATGCTGTAAAGAATGAATGAAGATCTAGCAAGGATTTCTGTTGAACCTATCCCAATGAGCCATCTATCTCCTCAACTAATAAAGAGGCCTCTAACAATTGTTGTTCATAAGGATCCATAGTCATGCCAACCTAGAAAGATTGATCATGTAGAGAATTTACATGAGGTTTAGAGTGAGCCCTCGCAATGACTGCAGAAGGATCATCTCCATCAAAGAGAAGATACAAATCATCAAGGCTATCCCCTAAATCTATGATTTTTGACTCCATGAAAAAACCTATAATATCTACCAAGAAGTCATCAACTAAAGCTAGAGCTAGAAAATGATGTGTACCCTACTTTGTTGGACCTATCACTATAGCTATGTATACATGTGGACTATACTGATGTCATGACCTCTTTTTTCAATTGTCGATAGAGGCCCACATGTCTGAATCTATTGATGTAATATCATTGGTGTCACTATTAGTTTCCATAATGTATAAAATATGGAGAGGATTGGAGAATAAGTTGGGTGAACTTTCCTCAAAGTGAACATCCTTCTCTACAAAAATCTCATGTGTCTCTAGATCCATAAGTTTGTAAGCCTTCACATTGTCTTCATATCCGATGAAAGTACAAGGCCTAGGTGTTGGTGCCTTGCATCCCCTAGAAGATAGGTTTGCCCATGCTAGACAACTGAAGACCCTAAAGTGACTTACAACTAATTTTCTACTGCACCATGCCTCAAAAGGAGTCTTCTCATCTAGGGTATTATGATGAGACCTATTAAGTATGTGAGTGGCACTGCTAATGGCTTCAACTTCAAGTTTTGGATTGAGAGACTTGGCTTTTATCATGCAACTTGCCATGGTTTTAAGAGTCCTAATCCTTAGTGTGGTAACATCTATCTTGTGTAGACTGATTGCTAGTGGATTCTAAAGATCAATTCCCTCATGTTTGCAAAAGCCTTTGAGTCTTCTATTCTCATTGTCCATCTGTAGTACCTTGATGGCTTTCCTTGATTTTTGTTCAACATGACTCTTAAAGGCTTGAAGCTTATCAACTATTTCACTCTTATGATGAAGGAAGTAGACCTGTGTGAAACATGAAAAGTCATCAACAAAAGTAAGGATGTAGTGTTCTTGGTTGACTGATGTCATTGCAAAGGTCCTACTAAAACCATGTAAACCAAGTGAAGAACAACTAGTGCTCTAGAAGACTTGGCTTTATCATACTTCTCCTTGAGATGTATATCCACTAAACATGATGAACATTCACCCTTAGAAAATTTGATGTTAGGTAGACATTTGACCATGTGTTTTGAGAAAAGTTGATGAAGAGAGTAGAAAGCAAGATTACCAAACCACTCATGCCATAGTTTGACTTGTGAATGTGAGTGAGTCAACAAGGCTTTAGAAGGAGACTTAGGTAGAAAGTGGGAGAAGGAATAAAGCCTATTGTCATGATTGAATTTCCCTGTGCTACAACCAATGTATCATCTTTAAGACTGTGCACCATCACTGAATCTGGAAGGAACTCAATCTTGTGTCCATCTCCAAGGTGAGTGATTTGGTAAATTGAGAGGAAATTGAAGCTAAGGTTTGGAAGGTAGAGAACATCTTTGAATTCCCCATTTTCCATTTCCACATGTCCTTTCCCTTCAACTTCCATTTTGGTATCATCTCCCATGAAGATGTGTGGTACCTATGACTGCTTCAATGAAGAAAAGTCTCCCTTTGAAGAACCCATAAGGAGGCACTAGAGTCAAGAATCCATTCTGTTGAAGAACTTGAATTTTCCATAAGTGCTTGCCCTTTTCCATTTGAAGAGGTTGAAGTTGAATCCTTGGAAGTACCTAGCACTTGAATTTTTTCCTTCTTGAGTAGGTTTTTCAACTCATCAATTCTTTTAGTCTTGCAATGATGCTCATCATGATTTGGCTTTTTGCAATATGCACAAAAAATTTTGTCCTTCTTTTCATTACTTCCCTTCTTGTTGGAAGAAGAATTACCTTGCTATGAGGAGGATTGTTGTGTCTTAGATTGTGATTTCTAGTTCCACTCCTTCTTGTTGCTACTAGAACTTTTCCCTCCTTGACTTGATTGGTGTTCATCACTAGCCACCAATGCTTTGGTCTTTGATGTCATGAGAAGTCCCAAATCTATCAAGTGAGATTGTTCAACAATCAACATCTCTGCAAATGTATCAAATGTAGGATTTTGGTAAGTAGTTCACATGGTCAACCTGTGAGTATTATAACTTGAAACAAATGAAGCATACTCTGAAGGTAGCCTCTTCAGGACGTGATGAATCAACTTATCATCCTTCACAGGATTTCCACAATCTTTAAGTAGTTCCCTATACTCATTGTCTTTTTTGATGTAATCTTGACTTGTGTCAAAGTTATTTGGATCCAAGAGAAGTAGATCATCCTTGATCTGAAATCCCTTTTCTTCATCCACCTTACCATACAATGATTCAAGTTTGTTCCATGCAGGTTTGGATTTCACGAAACTAATAATGTGGAAGAAGAGATCTCTATGTACACAACTTATAATAATTCCTAAGGCGTGTTGATATTACTTTTAGCAATCAATGATTTCTTTAGCATTACTGCGTTTGGGAATTGTTCTATCAACATAAAGACTATAATATTTTTTCATTAATCTACTCCATGCAATATCTTTCCATGTAGAATAATTACGTGAAGTTAGAAGTGGAGATTTAGGTGAATCAATGATGCAAAATATGGAAAGAGCACAAAAGAAACACAAGAACATAGTACACACACCCCCTTTTCACTCAATCAAAAGACCCCCCCGCCCCCCCCCCCCCCAAAAAAAAAAGAAAGATGCTTTTGGCACTTTATAAGTAGTGTGTGTACAATGGGCCACTTGTCAAAATGAGCAAAGTGGACTTCTTATTTTTCTTTTTACAACTGCCTTTTGAGGCCCAAATCTGTCACTAAGTACTATAGCTCAAATGTACAACAATTCTAAAAAGTAATCAAAGCATTATAATGTAGAAAAAGACCTAGTTCTAAAAGTGAGTTTTTTTTCCACACAACTATTGAATCTAACTACAGATCTGGAAAGTAGACAAAAAAAAATGTACTTTCAAAAAATATGGAACCTATTTTGTGTCTAGATGAGCTTGTACAGACTGTTTGAAGTTGCAAAATGTAGAATTGAATAGGTACAATCACCAAAAGATGTAATTTCTAAAAAATCCTTGCCCCAAAACTAGAAAATAATACCACTACTAAAAAGTTCAATAAATTCTACCCAATTTCAAACAAAATTGCACTTGATTTGGAGTCCAGATGACCAAGTTATGGCCTCTCAAAGTTAGGCTACCAAATCAAAAAGCAATCTAAAGAGGGGTCTAGGCAAAGAACTATGTGCTTAAATTTGATGGTCAAATAGCCATTGTAGTAGTAATAAAATCTTTGGTTTCAATAGTTAGACGGTCATCAAATTTGAGCAAATGAACTTGATGACATCAGTAACTCCAAGCCCTATGATGATGTCAGCATGATGTCCTGATGACATTAGAATTGTATAGAATCATATGGTCCTGTATCGATGGGGTGGAGTGTTAAATTCATTGACTATGTGTACAATGTGGGCAAATGAGTGAGCAAGTATGAATCCACTAAGCAGGCAATTATGGGGCTGCTAGGTGGATAGTACAGTGTCCATGAGAAGCTAACTAGGATTTTGTTCAGGTAGATGCCACCATGGTGCTCTATTAGTGACATTGCAGGTGGACATGGCTCTGGTGGGTGATGTGTGCTGAGTGTTCGTTGCAACATGGCCAAGAAAATCAAAATCATGACTGACTATTAACAAACTTCACCAAAGATTCATGTCGAGGGTTAGAAGACAAAGCATCACCAAGGAGTAATTTTGTGGCATCAAAAATATGAAAAACTTTGCTAATTATCCCACATTCATGGGAATGCACTCATACAGAGTGTTTAAAAGAAAAGTCGTGGATACTCTAAAACAAAAAGTTGTGGGCTATGTGGATAGCAGGTTGGTCTAGGTTGGTCACTTGTTAGAATGCACCAAGTTTGATGCCACCAGTTTGAGGTTGTACTTGCCAGTTTGATGTTGAATTATGATGAATCCCGCTTAATTAAGGAATATCTCCCAAATTCTAGGGTCAAGGTTTGATTGCCCAGTTTTGCCAAAAAAAATTCTCAGCTAGCTCGCTTGGGAAAAACTTTTTTTTGAAAAAAGCTATTCAAAAAAATGTAGAGAATTAAAATCATTTAGATCTGAAAAAGTAAATTGTAGATCTAAAAATGACCATACCTGAGTTGCAAATTAGGGCCTCCGAGTCCCAATTTGCAAAAAAAATTTGCCTCACGATCGACTTTGGCCTAAGGTAGCTAAATTTATAGCTGATTTTCATTGAATCAACATTTTAGACACAATGACAAGGTCAGATCTAGCTTTAGATGATCCCAATTTCTACAGTACTCTAGATTAGGGCTGAGGTGCTTAAGCAACAATGGTCTTGAATGGCCATGTGAAGAGAAAATCTCCTAGCTCTGATATCATGTAAGAATTTGGCTCAGGGAAAAATTCACCCAAGAACTAAGAACTCAAACACAAGCACAATTGTAGACCAGAAAAGAGTATGATCAGACTAACAATGTATTCAATTCAATATGCCCATAAGAGTACACTAGGAGTGCTTGTATATAAAGGCCTCTGAGATGCATCTAGAATGCCTCAAAATCAAAATCATGATAAGTCATCAAACTAGGCACATGTCCACCAGATATGGGTTATCCTCCATTAAGCATGGAAGTAAGTGCAATGATGAGAGGATAATCCTACAAGGGTGTAGCACACAAATCAGTGTTGTAGACACCATGTGCTAAAATAGAGTTGCGTACTTTTGTGTTGTCAACGTGACAACTCAAAATGGTGTGCAAACTCTAAAGTGTCTAATAAAATAAATAATAAAATAATGTAATATAATAAAATAATACATTAACCTAAGTAAACTTAATTAAGTGTAAATAGTAAATACATATTTACACCAACAATGCTCTACTTTTGTAGTTGATAAAGCATTAACCTTCTATAAGCTAGAAACCCAACTCACTGTTGCCCCACCAACAGTAATTACATAACCTATAGTATTCTACTAGGCATCAATATCCTCTAACAAATTTGAATCAACATAGCCCTGTAAGTCAGTAGTAGAGTCCCCAAAATGTAGTCACTTATTGGTTGTTCCTCTCAAATATCTAAGAATCCATTTAACTACATTCAAATGTTCAAGCCCTAGATGACTCATACACCTACTAACAACTCCCACTACATGTGCAATATCTAGCCTTGTACATACCATAGTATACATCAAGTTTCCTGTAGCTGAAGAATAAGGTACCTTAGACATCTTATCTTCCTCTTCTTATGTCTTGGGACACATCTCCTAAGTCAACTTCAAATGACCAGGTAAAGGTGTGTTGACAACTTTAACATTCTCCATAGAGAAATGTTGCAACACTTTCTCAATATAATCAACCTAAGATAAAGTCAATTTCTTATTCTTCTTATCTCTACAAATCTTCATACCAAAGATTTTTTTTCTACCCCCAAATCCTTCATAGAAATGTGTCTACTAATAGGCATTTCAACCCTTTAATGTGATCCATGTTAGACCCAACTACAAGCATATCATCAACATATAAATATAGAATAATATAGTTATCAAACACAATGATCTAAATGACACGTACTATATCTATGCTCATTCATAAACTTGTTAAATTTTAGATACAATTTCCAACGTGCTTGCTTCAAGCTATATAAACTTTTCTTTAGTTTGTACACTAAGTTATCCTTACCTTTGACCTAAAATGACTATGGTTGTGTCATATATATCTCTTCATCTAAATCACCATGAAGGAAGGTTTTTTTAACATCAAGCTACTCCAAATGCAAATCTTTAGTAGCTACAAAACTTAAAATAGTGCAAATTGAAGTCATTTTTATCAACAAGAGAAAATATTTCATCAAAATCAATGCCTTTTTCTATGCAAATCCTTTTACCACTAACTTGGATTTAAATTTTTTCTTACCTCCATCCTCTTCATTTAACCTATAAATCCACTTATTTTGTAAAGCCCTTTTACCTGCAAGAAAATTGCATCAATCCCATGTCTCATTTTTCAGCAAAGAGTCCATTTCATCTCTCATTGCAGATTCCCACTGAATCTTTGTATCGACGTACACAACTTCATCATAAAATTTAGGTTCACCAACATCTATAAACAAAATAGAATACAAGGAGAAAATCTTTTTGGAGGTCTACTTAGCCTTGTTGACCATCTAACATTCACTAGGGTGTGTGGTATTTTTTGTTGCAGTTGTTTCAGATCATGAGGAATTGTTGGAACATCAACTTTTGGAGTATCATCCAACACTACATAATCATCTTCTTTCTTCTCATGTTGTTGTAATAGATCTTTGTACAACACTTTCTCATTGAATATGACATCCTTGCTTCTTACAATTTTATGACTTTCACAATCCCAAAGCCTATAACCAAATTCATTAATCCCATATCTAACAAATATACATGTCTTAGACTTAGCTTCCAGCTTGGTTCTATTTTTAGAATCTATATGAGCAAATGCTTCACAACCAAAGGTTTTGAGAAAAGAATAACTAACCTTCTTACTAGTCCATGCTTCCTTTGGAATGCCACAACTCAAAGGAGTAGAGGGACCTCTATTAATCAAATATATAGTAGTATTAACATCCTTCACCCACATTTTTAAGGGCAACCCTGCATGTAACCTCATGCTTTTTGCATGCTCCATCATAGTCTTGTTCATGCATTCAGCCACTCCATTATCTTGTGGACTCCTTGGAATAGTCTTATATCTATGAATACCATTAGCAAAGCAATGATCTTCAAATTCATGACTGCAATACTAACCTCTATTATCAGATCTGAGATATTTTAATTTCTTTCCAATCCCGTTTTCAATCAAGCATTTCCATTTCTTAAAAGTATGAAATACATCAGATTTATGTCTAAAGATATAAACACATACTTTTCTAGTTGATCGTAATAAATGTAAAATAATAATGAGAGCCATCAAGGGAAGATACCTGAGCTAGTCCCCATACATCTATATGCACAAGCTCTAATCTCTCACTTTTCTTTTCTTTCCCAATCTTCACAAATCTCACTCTCTTTTGTTTTCCATACACACAACTTTTACATAAATCCATATTGACACATTTCAAACCTGGTAAAACTTTCTTTGAATGAAGTACTTTCATCCCTTTCTTACTCATGTGCCCAAATACTATATCAGATTCTACAGTATCTATTTGTTCTCCTTGCTCAACTACAGAAACTGTTCCTGAATATCCATTTTTCTCTAAAACAAGCAAAGTAGAAAGAAATAATGACCTATACAAAGATATAAGGTGCCTACTTTCATACCTTTTGCTACTACAAGGGAACCTTTTTAAACCTTCCAATTTTTATCATTAAAAGTAACTACACAACCCTCATCATCGAGTTGTCATGCTGAAATTAAATTCTTACTTAGCCTTGGAACATGTCTTACCTCATGTAGTAGCCAATGATTCCCATTCTGCAACTTAATCTTAACTTTTCATTTTCCAACAATCTAACAAGGTTCATTATCCCCTAAATAAATAAGCCCAAAATCCCCTTGGACATAATCAATAAAATAACCTCTACGAAAATGAAGTAGTAGAATCTAAAACTAATGAATCATCAATACTTTCTAAAGAAAAAAGTAAAGCATCCTCTTCAAATTTGTTACTTACCACATTTGCCTCCTTGTTCCCTTCTAGTTTATCTCCTTCATTTTTCTTTTGAGTCTAGCAATCTTTCTTCTTATGCCCTATTTTACCATAGTACTAGCAAAATCTCAGTCCTCTGGATTGAAACCTCTTTCCCTTTGGCTTTCCTCTTGTTTTCCCATGATTTCTAGAAATATT
This sequence comes from Cupressus sempervirens, assembly GCA_028749045.1. Taxonomy (NCBI): domain Eukaryota; kingdom Viridiplantae; phylum Streptophyta; class Pinopsida; order Cupressales; family Cupressaceae; genus Cupressus; species Cupressus sempervirens. Next base: position 379,969,019 of record CM053789.1, read on the forward strand.
TCCTTTCTCAATCATTCTAACTCTTCTTTGTGCATTTAAATCACTTCCTGATGTAGATCCATCTGAGGTTTTCCTATGAATTTCCTCACTCAAAATAACATAAATCACATCATCATATTTTAGGGTGTTAGATCTAGAAATATAATTACTCATGGTCATTACCAAGCCATTCCAACTTTTAGACAAAGAACACAAAATCAAGAGATCCCTAATTTCTTCATCAAAATTAATACACATAGAAGATAACTAACTAGTAATAAACTCATTTAAATGATCTACAAAAACTCCACCTTCTTCCATTTTCATATTATATAAATGCTTCATGAGAAATACCTTATTTGAAGCGGAAGGTTTTTCATACAATTTTACTAGGGTTTCCATCAACTCTTCCATTGTCTTCACTTTTGTAATGTTAAATTTCACTAATGGTTCCAAGCATAACCAAATGCTTCCAAGTGCCTTTTTGTCTAAAATCTCTCATTGCTCATTTGTCATAGTTCCCTAATTTTTAGTTTTTCCTTCCAATGGCTTCCATAAATCCTTCTAATAGAGATAATCCTCCATTTTCATCTTCCATAACTATAAGTTATTCCCATTAAACTTTTCAATGCTCAACTTACCTTCGTCTACCATCATTCCCACTCAACTATGAGACTCCTACTCAACTGTGAGACCTTACTATAGAGGATCACTTAAAATAAAAAAATATGATGACGGTTTGGCTAAAAAAAGGGTGATCATCTGGCTCTAATACCTCTTGTTAGGATTAACCTCAGACAAAAATAAAAGTTACATGCAAATATAAATAATATCAAAATAATAATAGATCACACAGAAAATAACATAAAACACCAAGATTTAACATGGTTCACCCAATCCCTAGGCTATGTCCACCAAACAATAAGTCCAATATTATTATGATCCATTGATTACAACCTGATTACAATCCATAATCCCTTATAGCTCGATACTACTACAAGAATCAATTTCTGCATCACACATTTATGAAAAATCCCTAACCCTAATCCTTTTTATAAAAGCTTTTGATGCTTACAAAATTAAGGCTAGAATAATAGAAAACTAGTAGCCAACGCCTTTTACAATATAAGGGAATTTTTGGCTTAACCCTTATGAGGGCATTGCCCCTCAACTCCACCATGTACTACAATAGGGAGCACATAGGGGCACTGCCCCCAAACCCCCGTAGAAATAATCTAGAGGGAAACCACACTGAATTAACCTCGAAGTCTGATTAGGCTCCACATTACAACAAAGAGAAAACAATGTGATCTTTCTCAACTACATCAGATGCCCAACATTCCACTCCTTTCGAATGATTTATTCATGTCTCAATAAAGTTGTCCTTTTGAAATTTAGAATGATTTCTCAATTGAAATTTATAAAATATCATAAATATTTTTTGCAAAATAGTAAACATTGTTGGTAAAGATATTTTCATTGTTCTCTTTTTGACATATATGACATATATAACTTACATACAGGGCACTTGCAAATAAAATATTTGACAAGAGTTTCATCTCTTATATGTCTTTATTGATGTTTTAAATTTGTTTTAAATTATTCATATTACTGTAGGTAGGAAAAATGTCCTTGAAAAAAGACCTTATACTCAACCAAACCATTTCAAATTTCTCAATTATTTCAAATTTGAAATCTCTACAAATCAATTTTTCTTGCATCATTGTGCATTGTAGAATTGTCAAACAATTCACATCTTCCCATCTCACATGACTATTTAATCAAATTCTTGGCACACACTCCTTAGTTCTTTGGTGTGACACATGTTTTTAAGGAATGAAACTATAATTCCCACTTGAGTGTGATGGATAAGAAATATGGTGAAAGTTTGTTAGCTAATATCAATAACAAACAACCACATTTTCTACTTATCTAGTTATCATGCGATATGTCTAAACAACAACATTTACCATTGTGATAACTCAATCCATGTACCACATGTAACTATCAAAACCTTTGCTACATCATCAACTTGTTGAAAATTGGCATGAATTATTCATGATTACATACTTCACATTTCTTCTTGAGATAACCCTATTTATTTGTGATTTATTTCAAATATTTATACTTGTTTAGGCATGCTAAAATTGGTAGCTAGATCATCCATCTTTTAAGGTCTATTTGGAAATGGGAATATAAGTGGAATAGGCATTGTATATTTTTCAAATTTTGAATTCTCTATTTGGATGCACCAAATTGGAATTGGAATAGAAATAAAATTGGAATATGTTTTCCAATTTTGGCCCAAAATGAGCATTTTCTATTCCACCAAATAGGAATAGGAATAGTAACCCCATTTTCTATTGGAGAATAGGTATTGCAGAATAAGTATTTGTATTCCTATTTTTATATTCTTGTAGCCAAACAAGCCCTTATAGCATAAGAACCATGAAGTATTAGTCCCAATAAAAGGTTTTGCATATGACCTTCGTTGAGAGATGGGTGCAACATATTGCAAGCAACCAAATGCCTTAATCTTTGGAATAGAAAAAACATGTCAGTTCACCTTCATTTGAACTTTTTTCATTCATCCATCTTAGATGCACATCATGCTACTATGGTGAGCTCTATTGTGATGAAAATAGTGAGGTGTAAATTTAGTGTTCAAAATGCTTTCTATCTATGAGGAATATATGATTCATTGTAGACCACAATTATTCATTTCCCATAGCAATACTCCATGGCTTTTTTCATGAAACAATCATTCATATGTCACAAGTTTTCTTCACCAAGTCGCTATGTCTTGAGATGACTTGGACAATGGCAATGATTCCAAACTTCATAGAGTTTCCTTGTGCATGGCTTGAAGGAAGACACAGGTTGCCTCACATAGATTAGATTAGAGACATTTAACAAAACTATAAGAAACTTTTTACAAGTTGTGTGACTTCCTTTTTAATGTACTCAGATCTAGTTGAGGTCAAGGAAAAGCTAGATATATTTTATTTGATGGATTTTTCGATATCTACATCACGCTTCATTTATCCTTACCCATGCCTTTGATCTCAGTCAAAAAGTTCAAAAGGACTTTAAGCATACACAAATCCTATGTGTTACCTTTTTCCATATTGACTAACTTTACACATACCACAACTAAGAAAAGTGGTGGGATTTGGCTTGTATTCAGTGGATTGCAAACATTTATAATTATAAAAAATGTTTGACACTTCACCCTTGCATGTTTGGCACTCTTTTTTTTCTACAAGATTAAATTTAAAATATGAACACCTCTATGACACACCTCTATCTAATTCTTGGTTCGCATGGCTATTTCATCCAACTGTATAATTTGCAAAGAGGTTAAGAATCATATCCAAAACAATTATTTTGGGTCTTATGCTTAACCTTTTTAATTTTTGAAAGTTAAGGTTTGGTTTTCAAAATGTGTGTTTGAGATACTTTTCTTAACTCTTTTTCTTGAATGGGAAGGTTAAGATTTTGAATGGAAATATGCATTTTGAACCCCATTTATTAACCTCTTAAAATTTTTAAGGTTAATGTTGCAATCAAAAACATATATTTTGAGACCTTTCGTTAACTATCAATAATTAAGGACTCAGGTGTTAGATTTCAAAAATTTGAAGTGTTAGGTGGAGCTAGGAACAAGTGGGGGACCTTGGGATTGTAATATTGTCATAAATTTTATTAGAGAATGATAGTGTATGGGTTCAAAGTTGTACAAGATAAAAATGTTAAGAGTTTGAATTGGGTTTAATACAAAGGCAACACTTGGCTATAACTGGGGACAAGGACTATGAGGGATGCAGAGTGAACCCAAAGGTATAAGAAGACAGTGCTTTATCATGGGTCTATAGATTCTCTCAAAGGAAACAACAAAGAGGACAAAATTAGAGAAACCGAAAGCAAGCTGAAAATGGGACACATAACAGAAACTCTTACTTACAATATGTACAAGGTAGGTGCCTCTACCTCAGGTGACTCAAAGATGATCCTACAAATCCATTTACTAGTTGCTAGAAGTGGGCAGCTTTTCAAAAGAACAACAAACACTTGACCAATACTTGTAGGCTTAATAGGTTTATCATATAGTTACATATGAGATGTGAAACAATTTTCAGCATGGAACCAAACAATCATATCTCATCATAGATTTGTGAAGTCTCTTGATTCATGTTATATCATCTTGCATACAATTGCTCATAACATTTAGCCACTCTCTATGCATTCCAAAACTCTCTATCTGAAGATCCCTTTGGTATGTTGGTATGAATGAAATCAACCCATGAATTGGACAACCCCCATATACTTTGTCATGTAAAGGGACCTGTGTCTATGCAAATGTCAAGTCTTTTTCATCTATTCAACCTTCCTTAGAACCACAATGTCTTCATCTATATCATCAAGTTCCACTTTATATAGATCATGCATTGAATCTCCACTTGCTTTCTTTTTCTTTCCATTATAACATGTCACATATGATAAACTAGCATGAGAAGACATCAAAAATTGAAATCCAGCCTTAGGAGCCCCCAAAAATATGTCTTCAAAATGAAAAGATTCAAATTCTAGACAATAAATTTTCTCATTTCTCAATTTTTTTTCATTTTAATTCTCATCCACTAATTCAAAGGCTTCATAATCAAGTTCCATGGATGATAATTAGTGAAGAGTGAATATTTTTCCTCTTGTTGTTTGAAGTTAATTTTTAAGATTCATTTTAACTGAAGTAATTTCATATAATGTCCATAATATTTTCCTTCTCCTTCTTCATTGGTTCTTCACCACAAAAGTGAAAGGCTTCATATTCTAGATGCATGTAACCTTCAAAACATTTTCTTGACAAATCAACATCTTTCTCTTAAAGATGATCTTCTCCTCTATTTGTAAAGCCCTCTAGTTGGATCTCTCATGATTGGTCATCATAAATCCCTAGAATTGTTTTTGATACTACAAACTATTTTTCACCCATGGACATGATTGTATTTGAATCCTCTATAAAATTGTTTCAATCACAATGCACATCCCTGTCAAATTGAATTTTCTCGCAATGCATTTATTCTTGTTCTCCCATTTGAAGATCAATTTGATCATCTTCATAATCTAAGAAACAAACACTTTCTTCTGGTATAGTGCACACATCTTCTAATAAGTACATCTCATCATGAGAATTGGTCATTGGTTTAAATTCATGCAAATGAAATTCTTTTAAAAGAGAATCATCGTTAAAACCCTCATCTTCACATTTTTGAATCACCTATTCATAGTTTTCATTTCTCCAAGGCCTAATGCTTATGCAGTGTGAGATGTCATCACAATATTTTCTTTTGATTCGTCTGAATGAGTTGAAAAATTATGAATTTCCTAAAGGTTTCTAGGGATAATTGATTGTAAGAAAATCCACTTTCTAAACTATTAGGACAATTATAAGGATTAATACTTTCATGGAACCAATCAATCCTTTGAATGCCTTCCAAAATTTTCATACTAATACTTTCCTTATCAAAATGTGATAAAGTCATTTCTCCCAAAGTCTCCTCTCTACAACCAATTTTTAGCTCATCCACATTATCATTTCCTTTGTGCAAAAGGTTCCTTCCAATGTTATGAGTAACTTGTAACCTTTTCAATGGAAGGCTTTCTATTATCTCGGGATGATCATATTTTTTTAATGTTTCCTTCATCTTTCACAAGATCATCATGAATCTCATGACTTAGTAATGCATCAGAAAATGAAATAGATAAGTTCATATATCAAACTTCAAAAATCTTTTTTTTCTTCTTTAACTACCAATGATGAATGACTAGGAACATCTTCTCCACATAGGAAATCATCATATGAAGCATCAAGGCACCAAGTAGGAATAAAAGTAGTATGAAAATCATCTTGATCTATACCTTCCTCATCTTCAATCATAGGTTGCATATGTTGTTGAGAAATATTTGATATCTCTTTTTCAATTTCATTGGGATTGAGGCAATTGAATGCTTTCTTGAGAGTTTTGAAATTTTTATGGTGATGTCTTGATACATTAGTAGGTCTCTCTTCTTCTATAGATTCTATTTCTTGACTACCTTCTTGATTTGACATTGAATTCCCATATTCTTTCATGCACACATATTTTGATGCTTCCTTTCTAACATTTCCATCAGGAGACTTTATTTTATTAAGAAAATAATTCTCAGATTGGTTTTATTTCTAAAGTTCTTGTTTTGTTTGAAGTAAAAAAGGATGTACTTTCTCAAGATGGAGATGTGCATTACTATAGAAGATTTTCAAGAACTTAACCACACTGAGATCAATGGAAGTATTTTTTTTTTGAGCAATGGGTGCAGGTGTTGAGCTACTTTCTTAACCACCATTATTCAACCTCGATTCACATGAATCTTTCTTTTGACCAAAGTCTTATTTATATTTCCATGTGGAACTTCTTTCTCGCAATGATCCTTGTTTTTGAGAGAAAATTTGATTATCTTACCATCTTGTTCATCTATCCTTTGTATAATTTAAGGTAAAGATGGATGAATCTTTCCTAGATCAAGTTGCAAGCCACCATAAAAACTCTTCAAGATATCCACTTGTATGGGTCGATCATGATCCTACTTCTTCTGACATGCAAAGTACTTAGCATCACTATTAGTATCACTATCACTTTCAACTTTTCCTTTGTACCAAACCATGATTCTAACTTCAAACCTTTAGATAGAGTCACTTAGATTCAATCATTCAAATAGAGTCACCAACCTTCATTCCAAGAAAGGTACCTTAATATTTATGAGTAGTGTAAACTAGCATTTGTTATGTCTCTAGTTGAGTCATCACCAATCAATTGGTAAACACATTTATCATTTTGAATGTTCATTTTCAAAAATGACCATATTCACCCAAGGAGTAGTGACAATTGCACCAACAATTGGAGAGATTGCAACCAATCACAATATTCCTCTACATTTAAGTGGGGTAGCTCCCTCGTATAATGGATGTATTTGTATTTTCTTGTACTTTTCACCTAAAAGTATGAAAGGATGTAATATGAAACTAAATAAGATTAATAACAGAAACCCAAAAGGAATACATACAAGCACCAAATGAGATTATGTAGTGGATAACTAGTTATAAGGAGATTTCAAGAAGATAATTTTAATGATGACAAAACATGAATGATAGACCTTGACATACAAAAAAATGGTATTTAGATATATTCATAACAAAATACTATGAAATGAATACATTTTGTCAAATAAGAAGACTACAAGATTGCATCAAGACAAAAAAATCATTAACTCAACATGCAAGAAGTAGGTTACTCAATAAGAAAAGAATGCATTCAAGAAATATGACTAAAAGAGTTCTTCATTATTTTCTTGAAAAAACACAAGTTCAAGAACATCCAATGCATAATGAGAATCTAAAAGTCTCTTTATAGATTTCTCTAGCATGCATAAAGTTCTTCAGCCTTACCTTACAAAGCGTCTCATATTTATATAAAAATTACCTCCATTTCTAGGTTAATAAGTAACTTCTTTTTATGTGTTTTGGGAGAGGTTAATTAGCCACAAGATTTTGAGCAAAAATAGTCAAATCCTTAACCTTTGACTAGAATGACCAAAGTTTCTATTAAAGTGTATGACATCATATAGAAAGGAATATATTAATCTTTCCAAAGTGACAAAGCTTCTTCTTGTAACAACAAACATTATAATCTTTCTCAACTATATAAAATGACTAGCATTCCACTTCTTTTGAGTGATTTCTTCACATCTCAAAAAAGTTGTCCTTTTAAAATTTAGAATAATTTTTCCTTTGAAATTTGTAAAATTCAACAAATAATTCTTGCAAAATAGTAAATTATTACTAAACGTATTTTCATTTTTCTCTTGATGTATTGAACCATATATATTTGTGCATCCCTTTTTAGTTTCCATATCCTTCAGGTTCCATATCCTTCATTCTCAAGTGAATGTGCATATATAACTTACACACAAGGCACGTGCAAATAAAATATTTGACAAGAGTTTCATCTTATATATGTCTCGATCGATGTTTTTACTTTGTTTTGAATTATTCATATTACCATAGGTAGGAAATTGTCCTTGGCAAAAGACCTCATACTCAACCCCACCATTTGCAATTTCTCAATTATTTCAAATTTCTTTCTCTGGAAATTATTTTTTCTTGCATCCTTGTGCACTGTTTGTCAAACAATTCATGTCTTTCGATCTCACAAATTTTCTCAAGTGAGCTTTTAATCGGACTCTTGGCATAGAGTCCTTCTTACTTCTTTGTTGTGATTTTTTTTTTGAGAAATGCAAGCATAAATCCCACTTGAGTGTGATAGATAAGAAAGATGGTGAAAGGTTCTTAGCCACTATCCATACCAAACAACCACATTTTCTTCTTGGCTGATTATCGTGTCATATATCCAGACAACATATGGTGATAACCCAACCCATGCACCACATGTAGCTATCAAATTTTATGTTGCATCATCAACTTGTTGACAGTTAACATGAATTATTCATGATTCCATACTTCACATTTCTTCCTTAGAAAACCCAGTTCATATGTGATTTATTACAAAGATTTTTACTTGTCTAGGCATGTTAAAATTGGTAACAAGATCATCCATATGTTATAACGGAAGAACCATGAAGCGTTACTCTCAATACCAGGATCCTCATATGGCCTTCGTTGAGAGATGGCTACGACATATTGCAACCAAATAAATGCCTTAATAGTTGGAACAAAAGGAACATGTTGGTTCGACTTCATATGACCTTTTCTCATTCATCCATCTCAGATGCACATCATGCTACTACGGTGAGCTCTATTGTGTCAAAACTATTCATGCTGAATATACCATTTTACAAATGTTTGTGTGCACTCCTATTGATTCATGTGCACCTGGATTTACCCATGTCAGTGCTCGTGCATACCATGTAATTATCTTTTAAGACGTGCTTCCCATCATTGATCGTCATGGTGCCTTGAAACCTCATGGTACTTCGACTGGGCAGAGACAATTTCAAAGACTTGGTGATGCATTTTATCAAGCTCCTCATTTCGTGTATATGTTGTGACATTTACTTGAAGCATTATGTCAAGCACTTCACGTGTATGGTCTTCGGCTCATTCAAAAACCCATTGTGGAAGAGACTTGATGCCGACAAAAATAGCGAGGTGGCGAGTTAATATTCAAAATGCTTTCTATACATGCGGAATATATGATTAATTGTAGGCCACCATTATCCACTTGCCACAGCAATATTCCCTGGCTTCTTTCATCAACCAATCATTCATATGTCACGAGTTTTCTTCACCAAGTCGCTATGTCTTGAGGTGACTTGGACCATGGCAATGATTCCAAACTTCATAGATTTTCCTTGCGCACGGCCTCAAGTAAGATACGAGTTATCTCACATAAATTAGAGACATTATGTCAAACCTTTTATCAAGTCTCTCCACACTTCTTAATGCCACGCCTCTATGTCTTGAAGGCGCGCTGATATATGGTTTTCTACGACGCGTCTCTATCAGAACAATGTCGTACCTTTCCCCGCCTTCGTCTTAACCAAGATCTACAACTGAGGTGGCAGTAGCTTCTAATTCTACGAGGCATGTCTTTACTTTAGTAATCATATCTAATTTTCATATCACATCGTCGTAGCAATTTGAGAGCCACTTATTGGGGCACTCTTTTATACATTTGTCATGTGGATATCGTCTATATAACAACACCGTAAGAAACTTTGTACAAGTTGGGTGACTTCCTTTTTAAAATACTCGGATCTAGTTGAGGTCAAGAAAAAACTAGATATAGTTTATTTGATGGATTTTTCCATATCCACATCGCACTTCATTTATCCTTATCTACGCCTTTAAAATCAGTCGGAAAGTTCAAAAGGACTTTCGGCACACAAATCCTGTGTGTTACCTTTGTTCATATTAACTAACTTTGCGCATACCAGAGCTAAGAAAAGTGGTGAGATTTGGCTTGTGTTTAGGGCAGCGGCTATCCAGGTACAAAATTTGCGGGCTGGGTGGCCATGCCTCTATGTCATGTATGGTCTCCATCATGGACACAGCTATCCTCACTACAAACTGTACAGTTGATCAAATTTTCAAAAAATTGAAAATATCATGGATTTTTCTGAAAATTTCAGCATTTAATCTTCATGATCTTCATAGTTTGTAGTCGAAAGCAACAAAAAATTTGGCAAAAAATCACTATGTTAGTTTGTTTTTTTTTTTTTTTTAAATGACTTTGTTTTGTCTTTAGTACATTTTGTCTGAGATTAACCTCTCCACTCATCATGCACCTTCACCTTTTTTCAGTTTTATTTTTATTAAATACTATTTCTTATTTCTTGCAAGAACATAGTGTTGGTCATATCAAACCACAAATCACCTTCTAAAAGTTTTGTAGTTTATTAAATATATATCTATATAATATTTATTGTTATAAATAATTGAAATTTTTTTTTTATAAATTTAATGTCTATAATATTAACAATATATTAATTTAATAAAAATTATTAATCATAACTGATATTTGTTGATTATCATTATTTTTTATAATTGTCTAGAAATTTATAAGAATTTATTTTTGTTGATATAAAATTAAAACATATTCGCTTTCCAAAGAGAAATTAGTACAAAATGAGACATTAGTCTTTTTTTTAAGATTTCTTATCAATATAAGCATGTTTTATTTTCATCAAGTTCATATATTATTATATTTCTATTCTAAAATTTAATTAAAAAAATTCTTGTATAATATTTTTTTCTTGAAAACTCATGAATTTATTATACAATATGATTGTTGTTAAGTTTTAACATATATTGTTAATTCTAATGTCTATTTTTGAAGGTTAAGGTTTGGTGTTCAAAACACATGTTTGAGATACTTTTTCTTGAATGGAGATGTTAAGATTTAGAATGGAAATACGCGTTTTGAACCCCATTTCTTAACCTCTTAAAGTTTTAAAGGTTAATGTTGCAATCAAAAACATGTGTTTTGAGACATTTCATTAAGCTACCATAATTTGGGACTTAGCCGTCGGATTTCAAAAATTCAAAATGTTAGGCAATACTGGGAACAAATGTGGGACCTTCAAATTGTGATATAATCATAGATTTGATAAGAGAATGATAGTCACAGGGCTCAAAGTCGCACACGATAAATTTTTTAAGAGTTTTGGTCAGGTTTAATACCAAGCCAACAATCTTTGAGTAAATAAAAAATAGAAGTGTAGTATGCAAATATGGTTGATATTGCCTACAATAATTTAAATAAGTGTATCTAAAGTGGCTTCCTACCTTTCCAACACTGTAATAGATCTCCAAGATTTCAGCATACTAGAACTTGCAGTATCAATTTTCGTATCAGTATCCTACTTTACAATTAAACATGGAGAAAGCACTGTATAGAATACTGCCCTTTTGGTGCCTATGATATTCAAATCAAATCCAATTAACAAACATAAAGCCACATTCACCAACCATATCCATGAACTATTTCAATAGTTGCAAACATCTCATTTAGAAAGGTGGGGTGTGCCTACTATTATGTGTGGATGCATGTCTACACCTTGTTGTAAAACTCTTGTTATTTCGCAAAGGCTAGGAATTGGTATTCCAATGAAATGTTAATCTTCATCTTCCATGTGTTAATTTTTATTTTGTGTGTATATGTGTCTCTACTTACCATCATTCATATGTAATTCTTTGCAAATATTTATTATGCACACAAACTCCTTCATTTTTTATATTAATTTTTTTTAATCATTGACTAACTTTTCAAATACTTACGAATTCAGCATTAGATCTTTAAATGCATGTCATTTTTTCCAAAAATTCTTAAATGTTCACGACCAAAGTTGATCTCATTGTAAGAATCCTCACAACTTAAAGAATTGTTCTAATTACCTTAATAACAATGTAAAATGCATTAAAAAATCCAAGTAAAAAATAAGATAAATGTATACTAGAAGAAGAAGAAGAAGAAGAAGAAGAAGAATATCCTCTTGTTAGGGTTAAAGTGACGTATTTCTTCTCACATTATTTTCCATAGGATTGGTTTTCTTGCCTCTTGTTCTCCTCTGACATGTTATCCAATAACATAACATCAAATTACGTGTTTCTGTTGAATTTTTTTTGGATCACTACAAGTAAAGCACTACCTATTTGTTATGTGTTTTCCAAGTGCAGATCTGAATGTATATAAAGGAGTAGAAAAGACATGCCTCATAAAGAGACGTGTCTCTATGTTAATCAATATTGGTTGTTCTAAGTTAATTACCATTAGACAATGTCAATGATAATATAAACATACTCATATACAAAGACATATATAATTGACAATTAATCAAAAGCAATAATGTTTAACCAATAACCATAGAGGCATCATCTTTAGATCAATTCAATCTACTTGAGGCTAAAACATCAACACTCTCTCTCTTAGCTAGGGAGGATATGTTGGATATGTAATGATAGATAGGTGACTGAGAGGGGGGTAGGGGGGTGAATCAGGCACCACTTAAAACTTTTTACTTAGATTATTTCTTTCTTTCTTTATTAGATTGTATAATCTAGTTGCAAGCATGAAACATAAAGCAATAAAGAAATCAACACCATAACACTTTAACACAGTATTTGATAACCCATAAACCCTCCAAGGAGAAGGTAAAGCTGAGTGAGGATGACACCCACAATGCTTCACTGTTGTAGTAATAAAGTTGGCATGTCAGGGCTTACAACTAATCACTTCTAGTGATCTACTCTATTAGGAGTATCAAGGATTGTTAGGTCCACTTTGTGAAAGGATTTTACAATACAAAGAAGTATGTACTCTATTAGGAGATTTTACAAAGGAATGCTAGGTCCACCTTGTTAGAGGATTTACTTGATGCACCTGTTAGGATGTAATTAGTAGGATGATCCTTGATTGCAACTTGTTTTTTCTGAGATAGACCCTTTGAATATTGTAATCACCTAGTTCTAATAGATGTGTCTCTACTCATCCCTTTATACAATTTGGTAGCATGTTAATCAATCTACTCTATCTTCTTCTTCTTGTGTTCTATATTTGCTTGTTCCCCTTATATATATCTATGTCATTCTTTTTTTATTCTCACATTTTAGACAAAAATTTCACCTTTCTTATATAGCCATCAAACAATATTTTCATTCCAACTCGGCTTCAAATAAGAACTATCTTTTCAATAATCAAATTGCATCTTCAAGTCAGTTGTTGTTGATGCTCGAGCAATACAATGCACTTAAGTAATACTTTGGCACTTGGGTAACTCAGTGATCCCTTACTTGTATTGGATGCTCATTTCATACTGAACTTAGAAAACATTATTGACTCTATTCACACTGTTGACTTGGTTTACATTGTGGTGTATGTCCCATATGATGGTGCTTAGTTAATACTAGGAACTGGGATACTTGGTTGCTCAGGCTACACTAAAACATGTTGTTGAAGGAAACCTTGATTGTAGTACTAACCAACCTTCTTGAATGACAATCTGTTTTGGCACTAATTGACAATATGTCTTGACATATGGTTAACAAGATAAACACATAATTAGATATTACCTCAACATAATATCAAGCTGACATGATTAAGAATATCTTTGATTAGAAGATATTCATCATTTTGATATCACATTTGATATCAAAAGTATTGGTCACCCAGAATACATGATATTCACCAATTACTCAAAAATGTTTGATATCACATCTGATATCATGAGTATTGGTCTCCTAGAAAATCAATGATATTCACCAAATACTCAAAATAGGGTGTCATAACACTTCTAATATCAAGAGTATTGGCCTCCTAAAATATCAATGATATTCAACAAATACTCAAAATAAAGTTTGATATCACATCTATTATCAAGAGTATTGGCCTCCTAGAATATCAATGATATTCACCAAATACACTTTTGAGTAATGGCCTTCCAAAATGTTGAGATACAAGACATTCACCATATACTCAATTTTTTGGATCTCATAATACTAGTTACTGTAAGATTTTCACCTTACAATAACTTCTACAAATACAAGTGACATCATTTGGAAGTCATCAGTTCTTCATGATGTACACAGGAGTAGGCCCATTAAAATCACATAGTAACAAGGTATATCCATGAATCATAGTCCTCTTGACTACTACAATTTATTGTTCATGGAGAATCCATCTCAACATGGTTTACTCCCTTTGAATCAATACGACTGAGATCATCAAAGGTTTAATGAAACCATATCCTCTATCCACTCCCTCTATTTTATGGTTGCACATAATAAAATATGACTCCCTCTGAATATCAATCTCCCTCTACTTGTAATAACATTTTTAGATAAGATAAGATAAGATAAGATAAATTTAGTAATGTCCAACAAGAGACAACAAGGGTCTATGGGACTAAAAAGCATACAAGATCAAAATATTGCCAATTACTAGAGCACCAAATAGTGCCAAGGAAAGAAGCAAATAGGAAGAACAAGAGAAAAAAAAAAAAGCAAGGAGCACAAGAATGAGTCTAGGACTAAGGGTCCTTGGATGAAACTCCTCCAGTATTAAACTGAAACTCCTCTTCATTGGATGAATATGCTTTCTATCAACCTTGAATATAAAAGTTTCATATTCAACTTGGGGAAAAAGATCACACATACCTTGAAATTGTGTATCCTGATGTATAGCTAGTTGACACTCAAATAAGAAACCAGATTTATACTCACAAATGTCATCCATGTCAATGTTTGAAACTAATTTGGGGTTCTCTAGTGATTCTTTCCAATTAGCCAATGGAACAACCATCATATTATAGAATTCGCCTAAAACTCATTGCAAGATGCAAGCTTATTTTCAATAATAACTTCATCCAACACCTCGTTATCAAAATCATAAGATGCAACATCATCATCACAATCACTATCACACCTAGAAGAAGAACAATCTAAACTCTTACTTTAGTAAGATAGTGTATTGTCATCAAGGTTAGTATTAACCAAATCTAAAGATTTCATGTGCTCTTCAAAGAGCAGGTTGATAATTTCATGCAAAGCTCCCTTATAAGCATTATAAGAAGTGATGTGTTAATCAACATCAAACTCTTCATCATATAGTGGATTAATGAAGACCATGAAACCATTTCCAACATCATTTTCATGAACACTTTCAGCATATGAGCAAGAAAAATAAGAATCATTGCATGAAGACATAGCATCCACTTCATCAATTAGGCACAGGGAATATAGATCAATGTTACTTTCATTATCTTCTTGAAAATGATTCATATGGCTTGACCGTTAATCATCTCTTAACTTATAAATAGGTGTTAATGCATTAATTTTTGAATCACTCATATGTTATTGATTACAACTTGCATTAATGTTTGAATCACTCATATGTTATTGATTACAACTACATGCAACCTCATGGCACTCTTCTATAGTACTAGGTAATTCATCCTTGTAAATAATCTCCTTATCCTCAAATTGTGTAGACAACTCCTCTTCAAATTTTTCAAACTCAAGTTGATTCATAAAATTTAGAGATGAAACTTCATTTTTAGTTTTAGAAGAAGAACTCATACCTCTACATGCATAAGAGTATTCACTTCCATCATTCCTCTCTTCTTCCCAATTTGTATCAAACTCATATGAAGAGGAGTATGCATTATCAATGTCCTCATCTTGACTCAAGTATCTACTTTCATCATCTTCTTCACATGATGCTTCTTCATAACATATTAGATTTGTTGACTTGGTGGTCAGAACCTCCTTTTGGCTTTCCAACATGGCTTAACTACCTCTTGTGGATCTAGGCAAGTCTAGTGTTTGTGATGTTTGTTGACAACTCAAGCTTTTGGCACAATAAAAAACATACCAACAATTGGTATTAGAGCCTTGGATTATGAGTTTTAATCTTGGGAGTTCTCCTTCATTCCGTTGATGTAGAATTGTTAGTTGGTGCTAAGGGGGAGATTGTTAACTTGGTGGTTAGAACCTCCTTTGGGGTTTGCAACATAGCTTAACTACCTCTCATGGATCTGGTAAAGTCTAGTGTTTGTGACATTCATTGATAACTCAAGCTTTTGGCACAATGGAAAACATACCACTAGGATCAACAACCTTGTTTTCATCACTTGAAACATAACTTTAGGCCTCTTCATCCTTATACTGAGATGAATATCTTTCAATTTCATGATTAGTAACATTCTTAACACGAGGAAAAATATCAATATGAGAAGCAATAACTAAAATTAATTCTTTCATATGTAACTTATCAAGTGTATCCACTTTATCATCTATTGTTGTAACACTATAAACATATGCATTCTATTCAACGAGAATAGGATCAACTCTTCTTTGTAACAAAGAGGATTCATCTCCAGATGTTTTAAATCTGAATTTTCAACAAGATTATTTACAATAGCAAGGGAACCTACTTGCTTATTTGAATTTGAATACTCAACATGACATTAGTTTTTCTTTTCGACTTCATCTTGCCAACAAACCTTTCTAGAGAAATGACTCTTGGTTAGTCCATACTTTATATTATTTATAATCTCTATTGTTGTCATGAATTTCTTATGCAAAGTTTTGGGTTCTTTATCCGTCAAGAGATAACTCATTTTTCTTCAAATTCATTATGATAAATTACTAAACACACTTGTTCATCTGGTCTACATTTTTTAGGAATCTCGTTCAACGCTCTTGCAAATCTAATATTAAATTAAGGAATAAGTTCACAATTCCTTATTTGAATCTTCAAGAACTTCTCAAAAGAATAAGATATTCTAATTCTTTCCCCAAATTTCTCCATGAAGTCTACATGTAACTTACTCCAAGATGGAATAGAAGATATTGGAAAAATGGAAAACCAATCTCTAGCACCACCTTCCAAGGTTTGAACAAACAACTTCATATGCACGTCTTCATGACCAATCTCAAAATCACCAATCAAATCACTAAACATTTAAACATGATGACTAGTTGAAACTAGTTAGCTCCCATTAAGATTGGGCAAATGTTTTCTAAGGTCATACAATGCGGTGTTCAGGAAACCATGAATTTCATCAAAGTGTAATGGCAAGTACCTCTTGGTACAAATAGATCTACAATTTTCATCAATGTACTGCACCCTAAGTGAAAAAAAAATTGTCATTTCTTCTAAAGTTATAACTCATTCACTAAGATCATTTTTCAAAATTTATAACGTGCAACAAATCTAAAAAATCTTCTACTGATTTAATCTCCAAACATACTCCAACATGTAAAAACATTTTGCTAAATCTATCCTTTATAAAGTACGTGGAGATGTATCAAACAAATCTCATACTTAGTGCTAGAAACATCACTTGATGGAGAGGCTTTTTTAGAACTTACTTTCATGGGAAAGAAATCTCTTGAAAGTGAAAAATACCTTAAGTATTGATGCTGAACCTTGATCTACTAATTTGGCACGGGTGCAAACCTCAACTTCTATACACCATTTATCAAAACCATGTAGAGCCACCACCTCCTTGAAGAGGACAATGTAATTCACTTTCAAACATTCAAATTCCTAAAACAACATATGCATAAAAAACTTAAACTTACATCAAGAATTGAAAACTTCCTTTCCAAGAACTACTACCAAAAGCTTTAGATCTTCCCATACAAATTGAAAGTCCTTCAAAAATTTAATATGAAATCAACGAGGAAAATAGGTATAGAGATATAGAGTTTCCACTCACACTTGTGAGAACTATTACATAATTTTTCACTTGACAAATCTAGACTAGACTTTATGTTTATAGGAAAAACATGCAAATCATCAAACCACTCTAGGAGATTTACAAACTACTATAAATACAATAAGGAAAGAAAACTCTGAGAGGAGGGGGGTTGGGGGGTTGAATCATTCCTTCAAAACTTTAACTAGAAATTAATTCACCACACATCCATCTCACAATTTTCATGTAAATTGAAATAACTAGCTAAACATATTCATCCATAGTATGAAAGAAAATAACATTCAACACATGTATGGCACAAGATATTTGTTTACCTAGAAACCCTCCAATGAGAAGGTCAAACTAGGGTAGGGATGACACCCACAAATCTTTGCTACTATAGTTGTAAAGTGTAACTGATGAAGGTTAAAATGTTTGATAATGAAACATGATCTACCCTATGAAAGGTCTACCTTATTAAACGCTTACAAGATTGTTAGAGCTTACCCTAGTCAAAGCAATGTTAGAAGTGTGCTTGATAAAATGACTTTAACTTACAATGAAGTAAGAACCCTATTAAAGAATTTAGAATAGCCTGTTAAGACTACTCTATTAAGAGATTCAACGTATTCACCTATTAGAATTTCTCAATTAGTGCTCTACTACTAGATAATTTATCACCTCTTTGCATATATTATTTATCCTCCTTTGATCAAATGTATCTCTTTTTTCCTCTAACCTCTTTTCTCTATTCTCTTCTAACTAGTTCTAAAATGTATCTCAATTCACAATACCTTAGTCACCATGAATGCTCTTTTTGTGCATGCAAACTTCTCTCTTTACTTCTACCACATTCATACAAAGTTCAGGTTTTTTCCTCCTTAATAAGACCTAGGTGACTTAGGGTTAGGTATGAATAAATGATAATGATTCATGCATATTTTCACTTAATCCTTCCCTCTTTTGCAATTGGATGCATGTTCTGCATAGGGATTCTCAATTAAAATTTGTTCTTATCATCTAGGATCATAAAATAATCCTCAAGTCACCTCCAAAATGGTTTACATATTAGTTTTTACCATTACAAAAAAACTATGTCAAAACTATATTTCTTGACACTTGAAGTCCCTAATGCTCAACATCAACTACAACTTGTATGTTATAACTCAA
The DNA here is from genome assembly GCA_028749045.1 of Cupressus sempervirens. Lineage (NCBI taxonomy): Eukaryota > Viridiplantae > Streptophyta > Pinopsida > Cupressales > Cupressaceae > Cupressus > Cupressus sempervirens. The sequence goes on from CM053789.1 coordinate 379,987,919, forward strand.
CATTTGAATGACTTTCCATTAGTTACTCGGCATCATTTGTCTACTCAACACTTGAGTGACTTAGAACTAACTATTTACTCAACACACTCAACACATACTAAGTATCTCACTTGCATGCATTACTTGTTTGGCATGAACTAAGTTCTAACTTGTAAATGACTTAAGTGTATATACTCTCATATGTCAAAACAAATTTGAGATTAACAATCTCCCTCTTTGACATGAGTGGCAAAAACACTTGATCATGCATGAATGATCTTAACTTATGAGCATCATTCAAATACTCACTATCTTATTCGGTATATGTACAAAAATTTAAATTTTCAAAGTTTTGCAAAATGTGACCTAACAATCATACCTCAAAATATTATAACTCCCCCTAAGTTGATTGTGATGTTTTGAATCTAAACCTATACTCCTGCTAAGTGAATATGCATATGCTAAATTTTATTGAACTTTGTTTCTATCTTTGACTCCCCCTTTGTTTGGTCTCCCCCAAGTTTGTATTCATTCTTTCCTTGGAATCATTGTATCTTACAAAAACTTATTACTCCCAACCCAAAAAATTATTAGTCCCCCTTTTTGATACCGATGCCAAAGGGTTATAAATGTACAGTGTGTTTTTCCAAGAAAGGTTAATGCACCTCAAGTATGTTCTTCAAAGATGCATCCTAGTTATCACAAGATACCTTCAATGATTTGATTTGGATGGCTAAGTCAACAACAAGGTGAACTAAGCCTTCATGTGTAGAAAGATAGAGATCTTTCTTCATCACTATTTCTACAAATGCTAGTTCCTTATTTAATATGTCCATGTGTGGGGTCAACATGGATTGGATTCTTATTAGTGTAGCCTGAATATTTGCATCTTGAGCATGCAAGGCTGCCAACTAACCTTGGGAATCATCAAATTCTTGAATTTCTTTTGTCTCTAAGCTGGAGAATTGGGTAGAGTAATACCTATCATCTTCATATATCCATCAAGATTTGCAATATGGCACTGCACTTCTTGTATGAACAGATTTGTATCACACAACTTGGTGTAAAGTGATAACATATTCTCTAAAACTTTCTTTATAGTGTCAATCTTGGTTTCTAGCTCAACCTAATGAAGTACAATGGCACTTGATATCTTTTCATTGTATTGGGTTTTGAAATTTCCTCTCAGACCATTATAGTAGTTTAACATTTGAATTTGGGTATGTATCATTTACTTGCTCTACTATATTTTCCAACTACTCCATGATAGGCTTGTCTTCTACACGTGAAGGCAGGCCAAATGCATTAAGAAATATTTTCTTGATATCTTTCAATGCTTGCTTCTGCCTGTGCTCCTTTCTAAGCAATTCTTGGTGCTTTTTCCTTGCAAGAGCATCCTAAAGTATGTTCATCTATTTAATAGTGATTGTTGCAAGATCAAATTTGGCAACACAATCACCTCGTCCAAGTTGACATCACCATATGAGGTAACATCATCTATCTTGGATGTTCTAGGACTAGGCCTTGATGACTCTAGTGGTGTGGTAGCTTCTACACTCAGCCTACGAAGAGCTTGAATTGGAGGAGTAGAAATTTCTAGCAAAGTAACCAGTGTTTATAGTCCTAATTTCTCCTCGGGCTTGGTAGTTAATATTGACTCTTTAGTCCTATTCTTTTCTTTCTTTTCAATCTCAATTGCACCTTGAGTTTGTGTTGCAGGTATAAAAGTATCTTCCTAACCTGTTTGAGCTTAAGTCCCTTTTTGTGCTTCTATAGAAACTTCTTGTACTGACATATTTTACACCATTGTGCTGATATGTACCATTGTCTCTATCCTTTGGTACACTACAATGGGCATTGTAGGTTGTACCACAATAAATTGAGGAGTTCAAGTTATGGCTTTTGTTCCTTCTCTGCAAATTTCTTTTCTACCTTCACAAGTTCATCTATACTTATTAATATAGGATGAATACATAATTATACCTTGGTGGTGGTGTCTAAAAATATCTTCTCTATGTCATCCTTTGTTAGGGGATTTATGTTCTAAGCTACAGTATCAGAAAAATCCTTGATCTTTATTGCATCTGTGTTGGCATTTTTCACATGTTGTGGACTAGCACTCAACATTGTATATCTAGTATACTCTATTTTTCTTGCCACTGATCTTCAATTGTTGCTTGTTTATCTACATTTTTCTCAGTGCCTTCCACATGTGCATCTTTCTTAGTTTCATCTTTAGTAACCGTAGTTACTTCTTTTGCACCTTTATCTTCACCTACCTCAATAGGTGTCTACTCAATTTCCTTAGGTTTTGTCAGTCCATATATTGTCTTCCATATTTGAGTGGACTTCTAAACAACAAGCTGAATTTCTTTCTACAAAATATTGAATGCTCTATATTTAGGAGCAAATTTCCTTTATATTTGTTAATGGCATTTAAAATTATGGCCTTATCCAATTTTGGCATCACTTGAGCAAGTGCACTCTCTTTGATTTTCCTTTCTACAATGAGACTATATTACCATGTTTGCTAAACTCTTTCATATAAAATTTTAGGTATAAAGTTGGCAAGCTCAATTGGAGTCTTCTTGAATGTTGCCATCATAACATATATTGAATCTTCCACTTGGTTCATCTCAATATTTCTAAATTTTTCAAACTCAACATGTGTGAATCTAGATAAATCAACATTATTTTTTATATTTTCAAATAAGTTGTCCAAATCAGAAGAAGGATTGTGACTTACCACTTTAAATTGGTTGTTGTCATCAGATTATATCCTCTCTTCATTTGACTTGGCTGGAGAAATGTACTTTCTCCTTCATCTCTTCTCACACTCATCTTCATCTATAGTTTTCCTAGTTCTCTTCCATTTTGGCTTTTGCACTTCTTAAACCTTCTTAGTAGAGGCCTTTGTGCTAGCCTTTGTGGTAGTAACTACAAGATTAGGTTGTGTAGGTTTTACAACCTTCTTTGGCTTGCTAACTATTGGAGATTTAGCTTTTCTCTTCTTCTTTTCTTTGGCTATAGGTGCTTCATTGGCTTCTTCTCCCTTGGCACCTTCATTAACCTTGGCTTCCTCTTCACCTTAAGTAATGTCCAGTGGTGTTTGGGTAGGTGCATTTTGACCTTCATCATCATCATCATTTTCTTCTTCTTCTTCTATCCCTTCACCAAATTTTTCTTTGAGCTTCTTAGTTTAATTTTGTTCTTTTTCCATATTACAATTTTTTTCTTCAAATCCATGGTTATCTTTCACTTGGCTACATCATAATTACCAAAATGTGTAGCTTTGTTATCTACTTCTTTAGCTTGTAGAGTAGTAATTCCTATAGATGCCTTAACCACATTTATCTCATAACCTAGAGGCTTTAACCATCTCACCCTTAGAACTGTAGCCTATACATATGTGAAATTAGTATCAACTAGAAATAAAACATCGTTCAAGTGCTTCTCAACTAGTGACACTAGAATTCTATGTATTTATTTCATTGACTTCTTAAAGTCTTCAAAGTCAATAGTCATTATAGACTCAAAGTTTTCTCCAAGTTTCTCAATGTATTCTACTATCTTTACTGCAATAGATCTATTTGTCTTCCATGCAACTTTACCAAAAGAAGGGAATTTGTTTTGCACATAGAAAAATATACATACAAGTATTGAACCAAACTTGCACTATGCACTCTTGGTTTTCCTTATGGCTCCCAAGTTTTCTAATAATTGTTATAATTGGAATTCAGCAAGGTCATAAGAATGATCCTTCTTGACTATCTTGTAGCCTACATCAACATCAATGAAAGGTACATTGTTCAATCTATTAGATTGATAGAATTGATGTGCAATTATCCTTACTACAAAAAAAATTAGGGGATCTACGATGGTTTTAATTGTCATTCCTCTCTTATTCCACACTACTCCTGTGATTTTTTCAGTAACCTCTTTTGCAGGTCACTTCTCATGGTCTTAGGTCTGTCTAGGGTTAGATACCTTATTAACTTCTACACAATCCTCTTGATGATTTTTATAGGGCCATCCTTCAACCATACAGAATTTTCATGAATTCTACCAAGAACAATCTTAACCCATTATGTTTTGAACACATTTGGAAAATCTAGGGCACGAGTTAACCCTTTTCTCTCTACAACCTTGAATTCTTCTTTCACTACACCATTCTCACACAATTGTCCATAAATGTCTCTTATCTCCATGTCACCTATGCTACCCACCTTACATGTGTAACAATATATTACATCTTTAATCATTAAAACTTGTGGTGGTATCGTGGATAATGCACCAGATGGGTCATGTTTGCATGCAATGTTAGAAATTGCTTTAAATTTTGGTTGTTTGATCTCATTGTTGATTAATTGGACATTCAAAACTTCCTTTCCCTCTTTAACCTTAGAAACAAAAGAACTAGATGCCATATTTGATACCTAGGGTTTGTACTAATTCAAACAGCATAGCTGAGCACATGATAAATACCTTCACAAATCTGATGAATGTTTTCAAACAATGGTTGAATTCAGTTTGCAAATGCTTTGAACAATTTCTCTAATTCAACTTAAGCTATTTGTGCTCTCTCCAAATTTGAATGATGTCAAATGAATTGAAAAATTAACCATATAGCCCTCAAAACTTCACAATTAATGCTTTTTTCTTACACAACTATAAACTTGCCTCCAATAGCAATTATAGCTCACTCAGCTTCCATATAATTTCCTTCATACCCAACAACTACTACGAGCTCAGCCAACACTATCACTTATGATAGCTCAACATAAACTAGATTTCGCATGACAACTTAGGTGAAACTTTTCATGCTCGATGACAACATGAAAACTTATAGATTTATTCTAAGTTCTAACTAATACTTTGCATCTTACTCCATGCATATATGATCTTTTCATAACTAAATCCTAGGAAGTGATACACGATATATCATTTAAATATCAATTCCACATATACCTCTTAATATTCTAGTTGGGGATGGTGTGATCACCTTATCCATTGGATTAAATGATCCCATTTGAACTTGATGTGGTACAATCTTCCTTCTTCTTCCATGTCCTATTCATCTACACTTTGAATTCTTCAACATTTGCCCTTCCTTTGTCTTTTTTGAACTCGTTACTTGGTGACTTTGACTTTGTTGGACAATGTCTACTTATGTGACCAATTTTTAAGCCACTAAAACATGTAGTCTAACTTAACCATCTACTATAATCACTTCTAAAATGTGTTCCTTTTTAGTTCTCAAGAACATGTCCATATTCTTGGCAATAGTGACAACTATACCTAGTATTATAATCCCAATTATAAGATTTTCCATTTTGCTTTACCCTTTTCTACTTGTTTGATGACCACTTGGGCTTGGATCTTTACTCATATGCTCTAAGTCCATACTTCTTATAGTTATAGCAATATCCTTCAAATATTTGTGTGCTCATTGTCTTGATTCTGCATTCATGTGCTTGATGTTCTTGCTTGTTGCACTTTTGGAAGTGACCCATGAACTTCTTCTAGGATTTTGATTTGTGGTCTTGCTTTTGCAAACATTAGCAGTATGTCCTTAATTTCCACAATTATGACAAGTAGGTTTGTATTTCTTACCATTGTTTCTCCCTTTTTCACCACTTTTGGATCATTATCCTTCTTCAGTATAGGTGTAATCCAATCCATTAGTATCACTATTAGATCTAGGAGATCTCATCAATTTCTTCAAATACTTGATGGCTTCACTAGGGCTGTTGAAACTTTCATAAAATTATTTTTCTCTTTTCAGATCATTTCTCAGTTATTCATTCTTCAACTTCAATGTTGTGATTTCAATATCTTTTCCATTCAATTCATGATTTTAAATCAAGACTTGATTCAATGTCTCCAACTACATGCTAGCAATCCTTTGCACTTCTGAACTCTTCTCTTCCATTTTGTTGATCAATATACTTTTTTCATCTTCAATCATGACTTTGTCTTCTTTAGCTTTCTTTTTCTACTCGGTCACCTTGCATAGCAATATTGATTGGATTTTTTGTTCTATCTTGAAAATTTTGACCTCTTTCATTAGGGCTCCATTATTTTCCATCAGATCTACAATGGTCACATCAAATTCACTTGTGTTTCAATCTAAAAACAATTTAGTAGTGTCAATCTCTTGGTAATTTGTGTCATTCTCTTCAATAGCTATCTCTGTCATTCTCTTCAATGATCACTTCAACTCATCTCTTGCTTCATTCAGCTAAAGTAGGGAAAGCTTTATTTCAATCTTCTGATTATCATTATAAACTTTTCCAACTTGTAGACTTCCATCTTCAAGATCTTTCCTTGAAGATGCAAAGCTTTCCTTTCTAGAGAACTATGCTCTGGTACCAATTGTTGGAAATACAATAGGTAAATTAAACTCTAAGAAGGGACTGGGGGGGTGGGGTGAATAATTCCTTCAAATATTTAATCATAAATTCATTCACCACACATCGATCTCACAATTTGCATGTAAACTAAAATAACTAGCTAAACATATTCATCCATAGTATGAAAGAAAATAACATTCAACACATGTATGACACAAAATATTTGGTTACCCAAAAACCCTCCAATGAGAAGGTAAAACTAGGTGAGGATGACACCCACAAATCTTCACTAATGTAGTTGTAAAGTGTGTCTAATGAAGGATACAATGTTTGATCATGAAACATGATCTACCCTATGAAAGGTATGGCCTGTTAAAGGCTTACAATATTGTTAGATCTTACCATGTTAAAGGATTTCAATGCCCTATTAGAAGTGTTCTTGATAAAAGGACTTTAACTTATAGTGAAGTAAGCACCATGTTCAAGGATTTTTCAACAGTCTGTTAAGACTACTTTGTTAAGAGATTTAACTAATTCAACTATTAGAATGTCTCAATAATGATCATATAGTTAGCACTCTACTACTACATAATAGATCACCTCTTTGAATATATTCTTGATCCTCCTTTGATCAAATATATCTCTTTTGTCCTCTAACCTCTTTTCTCTATTCTCTTCTAACTGATTCTACAATGTATCTCAATTCACAATACTTTAGTCACCATGAATTCTTTGTTTGTGCATGAAAACTTCTCTCTTTTCTCCTTCCACATTCATACAAATTTTAGGGTTTATGCTCCTTAAGAAGACCTAGGTGACTTAGGGTTAGGTATGAATCAATGATAATGATTCACCTATATTGATGCTTAATCCTTCCCTTTTTTTGATTGGCTATATGTTCTACATATGGATTCTCAATTAAGATTCATTCTTATCATCTAGGACCACAAAAAAATCCTCAAGTCGGCTCTAAAATGGTTTGCATAGTAGTTTGTGTCATTATAAACAACTATATCAAAACTGTATTACTCATCACTTGAAGTCCCTAATGCTCAGAATCAACTATAACTTCAATCTTGTAGCTCAACATCCATTGGTTACTCAACATTTGAATCACTTGGTATCATCTATCTTCTTGACACTTGATTGACTCCGCACTAACTATTTACTCGGCACATGCTAAGTATCTGAATCGAGATGCACTATTTGACATGTTATGCTCAACATGCATTACTTGTTTGGCATGAACTAAGTTCTAACTTGTAAATGAATTAAGTGTATAGACACTCATATGTCAAAACCAATATAAGATTAACAACTTGGAAAATTGAACAAATATTTTTCTTCATTCTTGACTCTGAACTTACAACAACACTTGAAACAATACTCAGTTGAACTGATTAATGATGAATTCATTAGTAGCAATGCAATTTACATTCAATTTTTAAGGTATTGCTATCCTGAATAAGGTAATCATTGGGAGACATGAATCTTCAGCAATGAAATGGTAAACACTTTAAAACCTTGCTGGTATAGAAAACTTTTCACATGCCTTTCTTCTAATTGTATTGAATCTCTTTTCATCTTCAATACATCTCCAATTGAATCAACATTTTGTTGGCTTCTAATTTAACAACTTTTCAATAACCCAATGATAGGAGAAAATACATCTAGGGGCAGCCAATTTCCATGTTTTACATACTTATTTAAGCATTGAGGTCAATTATAAGGCTATACTCCTTCTTCACACTTTGCAAAACCTACGTGGGTGAACCTTAGATTCATTCATACGGTACCAATTTCTAAAACATATATCTGAATCTAGATAAAGCATATTGAAACCCTAATTCTTCTATACTCATTCCAACAACATAGACATGAAATAGCTAATAACATTACATATGAACTTGACAAGCTAAGTGTGGGAAAATCCTTTTAGCTCTTCAACATAAAAGAGAAAATACTTTAAGTAATGTGTTGATTATTATCAAAACCAATGTATGAACAACAAACATATAGATCCTATAGTTGATCACTGCCTTATCTATTAGGCAATGCCATGAACCAAAAACATACATCCTTGGAAATCATTGATAATTCTCATATATCAAGACTCTAAATCTATCCTATCACTTTGTAAATTAGACATTTTCATCAATTTTGAATCTCATACTCAGCCTATCCTTCCGTGAAATTTTCAACCCTATCAAATATATCAAGCATTTACTTGGCTCTTTGTTCCAATAGTAAAACATATTGAGACATACAACTTTAAGGAGTTTCAACTGAGTTTAAGTTCTTTATTTAGAAACCACAAAATATTACAAACAACATAGATAGGAGACAAGAATCAGACTAAAGATAAATTTTTTGTTGCATTTTTTTTATTTCCTTGAAACAAATACATGAGGATGTATGAAATAACTCATCAAATAGTTGAATACAATAAAGCTATCTCTATAATTCATTAACTATTGTTCATTGGAAAAGACAAATTTTGAAGAATGGTGGAATCAAAGCTCTAGAAAAACCTTCTAATAAACTAGAACTAACCTTGTGGTATCATAGTAGTGAAAGTAAAATTCAAGAATCTGGAACAAATTCCCAAAGAAAGAGAAGAGAAGAGATTATAAAGAATGGAAGAAATCTCAGATTTGCCATGATATTGCCACTTTTCCACTTGAAAAACCTCCATTTGCTAATGTAAAAATTCTTTATACTCTCTTCCTGTAACTAAAAATAAAATCTTCATCATTGTTGTTGAAGAATGCTTGAAATATCTTCAAAATGATGGAATCACCAACTGATTTGCAAGAAGATACAAATATCATTAAAACTCATGTCAAAACTAGTATTTTATGCCACCTCAGCCAAACCTCTAGCTGACCACCTAGTGAGATCCATGTGTCATCATCTGATAAGCTTGATTAGTCACCTTTTCACCCTTTCATGCCTTTAGGGCCTTGAAGCCAAACTATGATGTTATGCTTGTGATGTGATTCATTTTTGTCACTTCTTCACTATGGCTTTCCTTCTTTCTTAATCCCTGGCTACAATCAAAAAATCACCTCCTATTTACAATTTATTCAAGAATTCATAGGGTTGCAACTTCTCTTATTTTATAACAAACTTACCCTGCGATCATGTGAACAAAGGATTCTTCATGCATTATTAGCCCAGTCACTACTTCATGACTTATCTTAATTATTATCCTTTTAACATCATGATAGCATACTTATCATTTCCTTCTTTCAATCTAGCTATATCAACTGATTTTAGTCTAAATATTTCATACCATCCTTAACTATGTGACCATGCAAACAAGCATTTTTAGTTGTTTTTGCCAGGTCACAACTTATCTTGATCCATTTCTTCTTAACACTATGATAGTGTGATTAAATGAGTTCTTCCTCTAAGATGACTATGTTACCTAGTCACAACTTCATAGCTCTCATTTACTTCAACCGTGCAAGCAAGCGAACAAACAAATTTACATATCTTGTCATCACTTTTGTCAGGTCATGAATTATCTGGCATGTTATGGCTTAATTTCCATGACCAGGTGATTCAAGCTAATCATGAATGCTTTAACCTTATAGCTAATTCATAGTTAGACCTCTTGATTATATGCTTACCCCTGTAACAAAGTGAACAAAGGTTTCGTTTGATGCTTCTAAAATCTTTTTCCCAATCACAATCATCACAAACTCTTCAATTTTTAAAGCCCCAACTATGCAAACACAACAGTTCACATAGTCAATGTTTAAACTCATGGTATCCTTTCCACTTAGATGACTACACAACTAAGGTTATACTGACTACAATACCTTTTTTTATATGCTACATATTAGGAAAAATAGGATTTACCATTTGGAGCCTCGTATTGATGACAACATCTGGCAAGTTGTGAAAACGGTTGACCCTACCATGTCCATATGTCATCACCTCACTTGCCTACCTTGGTTAAACATCATACAATTTTGAAATATGGGAAAGTGACAACCGTTGATCAAACAAGATTAGACTATGTCAATAAAATGATTATCCTTGGTTAAAAACAATATTTTTAGCCAATAAAAACATTCCATTTGGATCCTATTCTAACACATTTCTTTTTTGTAGCCCACAACAAGATATGGACCCACCATCTCCACATGGTAGCTTGTCACTTCCCTAGTTGAGTTAAACATCAGAAACTTAAAAATGAGGGAATGCAACAAGAATTGATCTTTATCTGATTGACGATTAGGAACATGTGTGATTTTAAAACTTGAAACAGAAAAAGGGGCCTCGCATGGATAGGTGTCAATTCATCACTTTCTTGCAACTCTAAATGCCTTAAGCTTAATACTACATGTGATCATGCAATCCCCATTGAATCTCTTCTTCACACCCTTAACTTGATAGTTAGCCATAATAGTCATGAAGCTTTGTTGACCTATGGATGATTATTTTGCATCCTTGCATCCTTCAAAATGGTTAGTGATTACAAAGAAGTGGAGTTGTGCTTGAAAGACTTTCGTAACATTACAACTTAAAATATTTAAGAGGTATGAAATGTAATATGAAAAATAGCCAACGAACTTAGGGATATGGAAAATTAAATGAATGACCAAGGTTTTTCATGTATCCCTATTTCATACTTGCATGTCAATTTATGAATAATTCATTAGAATCATAGGACATGACTATTTTCTAGGGTTTGAATGAGGAATGACACATTTTTAGAAACCCTTAGTAGTCTAGACACACTTTCTTCCTAATTTTCATAGATATTTCAAAATCTTTTGGTTTGGTGAAAAATTAGGCCAACACCTCCTTTGGCCTTAGGGCACTCTCTTTACCCTCTAGGAATTCCCTTCAACCTTGGGACACTCCCTTCAGCATCCAAACACTCCCTTCATCCATCGAAAACTTCCTTTGATGTATGTTTTACCATATACAACTTAGTACAAGACTTTGTGCCCCATATGTGCAAACATGAAAGTACAACAAATATGTTTTAGGGTGATTCTAGTCTACTGTATGGTTAGACATGACCTCCACCATATAGTCTAACTTTAATTTCAACTGTAAGATGAGGCCTCCACCTCCATTGTATTTCATTACTAAACAATCTCCCACTTGATGAAGTACAGAATAATCTCAACATAGTTAATCAATAAGGTCATACACAATTCAAAATTAATTATACTCACTCTGATACCTCCAAAGTATATGGAACATGAATTCAATAACATATACAAAGTGTAACATATTGTCTCAATCCTAAAAATATACACTAAGAAGCTCCCACTGCATAGGTAATGTTAATCTAATATGGATCCATTTAACAACATCATCACAGTCTCTAGAAGTACTCATGAGCACCTCTAATTAATCAATCCATGCCAACCAAATATAACATTTCAATATCATGAAGTATCCAATAATGATCAATATACACGATACAAAGAAACTAAATCAAGATTGATGTCAAAGTTCCAACCATGGCCCTAGGAACATAAACATGACAACATGATCTAAAACATCTCAAGCAAAGAGATAACATGCTCCAAATGAACATATCATAATCTACACCCTTATCAAATACTATATTGAACCCTCAAGATGTCAACATCTTCAATTACATGAAGATTAACATTTCCAAGTAGTGCTTCAACAAATATGAAAAGATCCTTGTAACATCAGAATCTCACTCCTTCAATATCTACAATACTAATGAAGGTCATTCACTACACCACTTCCAAAAAAATTATGAAACTATGGTGTCAAATTACACATGGCATCTATGTCACTACCAACAACTCCCACTATATAGTGGTGTTGAGGCATACATGGCATCATGACAAATATATTCCAAATGGATATTGAATTAATCTAACTAGTCATCTTCAAATGATAAATTAGCCTAAGAAGCAATGTTGGAAACTTCATCATCACTCTTAGAGGACTCTAAATGAGATGTTTTGTTCATTTTTTTCTTCTTCTCCTTCTCTTTTCAATCCTTTTAGACATGACCACCCTCACCATAGTTCTAACACTTCACTTTGGACTTATTTTGATATGCCAGATCTCACTCTTCCTACTTCAAGCCTGGAGGCTTATTTTACGACACAACTTGCTTCATGCCTCAAGGCTTGTTTCAAGAAATAGTGATGCACAAATCTCAATCAACCAACATGTTATAGTAAAATGTTAATTTAATTTCATTTATTGAATTACCTTTACTCCCTTCTTAATATTTCATTTTATGTACATACATTTCCATTTAATAACTAAATATAAATTATTAAATTCAATTTACCTCTTAGGATTTCTCTTTTAGGTTTTATGATCTCCTTCTATAAGGGTTGATCAATTTGTAAGTTTCATTCATTCCTTTTAGTCTAATAATATATTCTTGCACATTTTTAGAGCCAAAGCCTTGCCTCTTCTTTGACTTTTCTTCTCTGTGATAGGTTCTTGCATGCAGGTGTTCTTTAAGCTTTATGGATTCGTATTGCTCAAATCTTTCATGCTATTAGAGTCGGATCTGTTGTAGCCTTTTCTTTTTTGGAGAAAAAAGAAATAAGGGTTTGGTAGAATAGATCTGGTTTTTTTAAAGTATTTTTTTGTAAAAAAATGGGGGGTGGGGAGAGGGTGGGGGGTTTGGGGGGCGCTAAATTTTGCAGCACTTTGAGGCTAAAAAAACTTCTTGGTTGGATTCAGAGGATGTCAAAACTCCTATTTTTATATAAAAAATTTCAAATTTGGACAACACTGACTTGGGAGGGAATTTTTTTTGCATACCAAGGTTTTTTGACCCTAACACACAATCCAAGAGGCAATTGCAAATTTTTTTATTTTTTTAAAACCTAGAAAAATTATTGCAGTTTATTAAACTACATGGCAATCTTTACCTACCACGATAGTTAACAAACCTTGTGGGGGTTAGACCATACTACTTATAGTAGTGAGGACTGATATTCTGTTGGTTCTAATGTTTCCTTGGTTCAATGGTTTGATAGTGTGATCTATGTATTTATTATTTGATCCTATATACTAGGCAATTGCAGTGGCTAGCTACCTATGCATTTCTGTGAGATGGATCACCTACCATATAGACACTCTCAATTCATGCCTTCTATATTTTGTGGAGGTTCTTTAGATCAGCAGTTTCTTTTTGACAAAGTTTGTGGCTTCTTCATGCTTTAGTAATGCTCTTCATGATCTTCTCTTGCTTGTATTTTCTAGGACATTCCTCTAGTTGGAGGCTTCTTCAGTCCTTCACTACGTTTTCAGCTATCTCTTTTAGAGAGGGGTTTTTCCCATTGGGTTTTTCCTCTTTCTCCACCTTAAGAGAGATTGTGTTGCATTGTGTGTTCTCCAATGCATTAAGTACATGGGTACCTAATATGGCCTAGTTGTCGAGACCCATTCTACATTTCATTTTAGATTTTGTAAGCTTAACTGCATTCCCCTAAGTTGCACTTAAGAGTGGGTGTTAGAGTAAATAATTATTATTTATTCTTTTACTTAAGTTCACTTAGGTTAAATGCATTTATTTAATAGTTGTAGTTTAGGAGTTGTTGACAACATGGGAGTTTGTTCCTATTTAATTCATACTTATCTTCTCACCTTGATTGAGGATATTCCACCTTTTGTGGACATATGCTTAGTTGTCATAATTATCTCCTTGCACCTTCTAGCTTGTTCTAGAAGCCTCCTTGAGGCCTTTATATTTGGGTTCTCCTATTTTAATTTTATAACTTTTCATATCATATTGTTTAGCAATTTTATTTCTCATTGATGCAATATAGTTTCTCATTTTGTTGAATTGCTTCATGCTCTTGTTTCTTCCTTCTTCAGTTTCTCTTCAGCAGGTTATTTGGATGCAGGTGATCTTGGCACACTATGAAGTTGGTGTTACCTCTGGTTTTACCACCAAGAATTTAAATTTTGAAAGTGTGGCTCGTGCAACGGTTAGTCTCAAATTAGTATTTTAATGTTACGACCTGCAAGTTTCTGGCTATCAGATCTAAGCGGTACCGACGGTTGGCGCCATCGTGCTATAAAGGAAATGCACGATATTTATTATAGCGCGATGACACCCTGACAACATGTTGCATGGGTGGGTCCGACGTTCTGCAGGTCAGAAAAGGTTCTTGACACCCTTGGCGCTATATCACTATCGCATATCGGCCGAAAAATCTCCATAGCGACATAGCACCCAGCGAAAATAGTCACGGCGGCAAGTTTCAATGACTGGCAGAATCAGGTGTTGCGATGAAAAATCAAAAGGAACCATGTGTGCTAGGTCAGAGTTCCTATCAGCACGGCTAACACAGTCAGGGCTTACATTCACCACCGTTAGATCAACTCGGATCAACGGTAAGCGCCATCATGCTATGGAGGAGTTGCACGAGGGTTATGACAGCGACATCGTGCCCTGGTGACACATGTTAGGTGGGGCCGTGTCTCAAGGTGATGCCAGGTGTATTGACATGGGGGGTGGAAGCACGAGGTACGACAAGTCCTCACAATCATTGGATTGGGTCGCATCAATGGATGGTGCCATCTCGCTATGGTGGAGATGCATGAATTTTATCATGGCGACATAGCGACCATCCTCCACGTGGATCGACAGGACCAAGTCTCACCAAGGATCGCTAGGTGTCATCCAGAGTGCGGTACAGTTACAGACATGGTGCCAAGTGGGATGGGTCCAGTCACAGATCGCAAAGTACGACAGGTCAGAAGTTTCATGGCGACGGGCAAACAAGTTTCACGGCCTGGAGGTTTCAAAAATACGATGAGGCGCCATGGCACCAACAAAAAACTCATGCATTTTTTGATGGAAACATAGCGCCCAAATGGAAAGTTCACCGTGGCAAGGAATGATCAGACGGATGGGTCCCAGCGGGTACTGTGCAAGCGCAGTCGACGTGGTGAATCAGATGGGGACACATGTAAATCTCAGGGCACGCTGTCAGTGGGCGGTATGGCGCTATGGGAATTTGGCCTCGATTTTTGCATAGTGACATGGCGCCTAGCTGACACGTGGTCGCTCTGCGAATCAGGTCTTGGGTTGCCAGCTAGTGTTTCATCAAACCAAATAAGGAGGTGTCATGTGTATGAGTCAGCGCACGGCGTACAGTGAGCCCAGTAGTCTCAGCACGAATGGCGAGTCTTCACGATCGTCGAATTCGCAGGGATCTACGACTGGCGCTGTCTCACTATCGAGACTTGCCCGGGAGTTAATGTCGGCGACATAGCGCTCGTGCGCCACATGTCCTGGCGGGACCACATTTCATGCCGTCGACGCAGTTAGATTCAAGTAGCCAATAGACCAACAAGGAGACGCCACGTACCAGCGGGCCCAGAAATTCAATAGAGAAGGTGGGTCGCGGGAGGTCAAGTTTTGTGACCATCAGATTGGAAATGGATCGGCGGTAGGCACCATCTCGCCATGGCAAAACTGCAAGGTTTTTTGCATAGCGACTTAGTGCCCTTTCGCCATGTGTCGGTGTGGTCAAGTCTCGCCAGGATGCATTGTTGAGGTGGTGCCAAACAGAATGGGCCTAGTCGCACGAAAAGGGTGGTAAGTGCCTAGTCAAACGTAAAAGACTGCCAGGGTGGCAAGATCGAAGTTGTGATTGGCCTACATGGCCCAGTTGGCTCATCGAGCCTATTTGACTGATCAATTCTAATGGGTGCACAAATCATGAATGATGAGAAATCTGGGTTTTGCCACAATCTGATAGTGGGATTAATTGCTACCAACTCAAAATGAATGCCAAGTGCAGGAAGACACTCAATCCATCTGGTTGATCCATCTACCATGTCAGGGAATGTTGTGGCATCATTGCTGTCTTCTCCAAGCTCTTTCTTAGAGGGATATCAGATTTCTTGGTATGCAGGCCATGTTCAATTAGATCTTTGATTGGATTCTCAAGATAGAAAGTTAATGCCAGTAGGTGAGAAGTGAATGTAATGCAAAAATCTTCAATTATGCCTAATCTATAAAGGCAATTTGGTGATCTGTTCTTAGTGTCGACTCTTCCTGATTTTCTCTGCTGCTGCTTGCAGACCTGCAGTGTAAAATCCCTTTGTCTCTAAGCTAGATAAAACATCCTGTATCATCTCTTTCAGCCATCAATGTGTATGTGTAGCGTTTTGCCTCTCCTTGATGTATTGTTGAGATCAGTGGTCTGCATACCGTATCTATCTTTGGCCTATTGAATAATATACAAGTGAAATCTTCTGTTCCTGGTGTTATTCAATTGGTCTCCTGATCTGTATGTGGTTGTTGCTCAATATAAGTCTGAATGAATGTATGACCTTGAATGTTACCCTAGTTCCGTAGTGCATATATGGGCAGAAATGAGTCTGACCACTCTGTTTTGGTGCATCACCACCTTAGATTAGACTAGGTAGATTTTCTTTAATGCTCTCTTTCTCCCTTTCACTTCTGAGAATAGATAGGTGCACCCTGACAGTAAGAGGAAGTTGGCCTTCTCTGGAGACTCAACCTCACAGTTCAAGTCCCATAGCTTGGAGGTTGTTTCCATGTTTCACTAGGTTGTCCTCACGCATAGGCCTTGGACAAGGGTGCAAACCTAAGTGACAACAGTTTTTGGCATGCCTGGTGGGACTCATCTCAGAAGATTTCAGGTCTACTGGTGTCAAGAGGAAAGAATTCTAGAGATAAATGCTGAAGAAGTAGTGTTGGCTTCAGTTTTCAAGCCTTTAAGAGGCTGATTCTTCAAGTACTTGGCGACTCTGAACATCAAAAAAGTCTGGTTCCAGACCAAGTTTGCAGTAATTCATGCCTAGGACTAAAACAAGGGCATCTTCTAGAGGTAAATTTCAATATCAAGAGCTTTCTCTTTCAAATCCTAGGAGAAGAAGGACTAGAACTTCATTATCACCAGTTAGGGGTAGAATAACAGTTGATATACCTGTAAGATCTGTCTCTACTCCCCCTACTATTCAAACTCAGCCTAGATTGCCATCAACACTCATCAATAGAACACTTGTTTATATGGCACAGCCAAGAGTTCATGCTTTTTCCACCTTTAATGGTGGAAGTCCTCTGTTGTTAGCCCAAAGACATGATATACCAGTATCTGCACTAAAAAGTATACCTGATTTTACTGGTGAAACTTCTATTTCCCCTTTAGAGCATATCCAAGAGGTAGCGAATGTCTACAATATTCATGATATTACAGAAGATGATGTTGCCATCAGACTTCTAGCCTCATCTTTAAAAGGAAAAGCATTATAGTGGTATAGAGGCTTAGCTCATGGTTCCATAACTTATTGGGATGGACTAGGAGCAAGATTATGCAAACATTTTGAGGATAAGAGTGACCATTTGTCACTACTAGAGTAGTTGACTACAATAAAAAGAGCCCCCCATGAATGTATGAATGATTTTAATTATAGATTCCAAAAGACATGGGATAGAATACCTACTATAGTAAAACCTACCCCTGGTAATGCCTTCTCGCATTACCTTAGAGCTTTCAATAGTGACATTGCAACTACAATCCAAACTATGGGAGGAGATACGTTACTGAATGCTTATGAGACAGCTATAAAAGCTGAGAACATCCTAATACAAGGAGGAAAGTTGGCTCCAAGGCCTCCTATGCCTTTCTTTCCTGATGTTCCCAACCACCAATTAGTGATAGCCCCCCTTCCTACAATTTCTACATCACAAGCCCTTACTCCAGTTCCCCAAGCTTCCACATCCTCAAACGGAATAGATGAACTCAAGGAAATGCTCCAAGGTCTAGTGTTGAATACAGATAAAAGAGAGAGGACTCTGGATAAAAAATTGCAAGAGCAGGGGAAGGAGTTCAAGGACCAAGGGAAGAGATTAGAGGATAGTTTTTCTCTAATACAAAAAATGAGTAACAAGGTGGTGGCCTTAGAAAGGTAGCAAGCCCAAAGTGGCAAGCCCCCCCAATTACAACATCAGGATCCAAGTGGTGGTAGGCCTCCTAATCATTGGAATAGCTCTTTTGATCAGAATAGGCAAAATAGTCATGCTGCTACTTCAAGCTCAAATGAGAATAGAGCTTTAGTTCCTCAAAATAACTTAGCCCAAGATCAAAACTTATGTCCTTCATGTAACTATTCGTATGCCTACTGCCTATGTTAGAAGGCAGAATCTTATTTGGCCCTAACTGTCAAGGAGTCTACAGTAAAGAAATCATACAAGGAAGATCATCCCAAGGAGGCCTCATATGTTCAGAGGCAGGGTGATTGCTCTTTTATGAATCACCAGATGGAGGAGCATTGTAATGTAAACCAGGATTCCATTGCTCATAACACAAGAAGCAAGAAGAGAGCTATGGAACATACTGCCCCCCTTTCTCCTGAGCAGGCCTCAACTTCGAGTGTTAGACCTCATACACAAAAATAAAATGAGCAAACAAACACTTCACAACAGCAAAGGCAAGGTCCAAGAAAAGAGGATGCAAGTGATCCCTATGTTGCTCCATCTCAGCCTCTCATGGGTATAGCTCCCAAAGTTTCTGCCAAAATTCCTAATGCACCCTTGAGTGTGGTAGAGCAAATGAAGAAAACCAATGTAAGAATTTCCATGTGGGATGCCATTACCACCATACCAATGTAGAAAAGGATGCTGCAGCAAGAATTGGAAAAGATTGAACCCAAAGATCAGTCATCTACCATGGAGAGTGACACTAGTTTAGTACAACCAGCAGGTGATGTGGAGACAAATAAAAAGGTTAGACCTCCTCCATTCTATGTTTCTCTGATTATAGGGGGCAAGTTAGTCCATAATTGCATGATAGATTCGAGGGCTAGTAGCTCAGTAATGCCTAGGTGTGTTGCTGATGCTTTAGGAATGAAATATGAGCCCATTATTAGGGATGTGTTACAACTAGATGGGAGTACTGTCAAAACTGTAGGCATCCTTAGGAATGTGGAAATGGCCCTACATGCATGCCCTGGTTGTATTGTGATTCAAGACATATCTGTTGCTGAAGTCAAGCCCTATTTTTCCATCTGTCTTTCAAGAGACTTCACTGCCCAAATAGGTGGATTCATATCTGCTGATTGGTCTTATATGTCATTTAAGACTAGCTATGGGGCCAATGCTTCAATTAGAGCAGAACCTCAAGCCCTTCATCACACTGAACCCTACACTCCCAACTTCATTAATATGAATTGCCCTATTTTGGAGATGGATGAAAATGACATAGTAAATGAGCCTACCACCTCCATAGTAGAGATTCCTAATTTCTTCTTAGATGAGTGGGAAAATACATGTCAGTTTGAACCTATGTCTGAAACTCTTGAGACAGGCCTTAGTACATATTGCATAATAGAGAAGGAGGCTCAAGTTCTTGATCTTGTTGGAGCTAATGATGACATAAGTGGAATATGGAGTATGTACTTTGATGGCTCAAGGAATAGAAATGGATCAGGGGCTGGTGTTATGTTGATCTCTCCTGCACAAATAAGATACTACTTCTCTTTTAGGCTCCAATTCAGTTGTACCAATAATGTGGCTAAGTATGAATCTTTGATCCAAGGTCTCCTACTTGCCCAAAAGAGGGGAATTCAAGCCTTGAAAGTATATGGAGACAGTGAGTTGGTAGTGAACCAAGTGAGAAATCAGAATATCACCAAAAATGGCCTACTCAAGTCTTACAAACATAGAGTCTGGTATTTGCTTGAGGGTTTCCAAGCATTTAATATCCAGAGCATTCCTAGGAAAGAAAACAAATATGTTGATAGACTTGCAGCAGTGGGTGCATCTTATGATGTGCTAGGGAATCTTGAGGAAGAGAAGAAGCAACAAATAAGGGTGGTAGTAAGGCCTGCTATTCCTAATAATAATACTCATTGGCAGGTGTTTGAGTCTGATGAGCAGATTGTGAGTTTCTTGCAGAATGAAGTAGAATTTTCAGAAAGAAATTAGTCAAGACTACAAGAACAGTATGGTGATCAGATCAGTCACCTTAGTTCCAACAAGTTGCCCAAGGGTCTCATTACCTTGCAGAGTGTCTTTAAGCTTGATGATCAGACAAGAGGCAAAGGAATAAATCTAGCTGTAGAAAAGGATGATCATGGCCCAGTTACTATTGCGGATGGAAAATCTCTTAACATGGGGAAGGTATGTTCTGAAGTGGAGCAAGAAAATTTCATTCATCTATGTCAAGAATTTAATGATGTGTTTTCTTGGACATATGATGACTTAAAGGGGTTTGACCCTAGTTTGTTTCAGCATACCATAGATTTAGTTGATAGGGTCAAACTAGTAAGGAAAAATAGAGGCCGGTGAATCCCAAGATTGAACCCTTAATGAGAAAGGAACTATCCAAGTTGATTGAAGCTAACATAATTTTTCCTATCAAACACTCATCATGGGTGGCTAACCTTGTCCCTGTAAGGAAGAAGAATGGAGAAATCAGATTGTGTGTGGACTTTAGGGATCTTAATCAGGCTTCCCTTAAGGATCACCATCCTCTCCCTTCTATGGAACAAATTCTGTCCAAGGTCAGTGGGTCAAGGAAGTTCTATTTTTTTGATGAATTTTCTGGTTATAACCAAGTGTTGGTTAAAGAATCTGACAGATATAAGACAGCATTTACTACTAAATGGGGCACCTCTACTTATTGCAAGATGCCATTTGGACTAACAAATGCAGGTGCCACATTCCAAAAGGCAATGGAGGTGGCTTTCAAAATATTAATCGAAAAGTTTGTCTTAGTATACCTTGATGATATAACTGTATATTCCAAGAATGTAAAAGATCATCTTGATCATTTGAGACAAGTATTTCTAAGATGTAGAGAGTTTGGGACTTCCCTCAATCCAGCCAAGTGTGTCTTTGCTACAAGCCAAGGAAAATTACTGGGACACATTGTATCTAAGGATGGGTTGACCATTGATCCAGAAAGAACAAAAGCAATACTTGCCCTTCCTCTCCCTAAACACAAGAAAGGGCTGCAAAGTTTCCTTGGTAGGATAAATTTTGTAAGAAGGTTTATTCCTAATCTTGCCATCATGGTGAAACCCCTCACAGCCATGCTTAAGAAAAATATGGTCTTCTCATGGACCAAGGAGGGGAAGGAGAGTTTTGAAGAAATCAAGGCAGCCATAGCCTCAGCCCCCACTCTCATGAACCCAAATTTTGAGAAAGATTTCATCCTCTACACTTTAGGTGGTGAGTCAAGTGTCTCTGCTGTCTTGACTCAGACAAATGACAAGAATGAGGAGCAGCCCATAGCCTTCTTTAGTGAAGGACTCAAGGAATATGAAGATAAGTATAGCTTTGTTGAGAAGCAAGTCCTTGCAATCATTAGAGCCTTGAAGAAATTTAGACACCTCTTATCCCACAATAGGATCCATTTGTTGGTGCCCCATGCGAGTGTAAAAGACTTCCTGTTAAGCAAGGACATCAGTGAAAAGAGAGCTAGATGGATCGCTAGGGTAATGGAATATGATGTTGATATTCAGATTACCAAATTGGTAAGAGGGAGAGGATTATGCAAAGAAATGTTATCAGGTCAGGATTCAGATGAAGGGACTGCTATGGTAATTGCAGAGCAGCAGCAAGAAAGAAATGTTAATGCCCCAAGGAGCTGGATGGATGACATGAGGAACTTTTTATTAGGGAATGGATACCCTCAAGGATTGGACAGAGCTAAAAGAAGACAATATAGACTGCAGTCCATTCCCTATGTTGTGATTGATGATATCCTATTCAGGAGGGATTTTAATGGGACCCTGTTGAGATGTATTGAAGAAGATCAGGTTGAGAGGATGATCAAAGAACTTCATGATGGCCCTAATGGTGGCCACTTCTCTGCAAGAACAACCCCCATGAAGATCATGAGGGATGGATATTATTGGCCATCTCTGTTCCATGATTGTTATAGGTATGTGAGAAAATGTGAGAAATGTTCTTTTTTTTCAGGCAAACAGAGACTTGCAGCTCTTCCTCTTCACCCCATTTAGGTGGATCAGCCCTTCACCCAGTGGGGGTTGGATTTTATAGGCCCCATTAATCCTCCATCTAGTGTAGGTCATAAATGGATCTTGGCTGCTACCGATTATTTCACTAGGTGGACAGAGGCAGTTGCCTTGAAGGATGCTACAGAGCCATTAGTTGTTGAATTCCTTGATGGAATTGTATCTAGGTTTGGAGCTCCTTCTACTATCATCTCAGATAATGCCAAATCTTTTTTTGGAACCCAGATTTGTGCATGGGCAATGAGTCACAATATCTATCTGAGCACATCATCAAATTACTACCCCCAAGGTAATCGTTTAGCTAAATCTTCCAACAAAAATCTGATCAGAAATATAAGGAGAACGATAGAAGACAATTAGAGGGTCTGGCATAAAAAATTAAGGACTGCTCTATGGGTTGATAGGATAACACCCAAGAGATCTATTGGAAATTCACCTTTTGTGTTGGTATATGGTAGGGAGGCCAAACTTCCAATCTCTTTGGAATTCCCATCCTTGGAATTGGCTCATCAGCTAGAATTGGTTGAAAATAGTTCCATGTCAGTGAGAATGGCAGAATTGATTGAATTAGAAGAAAAGAGAAACAAAGCTATGCAAACCCTGGGGATACACCAGCAGTAGATGAAGAAGAGTTTTGATAAGAAGGCAAGGGCCAGAATCTTCAGAGAGGGAGATTTAGTTCTCAAGTGGGACTCAGACAGAGCAAAACCAGTAAGGCACTCCAAATTTGATCCACTATGGAGTGGCCTTTATCTGATCTCCAGCTGCAAAAAGGCCAATGCGTTCCAGCTAAGCAGGCCAAATGGCAAAATTCTGCCCATTCCAGTCAATGGGATCCATCTGAAACCCTGTTTCTGAAAAAGTTGTGAATCCATGTACATAGTTAGTTTATTTGCTTCCTGTTGTTCCTGTTTTACAATAAGTGCGCGTGCACATGGCTCACTTCTTGAGTCGCCAGTTCTCAAAGTTTTGACAAGTCTCAGGTTGCTGAAGAGGTCCTGGTTTTGTTTCCAAGTCGCAAAGACAGAGCCAGAGTTCAAGGGTTTTTTAATGTTTTGATTTCCTCATTAAGGGTTAGGGTTTCTTGCAACTCTCAGTTCTGTAACTTCCAGGCCCTCTTTTCTAACTCCATGGCCCAATGGATCATTCTCAGGCACTGGTCGTGCATTGAGCAGGCTCATGCCCCCTGCGAGTCGCCAGAAGTGTTACCTCTGGTTTTACCGCCAAGAATTTAAATTTTGAAAGTGTGGCTCATGCAACGGTTAGTCTCAAATTAGTATTTTAATGTTACGACTTGCAAGTTTCTGGCCGTCAGATCTAAGCGGTACCGATGGTTGGTGCCATCGCGCTATAAAGGAAATGCATGATATTTATTATAGCGCGATGATGCCCTGACGACACGTTGCAGGGGTGGGTCCGACATTTCAAGGGTCAAAAAAGGCTCTTGACACCCTTGGCGCTATGTCGCTATCACATATCGGCCGAAAAATCTCCATAGCGACATAGCACCCGGCGGAAATAGTCACAGCGGTGAGTTTCAACGACCGACAGAATCAGGTTTTGCAGTGACAAATTAGAAGGAACCACGTGTGCCAGGTCAGAGTTCCTGTCGGCACAGCTAACACAGTCGGGGCTTACGTTCACCACCGTCGGATCAGCTCGGATCAACGGTAAGCTCCATCGCGCTATGGAGGAGTTGCGCGAGGGTTATGATAGCAACATCGCGCCCTGGTGATACGTGTCAGGTGGGGCCATGTCTCAAGGTGATGCTAGGTGTATTGACATGGGGGGCAGAAGTATAAGGTACGATGAGTCCTCACGATCGTCGGATTGGGTCGCATCAACGGATGGAGCCATCTCGTTATGGCGAAGATGCATGGATTTTATCATGGCGACATAGCGACCATCCGCCATGTGGATCAATAGGACCAAGTCTCACCAAGGATCACCAGGTGTCATCCAAAGTGCAGTACGGTTGCAGACATGGCGCCGAGTGGGATGGGTCCGGTCACAGATCGTAGAGTGCGGCAGGTTAGAAGTTTCATGGCGGTGGGCAAACAAGTTTCACGGACTGGAGGTTTCAAAAATACGGCGAGGTGCCATGGCGCCAATGGAAAACCCATGCATTTTTCGATGGCGACATAGCACCCAAATGGAAAGTTCACCATGGCACGGAATGATCAGATGGATGGGTCCTAGTGGGTACTGTGCAAGCACAGTCGACGTGGTGAATCGGATGGGGACACATGTAAATCTTAGGGCACGTAGTCAGCAGGCGCTATGGCACTATGGGAATTTGGCCTCAATTTCCGCATAGCGACATGGCGCCTAGCTGACACGTCGTCGCTCTGTGGATCAGGTCTTGGGTTGCCAGCTAGTGTTTTGTCAAACCAAATAAGGAGGTGCCATGTGTATGAGTCAGCGCACGGCGTACAGAGGGCCCAGTAGTCTCAGCACAAATGGCGAGTCTTCACGATCGTTAGATCCGCAAGGATCTACGACTGGCGCTGTCTCGCTATGAAGACTTGCCCGGGAGTTAACATCGGCGACATAGCGGTCGTGCGCCACGTGTCCTCGCAGGGCCACATTTCATGCCGCCAACGTAGTTAGATTCAAGTAGCCAACAGACCAACAAGGAGACGCCACGTACCAGCGGGCCCAACAATTCAATAAAGAAGGTGGGTTGCGGGAGGTCAAGTTTTGTGACCATCGAATTGGAAATGGATCGGCGGCAGGCACCATCTTGCCATGGCGAAGCTGCAGGGTTTTTTGCATAGCGACTTGGTGCCCTTTCGCCACATGTCGGTGGGGTCAAGTCTCGCCAGGATGCATTGCTGAGGTGGTGCCAAACAGAATGGGCCCAGTCGCACGAAAAGGGTGGTAAGCGCCCAGTCAAACGTAAAAGACTGCCAGGGTGGCAAGATCGAAGTTGTGATTGGCCTACATGGCCCAGTTGGCTCATCGAGCCTATTTGACTGATCGATTCTGATGGGTGCACAAATCATGAATGATGAGAAATCTGGGTTTTGCCACAATCTGATAGTGGGATTAACTGCTAGCAACTCGGAATGAATGCCAAGTGTAGGAAGACACTCCATCCATCCGGTCAATCTATCTACCATGTCAGGGAATGTTGTGGCGTCGTTCCTATCTTCTCCAGGCTCTTTCTCAGAGGGATATCAAATTTCTTGGTATGTAGGCCATGTTCAATCAGATCTTTGATTGGATTCTCAGGATAGAAAGTTAATGCCAGTAGGTGAGAAGTGAATGTAATGCAGAAATCTTTAGTTATGCCTAATCTATAAAGGCAATTTGGTGATCTGTTCTTAGTGTTGACTCTTCCTGATTTTCTCTGCTACTGCTTGTAGACCTGCAGTGTAAAATCCCTTTGTCTCTGAGCTAGATAAAACATCCTGTATCATCTCTTTCAGCCATCAACGTGTATGTGTAGCGTTTTGCCTCTCATTGATGTATTGTTGAGATCAGTGGTCTGCATACGATATCTATCTTTGGCCTATTGAATAATATACAAGTGAAATCTTTTGTTCTTGGTGTTATTCAATTGGTCTCCTGATCTGTATGTGGCTGTTGGTCGATATAAGTCTGAATGAATGTATGACCTTGAATGTTACCCTAGTTTCGTAGTGCATATATGGGCAGAAATGAGTCTGAACACTCTATTTTGGTGCATCACCGCCTTAGATTAGACTAGGTAGATTTTCTTTAATGCTCTCTTTCTCCCTTTCCCTTCTTAGAATAGATAGGTGTGTCCTGACAGTAAGAGGAAGCCGGCCTTCTCCGGAGACTCAACCTCGCAGTTCAAGTCCCACAGCTTGGAGGTTGTTTCCATGTTTCACTAGGTTGTCCTTGCGCATAGGCCTTGGACAAGGGTGCAAACCTAAGTGACAACAGTTGGCTTTCATCAACTTCTACGAGGACAACACTAGGCTCCAACTACTATAGCCCAACCTCTGCTACATTGCATTGCCAATCTCACCACTTCCACCAACCCAGGTAGCTCCGATCAAGTTATGTGCCACCACCAACTAGCCTATGGTCACATGGGGGGCTATAGGCTAAATTTTTTTAGCCCCTTAAATTTTTTGGGAGCATCAAAAATTTAATTCCATATCTAAAGGCCCTGTCATTTGTTTGGCTCTAACTTGAGCATATTGTATCACTTTTTGGGAAATGAAATATTGTTGAAAAGATAATTCTAAGATAGACGTCATGGTGTAGGTATTTTGTGGATTTTTTTCCATTTTGATACCTATTATTTCCTCAAAGTCAAATGATGCTTTCTATCTTCTAGAGTGCATAACTTTCTCATTTTAGCTCCATTTTTTGATCTGAAAAAAGTAGGAGAAAGCTCTTCTTAAGAACATTTTAGATTCTCTCTTATTTCACCAATATTTATTTTTAGCTATTTAAGATACTCAACTAAAGTTTTTTTTCTCTTTTCTTGTATACACATTCCTTAGGGTTGTTGGGGTTCAGGTTTTTGTATGTCAAGGGTGTTTTTTCAATTATGTTATATTACAATATTAGTATATATTAGAAGAATTCAAAAACTTTCTTTAAAAAATGGTCGAGACCTCTTCTTTTCTAGCTCTTCTAATCCCACATAACTATCACACATGTACATCTACTATGTAATGACTTCTTCATTCAAATGGTTTGTGGTCTTGTTTAGATACAATGCAGCTAATTTTCCAAAGTCAATATCAGACTTTGCAACAAAGGAATAAGATGGACAAATCCATGGGTCTAATTTCTTTGAGTGTTATAGATATCTTATAGTTTTATCTTGATGATTCTAACACTCAAGAAATGTGGGACAAGTTCAAGGACTTGTTCAATAACATCAACAAGTTCAGAACATTATAAATTGAGATAGATTTTTCTTTACTTGTACCATATGCTTTTCCCTCAATTGAGGATTTTCTAATGAGGTTCAAATAGAAGAGAACATTTTTACATAGGCATGGGAAAGTGAAGATAAATAAGGAGTGCATCTATCTAATTTTTTCAAAGCTTCGAGGAAACTTTTAAATTTTCTCTTGTATCTTCCATTCCACAATAGATTTTTGGGTCCTAGATTTATCGTGCCCACTTTTGAGGTTTTATGTGATCGGTTGACTAGAGAGCAGTCCAAGCTTACACAGTTGGATACTCTCACAATATCAAAGACCCAATCATTGTTTGTTCAAACATCTATAGGGTAGCCAAAGTAGAAACTAAAGCCTAAGATAGATTCAATAGGCATTGAGAGTTCCTCCAAGCCTACTCCTAAATCATATGCTCAAAAATCCACTTTGAAGGGTAAATCTTCTAAATCTAGTGAGTCTTCCTCCAACACTAAGAATTTTATAGGTAATCCTTGAAGTTTTTGTGGCAAGGAACAACATCCAGTTTCTAAGTGTTGGAAACATCTTGAGACTTTAGAGGAGGCCATGCAAAAACATAGAATTGTTTCTCCAAAGCCACCACCTCCTCCTTCAAGGAAAGATATTTCTCTTTCTGCACGAGCATTGTCTTCTACAGCTACATAGATTCTTGATTCAAGTGCTTGCCTCCATGTGACATACTCACCAAATTTGGTTACCTCACTTTCTTTGAGTTTTACTACACAGATTATAGTTGGTGACTCCACACAACTTTCATTTTAGGTTCAAGCACTATCTCCTTTTAGGGTGGTTCAACACAAGATGTTCTCTTGGTTATAGCCATTTTTATGAACCTCCTATCTGTGTTTCATAGTTTTCATTCTAGCTTAGGTATGATAGTTAAGTTCTCACCACATGATGTGGTTATTTGAGACCTCCATAATCTTGAATTGGTTGTTGCTACTAGGAGTGTTGATCTTCAGTCTTATATCAATTTGATGGCTTTGAGAGCTCTTATTCTATAGGTGTTTCCCCTATTTCTCATGCAGACATAGTGAGCAAGCTTTGGAATGTGAGCAATTTGGTCATGTCAACTATAGATATCTATAGCATATGAGTATATGGGAGCTAGTGATTGAGCTACCTCAGATCTCTCATAGTGACTATGTTTTTCAAGGCTGTGCACTTGGCAAACATCACAGAGACCCATTTCCAATAGGTAGATCCATACATGCTAGGGAAACATTGGAGTTAATAGACAATGAGCTTATGTCAAACCCCACTCCATCCTTGTTAGGTGCTTGATATGTGCTTACCTTTATATATGACTTCTCTAGACACACATGGGTATTTTTTTGAAGTACAAGTTGATGTCTTTGATTCATTTCGAATCTTTAAGACATTTTTGGAGATGAAGTCTATTATTTTTTCCAAGCATATATGCACTAAAAATGGCAAGGAATATGTGAATCAATATTTCAGATATTTTTTCACTAAGCATGGTTTACAACATCTCTTCATAGTTCCCCATACCCCTCAGAAGAATGAGGTTGTAGAGAAAAATAATAGGACATTATGGGAGATGGCTAATTGTATGATACATTCTTGAGCTATGAGTTATTCATTTTAGGTTGAGGCTATCAATTCTGCTAACTATATTAAGAATTGGATACCTCACAATGTATTTCAAAAGTTGACTTTTGAGGAGGCTTGGACTCATGTCAAGCCTAATCTTCCCACATTCCACATTTTTGGTAGTGAGGCTTGGGAATTAATTTCGCATGATCAATAGAAATCGATGGAGAGGATGAGTTGACCACTCATCTTTTTTGTCTATTGTGAGGATGTGAACTCATATAGATTGTTTGATCCTGATTCTAGAGATGTCTTGTTTTGGCAAGATGTCCAATTTGATGAGTGTCATCCTTAGATGGAGCCTCCATCACTAGCTTCTCCCTCACTACCTAGTACTTTATCTAGTCCACCACAAGATTATGTATCCTCTAAGGAAGATCTTGATATTGATCCCCCTTCATCACCTCCACTAGTTGTTCAGCGAGTGTCCAAGTTGTCTTGTGATACTATTGATGTAGTAGGACCTATGACAGGTGATCCTTCAGATTCTTGTTGCACTCATGCTCAAACTTTTGGTATTGAACTATTGATTGATGTCATCTCAGATGATCCACAGAGTTTTTCACATGTGATAGGACACTTACAATGGGATAGGGATATGGATGAGGAGTACTCGTCTTTGTTGAAGAACCACACATGGGATCTTCTCCCCCTTTTGAAAGGTACAAGGCACGTATTGTTGTAGGGATTTTCATAGGTTGAGGGTATTGACTACTCCACAACCATTGCCCCTATTGCCAATATGAATTCTATTCACCTTTTACTCTCTCTTGTAGCTTCTTAGGGATGGACAATATTTCAAATGGATATGAAGAGCATCTTTTTGCATGGAGGCCTACATAAGGATATATATATGGATCATCCTCATGGTTTTGTGTAGGACTCATCATTAGTATGCCAACTTCAAAGGCCTTTATATGGTCTCAAACGAGCCTCTCAAACTTGGTACGAGAAGATGGATACCTTCTTTCTTGCTTCATAGTTCACTCGATGTCATTCCAATGTCATGGTGCTAACTTATTGATACTTTTTCTTTATGTAAATGATATCATCATTATAGGTAGCTCATCCTTCATGATTCAGAGTGTTTAGTGAGATTTGAGAGAGTAGTTTGAGATGATAGACCTTGGTTTTTGACACTATTTCTTGGGCCTATAGATTGTTCACTCTTTGGATGGAATAGTCATAATCTAGTAGAAGTATTCTCTTGATATGCCTTAGAAATTCAACATTCTTGATTGCAAGCCCACTCCCACACCTTTTTAGTTGGGTGTTGTTTTATCAACCACTTGCACTACTCCTATAGTGGATTCCACTTTATATAGACAACTTTTGGTTAGTTTGTTATACCTAACACACAAATGTCCTAATATTTCCTTTGTAGTTGGACTTGTCTCTAGGTTCTCACATGATCCACATGAGATTCATTGGAAAGCTTCCAAACATATCTTGAGGTACATCTAGGGTACTGCATGTTATGGTATTCGCTACACATCAGGGGATCCTCACATTGTTGGTTACATAGACTCAAATTAGGCTGGTGATATTGATGATTGCAAGTTTACTTCTGGATTTTTTTTCTATCTTGGTTCTTGTCTTATCATATGGTCTTCCAAGAAGTCACATGCTCATGCATTATCATGTATAGAGACAGAGTGCAAGGTAGTTGTGCTAGGTAGTTAGGAGGTTTTATGGCTTCGACAATTGATGATAGAGTTTGAATTTCCCCTTGATAGTTCTACCTTTCTTTGGTGTGACAATCAAAGTGCTATACACATTTCCCACAACCTAGCTGAGCATTAGAGGACTAAGTGCATTGAGCTTTACATGCACTTCATCAGGTTTTTTATGAATGGCTCTCTTAGCTTAGAGTACACTCCCACTATTGTGCAAGTTGTAGACATCTTCACTAAACCTTTTGCATCCCCATGGTATCTTTAGTTGCATTCTATGCTTGGGATGAAGGAAGTTTTCCTTTAGGGATCATAGTAATGAGTCCTTCCTTCTTTTTCTTACTTTTAGCTTCTATCTCTTTTTGGAGTAGGATTTTTCCTATGTGGTTTTCCCTATTTCTCTTTTTCATAGAGATTTTATTGGGGGGTTGTTAAAGGGTTAATTTAATTTAATTTATAAGTTACCTTTATTCCCTTCTTAACATTTCACTTTATGCACATGCATTTCTATTTAATAATTAAATATTAATTATTAAATGTCATTTACCTCTTAGGGTTTCCCTTTTAGGTTCTACAAACTTCCTCTATAAGAATTGATCAATTGTAATTTTCATTCATTTTTTTCAATCTGATAATATATTCTTCGATATTTTTAGAGTCAAAACCCTTGCTTCTTCTTTGTCTTTTCTTCTCTATGATAAGTTCTTGCATGTAGGTGTTCTTCAAGTTTTGTGGATTTGTATTTCTCAAATCCTTCACAACATATCTTCAAATTTAAGTTTCCACAACTAAAAATTTCTACCATTGAACTTTTCAATCTCTATTCTCCCTAACATGCCTGTTATCTCAGCTTCTAGATGAACAATTTTCAAACTCCCACTAGAAAAAGAAAATTGACATAAATAACCAACCCTACCCAACAAGGATAAAAAGAACTAGTATGGTTCTCATACCACTTATTAGGAAAGCTAAATGTGGAAACACCTTCCTAATGCCAATTTATAGGTGAAATAAGAAAGAGTTCAAATATACTTTATCAAATTGAGATACATAGAAGAAACCAAAAACATAGAAAATACAATGCATAGGAGATAAATAATGGAGACCAAATTTAATGTGGAAAACCCTTTTGGGAAAACCCCACCACCCAAGAACCCGAGAAAATTCTTTGTATTACATTAATCAATATTACATACAATGAATTATAAATTCTTACACAAGCTTATAGGCTTAGATTGTCTTACAATCAATCTAATATTTTTCCATGCATATCCCAATGAAACATCTAAAAATATACACACTACAATTCATTATACAATCCAATGCATCCAGTGTCATAGAACAAAATGGTCACTGGTAGCCTTTGAAACTACCCTAATTGAAAATCTTGACAATCACTCATCCTCAATCCTTGGGACAGTGAATCTAGTTAGCGTTAGGTCACTCCCTTCAACATCAGACACTCCCTTCAGCCTCCAAACACTCCCTTCTCCATTGGGATAATCCCTTTGGCATACAGACACTCCCTTAGGCCTTCATACACTCCCTTTTCCATTGCACACTCCCTTCACCATTTGGACACTCCCTTCGGCCTTCAAACACTCCCTTCTATCTTTAGATACTCTCTTTGGAATTAGGAAATCCCTTCGACATCCATACACTCCCTTCAACATACAAGAATATGTTTCACCATATGCATCTTAGTAAAAGACAAGACATTGTACTTCATATGTGCAACTATGCAAGTACAAAAAAGTTTTTGTAGGGTGAATTCACCTCCACTGTATAGTGTGACTTCGATTTCCACAATACAATGAGGCCTCCACCTCTACCATACTTCACTACTCATTAACATGTGCATAAGAATATTAATTATATTTTATTGTATCTCATCTATATAGTTTTTTCTTAAAGTGTTATATAATTTTTTTTTCCAACAACAATTATTAGTTCCTACCTATGGCAAGTAACTAATGGATCTATTGAGATCAAGTTTTTTGATCTAAATTTTCAATTAACCAATCAGAATAGAGCATTAAATATTATTGCACACAAACATCATGCTTTACAATTAATTTATATTTTTCTCAATTTTAAAATATTATTTTTTTCAATTCTCATTGACCAAAGCAATGAAAAAAATCATTTTTACATTAAAAAATCATAATTATTAATAATCTATTATACATTCACTTTCATGTCCCTTCCAGAAAGCTCTTTTTCCCTTCTAGAAAGCTCTATTATAAATAGATCCTTAGAAGATTTTAGACATGGATTAAGACTCTCGAAATAGAGGCCTTCTAGCTAGTGGCTATGGAGCACATAGATAGATATGTGAGATTGTTAGTAAACACACTAACAACCATGCAATCACTAAATAGATGAAGCCTTAACAAAAAAAAATTCTCAATTATTTGGTGTGATAAAAATACAACTGTAAATTGGCATGCATGGCTACTAATCATGGCATTTACAATGTTCTAGTATCTAGAGACTTTTGAAGAGAAACAATATCATTGTAAGTCATCTAAACTTAGTTTCACTTATAATTATATTAGAAAACTCCTGAAATGAAAGTGTCCCCATAATGTTATTTAAACTTGGAGGGTTTTCCTCTAATTTATCCAAGGAGATAGAGTTTCCATAAAGCCAAGAAACCCTTCTTGTTCTTGGATTGACTTTTTCTTCCTTTTGAAAGTACATTGCTAATAAGTAAAGATCTGTAAAGATCCTTGCCTCTTCAAAAGAACATATGTACTTAAAATTTTCTCAATAGAAAGCTAAGATGTTATGTAAATTTGTAGTCATAATTAAACCTTTAATGAGGGAGCAACTTATTTTGGTACAATTATCATTCACACAACCAAGACATTAGTTAGATAAATTGAGATTTGACCATGCTTCATTGTAGGTTCTCTATTGCAAATTGGAAGGCAAAAGGTACAAGGAAGAGATACAGAAAGCCTTTAGAAACTTAAATTACTTTTTCACATGATCAATTATCAATGAATTCTTCATTTTCATTCACTATTTTTATGAAATTTGTACACATAGATTATGAAAATACAAAATCTAGAGTAGCAGTAGTGTTAGGAATAAGGTGTCTCAACCTTGGATAATTGATATTCTTATAATTTTTTTTGTAAATGTATTTTTTGAAAATAATGTAATTAAGTGTGAGTGTACATGTCTATTTGGCATGTTGATGTGTCACTTCACTTGCATGTGTTGGTATCTTGAATTGTGTGTAAGTAAATCATGACTAAAACAATTATGAAAAATTCCTATGACGTGTAAGAGCTATCTTTGGAAGATGCCCTAAAAATGGAAAGTGCATTATATAAGAACTTTGAGGGCTATAGATAGTTGAGTGTGTGTAGTGTATTCTTGGTTGCTACTGGATAAGTCTTCCATGTCTTGAAAGAGTTTGCACTATATGTGTGTTTTAGAGGGGTGGGGTTGTTTTACCAAAAGGTTTTTCCCCACTGACATATCTTTGTGTTTATGTGTTATTATTTCTCTATTTTTTTTATGTATTCATGGTTGATTGCAATATTGTTATTTTACTAAAAGTGAATCTGAAATTGTAAGGATTTAAAAAGATTTGGCACAATACTTTCTCTGAGAGATTAGTGTAGGAAGCTATTTTCCACACTTGAGTTTCCTTACAGGTGGTATCAAAGCTTGATCAACTTTTTATTCTAGTTGTTGGGTAATGTTTTTTTTGAGCTAATCTCAAGTTGAGTGGGAGTTTTGTGTAGAGCATTCTAAATCTTATTTGCAGATTGAGATGGCTAGTTCATCATATGAAAACATGGAGGTGGAGAAATTTAATGGCAGTAAATTTGAGTTGTAGAAACTTAAGATGGAAGACTTTCTTGAAGATCGTGATCTATGGGACGTGACTTCGCTTGATGTGAGACCTACAAAAATATTTCAAGAAGATTGGGATCTCAAGGATCAAAAAGCTAAGGGTCTCATTAGACTCTATCTAGCTGATTTAGTTCTCCTAAATGTTCTTGATGAGAAGACCACAAATAGTTTGTGGACACAGCTTGGGTCTGTGTATCAAGCCAAATCTCTGGTGAACAAGTTGTTCTTGAGGAAGAAGTTGTATTCTCTAAGAATGGAGGAAAGGGGATCTATTATAGATCATCTAAATACTTTTAATTTACTAATTTCACAATTGACATCATCTGGTGTCAAGATAAAGGAGGAGGATCAATGTATGACCTTATTATGTTCCTTATCAGATTCACGGGACCATCTTGTGATGGCTTTTGGAAGTACTTTAGTCACTTTCAGAATTGATGATGTCGTATCTTCACTATTATCTAAGGAGATGAGGAGAAAGTCATTAGATTTTGCTAAGGAAGCTCTTGTTGTTTGTGATAGATCCGATGATAGAGGCAAGAAAAATGACAACAAGTATGTAAAGAGTAGATCCAAATCTTGTATAAAATCAAAGACTCCTAGAAAGTCTAAGGTAAAATGTTGGAACTATGATAAGACTAGGCACTTCTGTAAAGACTTTAAAGAGCCAAAGAAGAAGAAGAAGGCCTAAGATTTAGGTTCAAAAAAATCTCAAGAAGATGGTGAGGCTTTCATTGCAGCCTTGGTAATTCATGCATCTAATGATGTGTGGTTGATAGACTCGGGTTCTTCTTTCCCCATGACCTCTCATCAAAGCTGGTTCTTAAAGTATGAAGTTTTTGATGGTGGAAAGGTGTACATGGGTGATGATTCTCACCTAAAGATAGTTGGACGAGGACAGGTCACTATCAATTTCACTGATGGATGAGTAAAGGGGATCAATGGGTTAATACACATCCCTAGTTTGGCATGACACCTATTATTTGTAAGAATACTAAATGATGTAGGTTTGCAATTTGTTTCTTCTAAAGATGGATGCAAGATGATGAGAGGAGCTATGGTGCTTGCTAAGGGTACTAGGAGATGTACTATATTTTAGCTTGATGTATGCATTTCTCACTGTAATAGTTTTTTATGTTTCAAAGAAGAGAGTAGTTATCATTTCATCCCCATCATATGAACAAGCATTAAAGAAGACTATGGTTATTGGTTCTAATGGCAGTGTAGCTTGTGTACCTAAGGGTGCAAACACATTGGAATGAAACCTTCCTACAGAAAAGGAAA
The DNA here is from genome assembly GCA_028749045.1 of Cupressus sempervirens. Lineage (NCBI taxonomy): Eukaryota > Viridiplantae > Streptophyta > Pinopsida > Cupressales > Cupressaceae > Cupressus > Cupressus sempervirens. The sequence continues at coordinate 380,023,601 of CM053789.1, forward strand.
TGTTGTGGCATGTGAGATTTGGCCACATTGGTGAGAAGGGTCTCAAAACCCTAAAGAATAAGAACTTCATTGTAATCTTCAGTTTGACTTCTATGAACATTGCATCTATGGTAAACAAAATCATGCTCAATTTTATTCTAGTTCTCACAAATCTTCTTATGTTTTGGATCTTATTCATTCTGATATATTTGGTCTTGTAAAACTTCCTTCAATCTCCAAGTCTATATTTTTTGTGTCTTTTATAGATGATTATAGTAGAAGGACATGGATTTATTTCCTAAAAAGTAAGACCCAAGTCTTTAATCAGTTCAAGTAATTTAAAGCCCTTGTAGAGAATCAGGCTAGTAAGAAGATTAACTGTATGAGAACTTACAATAGTGGTGAGTTTTTTGCAATAGAGTTCGAACAATTCTATAAAGAATGAGGTATTGAGAGGTATAAGACAACTTATACCCCACAGAAAAATGGAGTTATAGAAATAATGAACAAGACATTGATGGAGAAGGCTAGGAGTATGCTTAGTGGAGCTAGTCTTGAACAAAAGATTTGGGCTAAAGCTATGGCCACTACTTACTATCTAGTTAACAGATCTCCTACATCAGCCTTGTTGGTAAGACACTTGGGACCCTATGACTAGTAAGGTGTTGCATAGTAGAAATGCTATTGGTAGAGAGCCAACATCTTCTCCTATTGTGCTATAACCGAATGAAAAAGAAAATAAGGAAAATATTGTTCAGTTGCCTCCTACCCCTAAGAAGACTGAACAAAAAGACCATGCAAGGTCTAGTGATGAGGAGAGCTCTAATAACTATGACAGTTGAGAAGAAGAGGAAGAACAACCTCAACCTAAGCTCTTGAGGAGATCCATGAGAGTAAGGAAGCAGCTAGAAAGGTTTGGTCATTCTATGTTGGATTCCAGTTGTGCCTTTGCTTTGATTACTAACACTAATGAGCCTAGATCTATACAAGAGGCTTTGGATATGGAAGATTTAGGATCCTAGATTGAGGCCATGGATGATGAGATGGCTTCCTTTGATAAAAACAAAACTTGGAACTTGGTAACTTTGCCTAAAGGACGAAAACCTATTGGTAGCAAATAGGTGTTCAAGAAGAAATTATGTGCAAATGGCAATGTTGAAAGGTACAAAGCTAGATTGGTTGTGAAGAGGTATTCATAGGTAGAGAGAATAGATTACAGTGAAATGACATTCATTATATTTCTTTTATCTCTTGTTGCATCATATGATTTAGAGATAGAACAGATGGATGTGAAGACAACTTTCCTTCATGGTGATTTGGAGGAAGAGATTTATATGTCATGGCCTAAGCACTACATTGTTAAAGGTAAAGAATCTTTGGTTTGTAGATTAAAGAAGACTTTGTATGGTTTGAAACAATCTCCTAGGATGTGGTACCTTAAGTTTGATGCCTTTGTAATGTCAATTGGATTTTTAAGATCAAAATCAGATCATTGTGTTTATTTCAAAGTTAAAAATGATTTCTTTCTTATTGTTGCATTATATGTTGATGATATGCTGCTATTTGGGAAGGGTAAGGGTATGATTTCTGATTTTAAATCTCAATTGTCAGCATAGTTTCAGATGAAAGATCTTGGGGTGACAAGATACATCTTGGGTATGGAAATCAGTAGAGATAGGTCTAACAGAAAACTTTGGTTGAGTCAAAGTAAGTATGTGAAGCCTATGTTGGATAGGTTTAGCATGGCAAATTATAGACCTTTGTGTGTTCCTATTTCTATGGGAACAAACTTATCTATAGATGACTATCCAAAATCCCCTAGTGAGGTGGAGGACATAAGTAAAGTACCTTATGCTAGTGCAATTAGCAGTGTTATTTAGGCTATGGTTTGTACTGCACCAGACATTGCCCAAGTAGTGGGAATTCTGAGCCAGTTTATGGCTAATCCTAGATGGGTACATTGGCATGTAGTTAAGTGAGTATTCAAACATTTGAGGGGTACATTAGATAACTCCATTTATTATCATGGTAACTCTTCTAGAGCTTCGCATTCAATTTGTATTCATGGGTTTGTGGATTCATATTGGGTAGGTGATATTGATAGTAGGAGATCCACCAGTGCTTATGTGTTCACTATGTTTGGTGGTGCCATCAATTGGATGAGTAAGTGATAACTTATGGTTGCTTTGTCCACTAAAGAAGCTGAGTACAATGGCTGCTACTCATGCTTGTAAGGAAGCCATTTGGCTTAGGAGATTGTGTTCTGATATTGGTGTTGATACAAGAAAGGTTACTATTTGTTGTGATAGTCAAAGAGCTATTTTCCTTGCAAGCTTTCCATGGCAGAACAAAGCACATTGATGTACAGTTTCACTTTGTGAGAGATATGGTGGAAGATGGAAAGGTAAATTTGGAGAAGGTAGATACTATAAAGAATGTTGCAGATGCATTGATGAAACTAGTAGGCACAAATAAGTTCAAATGGTGTTTGGAGTCTATGGGCCTTTCAACCTATAATAGTTAGTTCCTATTATGTTCTTGTTTCTCTTACAAGGTGTTCAAAAAGTGGGAGAATGTTAGGAATAAGGGGTCTCAACCTTGGATGATTCCTATTCTTAGTATTTTTTTTGTAAATGTAATTTTTGCAAATAATGTAATTAAGTGTGAGTGTACATGTCTAGTTGGCATGTTGATGTGTCACTCCACTTGCATGTGTCAACATCTTGAATTGTGTGTAAGGAAATCATGACTGAAATGATTATGATAGATTCCTATGATGCGTAAGAGCTATCTTTGGAAGATGCCATAAAAATGGAAAGTGCATTAAATAAGCACTTTGAGGGCTATAGATAGTTGAGTGTGAGTAGTGTATTCTTGGTTCCTACTAGATAAGTCTTCTATGTCCTGAAAGATCTTGCATTGTAAGTGTATTGTAACCTTCGAGTTGAAGATAATAATTTGTGCAAGTTTTGGAGGGGTGGGGTTGTTTTGCTGAAAGGTTTTTCCCCACCAGCATATCTTTGTGTTTATGTGTTATTATTTCTCTATCTATTTTCTATATTTATGGTTTAATGCAATATTGTTGTTTTACCAAAAGTGAATCTAAAATTGTAAGGATTTAAAAAGAATTTGCACAATACTTTCCTTAAGAGATTTATGTAGGAAGTTGTTTTCTACACCTGATTTTCCTTACAGGTAGAAGAAACATCAACACTCATCTCTATTAGTGTCAATAGATTTAATCTACAACAATTATGGGGCTAAGAGCTTATTAGTTTATTATCTACCCAAAGTGGCAATAGCCTAAAACTTAGTCCACCAAACACACTAGTGACCAGTAGTAGGAGAGAAATGAGCATATTAAGAGAATTCATCTACAAAAAGGTCACAGAAGATGTTGTAAGAAAAAGGGGCAAGACATTAACAACATCAAAATTTGATTTGAACATACGATTTCAGGCTAGAACCCTTCGTAGCACTCAAAGAAGTGGAAGACAATTTTGAGATATCTCAAAACAGATCTTGCAATACTTCCAGTCTTTCACCCACATCTTGCAAGTCCAAACCAAAAATAGGTAGTGGCAATACACTCCCATGGGTTAAGCATTGGAAGTAGTATCAATCAATTAGCAAATCTAGACTCCTGGTCCTTTGGTCGGGCTAAAATTTGGCCCTTTTTGGCCAATTTTTTCACACCTAATTTTATTGGAAATCTCTCCTAAATCACCATACCAAGCTATCTTGTCTCATTCCTAACATTCCTAAGCATTTATGACTGTAAACCATTGTCTTTGCATTGTTCTGGTTGAGTGTCTGGAACCTCAAGAATGAGGCTTTGGTGTTGTGACCTTCCAATTTGTAGAGAACTAAAGATAAAAGACCTATTGACTTATAGACCTGAGGATGAAACATCCACTTTTAATTAGTAGGATGATCTCACTAGGAGGTTGCAATTGTAAGCTTTAATTTTATAGAACTTTTCTTCTGTTGATATTCCTATTTTTGTGGAAGCTAGTGGAGCGGCATTTTAGATCATCTTATGGGTGCATTGACTATATTTTATGTTGTTATTAAATTTTTTTTTTCTATGGAACTCTTCAAGGGTTTTTATTGTTAATGTTTCATATCAAAAAAGAAGATAAAAGAAAATAAAAATAATGAACTATAAGACACAATAGATATAATAATGTACACAATGATTTCAAAATGTAAGGATTCTCTTAGGTTTGATACAACATTCCCCTAAAGCCCTTGGTCTTTAGCAAGGATCTTTGATGTGCTAGAAAACTCCAAATCTTAAGAGCAATGGTCAAGCAATCAATAAATATTTTCTGGCATCAAGGTAGCTAGTTTTACATCATAGTGAAAATCATTTTCTATAGTTAGAAGTTCAACATAAAAAATTTAATGGTACTTATGGCATGGCTAAAAAATGCACCATTGATTTGCACATCTTTTTAAACTATTCCTTAAGCTTTCCACTATCTAGACACCTACAAATCAAACTAGTAAGATCTAGATATGATAGGAGGATCCTCTAAATGTCAATCTCTTAGACATTGAATGGGTGAGGAGGCTTATGAATAGTACACATGCATTTTGAGTGGACAACAACATGTACAACCATGCGTAAGACCATGTATGTGAGAGATTCACGTACAACCCAAGTTTGAAGGAGCCCACAATTGATGAAGCCTTAGGAACCACCAACACACATATGATTGTTTCATCAGGTCATTTCTACAGAATATTCATAGTACCAAAAGATTAGATAAATGCAAATAGTTTTTTTTCCTAATATTACTAAATTATTACCTATATCTTTTGAATGCAATTTTGAATAATCGATCCCCTCTTTGCTCTCAGTTTTAGTGGCCTAAAACTCTTTATGCTTTCTATGCCTTGACATCCTACCTCTCACTTTTAGTGTCTAAGATCAAATCTTCCAACCTTTTGCAATCTCATAAACCTTCAATTTTCTCAATTAGCTCACAATTGTATACTACAAACTTTTTGAAATAAGTTAATCATGTTATTCATATTTATAAAATATAGTCATGACATACAAAGAAGAGTTTGAATGCCACATATTGGCAAGCTAAGATCTCCTATGGAAATTTTTAGGTAATTTACTTAATTCAGTCAGTTAGATGTTCTTATCACTATAAGGGTCTAGTTAGGAACATCAATTCCTTGAGGAAAGAAACAATATATGGATGTCAAATAAAACATCTTTACTGTAAGAATTATCCTTCAGTCCTCCATCAAAATTGTTATTCTCTTCACCATTACCAAAAATAGATTTGGAATTTCCTTAGTAGATTCATATCTCCAAACCTCTAATCAAAACCTCTTGCCCGATCAGCTTCTTGGTGCCCCACACAACCCTTGTCTACATTTTTTGATATTAAAAGCTACTAGAAAATACCATAAGTTTGGGTGCTCAAGCTTCTACTGCAATACATTGTCAATGATGAAAGATAGATTGAAATGGTATGTCTTGAAATATTTTTTCATATTGAACTATGTGAATTGGGCATCATTCAAGGTTCCTTACTTATGCATTGTATTGCATGCACTAGATGAGATTTAGGTAGGGGATGTGTATACCAAATCATGTGGCAAATGTCAACTGTGCATTATTATATTTCTTGTGGTATAGTAAGTAGAAAAATTAACTACATATATTTCTTGTGGTACAAGAAGTATAAAAATTAACTAAAAACACACATTAATTGTACTTTGTAATTATAAAATGGTGGAAAGGTGCATAATGGAACATTGTTGGAGAGAACTAGTGGGCCCACACCGTGGAAGTTGAAGAATACTTCTCATTAATTACATATTATTAATGTACTATTACATATTTTTTAAATATGTTTGTTTAGCTACTAATTTTAGAGTTAATAGTATTATATTATTTTACTAAATTTAAGGGTTCAACTTGTATATTCATAAGTTCAAAAGATAAAATTTTCAAAAAAAAAAAAATCACAATTTTTTTCTAAACAAAATTTGCAAATAAATTTTATATACTTTAAGTTAAGAAGATATAAAAAATTTAGGCCTCAATAGATGTTGTTTTAGTTAAAAAGATATTTAAAAAAATTGTTGGTGGATATTAGTTTCTCTACCAACCCGCCATTCCTCCACCATCCATAGCCCACACTTCGTCGTTAATAGTAGACAACAAAGGGTCCTCAAGCTGTCAAACTCTACTAGCAGCCCATGTGAGGAATGTATCTAGCATAATATAATATTCATTATATTGATATGTAATACTCTATAAATTACATGTATTGGGAATAGAATGGTAGGGCCCATTTTGGGTTTCTCATATCTCTTACGGTTTCTCCTGCTTGTTCAGTGTTGTGTTATATTCTCATCATGGTATCAAAGCTAATGGAAGATCCTTAAGAGCTAAAGATTTTGTTAACTATCTTCTATGTCAGACTAGACTATATGAGTGCTCTCCAAGAAGAAGATTGTAGATCTTTGAAGAAGAATCACCACTCTAAAAAGAGGATTTGAAAGGTTGTTGTAGCAACCCACTTTGAAGCCAAAGCTTATAAACTTTTGATTGGCATATTGTGTCAATGTTTCACAGGTATGATAGAATCCCATCCAAGAAGTTTTTCTATGGGTGTAAAAGAGATTACCTAAGATGAGGGATGCAAAGAGGATTGGCGAGAGTCAGTGAAGGTCCCTACCTAGTTATATATGTGAGTTTTTTTTTACTAAAATAAACTTGCTTAAAATATTGTGGGATGAGTATGTTGTTTTGTAGTGTGAAATCTATGCTATTATTAATCTCAAGGAAAATCTTGATCTGATTGAGAGGATTTAAATTTGTTTGGAAAATGTATAACACTAGTTGTGCTGGTGTATTTGGTCAAAATAAAAGTGTATTTGTGTAGATGCAAGAAGATGTGTATGAGGAAGATCAAAGTTGGTGGTAGATTAAAATTGTGATAGTTTTCTATCCTCAAGGGCTATGTATTCTAGATAAATTTGTTGCATGTGAGTTGCATTCATTAAAGGAAAATTTAGACATTGTATTGTACCTAAGTTGTTGTAAGTGTTGCATTATCAGTTGTATCTGAAACCCTAGAGTTTAGTTTAATGTATTTATGAGTCATGTATCTAAAAAGAATTCCTTTAGTACTCATGTATCCTAGTAGATGGATTTATTTTTATACAGATTAAATAATTAGTTTGTGTAGGTCAAGAAGGAGAAAAGCCAAAGTGATGATAGTTTTCCCATCATGTTAGTTTTTGGTAATCTAAAACCATTTGCGATGTTTCCACATCTTGTGAGTTTTTCGTAATTTGAAACTATTTGTGATGTTTGGTGCTCTATTGTAACCACTATTATGTGAGGTTCATGGTTAGCAAAAACCATTTCTATTACATGTTATAGGGTTAAGTCATAAAACCCAAAGTAATTATGACCAAGGAAAACAATATAAATGTAGTAGAATTACTAGAAGAAATTTTGAGTGTTGGTAGATTTTAATTTCTCCACCAACTCATCATTCCTCCATCATCCACAACCCACACTTTGTCGTCAAACTCTACTAGCAGCCCATGCAAGGAATGTATTTAGCACAATATAATAATCATTATATTGATATGTAATGCTCTAAAAATTACATGTATTGGGAATAGAATGGTAGAGCCCATTTTGGGTTTCTCATATCTCTTACGATTTCTCTTGCTTGTTTAGTGTTGTGTTATATTTTTCATCAAAAATTAGGTCGTAATAGAATATGTTTACAGATTAATTTGTTTTAGAAAATTAAATTGTTATTATTATTTTTTGTATTAAATGTATTATATGTATAATATATCTCTAAAATTTGGATTACTTTTTGCTATGATTTTATTATATCCATCAAGAATCTCTAAATTATATCATACTCAATTATTTTCACAAAATAGTCACAAGATACAAATGTTTCAAGTTTGGACACAAAATTATTATTATTATTTTTGTATTAAATATAATATAGTTATAAAATATCTCTAAAATTTGGACTACATCTTGTTAGTATTTTATTATACCATCAGGGGTCTCTAAATTATATTATATTTAGTTATTTTCACAAAATAATCACAAGATACAATTGTTTCAAGTTTGATACAATGTTACTCAATTCTTACCCTCAAACTTACCACAATGAAGGTGAGAACTTTGGTGCTTGCACCCCATATGAGATTAATTCTAATTATGCAAATAAATCTTATCCTTGCAATGGTAAAATATCAACATTCTTGCCTCTACAATAAGGTTGGTAGGCCAACACTGGGGCAAATATTATGAAAGAATTAATAATTTAAGATGAAGTTTGGCTAGTGTATATGTGTCAATCTGAGAGCATAAGCTTGCAAAAAATGTTTGAGCAATATACTATCAAGGAATTATAGTTGAGATTTGAATGATTATGGATGTAGCTAAAACACATGAAAGTGAACCTATGACAAATTGAAATAAAACTGTGACAAATGAATCTATGAAAAACTGAAATCAAATTGCTACATGAACTTGACTAAAAACATCTTTCTACTAGCAATAACAATATAAATATATCTATTCACTGAATCCAAACTATGATAAAACATTAGTAATTCAAATTATAAGGAAACAACAATCATATTATAACAATGCAAATCAAATTACAAATTGCTACAAGAACAACAAGCATATCATAATAATATAAATCAAATTCCAACATTCTTGCCTCTACAAGAAGGTTGATAGGCCAAAACTAGGGCAAATATTATGAAAGAATTAACAATTTAAGATGAAGTTTGGCTGGTCTATATGTGTCAATTCGAGAGCGTAAGCTTGAGAAAGATGTCTAAGCAATATGCTATCAAGGGATGATAGTTGAGATTTGACCGATTATGGATGTAGCTAAAAAACATGAAAGCGATCCTACAAAAACTGAAATAAAACTGCAACAAATGAATCTATGAAAAATTAAAATCAAACTGTGATGGGAACTTGACTAAAACCTGCTAAAATGATTTAGACAATAAAAACATCAGAAATGAAAACATCTTTCTACTAGCAATAAGAATATCATTATTTCTATTCATTGAATCAAAACTCTGATAAAACATTAGTAATTTAAATTATAAGGAAACAACAATCATATTAGAACAATGCAAATCAGATTACAAACTACTATAGGAACAACAAGCATATCATATTAATATAAATCATATTACCAACTAATACAGAGACAATAATCAAATCAATTACTGTTTCAAATGAAACTTGATATTAAGGAAATACAAACATACCACACTAAATTAAAAACCAAAAAATACACCAGACATCCCAAGAAGTGTGCCCCCTCCTTAGTCCGTCAGGTGGTGAGAGATAGAACATGTTGAGTATGGGGTTAATCAACACAATAGATAGTCTTTTATTTCTTAGAGGAATAATAGAAAATTGTCTTTACATCTCTATATCACATTTCTTATATAGATATCACGTAAAAAGTGCATACAGAAAAACATGGTCTATTTTTGGATGGAGGCCAACAAACTATGCAAATTGAAACTATAATTATGAAATGGAAATACTTAATGGTTTCGACTAGATGTATGAAATAGTATATTTAGACATAAAATCGGTTTTACCTTCTCCAATTTATAGCAATATCTAATCCGATTCTCCTCCTTGAATTAGGTATAAGGGGAGCTTAATAATTTAAAAGATAAAACAACTTCCTTAAATCTCATAGTAGGAACATTGTGCAGATTTCTTAGCCATAAACATAAGATGGTAAAATCATGTTTTAATAGTAACTACGCTGATAAATGTAGCTACGTAGATGATTTTGATGATGCATTAATAAATGTAGCTATAGCACTAAGATAATGAGGTAAATAGAAATGATCATTGGTTCTTTCTCCAAAGTGCAACATAAAGAGCTTGTAAAATAGGCTTCAGGAACATCTACACTCGTAAATCAACATGCTGTAATTATAATAATTAGTAAAACAAATCAATAATGCATTTTTCATATTTTAATCCCAAAACTTCATTAAATACTACTCATATATATTAAATCATATGTAACATAAAAAAGTAAAATGGGTCCAAATGAGATAGAAATGGAATATGAAGACAAATATGAAACTAAATGAAATGGATTGAAATATACCATTAAATAGATTGTAATTGACTCTCAACAAAGATCACCCTTAAGAAAGCCTTAGTGTGTGATGTTTAACCTATCTGCACCAGCTCCTGTGCACAGGCCCATTTTGAGGGCTCATAATATGTGTGACAGGGCTATCTAAAGGTATGTTCAACTGTCTCAGATTTCTAAGAGCAAGGAGGCATAGGTGGGTGGAAATCTAAGAGCAGCTCGTCATCATATTTGCTTCGCGCGAGCCCATTTTCATATTCCTTGTTCTCTAAGACGACCAGAAGAAAGTCTGCCCCTCCCTGCAGTACATTTAAGCCTTAACCTAATCCCACAGCGGCAAGCTACATGGTTCCACACGTCAATATGTGAATCGAACCAGCAGAGGGACAACCGTCCATTGTCTAAAGCTCCAAGTCAACCAGATTGATCAGGAAGCGCAAACTGGCCGTAACCAGCGGCACTCAAACAGTAATAACATCAATGCTTGGTTGTGGCGGTATTATGGCGAGAGAGAGAATCTGCGCGTGATTTCTGTGGTAAAAGGAATGGTCATCCTCTATAGGTTCTGGCTTACCTTGTATTGTTACAAATTCACTAGCAAATTCAGATCATTAGTATTATTGTTGGCACACTCCTGAATTTCACATCATACATGGTCTGGTTATTGGAGGTTGGGATTTGAGATTCATAACCCATCCATTTATCTTCCCTTTAGGCGTAACCGGCCAAAGATGGCAAACCCAAATGTACATCATATTAAGGCCATAGTGGAAGAAACCTTGAACAAACAGAGACAAGAACTGATGAGGCAATTCTCTCAGATTCTACAAAATTCCCAATAATCAGATGATGGAAGAAAACCATTCCGTCCTCATACTCCTTTCAAAGTACAAATAGATTTTGACATTTCAAATTTTGATAGTAAAATTGATGAAGATCATTGAATTAATTTAAAACTCTTTATTCCAATTAAGAATAGAAGGCAGATCCTTAACTTCTCTAATTCCAATTGTAATTGTAATTGTTAAAATCTCTTGATCGTTAACTCTCTCGTTCCTTCTTTAATACCAATTATAATTGTAATTGTTACAATCTCTTGATCATTGAACTTCTCTAATTTGAAAAGTCGTTAAATTTGTAATATGATATTTGTATGTTTCAATAAAGAAATGTTGGAATGTGTAATTTCAACTCAAATGAATTGTAAATGAATAATAGAGGATTCTAGAAATTTCAAGAGGATTACGAATAGGGTTAGGTAAAGTTCTAGAAAAATTTATTTCTCCTATGTCAGCTAATGTAGATGTTTCCAGAAATAATTTAAGACCTTTATAAATAGAGGAAACATATAATGTAATTGATATGGACATAACGGTAGAATGAAATATAATACAGTTTATTGTGCTGCAGCACATTGTTGTTCTGTGTTACATCTTTCAGATTGGCATTAGATCTATTGTGTATTTCATCAAATAGGTATCAAAGTTGTCCTATGATTCTACAATTGGTATCAGAGTCTGGTTGGATAGAAAGTTCTACAGAATTTCAGATTGTGTGTTGTGCTGCTAAATGGTGGAAGATTGTTTGTGAGAAAGATAATTGTTTTGAAGAAGACCACACAGGAAGTGTTGAGCAGGAAAGAGGGTAAGTTGTCAAAAAAAAGGCATGGTGCAAATTCTTATTATTATTTAATCACATTTGAGAAATTATAATAGCAAAAGAATATTGTGAGGATTTTAGCTATCTAAAGGTTTTTTTCAAGCCGTTTAAAGATTTAATTCTGGAAGCAAAAAGGTATTTAGAATTTTCTAAAAGACAAAATAAAGTGTGTTAAATTTTTGTGTTTCAAAGGGGAAAGCTGGAAAAAGAGTAAAGAAGGAAAAAGATAGTTTGGAAGAAGAATTGATGAATGTTAAAGAGTCAAATTCAAATTTGATAAGAGGGTTCAAAGAAGTTGGTAAACAAAACTATGAGTATTTGTGTCAAATTCAAGATTTAGAAATGGAATTGATCAAAGCTAAATAGAAAAATTAGAAATTAGAAGAAATGTTAAAACTACATGATGATCACAAAAAGAGAGAAATGGAGAAATTAGGAGAAAAATTAAAGATGTTTGATGATGTTAAGAAAAGAAATGAAGAATTAGAGGATGAAATGAAGAGACTAAAAGAAGAAACTGATTTGTTAAATGCATGTGTCAAAGAAAAATCAGTATGTGATGTTTCATGTAGTACAAATGATTTGAATTCAACACTAGAAAAGTGTGACTCTGTTGAGGTTGTTTGTGATAAAGAATGTAAGAAGGAGTATGAAAATGTGGCATCAAATACTACTAGTTCCAAAGATAAGAATGTTGGATGGAATATAATGACGAAAATGGGTTACAAAGGTAAAGGATTGGGAAAATGTCAACAAGGAATCATAGAGCCTATTGAGCCAATCATGAGACCAAAATATGAAGGACTAGGATACACAGCAAATGAAAGTAATGATGTCATGAGTTCAAACAAATTTGTTGAAAGTAAAAAATATATGCAATGTTCAAATTGTAATAGGAAAGGACACATGGAAGACAAATGTTGGGATCTTCATCCATGTAATATTTGTGGTTTAAAGAGTCATAAATAAAAGATGTGTTGGAATAGGGAGTGTAAAAATATTTGTATGGACAAGTGCAAGAAGGATTTTATGGCAGGATGTATCAAAATGGATTGTGGATGGAACCATGGATCGAGTTGGCAGAAGATTACAGATGTGATCAAAAGTTTATTTAAGCATAAATGTTCAAGAGTAAGAAGAAATACAATAGAATTTGGAAATGGATTAGAGCAAGTCATCAAAGAAGAAACAGGTTTTCAGCATGGCATCAACGCAGAAAAAGGTTTTCGACATGGCATCGAAGAAGAAAAAAATATTTTTGGCATTTGTGGCAAACGAGGCAAGTGAGAGGCATGCATTAACAAAGGCATTATTATTAGAAAATGGCATTTTTGGCATTCGGCAAAAGAAAGCATTTTGGCATTTGTATGTAATAACATTTGAGGTTGAAATTAAGGGGGAGTGTTGGAATGTGTAATTTCAACTCAAATGAATTGTAAATGAATAATAGAGGATTCTAGAAATTACAAGAGGATTATGAATAGGGTTAGTTAAAGTTCTAGAAGTCGTATAGGGTTAGGTAAAGTTCTAGAAACGTTTATTTCTCCTATGTTGGCTAATTTAGATGTTTCCAGAAATAATTTAAGACCTTTATAAATAGAGGCAACATGTAATGTAATTGATATGGACATAACGGTGGAATGAAATATAATACAGTTTATTGTGCGGCAGCACATTGTTGTTCTGTGTTACATCTTTTAGATTGGCATTAGATCTATTGTGTGTTTCATCAAACAAGTATTAGAGTTGTCCTATGCTTCTACAAGAAAGTGTCCACTTAAACAATATTTTATTAATGTTTAGTTATTTAAATTACTAACCAATCTATATATAAGAAAAATTTATTTGTGGAAGACGGTGTTTCTAGTGATACAGGTTATGGACCGTAATTGTGGTAAAAGAAACTCTGAAGGACTTTGGATAGAAATTTGATTAACATGGAAAATCAGTAATATAACAGTGGGTACTATTTACCTTGCAGCAGTTTAATGTGGTAATACTGAAGGACTTCTATCTAACTTCTTCAGTGTCCTTCGGAGTGAGTTGGGTTGTATAAATTTCTTAATTTCAATATTATCTTTGACTTTGATCTTTTATTTATAAACAAAGGAAAAATAGAAGATAGATAAAAAATTATTTACAATGCACAGTTATTTTGTCTTTTTATTTTAAGATGTATAAACTACTTTAACCTTGATTGTGAGTTATTATTGAATTTGATATGAAATAGTACTATGTTTTGTTCAAATAACTATTATAGACTTCCTTTAAACAAAGAAATTGTTTTACTTAGTCATTAACTAATTGGCCATGTTGGATAGAACACGTTATTACATCCTAGTCATACTAGTTTTATAGTTTATCTTGATTATTCTATTTAGATAAGTTAAAATAATAATTGTGGCATCATACCAACCTCACACTCTAAATCTAATTTTCATTATTGAACTTTTTTATAAAATTAATCTATTTGCAAAAATTATCACTAATGAATGTAGTTTATATAACTTATGATTTTATACTTTCTATGATATTATTCAAATTATATGATTTCAAATTATATGATATTATTGGTGTAACTATTGAACTTTTGAAATCCAACTACTAGTTCTTAGATAATATTATGTAGTATGTTCTAATTATATATATATATATATATATATATGCTTTTTGATAATGAATAATAGTAGACATTACTTTCAAAATATAGATTTCATTAAGAACTAACAACAAATTATAGGTTTAGATATAAGTTTTAGTAGATAACATGTGCATGGAAATGAATATGAGATGATAAACAAGTGAATAGTGTGAAAGGGGGAAGCAACTATCCTTCAACCAAACTATATAGTTGACCAATTTTTAAAAGATCGAAAACAAATTTGAAAAAAAATCATTGCTTTTTAGTGAATCTGGAAGAAAAAACAAATTTGTCTTTAATATATTTTGAATGGAGATTAGTATATCCCATGAAAATATGAGAATGAGTGAAGATACATTCTTTGACAAGAGAGTTACCACCTGTACCTGCGATAAGAGGAGCTGTCGAGCATACATCAAATACGACAAAGTAATTTACTATAGATTCTGTAGAGCATATTCCAGAAAAAGGCCATTAAGTTACTATCGATACACAAATTATATAACAAGTAGTCATAACGATAATAAAAAACAAATCTTCAACTTACTTGAAGAGAGACATTGATTGCAACGTAAAGTCTTGGTCATAAAGAAAATGATATTGTTATAGATGTTGTCCGTATGATTACGGCACGTGCACGACGAACCGAAAACCATAAATGTTCCGCATTTGTCCAATTGTCCTCCTCCACTGTTCGGGATATCTTGAAAATTGCGCCATAATTCAAGCCGGAAACAGGCCAAATTTATTTGTACTCACAAAAGCAAATCAAAGTAATATTGCTCAAGTTTGTCTTATTGGTTTACTACTTGCACCAATATTCTTATTCCCATAGCTTATGATATTGTGAGAAATTGGCACGATTCATGCGGATCATCAAGTAATGTTTTTTTTATGGAAATATCTATGAATGATAATGGGTTTGTACTTTGGTTTTAGCTTGAAAACTACATTGATTTTCATTAGTGGTGGTATGCATGGTCGCTTAACAGTTTCCTTCAAGATCAAGAAAGCTGCGCAATCATAAAGGTGTTTAATATTAATATTAATATTAATATTAATACTTTTAATAGGGTAGAAGGATGAGGTTAAGTTCTTCTCATATATCCTACAATAGGCTTTTCTAAAATAGGGTGTACTATTTAATTAATAATAAGAAATATTTTATAATAGAGTTTGTTTTAATGTATAATAACAAGAGAGATGGATGTCTTAAAGGGGTAGAAGAATGAGTATTTAATATTATTAAAATAATAAGATATTAATAAAGTTAAATTGTGAATTAAAATTATATAATCAAAGTTTTATAAACAGATAGATTGAAAATGTAATAGAATTTAAGTAGCAATTTCATTTATATACTAGTTGTTTTAATCATCAATTAATAATGAAACAAAAAAATGTCATTTTTAAATAATAAAATCAAAAAATATTAATTATAGAATTTTTGCACAATTTTTAGAATTTTATAAAAAGATTGATTAGATAAATAATATTAGTTTTGACAAAAATTAAATATTTTTATCTTAAATTTTTTAAAATATCATATAATGATAAACAAAATAAATATAATAAATATTTTAAAGTTTATTACTTTTGATAAAAACTAATAAATGAGTTATATTTGGGCAACAAAAATTTCATCTTCTTTATTTTTATTAATAAATTAATAACTAAAAGTCGAATGATCAAAAAATGGAACAATTTTATTTTTTTTGTTAAATGTGTTTTTTTGTGGCTCTCGAACATAAACCAAATCGTGAATCAACACTAGAAAACAAAACTGAAAACAAGCGCAAACAATAGTGAAAATGGGCAACGCCTGATTTCAATATATTAAAATGCCTCAAATGTGCATCCAGCGAGAAAATAGTCTAATGCTTGGTCGATAATCCGTTTTAATATGTTAAAAGCCGCATAATCTTTTGTCAGCTCCGAAATTTACAGGTGCTACACTTCAAAGGGTCCAGAGGATGACAATTGGGCTACGAACGACGTGCATTCCACCTTGGATGCATTCCCACACAATCTCTCCGGACTCCCCATCTTCTCTCCCTTTCACTGTGCTTTTGAATGTCACATTATAACTTGCTCGCTCATTCCTTTTCTTGAACACCAATGTATCTGGCTCCACGCTCACCTTCACGTTTGGACTGTTCTTCACCCGCACTTTGTACACCGCATTGTCACCGCCCACGTTGGTCACCGTCCTCCTCTTCACCTGAGCACGCTCTCCATACTCCAATATCACAGAGAAAGATGGGTAGTTAAGATCGACACCTGATTCGATCGATTTGGGGCAAGCGGGCCATTTGTGGGTGAGTAGTGCTATTTGCTTATTGGTGTACATGTTCTGTCCGCACAGATAGTTGATGTAGTCCTGAGGCCCCAAATCGTACACCAGCCCCGGCTCCAGCGCCGCCCTTGGACTTAACTGACCTGCACCCATCGCAAAGGGGTCCGCGGCTCGCAGGGTGAGCGCATCTTTGATGGGCTGCTTTGCGTTGTCGAGCGTGGAGGCCGTCGTGAGGAGAGCCGATTTCATAGCCGCAGGACTCCACGTCGGATGCGCAGCTCGGATGAGCGCAGCGCTACCGCTGACGTGGGGGCACGCCATTGAAGTCCCGGAATGTATCATGAAGCCGCCGCCAACAGCCGCCAAGATGTTAACACCGGGCGCAATTATATCGGGCTTAAGAACTTCCGGGAAATTAAGGCTCGGACCTCTCGAAGAAAACACGGGCACGATAGGAGCCGTATTTTTTCCCACGGAGGTCAACCCCGTGGGGTTGATCGTGGCCGTGGGCGCAGCGGTGCTGTTGACATATGCTTTTATCTTTTCTGCCGCTGTAGAACTCACCGTCGTAGCCGGCAAATATGGCTGATCGATGGGCAAATCATCGTCGTCCACAGCGATCAATGCTGCTGCGCCCGCCTTCTTCACAAGCCTCGCTTTTTCCGTCGAATTATCGCTTTGCGAAGTACAGAGCACAAGTTTACCTTTGAAAATGTGAGGATCGAGACCCCGGTCACTGCAGAAATCGTAGAGCAGAGGCAGATTTTGAGTCCCGGGTCCTCTGTAAAAAGACAACCCCTTGAAGTGCTCCCCGTTGCCGAGGCTTAGAAAAGAGAGAAACTCTCGGTCCATACTGCTGGCTCCCACTGTTGTCATCCACGGTGCCGTGTTTGTAACAAAAGATGGCAATGGCCCCGAGTTTCCAGCAGAGGCGGAAACGAATACACCCTTCTCCATCGCCCCGAACGCTGCCAGCGCAGTGTGATCCGTGTAAAATGGAGACTCAGCAAGATCGCCAATCGAAATAGAAATAATGTCGACGCCATCCTGGACAGCTTTTTCCATTGCAGCAGCTATGTCGCTCGCATCGCAGTCGCCCTGCTCTCCCCAGCAGACCTTATAAACAGCCAGTCTCGCCGCAGGAGCGATCCCCATAGCCGTTCCCTTGCCAAAGCCGTTGTAGTTGGCTCCCCTTACAGCGGAACCCACAGCAGTAGAAGCAGTATGTGTGCCGTGGCCTTGCCTGTCTCTTGGAGATATGAAATCCTCGCCCACATGCGATTTGTAGCCCACCGAGAAATTGAATCTTGCTCCGATGAGTTTTCTGTTGCACATGGACGAATCGAATCGGTCTCCGCTCTCACACTCGCCCTTCCATCTGGAGGGAACGGGGCCGAGACCCTCGTCATGGAAGCTCTCACTCTCGGGCCATATCCCCGTGTCCACCACGCCCACTATCACATCTTCACCCCGATTCAAATGCTTCGCCCACAGTCCTCTGTCATCGGCAAGGCCGAGAAAGTGAGGTGAGTGCGTGGTATGAAGTTTAATCAGAGCCGATGGAATCACTGCGAGACAGCCATTAACGCTCTCCAAAGCTGCAGCCTCCGCACTGGTCAGTTTGGCCGCAAAGCCATGGAGGACTGTGTGATAGGTGTACAAGAGAACACCTGGATCTAATTTGGAGGCATTGGAAGTGGCCTGGGTGAGGATTGAATGGTACCAGTGCTCGTGCAAACTGAAGTGCGGGGGTTTCATGGATTTCAACATATGGACGATGTATGGCTTTCTTTCGTTGACACTTGCTGCGGTGGATAGGAAGAGCAGCAGAAACGCTAGAAGCGCGGAGAGGGGGGAGGTCGGGCTACTCATTTTGAGTATTGAAGAAAAACGTTGGGTGTAGGGAATCACATGGCCGCGAGGGGTTATTTAACAGGAGTAGCAGGCTCTAGTGGGCCGAAGCAAAGTCTTGGTGGAGAAGAAAATGTGGAGATAAAAGTTGGACAGTCTGACGATAACAAATGAGGAAATTGAGCATCCGAGAAAATGTGGAGATAAAATTGTACAATACTTTTTGTAAAGGATGATAAAGTCTACAATCTAACGATAGGAACGAGGAAATTGAGCATCCGACGAAAGCGGGAAGCAAACAGGAAAGGCAGAAATCAAGAATTTTCAAAACTAGACGAACGCGGAATCACGGATTATTTTGCTTCGACTTCCAAAGAGAAACGTCATGGGGATGAGAAGTGAGAAACGTCACGGGAGAAAAGACAGAGCAACGTAATAAGACTTCTCTGCCTCGAGGTTTTCCGAGAAAAGATGGAAAAGGTTTCTTTAAGTAATTTTGTTTGAAGTAAATAAAAGTGAGTCAAATGTGATACATGTAAAGCATATTTGGTTTCGCGGAGAGTTCCTGTTGGGGTGTAAGCGTCAAAGTTCGGGCTTCTAGTGTTAGGTAAGATTCAAGTAAAAACTTCATATTTTTAAAGTGAATAAAGATTGTTTTTTTTGTGCTAGAAAGAGGGTTCTTCATGTTGAATTAACTATAGTAATACAAGAGGAATAGAAGCTCTTGTTCTAATATATTATTTTATTAAATTTTGGTGAAGCCAAATAGTTATAGAAATTACATGGAACTATCTCAAATGTATAAAAAAGGTACACACATAACACTTTTGTATAAGAGAGATAAATCACAATAAGAACACTACTTTGCAATGACAATTATTTAGCATAAGTTGCATTGTTATGTGCACTAGAGGTACTTGTTCTCACTAGTCTTTTTATATAACTTGTGGATTACTTGTGTGCAAATGAACCTTAATGATTCCTCAACACTCTAATCCTAGCATACAACATAACTTTCCTTTAGCTCCTAACTATTTGAAACTACTATATTTTGCTAAATGGCATGTAAAACTCATTCTATAGCAAGTTTGCATGAAATTTAACACAGCCCATACGATATTTATTTTTTGCTAAGTTGGATGATTAGAGTGCCATTTCCAACTCCAATCCCTGATTTCACCATTACACAACATTCCATGCACCATTAAGACTCACAAGTATGAAAATGGACAAGGAATGATTAGGAATGAAAATGGACAAGGAATGATTTTCTCACAGATGTTTGTCGTTCCCAAAGAGACAATTCTCATACAAAACATATAAGACAATGAGAACTATGGTATGATCAATCTCCACACAATTTGATTTACATGCCTTTCTCTTTACAAATTGATTTTCCTAGCAACCAATCTAATTTGCTAGCTTCTCAAACAATATGTGGAGAGGCCCAAAAGTCCATATTCCTTGGAGCCATTTTGTTAGAAAATCCATGTGCCATGCTTGTGTTTCCAATGTTTCAAATGTTTCAAACATGCACATGCAAAGTTGGAACGAGAAAACAAGTGGGTAGAAAATGTTTGTGTTGTTTGTTAGAAACATAGAAACAACTTAAGCAATGAAAAGTTGTCTATTTCCTCATTAGAATATGGATTTGAAACAAGATGGAGTCTTTAGGGCAGCTTGTGACATATTTAAGGAGAATGCAAAAATCTACAAAATAGACAAATACGAATGTAAAGCTTGTGATAAAATGATTAATATTTGTTTCTATTTCTACAGAAATTTATATTTGTCATATTATTTTTGAATTGTCTTCCTCCATTTCACCAAAATTACTATTCAACCTCACTTTAATTGTCTAGGATAGTTGAAGCCAAACCTTATTATGATTTTCGATGAATAGTTAAGGCAAAGGGGACATCTAACAGAAATAGATATATTTTAGTACATATTTTTTGAAAATTTTATATTTAAATATACAGTTATGAAAAGAGTGAAAAGATATATATCCATGCACAATTTTAAGTTAGTTATATATCTCTCCTTCCTTCATGTTTCTCTTTCCTCTATTTCTCTCTCCTACCATCATCTTTCCCTCTCCTCCCTTCCTCTTCCTCTCTCCTCAATTTCTCTGTCCTACTAGTCATCTTTCTCACTCCTCCCTCTTTCTCGAGCTCCTACCATCATCTTTCTCTCTCCTCCCTCTCTTTTTTCTCTCCCCTCCCTCTCTCTCCCCTCCCTTCTTCTTTCCCTCTCCTACCATCATCTTTCTCTCTCCTCACTCTTTGTTTCTCTCTCCTCTCTACCTAGGAGCTATTATTAGTGATGAACTTCTCCTTTGTCTTTTTTTTCTTTTTTCTATTTTAAAGGATGAGTGGACATGTCTGATAACAATCACGAAATTGAGCA
Source organism: Cupressus sempervirens (assembly GCA_028749045.1). Lineage (NCBI taxonomy): Eukaryota > Viridiplantae > Streptophyta > Pinopsida > Cupressales > Cupressaceae > Cupressus > Cupressus sempervirens. The sequence continues at coordinate 380,044,602 of CM053789.1, forward strand.
TCCGAGAAAATGTGGGGATAAAATTGTTCAGTACTTTTTGTAAAGGATGATAAAGTCTACAATCTAACGATAAGGAACGAGGAAATTGAGCATCCGACGAAAGCGGGAAGCAAATATTGCAAACGCGCAAGGCAGAAGTCAAGAATTTTCATAGATTAGACGAACGCGGAATCACGAATTTTGCTTCGACTTTCAAAGAGAAACGTCATGCGGATGAAAAGTGAGAAACGCGCAAGGCAGAAGTCACGGCGGAAAAAACAGAGCAACGTAATAAGACTTCTTTGCCTCGAGGTTTCCGAGAAAAGATGGAAAAGAGTTCGAATCTTACCGCTCAAAATATGGTTTCTTAAGTAATTTTGTTTAAAGTAAATAAAAGTGAGTTCGTGCTTCTTGTCTGAGGTAAGATTCAAGTAAAAACTTCATGATGATGTATTGAATTATATATATTTTTAAAGCGAGTGAAGATTGTTTTTCTGTTCCTCATGTTGAATTAGCTATAGTAATACAAGAGGAATAGAAGCTCTTGTTCCAATATATTATTTTATTAAATTTTGGTGAAGCCAAATAGCTATAGAAACTACATGGAACCATTTGAAATGTATAAAAAAGGTACACACATAACACTTTTGTATAAGAGAGATGAATCACAATAAGAACACTACTCTGCAATGACAATTATTCAGCATAGTTGCATTTATAGCTTGTGGCATATTTAAGTAGAATGCAAAAATCTACAAAATAGACAAATAAAAATATAAAGGTTGTGATAAAATGATTAATATTTGTTTCTATTTCTACAAAAAAAATTATATTTGTCATTATTTTTGAATTGTCTTCCTCCATTTCACCAAAATTACTATTCAACCCCACTTTAATTATCTAGGATAGTTGAAACCAAACCTTATTATGATTTTTAATGAATAGTTAAGACAAAGGGGACATCTAACGAAAATAGATATATTTTAGTACATATTTTTAAAAAAAATTATATTTAAATATACAGTTATGAAAAGAGTGAAAAGATATATATGCATGCACAATTTTAAGTTAGTTATATATCTATTATTCCTTCCTATTTCTCTTTCCTCTATTTCTCTCTCCTACCATCATCTTTCCCTCTCCTCCCTTCCTCTTCCTCTCTCAATTTTTCTCTCCTACTAATAATCTTTCTCACTCCTCCCTTCCTCTTTCTCTCTTCTACGATCATCTTTCTCTCTCCTCCCTCTTTTTTCTCTCCCCATTTCTCTCTCCTCCCTCTCTTTTTTCCATCTCCTCCCTCTCTCTCCCCTCCCTTCTTCTTTCTCTCCTACCATCATCTTTCTTTTGCCTCCCTATCTCTCTCCTCACTCTCTGTTTCTCTCTCCTCCCTACCTAGGAACTATTATTAGTGATGAACTTCTCACATAAGTCCATGTATAGAAATGAATAAATTCACTTGTCATAACCATTCATTAAGATAAATTTATCTGACAATCTCTTTGCTTTTAAATAAAACAATATATTAATGTTTCTTTAAACAATATAGATCAATAAGCATATAGGATTGATGTTCATTTAAATTTATGTTTTAGATGATCATTTAATTATATAGTTAATGATAGTTTAATCTCTCTCCTGCCCTTTTTGATATATTTGTAGTTAAAGACATAGTAGATGTTTGATGGTTTTTAAAATGTAATTATATTTATGTTTTAGATTTAGAGATGAATTAAATATAACTTAATCCTAGTTTGAACCCTAACTAATACATAATCCCAAACCTTACCCTAATTCTAAAACTAAACCTAAACCTTAAATGTGTAGAACTAGATAATAATCCTACCATCATCTTTCTCTCTCCTCCCTTCCTCTTTCTCTTTCCTCTATTTATCTCTCCTCCTTTCCTCTTTCTCTCTCCTACCATCATCTTTCTCACTCCTGACTTCCTCTTTCTCTCCAACCATCATCTTTCTCTCTCCTCCCTCTCTTTTTCTCTCTCCTCTCTTTCTATCTCCTCTCTTTTCTGTCTCCTCCCCATTTTGTCTCTCCTCCCTTTCTCTCTCCCCATATTCTTTCTCTTTTTTCTCTCTCCTCCCTCTCTATCTCCTCCCTTCATCTTTATCTCTCCTACCATCATCATTCTCTCTCCTCGCTCTCTCTTTCTCTCTCCTTCCTAAATAGGACCTATTATTAGAAATGAACTTCTCATATTTAAGTCCATGTATAGAAATTGATAAATTCACTTGTCATAACCATTCATTAGGATAAATTTATCTTACAATCTCTTTGCTTTTAAATTAAACAATTTATTAATGTTTCTTTAAATAATATAGATCAATGAGCATATAAGATTGATGTTCATTTAAATTTATTTTTTGGATGTTCATTTAATTATATAGTTTATTATAGTTTAATCTCTCTCCTTCCCTTTTTGATATATTTCTAGTTTGATATCAATATATTCTTTCTTTTAAATTTGACTGTGAGATAGTTTTTAATATCAATATTTGGTATCATATAATAGAGTCACATTACTAGAGTTTGAACAATAATCTAATCTAATCTAATCTAAGGGTTTAGTCAGAGAAAGCATGAGCCCATGTGCAAAACTCATATTGTTGACTCCAAAGAAGGATGGCACATGGAGGATGTACACTGATAGCAGGGCAATTAATAAGATTACCATTAAGTATTAGTTTCTTATTCCTTAGATAGAGGACATGATGGATGAATTAGTGGGGGCTAAGTACTTCAGCAAGATTGATCTCCAAAGTGGCTACCACCAGATCCACATACAAGAGGGAGATGAATGGAAGACAACATTTAAGAAAAGAGATGGATTTTCTGAATGAATGGTTGTCTTTTGGGTGTTTGAATACACCTAACACATTTATGTGGTTGATGAATATAGTGTTGTGACCTTACATTGGTAAGTTTTTTGTAATTTATTTTGATGATATTCTAATCTATAGTAGAATCAAGGAAGAACTCTTACAACACTTGAGGATCATCTTGAGTGTATTAAGGAAGGAGAAGCTCATTGCAAACTTGAAGAAGTGCAAATTCATGCAAACTAGTTTGACCTTTTGAGGCTTTGTCATTTCTCAAGTTGGTGTTTTGATGAATCCAAAAAAATAGGCCAATCCTTCTAGTATAATAGGAGTACAAAGTTTTCATGAGTTGGAAACTTTCTACCAAAATTTTATCCAAGAAATTTGTAGTATTCTAACACCCATAACAGACTATAGCAAAGGAAGGGAGTTCACATGGACAATGGGTGTTGAAGAGAGTTTTAGATTCTTAAAGAAAAAGGCAACTGAAGCTCTTATGTTGACACTTCCAAATTTTGATAAAGTTTTTGAAGTGGAGTGTGATACTTCACATGTTGGGATATGTGTTGTTCTTAGCCAAGCAAGTAGGCCTATAGCCTTCTTTAGTGAGAAATTGAATGAAGTAAGAAAGAATTATTCTACCTATGATATGGAGTTTTATGCAATTATTCAAGCATTAAGACACTGGAGGCACTATCTAGTCCCACATGAGTTTGTGCTATTTATTGATCATATTTCTCTAAAATATCTCAACACACAAAAGAAGTTGAATAGTTGACATGCCAATTCAGTATCTTTCTTATAGGGATATACCTTTGTTCCGAAACATAAGTTTGGAAAAAAAATTAGGTTGGTGATGCCTTGAGTAAGCATGCTACACTATTAACCACAATGGCAATAGATGTCACAGGTTTTGATGCTATTAAGGCCTTATATGAAACTGATGATAATTTATGGGAAATTGTAGAACAACTAAAGGCTTCATCTTTTGGTAAGTCAAATCATGTGAAAGGTGAATATTTTATGCAAGATGGTTACTTCTTTAAAGGTAAACAACTATGTATATGAGGTGGGTCTACGTGGGAAAACATTAGCAAGGAATTTCATAGTGGCGGACTAGCTAGACACTTTAGAAAGGAAAAAAATATAAACTTGGTTGAAGATAAATATTATTGGCCCAAGATAAAGAGGGACATCACTAAATATGTGGCAAGGTGCAGAATCTATCAAGTGGCTAAAGGAAATTCACTAAATGCATGATTATACATGCCTTTACTAGTATCCACTAAACCATGGATCGAATTGAGTATGGATTTTGTATTGGGTCTCCCACACACTGAGAGAGGTAATGATTCTATTTTTGTGGTTGTTGATCAATTTTCAAAAATGTTCCACTTTATTGCTTGTAAAAAGACCAATGATGCAACTAGAATAGCGAAACTATTCTTCTCAGAAGTTCTATGTTTACATGGTCTTCCAAAGACCATTACCTCTTATAGAGATACTAAGTTCTTGAGTCCTTTTTGGAGGATTCTAAAGGAAATTGGGAACAAAGTTACAGTTTAGTAGTGCCTATCATCCTCAAATTGATGGACAAATAGAGTTAGTCAATCGAAGTTTGGGAAATCTGTTATGCTGCATTGTGGGTGAGAAGCCAAAACACTGGGACTTGGTATTGCCCTAGGGAGAATATGCCTATAATAGTTCTATTAACATATCCATCGAAAAATCTCTATTTCAAATTGTCTATGGTTGAAACCCTCAAGGTGTTCTAGATCCTGTGTCTCTTCCCTTGGGAGACAGAATTAGTGATGATGGAGTTGCCTTTGTTGAACACCTTCACCAACTCCAACAAGATGTCAAACAAAAGTTACATGATAGCAATGCAAGTTACAAGATTGTTGCAGATGCTACTCAAAGACAACAAATATTTTTTGCAAGTGACTTGGTGATGGTTTACCTGAGGTGTGAATAGCTTCCTATAGACAAATATCATAAATTGAAGTATAAAAATATTGGGCCTTGCAAAATCATCAAATAGATCAATGATAATGCTTATGAGGTTAGCTTCCCAAAAAATCTTAACATCTCCCCTATTTTTAATGTTATTGATTTATACACATTCCATGGAGATGTTCCAAATACAAATGACATACAAGAAGAGGATTGGCAAAATCACCTTCCCAATAAGAAAAAGGAAAAGATTGCCTAAATTCTTGATGAACAGACTAGCTCCACAAGGCATGGCCAACATAACATATACTTGATACAGTGGGATGGGTTACCTAAAACAGAGAGTACATGGTTATCTAAGTGGGCAATAATGTAGTTAGATCTAACAAAATTGTAGCAATTCATAGACAACCACTTGTAGGAGTTGTGTTTCTTTCAAGAAGGGGAGAATGATGCATCAATTTTCAGGAGTCATAACTTTTGACTCAAACCTAGGTTTTCTCTCAAATTTTTACTATGGTTTTGGAAGAGGGAGTTTGATGGCCTCAAAAATTAGATCCACTCCATTATGTCTAGAAGATATTTTTTTGGGTTCTATAAAATCTATTTAGAATCCCAACACTCAATTTTCCTAGTTGTTGTCTATTTCTTAGAGTTTTTTCTTTTTGTAATAACTTTGAATGGACATTTCCAAATTCAAAGATTAGTTGGTAGGTCATGTTGTCATAGCTTAAGGAAAGTCTAGTTTTATTTTCAGCTTTTTAGGAGTAATTCTAAAGGTTACCTAAATGGAAAATTTGAAGATTTGTTAAAATCCACCAAAAAGGGTAATTTTATATTTTTTCAAATTTAGAGAGATTTTAGTTATTCGAGAAGAAAAAAAATAATGTAGGAGAAGGTTAGTTATTGAACCATATTCAAGTTTCAGAATATGTTTGTTGCTTTCATATTTTTTTGTATGTTTCCCTTCTATAGAATGCATTATTGTAGTTAGGTACTTGGGTACTACATCATAGGCCAAGGTGTAAAAGGAAGTAATTTGACATTATTCATGAAATTCTAGAATTTAATTAGAATTGTTTATTGAAAAATGTTGAGTCTACCAAGGTTCTTAATTATTATTTTTTGTAATTTAGTGGCTCTAGGACCCTATTTTCCTTGTTTTGATATGGTTCATGTACCCTATTTTGTCTTTCTTCAATTTAGCTATTTCATTTTTGTCCTTGTTGTTGTTTAGTTTCTTTTGTTACAAGCTATCTTTGTTCATAAAATGGTTTCATAATCCCTTCAAAACACATTTACCTTGATAAAAAAAAAAAAAAAAGGTAAGTAGTATAAATTAATTCTATTTTTATAAATACATTTTATTGAATTAGCTTAGACTAAGTTGAAAACAAGTTTTTTTTAAAAATTCATTTACAGTATTTTCTCATATTGAAAATATTTTCTACTTTTTCTCCTAACATTTGTATTCTTTCTTAAAATTTTATTAAAATATAGATAATAATGAAATTAAATTAAACTGGAGTGTTTATTATATGATATAATATATTTTCATTTTCTTACTTTGATATCCAATAATGAGTTGTAGAATTTGATTCAATATAATTAAAATTTGCCTGGTGAAATCAAAAGGCATGCATTAAATAAAATACAAATTTTATATTTTTCTTAAAAATATACTTAATTTTTTTAAGGTTAAGTCATTCTCTATGCTACAAAGCATGATATGTCTATCAAAGTATGTTGTTGACCCATCCTTTCTATGATGAATAGAGAATGTGATAACAATGATGTTGTCAAAGGGTTGGTTGAGAGCGAAGGAAATCGTCATGTTATAGGGCCCAATTCATTTATTTGTGAAACTTGCAGTGTCTAGACAATTTTCATTCGTTGACTTGTTAACTATGAAGCCATCCAAGGCTTCAATGAAGTGATATTTGTAATGGATATTATAGTGATTATGACATTTCTCTAAAAATTGATTGTGTTGAGGATTTTTTCCTTTCATTATTAATGTTAGACTTCTAATTAATATTCTAATAAAAAATAGAATTCTCCGGTAAATGGTGACTCTGCAAATGATTTTTTTAAATAATTTGACATACTTGGAATTGTTATAGTTCTTAGAATTTCTATGTCAATAATGTTTGTACCATGCCTTTTTCCTACAAACACAAAGATGTGTGTGTGTGTGTGTGTGTGTATCTATATGTATATGTATATATCTATATCTGTGTGTGTGTGTGTGTGTGTGTGTGTGTGTGTGTGTGTGTGTGTGTGTGTGTGTGTGTGCATGTTCGTGCGTGTGTATGTGTGTGTGTTCTTTCTTTTGGTCTTTTTTTTTTTAAACAAATGGTTATGGTGAGTATGAATTATTGCATGGTTAAGAAAATGACATTTTTTAGGAACAATATTGATTATTGAATTGTATATTTATAATTTTTGTGCTTTGATTTTGATTGTTCATATTGCAATAATATTAATTATTTAAATGTATGTTTATTAGAACTTTTACATTTATTATTTGATTGTTCACATTATATTTTTAAATATGAAAAATTATACTTGAATTAATATTTTTTTACAAAGGGAGCTATTTTGAATTTTATGATTCATTTGAAGTATTATTTAGTCTTCAGAGGTTTTAAAAATTATCAATGTTTGGTCTTTTCAATTCATTAAGAGGAGGTTTGTAAATATATTTCATATAGAATATTTTATGTCTAATTGTGAAATAAAGGTGTATACAATTTGTAACCAAAAAAATAAAATATAGACATTTTATGACTTTGATAGTAAAAACTTATTATTCCTAATATAAGATTATTTTAAAAATAAATTGACACATTTTACCTACTAACATTATGGAACCATGAGAGAGTGTAGGATTTGTGATAGGAGATTTTTTAGTAATTTTATAATCATATTTTAAAAATAGAATGAAATAGAATAGAAATAGACATAGCCTGAATAAAATTTCCCATGAATAAATTTTATTTTATTTTATTTCTAGAGTATTTAGAATCTTCTTTACAATAAAAGATTTATTTATTTATGTACGAAATTAAAAAAACAAAATTATTGTATCTATCAAACCAACAATTTTCTTAAATTTATGACTTTAAATTTTAAATCTATATAGACTAAAAAAAAATCATTTCTCTACCGTATTTCCCAGTTCAAAAGAATTTATTTTTCAGGTCCTAGAAAGTCTGTTTAGACTCCCAAAACTTAGTTTTTGTAATTTTTCTCTATTTGTTAGAGCTTGTTTTTTGTAATAACTTCAAATGGACATTTCCAAATTCAAAGATTAGTTGGAAGGTCAAGTTGTTGTAGCTTAAGGAAAGTCCAATTTTATTTTTAGCTTTTTAAGAGTTAATTTCAAAGGTTACCTAAAATGACAAAATTAAAGGTTTGTTAAAATCTATCAAAAAGGTTAATTTTATATATTTTTGAATTTGGAGAGTTTTTAATTATTTAAGAAGTAGCAAAGCGATGTAAAAGGAGGTTGGTTATTGAAAGATATTCGAGTTTCAAAATATGTTTGTTGCTTCTGTATTTTTATGTATTTTTCCCTTCTCTAGAATGCCTTATTGTAGTTAGCTACTTGGGTACTACATCATTTGGTATTAGAGTGGTAAGATGGTTGAGAGAGAAAGAGGAAGAGGAGGTGTTACTCTAATGCAAAGATTGATGTTGGATATGCAGAGTCAATTTGAACTACTGAATGAGCAAATGGATAATCAAGGAATACCAATAGTATAGGGAGAGAATGAATCCAATGAAGAGGGAAACCAAAGGGGTGCTAATCAAAATGAAGAAAATGAAGAAGAAAAATTGGAAGAGATGAGCTATGAAGATAGAGTGCCTTGAGCTTTAGAAGGTAAAATTGAAGGGATCAAGATCAAAGTTTTAGACTATGCTAGTAGTCTTAAGCCAGAAGAATTGATAAACTGGCTAAATGAGATGGGGAAATTTTTTGAATAGAAGCCTATGGTAGAGGAAAAGAATATGAAGTTTGCATGTGCTAAATTAAAAGGGCATGCAATGTTATGGTGGGATCACCTCCAAAAAAAAGAACCAGAAAACAAAAGAAAAATATCAGAACATGGAGCAAGATGGAGAAAAAATTGCAAGAAACATTCTTACCCTTGGATTACTCACAAACCCTTTTCGTAAGTTCCAAAATTTGAAGAAGAAAAATGTCATCTATACAAGAGTACACAAATGATTTCTATAAGTTATCCATGAGAATAGAGCTGATGCAGGAGCATCTTGCAAGAGAAAATTTTAAAAAAAATCTTTAAAAAAGAAAAAAAAATATCCTCTAATTTTCAAATGTGTTTTATTGTCCTTTAATTTGTAGATAATCTTTAAGAAAATTTAAAGATCTTGGAGAGCTATGGCATAGGAGGATGGGCCATATTCATCATGGAGCACTTAGATTGCTTCGTGAGACGGTGACAGGAGTTCCTGTATCAAACTCACCCAGTAGATAGAAAAGTGTGTCCCACACTTTGACACCAAAAATAAAAAATCTACAACCATCTTCATTTTCACCAAAGGCTTCCACCTCAAAAAGGACAAGAAAACCACCATGCAAATCCTCCACATCTGCATTACTTTATCAAACACTAGAATCTCAACCATCCAATCAACATGCTCATTCCCATGAACAAACTGAACATAACACTTTATTAGCAAACCCTCATCCACACTAGCAACTAGTGAATCCATACCAGTAGCAATAAACCCTCCAACAATAACTAGATCATCCATGACCAAGTCCTCTGCAACATACAAGTCACCACCAACATCAACTAGATCATCCACAACCAAATGCTCTGCAATCTCCATGTCAGACTCAACCAATTGATCATGAAAACCAATCTCCATCCCAACATCAACAAGGTTAGGAACATCCTTAGCAACAACCTCTATTTTCTCTATAGGTTCTGCATTAGGCTCCACAAACTGATCAGCAAAACCATCCTCTTCCACCTTGACCTTCTTAGCTTGATCAGCCAATCTAGCATCCAATCAAGAAAACATCTTAGAAAAAGTCCTCTCCACTATAACATGGATTTTCACAATCATCTTAGGGTCCAATCCTCTCGGATCCATCTTCCAAGATCTTCATAAACCCTCTGCAACAAATCCTTCCCATGCTCCTTGTGACAACCTTGAATTGTTTGCAAGTCAGATCGCAACCTGCCACCTCACACGAACAATCAGGAACCACATCACAAGTCCAAGACAACGGATCTGCAATCCACAAGCTCTCTACGATCACGCCTTAACAAGTTTAGTCTTCCATCTCTGCATCCATCGATCAATCTGCATGTCCTCCCAAGGTCCTGGTTCAAACTGCCTCAACTTCGGCGATCTGTTTACATGCTCAAGAACTCCCACTCTAATAAACTTCACCCAACCAAGGTCCTTGTACAAACTGCCTCACACTTCAGTGATCTACTTGTACACTCAAGAACTCCTGCTCTGATACCTTTTTTTTTTTTTAATTGTGGAGGAGAGAGAAAGTGACGAAAATTAGAGGAGAATTTTTTTTTTCTTGTTTTATATTTTTTTAAATTTTCTCTTGCAAGATGCTCCTGCATCAAGAGCATCAAGAAGATGATGAGAAGATGGCCTCTAGGCACATAAATGGCCTAAAAATTTCTATTCAAGATGAGCTAACCATGCATCGTATTAGTATTATGGAAGAAGCCTACCAACTAGCCCTGAAGGCCAAAGAAAAATACAATCAATAGTACAATAAGAAGAATAGAGGATGAAGAAGGGGTACCTCAATAGTGTTTCGAGGAGATTCTAATTACAATTGAGGAGGATCCTCATAAGGATTTGAAAGAAATAAGGATTCTAGACAAGATATTGCAAAACAAGAAAGAGGAAGGGGATTTCAGAGAGGATAAGGATATGGTAGAGGAAGAGGCTGGGAAAACCAATGGAGGCCCTTTACCTATTTTAGATGTGTAAAAGAAGGACATAGAGCCTTTGAATGTTCAAATTATAACACACCAAAAATAAATCAAGGAAGACAACCTAGAGTGAACCTAGTTCAAACAAAAGAGGAGGAGCAAGAAGTTTCACCAAATGTGGGAGAAACTCTCATGATGAGAAGATCAATGATCATTCCAGAAAGAGATGAAGTTCTTGCAAAGAACTCTAATGATTTGTGGCTCTAAACCAACATCTTCAGAACTAGATGCACTTTTGGTGGAAAGATATGTCAAGTTATTATTGATGGGGATCATTGTGAGGATATGGTATCTAGCGAAATGGTTAATAAATGAAATTTACAGTGTGAAAAGCATCCTTTTTCTTACCATATTGCATGGTTTAAGAAAGGAAATGAAGTAATAGTGTATAAAAGATGTTTAGTCAAATTTACCATAGTGAAATTTTATAAGGATGAAATATGGTGTGATGTTATCCCTCTGGATGCTTTCCATATGTTTTTGGGAAGGCCATGGAAATATGATAGGAAGGCCATACATGATAAGGGGGAAAATACTTACACATTTTGGAAGGATGGCTCTAAAATGGTTCTATTGCTACTTAAGGATAAAAAGAAGAATGAAACCATGTTGTCTGCAAAAAGAAGTTATCAAAGAAATGAAAGTAATAGGATTTTGTTATTTATTAGTGCTAAAAAGAGGTGAAGAACAAGAAAACTTGATGCCACCCAAGGCAATGAAGCTGTTGGAGGAGCTTGTTGATGTTGCTCCTAATGAACTACATGATGGTCTCCCACCAAAAAGAGTTATTCAACATCATATTGATCTTATTCCTGGAGAAACTCTACCTAATCAAGAAGCCTATCAGTTGAATCCAACACAGCATGCAAAGTTGAATAAACAAGTGACAGAACTGATGCAATAGGGTCTAGTCAGAGAAAGCATGAGTCCATCTGCAACACCCATATTATTGATTCCAAAGAAGGATGGCACATGGAGGATGTGCACTGATAGGAGAGAAATTAATAAGATTACCATTAAATATCATTTTTCTATTCCTTAGATAGAGGACATGATGGATGAATTAGTGGGGGCTAAGTACTTCAACAAGATTGATCTCTAAAGTGGCTACCACCAGATTCAAATTTGAGAGGGAGATGAATGGAAGAAAACATTTAAGACAAGAGATGGTTTGTCTAAAAGAATGGTTATGTCTTTTGGGAGTTTGAACACACCTAGCACATTTATGTTGTTGATGAATATACTGTTGCAACCTTACGTTGGTAAGTTTGTGGTAGTTTATTGTGATGATATTCTTATCTATAGTAGAAGCAAGGAAGAACACTTACAACACTTGAGGATCATCTTGAGTGTATTAAGGAAGGAGAAGCTCTTTGCAAACTTGAAGAAGTGAAAACTCATGCAAATTAGTTTGACCTTTCTAGGCTTTGTCATTTCTCAAGTTGGTGTTCTAATGGATCCAAAAAAGTTAAAAGAAATCCTAGAATGGGCCAATCCTTGTAGTATAAGAGTACAAAGTTTTCATGGGTTGGAAACTTTCTACCAAAATTTTATCCAAAGTTTTAGCAGTATTATAGCACCCATAACAAACTGTAGCAAAGGAAGGGAGTTCACATGGACAATTGGTGTTGAAGAGAGTTTTAAATTCTTTACACAAAAGGTAACTGAAGCTCCTATATTGACACTTCCAAATTTTGATAGATTTTTTGAAGTGGAGTGTGATGCTACACATGTTGCGATATGCATTGCTCTTAACCAAGTAGGTAAGTATGTAGCCTTCTTTAGTGAGAAATTGAATGTAGTAAGGAAGAATTATTCTACCTATGATATGGATTTTTATGTAATCATTCAAGGATTAAGACATTGAAGGCACTATCTAGTCCCATGTTAGTTTGTGTTATTTACTAATCATATTTCTCGAAAATATCTCAACACACAAAAAAATTTGAATAGTCAACATGCCAAGTGGGTATCTTTCTTACAAGGATATAGCATTGTTCTAAAACATAAGTCTGGAAAAAAAAATTAGGCTATTGATGCCTTGAGTAGGCATACTACACTATTAACCACAATGGCAAAAGACATCACTAGTTTTGATGCTATTAAGGCCTTGTATGAAACTGATGATAATTTTTGAGAAATTGTAGAACAACTAAAGGATTCATCTTCTAGTAAGTTGGATCATGTGAAAGGTGACTATTTTATGCAAGATGGTTACCTCTGTAGAGGGAAACAACCATGTATACAAGGCGGGTCTATGCAAGAAAACATTAGCAAGGAATTTCACAATGGTGGACTAGCTAGACACTCTGGAAAGGACAAAATAATAAACTTGTTTGAAGATAAGTATTATTGGCCCAAGATAAAGAGGGACATAACAAAATATGCGGCAAGGTGTAGAATCTATAAAGTGGCTAAAGTTCATTCACAAAATACATGATTATACATGCCTTTACTGGCACCCACTAAACCATGGATTGAATTCAGTATGGATTTTGTATTAGGTCTCCCATACATTTAGTGAGGTAATGATTCTAATTTTGTGGTTGTTGATCAATTTTCAAAAATAGTCCACTTTATTGCTTGTAAAAGGACTAATGATGCAACTAGAATAATGGAGCTATTCTTCTCATAAGTTGTCCATTTACATGATCTTCCAAAGACCATTACCTGAGCTAATAGAGATACTAAGCTCTTGAGTCCTTTTTGAAGGACTCTCTAGAGGAAATTGGGAACAAAGTTATAGTTTAGTAGTGCCTATCATCCTCAAGTTGATAGATAAATAGAGCTAGTCAATCAGAGTTTGGGACATCCGTTATGTTGCATTGTGGGTGAGAAGCCTAAATAGTGGGACTCAACATTGCCCCAGGAAGAATTTTCCTATAATAGTTCTATTAACATATCCACCAAAAAATATCTATTTTATATTGTCTATGGTCAAAACCCTCAACATATTCTAGATCTTGTGTCACTTCCATTGGGAGACAAAATTAGTAATTATGGAGTTGGCTTTGCTAAACACCTTCACTAACTCCAACAAGATGTCAAAAAAAAGTTACATGATAGTAATGGAACTTACAAGATTGTTGCAAATGCTACTTAGAGAGAAAAAATATTTGTTGTAGGTGACTTGGTGATGGTTTACTTGAGGCATGAATAGTTTACTATAGGCACATATCATAAATTGAAGTATAAAAAGATTGGGCCTTGCAAAATCATCAAAAAAATCAATGATAATGTTGATAAGGTTAGCTTCCCAACAAATCTTGACATCTCCCCTATTTTTAATGTTGTTGATTTATACACATTCCATGGAGATATTCCAAATACAGATGACATATAGGGAGTAGATTGGCAACATCACCTTCCCTCCCATTAAGATGGAAAAGATTGCCCAAATTCTTGACAAGCAGACTACCTCCATAAGGCATGGCCAACATAAGAGATACCTGATACAATGTGATGGGTTGCCTGAAGCAAAGAGTACATGGTTATCTGAGTGGGCAGTAATGTAGTTAGATGTGACAAAATTGCAGCAATTCACAGACAACCACTTGTAGGAGTTACAGTGTTTCTTTCAAGAAGGGGAGAATGATGCATCAACTTCCAAGAGTCATAACTTTTGACTTAGACCTAGGTTTTCTCTCAAGTTTTTATAGCAATTTCGAAAGGGGGTTTTGATGACCTTAAAAATTGGGTCCACTCCATTTTGTCTAGAAGAATTTGTTTTTTAGGTCCTACAAAATCCATTTAGATGCCCAAAACTCAGTTTTCCTTATTTATGTCTATTTCTTAGAGTTTATTTTTTGTAATAACTTTGAATGTACAATTCCAAATTCAAAGATTAGTTGGCAAGTCAAGTTTTCATAGCTTAAGGAAAATCTAGTTTTATTTTCAGGTTTTTAGGAGTTAATTTCAAAGGTTACCTAAAATGGAAAAATTGAAGATTTATTACAATAAAGGGTAATTTTCTTTTTTTTCAAATTTAGAGAGTTTTTAGTTATTTAAGAAACAACAAAACAATGTAGAAGGAGGTTAGTTATTGAAATATATTCAAGTTTTAGAATATGTTTGTTGCTTTTATATTTTTCATTATGTTTCCCTTCTATAGAATGTATTATTGTAGTTAGGTACTTGGGTACTAAATCATAGGCCAAGGCTAAAAGGAAGTAATCTAACATTATTCATGAAATTCTAGAATTTAAATATGATTTTTTATTGAAAATTTTTGAGTCTACCAGGGTTCTTAAGTATTATTTTTTGTAATTTAGTGGCTCTACGACCTTTTTTTCCTTGTTTCAATATGGGTCATGTACCCTATTTTATCTTTCTTCAATTAAGCTACTTCTTTTTTGTCCTTGTTGTTGTTTAGTTTCTTTTCTTACGAGCTATCTTTGTTTGTAAAAGGGTTTCATTGTCCCTTCAAAACACATTTACCTGATAAAAAAATAATAGGTAAGTAGTCTAAATTAATTCTATTTGTATAAATACATTTTATTGGATTAGCTTAGACTAAGTTGAAAACAAGTTTTTTTTTTTAATTCATTTACAATATTTCTCATATTGAGAACATTTTAAAATATTTTCTATTTTTTCTCATAACATTTGTATTCTTTCTTAAAATCTTATTAAAATATAGATAATAATGAAATTAAATTACTCTATAGTGTTTATTATACGATATAATATGTTTTCCTTTTCTTACTTTGATATCCAGTAATGAGTTTTAGAATTTGATTCAGTATAATTAAAGTTTTCCTAATGAAATCAAAAGACATGCATTAAATAAAAATCAAATTTTATATTTTAAAAAATATATATACTTAATGTTTTTAAGTCATTCTCTATGCTACAAAGCATGTTAAGTTTGTCAAAGCACATTGATGGCCCATGCTTTCTACAATGAATAGAGAATATGATAACAATGATGTCGTCAAAGGGTTGGTTGAGAGCAGAGGAAATTGTCTTGTTGTAGGGCCAAATTCATTTATTTGTGAAACATGCAATGTCTAGAAAATTTTCATTCATTGATTGTTAATTATGAAACTATCCAAGGCTTCAATGAAGTGATATTCATAATGCATATTATAGTGATTATGAAATTTCTCTAAAAATTGATTTTGCTGAAGATTTTTTTCCTTTTATTATTAATGTGAAACTTGTAATTAATATTCTAATAAAAATTAGAATTCCTCAGTAAATGGTGACTGTACAAATCATTTTTTTAAATAATTTGACATACTTACTAATGATTATTCATTACTTATTAATAATTATTGTGAGTATACACACACACAAATGTGTGTGTGTGTGTGTGTGTGTATCTATATGTATATGTATATATGTACATGTATATGCATATATGTATGTATGTATATACATACATACATACATATATATATATAGCATTTTTAGGAACAATATTGATTATTTAATTGTATGTTTATAGTTTTTTGTATTTAGATTTTGATTGTTCATATTGCAATAATATTGATTGTTCAAATGTATATTTATTAGAACTTTTATATTTATTATTTGATTGTTTACATTGCATTTTAAATATGAAAAATTATCAACGTTTGGTCTTTTGCAATTCATTAAGAGGAGGTTTGTAAATATATTTCATATAGAATATTTTTTATCTAATTGTGAAATAAAGGTGTATACAATTTGTAACCAAAAAAACAAAATATAGACATTTTATGACTTTGACAGTAAAAACTTATTATTCTTAATATTGAATTTTATTTTTTTTAAATTGACACATTTTACCTAGTAATATTATGGAACCATGAGGAATGTAGGATTTGTAATAGGAGAGGATGTTTTAGTAGTTTTATAAAAAAAAAATTTAAAATAGAATGGAATAGAATAGAAATAGAAATAGAAATAGCCTGAAAGTTATGTTTTCTATGAATAATTTTTTATTTTTTATTATTTCTAGAATATTTAGAATCTTCTTTATAAATAGAAGATCTATTTATTTATTATGTACGAAATTTAAAAAAAAAAAAAAAATTTGTTATATCTATCAAACTAACAATTTTCTTAAATTTCTGACCTTAAATTTTAAATCTATATAGACTTTTAAAAAAATCATTTCTCTACCATATTTTACCAGTTGCTTCGAAAAAAATTGGTTTGAAAATGCTTACAAAGTAGATGTTTCCACGTGAACATATCCCAATATGTTCTCTCTTGTGATCAATGTCTACCCATGTAATTTTCCCTTCATATTATCTACGTGACCAAGACTTTTCATTGAAATCGAAGTCTCTTCTATAGCTAATTTAAAGGAATCCTCCCTTTCTAGTAGATACAATCCCTGCGTCTTTATTCATCCCCTCCTTTTGGGTTACTCATCACAATGAGCATCACCATTCCCATCGCCATGCTCGCAACATTGCTCCTCTTCTTCCTATCCACTACAGCAAGTGGCAATGAAAGAAAATCACACATTGTCCATATGTTGAAATCCATGAAACCCCCGCACTTTATTTTGCACGAGCACTGGTACCATTCAATCCTCACCCAGGTCACTTCCAATGCCTCCAAATCAGATCCAGGTCTCCTCTTATACACCCATGACACACTCCTCCATGGCTTTGTAGCCAAACTCACCAGTGCGATGGTTGCAGCTTTGGAGAGTGTTAATGGCTATCTCACAGTGATTCCATCAGCTCTGAATCAACCTCATACCACATGCTCGCCTCACTTTCTCAGCCTTGCCGATAATAGAGGCTTATGGTCGAAGGACTTGATTCGGGGAGAGGATGTGATAGTGGGCGTGGTGGACACGGGAATATGACCTGAGAGTCAGAGCTTCCATGACGAGGGTCTCAGCGTCGTTCCCTCCAGATGGAATTGCGAGTGTGAAAGTGGAGACCGATTCGATTCATCCATGTGCATTAGAAAACTCATCAGAGCAAGATTCAATTTTTTTGGTGGGCTGGAAGTCGCACGTTGGTAAGGATTTCATATCAGCAAGAGAAAGCGATGGCCACGACACATATACTGCTTCTATTGGTGTGGGTTCTAACATAAGAGGAGCGAACTATAAAAATGGGTTTGGCAACAGAACAGCCATGGGGATGGCACCAGCAGCGAGAGTGGCAGTGTACAAGGCTTATTGGGGAGTGGAAGTCAGCTGCGATGAGAGCGACATAGCTGCTACCATGGAAAAGGCCATCCAAGATGGTGTTGACATTATTTCTATTTCGATTGGCTTCCTATTGGAGAAATCATTTTACGCGGAGAAGGGTGTCTTTGTTTTCGCCTCTGCTGGAAACTCTAGGCCTTTCTCAGCTTCTCTTACAAATGCGGCACTGTGGATAACCACCGTGGGCTCTAGCAGTATAGACAGAGAGTTTCTCTCTCTCGTGAAACTCGGGAATGGTCAGCTATTGAAAGGATCCTTGCTTTATAGATGAGACGGGACTCAAAATCTGCCTCTCATCTACAATTATTGCACCGACCTTGGTGTCGATACGCACATTTTCAAGGATAAAGTTGTCATGTGCATTTCCAATGAGAATTCCACGAAAATGACCAGGCTTCTCAAGGACGTTGGAATGGCGGGAATGATATATGTGAACTCCAAATTATTCGAAGGCAAAGATCAACAAGTACACAGAAATAAAACTTATTTCATTGCCTTTCTATCTTATTGAAATACATTACATTAAGCATCTATTTATAGAGGTTTGAGAACTTTCTAAAATACAAACCAAACTTATTACACATGTTATAATATATTATAATATTGCATATAATTAAATATGAGCAGCTATGTAAAGTGGTTGGAACGATTGGTACGGCACACTGTCTACTATGGTGAGAAGTGAGCAATTACTCTGGACAGTGGGTGGTTGCCAAAAATTATTACCACCAACACTCCCCCTTATTTGTTTTCATTAACAAATTTTGCATCAGTAATACCCAATTTCTCTCACAAATATTCATAGTTACTCTTTGGTAATGCCTTAGTGAAAATATTTGCCAATTGATCTTCAGATTTGCAGAACATTAGGTAGATTTCTCCATTGTTGACCAATTCTCTAATGAAGTGGTACCTTCTATCAATATGTTTGCTCCTCTTATAAAATACATGATTCTTAGATAATGTTATTTCTGATTTGTTATCACAAAGAATTGGTATTGGTTCATCCTAATGATGGTGAGGATTGAACAAAATTTGATGCATCCATACTGCTTGACATGCTATGGAAGTGGCAGCTACATATTTTGCTTCAGCTGATGAGACCGTTACTAAAGGTTGCTTCTTTGATGCCCATGACACGACTCCTGATCCAAGGTGAAAGATATATCTGGAAGTGCTCTCCCTGTCATCAATGCTACCTGCAAAATCACTGTCAGTATAACCAATCAAACCAAAATTGTTAGATTTGGAATATAGGATTCCATATCCCATTGTTCCTACAATATGTCTCAATATCCTTTTTCCAACTTGCCAATGAGAATTTTGTGGTGACTCCATGAACCTTGAGATCAAACTGACACCATACATGATGTCTGGCCTTATAACTATCATATACATTAAACTTCCAACAAGTCTTTTAAACATAGTTGGATCAACATTTGAGCCCTTCTCTTCCTTGCTAAGCTTTGTTCCTGTTGCAACTAGAGTTGATGTTGGATTATAATTCATCATTTTAAACCTCTTCAAAACATCCTTTATATACTTGGATTGACAAATGAAGATACATTTGTCACATTGAATAACTTCAATACCTAAGAAATATCTCATCAACCCCAAATCTATCATTTCAAATTCTTTCATCATTTATGACTTGAACATGTCTATTGATAGATTTCTAGTGAATATAAATTCATCAACATACAAACATACAATCAAAACCTAACCTTCCTTATTAGTCTTGATATACAATGTGGGCTCATTGTTACTTCTATTGAATTGATTACTTATCATGTATGAATCAATCCACTTATACCAAGCCCTAGGAGCTTGTTTCAAACCATAAAGTGCCTTGTTTAGTTTATATATCTTGTTTTCATGCTCACAAACCTCATAACTAGGTGGTTGTTTAACATATACCTCTTTATCAAGAAGACAATTCAAAAAAGTTGATTTTACATCCATTTGATACACTTTCCAATCATTTTTTGCAGCTATTGCTAAAATAGTTTGAACTTTGTCAAGTCTAGCAATTGGAGAAAATGTTTCATTATAGTCAACTCCATATTGTTGTGAACAACCTTTAGCAACTAGTCTTTCCTTATGCTTAACAATTTCACCTTTTGCATAAAATTTAGCTTTGTAGACCCATTTGACTCCTATACATTCTTTTCCTATAGGTAAATCCATTAATTCCCATATTTTATTTCTTGCAATAGAGTCAATTTCTTCATCCATTGCCTTGATCCATTCATCTTCTTTAATTGTTTCATCAAAATACAATTGATCACAAGAAAATAAAGCAAACTTTGAGTAAATGTCTCATTCTTTTCTTCTTGATCATATATCTCTTTTAAGATTCTTGTCTTCTTACCTTTGTAACTTGGTCTTGAGAATTTAGAATCTATTCATCACTTACATTTGAACTTGGAAGTGAGGCTCCTTGCACAAAGTTCCTTGGTGGAGTACTGGATGGTGATTGAGTCCCGTGTTCCTTCAATTCATCATCACTTTGTAATATTGGCGCTCCTCTTGTGACTTTTTTTTTATCATTTTCATGTCATGAATCTTCTTCTTCAAATTTAGCATCCCTACTAATGATCAATTTCTTTGAAATAGGGTTATACAATCTATAAGCTTTTGATTCTTCACTATAACCAATAAAGATACATTTTTCACTTTTATTATCCAATTTCCTTCTCAATTCAAATGGCACTAATGAATAAGTAACACATCCAAAAACTCTAAAATGGGATACATTATGTTTCTTACCATTCCATGCATCTTGTGGAATTGTGTTCTTAACACTCTTTGTAGGACTCCTATTCAAGATGTATACAACACATGCTACTACTTCTGCCCAAAACTCATTGGATAAATTTTTGGCCTTCAACATACTCCTTGCCATTTCCATTATGGTTATGTTCTTCCTCTTTGCAACACCATTTTGTTGTGGTGTGTACCTTGTGGTAAACTGCTTCTTAATTCCCTGAAATCTACAAAATTCTAGAAACTTGTTAGAACTGAATTCACCACCTCTATCAGATCGTAATACCTTGATGTAGAGACCACTTTGTTTTTCAACCAAAGTTTTAAACTCCTTGAACTTTTCAAAAGCTTCACTCTTTTGTTTGAGAAATTATATCCAAGTCTTCCTACTAAAATTATCAATAAATGTTAGGAAATATATACTTCCTCCTAAAGATGGAGTTTGCATAAGTCCATATATATTAGTGTGAACTAATTCCAATGGTGCTCTTGATCTATATGAACCTCCTACAGGGATGCTTTCTCTATGTTGTTTTGCCAATATACAACTTTCACATGAACTTGGTAGTTGCACTATTTGAGGCAATCCTTTGACCATATGTTTCTTTTATAACAAGCTTAAAGCATCAAAATGAAGATGACCATAGCTCAAATGCCACAGCCATGACTAATCTAAGTATATTGTTTTGAAACTAACTTCTTTTCCTCCTTGAATGCAATGAATCTGGAGAGGGAACATTCAATTTTGTGTCATGTTGACCCTTGCAATTAACCTACCACTAGGATTTCTATCCAAGATTGTGCAAACATCATTATCAAAAGAAACTTTGTAACCCTTTTGTACTAGTTGACCAACACTCATGAGATTGTGTTTTAATCTAGGCACAAAATACACATCACGAATATATATTTTTCCTCCATTTTTTGTCAAGAAATTTATCACACCTTTTCCCATTACAAAAAATTTACTATCATTTCCTAGCTTTACTTCAGATTTTATAGAATCATCCAAGCTAGCAAACAAATCTTTATTTCTAGTCATATGGTTACTACATCTAGTATCTAGGAACCATATATCGCTAGAACTTTCTTGAGCAACATTACAAGTTATAAATAAACTTTCTAAATTGTTATCAGATACATCTAAGTAATTAGCACCATTCTTTTCACTCTCCTCTTGTTTCTTTCTACATTCACTTGCAATATGCCCAAATCTATTACAATAATGACACTGAATTCAAGATTTATCAAACCTTAATGATGGTTGTTGGAATGAACTTCTGCCACATCCTCTATTTGAACTTTGAATGGATTGATTTGTTTTGTCTTCTTGATTTGGACTTCCACATCCATCTATGCTTCTACCTCTTCCTCTTCCTCTGTAGTCTGATCTTCCTCTTCCTCTGCCAAAAGATACCTATGATCTAAAAGCATTATCTGAAAGAGAGTTATTATTTATGTTCTCTCTTGATTCATGAGATAAAAGTGAACCCATTAACTCATCAATAGAGAGTATTGTCAAATCTTTAGATTCTTCAATGGCAACAACAATGGCATCAAATTTTCTAGGCAAACAAGAAAGTATCTTTTCAACAACTTTTTGATTTGTCAAATCATCACCATATGATCTAACTTGATTAACCACATTCATTACTTGATTTAGAAATTGATCAATTGAGTCTGAATGCTTCATACACAAATTTTCAAAATCATGCCTTAAATTTTGCAATTTAGCAATCTTAACTTTTGATGTCCCTTGATATGCTATTTCTAAAATATCCCATGCAATTTTAGACTTTTTAGCTACAAAAACCTTAGGGAAAATTGATTCATCTAAAGATTGTTGAATTAGAAACAATGCTTTAGCATCCTTTTTCATGTTATCTTGTAATTTATCTTTTTCATCTTGTGATAATATAGACTCATCTTGTGGTTCATTAAAACCCTTTTCAGTAAGATCCCATATGCTTTGAGAACAAAATAATGTTTTCATTTTTATAGCTCAACATTCATAATTTTTACTAGAAAATATTGAAATTTGTGGTTGAGCTATACTACTTCCTAAAGCCATATTAATACACATAGTTACAATTGCACTTGAAAATTTTTAACTTTGCTTTACAAAGAAAATCCAGCAAACAAATCTAAGCCAACGACATAAAGCTCAAACAAACAACAATATAATACTTATTTTCCCCTTTTAACAATCTTTTTTCTCATTAGACTTCACTCTATGAAATCAGCTCATTTCCTTCTCTCAAACATTAAACCAACATCTTTTCTTCTCTAGATCTTCACAACCACTAATCTTCAACTTTAGAAGCTTATGATTTGTAATAAAGAAAACATTAGAAGCTCCATTCACTGCCACAACAGTTATACATATCAACATATATTACTTTTCTTCCTAAGCCCAACTCTTTAGCTTTGATACCAATTTGAAGGCAAAGATAAACAAATGCACAGAAATAAATCTTATTTCATTGCCTTTCCACCTTGCTGAAATACATTACATTAAGCCTCTATGTATAGAGGTCTGAGAACTCTCTACAATACAAACCAAACTTATTACACATGTTATAATATATTATAATATTGCATATAATTAAATATGGGAGGCTATGTAAAGTAGTTGGAACAGCTGGGATGGTGCACTATCTACTATGGTGGGAGGTGAGCAATTACTCTGGATGGTGGGTGGTTGCCATAAATTAATCCCACCAATAGGTATTGCAGATGTGCCTTTCAATCAACAATTATTGCCCACCACCAGTGTGAGCTTTTCAGTAGGGGAAAAGCTAAAGTCCTATGTGAACACCATGGTGGTGTCTATGGCTAGAATCAATCCCATGGGATTGATGGTGATGGGAAAAGTAATTGCTACCATCATCGACGTGTTTTCTTTATGAGGTATAAGTGCATTATATCCAGACATTCTTAAGCTAGATCTAGTTGTGCTAGGTGTCAATATCTTGGCTGCATGGAAGGAGGGTAGATTGATCATAGCATCTGGGAGCTCATCGTTGCGCCCCCATGTTAGTGGCATTGTAATGATCATATGAGTCATGCATTTGACATGGAGTCCCACAGCAATCAAATCGGCTCTGTTGACGATGGCCTCCATGATGGACAACACAAAGTAGCCCATCAAAGATGTGCTCACCTTGTGAGCCGCAGACCCATTTGCAATGGGTGTATGTCAATTAAATTTGAGGGTGGCCCTAGAGCCTGGGTTGGTCTATGATATGGAGCCTTGAGACTAAATTAATTAACTTCAAAATCAAAAATCAAGAAGAATATTTTTCATTTTTGTATTCACATAAAACTATATAGGTACATATATAGCTATGTGCCATATGCATACAACTACAGGAAAGGAAAGACTCAATTTAGGAAAGAATCAATCCAATATTAGAAACAATCCAATATTGCAACACACCCCCTCAAGTTGGTGCGTAGATATCCCACATGCCCAAGTTGCCTAAAAACTTTGAGAATACTTGACTTGAAATTGCTTTAGTAAGAATATCGGCCAACTGATCCTAAGATTGAATCTTAGGCACTCCACAATCTTCTCATCCAACTTCTCATTAATAAAGAATATGTCTACCTCCACATGCTTTGTATGATCATGTTGAACCAAATTATGAGCACTAACACATGTTGCTTTATTGTCACAATATAGTTGAATTGGTCGCCTAGGTGGACAGCCCAAGTCTCTCAAGAGAAGTTTTAGCCATAGGGCTTTACAAACTCCAAGTGTCATACCTCTAAATTCTACCTCTGCACTTGATTGTGCAACAACATTCTATTTTTTTCTTCTTGATGTAACGAGATTACTTCCTAGAAAGCTGAAATAACTTGAAGTAGAATACCTATCATCTACTACTCCAACCTAGTCAACATCAATATTTGCATCCTCACTTTGATAATCCTAATTTTTAGTGAATAAAATTCCTTTTCCGGGAGTAGGCTTCACATACCTAAAAATGCGCATAACTGCATTCATATGTTTCTCTCTAGGATTATGCATAAACTAGCTAACAATACTTAATGCATAGGCAAGGTTTGGCCTTGTGTGTGCTAAGTACATCAATCTTCCTATGAATCTATGGTATCTTCCTTTATCAACTAGTACTCAATTATACTCAATACATAACTTCAGTCCTTCTTGAACTAGTGTACCATCAAGTTGAAATGCTAACATATCAGTTTCCCATAACAAGTCTAAGGCATACTTTCTTTGAGACAAAAAGATCCCTTTATCAGATCGAGACACTTTGATCCTAAGGAAATATTTCAAGGGATGGAGGTCTTTCATTTTGAATTTTCTAAACAAGTAATCATGTAGAGCCCTCCTTTCTTCAAGATTATTTGTTGTAACTATCATGTCATCCACATACACAATAAGTGTAGTAATCTTACCCTGTTGATTCTTTAAGAATAAAATGTGGTTTGAATTTCTTTGACAGTAACCAAAGGCTTTCATTGACTTTGTGAATCTTCCAAACCATGCCCTTAGAGATTGTTTCAATCCATATAGTGACTTCTTTAATCAGCACACCTTCAGACTATGTATTTGTGTACAGATGTTAATTCCCAAAAGTAAATCTATCCAAAAGCAATCAAAGAGCAATAGGCGGTACACTTAATGCTTTAACTAATGTGAGGTGAGTCCAAAGATGTGGAACATTTAACCCCTCACACAAGCCAACACGAGTCCACAACTCAGAAACTAGTGAGTTCTAGAAAGCACAAAAGGGTTGCCTTGTGGAGCATATAACTCTTCTTTCCTATAGACCCCTCCCCTTTAACATGGTGCTAATCTTATAACCACAGGGTGAAACGAGGGGCCGGCAAATTAGCGAGTCCAATAACCCAAGATAGCTAATTAGATGTATCACTAGTAACTAAGCCTGCTAGATGAAACTAATAGAGATCACAACCTAGTATCGAATTATGCATGTTTTGTAAAATGAGAACATGGAAGGAAATACAAACAAGCTTGACATGAGAGATGTTCATTTTAGGTCCAAATGAAGTGTTATCAGTCAAAGAGAATTACCTGGTAATCCTCACAATGCGCTTAGTAGATGTTTTACCTATTTTTAGTAACTTTATCACGCTTTTCCAATTGTCTTGCAAACCACTGTTATGTTGTTCCAAAAAATTAGAAAACACAAAAAAATCAAAAACAGTGAGCAGTTAGCAGAAAAACTAGAAAACACAAAAATCAATGAAGATAAATAGCCTTTGTCAGGAGAGTCTTGCACGAAATTCTTGACAGTCCATGCGAAGAATTTTTTTTACCCGCGCAAAAATTCTAATACGGCCCGCGTGAAGAAACAGGTGTCGCACGAAGTTTCGTGCACTTAGGCACTTTCTCACACGATACAAAAAGAATATTCGTGTGAAGATTCTAGATCCTCGCACGAAAATGAACAGTCTCACGCGAAGATTCCCAAATCTGTACGAAATAGTACAGATAGAGAAAAAAAAATGATTTAAAAAATGTAGAAAGAAGCCAAAAAAATTGATTTTTTCGAGCCCCACGGTGGGTGCCAGAAATGTATGTGTGAATATGTGGCCTATGCTAACACACACACTTCAACATGGTCCTTATTTGCAGATTCATCCTAGAATGAACATTGGATTGTTCATTTGAAAATCAGCTAGCAAGGTGACCTGTTGCCTTCTATCTAAAGGGAATTGCTTGTTAGATATCCTCAGATTTGAGCTGTTAAGCAACCAGACCCTCTAAGAATGAAGGATTTAAAATAAAATGCAACTAATCTATATGAGAATGCAGATTAATCTAGAATGAAGTATGCACGTTTAATCTAAGAACATGTAAAAGAAAACTATGCTAAAATGTATGCATATTATGCTAAATGAGATTAAACTAAAAAATGAATATCTTATGAAAATAATGAGCTCAAACGAATGCACAATCCAGCAGTAATTCAATGCAAATTCTCATTCAACCTCCTCTTGAAATGAAGAGAGGAGGGTCTCTTATATAGATTTTCCTGAAAACCTCCGACGATTGAGATTGATTTCAATCAACGGTCAGGATTGAAGATGAAGTTCAGTCATAAAGGAAGATTCCCAAATTAGAGGAAGTTAACTGATTTCTTTTGAGTAGAATAAGGAGTTAATTGATTTAATTCCTTTTTGATCAACAGTGAACTGGGAATTTCCTTTTTTGAATTGAAGAGAGATCTTGGTGAGATATTTAATTTAATAAAATGAGATATAGTCTCATAATTACCTTTTCTATTTAATTAAATAATTCTATTTAATTAATTAGAGACACTTTTCTTATTTAACTAAATAACTTCATTTAATTAATTAGGAATGGCTTCCCATTTAATTAAATAACTTTTCTTAATTAATTAGAAGTAAGTTTTCCATTTAATTAAATAATTAAAATAAGCACATTTATTAAATTAAATAAGTTTAATTTCATAGTACATTAGCCTTAGGATATAATTTAATTTAATTAAAGTATAAATACTTAGTAATTAAATTAAATATTAATCAATAGGTTTAATGTGACTAATATGAGTAAATACTATAGGAGTTAAATAATAAGCATGATGAATGTAGATTAGGGTTATTTGCATCTGATAATTAAGTCAAGTAGCGAGTAGCTGAATAAGAATTTGTCTAATGGAATAGGACTTTAGGATTGGTCAGAAATAGACCAGAATTGCTATCATGACAATGAGCCAATTTTGGGGTATTACATTTTGCCCCTCTTTGAATGAATGTGCGAGCAGCACATTCAATTCAAAGAAAATCAGAAAGTATGATGTGAAGATGAGATTGGTTTCGAAGTTGATGACACGGAGACCAATTGATAAGCTTTTAAGGACTATCTCTAGAACAGAGCTTAATCCCAAGGAATCCAAGTAAAGCACCTAGATACCTAAGATTGGTAGCATTTAAAAGATTATCTCCAGAATGGAGTGTAATCTTTAAGGATCCAAATAGAACATCTAGATACCTAAAATTGATAGCATTTAGAAGATTATCTCCAGAACGGAGCTTAACCTTCAAGGATCCAGATAGAACACCTAGATACCCGAGATTGATAAAAGATAACAAGGTCCAATCATGAGTCGTAGAATCATCCCCAAAACGAGGCTTGATCCTCAGGAGAAGGGGTTTAGACTGTCCCAATACCTGTCCATCGAACTTTGAGAAGATTTTTTATAAGGTTGATCAATTGATGAAAAGATAAGATAGATGGCAAAGATGCCAGATAGAAGGGAACAAGATGCCCTGAGTGATGAGATGCCCCAAGTGATGAGGACATAAGATGGGAACGAGATGGTCCAAGCAATAAGTATTCAATGATGTAATCATCCTACCCCCTCGGCAGTGAAATTGAAAGATGACACACTAGAAATAGATGTGAAGTAATATAGCAATACATACGGAAGAAATCCGAGTTGTAGCAGAATGTAGAAGAGATCAGAATGATCTGAAGAAAAGAGAAGAGTTGATTTGAAATTATTGCGAAGTCACAAAGACCGAGTTTGACCAAAAGTTGATTAGATTTAGTCATGGTTGACTTGAGTTGACTATTTAGAAAATATGAAGAATGTAGAGATGAAAGGATGCCAAGAATCACAAAGTATCAGAAAGATTTGGGCTGCACAAGTGTTCAATCACGTTAGTCCCCAAAATTTTAAAATGCATTTCTGAGGCTCTTAGGTGTGTTAGATTTCGAATTCAATCCTGAAAATGGATCCAAAATGGTCCAATTAGCCAAGGGTATGATTTTTGTGCAAATCTGAGCACTTTGAAAAATTTGGTCAACAGCTATATAAGGGCCCAAGGGGACATTTTCAATTCATTTGTGCTTTTTGTCTTCTATTGATTTGAGCTCTGAGAGAGACATGGCAGTTAGCTTGAGACATCATCAATTTGAGCACTCCAGACGTCATAGTCGCCTAGCAAACTACGGACCACCGGTGAGTCATCGATTCCCCTCCTTTGCACTTTCACTTTCTTGTATTTTGAGGTCATTTATTGCACTTTTTAGCATGTTTTTAGGGGGTCTAATCTCTCTTCGCGCGAGACCTATCGGCTTTCGCGCAAAGAAACAAGGTGCATTGTTTCTTCACACGCGGCAGGGAGAATCTTCATACAAGAAGCATTAGATTTCATGCGAAAGATGAGTTTTTTCGCATGAAGGTAGTTCTTTTTCCACGTGACTATGTAATTCTTTGCACAATGATGTAATTCTTGCACGATGATGTAATTCTTTGCACGAGATTGGATTTCTTCATGCGAGGCTTTGAGAACTTCGCGTGAAATTCCATGACAATCAAGCTTAAAAGTTTCAATTTTGTGATCAAAAAATTGCATTTTATTTTGTTTTGATGCATCATTTTGACTTGATACTAATTGGCACTTTTGTTGTTTCTTGTTGTGCGTGTAGGAGGTCTTTGATGACATTGCATTCAGATCACATTACCCACCATATGGGGAGTTATTACGGAGTCTTGATGATGCAGATCAGGCACACATTGCTTGATTAGGTTTTTCTTCTTTGTTCCGAATTCCAGCTGTGATGGTGAATCACTGTTAGATTGTGGTGACTGATCAGGAAAGTACTGTACATACTTCATAAATAGTGGGGTTCGGGGCATCGCCCCGAAAATTTTTTTTTTGGAAGTAGCCGACATCGACATGGTAGCCGACATATTATGGCCGACATATGGCCGACATGTTATAACCCTAAAACGGTTTAATACTTGTATAAAAAGGGCTTAGGGTTGGGTATTTTTGAGATGTGGTGATACGAAATTGGTTCTTGCGGCGGTATTGAGCTGTAAGGGATTACGGATTGT
The DNA here is from genome assembly GCA_028749045.1 of Cupressus sempervirens. Classification (NCBI taxonomy): domain Eukaryota; kingdom Viridiplantae; phylum Streptophyta; class Pinopsida; order Cupressales; family Cupressaceae; genus Cupressus; species Cupressus sempervirens. Next base: position 380,074,153 of record CM053789.1, read on the forward strand.
AATCAGGTTGTAATCACTGGATTGTAATAAGATCGGACTTGCTGTTTGGTGGACGTAGCCCAGGGATTGGGTGAACCACGTTAAATCTTGGTGCCTTGTGTTCATTTCTGTGTGTTCTATTATTTTTGTTATTGGTTATATTTGCATGTAGTTTTTATTTCTGTCCGTGGTTTATCCTAACAAGTGGTATCAGAGCCTAGTTGTTTCTCAGTTATCCTCTGCAGGAAAGTCTCACAGTTAAGTGGGAGTCTCACGGTTGAGTGGGAGCAATGGCAGATGATGGTAAGCTGAGGGTTGATAGGTTTAATGGGCAGAACTTCCAGTTATGGAAGATGCAAATGGAAGACTATTTATATCAGAAGGATTTGTGGAAGCCGTTGGAAGGAAAAGCCAAGAATCAGGGAACTATGTCAGAGGCTGAATGGGATCTTTTGGACAGAAAGGCACTTGGAAGCATTCGGTTATGCTTGGCACCATCGGTGGCATTTAATATTACAAAAGCAAAGACGACAGAAGATTTGATGAAAACCCTAGCGACACTGTATGAAAAGCCCTCCGCTTCAAATAAGGTATTTCTCATGAAGCGTTTATTTAATATGAAAATGGCAGAAGGTGGATCTGTTGCAGATCATTTAAATGACTTTAATACTATTACTAGTCAATTATCTTCTGTGGGTATCAATTTTGATGAAGAAATTAGGGCTCTCTTGATTTTGTGTTCTTTGCCTGAAAGCTGGAATGGCTTGGTAATGGCGGTGAGTAATTCTGTTCCTGGATCTAGTACCCTAAAATATGATGATGTGATCGGTGTTATTTTAAGTGAGGAAACTCGTAGAAAATCCTCAGGTGGATCTACATCAGGAAGTGCTTTAAATGCACAAAGCAGGGGCAGAACGACTGAAAGAGGAAGTAACTCTGGAAATCGTGGGAAATCAAGAGGAAAGTCAAAAGGGAGGAGGTCTCAATCGAGGGGACCAAATGATTGCTGGTACTGTGGGAAACCAAGGCACAAAAAGAAAGATTGCTAGACTCGAAAGAAAAATGAAGGAGATAAATCAGATGGAGACAAAGAGGCAAATGTGGTAAGTAACAAATCCGAAGAGGATGCTTTGCTTCTGTCTTTAGAGAGTGTTGATGATTCATGGGTTTTAGATTCTGGTGCTTCTTTTCATGCTACACCTCATAGAGGTTATTTCATTGATTATGTCCAAGGGGATTTTGGGCTTGTTTATTTGGGGGATAATGAACCCTGTCAGATTGTTGGAAAGGGAAAAATTAAGATTAAATTGCAGAATGGGAATCATTGGCTACTACATGAGGTAAGACATGTTCCAAAACTAAGTAGAAATTTAATTTCAGTAGGGCAACTCGGTGATGAGGGTTGTGTAGTTACTTTTAATGATAAAAATTGGAAGGTTTCAAAAGGTTCCCTTGTAGTAGCAAAAGGTGTGAAAGTAGGCACCTTATATCTTTGTACAGGTCATATTGTTCCTTCTACTTTGATTGTTTCAGAGAAAAATGAATATTCAGGAACAATTACTGCAGATGAGCAGGGAGAACAAATAGCTGCTGTGGATTCTGATACAGCGCTGTGGCACAATAGACTTGGGCACATGAGTGAGAAAGGTATGAAAGTACTTCATTCAAGGAAAGTTTTACCAGGTCTAAAATGTGTGAATATGGATTTCTGTGAAAGTTGTGTGTATGGAAAACAAAAGAGAGTGAGTTTTGTAAAGACAGGGAAGGAAAACAAAAAGGAGAAATTAGAACTTGTGCATACAGATGTATGGGGACCAGCTCAGGTATCTTCCCTTGGTGGCTCTCATTATTATGTTACATTTATTGATGACGCAACTAGAAAAGTATGGGTTTATTTCCTTAAACAGAAATCTGATGTATTTCAAACTTTTAAGAAATGGAAATGCTTGGTTGAAAATGAGACTGGTAAGAAATTAAAATGTCTCAGATCTGATAATGGTGGTGAGTATTGCAGTCATGAATTTGAAGATTATTGCTCCACTAATGGTATTCGTAGACAAAAAAACTGTTCCAAGGACTCCACAGGAAAATGGAGTGGTTGAACGCATGAACAGGACTATAATGGAGCGCGCAAGGAGCATGAGGTTGCATGCTGGGTTGCCCTTACACATGTGGGCGGAGGCTGTCAATACTGCAGTATATTTGATTAATAGAGGTCCCTCTACTCCTTTGGGCTGTGGTATTCCAGAGGAAGCATGGACTGGTAAGAAGGTGAGTTATTCTTTTCTCAAGACCTTCGGTTGTGAAGCTTTTGCTCATATAGACTCTGAAAATAGAACCAAGCTAGAAGCTAAATCAAAGAAATGTGTCTTTGTTGGATATGGCATTAATGAATTTGGTTATAGGCTTTGGGATTTTCAAAATCATAAAATTATAAGAAGTCGGGATGTCATATTCAATGAAAAAGTGTTGTACAAAGATCTGTTGCAGCAACATGAGAAGAAAGAAGATGATTATGTAGTGCTGGATGATACTCCAAAAGCTGATGTTCCAGCCATTCCTCATGATGTGCAACAACCGCAACAACAAATACCACATACACCAGTGAATGTTAGACGGTCAACAAGGCCAATTAGACCTCCACAAAGGTTTTCTCCCTCTTTGTATTCTATTTTACTTACTGATGCTGGTGAACCTGAAAGTTATGATGAAGCTGTGCAGGTGGATGCTAAGATTCAGTGGGAGTCTGCAATGAAAGATGAAATGGACTCTTTGCTGAAAAATAAGACATGGGATTTGTGCAAGTTGCCTGCAGGTAAAAAGGTTTTACAGAATAAATGGGTTTATAGGTTGAAAGAAGAGGAAGAAGGTAAGAAAAGATTTAAGGCCAGGTTAGTTGTAAAAGGATTTGCACAGAAAAAAGGAATTGATTTTGATGAAATATTTTCTCCTGTTGTTAAAATGACTTCTATTCGTACTGTTTTAAGTCTTGTGGCTACTGAAGATTTGCATTTAGAGCAGATGGATGTTAAAACAGCCTTTCTTCATGGTGATTTGGATGAAGAAATATATATGGCTCAGCCACAGGGTTTTGAGGTCAAAGGTAAGGAGAACTTAGTGTGCAAATTGAAGAAAAGTTTATATGGCCTGAAGCAAGCACCTCGGCAATGGTATCTGAAATTTGACAGTTTTATGCATGAGCATGGATATAATAGGTGTCATTCAGATTACTGTGTTTATTTTAAGAGGTTGGATGATGATAGTTACATTATTTTATGTTTATATGTTGATGATATGCTTATAGCTGGGTCTAACATGGATCATATTAAGGGGCTGAAACATCAATTAGCACATGCATTTGCTATGAAGGATTTGGGGGCAGCAAAACAAATCCTTGGTATGAAGATTTGCAGAGATAGGAAGAATCGAACATTGACGCTATCTCAAGCTGATTATGTTGAGAAGGTGTTGCAACGTTTCTCTATGGAGAATGCTAAAGCTGTCAGCACACCTTTACCTGGTCATTTGAAATTGACTAAGGAGATGTGTCCCAAGACACAGGAAGAGGAGGATAAGATGTCCAAGGTACCCTATGCTTCAGCTGTAGGAAGTTTGATGTATGCTATGGTATGCACTAGGCCAGATATTGCACATGCAGTGGGAGTTGTTAGCAGGTATATGAGTCATCCAGGTTTTGAGCATTGGAATGCTGTCAAGTGGATTCTCAGATATTTGAGAGGAACATCCAATAAGTGTTTACACTTTGGGGGCTCTACTACTGATTTACAGGGCTTTGTTGACTCAGATTTGGCTGGGGATATTGATACCAGGCGGAGTACTACAGGTTATGTCTTTACTGTTGGTGGGGCAGCCGTGAGCTGGGTTTCTAGGCTACAGAAGATTAATGCTCTCTCCACTACAGAGGCAGAGTATGTTGCTGCTACAGAGGCCGCCAAAGAGATGATATGGCTTCAGTTCTTCTTGGAAGAATTGGGACATCCTCAGAAGGATAATTTTTTGTTCACAGATAGTCAGAGTGCCATTCATCTTGCTAAGAATTCAGCTCTGCATTCTAAGACCAAACACATACAGTTGTGGTACCATTTCATTCGGTCAGTTTTGGAGGATGGACAGTTAAAGCTGGAGAAGATACATACCAATGAAAATCCAGCAGATATGTTGACAAAGGTTGTCACAAGGGAAGAAGTTGAACTCCTCTTCAGCTTCAGTTGGTCTTTTAGACTAAATGTGAATAAAAGAACAACAGAGTCCAGGGTGGTTTGATCCAGTGGGAGCCCCATGCGGTAGTTGTATTGCTACAGGATCAGTCTCCAAGTGGGAGATTGTTGTTTAGTGTGGAGCCTGATCAGTCCCCAAGTGGGAGATTGTTAGATTGTGGTGACTGATCAGGAAAGTACTGTACATACTTCATAAATAGTGGGGTTCGGGGCATCGCCCCGAAAATTTTTTTTTTGGAAGTAGCCGACATCGACATGGTAGCCGACATATTATGGCCGACATATGGCCGACATGTTATAACCCTAAAACGGTTTAATACTTGTATTAAAAGGGCTTAGGGTTGGGTATTTTTGAGATGTGGTGATACGAAATTGGTTCTTGCGGCGGTATTGAGCTGTAAGGGATTACGGATTGTAATCAAGTTGTAATCACTGGATTGTAATAAGATCGGACTTGCTGTTTGGTGGACGTAGCCCAGGGATTGGGTGAACCACGTTAAATCTTGGTGCCTTGTGTTCATTTCTGTGTGTTCTATTATTTTTGTTATTGGTTATATTTGCATGTAGTTTTTATTTCTGTCCGTGGTTTATCCTAACAATCACGACCTTCTTACTGCATTGGTAGAGTGTTTCCATTCGGAGATGAACACATTCCACTTGCCGATGGGTGAGATGACCATCACACCAAAGGACATATGGAGGATCTTATGGATTCCCTTTCACGGTGCCTAGGTCATCTATGATACAGTGCCCTGAGTAGGGACAAAGGCACTATCCATTATTTTCTAGAGGGAGCTACCAAGAGGCAAGGCTATCACCTAGGATGAGTTGATGCACACTTAAGAACCCACGCACAAGCTAGCATTGATGCTAGTTATATTTTTGAGCTGCTTCTTATGTCCCAATAGAGGACAGCATGGTTTGGAGTGTGGGTGGGGTACCATACTTCGCAAGATGCTAGAGACACCAGAGATCTTTGTGTGGGGTCAGTGCATGTTGGCTCACCTATTTCATGAGATGCACGAGGTCGTCTTTCACAAGAAGAAGACCATGGTAGCCAGAGTATATGTGTTACAGATCTGGGCCTAGGAGCATCTTCCCATATGTAGGCTAATTTTTGAGGATGGTCGAGAGCCCATGGAGCCCTATATTTGCAGATATCAAGGGCATATTACCCATGCCCACCTAAGTAAGATAGAGTAGTGGAGGATACGTCTTGATGACCTGGTGTCTATTGTACCTCGACCCTGGTGAGAGACAGAGGACTGGGATGATGCCCCTAGAGAGTTACCATGGATGTTTAGTTCTAGACCTTTGGCAGGCAAGACAACATCTGTCATTGAGAGATTTGTGATATCACGAGTGTGGCGGTAGTATGGCCGACCATAGGACATTTCTACTGAGTACTGCGCCTATGCCAAATTGCAAAAGGATGTTGAGTGGGGTTGGCCAGCACGGATGGATCCAGGGCGATCCATGAAAGACATTCGCAGCTTAGCTGCAGTTCAGTGGGACTACCTGCCAGAGGTAGTAGATGTCGGGATGACGCCTGCATATTAGGCATTTTTTATTAGCCATCTGTTCCCACATTTTATAGATCTAGTGGGGATGGCAGGGAAGGTAGAGAGACAGGTACCCCAATAGCAGCAAGCATAGCCACAACTGCCAATTCAGCCACAGCAGCAGTCACGGGTCCGACACTAGGTTTAGCAGATGCAAATTCCCCCACGTCAGATGGGATCAGACCCAGGTGCTAGGGGCAGTGGGACGAGGCACAATCGACGTTGCAAGCAAAGGACAGAGGAGGAGGCCCCTCAGCAAGAGGCTCCACAGCAACACGTGCCACCATGGCAGGAGGCGCCACCACAGCAGCAGGCACCAGAGATGTTAGATGAGGATATGCCAGATCAGCCGATAGGTGGGGTACAGGATGCGGTATGGCAGTATCGAGAGTGGGTTCGTCAGGCCACCCAACAGTTGGGGGACCTGCAGATTGCAGTGGCAGTTCGGGATGCGTAGCTGGTGGAGTGACAGCAAGATACAGATCTTTGGAGAGAGCGCACCAAGACTAAAGAATGGAGATTGGAGCAGGCACAGGATGAGATCCAATTTCAGTCAGCTCAGGAAGCATATTACTATGCTGCATATACCAACACAATACCAAATGAGACACTCCAAGTGCAGCGCTTTTCTCCATATGCACAAGAGCCTGGGGGCGCACGACCTCCTGTCAGGCCAGATATGCCACCACTGCTTCTGCCACCTGCTGCCCCTACTCCTCTTGGAGGCGAGGGTACGAGACAGAGTTAGATGCTCTATGGCTAACCTCTGATTTTGATCTCTGGCTATGTATCGACCGGTGTGCCAGCACCACATGTATCATTTTTAATTGATTGCACTCGAGTAGTGCCCATTTTTGTACAAACCCATTCTTTTGATATATATATATATATATGCGAGATCTTGAGCCGAGTAGTCCTGTGTACATGTCATTGTCTATTTTGCTTTACTTTGATGTACATGAGATGTATGTTGTACTTAGATAGAATGTATATGTATGGACTGACATCTCATGTAGTGTTGCGTGTTTTTGCTTGACAATGACAAGTATTCCATTAAGGAGCGTGAATCGACAAACCAAATGCTTGTGTAGCTATGGAGGAATCTGATACATGTGGAGATGCTCCCCAAACCTTCATTACAAAGGATAGGAAAATAATGAATTGAATATGTGTGCTTATGCAAATGAAGTATGTAATGCAAGACTATATTAAATGCAACCCTAGGTCTGGTTACCAAGCCTTGATATTTAATCATCACCAGATATAAAACAATGCACGTAGGTCATACAATTCCCACTGACATTGCAATCATGGAAGTATGAATATAACATACATTATTGGTTTGTCAAGATTAAATGTAAGCATTCAAGGCACAAGAAGCTAGAATGACCAGAACATTTGTCCCTTTTAATGTAGCAAGTTAACATAAGCATCAGAGCATAAACGCTAGGATGACCTTAATGTTTCTTGCATGACAAGCACACTAAACACACGGGAGATCCCTCTTATGCTAAGTATTTAGTATTCATTCTGTTTGCAACGACCCTTGCGTTCGTAACCTGAGATAGAAGTGCACTAGATATACTCGCAGTGACCCATACGTCACTTAGCAGGACGAGTATCAATATTTACTGTAGCATGAAGAGTTTACTCCAACAAACAAGGAGAAGAACCAACGTTATTGGAGTATTCATATAAAAGGAGTTGAGGTACACACAACCATCCAATACGAGATGGAGGCTCTTATAGTGGACACCCCTCTTATAGGGATAAATCAACTTATTGGAACTAAATCGCAAACAGAAAGCAAATAAAAGATCATGCCCCCAGTCATTACTTCTCTAGTCGAAGATGACATCATCGAATTGCTCGAGGGGATATGATAAAGAAAAACAAAGCAAACAAAGAAAATGCTCAGCATATCCAAACAAGTATATCATTTTTGAGTTTAATGTTTTGGGATTGATGTCAAGTGTCAGTGTCCAGAACATGTTTGAAAGAAATCTCTTTAGTAGGGTAATGACAGTAGGTAGACACAGCCTGAATGACTGGTGACTGAGGTCAAAGGGGAATCTCCATGATGAAGAACCTAAGAAGGATTGAACAATAGTAGACAGATACAACCAGGGCGACTGGTGACTGACACAAGAGAGATCTTCCATAAAAGAATCTGGAGACATGACTTTAGCAATAGTAGGCAGACATAGCTGAAACAACTGGTGACTGTTGTGGAAGAGATTCTATGAGGAGAATCTTGAAGAGAGTGTCATTGACGACAATAGGTAGACACAGTGAGAACCACTAGTGACTATCGTGAAGGAGATTCTATGAGGAGAATCTTTAAAAAAGTGACACTAGCGACAGTAGGCAGACGCAGTGAGGACCACTAGTGACTATCACGAAGGAGATTCTATGAAGAGAATCTCGAAACGAGTGACACTAGCGATAGTAGGAAGACATAGTGAGGACCACTGGTGACTGTCATGAAGGAGATTCTATGAGGAGAATCTTCAAAAGAGTGACACTAAGGGGGAATGCCCCCGAGGTATGACAAGACTCAATCCATGGATACATGAGCAAAAAGAAGGCAAAGAAGGAAAGTGAAAGTATGAAAGTGACTGTACAGAATAGCCAGAAGATGCACTGCAAGATGGAGCATTGAGAACAAGAGGCACCTATTTACTAGGTTTTCACCTTCTTGGCAAGATTCTCATTTTTTTTTTGCTACCATGATGCCTGTTTCCAAGTTTTCACCAATGGCACTTTTCTTGTTTTTCAATTTTTTTTGTATTTTTGAGATTTGTCACTTTTTTTGGTGTTACCAAGGTGTCTATTGCTAGGTTTTCACCAGGGTAACAATTTTTTTAGGACTTTTTCTGATTTTTATGATTTTTTTCAGGACATATAGATATGTACAGAAAGCTTGCTGAGATTAAATCAACTATAAAACCGCTTTAGGTGGAGAGTGTTGACAAGCTCTTTAAGCACTTCTCCTTCAGTTGTGGAAAGCTGATAGGCGCCAGATCCATATACTACAGTAATGTTTTAAGGACCTAGCCAGTTTGGTTCAAACTTTCCCTTTTGCATTCGATGTTGTTGATTCTTAGGGTTCTCTCTCAGGACGAGGTCACCCAGCTAGAAGTCACATGGCCTGACCCTCTGATTGTAACTTCTCGTCATTCTTTGTTGATATGCTTTCAGATGATCACATGCCACTTGTCATCATTCATTCAGTAACACAAGCTCTTGAAGCTGAGCTATCCTGTAGTGATCATCAGTGATAAGGCCTTTTATAGAGATTCTCAAGGTAGGAATCTCGACCTCCATTGGAAGCACAACATCTGCCCCATACACCAACGCAAAGGGAGTCATGCCCATTGGAGTTCGGATGCCTGTCCTATATGCCCACAGAGCTGGATTGATATGGAGATGCCAATCTCTCCCTAATTTACTGAATGTATGATGAAGAATTTTGAGGATCGCCTTATTGGATGCCTCAGCTTGGCCATTACCCTGGGGGTAATAAATGGAAGACCAATGTTGTGTGATCTTGAATTTCTTGCACAGTTCCTTGAGGTCTTTATTCTTGAATTGTCCTCCATTGTTAGTAATGATTGAGGATAGTACACCATATCTATAGATGATGTAGTTTGTGATGAAAAGCGCTACAGTTTTTCCATCAGCAACTGTGAGAGGGACTGCCTCTACCCATTTTGTGAAATAATCTATAGTTGTGATGACAAACTTATGTCCATTAGAAGAGGTTGGGTGAATCTGCCCCACCAATTCGAAGGCCCATTGTTGAAATGGCCATGTTGTAGTACAAGGAATCAGCTCTCTAGCTGAAGCATGAATGAGATTCTCGTGTAGCTGACACTACTTGCAGGACCTAGCATACTTGATAGCTTCTTGCTCCATTTTGGGCCAGTAGTAACCAGCACAAAGGATTTTGCGAGCTAGTGTCAGGCCATTGGAATGGGATCTGCAAATGCCTTTGTGAATGTCAATTAGTGCATGTTTGGACTCGTTAGGTTCTAAACACCTAAGGAGTGTTCTGTCAAGACCTCTCCTATACAAATCATTAGCAATAATGACATAATGTGAAGCATTATGGATTAGGTAACATTTCTCATTCTGGGTCAGACCTTCCAGAATGGTTTGATTACAAAGGTAGGAATAGATGTGATGGTAGCAAGATGATTCTTGTCCTATAATAGAACAAATCATCCCAAAATCAGGTGTGTCATAGGCTGGGTAGTGTAACGCTTCCACCAAGAACTCATGTCGGAGATCATTTTCTGGCATTTGTAGCAGGGAGGCCAGAGTGGCCATGGCATCAGCCACTTTATTATCTGCTCGTGGAACTTGCTAGAAGGTGATGTGTGTAAAATACTTCTTCAAGTCATCAACCATGTGCTTGTAAGGAATTAGTTTCTCATCCTTTGTTTGATACACATCGTTTGCCTGGTTGACAACAAGCTGAGAGTCACCAAAGATGTCTAACTGATCCACTCTCCATTCAGCTGCAATTTTCATGCCATTGATCAAAGCCTCATATTCAGCAATGTTATTTGTACAAGGAAATAGAATCTTGTATGCTTTGGGAAATGAGTACCTTTGTGGTGTAATAAAGAGTAATCCAGCACCTGATCCCTATTGCATGAAGGACCCATCGAAGAACATAACCTATGTATGGTGAGTGAGTGTCAAAATTGACTCATTTGGGAAATCAATATTTATTAGCAAAAGACTCTGTATGGGTGCCTCGACTAGCTGGTTTGCAATTGCCTGTCCCTTTATAGCCTTGCGTTCAACATATTGGATGTCAAACTCACTGAGTATCATGACCCATTTAGCCAATCTTCCTGTGAGAGCTGCCTTATTGAGCAAGTACTTTAATGGATCTATTTTAGCCACAAGCTGTGTAGTGTGGGCAAGCATGTAGTGTCTCAACTTCTGGGAAGCAAAGACAACTGCCAAGCAAGATTTCTCAATAATGTTGTAGTTCTTCTCATAAGAGACCAATGTTCGAGTCAAGTAATAAATAGCTCTTTCTTTGTTTTCATTGTCTTCCTGAGCCAAGAGGATTCTCAAAGATGTTTCAGTGGCTGAAATGTATAAAAGAAAAGGCTTCCCATGCATAGGAGGCATCAAGATTGATGGATTGACAAGATATTGTTTGATCTGTGTTAAGCTTTGCTCACAATCCTAGCTCCAATTGAATTTCAGACCCTTATGTAAGGTCTTTGTGAAGGGTTGTGATCTATCTGCCAATTGTGAAATAAACTTATGAATAGATTGAAGCCTTTCATGTAGTCCTCTCATCTGACTGATGTTCTGAGGTGGTGGCATGTCCATTATTGCTTGTACTTTTTCTAGATCTACTTCAATTCCTTTTGTAGAAACAATATATCCCAACAATTTCCCTAATGTGACACCAAATGTGCATTTCTTAGGATTGAGCTAAAGACCTAAGTTTTCCATACGATCTAGGATGGGTCCCAAATTTTGTAGTTGAGTATTGCATTTAGCGCTTTTGACCAGGGTGTCATCGACATAGTCCTCCATGGTTCTATGCATCATATCATGGAAAATTGTAGTAACAGCTCACTGATATGTAGCACCAACATTCTTCAAACCAAATGGCATCACATTCCAACAAAAGGTTCCCCATGCACATGTGAAAGCCATTTTCTTCTGATCTTCTGGCGCAATTTTTATCTGATTGTATCTAGAAAAACCATCCATAAGTGAGTACATCTCATAGCCAGCCATCATGTCCACGATCATATCAATATTAGGGAGGAAAAGTCGTCTTTAGGACAAGCTAGGTTAAGATCATGGAAGTCTATACAAACCCTGATAGATTTATCATGCTTGGAAACTGGAACAATATTGGATATCCATTCAGCATAATCAATTGCATGAATGAAACCAACTTTTAGAAGTTTCTCCAATTCTACTTTGATGAGCAAAGCAATGTGAGGGTGCATTTTCTGAAGCTTCTATTTAACTAGTTTGATGCTTGGTGCTATGGACAAATGATGCATGATAAGATCGGGATCCAATCCTGGCATGTCAGAGTATGTCCAGGAAAAATTTATTTTATTTTCCTTGAAAAAGGCAATGAATTGTTCCTTCTCTTCAAGTGACAGTGACTGCGCCAGATGTATCATATGAGGATGTTCTTCTGTGCCCAGGTTAATTGGCTGCGTCAGTTCTATTAACATTGATGATCTCTCCTGAAAGTGACTGGGAAGGACATCAAATATCTCATTCATGGGCACATCAGAGAGGTTTTCACCCTTGGATACGTCTTTTTTTTTTACTTTTTTGGGATCTGACACTACCACAATGTGGTTTTCACCATCGGACCTCTTGCATTTTTTCCTTTTAATTGTGTGACTGAGATATTTGATGTCGACCTTAGTCATGTTGATACTCTGCTCATTGTTGGAAGACATTGCAGGTTCGATAGTGTTTAGGTAACAGGCGAGAGCATATTCATTCTAGAACGTGGGGACTTCATTAGATGCAGTGGGGTTCCAGTCTATAAGCTCAGGATGTGTGAGTGAGAGAGTAGTGGCTAGTTCAATTGCGTTCAAAGTATAGTCATTAAGTGCGTGGACCAGCAATTCAAGACCTATGACGACCTCATCCACAAGTGTGTTTAAATGCCTTAGAATACTAACGTCAGGAATTGACGGCTCTAGGGCACTAGTTGGATCAGACCTCCATGACCTAACCGTAGACATTTTACCCACTTTGATTCAATTTTCATAGACATGCACTTGGTCAATGTCTTTATCAGTAGTAGCTTCTGAAAGATTGTCAAACTCATATTCATGAGAATTGGTTCTACATGGTGAGAGACTATAGAACTCCCCAACAGTGATAGGGACATACTCTCCTTCAGCCTCTAGATTCTTACACAAATACTCAATACAACATGACTAACTAGATTCTCCCTTTTCTGAATGATATTTGAGTTGCTCAGTATTGTCCTCTGAAGAATCACTAGTATCATCCACAATGCTAACACGTAGCACAAAGTCATCTGGCTCAGCAAAGAATTTAGTGATATCACAAGGAATAGGATGAGGGTAGGAATCCTCATCATCAGATTCTTCCTCTTGAGTATCTGACTCAGCTTGTGACTCATTTTCAGATGAACTCTCAAGTTTTGGGATGAATTGATTTGATCCCAAATGGAAAGGGACCTTCTTAAACCCTAGGCCAGTTGTATCATGGTTGCTTCGAGCTCTTGCTTTGATAGGATCAATTAGGCCATTGTTATTGCACCCAATAGGGCCAGTTCCCTTGTAACCAAAATGCTTCATAAGCCTAAGACCAGGTCCATACTTCTTAGGAGTGATTTCTCGAGCTTGTTCTGTTAGGTCCACTAGACCCTCTTCTTTGTAAAGCCATGCAGTAATGGCTCTAGTTTCACTTTCATCTTCTAAGGGAGCTATAGCCTTGACGAAAGTGCCATTATACTTGGTCTGAGGTGTCAGCACGAACGGATTCTTTGCCTTTGAGGGTCTCCCAAAATGTCAAGGGGACTCTGGGAGAGACGTTAATGATAGCACTAGTTCAATGTGGTACTCTCCCATACTAGTTTCTTTTAATTTGAATGACTGCTCAATTTGTTTCAGCTTATTTTTGTGACAATCAGTAGACTCACAGTTAGCAGGGACAAAAGTTTCATCAACTTTGAGCATATTGTAGGTGTAGCTAGTAGTGGTAGGAATAGTAACTTCGGAGCCATGAAATGGGAATTTGATACATTGGTGGTATGTGGATGTCACAACGTACATCTCATGTATCCATGGCCGTCCCAACAGAATGTTGTAGGCCAAGGGAATGTCAAGCACCTGACAGGTGACATCCCTTTCGACATGACTGACGCGAATTGGTAAAACCACAAGACCTAGTGACTTTCATTCCACTTCATCGTATGCTTTAATAGTGATCTTTCATCAAGGATCAACAGAGTCTGCAGAATAATCCAATTGTCTAAGAAGAGCAGCAGAGACAATATTTAGGCCAGCACTGTTGTCAATGAGTACCCAACGAACACGTGTCTGGCGGATCATAACCTCAATGTGTAGAGGCTAATTTTATGGGTGATTCAGTGAGTTATCATCCTTCTCGGAGAAGGTCATAATATAAGGTGAGGTCAGGTGACCTACCATGGATTGAAATCACTCAAGATCAAGATCTTGAGGAACATTTTCCTTAGTGAGGACTTTGTCTAGAATTTTCCTGTGAGCAGGTGAGATTTTAAGTAGCTCAAGGATGGAAATCTAAGCATTAGTTCATTTTAGCTGATCAAGAATACTATAACTGGTTGGAGTCAAGTTTGTTGTGGGTTTTGCACCTTTACCAGATGGACCAGCAAGGACTTTGTCTTTGTGTTGTTGAAGATTTGATGTAGGAGGCACAGGGCCTTTGAGCACCAGCTTGGCATGAGAACGAGTGACAACATTAGTGCAGTGTTGCAAAGGCACATTATCCATCTCATTGGAAGTAGGGTCCCTCAAGACAAATGGTGTCTTGGGTTTGTCGTTATCTTGCTTGCCCTTTATAGTAATAACGTCACAATATTCAGAATCTATAGGTTCAACCATGTGAATGACATTGTCATTATTGGAATATGTATAGTTGACCTTATTGTAGGGTTCTGGTTTTGAAGTCTCTCCTTTTTGATAAGTTGGGAAAGGTTCTTTGAATGCCTTGTGGTCCAATTTTTTGTTATGTCCATCCACCACAAGATCACTAGCATCAATCATGTCCTGGACTTTATGACGCAAGTTTATACAGTTGCTAGTTTTGTGTCCCTTGCTTTGGTGATACTCACAAAATGAGGTCTCATTCCACCATGGTGGACATGGTTGTGGATCATAGGGATGAGGGTTATCCATTGGTGAAATAAGCTTATGTTGTAGCAATGTTTTGTTAACCACATCCAAAGGTTCCCCCAAAGGTGTATACTCTCGCTTAGGGCATGTTGTCCATGAGTTTCTCAGTTTTTTCCCAGACGTCTTATTGTCAAGGGGAGATTTCTCAGCATTTTTGGATGCTTTGAGGTAGTATGTGAGATTAAACGCCACTTTAGCTAGTTTGGTTGTGACATTAAATGCTGCTTTAGTTGGTTTGGGTGTGACATTGTCAACAACTCCATCATGTACAATTTCTCAATTCTTGTTGACATGTTTGGTTTTATCCTTGTTGGAAGTGGAACCTTGTTTTGTGTCTCTTTGAAGAGTGAGTTCACCTTTCTTAACCATAAATTCCTCGATACGGATAGCCTATGTAATCATGTCTTCTAAGGTACGTGGACCTTGAAGTTGGACTCTATATCCGAAATCAGGTAGGAGGTTATTAGTGAAAATGTCAAGCTTCTCCATTTCTAGAATTTTACGAGAATACTTAGTGTATAGTTGTCTCCACCTTTGGAGGAAAGTGAGGAAAGATTCACCAACATTCTGTTTAAGGTTGCATAGATCTCAAATATTGACAGGGTGTTGTATGTTATGAGAATATTGCTAAACAAATGAATTGGCAATTTCATCAAACGTCTTGATACTAGGAGGTAAATGTGAGAACCAGTCCAAAGCCTGACCACCGAGGCTTCTAGGGAATAAACACATGAGGTATGTTTTATTGTGTATAAACTCCATAGACAAAGCACCAAATTTCCACAAGTGATCTTGGGTACCAAAGTACTTGTCATATTTGGGTAGTTCTACGCCTCGTGGGAAAGGCAGCATGTTTATGCTTTTGTCAAATGGAAATGAACAAAGAGCATCCAATGTGTATGTCTTTATGGGTTTCTCTTTCTCATGCATCATCTGAGCCAATTGGTCTTGCATAATTTTCAATTGTTTTTGGAGTTTGGAAGTCTCAGTTTCTTCTTCAGTTTTGACAATGGTTTCTACATTGAAATGAGAAGGTAACTTTTCTCCCTCTTGGGCAAGTTTGAGAAAGTATTTTTCTTTTTCTTCATTGATTAGGATTCCCATGACCTTTTAGAAGTTTTTGTCTCTTCAAAATTTTTCTATGTGTTCAGGGAGTATTTCCACCTCTTCCTGTTCCTCATCAATGTCATAGTCTTTCTCTTTCTCTTTGTCATTCCTAGGTGGTTCTTGATATCGACTATGACTACCATGTTCAGGTTCATGATTAGTCATTATAGGAATGTGTTCAGTTTTCGTATGTTGTGTTTCAAAAGGGTCTCTGGAGAAAGGATCATACATCATGTTTGGGAATGCAGGACCTCTACCTGTCTCAGTATCCTCTTGGTAAAAAGGATTCCTAATTTGTTGCAAAATTTTGGAAAATGTTTGTTGAACTCGAGATGACCTGGTAGGTGAGGTAGATCGTGAAGATGCCTCACTAGCCGAATTGGATATAGATTGTGTAACGAAAGGTAAGTGACCTCTACTGTGGTTACGACCCCTAGCACGACCACGTCTAGGGTTATAGGAATAAAACACATTGCCGCTTCTAGTTGTGACAGTCATAGACAAGGACAACAAGCTACAACCTAGACAAGGACTACACTAAGACTAAGTCTTAGAAAGCACAAGATAATAGTAATAATGTTGTTCACTAAGGCACAAATGGTCTCATTTAAAGGCTAGAATAGCTAGATATTATGACCAATGCGACACAAAGTATGACAAGCATTAAGACAAGGACCAAAAAAAATACTTATGAGACAAGACTAGTCAAGGTGCAAGACACAAGTCTTCAGCTAAGCGAAGTGTCGTTGTTTCAAGACTGTTTACAGACAAAGAGCGATAAATAGACACAAAAAAAGAAAGCATGCAAGCTGTAGACAGCTAAAACAGACCCAAATTGGTAATGCTGACACAAAGTCTCGCACGAGAAACTTTTACAGGCTGCACAAAGAAGTTTTATAGGCTGCGCGAATAAGTTTCCTGAATCATGCGAAGATCAATGCTAATGTTTTAATTTCGCACAAAAAAGTTCACAAGGTCGCACGAAGATTGACAACAGAGGTTTGATTTTTTGTGAGAACAAAATGATTTCACTCGAGGACCAGATGATTTTGCACGAGATCTAAATGATTTCGCGTGAGAAGGCAAACCAATTTTACAACAGCAACTGATTTTGACAACTTTTGATCATTTCAATAACTAGGTAGACTAAACAGGCACATAGAACAACAAGCAGGTGATTTCAAGCATGTTTGAAAACAATGAGCAAGGAAAAAAGCAACCTTGCGCATGAACAATCAAGTGACTTAGTTTGTGCTAATCCCTAGGAGAGCTATTTGTGTATGTTTTTGAAAGGTTTTGCAATCACGCATACATCCTTAGAAAATAAAAGTTGGCCTCTCTAAGGTTTTTAGTAATGTTTTGACTTTGCAACTTTTATGACTCACAAGGGTGACCTCCAATCCTAGTGCATCGAGGTTTCAACACAGTCCAAGAACTTAATCTTCAAGAGATGTTGGGCAGATCTGACAACCCACAATGAATCACACCCATGGAGATTTCTTCCACAAGAACATTTATATAGCGGTTGTCACTACCATGTCAAAAATGGCTATTACCGCTTGAGGTTTTGTCTACGCAGTTTTCCTTGTAGAGGGATTCTCTGCTATTGTTAACCCTCTCTAAAGGTGACCGACTCACAATAGTGTACCACAAGGGGACTTAGCTTCCAGATTCAAGGTTTTGACACCTTTTTCACTTTTAGCCCAATCAAAGCAAACAAATTAATTCAACATGCTAAACTAAGAGTATCTCTTAAAGATCTATGATATCAACTCCCAGTGATCTATCAACCTCTCTAGAGAAAGGATGCCTTAATCAAGAAGTTGAAGACTCATCTATCTGCGAGATGCTCAAAGTATCCTCCCCACCTACAAGGAATCCGTCATAGAGAGGAGTTTCACTAGGAACCCACTCTCTCAAGATCCACGAATAGTGTTCATGGGGCCTAATTACTATGTGTGTACAGATGTTAATTCTCGAAAGCAAATCTATCCAAAAAAAATCAAAGAGCACAAGGTGGTACACTTAACGCTTTAACTAATCCGAGGTGAGTCCAAAGATGTGGAACATTTAACCCCTCACACAAGCCAACATGAGTCCACAACTCAGAAACTAGTGAGTTCTAGAAAGCACAAAAGAATTGCCTTGTGGAGCATTTAACGCTTCTTTCCTGTAGACCCCTCCCCTTTAACGTGGTGTTGATCTTGCAACCACAGGGTGAAATGAGGGACCGACGGATTAGCGAGTCCAATAACCCAAGATAGCTAATTAGATCTATCACTAGTAACTAAGCCTGCTAGATGAAATTAATAGAGATCACAACCTAGTATCAAATTATGCATGTGTTGTAAAATGAGAACGTGGAAGGAAATACACACAAGCTTGACATGAGAGATGTTTGTTTTAGGTCCAAATGAAGTGCTATCAGTCAAAGAGAATTACTTGGTAATCCTCGCAACGTGCTTAGTAGATGTTTTACCTATTTTTAGCAACTTTATCACGCTTTTCAAATTGTCCCGCAAATCGCTATTATGCTATTCCAAAAAATCAAAAAACACAAAAAAACTAGAAACAGTGAGCAGTTAGTAGAAAAACCAAAAAACACGAAAATCAATGCAAAAAAATAGCCTCTGTCAGTAGAGTCTCGCGCGAAATTCTTGACAGTCTGTGCGAAGAAGTTTTTTGACCCACAAAAAATTCTAATACGGTTCGCGCTAAGAAATAGGTGCTACATGAAGTTTCACCCCCTCAGGCACTTTCTCGTGCGATACGAAAAGAATATTCACGCGAAGATTCTAGATCCTCGCACAAAAATGAATAGTCTCATGCGAAGATTCACAAATCCATATGGAATAGTACAGACAAAGAACAAAAAAATGATTTAAAAAATGCAGAAAGAAGCCAAAAAAAATGATTTTTTTGAGCCCCACGGTGGGCGCCAGAAATGTATGCTTGAATATGTGGCCTATGCTAACACATACACTTCAACATGGTCCTTATTTGCGGATTCATCTCGAAATGAACATTGGATTGTTCATCCAAAAATCAGCTAAAAAGGCGACCTGTTGCCTTCTAGCTAAAGGGAACTGCTTGTTAGATATCCTCATATTTGAGGTGTTAAGCAACCAAACCCTCTAAGAACGAAGGATTTAAAAGAAAATGCGACTAATCTATATGAGATTGCAGATTAATCTAGAATGAAGTATGCACATTTAATCTAAGAACATGTAAAAGAAAACTATGCTAAAATGTATGCATATTATGCTAAATGAGATTAAACTAGAAAATAATGAGCTCAAATGAATGCACAATCCAGCAGCAATTCAATGCAAATTCTTATTCAACCTCCTCTTGAAATGAAGAGAGGAGGTTCTCTTATATAGATTTTCTTGAAAACCTTTGATGGTTGAGATTGATTTCAATCAACGATTAGGATTGAAGATGAAGTTTAGTCATAAAGGAAGATTCCCAAATTAGAGGAAGTTAACTGATTTCTTTTGAGTAGAATAAGGAGTTAACTGATTTAATTCCTTTTTGATGAACCGTGAACTAGGAATTTCCTTTTTTGAACTGAAGAGAGATCTTGGTGAGATATTTAATTTAATAAAATGAGATATACTCTCATAATTACCTTTTCTATTTAATTAAATAATTCTATTTAATTAATTAGAGACATTTTTCTTATTTAATTAAATAACTTCATTTAATTAATTAGGAATGGCTTCCCATTTAATTAAATAACTTTGCTTAATTAATTAGAAGTAAGTTTTCCATTTAATTAAATAATTTTGTTTAATTAATTAAAATAGGCACATTTATTAAATTAAATAAATTTAATTCAATAGTACATTAGCCTTAGGATATAATTTAATTTGATTAAAGAATAAATACTTAGTAATTAAATTAAATATTAATCAATAGGTTTAATGTGACTAATATGAGTAAATACTATAGGAATTAAATAATAAGCATGATGAATGCGAATTAGGGTTTTCTGCATCTGATAATTAAGTCAAGTGGCAAGTAGCCAAATAAGAATTTGCCTAATGGAATATGACTTTAGGATTGGTCAGAAATAGACCAGAATTGGTATCATGGCAATGAGCCAATTTTGGGGTGTTACAATAGTTACCTTAGTAATTATGATAGAGTTATTAATTGAATCACTTATTTTGCATGTGTATATAAATAAAAGTATTTAAATTTTAGATATGATGTTTAAAATTAAAATTTAAGATTTCTATTGTAATGCTATTAGTAACTAGTTATTAAAATTAAAATACTTATTAGAGACATGGATATAAATTAAATTGTCACTAATTCTACCCTTTTATTAATCCCTACTTATATTAATCTTCATTTTGATAATTTCATACCCAAAACTATGTACTTCTTTTTCCTAATTGAAAAAATTTCCCTAAACTTTTATTAATAGCATTCACATGAAAAAAGGCTGAAAACATGGAATATGGAGGATGTCCGAAAAAGGGCCCCTGTAAACTTTATAAAACATAAGGCTATTTTGCAAACAAAAAAAAAAATTGATATGATTGGTGAAAAGTAAATGACTAATGAGTTGAAGTGAATGCAATAGTATTTGCCTACAACAAGTACAATAAATTATTACTTCAGTGAATTGTAGAAATTATTATAGTTATATTATTTAAAGATATGTCTTCAATTAAAATATCTATTTTTCACTATTTACTATTTTTTACAAATTTTTTGAATAATTACAAAAATATATCATTTATATATAATAAATTTTGAAAATATATATATATATATATATATATATATATATATAACTTATTATAAATATTCTTAAATACATATTTATGATTTTTTGGAGTATATATATCATAATTTATTTTAAAAAATCACATTAGTTTAAAATATATAAATTGTCTTTATAAAAAAGAGTATAATTTTTTAAAACTTAAATTAAAAAAATTAATTGTAAAAGTTTCATGTGTTCAAAAAGTGTAACTCAAAAACTTTAATTACATGTGGACATATGTTTTTTTCCTTCAAGAGAATAATTCTTCAACATAATTTATTTTTCTTCATTTATCTAACACCAAATATTTTATATTTTACCTTTATGTTTGATTTCCAAAGTTGATATTTCAAGCCTATCACATTTCTTTGAAAATTCTAACAATAAAGTTAAACATGAATTTATATTATTTTCCACACAAGTTTTTTTATTGATTATAATTTAGGAACACACATTCGTCAAAGTATTGAATAGACTTGTTAGTAATGAAAGTCACTAGTGTAATTAATGTGCTATTAATATGCTAGTTTTTTTTATGGGCGTGCACCCTCTCATTGTTTTTAATGATCAAAAACAAAATATAAACATGAAAGGTACACACCAAAATATACATTATATCATGGATTACATCATCATATTATAGTGAGAAATTACTTAGAAAATGAAATACCATCCCTTATTAGTGAGAGTGGACTTGCCACTTTAGGTACCAAGGTCTATAGTATTATGGCAGGATCTACTAACAACTACAAGAGGAATTCTAGAGGAAATGATCGACCTAGCCCAACTGACTGGAAAAATAGGAACTATGGAGGAGGAGGAGGAGGAGGAGGAGGAGGAAGGTGGATCCTATTGAAGTTGATGACAGATCAACCCTGTAGCTCTTGAATCACCTTCATGCAAACACTTGTCACAGAAAGAGAGAAAGAAAAGCTATGGAGGCTAGAATTCCTGGATCCACAGATGAGAGATTCTTGATGAGAAAAAAGAAAAATTTATACAATCAAAAGTGAATTAATATTATAATTATAAAGAAAGATCATCCTTATAAAGGAGATCAAAATGCTACCAAGTAACTAACCTAGGTTGAATGATAATAATTAATTATTGTATGCGTAAATTTTAGATTAAGTGAAATAGAGTTAATTAGGAAATATCTAATTACTCTAACACCCTCCCTTAAGATAAACTTAGGAAGTAGCTAAAATCCTAGAAACTACTATTGAAAATAGAATTGGGTCTTGGCAACAAGGCCTGATGACATACCCAAGCACAACCAAATCTCTGCAAAGAGGAGAAATAGAGAAAACCACATGGGAACAACCCTACACAAAAAAGAGATGGAAATAATGTTGAAAATAACTAATGAAAGATTGAAGAAGCCTCCAAACAAGGGAATGACCTAGAAGATAGGAACATGTAGAAGCTGCAAAGCTCTATCAAAAGTAATTGCTAATCTAAAGAGCCTCCACTAAAACAGAATCTGACCAGGTAGAAAAGACTATAATCTGCATTGAATTAGGAGGCACACAAAGGAAAACAACTAAACTTGAAGATACATATGGCATGAAACACCAAAGCCTAAAGATATGATTAATTCAACATAGAAGACTATAACCAAAGTAGGAACAAAATGAGAAGTATCTATATGGTAAGTGATGCATCTCACCAAAAAGCATAGATACCCAGCCACTACATCCACCTAGTACATAGGAACAAAAACTAAATACATATATAGCTCACTCCATCGAATCAACGAAGCATAAGAAACAATAGAAGAAACCCCTATGCAGACAAGGGCGAGGTGACAGGCAATTTGAAAAGTGGGCCAAAAGAACAACATGTCAAGGAGCCACAATCAAGATGTGTAAAAGAATACATATGTGTGTACTAAGGTGATCAATCTCAGACACGTCATGTGGCTAATTTGAAATAAGGGAAACTCATTGGACAAAGAAAGATGGCAAACAAAGGAAAAACATATGCCCCTCATGGCACTTTAATTAGAGTAGTGTATGTATAATAAGGCACAAGATGTAATGAATTCCAAGAATACAATAATCTATATGAGTGTCCTCAAATGACATTGCTTGAATTAGAAAGAAAACTAACTGAAATGAAAATATAGCTGAAATATGGCATTTTATCTCAGTGTGTTTGCAAAATGCATTCAAATGATGTCTAAAAGGACTAGTAGATACATAAGGATGATAAAATAGATAGTGCAACCCATAAAAAATCATCTGAAGCAATGAAATCAATCTTCGGACCTAAAACAACCAAGATATCCATTAAAATGCAAACATGCAAAAAAAAAAAAAAAAATCTACCTAGAGAAGAATCTAAAAAAATAATTAGCATAACTAGAAAGAGCTCTAGAAAAGACCTTTCCAAGGATATAAAGAATTCCCAAATTGGAGAGCATATACTCAAGATATGTCTCCTAGAGTGCAAAATAGAACCCTTGACTTTGATAGTAGAAAAAACCATAAAAAAAAGTATCCAAACTAAAAAATACTTATACCACTATGACAGACTCAAAACTAACTTTCTAATGATACCTCATTTGTAGAAAATGGACTACATATGCTCGAGATATAAGCAAAAATGTGAAGGTAGGTCCAAACAGAGCCAAAAATGGTGACATGACATGTTGATGTAGTGCTGATGTCAATATGTGACAAGCATAAATTTGATGGTCAAATGGTCGAATAGGCAAAAAACGCTAGAAAAATGACCCCTACCAGAAAAAAGAAAATCCAATCACCGAAAATACTATGCAAGATCAAATGGTTGGTGTTGAAAGAAAAATCTACCAGCCAAACAGAGTTAGAATGGCAAGCAGAGGCGAAATGCCTTAGTTTCTATGCCAACATGCCTCAGTTTCCATGCCAAAGTGCCTCAATTTTTGGGCCAACATGCATAGATCACCTCAATTTCTATGTCAAAAATCTTAGTTTGTATGAAAATGTGCCTCGATTTCTGTACAAACATGCACTGATCACCTCAATTACTATGTCAAAAATCTCAATGTTTGTGAAAATGTGCCTCAATTTCTATGTTAATGTGCATAGATCAGCTTGATTTCCCTATCAAAAAATCTCAATTTGTGTGCACACATGCCTCGATTTATGTGCCAACATGCACAAATCACCTCAATTTTGTTGTAAAAAAATCTCAATTTTGTTGTAAAAAAACCTCAATTTTTGTGCTAGAAAAGTCTTGACTTCTAGCCAGAATGCATAGATCGACATCTTAGGAAATGTGCCCAATTTGGGAGCAGGTTTTGTTTGCCCCAAATTCCAACTATGATCAAATTGGATGTGCCTTAAATGGAAATAGCAGTTTTGGGGCACTATGAGTTCAATAGTTAGGTTCATTCTTTCTCAAAGTGCACCAAAAATTAGTTGCCCCCATATTTAATACAAAAAGCTCTAAAAAATGAAACACTTTGAAAGAAAAAATACATATCTTAAAGTCAAGACAAACCTCTCATAAATAGAATAGGGTCATGAAGATCTAGGCTTTGATAACATTTTGAAGTTGATGAAAGATCAACACCAAAGCTCCCAAGAATCACATGGATGAAACACATGTCATAGAAAGAGAGAAGTCAGTGCAAGGAGGGATTGAATAGCTAGCGCCAAAGTCACACCTAATTATCCAACCGCCTTGCTGAGTAAACACAATAAAAGAAAATACACACAGAGAACAACTCCAAGGAGAGAGAGAGAGAGAGAGAGAGAGAGAGAGAGAGAGAGAGAGAGAGAGAGAGAGAGACAGAGACAGAGACAGAGACAGAGACAGAGAGAGAAAATCACTTTTATTGATTCATCAAGTTATCAACATACATGTCTAGCTCTAAAGCCTTCTAGGTTATGACTAGATACAAAATACAACTTCAAGATCTAAAATCTAGCTTCAAATTCATAATTCCAAAAACATCTTCTTTGACTCTCTTAGTTCTACCTCTAAACTAAACCAAATACCTCTACTTATACTTGCCAAAAATAACTTACAGAAGATTCTAGAACATTACATAATAGAAAGGCCAACCCCAAAATGGTGTGTACTCATCCCAAGACAAGATCCTATCATTAAATTCATGATCCAAATTGAATACATGATTCAACTCAAAATAAGAATCAACACAAATTATCTCGATCAAAGAAGGACCCGAGCATCAACAAATAATAGGTTCACTTGACACATGAAGGAGCACTTGGTCAATACTAGACAACTCAGTTAACATTGGAACTCAGTTAATTTTTTTGGTTATTACTAACATAGGTTGAACTTGGTTAACACTATATGTAGTTAGTTAACACTATGTGTACTCAGTTAACACCGTGTGTACTCAATTAACACTGTGAGTACTTGATTACGTAGTCGGCTAACATTACAAACTTGGTGAAAACTACCAAAATGAACAAAAGAGTAGAATTACAAGGCAAACCAGGAAACTCCTACATCAAACAACCACGATTGAAACAAATGTTTCTTTTGAAACATGTAAGTGTCACAACCTGAGCTAAATCCAAATCAGATTGAGAAATCCATGTAGCATCTTCAACTGGTCTATTCTTCCACTTCACCAAATACTCATAGTAATCTATTCCTCTTATTCTTTTTCTAATTCTCTAATCCAATACATGTTCAACCTCTTCAATCTTCTTTTTAGGATAATCATCTGATACAAAAACTTCATCATCTCACTCATGATACTTATACAAATCAGCAACATTGAATATAGGAAATATATACCATGTTATTAGGCAACTCAACTTCACTTCCTCATGCAAAGACTTCATAAAACCAACAAATTTTTCCCCTTCAATACTTTTCTTTTCTTCACCAACAACATCCCTCAAATATGATATTCCTCTAGGCTACATTCCAGTAACAATCTCAAAAGGTGTTCTCTTATACTCTTGCCCACAATATTATTATATGTAAACTCAACTTGCTCCAATACCATATCTCAATTACTTAGCTTATCTCCAACTAAAAATCTTAACAAATTACCCAAGCTTCTATTCAAAAAATCTATTTATGGATGGAATGTAGAACTAAATCTTAACTTAGTTTCCATCTTCTTCCATAATGTCCTGCAAAAATAACCAACAAACTTACTGTCTCTGTCAAAAATAATACTATTTGGTAATCCATGCAATCTAACAATCTCTTTGAATAAAATCTCAACAACATCCACAACATCTAATGTCTTCTTACATGGTATGAAATGTGTCGTTTTAGAAAATCTATCCACAACAACAAATAAAGGATCATACCCTCTTGTTGTCTTAGGTAATCCAAGAAAAAAATCCATACTGATGTCATTCTATAATTTCTTAGGAACGATAATAGGTGTATACAATCTAGTATTCTAACTTACTCCTTTTGCAACTTAACAAACTCCAGAACTCCTTACAAACTTCTTAACATCCTTATACATCTGTGGCCAATAATACTTATCCTTAAGTAAACTCAATGTCTTATCAATTCCAAAATGTCTAGCCAAACCACCACAATGCTTTTCCTTAATCAAATTAGCTTTCATAGCACTTTGTGGTATACACAGTTGAATTCGTTAGAACAACATACCTTCTTAAATGAAATACTCATCATACTTACTCATGTGATCTAATAGATTTGGTGCTCTGCACTCTCTCCATGCCTCAAAAATTTAGGATCAGTATCATACAACTCTTTCATTTCATCATAACCAAGAACTTCAACCTTCATCTCAGTCAACAAAGGATTTCTTCTTCTCAATGCATCAGCAACTCGATTAGTAACTCCACTTGTATGCTTGATCATAAATGTGAAACTCTGCAAGTACTCAACCCACTTCATATGTCTCTTATTTAACTTATGTTGACTTTCCAAATACTATAAAGCTTTATGATCAGTATATAAGAAAAACTCCTTAGGAATCAAATAATGTCTCCACTTATTCAAGGCTTGGAAAATAGCATAAAACTCTTGATCATACACAAAATACTTCCTTATAGTATCATTTAACTTCTCACTAAATAAAGCAACAAGTTTACCTTCTTGACTCAACACAACTCCTATTGCCCTACCACTTGCATCACATTCAACTTGAAATATCTTATTGAAATTACGCAAAGCGAATATAGGTAACTCAGTAACCTTTTGTTTCAAAGTCTTAAAACTCTTATCAGCTCCATGTGTCAACTTAGAATCATTTGTATCTCCTCTAATTATCTCATTCATAGCATTACAAATAGAACTGAAATTATTTATAAACTTTCTATAGAAACTAGCCAAACCATGAAATGATCTTACCTTGCTCACATTGTCTAGTGTAGACCATTCCAAAATTGCTCTAACCTTCTCAGGATCCATTCTCAAATCATTAACTAAAATCACAAATCCCAAATACACAATCTCCTCTTGCATAAAAGAACATTTATTCAAGTTAATCATCAACTTCTCCTCTTTCAATACCTACAATACTTGTCTAACATGCTCAAGATGTTCTTCCTTGAACTTACTTAATATTAGAATAGCATCCAAGTAAAAAATCACAAACTTACCCAAAAATCTCTTTAGAACTCCATTCATCAAACCCATGAAAGTACTAGGTGCATTAGTCAAACAAGAAGGCATAACCAACCATTCATACAAAGCATTTTTGGTGGTGAAAGTAGTCCTATACTCATCACCTTCTCTGATTATGATCTGATAATAACAACTCTTCAAATTAATCTTTGCAAAATGTTTTGCTCCACTCTAACAATCCATTATGTCATCCATCATTGGCATAAGAAACCTATATGTCACTGTGATCTTGTTAATAGCTCTAGAATTAGTACACATTCTCCATTCTCCATTCTTCTTATGTGCTAATACAACAGGTACAACACATGGACTCAAACTTTCTATGGTCAAGCCTTTCTACAACAACTCATGCTCTTATCTATTAAGTTCTTCATTCTCTATAGGTGTCAATCTATATGGTGATTTATTCCATAAACTTGCTCCAAGAATCAATTCCATACAATGACTTATACTTCTTACTAGTGGTAAACTTGTTAGCCCTAACTTTCACTAGGATTAATGTCCAAGATTTTTATTGTAAAAGTTTTTTTGTTAAGTAGTTAGGATAAATTGTAGCATATTATTCATCATTTGGTGAAGCCTTCAAAGGATAAATTTTTACCCATGTTAGGTACCTATGCTTTCCCTAAGATTTTAATGAAAATTCTTTACCCTAGCAAACCCTGGTTTCTAAGCTGCCACTTTTAAATTTTCAAAATACCTCTAAGGTTGGTGCTTTATGTTAAATCTTTTATTTTTGATGAGAGCTCATGGGATTTTAAGTGTGTGACCAAGTGAATCTAGTTAGTTTCAAGGTCGAGGCTCTCTACCAAACCATAGCATCAAATGGCACGCCTAGTGAAGCAATGTTTTCCCCTATGATTGTGGAGTCACGGTGGATAAGTAGTTAAGTTCTTCTCTGACCATGATTGAGTGAAGCAGTTGAGATGGCTTTCATCTCACAATTGTCTAAGTAAGACTTTTTTGTCAAGTTTTGGTAGTAATTGGGTGATTTCTTTGGTCGCATGATCAAGCACTTCGATAACAAAGGTCTATGGTTGACCGCAACTTGGCAAAAAGGCTTAAGGCCTCATAGATAGCCTTCAATCATAGGTTCACATGAAGTTAAAACTAACCTTGGGTTTGAATTTTTAAAAGGCAAAATGCTATGGGCTACAAGATCACTAAAGTTAAATGGAAACCACAGTTAAGATTGTAGAGGTGCGACATGCCGCCATGTGGCATAATGGATAAAAGGTATTTTGTTAGAGCCTTCTAATCTTTTCAAATTCAGCAATTGTCTTTTTGTCATTATGAAAATCTGGAGGTGTTTTAATCTTAACAAGATAGTGACAGGGTGACACCTATCATGTAGACCCAGTTGAGGTAAAGTATCAAAGAAAAATTCTCCACCCTCGATCAAGATTCAAATTAATGAATTTCATTATGTCACTATCTAGAGTTGCAAGGTTCTACTTATAACAGTATAAAAACAATGTGACACATGGTGATGGCCCACTTTTAGAGGGATTATTTGTTCGCATGGTCACATAGTATGGCTAAAGTATTTGGTTCTTTGACCGTGACCAAGAGAAAGGGGTAAAGCAATGTTAAATCATGTAGTCATGATGCTAACTAGGCTGTTAGAGAAAGAAGTTGTGACTTAGTGATTTTTGTTTACATAAAGAAAAGTTAGTGTGATTACTTAGTCACAATGTTAGGACAAAGATTCTTAGACCATGTTGTGATCTGGCGATAGGAGTAAAAGATACTTGGTCACTTGGTCGTGCAGTTAGTGATAATAAAAGGTAATTTGACGATGACCATGTGATGTAGTTAAACTCAAGGGAAAATATGGTGATCACAAGGTTGCAAGATTAAAGGTTTAAAATGAATAATAGTGTGTGAGGCTGAGACTTCATGAAGTAAGGGTGATCATGGGGTCACTAATGTTAAGTGTTAATGTTAACATGAGGTGGAAACCACACGATTGAAGTTAAGTATAGGGTTAGAACCTGTGAGCATTGGGTCACACAGTTAGTCGCCAACAATGAAGGAGGAAATATTGTGGTTATCCAGTTGTGAGGATGAGGTGTTAAGTGAGAAATGATTGTTAGAGGTCTCATTATGACTTTAAAGGTCATGTCCTTACAAAAAGTGCATAAAAGAATTAAAAGGATGGTTGTACATGTCATTTCTTTGAACTTTTACAAATTTTGAGATTTCCTACACATGTTGACATTAAGAGACATAAATGCCCATCTGTTGTACTCTCTCCATTAATAAGTTGATATAGCGAATTCCTAAGTTATAGTATTTTACATAAGTTCAGATATAAGAATTTGAGCGGCAAGAATTTGTAAACTTTTTTAGAATCTTCAGAGCCAATACTGATAGAGTTTGTTTCAAAAATTTTAGTTCTAGAGATCATGGCATATGAAGAGGGAAAGATGATAGCTTAAATTGATGTGGAAGAATCTTCACAGGTCATAGAGCAGGAAAAACCAAAATTGGCAACTTCATATGCAGAAGAGTGGGTGTATTTTCTCCTATGGTCTTCTCACATTCAAACTTTGAATGCTTATGTCTTCAAAGATGTGTACTCCTTCTGCAGGGATGTCATTGTACCTAAGACCAACAAGAATGAATTATTCTAGTATTTTTATCAGACCAGGTATGAAAAATCACCAATCTATAACCCTTGGATTAGAAACATGGAAAAGTTGATAATGCCAAAGGTTATAGTTGGTGTTGATCTGATGAAGGCATTAATCAAATCTTACAATTCAACAACCAAGGCCTTCCACAAAAAGGATATGAGTATTCTGTGCAGATTGGATAGGGAGATTTTTTTCAAAGTCTTTAACCTAGGAGGACCTCTCACAAAGAAAATTGAGAAGGAAAAAATGAACTGGGACTGTCATGAGGAGGCACATTCCTAAATCAAAGAACGAAAAGGGTACGTTGCCTAAGAAGGTGAGAGAACTAATGCCACTAGAGTTCTACAAATATTTCAGATATACTATCTATAGTATTGGAAAGGTGCTAGGAGTTAATGACACCATGAATACCCTATGCTATGAATATATCATGGCATTTGATATCTAGGATCCAAATCATAATGTCTCTTATGACTTTGTGGAATACATGATTGATAGGATGCATAAAGAAATTGAGGCGGCTCATAAGGGAGACATGAAAAACTTCAAGTTTATCCATTATTCGTTGTTGATGCACATTATCCTTTTCAAGAATATAGGGCACCAGTCTAGACTTTATCGAGGCCACTAAGGAGATTGGAGAAATCCTACCTGTGCAATTGTGGACTCACTTCTAGAAAAGGTTTTATCCCTATGCTAGTACTATTGCTTTCTATAATTTTTTTTTTTTTTTAATCATGAAGATGTTAATGGATATAAATGAGAGAATACCTAGGGGAGTAAGGATTTTAATTAGACCATCTACTTGCCCAAATGAGGATAGGGTGCTTAGCCATGACTAGGCTAGTTTATTTTAATTTGATAATTTTTCAATTACAAGAGTATTTGGATGTCCTTAGCCTCCCCATGTATTTCCTAGACATGTCCCTGAGAGATTAGGCTAGTTAGAATTTTTCTAGCAATTACTAATGATGAACAAAGAGTATTTAGGCCTTGATATTGGCAAAGGCTCCTTTGTAGCTAGCAATACAAAGATAAGTGATTTTCTAGTAAGGAAAGATACCATAGAAGAAATAGATTAGTGTTTAGCTGAATTTAAACTTCCTTCTATCCCAGCTATAACCTATGATCCAAATGATTTGATGAGGAATGCTCTTAAAAAAATGACGAACTATACTCTTCTTAGCAGAAAACCAATTTGGGAAGAAGATTGCATCATGAATTGTTTGAAAATAGAGGTGTGTAGGGAAAGGACTCAGAAATGGAGTAAGGTAATGAAGGTAGAAGAAGCCATGAGGGTTGCAGACCCATCATTCAAGGGCTTCCACCATGATGCACCATTTCTTGATAAGTACAATAGGTGCCTAGACAATTTGAGGAATTAATGACATAAGTTCCTGCAGAGTTTAGAGATAGAATAGAACCCCAATCTCCTCAACAACAGGATGTTATAACTATAGAGGTTGAGGATGATCAAGCAGATAGCTCTTCATGGGCTAAGGGAAAGAAGAAACAAAAGATGATTTAGATCCCTAAAAAGGTCAGAGGAAAGGCATTGCAAAAAATGCCTTAGGGATCAAAATTCTTTGATACCATTAGACACAATTTTTTTATCAAACAAGCAAAAGAGCATCAAAAGATCCCTAACATAACTAAATTGCAGATTCAAATATTGGATTAGAGAATAATTTAGGTAGAGGAATTCACAAAGGACAACCAATTTGTAAAATCTAAAGAATTTAAGTCATTTCTTTATAAGGTGAAATAGAATGAACTTGCCTTGTAGTTGCAACATGGAGATTCACTTGAGAAAATTGCAAAATTAGTGCAAAGGTTGTAGGAGTATGATCCAAATAGTGAGAATCTCATAGTTGAGGAAGCAAGAGCATTAGTAATGAGAAGTGGAATGTTGATTTTTCCCGTTTGGGAACTTAGTTCCTCTTTCATGTTGAATCATATCAGAAAGCAAGAAAGATCAGTCTCTTTTGAAGAGACTAACATCACTAGTGAGCTATAAGGCTCTAGATTTAATATATAAAGCAAAACAATGGCAATATGGATCATGGCTCCAAATGACAATAAGCCAACTCTCATGGAGATAAAGGAGTCCCCCCAAGGAAATGTAATTTTTTGCAATGTTTCCACTGTATCTAGTGACCAAATCCACAATCTAGTGAATACATCATCATTGATAGGGAAGAGCAAGATGGATGCATCGAATACCCATCTTCAACCTAACTTTGAAAGAATTGAATCATGATCATAAACTTCTCAATGCATTAGCCTCATAGTCTCAGTGATAGATAATTTACAAAATCAATTTCCCTACTAGAGAAGTGATGCAGTGCAAGGTAGGAGAATCTGCAAAGGAGATATCCTAGCCCACATCAAATAACCACACAATAGAAACAAAACAAGAATGCAAGATCTGATACCAAATCACAACTCTTTATTCATAAAATAACTGATTACATGCAATGTGTTGTACTGTAAGGCATTTCTAGTTACAACCAAATTGAAAGTAAGTAATAGTTCTACAAGATCCCTCGAGATCCAATCCAAACCCTAGCTAGTCTAGATCCACACTCTGGCAGAAACCTCCAAAGGAGATCTAAGCTTGTCCTTGCAATCCCACCAAGTAATCTCCTTATTTTTCCAAGCCATAAATACTAGCTCTTCTCAAAATTTGCTCCTCTACCATATCCTTTTCTCCAAGATGGATGATTAATGAATAAAAACTCCACAATACCCCCTACTTATACCCAACTAAGCCACAAGTCAGCCTAGTAAGCTACAAACTAAAAAACTCTTACAGTAAATACATGTAGAGCCACAAGTCGACCTCCAACATAAATCAATTACCAATGCCCTAAAAGACTTACAATACCTATTACATACATCAAAAAAAATTAACCAAGACCCAAATAGGTCCATACAAATCCACCAAAATTCCTTCAAGATGCAGAATGGCCAACTACCCTAGGATACTCCTACATCAGACTCCCTAAGTGTGAAAAGATGTTCTCAATAGCTGGAAGAATATCTTTCAAGATTCAACACATAAATCCCAAACTGGTTCTTCACATACGTGTCCTCCAAGTCCTCAACTTGTGCATTATTTCCCCTATTTCACTTCTGCTTCTTCACATCTATCCTTGGTGTTTCGCAAGATTGCTATCCATAGTGATCTCTAACCCTTTCAAAATTGTTACCTAGTTACCAAAATGTCTCAATTTTGACCTTGTTAATCCTATGGTTATTTGTGAAATACACCTCATTTTAATAATTGAAATGGTTATTTTATCTATGAATTTTTGTAAAGTTTTGAATCTTCATATCTACAGCTCATTCCCAGCTCTACTCAGCACTTGGAATTTTTTAAATCTGGCTTCTGAGCCCCCAAGTTATCGCAAGTTAATAGAGAGACCCAAATTATGTGTTTTCAAGTGTATCATTAACCATTAACCTCTCAAAAAGGTTAATGATAACTTTCAAATTATGTATTTTGGAGGAGGTTAATTAACCTCCCAAAAATCACGTATTCTCTCTCCCACCATTAACCTCTTAAAAGGGTTAATGATAACATTCAAATCATGTATTTTGGAGGAGGTTAATTAACCTCTCCAAAATCATGTATTCCTTCCATCATCATTAACCTCTTTGAGACCGTTATTAACATTTTGAATTTCTCCATGAAAAATCATATATGTGGATGGTTTTTAAAATTAAAAAAGGTTAAAAGATCTACGTGATGAGAAGATGAAAGTTATTAAAATTTTGGAAAAGTGGATGTCTCAGGAAATAAAACAAGTGTATAGAAAGTGGGGAGAATAATGAGAAAATAAAGGCAAGTTTCTAAATCATTGAATGCTCCCTATTGTTTAAAAAAAAACAAAGAAAAATTTAGTCTTCTTAAAAAAAAGCCGAAATACATGTTGCAAATAAAAAGCAACTGGCAATATCAATAAAGACAAATTAGATGAACTTCCTGATAATTCACCATGCGCAATGGGAGGTAATTCAAATTGTATAAACAATTTGGAAGTTTCTTAAAGGCTTGAATTAAGTTCTTATACTATTGTACATTAGATACTAGCTTGTGTATAAAACATGGCATTGAGGGTAATATATGTGGTATTAGTAAAGTTAAGATCCCTCATATAATGAGATAATATTGAAGCACTTATTAAAGTCATTACTTCACATTTGTTGGGGTTTCAACCTAGGGTTGTATGCATTCACAGTGGGTTTTCAGAGTGCTGCAGCATGCATAAAGGAGTGCATTATTCTCTCCATGCCAGCAGGGTAAAGACACTTTAAAGAAACAAATAAACTTGTGGATTAGCAAGTAGTCCCATGTCACCTTGTTCACCCTATCACCAAACCAAGTGCACATTCTCTTCACATGTGCAATGGGTATGCTCATTCCACCATCGCTCTAGCCTCACGCCAGTAGTATGCACCATTGACTTGGAATCCCCTTACCAAATAAGATACATTGCTAAAAATAGAGACACCTACAAATATCAATAAAAATAACAGTGCCTGATAACTATTTTTTTAATCAAGGAAAAGATCCTCAAGGTGGGAAAGCATGCCCAGTATACTGGGAATGGTGCCATGAAGGTGGTTAAAGGAGAGATGCAGATCATGCAAACTTTGACAAGAAGAGAGAGCAGGTGAAATGGTCCCTTGTAATCTAATTTTTCTATAGCCAAAGTATCTGCAGATTGGGAAGTTGGCCGAGTTGAGGTGGAATGATACTAGTGATGGCATTGTTGGAGAGATCAATTGATTGAAGAGATGATAGCTTTCCTACGATAGGAGAGATAGTACCTTGAGAGTTCATGTTAGACAAGTTGAAGGCAATGATAGAATGCAAATATGATTCACAAGAAACTACTCTCCAATTGCAGAGTGGGTGAGTAGGAGTCTAATCGAAAAGAGAAGTAGTTTTGTCCAAAAATACGGCAGCCTTGAATAGAAGAGGATTCTAATGGTTCATTTTCAAATCTATAGACATGTTATGCAAAATGTAAGCAATATTTGAGGTTGCACTTGACTTGTTTGATGTAATTCCTAAATAGAAAGGTGGAGAACATGGACAAAGCATGTAGAATGTTAACAAAATGCTCGACAAAATGAAATGCTCATTCCTGACCCATAACTCGAGGAGCTTCACTGAGTTTACCTCCAAACATTAAGTCATCCAAATTCAAATTAGCATCCATGTTTTCTTTGGAAATCAACAACCTACATATAGGTTGGAGCATCATGAATGTTATCTAGATCTGTGAGTAAATGATAGGCTGGGGATAACAAAAATTCTTGTGAATGTTTAATACAAAACATGGTCATCCTCAGTCAAATGTAATGTTGACAAATCTTTTTGATAGAATAGTTGGTTCATCACTTTGAAGTATGAAATAAAGAGTATAGTGTGGGGTTGAAGACATTCAACATATTTGAGAAAAAGATTAATAATCAAGCCATGAAGTATAAATATCAAATGCCTGATTATGCTCCTATTTTAAGAAGTATGCTTCCAGACATTGGTGATACCATTTTAGGAAGTGTCTACCTTCAAGATTTTTGGTTATCTCTTGAGAGCAAGGAAAGGGCTCCTTTAGCCTGAAAGATATTGGAAAGTGGCTTGGCTAAAGCAGGAGGGCATCCCATTTTAGCCCAGTGCCCAGACCTAGTATTAGAGTGCATGAAAGCTTATCATCCAAATACTAGAGAGGTTATTTCATCAAATAATAAAGTAATTGTTTGTCTAGATCCTATCTCTATTGCCATTGCTTTCCAATTGCCTACCAGAGTGCAATATGCCAACATCAATCTAAGAACTGCCAAGGAGTATTTTATCGCAAACCAAACTCAATGTTTAAACACTATTGCCAAGTCATGGCTCTTGCAACCAAGGAAAGGGAAATCTCAACTGGCCAAATGCATCCACAGATCATTGCTAAAGGAAGGCATAGCAAACATGGTAACTCTATTAAGAAGGATAGTTGGACTTCAGGATTCACATGAGTTTAAAGGTTGGATGTTCTTGTTTATTAACATGGTTTGTGAAGGTAAGAAACACATTGATTTGGCTTAAATTATCAATGACTCATTGCATAGACAACTCATTGAACTTCAGGAAAATGGTTGCTTCTACATGACTTCAAACCTTTTTTACACTATTGCAAGTAGCAAAAGTTGGCAAGGGCTTAACTAGAAAGGTACATATGATGATATGACTATGATTTATAATCATCTTCCTTAGATAAAGTATGAAAATAGCCTGCACCATTTTAGAAGAGTGAATGATGCATTTACAATGCTGATTGTAAGAGAAATCCAAGGAAACATGGGACTTAGAATTTCACCAGAAGTAGCAATGAAAGTACAAAAATATGGAAGTGTCTTCATACAGTTCTCGAAGTTAACTTATATTAGGTAAGCTGCCTATGATGGGTGTCCCTTAATGCTACCTAGATTTGTTGATGATAAATTGCTCCTGATTGAAATGTGTAGGAAGATTAGTCAAATCAATAAACTTTGCAGGAACAAGAGGATAGATAAAATACCTTTTCCTATCAGCATCAGATATTATAGCTATGACACTGCATTAGATGCGAGGATTATAAAAAGATCTATTGCCACAATAAATTTCCGTCCTTATACTATGTGTTTCCCTTATGATAGTAAAGGCTATGTAGTTAATGAGTTAAAGCTAAATTCTATCCTTGGTCACTTTCTGGCTCTAGAGGACTTTTGGGAGGATTGTGAAAATGATTTCAAAGTCAAGAAGAGAGATTGGATGTCACTTACAGTAAGGTAGGTAATAGACTTCAAGGTGGATATTGATGTGATAGGTGTAGATGATGATGAAGGTTCCTTGGTCGATCCATTCTACTATGAGAAAATTGAATTACTAGATCTTCCTCCTATTGATTGGTCAATTCAAGAGCTAAAAAACCTAAAGGAAAGAACTATCTATGTCCTTAAAAGAACAAGAGATTGGGTTAGTAAAATCAAAATAGAAAAAGCGGCTATTGAATTCCAAAGTAGGGAGAGAAGAGGTGATCAAGGAGAATTATCTTGAATGGCATTAAAAGAAACTTTTGGTGAGAAAACATAGCAATTGGATGCAAGTGTTCTAGATCAAGATGAAGATCTAAATCAGCCGGCTAAGTTTACAGTCAAAAAGAGGAGGACAAAAATGAAACGTAAATCTACTAGATCAAATCAGGAAGGAAATAAGCCTAATATGAAGGATCATGGAACTCCTCAAGCTGTTGAACCACACATTCTTGTTACATCCTCTCATGATGTAGTAATCCTGCATTCAAGTCTCTCTCCTCCTAAGATATCATTGATAGACATCACAAAGTTAGATAATCAATTATCTAATTCAGAAGATTTAATGATGATTGTTGAAAATATAACACATGACATGCAAGTTTCAAATACTACACAATCATGGTTCTAGACTAGTCTTCAGAAGAAGAAGAAAGTTGTTTAAATGATCCTACCTCCATTTGATGTGATCTCTAGTTTCCTTCAGAAGCCTCCTAAAGTGAAAAAGACTAAAGTGATGTCTAGGTTAGCTGTTGACAAAACTTCAGGCAATCTATGTGTAGAAATAGCCAAGCCCATAATTGAAAAGAATGTTGATGAAGCATCCGGATTAGATTTCATTCTAAATAAGGTTCATCTTGGTCCATCTACTATAGAAAGAGACATTCAAAATTTTGAGGTGACTGCTACTCAAATGTTACAAAGAGAAAAGAAGGAGAAAAGAACCAAAGAGCAACTAAAGGAGCAAGTTTAGATGCTAGCATCTTATATAAGTTCAATTAGTGATTCCTCTAATGCAAAAGTAGTGGTTACTTCACTAGTTTTAGTAGGTCCTGATGGCATTTTAGATCATACTATTGTTGAAAGAGTAAACAAACACAAGTCACATAGTATGATGATCGAAGCTTGGATAAACAAGATGATAGAAGATGCTTCAAAACTCATAACTGGAGTGAAGGAAATATATGGAAAAGCCATTGAATAGATACAAGAAATTTCTAAAGATCTAGAAAGCTACAAGGAATAGAAATCCACCTGGAAAAAAGTAGCTGATAAATTAAAAGAAATGACCAAGTTAGATACAAGCATCCTACTTCTTGAGAAGAATATTGCTGATCCAAGTGAGAACCAAACACGTATCTGGAGTAAAATTGTTGGTTGGAAAATGATAAATATCAGCAAAGGGATCACTAAGTTTGAAAAACTAATAGCTTCTTGGGAGCAACTAAAAAAATAAGCGACAGATGAATTAGTCTCTACTATCATAGGTGGCGCGGCAGTAAATGATCTTCAGCATATTGATTGCCAGTTTCTTCTTGATTCCTTAAATATCCAAATTCATTCAAAAATAGAGAATCATGTATCAAACACTGAAACTATGATGAAACTCAGCCTGGTTGCAGTCACTCTGGGAGATTGTAACATTTCAACCTATCAACAAGAGTCGAAAGAAATTTAGGATAGATACTTCATAGCAAAACTCAGGATGGAGAATGTGTTCATCCTGAATTATGAATCAATGATAATCATCCTCGATGCTTATAGGGCTTTCCAGGACAAGTCAATCATATCCAGTAGATAGAATTAGGAGCAAGAGGACCAGTGATTGGATATGTATACATCCTTAGAAATTCTAGCTAAAAGTTTTGTTTATAATATTTTTCCTTGTATAGGTTAATTTTATTAAGGTTAATTAACCTCTCCAAAATTACGTATTTTGGAGGTGGTTATTGACCACAAAGAATTACTTATTAACCTCTATGTCTATATAAGGACTCCTTTGGGCTTTGTAAAGGGACTTTTTAGCTTTAGAATAAGGGAACACTATGCCAAAATTTTGATCAAGAGATAAATTTTGGAAAGTATGTACAGTTTTTATCTCTGAAATCAAAAATATCTATTATGTTCTTGGTGCAAGGAAATGAAATCAGATGCACTTTTAATTTCTTGTTCTAAAATCAAAATTATTACAGTTGTAGTGAGCATTCTCATGGTATTGTGCGAATATTTATGAATCATGAATTTGTATGGTAATACTAGTCATTTTCAAGCATAGTTCTTGATCCCCTTTGTTATCATTCCTTTTTACTCAAGAAAGTTGTGAGATCACATGGTGCATTCATTCTGAATGGCTTTCTCTCAATTTTTAAAGTGTTAGATTCTTTATGTGAAAATCCTTTAAAATTATATCAAACAAGGGAGCTGCCCCTCTAAACACAGAGGAATGTCACTTACCAAGGGCCTATCCAACTGTTATGAACGGTTTTCCACATACACTTTGTTGGTCAAATTTTACTGTGACAAATCTATTTACCAATAGATTTTTGGCGACTATGCTGGGAAGACTAAACAAGGAAAGATTGACAATCACCTGTAATGAAGCATAATGGTGCTACAAAATGAGAACATTTTTCCTATTCTCCAACCAAATCTTGGTTTCCAAGACACCCAAGAGGATATTATTTCAAACTTGAACACCCTAGCCTAGAGGTGTAGATGAAGTACACAGTAATACCACCAAGTAAATCAAGTTCTTGAAGAAGAAGAAGACTTCGGGGAAATCTTGTAAAGAGCTCCTATTGGTCAGGATGTAGTAGTCATTGAAAGAATAGTAGTTATCCCAAGGAGAAACAAGAAAAATCTTGGTCACATTCAAGGGCAAATAAATAATAACCACTAAGCTGGCTGACAAACCATACACCCTAGTAGACAAACAAAATGGTTTGGTAGACAAAGATTTTGAAGCCCTTCGGAAGTTAGATTTCAAGCCAATTACTCCTAAGAAGAAGAAGAAGGTTAAGTCTGTTAGTAGGTCATCTTCACCACCTAAGGCTATTGTTTCTCCTATTGCCTTTCAAGCTTTGATTTTGCAAGGTAATGTTGTACCTCTAGCTATAAATTTGCAACCTTTGAACATCATTCTTCCAACTATGGCACATCAAGAACCGCAGCCACTAGTCCCATGGGGAGCTACTATTAGTCCTTTAGCTTTAGGGAACCAATTACATGACATGCCCATTGGCTCTCAAAATATTCTTCCTAAGTTTTTCGGGGACAGAAAAGTTACCACTAAGCAACACATTAGTGCATTTTTTATAACAAGCGAGGTTCTTGCAATTCAACATGATGTTTATGTTCATCTTTTTGTTGAAACACTCACAAAAGCCATGGCTAAATGGTTTGGTCAGCTACCAGCTGGATCAATTACTTCATGGGTAACCTTGATTCAAGATTTCAAGAGGAGATTTAAAACTATCGAAGATGAACATTTTCTCCTTTCCTAGTTGACTCAAATGAAGAAGGAAATTCATGAGCCAATGCAAGAATTCATTGCTCATTTTAATTAGATAGTAAATCAAATTCTTGTCAACAAAAGACCCACTGAAGAAAATCAAATGACTTTCTTCATCAGTGCTCAACCTTCTTATGTAAGCTTTCAAATACAAAGGGCAAGACCTCCTAATCTAGCAACTGCACAAACTTTTGCTATCGAGGTGGAAGATGACTTGCTTAGTTCAGGAAAATGGAGTCATGACCTACAAAAAGGGAAAGGTCAACAAGCTCCTATCACTACCACTAGTCCTTTATATCAAAAGTTGGTTGATGATGTGTTACAAATTAAGAAGCAGTTGCCCCACAATCCTCTGCCTCTGTATCAAGATATCCCAAGGAGGAATTATATGCCGTATCAAAAAAATAGACTAACTAAATGGCTACCCCAATCAACACCAAGATTAGCCATTGAACGTCCTGCATCATCCAATAAATAGACTGCTATGTGTGATTTTCAGCTAACGACAAATCATGATGGTGCAAACTATCTCGAGATGGTTAGATTCATGCAAATGCATTTGACGGCAAAGAAAATAGAAGAATATGTGGCTCCTGAAGATGTAACAGAACCTACTGTTGGTACCTCCTCCATAAACTTTCTAGAGTATGAATCTGATGATGAGAAAGCTGAAGATGTTAATAATCATGCTTGCAATGTAGCTACACCAAATTGGAGATAGAGATTAGAAGGGAAGTGGAGTAAAGAAGTGAAGGAGAAATCTTTTGATGAGACTGCTAAGAGAATTCTATCTCGTAAGCATACTTCTGAAGAGCCTTTACAAGCCAAGGAGATAGATAAAGGTAAAACTTCTCCCATTGTGGAAGACTCTTTTGATTTTATTGATCATTGTAGGAAGACCAAAGTACAAATTTCTCAGTTGGACTACCTAAAAGCCAACTGCATCAATTAGAAAGATTTATTCAATGTGTTGGTAAAGGCAAAGGTTCACCTAAGATCACTATCAACCATGAGTCAAGAGTTTCTCCGAAAGAGGAAGATAATTTGCAAGGGTTCATGACTGAGAAAGAATCATTTTTTGTAGCTTCTTTATCAAATAAACCCAATCCCTTCTATGTTTGCCTCTATATAGTTGAATGCAAGTTAAGAAATTGTATCATTGATTCAGGTGCATCTAATAATGTCATGCCTTCGAATGTGGCCCATGCCCTAGGTCTCTCATTAAACAAACCATTAGGAAAGGTATATTCTATGGAGGTGAAACAAGTTCTGCTAGTTGGCCAGTTAAAAGATGCCCAAGTAGCACTTGCAACACATCCCAAGAAGAACTTAAAATTGAATATCTTGGTCACTGATATCCCAACTAGTTATGGGATACTATTGAGTAGAAGGTTTTGTAAAGATCTTGGTGGTGAAATTAAGATGGACATGTCTCATTCCCTTATCCCGATTGGAGATAAAAAGGTTCAACTCAATCTTAAACCTAAAGCTAAATATACAGTCCTAAAATCAAATGATCCAAGGGCTGAAATATTGTATGTTGATATTGGACATGGAACATATATAATGACATCCAATGAAAAAGATGTAGTTGAGCTTCTTATGCCTGATATAAGTAATGAATTATGGTCAATGGAGTTTGATGGAAGTTCTTCTTCTTTTGGTGCTAGGATAGTGTTAATATCACTAAAAGGAGAGAAATTCCTAAAATCTTATAAGTTGGCTTTTGAAACTACTAATAATATCGCAAAATATGAAGCTCTTCTACTTGGTCTCGAGTATGCAAGAGAAAAAGGAATCAAACAACTCAAGGTATCAGGAGATGCAAATTTAGTTGTCAATCAAGTACGAAGACAATATCAAACAAAGAATGCCAAATTGAAGGCATATAGAAATAGAGTGTGGGATGAGATTGAACATTTTGATGCTTGGGTAAAAGCAAAAACCTGTGTCACCTTTTATAAAGAAACGAGATATCAGAATGTGTCAGTTCAATATCAATGACAAAAAAAATGGTATTTGTGTTTAAAATATGAAGATGATGTAAACTGATGAAATGTGTAATTTTATGCCTATAATTTTTATAATTTTTTTGAGTAAGAATTTATTCATTTTATTTTATTTATAAGTCCCTTTTTTAACTATAAAAAATATAGGGTGTAGTTCCTGTCAAACAAGTATATGCAAATCATTTTTTTTGTTCTGATTTGGAAATATCTTATAGATGACATGTATAGCTAGTGAACAAAAAAAGAAATAATTATTTTTGGTGTATATTTTCTTTGTTATAAGTACTCAAGTTTGACCTTATCAGAACCCAACAGTTTTTTTCTCCCATCAAAACTTCTCTATCAAATCTATACCTTCTTGAAAAAAAATTATATATTCGTGAAGAGGATTCTCTCCTCTAGAGATAATATAATTTTTAAAAAATTTTGATATGATTTACTATTTTTTTTCCTTTTTTAAGGGAGCATCTTCTGAAATGCTGAAATATTGACTTATAATATTTTGAGATTATAAAATATTATAACTAATTAAAACACTCAAAAATTTATATAATGATGATACTAAATCTAAGATCTATAAAAGGGTTTTTTTAGTTTTTTTTTAAATTGAGTTTTGATAGAGAAATAAGATTTGACCAAAACAAGTTTTGGTATCATAAACGGTGACACAGATTTGTGCTTTTACCCGCTTTTTTTTATCTTCTATCCCTCGTGAATAGAATTCCAAAGCTAATTGTCTCGTAGTCTCTGCCTCTCTCATGATTCCTCATCCCGAGTTCAACAAAGATGTTTACACAGTAGAGATGATCAACACTGGCAATTTTTTGATGATGATGTGTAAATCATTGCATTTCTTGAGGGAAGGCCTCCATTTTCAGATTTGAATTTTGAAGGATCACAAAATTGTGATCAAACACTAGGGGATAATCTTGAGATTATTCAACTACAAAGTAATGTGATTCCTAGAGGATTAGTCACCCTTGAAAGTATTTTTGATAAAGAAGATAAAAGGAAAGAGAGTTGAAGATACTAAATCTTCTAATTCTTTGGGTTATGATAAGATGAACATTGGTTCTAAAGAAAATCCCAAGATGGTCCTAATAGGGAGAAATTTGACATCAAAAGAGAAAGAACAATTCATGAATTTGCTAAAGACTTACCAAGATGTTTTTGCATGGGGTTATGAAGATTTGAAGGAATTCATGAATAGAAAATTTAAACATCAAATTCCACTGAAACCTAGTTCAATTCCCTTCTGGAAAAAATAGAGGCAATTCAATCCCAAGGTAGCTGATGCTATATTCAATGAAGTTGATAAAATGCTTAAAGTGAGGATTATCTATCCTATACACCATTCAACATAGGTAGCCAATATCGTCCCAGTCAGGAAGAAGAATGGTGAGATGAGAATATGTGTTGACTTCCAAAATTTGAATCAAGCATCATTTAAAGATAATTATGGCCTCCCTGTCATGGATCATATTTTTTAGTTGGTATCTGGTTCAGAGCTCATGTCAATGTTAGATGGTTTCTCTAGTTATAATCAGATCAGTGTGGCACCAGAAGGTCAACATAAAACAACTTTTACCACTCCATGGGGTAAGTTTTCCTACAATCATATGCCTTTTGGTTTTGATAGATGCCGGAGCCACCTTCCAACGGGCAATGGATCACTCATTTGTAGATCTCAAGAACAAGATCATCGTCATGTACCCTGATGATCTTACAGTGTTTTCCAAACATAGAAGAGACCATGTACATCATCTAGAAGTTGTCTTGCATTGATGTCGAACCCACAGCATCTTGTTGAATCCTAAGAAGTCTATATTTGGAGTGACAGAAGGAAAACTTCTTGGACACTTAGTTTCCAATGAGGGTATTTGAGTAGACCCTAAAAGGGTGAAATCTATCCAACAGTTACCACTTCCCATGAGTAAAATAGGGGTTAGGTCCTTCTTTGAGCAAATAAACTTCATAAGTAGGTTCATACCAAACTTCTCTGATATCACAAAGTTAATTGTAGATATAATGAAAGGGAATATAAATGTTAAATGGACAAAGGAAGGTAAGGCTTATTTTGAACAAATCAAGACTACTTTGCTAATGCCCCTACTCTTTCTTATCCAGATTTTTCTAAAGATTTTCATTTGTATTGTTATGCATCTGAGAACACTTTATCTGCTATACTTACCCAACCTGAGAAAGACAATACTTAGGCCCCAATAGAATTCATGAGTATCCCTCTTAAGAAACATGAATTGAAATACTCTTTGATTGAGAAGAATGCATATGCCCTAGTCAAAGTAGTGAAACAATTCAGGTTTTACATCCTGAACTCTCACTC
Organism: Cupressus sempervirens; assembly: GCA_028749045.1. Lineage (NCBI taxonomy): Eukaryota > Viridiplantae > Streptophyta > Pinopsida > Cupressales > Cupressaceae > Cupressus > Cupressus sempervirens. The sequence goes on from CM053789.1 coordinate 380,118,683, forward strand.
CAAGGTGTTTGTTCCTGATTTGGTAGTGAAGACTATTCTAACACAACAGGAGATCAGTGTGAACAAAAGGGCCTCCTAGATAGCTAAAGTACAAGAACATGATCTCAATATCAAACCTACAAAGCTTGTCAGAGGAAAAAGTTTGTGTAAAGCTGTTGTGGAAGGATCTTCCTCAACTAAAGAAGAGACGGAAAAAGAAATTCCATTAGTCTTATTCATTAGTAATATCGATGATTGGTTTTCCAATATCACCTATTTTTTGACTTATGGAGAATGCCCAGCCCATCTATCACCCAAAGAGAAGAGTACCTTAAAATTGAAATTTGTGAAGTATGTTATCTGGGGTGAAGCTTTCTACAAGAAGGGAATAGATGGTACCTTCTTGGGGTGTGTAGATTTTGAACAGAAAAAGGAGTTGCTCCAATTGTTTCATAATGAAGCATGTGGAGGTCATTACTCAGCATCAGTAATAACTTACAAAATTTTGAGAAACTATTTTTACTAACCCAAGATGTTAAAAGATGTAGAAGAATGGGTCAAGAAGTGTGAATCTTGTCAATATTTCAAAAGAAGAGTCCAATTAGCAGCACTACCCTTGAAGCCAGTAGTGATTGAAGAACCATTTCAACAATGGGGTGTGGACTTCATCGGTCCTATCCATCCTTCATCCACTCCCAAACATACTCACATTTTAATGGCAATTGATTATTTTACCAAGTGGGTAGAGGCCATCCCAGTCAAACAAACAACTTTAGAGGTGGTTTGTAGTTTCATCAAGCAAAACATTTTGGTTAGGTTTGGGGTTCCTACCAAGATTGTTACCGATAATGCTACCAACTTCTCTTCCTAGGAGATATCAACCTTCTGCTATCAATATGGAATCATTCTATCTCACTCCTCATATTATTTCACACAAGGAAATGGTCAGGTAGAATCAAACAATAAAAATATTATGACCATTGTGAGGAAATTGGTAATTGTCAATCAAAGGTCTCGGCACAAGTATGATACACTTTGGGCAAATCATACTACTAAAAAGAGAGCAACAGGATTATCTCCCTTTGAGATCCTGTATGGGACCAAACTAACTCTTCCTCTTCCTCTATAATTATCTGCCTTGAAGTTACAGAATGCTATTGAGACTCATGAATTCAAAGATGCTCTTGAAAAATGAATGTTGTATTTGACAAAGTTTGAAGAAGAGAGAGATGTGGTTGTAGACAGAATTTAGGAACATCAATCCCATGTAAAGAAGTTATTTGACAAAAAGGATAAGCAGAGGGTGTTCCAAGAAGGTGATCTTGTCTTGCTTTGGGATAAGCACATAGAACCAAAGGGCTTACATGGAAAGTTTGACTCCTTATGGAGAGGCCCTTTCTAGATTAAAGAGGTATGTGGAAAGAATTCCTTTATTTTGTCATACCTAAGTGGTACCCAGTTGCCCTTACCTTATAATGGGCAATACTTGAAGCATTATCATCAGTAGAAGGTGTAGTACACCTTTTTTTTATATAAATAGTCTTGTTTTCAGTGTGCTCCTGTCAGTTTGTGTTGCTTTAGTTTTTCTTTCCCTTGTCCCATTTTTGGTGTTTGTTCCCTCTTTTGTAAATTGGTCCTTCAGATGACTCTATTTTATAGCCTAATGGATAAGGCACTATTCTAGTTGTTTTGGATTCGAGCTTTGTCCTTGTTAGTCCTTATCCCCAGATAGAGCCAGTTGTTACCCAGTTATCAAAATGTCTCAATTTTGACCTTGTTAATCCTATGGTTATTTGTGAAATATGCCTCATTTTAATTGTTGAAATGGTTATTTTATCTTTGAATTTTTGTGAAGTTTTGAATCTTCATATCTTTGCCTTGTTTCTAGCTCTGCTCAGCACTTGAAATTTTCAAAATCTGGCTTCTGAGCTTGAAGTTATCACAGGTTAATGGAGAGACCCAAATTGTGTGTTTTCAAATTTATCATTAACCATTAACCTCTCAAAAAGGTTAATGATAATTTTAAAATCACATATTTTGGAGGAGTTTAATTAACCTCCCCAAAATCACGTATTCTCTCTCCAACCATTAACCTCTCAAAAAGGTTAATGATAACATTCAAATCACGTAATTTGGAGGAGGTTAATTAACCTCTCCAAAATCACGTATTCCTTCCATATCATTAACCTCTTTGAGATGGTTATTAACCTTTTGAATTTCTCCATTAAAAATTAGATATGTGAATGATTTTTTTTTTAAAAAGGTGAAAAAATCTGTGTGATGAGAAGATGAAAGTTATTAAAATTTTGAAAACGCAGATGTCTGAGGAAATAAAACAAGTGTGCAGAAAGTGGGGAGAATAATGAAAAAATAAAGGCAATTTTCTAAATCATTGAATGCTCCCTGTTGTTTAAAAAAAAAAAAACAATGAAAAATTTAGTCTTCTTCAAAGAAAAGCCAAAATACATGTTGCAAATAAAAAGCAACTGGCAATATCAATAAAGACAAATCAGATGAACTTCTTGATAATCCACCATGCCCAATGGGAGGTAATTCAAATTGTATAAATAATTTGGAAGTTTCTTAAAGGCTCGAATTAAGTTCTTCTACTATTGTATGCTAGATACCAGCTTGTGTATAAAACATGGCATTGAGGGTAATATATGTGGCATTAGTAAAGTTAAGATCCCTCGTATAATGAGATAATATTGAAGCACTTATTAAAGTCAGTACTTCACATTTTCTAGGGTTTCAACCTAGGGCTATATGCATTCACAGTGGGTTTTCAGAGTGCTGCAGCATGCATAAAGGAGTGCATTATTCTCTCCATGCCAGCAGGGTAAAGACACTTTAAAGAAACAAATAAACTTGTGGATTAGCAAGCAGTCCCACATTACCTTGTTCACCCTATCGCCAACCCAAGTGCACATTCTCTTCACGTGAGTAGTGGGTATGCTCATGCCACCATCACTCCAGCCTCACACTAGTAGTATGCACCATTGACTCAGAATCCCCTTGCCAAATAAGATACATTACTACAAATAGAGACACCTACAAATATAAACAGAAATAATGGTGCCCGATAACTCTTTTTTTATGAAGGAAAAAATCCACAAGATGGGTAAGCATGCCCAATTCAGTGGGAATGGTGCCATGAAGGTGGTTAAAGGAGAGATGCAGATCATGTAAACTTTGACAAGAAGAGACAGCGGGTGGAATGGTCCCTTGTAATCCATTTTTGTATAGCCAAAGTATCTACAGATTGGGAAGTTGGCCGAGATGAGGTGGAACGATACCAGTGATGACATTGTTGGACAGATCAACAGATTGAAGAGATGATAGCTTTCCTACGACACGAGAGATAGTGCGTTGAGAGTTCATGTCAGACAAGTTGAAGGCAATGATAGAATGCGAATACAGATCACAAGAAACTACAGTCTAATTCCAAATGGGTGAATGGGAGTCTAATTGAGAAGAGAAGTAGTTTTGTCCAAAAATATGACAGCCTTGAATGGAAGAGGATTCTAATGGTTTATTTTCAAATCCATAGACATGTTATGCAGAATGTAAGCAATACTTGAGGTCGCAATTGACTTGTTTGATGTAATGCCTAAATAGATAGGTGGAGAACATGGACAAAGCATGTAGATTGTTGACAAGATGCTTGACAAAATGAAATGGTCATTCCTAACCCATAACACAAGGAGCTTTACTGAGTTTACCTCCAAAAATTAAGTCATCCAAATTTGGATTAGCATCCTTTTTTTCTTTTGCAATCAACAACCTACATATAGGCTAGAGCATCATGAATGTTATCCAAATCCGTGAGTAAATGATAGGCTGGGCATAACAAAAATTCTTGTGAATGTTTAATACAAAACATGGTCATCTTTAGTCAAATGTAATGTTGGCGGATCTTTTTGATATAATAGTTGGTTCATCACTTTGAAGCAGGAAATAAAGAGTTGAGTGCAGGGTTGAAGACATTTGGCATATTTGAGAAAAAGATTAACAATCAAGCCATGAAGTATAAATATTAGAGGTCCAATTATGCTCCCATTTAAAGAAGTATGCTTCTAGACATTGGTGATACTATTTTAGGAAGTGTCTACCTTCAAGATTTTTGGTCATCTCTTGAGAGCGAGGAAAGGACCCCTTTAGCTGGAAAGATATTGGAAAGTGGCTTGGCTCAAGCAGGAGGGCATCCCATTTCAGTGCAGTGCCCAAACCTAGTATTAGAGAGCATGAAAGCTTATCATTCAAATACTAGAGAGGTTATTTCATCAAATAATAAAGTAATTATTCATCTAGATCCTATCTCTATTGTCATTACTTTCTAATTCCCTACCAGAGTGCAATATGCCAACATCAATCTAAGAACCACCAAGGAGTATTTTATCGCAAATCAAACTCAGTGTTTAAACATTTTTGCCAGGTCATGGCTCTTGCAACAAAGGAAAGGGAAATCTCAACTGGCCAAATCCATCCACAGATCATTGCTAAAGGAAGACATAGCAAACATGGTAACTCTATTAAGCAGGATAGTTGGACTTCGGGATTCACATGAGTTCGAAGGTTGGATGTTCCTATTTATTAACGTGGTCTGCAAAGGGAAGAAACACATTGATTGGGCTGAAATTATCAGTGACTCATTGCATAGACAACTCATGGAACTTCAAGAAAATGATTGCTTCTACATGACTTCATACCTTTTATACGCTATTGCAAGTACCAAAAGTTGGCCAGGGCTTAACCAACAAGGTTTATATGATGATATGACTATGATTTACAATCATCTTCCTTAGATACAGTATGACAATAGCCTGCACCATTTTAGAAGAGTGAATGATGCATGTACAATGATGACTGTAAGAGAAATCCAAGGAAACATGGGACTTAGAATTTCACCAAAAGTAGCAATGAAAGTACAAAAATATGGAAGTGTCTTCATACAGTTCCCAAAGTTCACTTATGTCAGGTTAGCTACCTATGATGGGTGTCCCTTAATGCTACCTAGATTTGTTGATGATAAATTGCTCCTGATTGAAATGCACAGGCAGATTAGTCAAATCAATAAACTTTGCAGGAACAGGAGGATAGATGAAATACCTTTTCCTATCGGCATCGAATATTATAGCTGTGACACTACATCAAATGCGAGGAATATAGAAGGAACCATTGCCACAATAAATTTGCATCCTTATACTATGTGTTTCCCTTATGATAGTAAAGGCTAAGCAGTTAATGAGTTAAAGCTAAATCCCAACCTTGGTCACTTTCTGGCTCTGAAGGACTTTTCGAAGGATTGTGAAAATGATTTCAAAGTTAGGAAGAGAGATTGGATGCGACTTACAGTAAGGCACATAATAGATTTCAAGGTGGATATTGATGTGACAGGTGTAGATTATAATGAAGGTTTCTTGGTTGATCCATTATACTATGAGAAAATCAAATTACTAGATCTTCCTCCTATTGATTGGTCAATTCAAGGGTTAAAAAGCCTAAAGGAAAGAACTGCCTATGTCCTTAAAAGAACAAGAGATTGGATCAGTAAAATCAAAATAGAAAAAGTGACTGCTAAATTCCAAAGTAGGGAGAGAAGAGGCTATCAATGAGAATCATTTTGAATGGCATTACAGGAAACTTCTGGTGAGAAAACGCAACAATTCGATGCAAGTGTTCTAGATCAAGATGAAGATCTAAATCAGCCAACTAAGTTTACAGTCAAAAAGAGGAGGACAAAAATGAAATGTAAATCTACTAGATCGAATTAGGAAGGAAATGAGCCTAATATGAAGGATCAAGGAACTCCTCAAGTTGTTGAACCACACATTCCCATTATATCCTCTCATGATGTAGCAATTCCTCATTCAAGTTTCTCTCCTCCTAAGATATCATTAATAGACATCACACAGTTGGATAATCAATTATCTAATTTAGAAGATTTAATGACGATTGTTGAAAATATAACAGGTGACATGCAAGTTTCAAATACTACACAATCATGGTTCCGGACCAGTCTTCAAAAGAAGAAGAAAGTTGTTCAAATGATCCTGCCTCCATTTGATGTGATCTCTAGTTTCGTAAGTTAGAAGCCTCCTAAAGTGAAAAAAACTGAATCGAATTTAATTCTAGATAAGGTTGATCTTGGTCCATCTACTATAGAAAGAGACTTTCAAAATTTTGAAGTGACTGTTACTCAAATGTTACAAAGAGAAAAGAAAGAGAAAGAAACCAAAGAGCAACTCAAGGAGCAAGTTTAGATGTTGGTATCTTATATCAGTTCAATCATTGATTCATCTAACGTGAAAGCAATGGTTACTTCACCAGTTTTAGCAAGTCCTCATGGCATTTTAGATCATAATGTTGTTGAAAGAGTAAACAAACACAAGTCACATAGTATGATGATCGAAGCTTGGATAAAGAGGATGATAGAGTATGTTTCAAAACTCATAACTGAAGTGATGGAAATATATGAAAAAGCCAGTAAACAAATATGGGAAATTTCTAAAGAGTTGGAAAGTAGCAAGGAACATAAATCCACCTAGCAAAAAGTAGTTGATGAATTAAAAGAAATGGCCAAGTCAAATACAAGCATCCTACTTCTTGAGAAGATTATTGCTTTTCCAAGTGAGAACCAAACACGTATCTGGAGTAAAAGTGTTCGTTGGAAAATGATAAATATCAGCAAAGGGATCACTAAGTTTGAAAAACTAATAGCTTCTTGGGAGCAACTAAAAACAAAAGCCATAGATGAATTAGTCTCTACTATCATAGGTGGGGTAGCAGTAAGTCATCTTCAACATATTGATTGTCAATTTCTTCTTGATTCCTTCAGTATCCAAATTCATTTAGAAATAGAGAATTGTGTATTAGATGCTAAAATTATGATGAAGCTCAGCCTAGTTGTAGTCACTCTGGGAGATTGTAACATTTCAGTCTATTAACAAGAGTCAAAAGAAATTTAGGATAGATACTTCATAGCCAAACTCAGGATGGAGAATGTGTTCATCCCAAATTATGAATCAATGATGATCATCCTCGATGCTTACAGGGCTTTCTGGGATAAGTTAATCGTATCCAGTAGATAGAGTTAGGAGTTAGAAGACTAGTGATTAGATATGTATACATCCTTAGAAATTCTAGCTTAAAGTTTTGTTTTTAATATTTGTCTGTGTATAGGTTAATTTTATTGAGGTTAATTAACCTCTCCAAAATTACATATTTTGGAGGTGGTTACTAACCACGAAGAGGTAGTTATTAACCTCTATGTCTATATAAAGACTCCTTTGGGCTTTGTTAAGGGACTTTTTGCTTTAGAATAAGGGAACACTATGCTGAAATTTTGATCAAAAGATAAATTTTGGAAAGTATGTACAATTTTTATCTCTTAAATTGAAAAATCTCTATTATGTTCTTGGTGCAAGGAAATGAAATGAGATGCATTTTTTATTTCTTGTTCTAAAATCAAAATTATTGCAGTTGTAGTGAACATTCTCACAGTATTGTGAAAATGTTTATGAATCATGAATTTGTATGGTAATACTATTCATTTTCAAGCATAGTTCTTGATCGCCTTTGTTATCATTCTTGTTTACTCAAGAAAGTGTGAGGTCGCATGATGCATTCGTCTTGAATAGCTTTCTCTCAATTTTTAAAGTGTTAGATTCTTTATTTGAAAATCCTTAAAAATTATATCAAACAAGGGAGCTACCCCTCTGAATGCAAAGGAAGGTCGCTTACCAAGGGCCTATCCAACTGTTTTGAATGGTTTGTCATATACACTCTGTTGGGCGAATTTTGTTGTGACAAATCTATTTACCAACAAGAATCTACCAACTCAACTAGGCTATTAATAATTAGGTTCCTTCTATCAACCTCTTCATTCTGCAAAGGAATTAAGGGATGCTTCCTATCATCTTTCACAAGTGTAAACACATTCTTGACACAATCATGCACAATCTTCCAATCATACTACCAAGGTCTACTAAGAAACAAATGACAATTGTTCATGTCCACAATATCACACAACACTTGATCCTTATGCTGCCCAATTAGGAAATCAACAAGGCACTACTCCCTCACTTCCAAAGCATGCTCACCTTGTAACCAGCCAATCCTATAAGGATAAGGATGTCTCGTTCTTCTCAAACCAAGTTTTTGAACCATCTCCTCAACAACAAGGTTATCAATACTACCACCATCCATAATCACATTTCATACATTACCACCAAACTTACAAGTAGTCCTAAACAAATTACTTCTCTGACCAACCAGTACTCATTGAGTTAGGAAACTCTCTCCTTGCTCAAGTTCATGGTCTTTAGCCTCATTCACAACAACAACTCTTATGTCACCAGCCATCTGTGGACAGTCATAAGCTCTATGTCCTTCTTCATGACATTTGAAACAAGTACCCTTAAACTCACTTCTACATGTCCTTCTATTTTGATCAAAAGGTTTTGGTTCATCTTCTGCACTTGGTTTAGCCTTTGTTGAGTAGACCTACTTCTCCTTCCCTTAAGAACTACCTAGATTCTTCCTCTTTATCTTTTCCTTTGCTCTCAAAGCGTACTAATAAGAATCTTCAACCAAGGAAATATTCATCATACCAACCTCATCCTAAATAGTGAATTTTTCATGCCCTAAATTTAGGGCAAAACACAACTACAAATTTTTGACTTTGAAAGGTAATGCTTAGGACATAACATAGAGATCTGGACATTTCTATACTGGTTACAGAAGGCTAAGAGTCCAAGATACCTATTAGTTGTGATTTTAGAGTTGCAACAAATCTTAAATCTATAAATGAATTAATCCTTATTGGTGTGGTGAAGATCTCATCCTTACTTATAGGACAAATACACAAAAGAGTTTGATAACATAACATTATGTTTCTCTGATGGTGGTAGAGGCATAGCTCTTACTGAAATGAGATCACATTCTTTGCTATAGGCATTGAAATAGGTTGATGAATCCTTTAAGAATATATTGAGTACTTCCTGACTATAATTATTTATGTAGTTAAATTAAAGTTTACTTATGAAACAATTTAGTAAATTCCTATAACTAATAGATTTCATCACCTTCTTAGCAACCTCTAAAAGACCATGTATCTAACTCAAGAAGAATACCATTTATCATACATTTAGATTTAACATATACCTCAATAACATTCTTATACATTTTATAATGATAAATCACAAGGTATGGAGTGGTTTATATTAACAACATACATCATTTGATTATATTACTTAAACTATGGAATAACTAACATTTAGTATATACTTTTACTATATAGAACATCATAGAACATATACATTATAAGATACTTATAATAATTTTACTAATATATTTCTACTATACATATTCCTAATACCAATTAATTACCCTATCTATCCCACCAACATTACCCTTTCTATAACAATAGTGTCAACTATTCACTCTAACCAAATATATTAACTTGTTAACTAATACCTAGTTAACTTTAATTTTTTTAGAGTCCTCTTAATAATTCCTACTATCTACAACCATATTGATACTAAGATATGACTAAATTCTAATCTCTCTAACCTACTTATTCTAACCCGTATCCCTATAGATATCTCCAAGCACCCTTTTAACTACCACTAATAACAATCTCTCCTATTTTGTTATTTTATTTATTTTAACCCGTTAAGGTCTAACATGTATTACACCCTTAATATAGAATTTCTAACCCCTAAATACTATTTGCCATCTATTCCTACGTACTCTCTAACTAGCTTTATTGTAGATAACTTTCTTTACTATTCCATCCCAATACCACTTACCTACCCAATATGTTGGCAGCCTTTAGAGACGCTTTAGGAGGCAACACATGTGGGAAGGTGGGAGTCATGTGTCGCTGTTCTCCCAAGGCGATTCCTTTACAATGTCCTTTTTCCTGGATTGTGTGGGAGCTAGTCAACCCATCTCTTCTCAAGTACGTGGCTTTCATCCATCTCAATTCACACGGTGCCCAATTACATCTATGCAGACATAGCCGATCCCTAGATCCTTCATCCAAGGTACATGGTGGGCAGCTGGTTGACTTGACACTTTCAAGGGGTTATGTGCCCAACAAGGTGGTAGCATGACATATACCATAGTGGTAGTTTCTTTACTGTGAAGATTGCCCTCTTTAGAGGTTGATGATTTTCCCTAGGCGTACCTTTCTACATGGTTAAGAGTGAAGGTCCTTTAGGATATATATAAATAGTTTATATTTTTATTTTCTTTGTTAGTATGAGATTTTGGTTCAAGTCATGTCAGTTTTCCTAAGTCCCTTCACACTCCCTTTTAGCTAGGATATTTCTTTTTCTTAATATTATTTTATCACATCTCTTTGTAGGAAATCTAGGGAATGTTCTATTTGAATATTTTATTTGTCTGTGTTTGAGAGGGGGAATTACTTTCTTCTCCCATACAAATTTCAGGGTAAAAGTGCATGTGCAGGCATTCTTCACTATGATTTATTTTTCTTTTCTCTCCTTTCTCATTCTAATAGACTAAGATTTTGATGATGGTCTAAATTGACATCTCTGTTTCTTATAATTATAAATTTGATGTTATTCCTTTGCATTTATCTATTATATAGGATTACTAAAATGACAAGAAACAAAAGTTTAGCACAAAAGATTTCATTGCACAAGATCAAATATATGTTTACTAATGATGAATAAACTCTATATAGAATTGCTCATTATTCTGAACATGGGGAAATATCTCTCTTAAAAACATATGACTATCTCAATACAATAAATTTTCTTGCCATTACATCGAAATACATAACATGTAATCCTTACAATGCAATCACTTAAGTTTTGAATTGGTTTACCTATTACAATAAATCTCTCCCACACAAGCAATCTAGGAAATATATCTATTGTTTGATTCATAACCTACATGAGAAGGAAAATATCACATTTACTTAACTTCTACATCTACTTCACAACAATGGTTATTCCTTTACATGAAATTATTTGTTTCCTTCATATACAACTATGAAGATGATATAAGCTTTCTCTTACAATGCCAACTATATGCATATCATCCAACCCTAGTTTACACATTCATATTTATATGCAACAAGATATAAGTCCTTCTCACAATACAAAAGATCACAATGGAGATATTTCCATCTCAACGCATTACAAATGACATGGGAAGGATTAATTTCCTTCAACTGCATGGTACATCACACAACACCTGATTCTACAGTAATGCCAAGGGGAAAACCCTAACTTTTTCATAGATCCCATTCTCACAAACTTGCAAAACAACATGAAACCAAGAACCATGGAGGCTCACCTCCCATCCTAAGCTTCTAAGAAGCCACCCACCGAGCAAAGGAAACAAGACTCAAACAAGTTACACTCACTCAAACATTTCACAATGCATACAAAACTCAATATTACAATACATTTACAAGCCCTATAAGGTTTAACACAATGATTCACCATTGGAATCATGAAACAATGGGTGAAGGTGGGCTCTCCAGAGAGGAGAATGCCATATCCATATACACATATACATCTGCAATTGTGTAATGCTTCTTCAAGGCTATCAAATACATCCTCCTCATCACATAAAAACGCTTATACCTCCCATAATACAAATGCCTCTTCAAGGCTATCAACATACACTTATACCTCACATAACAAACAAGGTATATGGCTTCAATGGAGCCCATACTCCATGAAAAAATACTATCTTCTCTCCAAGAGAATATTTTCTCAACTACATTGTTGAGCCCTGTTGGAAGTATCAGGGTTCTGAGAAGGGGGGGGGGGGGTGGTTGGTGAATCAGAACACTATTAAATTCTCCCAAACTCTGAGTTCAGAAATTTTAATTCATAATTTACAGCAGTGGAGAAATCAAACTGTACTGAAATGTAAACATACTGAATAATATCAACTCACAAAAAGAAGAGACACCAATTTTGTGCCGAGTGGGAAACCCTCAAAAATCCTCACGGTTTCGTCATAGGGAGAAAAACCACTCCATGAACCTATATTCTTTCTTGAGTTCCAATTCTCTTACAATCAGCAGCTTCTACTGCTCAGGGTATTTAACCATTTTATCAGTGTTGTAATTACAAGCTTATACACACATATAAATGTGTATGTAAGACATTTATACATGCATACAAGTCTATAATAAGACTTTTAGTCTTTACAAACTGTTCTGAAATATAAGTCTTCTTTCTTTCTTCTTTTTTTTTTTTTAACTCGTCCCATTTAAATTACAAATGATCTCTATATTTATAGAGATAAAATTCGAATGTAATCAGTTACATCAGCCCAACTGAACCAGTTTGGGTTGTTACACAAACTTCCTTTTAAAAATGTTGTTTGAGAGACTAACAAAACAGTTTTAGTTTTCGGATTTGTTCCTGTCTCAAATCTAGTAATCATTATAAACTTCCAAACTGATCAATAGTGTTTCATTTTTATTTTTTAGATACTCGAAAATAGTTTCCATTATCTCAGACCAAATTCCTTCATTGTTGTTACAAACTTTGGAGAAAACTTCATTCAATATTTCATGAAACTTTTCTATCTTTTTATAAAAAAAAATAAAAATCGTTCCTTAAAAAAATTGCCATTTCATTTTAAACCTGAACTGACTATGTATTTGTTTTAGGACAAATATTTGTGCATCAAACTGAGTCAAAGAATTTCTTTCAAAAACCCTTAATGCTGGAGTTTCAAATGAAGAACTTTGTGCATTCTTTTCAAATGAAGAATTCAACTGTTCTTCAAGAAAATGATTATGTCTGGGAAACAACATACCTGACATGCTCATGAAAATACCTGTGATATTCCTTTTATGTTTTTGCCTGATCTTGCATATTGTTTCATAATGTGCCTTCTTGTTCTTTGCTTATTTCTCAGGCATCTGTACAATGGCCAAGCTCTGTATACAGCAACATAGCTCGCAGCGACAAAATTCATCAAAAGATCAATAGAAGAGAGGTCAGAAAATGACAAAACTGGTATCAATATAAACCTTAGTGAATGTATAACCACATAGTAAAAACCCAGAAGCAAGTCAACTGAACCTTGTTTTAAACTTGACAAAGCATCCTTTGCGTCTGTGAAAATACAAACTGACGGAAGAATAGAGAAGTTACTATAATTTTCAAACTGCCCACCACCTTAAGGTTTTTGCAAACATTTTTGAAGTCTACCATACAAATCTGACAAATGTCACAAAAACTGTGACGTGCATCGTAAATATCTGCGTACATCCAGACCTTAATTACTGTGCAAGTGCTACGATGATACTTTATTCTATGCCAACACTGCAGATGAAATATTGCCATGTGATAAATATATCATGTGATATATTACGGCTTACTTATCACCTATTCTTTTTGTCAAACAACATATTTATTTGGCCATCTTTTATTTACGCATTTTGCCATATTTCAAAAAGGTCATCATGGTCAACAATCTCCCCCATTTTTGATGCAAAAATTTTCACCATCTCATAGAAACAAAAATGTTGATTTACCATGCAATGCTGATCCAAAAACATTAGACAAAATCTGAACCAACTGACCTGAATCAATCAAAAAAATTTGATAAACCAAGCTGTGAAATCAACCTGTGAACCAAATCCTGTGTGAAATGCTGATTAAATCTGTGAAATCAACCTGTGAACCAAATCTTGTGTGAAATGTTGATTAAATCTGTGAAATCAACCTGTGAAACAAATCTTGTGTGAAATGCTGATTACTCCCCCAAAATTTTTGCGTCAAAAAAATTTGACCATCTGCTTTTCATCAATTCTTTCTGTGAAAGGAGCACAAACCTATCACAGAAAAGTTATTAGAAAGAGTGTTATGCCAGTAGTGATTGAGAGAAAACTCCCAATCGTGTTCTTAATTGTTCAAATAGTTCTCTTGGTAGTGCCTTTGTAAAAATATCAGCCACCTGTCCTTGAGTAGGCACATAAACTAATTTGAATTCATTATTTTGAACTTTATCTCTCAAGAAATGAAGTTTGATGGCTACGTGTTTTGTACGTGAGTGCATAACTGGGTTTTTGCTTAATTGAATTGCACTCATATTATCACACATTATTGAAATAGGTTTTGAAACTCGAATGCCCAAATCAGATATCTGATAATCCATCCAAATTAATTGAGTACATCATGTTGTAGCTACAACATATTTAGATTCACAAGTGGATAAAGTTACACAATCCTATTTCTTACTATGCCAAGCAACCAAACACTCACCATGAAAGAAAGCTACACCACTAGTGCTCTTTTTATCGTCAGATCCTCCCCAATCTACATCAATATAATCAGTAAGAGTAAAATCAGTGCTGTGAGGATACCATAAACCATAATCAAGAGTGCCTTGAATGTATTTCAGTATTCTATGCACCACATTAAGATGTGATTGCTTTGGATCAGATTGAAATCTTGACACCATACATACAGCTTGCATTATATCAAGTCTAGATGTAGTTAAATATAGCAAACTTCCAATCATAGATCTGTAAAGAGTCTGATTAACAGAAGATGAATCATCATTCTTTATTAATTTATAGCCAATTTCTATAGGAGTGCTAATAGGTTTGCATTCAGCCATATTAAATTTTCTCAACATTTCTTTGGCATATTTAGTTTGAGAAAGAAATAATCCATGTTCAAGCTGTGAGACTTGCAAACCAAGAAAAAAATGTGAGTACACCTAACATTGACATCTCAAACTCAGATTCCATGATTTTTGAAAAATGTTTTGCTAAATCATCATTAGTAGACCCAAAAATGATATCATCCACATAAATTTCAACTGCCAAAATGTCATCATTTATCATTTTGATATACAAGGTGCTATCTGCCTTTCCTCGAGAAAATTCATTTGAAGTTAAATGTTTATCCAACCTAGAGTACCAAGCCCTAGGAGCTTGTTTTAAGCCATACAAAGCCTTTTTCAGTTGATAAACATAATCAGGTTTGTCCGAAGATTCAAAACCTTCTGGTTGTTCCATATAAACTTCCTCTTCAAGAAACCCATTTAAGAAAACAGTTTTAACATCCATTTGGTAAACAGTGAATTTTTTATGGCTAGCATATGCAAGAAAGATTATGATTGATTCCATCCTTGCAACAAAGGTTTCACCGAAATCAATTCCTTCTTGTTGAGCATAGCCTTTACAAACAAATCTCGCTTTATTTCTGACCACTTTACCTTCTTCATCCAGTTTATTACGAAATATTGAATCCACCTATGACATTTTTGTCACTAGGTCTGGGAACAAGTTCCCAAGACTTATTTTTCTCTATTTGATTTATCTCTTCCTGCATTGCATTTTACCAACAGGAATCTGATAAAGCTTCAGCAACACTCTTTTGTTCAAAATCTGATATTAAGCAAAAATGTTCAGCAATGTTTGCTTGTTCACCTATTTTGGCTTTTCTTCTAGTTAAAATTCCTTTCTCTATATCTCCAATAACTTGAGACTCGGAATGTCTCTTAGCTATTATTCTAGAAGAAGTTTTTTATTTTCGAACCAGCACTAGTTATTTTGGGGCTTGAGCAGTTTTCTGATTCAGTTTCATTAGCAAGTTCATTTTCATCATTTTTAGGATGCTCATCATGTGCAGTTTCTGATTTTTGAAAAGATGAATCTTCATGATCTTTTTTATCATTACAGCACACAGAATTTTCATCAAATATGACATTTATAGCTTCTACAACTTTGTTCAGCCTTTTATTATAGCATTTATAGGCCTTGCTGTGCATGGAGTACCCAAGAAAGATCCCTTCATCAGATCTTGAATTAAAGTTTTCTAGAGAATCGTCGTTCTTTTTTATAAAACATTTGCAACCAAAAACCTTAAAATTCTTGACATTTGTTGTTTTTCCATTCCACAATTCATATGGAGTGTAAGTAGTTGTAACTCTGATTTGTGCTCTGTTAAGAATATAAACAGCTGTATGAACAACTTCTTTCCAAAATTTATCATGTAGTTTTGCTTCATTCAACATGGTTCTAGCCATTTCTTTTACAGTTCTATTCTTTCTTTCTACAACACCATTTTGTTGTGGTGTCCTAGCAGTAGAGTATTGTCTTTTTATTCCATCTCTCTCACAATACTCAATAAATTCTTGAGAGGTGAATTCTTCTCCCCTATCTGATCTTAAACATTTCAGTTTTAATTCAGTTTCTCTTTCTACCATCTTTCTAAAAAATTTGAAGCGTTCAAAGGCCTCTGATTTATGTTTCAGAAATGTTACCCAAACCATCCTTGAGTAGTCATCTATGAACAACATGAAATACTTTTCGCCATTTAGTGAAGCAGTTTTAGTAGGACCACACAAATCAGTATGCACTAATTCAAGTGGTCTATTTGACAAATATTCTTTCATTTTGAAAGAAACTTTCATTTGTTTGCCCTTAACACACTCTTCACAAATATTTGCTGGTTTTGTAATCAGTGGCAGTCCTCTAACCTTTTTATTCTTGCTGATTCTAGCAAGATTATCGAAGTTTAAATGTCCCAGTCTTTTGTGCCATAGCCAATTTTCTTCTACTTGACTCATTAGACAAGTATTAACTAATGAAGTTTCTAGGACAGTTGAATCTATTAGGTTGTAAAGATTACCGCTTGTTCTTAACCCACTGGCAATGATTCTATCCTTTCCATTTTTAATATAACATCCTTTTGCATTAAAGAAAATAGAATATCCACTGTCACATATCTGACTTACACTTAGCAGGTTATGTTTTAAACCTTCAATAAAGTACACATCATGAATTGGTGTGTCTTTATTCAGAATTATTGAACCTTTTCTAGTAATGTAGGCTCCTGAGTTATCACCAAATCGAACAAAACCTCCATCAAAATTTTTTAGGGTTTTAAATTTGCTTTTACACCCAGTCATATGGTGTGAACAACCGCTATCCAATACCCACGTTGCAGGTTTTTGAGTGAATAGAGCTGTTTCAACAATTAAGGACTTTTCTGTTACCCTTACTTGCTTCCAGATTTGTTTTGGTCTCATATTCAATTTACATTGATTTGCATAATGACCATAATGAAAGCATTTAAAGCACCTAACAACTTTCCTTTTTCTTTGATTAGTGTTATTTTCACAAAAGATAGCCTTGTGCCCAAACATATTGCAATTAAAACAATAACCATTGAAAAAGAACTTTGTTTTTTGACTAGTAGATTCTACAGATGATCTTTGCAAGACATTTAATTTTTTATCCTTTTCCTCAAGCAAGAGTTTTTGATTTTCTATAATCAAATTTGCTCCATTTAACTCTTCTTGAAGTTTTTGATTTTCAACTTCTTGATTAGAAATCAACTTATTTAATCTTTTAACTTCTTGCAAAGATTTTAGAAGTTCTTCTTCTAGATCTACTTCTACATCTGAATCAAATGACAATTCAGATTCACTGAGTTTAGGTTTAGGGGTATGGACTATTTTAGCCATGAATAGTCTTTCCCCTTCTTCATCAACATCGCTAGATTCTTCATTTGAATCTTCTTTTGAAAGAAGACTTTTCTTCTTGTAATCCTTGAATCTTTTATTCTGATTCCAAGGCTTCTTTTTTGAAAACTTCTCAATTTTCTCATCACAATCTTCAAGTTTGACATTTGGGCATTTTGTAGCAAAGTGTCCTAATTGACCATAGCTGAAGCATTTAGGTTTGCCTTTATATTTCTTTCTCATTTTCTTGACAAGTAATGCTTCTAAAGCATCTGTTAGATCTGAATCACTCTCATCATGTTTTTCAATCTTAAAGGCTGATTCTTTTGATGAGGAACTAGCTTGATTGCCAATCCTCATTTCATATGCAGTTAGTGTTCCTTGAAGTTGATGTAGGGTCATTTTTTAGAAGCTTTTCTTTTCTTCTAATGTAGATATTTTAGTTTCAAATTTAGGTAATACTGACCTAATAACTTTTGAAACTACATCATATTCTTCTATCTCTTCACCTAGACCTTTTCTAGCATTCACTACTTCATCAACTCTTAGGAAGTATGTAGCAATGGTTTCATCTTCATTTATTTTCAGATTGTCAAACTGTATTTTAAGAGTTATCAGTTTAGACTCTTTTACTTTTTCATCTCCTTGATATATTGTTTCAAGTTTGACCCATATATCATTAGCTGACTTGCAATAAACAAATTTAGCAAAAACATCTTTGGAGAGACCACAAAGAAGGGCATATCTTGCCTTCTTATCCAACTCAAATTTTAGTTTTTCATCTACATCAGTAGGGATTGTTGTTGGGATAGTATATTTTGTTATTACAACATCCCACATCCTTACATCTAAGGAATGTATGAAGGCTTCCATCATAACTTTCAAGAAAACATAATCATTTCCATCAAACAGTGGAGCCCTATTAAGAGAAGCTCCTTCAGATTGTGCCATGACTTCCAATTAATATCCCTAGAACAATTCCTAAAGGAATCCTATGCTCTATTACCACTTGTTGGAAGTATCAGGGTTCTGAGAGGGGGGGGGGTGAATCAGAACACTATTAAATTCTCCCAAAATCTAAGTTTAGTAATTTTAATTCATAATTTATAGCAGTGGAGAAATCAAACTGTACTAAAATGTAAACATACTGAATAATATCAACTCACAGAAAGAAGAGACACCAATTTTGTGCCGAGTGAGAAACCCTCGAAAATCCTCACAGTTTCGTCATAGGGAGAAAAACCACTCCATGAACCTGTATTCTTTATTGAGTTCCAATTCTTTTACAATCAGCAGGTTCTACTGCTCAGGGTATTTAACCCTTTTATCAGTGTTGTAATTACAAGCTTATACACACATATAAATGTGTATGTAAGACATTTATACATGCATACAAGTCTATAATAAGACTTTTAGTCTTTACAAACTGTTCTGAAATATAAGTCTTCTTTCTTTCTTCTTCTTTTTTTTAACTCGTCCCATTTAAATTACAAATGATCTCTATATTTATAGAGATAAAATTTGAATGTAATCAGTTACATCAGCCCAAATGAACCAGTTTGGGTTGTTACACAAACTTCCTTTTAAAAATGTTGTTTGAGAGACTAACAAAACAGTTTTAGTTTTCGGATTTGTTCCTGTCTCAAATCTGGTAATCATTATAAACTTCCAAACTAATCAATAGTGTTTCATTTTTATTTTTTAGATACTCAAAAATAGTTTCCATTATCTCAGACCAAATTCCTTCATTGCTGTTACAAACTTTGGAGAAAACTTCATTCAATATTTCATGAAACTTTTCTATCTTTTAAAAAAAAAAAAAAAAAAAACCGTTCCTTAAAAAAATTGCCATTTCATTTTAAACCTGAACTGACTATGTATTTGTTTTAGGACAAATATTTGTGCATCAAACTGAGTCAAAGAATTTCTTTCAAAAACCCTTACTGCTGGAGTTTCAAATGAAGAACTTTGTGCATTCTTTTCAAATGAAGAATTCAATTGTTCTTCAAGAAAATGATTATGTCTGGGAAACAACATACCTGACATGCTCATGAAAATACCTGTGATATTCCTTTTATGTTTTTGCCTAATCTTGCATATTGTTTCATAACATGCCTTCTTGTTCTTTGCTTATTTCTCAGGCATCTGTACAATGGCCAAGCTCTGTATACAGCAACATAGCTCGCAGCGACAAAATTCATCAAAAGATCAACAGAAGAGAGGTCAAAAAATGACAAAACTGGTATCAATATAAACCTTAGTGAATGTATAACCACATAGTAAAAACCCAGAAGCAAGTCAACTAAACCTTGTTTTAAACTTGACAAAGCATCCTCTGCGTCTGTGAAAATACAAACTGACGGAAGAATAGAGAAGTTACTATAATTTTCAAACTGCCCACCACCTTAAGGTTTTTGCAAACATTTTTGAAGTCCGCCATACAAATCTGACAAATGTCACAAAAACTGTGACATGCATTGTAAATATCTGCGTACATCCAGACATTAATTATTGTGCAAGTGCTACGATGATACTTTATTCTATGCCAACACTGCAGATGAAATATTGCCATGTGATAAATATATCATGTGATATATTACGGCTTACTTATGACCTATTCTTTTTGTCAAACAACATATTTATTTGGCCATCTTTTATTTACGCATTTTGCCATATTTCAAAAAGGTCATCATGGTCAACAAGCCCAACTAACCCCTTCACCCAAGGCATCTCTTCCCTCCCTAGGGTGAGTGAAGCCTTTACACCCATAAACATTTCATCCACAAAATCAAGAGAAAATGCAAGAGAAATTCATCACAATATTTACACATAACAACAAATACAACACCAAATACATTACATATTTCCATTCACAATATGAACAAGTGCAATGAGGATCATAGAATGAGCACAACCTTTACCCAAGCTAATGGCAATGAAAGTTGTTGAAGAGCTCCCTATCTCCTTACCTTCCTCTCCAAACACTAATTGTCTCTATAACTTAGAGAGTGGGTGAACACGAGCACTGGTACCATTCAACCCTTAATCAGGCGACTTCCAATGCCTCCAAATCAGACCGGCCAGTTGTCCTCTTGTACACCTATGACACACTCCTCCATGGCTTTGCAGCCAAACTGACCAGCGCAGAGGCTGCAGCTTTGGAGAGTGTTAATGGCTGTCTCGCTGTGATTCCATCGGCTCTGATTAAATCTCATACCACGCACTCACCTCACTTTCTTGACCTTGCCGATGACAGAGGACTGTGGGCGAAGCATTTGAATCGGGGGGAAGAGGTGATAGTGGACGTGGTCAACACGGGAATATGGCCCGAGAGTGAGAACTTCCACGACGAGGGTCTCGGTCCCGTTCCCTCCAGATGGAAGGGCGAGTGTGAAAGCGGAGACCGATTCGATTCATCCATGTGCAACAGAAAATTCATCGGAGCAAGATTCAATTTTTCTGTGGGCTGGAAGTCGCACTTGGGCAAGGGTTTCATATCAGCAAGAGACAGCTATGGCCACGGCACACATACTGCTACTATTGCTGTGGGTTCCGCTGTAAAGGGGGCCAGCTACAACGGCTTTGGTAATGGGACGGCTGTGGGGATGGCCCCTGTGGCGAGAGTGGCAGTATACAAGGCTTGTTGGGGAGTGGTGGAAGTCACCTGCAATGAGAGCGACATAGCTGCTGCCATGGAAAAGCCATCCAAGATGGCGTCGATATAATTTCTCTGTCACTCGGCACTGTGTTGGAGTATGCGTTTTACACGGATCACACTGCGCTGGCAGCGTTAGGGGCCATAGAGAAGGGTGTATTCGTTTCCGCCTCTGCTGGAAACGAGGGGCCATTCCCATCTTCTCTTACAAATACGGCACCGTGGATGACCACAGTGGGCGCCAGCAGTATGGACCGAGAGTTTCTCTTTATCGTTAAACTTGGCAACGGTCAGCAATTGAAAGGCTCGTCGCTTTACAGAGGAGCCGGGACTCAAAATCTGCCTCTGGTCTACGATTACTGCAGTGACCTCGGTGTGGACCCACACATTTTCAAGGATAAAGTCGTGATGTGCACCCAACAAAAAGCTTCATTAGGAATAAT
Source organism: Cupressus sempervirens (assembly GCA_028749045.1). Classification (NCBI taxonomy): domain Eukaryota; kingdom Viridiplantae; phylum Streptophyta; class Pinopsida; order Cupressales; family Cupressaceae; genus Cupressus; species Cupressus sempervirens. The sequence continues at coordinate 380,140,244 of CM053789.1, forward strand.
AATAGTGAATTCTTACTATAATCTTGACTTCATATTGGGTTTTGAATTAAAAAAAATTTACAAAATTTGTGCTTAGGGAAGATCATTATAGTGATTGATTTTGTCAGTGATTACATTAAGGATCACAAATTTACCATATTCATTGCATAAGCTAGAGAAATAAGTATCAAAAGAAACACTAATCAAATCAAGCCATCACTAGAATCATAATTTGATCGTCTTATATATCAGTGAAAAGGATCAAGAGTTATGAATATTTTTGCTTTGTAGATTATATTTAAAACTCATTCATATAGAGTCGCAACTATATTAGAACTTTACATTGCATCTACAGAATCAAGAAATGATGAGGAAAAAAAAAAGTGGTGTTGCAATAACCTTAAACAAGAAGAATAGATTGACATAATATACTAAAGGGAGAGAGTTACAAAGTGCAATGAATGCCAGTCTCAAGTGATTTGCGTCAGACTGTACTCTGCCACGAGGTTTGTGCGTTGATCATTGTGATACGTCAAGAAGTAGGAATGTCAAAATGGAGAGACAGAAGGAAGACGGACGACATAGCCAGCCAGTCGAAATAACTAGCTGGGTAGTTGTTGCCCCATTTGTGGGTGAGTAGTGCTATTTGCTTTTTGGTGTATACGTTTCGACCGCACAGATATTTGACATAGTCTCGAGGGTGCAAATCATAGACCAACCCGGGCTCCAAGGCAGCTGTTGGATTTACCTCACTTGCTCCCATCGCAAACGGGTCCGCGGCTCGCAACATTTGCTCATCTTTAATGGGATGCTTTGAGTTGTCGAGCGTGGAGGCCGTAGTCATGAGAGCCGATCTGATTGCCGCAGGACTCCACATCGGATGGGCCGCTTGTACGATTGCTGTGATGCCGCTGACATGAGGACACGACATCGAGGTCCCGGACGCTATCTTGAACCTGCCTTCCTTCCACGCACCCAGGATGTTGACACCTAGCGCTACCAGATCCAGCTTAAGAACGTTTGGATAGGAAGCACTCAGACCCCTTGAAGAAAATGCATCGACGATGGGAGCGATTGCTCACAAATGGCCCCCTTGCCCCAAATCGGTGGAATCAGGTGCGGATCTTAACTACCTTTCTTTCTCTATCATATTGAATTATGGAGAGCATGTTCAGGTGAAGAGGACGGTGACCAACGTGGGCAGTGACAATGCGGTGTACAAAGTGTGGGTGAAAAGCAGTCCAAACGTGAAAGTGAGCGTGGAGCCAAGAACATTGATTTACAATGTGACGTTCGAAAGCAAAGTGGAAGGGAGAGAGGAGAGTGAATACGGTCACATAACGTCGAAATGCATCCAAGGCAGAGCGCACACCGTTCGTAGCCTAGTTTCAGTTCTTTGGAATCTGGTTTGAAGGGGAGGGGGTTTCTATACGTAGAGTGGGAATAGCTACATTACCATAGGTGGGTAGCATATAAATAAGGCCCAGTTGATATCTAGGGAAGATAGTGATGTAAGAATTGGTTTAAGACTAAAACAGTGCGTATATGTATTTACGTAAACACAGTATGTGTGGTATTTGGTGTATGTCGTTGAACTATTCTTGTTCAGTAGAGATCTTTTCAGAGACTCTTCTTAAGGATTTGGGACAAGATTAAATATTATAATAGCTACGTATTAAGGAATTGTTTTCAACAATTTAGAAGATTAATGCTCGTGTTTTCTTATTTATGGAATCTATTTTTAAGGTAAATGTTTTATTTGAGTCAAACGTATATAGTTAATTTTTTAGGGGTATGGAATTAAATTATAAAACTGAGAATAAAATAAACATATTTCAAAAGTTAAAATTATTATAAAAATTAATATAATTATATTAGTGTAGGAATTATATTTTACAAATACATATATTTTTTAATAATTAGAAATCGATATCTTTTATATAAAATAAATTTTTAAGTGATTATTCTTTAAAAAAAGAAAATCAGATATATATAATTTATTATAAATATTCTTAAATACATATTTATGATAATTTATTAAAAATAATTTCACATCATTTTAAAATATCGAAATTGTCATCATTAAAAAGACTATATATTTTTAACTTTACTTTAGTAAATTTAATTGTAAAAGTCACTTGTATTTAAAAAGTGTTAGTGAAAAAATCTAATTACACAATGACATATTTCTATTTTTTTTCCATTTAATATGTTTGACTATTCAAGTTAATAATTCTTCAAGATATTATATTTCTCTTCATTTATCTAACACAAAATATTTTATGTTTTACTTTTCTTTATGTTTGATTTCTACAAATTTTGAAAATTCTAACCTATCACAATTCTTTGAAAATTATAACAATAAAGATAAACAAGTACTTATATTATTTTTCTATTGATTATAACTTAAGAGCATAAATTGGTCATAATATTGAATAGAGTTATTAGTAACCAAATAGAAATATGAAAGGTACACACGATAACTCAAAAACTGAAATACAACCCCTTTATTATTGGTAGGGGGTTTTCCCAAAACTAGAGCATTGATTATAGATGCCACTGGGTCCTCTCTAAAAAGGTGGTCATCAAATTGAGTACTGGTTGTAATAGGGGAAGCTCCACTTGAGGTAACAAGGTCTAAAGTACTGTGACCAAGTCTACTTATGGCTACAAGAGAAGCAATGAAGGAAGTGCTAATCCTAGACCGACTGATTACATATGGAGGAACTGTGGAGGAGGAGGAAGGTGGATCCCTTTCAAATTCTTGAGACTTGGAGCTAGTAGTTACATATGGAATCTGTTCAACTTATTTTTCTTGTTCTTTTTTTTGGATCAGTAAGAGGTTGAAGCCAAGATTAACTATTATTATCTATTGTATTTTATTATTATTATTTATTATGCTCAAGTAGACTCAAACCCAATACCTCCTAGATAAGAGACTCACAATTTACCATTGTTTTGTAGGCTATTGCTTAAGTTCAACTTATTTTTCTGTATGTTTATTCTCTTTGATTTTCTCCAGAAGCTCTCTAAAAGTGATGTCAAATTCATCTCTAGGTTCCTAAGCTTTGATGGTAATGTACCCTATAATACCCTGCTATTGGACCCAAGAGAAATTAACCTATAATGTTACTTAGTTTGCTAAACATTTTTATTGAGATTTAAAACAATCAAAAGATAACATAGAAGAAGTAATAACTCACATGCATACATAAGAAATACAATAATAGTTAAATCTCTCAAGGGTTCTAGTGGGATCTCAAATAACCAACGTCCAAAATACCAAATTATGATCAAAGAACATAATCAGAAGATATGCATGTGAGAAAGTGTCATCATATGAGTCAACTCTAAGGTTACCCTGGCAATTTCTCTAGACTCTAGCCCTTAGTAACTTTATGTGATATCAACATCCTTTCTTATAGATAAGGCAAGGTTGCAACCAAACATCCTCTCTACTCCTATCCTAGCCTATACTAGCACTCAAGGCATGGGTTAGGTAACACAGTGACCGCATTAATAAAATATTGTTACTTATTAATACAACTTACAATGGGTTAACCAAGTAGCCTCTTTAGGGCTCTGACCTCCATTGTAAACCACTTCCCAATGTACATATAGATAACCTTCCCTAAACTCATAAAAGCATATTTCATAAAATCACAATAATCACATCAATCCTATACAGGCAACTAGAAAGCACCAATAGATAATTGATCAAACCTCAAAGGTTATATTATGAAAATTACAACACATGAGCTTACATAACAAAATTGGTTCTCACCACAAAAGTACATGAATACATCACAATGGTTGGGAATGAAAAAATCATGACTAAACAATATCACATGACAACATCATAAAAACAATCACTTCCCAAGCCTCTAGTAAACATGCCTATATGGTATAATGACTAGGTTTCCCCAAAACCCATCATAAAATAGAAAATGAAATCTCGACATGCATTTAAAAAAAGTATAATTATTTAGTCATTTTGGTTTTTGATATAATTTCAGAAAACTTGATTTGAGTAAGAGCTCAAGTTTCATTTGTAAAAGTCTTCCCAGTACATGCATCCTCTTCCAAGTTTAGATCACCATATATAATTCCCTATTTTCATAGTTGAAAAGAACCCATCTATAGTAAACCTACTTTTTTATTTAGTCACAATAATAGTCATTACTTCATTTTTTTAAAATGATAATAATGATATTGAAATGTGATGTTAAAGTGAAATCTCATTTTTAAAATTAATATTTAAAAAAAGATATTATAAAAATTTACTAAACTTCTTTTAACAAATTAAAATTTAATTTAATACTAAAATAAATCAAATATTATTAAAAATAACATATATAAATGAAATAACATTTAATATATTTTATCAAATTAAAAAATATTAAATAAATTTAATTTAAATTTTAAAAAACTAAAAAATATAACTTTTATTTTATTTTTAAACCCCATTTGGTGTTCGTGTTGCCGTGACAATCTTATTGTCGTAGCAGTACAGTATTGCATCAATAGTACCTATTGCGATGATAGAAAACCTATCATGTGCAACCCATAAAGGGTGGACAGGAGATAACAAGGGAGGTAGAGGTGGTCACCTCCGCCCACTATTAAAATATATATATTTAATCTATTATTATCTTTTAATTATTTTATTTGAAATGAAATTTCCCAATACAGATTGAATTTAAAGATTACCATGATTATATGTGTGTGTGTGTGTGTGTGTGTGTGTGTGTGTATACATACATATATGTATGTATGTATAATACATATATATATGTATATATACATATATATATATATATATGTATATATACATATATATATATATATATGTATATATACATATATATACATATACATGTATATGTATATATATATATATATATTATATATACATATATACATGTATATATATGTACATATACATGTATATATATACATATATATGTATATGTACATATATATATACATATATATATGTACATATACATGTATATATATACATATATATATAGATAATATATATATACATGTATATAGATATATATATATATATATATGTATATACATATATATAATATATATACATATATATACATATATACATGTATATAGATATATATATATATGTATATACATATATATAATATATATATGTGTGTGTGTGTGTGTGTGTGTGTGTGTGTGTGTGTTCTAAACTTTACAAATACTATTTTGATAGGAAAATTATGCTCAACCAATCATTTTTTTTATTACAAACAATTATCATTTCTTAATTCAAAACCCTACCAACAAATCCAATTTCTAAAATCGAGCTTTTGATTAAGGGTTTTCAATTTCATTTTCATAGATGTTTCATCACTTAAGAATAATCAATTTTCAAACAAGGGTTCAATTCAAGATATGTTTTCCATAAACAAAATTGATTTAACAGGTACAAAGAAGACATGTTTTTCAAGAGATTTCTAACAATGAATTCTATACGATTCCCACTTCAATCTGATGCTACAATCTGATAATAGCCCAATGGTTGCAAAAATTCATGTCTCCCAGATCTTTCATAAATTTCTCATCTTCCAATCTAAAAATTTGCTTCTCCAAAACATGTGTGTGTAGAAATGAGCTCGGATCTCTGAATAAAGAGTCTAATGCTACATAGGGTTTTTGGTTTATGAACATGCAAAGGCCTCTCCTTAAATAAACTTTTATTAATTTAATTTATTTAATTCCCTTGTGCACGCTTTAGGCCTTTAAGTAGAATACAATTTATTTAAATTATTCTCACTTCATTTTTTTTAATAAGACATTTTTAGAAAACATATTTATTAACTTAACTAATAATAATATTTAAAGTCTATTACTTAAATACAATTACTAGATTTATTATTTTTAAATTAATTAAATATAATAAAATTGATTTTTCTTTATAACTTTTTTGATTAATTAAATCATTTAATAATCTCTTTGGTTGATTTAATTATTCTTGAAAATTACAACAAACCAACAAACTCAATAAGATAAAGCTTGACAAAAAAGGCAAAGTAGAAATCAAACTCAAAGGTAAAAATCTTGAATTCATGTCACTTTGATGAATTGAAAAACGTAAATAAGTCATATACTTGTCCTTTATCTTAGGACAATTGGCTCAGGTTTAGGATTTGGACTTGATAACTATCTCCCCTATTTTACCATTGAGATATTATGATAGGGCACACTCATCCTAGCAATTCAAGAAAGTTGATACCCAATACCTACAATCTACATAAGAAATGAACATGTTCATGTATGCACATATATCTAAACTAAGAAGGCAATGGTGGGGATTGGAACATTGTGTAGATCCTGATTAGATGGTGCCTATGACACCCTCTCTTAACCACATCAGATATGTCAAACCTAAAATAAAACATACATGTACACCATACATATGTAAGTATGGGGTAAGTAACTATAAAACCACATATAAATCATCCATATAATTATCATCATGAAAGCACTTAAAATCACTATATGAAGTATGCAAGGCATCATTATAAGAAAGAAATAACCATGAACACATAAAATCTCCTAGTATAAAGTAGCTCATCAAATATATAATAGATATTAATGTAATTCTTTCAAATTTAATTTTTTTAACATCCATACAAAGCTCATGGAGGTTGTTTGATGTCATTATCCTTAGTATTACATATTTTAAATTAATGTTTAAAGTTGACCTAACTCTAATTTTGAATATGTTTTTTTTCATACATGTAATTTATTTTGTAATTGTCTGATTTTGAAAAAAAAAAAGTAGATAGAAAGAGGACTCATATACAAAGATTTTGGTTATTTTTGAAAAAAATTATTCTCTTGTTTACTATTTTTCCATGAGTGTCCAATACAAAATTTTATTTTGGGCAATAAACCAATGTTTGATTCACACCAAAACACATGTACATAATGAAATCAAAATATATCAAATCTATAATTATTAGAAAGCTTGTTTTGAGTATTCGATCCATGCAAATGAGAAAGTATTAATTTTCCATTTGTGCCCTCTAATTGAGTCCTAAAGCCAAGAATTCTCTGGAAATTATTTAGCCTTTGCAAAATATGATTGGGACTTTCTATAGAAAGTAATTTCTTTTGAAACTATTCTAGCTAGTTTATATCGAAATTATTTTTAAAAAATTATTTGATTTCAACCAAATAATTTGGATCAAAAGTACTTTACTTTCAATTGAAAGTACCCAAAAAGGTACTTTCAATAGAAAGTAAAGAACTTTCTAACTGAAGTCTCTAAGGAGTTCTATTGAAACTCCATAAGGAAAATTTTCAGCATTTCATTTTTTGGAGGATATCCTTCCTTAGAAAATGTGTAACCCACTATTGTGGGTTCAACAAGTACATAGGAACAAATACTAGATACATAGCTCACTCCATCAAACCAAAGAAGAACAAGAAACAATAGAAGAACATCCCCTAATGCAGGAAAAGGTGAGGTGATAGGCAACTAGAAAATTGAGCCAATAAAATAGCATGTCAAGGAACCATCATCAAGATACACAAAAGAATACATATTTATACACTAAGGTGATCAATATCATACACATCATGAGGCTAATGTCATGGAAGAGACACTTACTAGACAAAGGATGATGGAAATCAAAGACAAAACATCAACCCCCATAGCACTTTAATCATAGTAGTACATGTACAATAAGACACAAAATATGGTGAATCCTAAGAATACATAAATCTTTATGAGTGTCCTAAGATTATACTACTTGAATTAGAAGGGAAAACAAGGGAAAAAAATTAAAACAAAAATATAGATGGAATATCACACTTTAATCTCAGTGTGAAATGCAAGAATGCATACAATAGGTGTCTACAAAGACCAAAAAAGACATAAGGCTGGTACAATAGATACTATAACCCATGATGAATCATTTGAAGCAAAAAAAATCTTCCCTAGACCTAAAACAATCAATATGCTAGTATACAAAAATACCAAAAACTGAGTAGAATGTGCCTAAAGTAGAATTTGGAAAAATAATTAGGATCACTAGAAAGAGCTCTAAAAGACCTTTGCAATGATATAAATAATTTCCAAATCCAAGATCAAATGCTCATGATATATCTCCTAGAGTGCAAAAATAACTGCTAACTTTGATAGTAGAAAAAACTATCAAAACTAAAAACTACCTATACCATTACAATAGACTCAGAACCAACTTTCTAGCAATATATTTTTTATGGAAAACAAAGATCATATGATCAAGATATAAACAAAAATGTGAAGTTAGGTCCAAAAATAGCTAGGATGAAAAACATTTTGATGTTGAAGTGTTGATGTTAGCAAGTGGAGAGCCCAAATTTGACTATCGAAGCAAGAAAATGCCTGAAAAAGGTTTATTGATGCTAGAAAAAAAAAAATCCAACTTGCCAAAAAATTATTGTCACTAGAAAATAAATGTGAGGCCAATACTAAAAATAATGTCTAGTGGTCATAAATGATTGTCAACCCAAAAAAAACCTTAGGATTTTATGCAAAAACCACTAAAATCCAAACAATACCTCTCATTTGCCTAAAAACCACCATAGAGGTTTGGAAAACGTGCTTGCATGTGCTAAAAAAATGGTGGGTCTTAATGAGAAATCTGCCCATTTAATCCAAAAAAAAATCCAATACACTAAAAAAATTGTTGATCAATAACAATCAAGTGGCTGAAGAGACACCAGTATGGCCCAAAAATAACTAACACATTCCACAAAAATGGGTAAATTCCAAGGAGTTGATTTGGCACTTTGGAAAAATTGTGAGGCTGAAGATATAAGCACTTACAAGGGCTAACGATGGGTGAGCACACCTAAGTTTCAAATGTTAAGCTTTCAATCTGTTGAGGTTAGTACACTATAACGTTTACCTTAGGAGTAACACACACATCCCATCAACATGGGAGACTGACCTGCACATGCAAGTACTAGGGCTACTCCCTTAATAAACTATGATCACCAAAATAAACACTTTGATGCATGCCCATCAATAAATTTTTTGAGAAATTTAGTAGTAATTAAAGAAACAACTTGATTAGGCACACCTCTAGTATTTGATATCTCTTTTCACCAAGCTTGATTGTGACACTGCATGGTCTAGATTCATACACCCCATGTCTTTGATACATGTATGGTTGTTCTAGCAAAACATCACATACATATAAAGGTGCTACATCACAAATTATTTCATCCTTGAATGGTTTGATTGAGTATGATAGGTGACACTACTAACTTACCTGAATGTATTTTCCTTCACTAACCCATCCCATAAAGTATGGTTGTGGGTGTCTTGTCATTTTAAAACTTAATCTCTTGACTATCTCCATAGAAATTAATTTCTTTTGGCTCCCACTATCAACAATAAAATGTAGAGGCTTCCCATCAACCCCCATCTATGAATGAAACAATCTCTCCTCATCTTCTTGTGGAGCTACTTTAGTTGTTGCAACAATGGCATACGGGTCTACTTCTATTACTGAATCATTTTTAGAAGTTTCCATTGGTGTGGATTCAAGCTCAACTTCCTCTCCTCGTATTTCTATCATCAAATTCTTAGTTCTTCAATAGTCCTTTGTGTTATGAGTTGGACTCTTATGTATCTCACACCACATGCCTGTATCTAGTTGTGTCTTTTTGGTAGCCCACCATGTATTCTTGGGTGGATTTGAGGGAGGGTCCTTCCCTACTAGTTTTCCCTTGAATTTATTATGGCCTTCATCTGTTGGCTTATTATTTGAAAAGTAATCCATTTTTCCTTTCTATTTTAACTCAATTTTTTGTCGCATATTTGTAAGCAGTTGCCAATGTTTCAATATTCAAGAATTCCATTTTGATTTGAATGTATGGGTAAAAGCATAGATCTATGTCACCGTTTGTGATACAAAAACCTATTTTTTTCAAATCTCATTTCTCTATCAAAACTCAATTTTTTTCAAGATCTAAAAATACCCTTTTATAGATCTCAAATTCAATATCATCATTATATAAATTTTTGAGTCTTTTGATTAGTTATAATATGTTATAATCTCAAACTATTATAAGCTAATATTTTAACATTTCAGAAGATGCTCCCTCAAAAAAGGAAAAAAAATAGTAAATCATATCAAAAAATTTTAAAAAGTATATTTATCATTAGAGGAGAGAATCCTCTCCATGTAGTGCCTGCCCCTAGGTCGCATTTTTGTTATCATTGTCAACTCTTTTAGAGCTAGTTTTATGTTGTTGGTTAGCAACATTCTTTTGAGATTATCAGATATTGTGCTATGGATTCAGTTTATTATGTGATGAGATTACTTAGATTTTGCATTTCATGTATGCATGATGATTATTTTTAGTGTTTGCAGTTATTAATAATGATTAGTAAGATGATTTATTATCATTTGTGTTTTATTATGGATACTTACCCCATACTTGCATGTGTATGGTGTGCATGTTTGCTTTGCGTGTTTGCTTTTGTATGGCATGTCTGATGTGGTTAAGGAAGGGAGTCGTAGTCACCTGCTAGTCAGGATCTACACGATGCACCACTTCCTACCATTGCTTGTTTAGTTTAGTATATATTGTGCTTGTACATTCGTGATTTTTATGCAGGTTGCAGGTACCGAGTATCGACTTCTCTGAATTGCCAAGATGAGCGTACTCTATCACATCATCTCAATAATAAGAGAGGGGAGATAAATTCTCAAGTCCAAATCCCAACCCTTTAAGCCATTTGTCTTAATTGAAAATTAGGACAAGTATCTGAGTTGAGTACCCTCCGAATACTTTGGATAATGTAATTCGTGATATAAACTTTTGGTTTGATTTTGTATGTATTTTGGCAATGATGGGTTTTCATATTTTTACCTTTGTGAGTCTTTGGTATATTTTCTATTAATTAAGCCTAATTAAAAGATTTAATTAATGGTTTAATTTAATAGAAAATTAATATGGTATTTTAATATTTATTTTATTTAATTAATTGAGAAATTAATTAAATAAAATAATTAAATTTGAAAATAAAAGTTAAAAGTTTAAATTTGAAATGTGACAATATTTATTTTAATAATAATATATTTGGAGTTCATTTTTTTAAATAAATGACTAAATAATAATATTATTAAAGCTAATAAATATTTTAGCAATTAAGTTTTGAAAATGAAATTTAAAAATGGAAAATATATTTAAAATTATTAAAAGATTCTAGATTTCATGTGATTAAAATATAAATATATTAAGATTGAAAAGTGGAGATATTAAAGTTAGTGCATGAGATTTAATAAATAAATAAATTTAATTGGAAAGAGTAAAGTAAATATTATATTAATTAATGTGCATTATTTTTAATATTTGAGAGTTTGCAAATTGTCGGGAGTTGTCATGTAGACAACAGAGGAGATTGCACTCTAAGAATGCACTAGTTGTTTACACTTAGAAGTTAGTATTTTATTTGAGCACATGGTGTCTACAACCTTAAGACTCATCTAGAAGATTGGGGAAGACTCATGCTTGGTTGTCATGCTTATCTTCTAGTTGTTTCTAGAGACACTCTAGATGCATCTTAGAGGCCTTTAAATAGAGGCTCTCCTAGTGTGTTTGGACAAGCTACAAGCTACAAGCTTAATGGAAGCTTCAAAGCTTACATACATTGGAGAAGCTCATATGCTCATATGTTTCTACATGCTACTATGCTTCCTCTAGCACTTCTAGTCACTTGGAGGATTCAATTGGCTTGGATCTTGGAGGAATTACAAATGATTGAGAAGGAAGGGATTTTCTATGGACTTCTGAGGCATGGCAAATTTAGCATCAGTGGCTAGGTGCACTCATGATATTCGCATACTCTCTTTGCACTATTTCTCTTCCTATCTTCATCGTGTTTGTTATATGTGTCTGAATACTCTCTGTGATTGAATCTATAATTTGAAATTGGAATCTAGATATTTTATTTGGTTGAGAAGAAAATAATAGAAAAACCCTAGTTCCAAATGAGAAAGAAATTAGATCTTAATCGGGTTTGGGTTCGAATTTATATTGTGAAATTAGATAGACAAGATTTGAAATTAAAATAGAAATTCTAAGTTGAAAATTTGAATGGTTAGATGTAATCTTTCTATCAAATTATATTTTCAGATGCATATAGACAAACCTATTAGATGAATGAATGGGTAAATTTAGAGAACAATTACCTTTTTGGAAAAATTCTTAATTCATCACAAATTGCCTTGTCGTTGCCCCTTGGATAGACCCGAACTCAGTCATTCATTACTTTTTATCGTGATCAAATTTATTCGATCGCTCCAGTCAGAAGTGGCTCAACTTGGCCCTCGCCAACATATTTCAATTTCAGCCCAATCCAACGGTTCATTAGGGAGATATGGCCCTCGTACTAGGATTATTTTATTCAAGGACAGATATTTCTCCATTTTCCATAACCAAGAGTTCTTTATGCTTAAACTTCACAAAAATAATATATCAAAGTATGGAATGAATTAAAGATATTATTGCAATCTTCCCTTAGTAGAATCTTATTTTTATGCATTAGTTTTATATGATTTATTAACTAATCTAATTTAATTAAGATTAGTTAATAGTAGAAGAAGTATAATTAATCTATTTATCAACCAACATAGGAGGTATTTAGTTGAGATATTAATATTGAATATTTATTATAATTTTTATTAGTAAAGTAATAATTTGAACATTGATGGAATGATACATAGTTGACTCTTAATGAACGAAACTATTATCAGTTGATAATCATGTAGTTATTGACATAGCTACTAGTTAATTTAATCGTAAAATTAATTAAATTTAATTGATAATAGAGTTTTAATTGTTTTATCAAGGGAATATTAGTATTCATTGAAAGTATGATGAATGTGGTCATTATAGATTTATTAATAAGATTTTCAATATAGTTTGTTATTAAATATTAACAAATTATTATTATTAAATTATTAATATGATCATTTGAGTATTGAATTATAGTTGAGTTTTATCTTATAGAATTCTAGTTAGTTATTAGTCAACTGATATTAATTGGAATGTTGCTATGGTTATGCAATTATTAATTAAATCAATTAATGAGAGTTAATTAAATTTAATTAATAATTAAGTTATGTAATAGAGATTTAATCGATATAATTCTATTAACGAGATTGTAGATTATCTATATTGAAGTTGATAAGTCTTATGACTTGAATTATGACTTTAGATATTATATGGTTGTCAACGATGATAATGATTAAATTAAAAGACTCAAACTGTAGTAATACTTAATTAAGTTTCTAATTGAGAACTATCAGAATGTTAAAAGGTCATGGAATGTGTATCTAGGTTAATTGATTGATTTGATTGATCACTTTAATAAAGTTATAATCTCCTTATTCGAAGATTGATAATTGGCTTTCTTATATTATAATGATCCTTTGATTATGTGAAAAAATTGTAGTAACATTAAAGAAGAGTTAATCAATTAGAATATGGATCATAGTTAAATAAAGAGAGCAATTTAATTAAAGGCCAATGATGATCAGTTTAGTGAATATTTATCCTTAAGTTATTCTTAGAATACTATTTTAAGGATAATGCTATCGGAAAACAAATGGGTTGACGTATAGGTCAAATGATAAATCCTATACACTTGAAGTATACTTGCAAACAGAAAACTGAAAAACCCTACACATTATTCAACTATGTGAATTTAGTAAACCAAAACATGTGTTTGCATCGTGTATTCTCTATGCTTCTTGTTTTAAATTTTTGGGTTGACTAGTGCTGACTACTCTTAGGTTGTTACCAGAGGCTCAGGCGTTATGAGATATGATGGCATGTTGATCTTATTTGGTTTCGATCTTTATAAGCCCAACCATGGTTATGTGATCGTGTGCTCTATGAAATGTTTGTATTTACTAATTGTTATTGTTCATCAGTCTTCATGTGTGAAGCTGAGATGTATGTGTATGAGACACTTGAGCTGATCATTTTTGAGTCATCGATCAGTTATCCTTGGATTATTTTCTAGTTTCCATGATGGGACTAAAATGTGGATTTATTCTTGATGATTTCATGTTGTGACATGTTTGACTCAACCATATTGGAGTCTTCGATCAGTATGAATTTGAGATATTCTTGGTTGCTTGTTGAGAACCAATGGATATGGTGATTTATTTGAGATATATTTTGGATATTGAGAACCAATGGATACTTATGATTATCAGTGATGCCTTCAGTTGCCAATAGAGAACTGTTGTGGTCATGATTTTCTATGGATGCTTTTCAGATGCTCATGGAGATTTGATGATTCTTATCTTGGAGATTTGATGATTCTTATTATGAATATTTGATGCTTATATTGTGGATATTTGATGTTTCTTTTATGGATTATCTTTTTGGATTATCTTTCCAGTCGCTTGTATAGGACTGGGGTGATTTTATGATTCCATGAGCTTAGGGTAGGTAATCTACTTGTATTGTCGAAAAGTGGCTTGCAATGGGGGTTGGGGCCCTAAGTGGCTGCCAGGGTAACTCATTGTAATTTTGGTTAATAAGTGATAACATTTACACACTAAATGGGGATTAAATGAACCTAAAAAGATAATTGTTTTGGTTCTCGCCCATGCCTTGAGTGCTTGTACAGACTAGGATGGGAGTAGTGAGAATGCATGGTTGCGACTTTGCATTCCATAGTATGCCTCGTCAGTATGAGAGGATACTAGTGGCCGCATGAGATCAGTATGGACCTGTGGAGTTTAGCTAACTGTCATGGTAACTTGTACGTGATAAATGTGATGACACTTTTCTGCTTGCAGAGTAGGTTTCCTACATATCATTGTGTGCCTCTAGGAATTAGATGTCGGTTTTGTGTGAATGGAACCTTTGAGTTAGTATACTTTTAGGATTATTGGACTTAGAGATTAATTATGCTATGCATTTTGGATAGCTTGTTTGGGACTTGAGATTATCTCCTCGGCACGGTGGGAGTGGACCACTTAGGTTCCACACGGTTGGGTGGTAGTGTTTTTCCATTCTTATCATTTGAGATCTGTCCAAGACACTGTGGCTGGAGTATTCTTGGTTGGTATTTATCTTCATTATGTTCTTGGATCATTATGATAGATGATATACCTTATGATGTATGTATTTATTTGTATGCTTCTTATATTGATGATTTGCATATGTTAGATGATGGTTTCCTATGCTTTACTTTGCATGTTAGTAGGATGTTTTAGGAGTGACATTCCTACTATGATAATACCGATGATCTCTTCGGTGCTTTAGAATGTTACGCATAGAGGGATGGCTAGGATCCACAATGATCTAATGATGCTATTTACGATTGGGAGGAACTGTGCACTTAGTTATTTATGTTTGTAATTCATGGTTATCTTTTAAGATGGATGTTTATATCTTTATGGTGATGCTATATCATGTATGATATGTGGTTTCATTTACTTTAATTGCATCATGGATTAATATTGGATGATGATGTACTATATTTACATGAATGTTTATTCTTTCATACCTTGTAACATGTACAGTGGATGATTGAGCAATTCTAAAATGTAATTACTAAAAGGACACTTGTATATGGTTTAAGAATGTTGGATGTATCATTTTTATTTCGTAAGGATGTGATGTTAGATGAATGGTTAAGATTAGATGTGATTCAACATTAAGGGATCCTTAAAGAATGTAATCTATAATGTTATGTTATGTGTACTTTCAGTTGGATGTTACTATTGCTTCCGCGAATGTTATGAATGGTTTATCTTTCATGTTTAAAAAAAAATTTGTTTGGCAAACTTCTAGTGAAATTCTTTGGATCCCTTGGCGGGGCATTACACTTCACGAATATGTAATTTTTTTTTCAAGAAGGTATAGATTTGATAGGGAAGTTTTGACGGGAGGAAAAAACTGTTGGATTCTAACAAGGTCAAACTTTAGTACTTATAAAAAAGAAAATATACATTAAAAATAATTATTTCTTTTTTTGTTCACTAGCTATACATGTCATCTATAAAATATTTTCAAATCTAAACAAAAAAACATAATTTGCACATACTTGTTTGATGGGAACTACATCCTATATTTTTTTACAGTTAAAAAAGGGACTTCAAAATAAAATAAAATGAATAAATTCTTAGTCAAAAAAATTATAAAAATTATAGGCATAAAATTCGTGCAATTCTACACATTTCATCAATTTACATCATCTTTGTATTTTAAACACAAATACCATTTTTTTTGTCATTAATGTTGAACCGTCACATTCTGATATCACATTTCTTTATAAAAGGTGACACAGGTTTGTGCTTTTACCCGTATTGGTGTAGTCTTGCACAAATTGGTCCCTCTTTTGTCGAAGCAACTGCCATTCTATATATTTCTATTCATATACATCTTCAGGAAAGTATGATTCATTTATGTATTCCAAAAATTCCCCCAAGTGGGTTTGTTATCAGAGAATATTTCCAACTCTTCTCCTACCTCACTTTCTTTATTCGATATTCTAGTTTCCCATGCTAGTTTGACATGAATTTTAGCTTTCGACAGGGAAAATGTTTTTTTTGTGCATTAGAAAATTTATTTATAAAGAAATATCATTGTAACTTGGATAACCAATTATCAATATCATCAACATTGACTTTTCCTTCAAAATTTGGGATATCAAAGTTCACTTGTACTTTAAAAGGGGTGTTCCCATGAAATGGTGCTATTGAATTCAGCACTTGTTGGGTCTTCAAAATTTCTAAAACTTACTCATCATATCTTCTTGCTGCTTGGCCAAAGCCTCTTCCACCATCTTCTTCACATAGTCTACCGAAGTATCTGAAATCTTTGGTTTTGTGCACTGCAAAGGAAGGTATTCCAACGGATTTCTTGTAGCCAATCCTAGACTTTGATATGAGGTTCTTGTATTAGTTGACATCTAGGAGTGTTCCTACTCTGATACCATTGATCTGAAATTATGAAGTGGGCTGTAAACACAATAT
Organism: Cupressus sempervirens; assembly: GCA_028749045.1. Lineage (NCBI taxonomy): Eukaryota > Viridiplantae > Streptophyta > Pinopsida > Cupressales > Cupressaceae > Cupressus > Cupressus sempervirens. The sequence goes on from CM053789.1 coordinate 380,157,259, forward strand.
TTTGTGAATCAATTACCTGCAATACTAATGTTCAAGTTCTAGAAAAATCTTGCAAAACTCGAAAGAGTTGTATGCAAACTGAAAGCCACCTTATTCATTGAGATTGAAAGAATATATACAATGATGGAATATCAACAACCACCATAATAATGAATTTGAAATGTTTATGTGGCTAAAATAAAATAAAAAACAAATTAAATTAAACAATTCAAAACTAGGTATCTAATTACCCCAACTTGTCGAGGTCATAACTTTTGACTCGTAGCTTGGAATTTTCTAATTACCCCAACTTGTCGGGGTCATAACTTTTGACTCAGAATTTGAAACCCCTTATGTTGTTGAAAAGAAGAACTAAAAATCTAGTGCATTCCCTAGAACAAGGAGCCTACAGCTGATAGATTATAGTTTTGGCTTGAAATTTTAAGCAGAAGACCTCCGAAAAAGCCAAACAAAAAGACATATAAAACTATAAAAAAAATGGAAAATACTTTTAAAAAGATTAGATCTTCTTTATAATTTGGATCAAATGATGAATGCTACTATTGTCATAAGTATGGGCATTATGCTAGTGGATGCTAGAAGAAGCAAGGTGATCAATCAAAGTACAGTGCAAATGTGGTTGATGTGAACATGAGAAATGCACAACCTTCATCATGTGTAACATTGGTGAAGAATATAGCCTTGATGTATGCTATCGAGACAACGGTTGTAGCAACCACATGAGTGGTGATGAAAGTTTATTTTCTTTCATTGATAAGACTTTCAAGTCTAAAATTAAGATGGGAAATAATTGAACCATTCCCATAGTGGGAAAAGTTCTTATATCTATCATGGTCTGCACCAAGCAAGGTGAGAAGAAGGAGATACTGAATGTATATTTTTTCCCCTGTATGAAGCACAATTTGATGAGCATTGGACAACTCATTGAAAATGGATACAAGGTGCTGATGGAAAATGACAAGTGTGTCATTAATGAGAAGGATGGGAGTAATAGATTATTTACAGTAGTCCAAATGACAAAAAACTAGATGTTCCCTTTGAGGATAGAGATATGATTCTCTTCTTAAGTCACTGTTACACCTCCCAAGCATGCATGTACATTAGTACATCAACAATCAACTCTTACGAGTGTGGGGTATGTGTAGGATCATGGTGTGCCAAAAAGTAGCGATGTGAAAAAAAATAGAGCTTGAAGACATCTAAAAGCGCTTCAAAATCCGCTCTAACTTTTTTCCACCTATCTAGGTACCAACCCTAGAAGGAAAGGCCGAGCCTTATCGAATATCCGATTTGACATCAGATATCCGATATTATCAGATATTTGATCACATATCGAATATCCGATAATCAACGACTTATAACATTATTATTATTAAATTATAATAATATAAAAATATTATATTATAATAGTATAGTATATTATTTAATATTATATAATATAATATTATAATTATATAATTATTATACTATAATATGATATTATTATTATTATTATATTATAATCATATAATATTATACTATAATAATAATATTATATTATAATATTATTATATTATAATAATATTATATTATAATGTATTATATTATAATAATATAATATAATATAATAATAATAAAGTAATATATTATAATATAATATATAATAAAAAAGTATAATATATTATAAATTATAATAATATAATATAATATAATACATTATAATAATATTATATTATAATAATATAATAATATAATATAATATAAAAATATATATAATATACTATAATATAATAAAAAGTAATATATTATAATATAATATATAATGAAAAAGTATAATATATTATAAATTATAATAATATAATATAATAATAATATTATATTATACTAATATAATATAATATAAAATATAATATAATGTAATATATTATATATAAAATATAAGATATATGTTATATCTTATATATAAAATATAAGATATATCTTATATCTTATATCTTATATAAAATATAATATGTCATTCGTATTAGATATCTGATATCCGATATAATATCGGATATCTGATATCTGTGACATTACATTAAAAAAAGGAAGACCTGCGGGCCCTTATTTCGCATATTTGGGGGCCAGTATTTGCACGGCGATCGGATATCAGATATACGATCAGATATCGGATATCAAAGTTTTTTCTTTTGTGTTTTTAACTCATTTTAAACCCAAATTCAATAGATTTTAGCATGATTTTGTTTGTTTTAGTTGAATCTAGGATTTTTTTGAAAAAAATGGTTAAAATTAAAGTTTTTTTTTTAATATATATTACGTTTTACAATTCAATAGGAATGGCTAATCAGAATAATGACACTGAGCAAGGGAATAATATTCCTTGTAACCCCCCACCAAACGATCCAGTACCCCCACAAAATCATCCACCAAATGATCCTCTACCCCCTCAAAACCCTCCTCGAATCGAGGATTTGATAAATGAAAATCTCATCGAGTTGAGAGGTTTGCATAGAACATATAATAATGTACTCGCATTGGCTCCTATGTTATCCACATTAAACACCATAGTGGATAACATTGAAACCCTTACAAACCAACAAAATGTCACTCTTCATTGGCGTGATGAAATGCACAAGATGTTTGATGATGGTTTGGACTATGATGAGGTTGCAGCCCTCAACATAACCAAAGATGATTTGGCTAGCCTTTTTGTGAACCCAAAAACGAGTTTACAGTCGACCCAAAAAAATCCAAACTATCGATTAAATGGTGCACAAATGATGCCACGTGCAAGCTTTTGGGATCATTGGTGGATGGTCTTTGATATCCCTCCACATGGCAATTTAGACATACCATTTTATTTCCTTAGAAAATTATATGTAGAATTTGTGTTGAAACTTAAAGTGAACTATTGGAGCATGAAGTCCAACATGGGCTTAGGACTAGGAGCTCCTTAGGATAGACCCTCTTCCTAGCAAAAGAAAGCTGGCACTTTTGTCCCCCCCATTGATATCTCCCCTCCTCCTCGAGTGTAGCAACCAAATATTATGACAGAGGCTAGCTCTCAAACCATCAGAGCCATTCATAGGCTGAGTAGCCTAATGATATCTCAGGCTAGGTCAATCTTGCCTCCTCGTGTTGATGATGTTGGTGCCAGTTCATCATCGGCTAGCTCATCACATGTTTGTGTGCCTCACACTTGCATTACATGCAAGAATATTTTCTTGGGTCCCATAGGTGATCTTCTTGAGTATCATTTTGTATTAGACGAGGATACACCAAACACAAACACAGAGGCTACAGACCCTGATGCAAGAGAGGAGGGGAGTGTAGAGGCATGGACTCCTTCAGTGTCGGTATGTGTATACATTTTTTTGTTATGACATATGTGATTTAAAGTTAATTTTTATAATAGAGTAATTTTAATTTTTAAGCCATATTGACTTTTATATGTATGTGATCTTCATTCATGTTTAGTTGATGACTAAGGAGGAGCTCAGACAGATTGATGATGCCAGGCTCTTGGCCATTTCATTTGGCCTTGAGACATCTATGGTACATTATGTTGTGTTCGCATTTTTTTTTCTATTTGATATTGTAGCATATATGGTTGCTAAACTTTCTTTTATCTTGCAAGTACCACCTATCCCAAGGGGATAAAGTGCGGGGGGTGAGCCAGCACACATTGACAAAGGAAAGGTAATTAGGTGCTTTCTATTTGATTAAACATTGATGCATTCTTGTAACATGTTTGTGGTAATCCCATTTAATTACATTCTTTATTTTATATATGGCGTGGCTACTGGCGATGAGCATGTACAGATTTCACGTTGTAGACCATAAGGGATTTCCATTCACACTGAGAGCCCCATTGTATGTATAAGTATTATTTATTTTTTATTATCCTTATCTTCATAAATAAATTCAAAACTGATTTCCATGATATTAACAACTACTGTTTTGTATCTCATAGGAGACTCCTAGTGCACATGAGGTCCGACGGGAGAGTTATGTAGATTTGATGATGCAGCCACTCTTTCTTGAGGAGGAGCCTACAATAGTAAGTTGTAGTTTGAATTCATGATTAAATATGTTATAAATTTAGCATGCTATGAATTATAATGTTATATTTTAAATTGTAGATTCATCTGACAAACATATTTGAACATATATAGCCCACAATCAGAGAGGTAGAAGCATTGCTAAGGGCATATGAGAGGACTCCTAACCGGTGTAGGAGGTCGACAAGAGAGGTATTTATTATGAAATTTTGATAGTATAAATCTTCATTACAAAAAAAATCATTATGCATTTGAGTAATTCAATGTTAGATACAAAGAATCATATAAATTTAGTAGTCTAACTTTGGGTTTTCCATTTTTGCTTGTGTAGATGCATCTGATCCACCTAGTGCAGTGAAGAGGCTGCATTTTGATCATCCACCAGCACCCTAGGATAATATAGTTGTTGTAGGATGCTTCATGAGACATTTTGAGATGGCATATGCCACATTGTATACAGAAACATTGATATTATACACATTCTAATGGCATGATCAGCCACATTTTGTATATGGATCTATGTATTTTGATATACATTTGAGAACTTTGTCTATGGATACACTGGTCTATTTTGATCTGTTCATTATTAATAAATGGTATATTACTATTCAATTTTTTATTGTTGATTCATATTATATGAGTAGTGGTTTGTACAGATTTATGACTTATAAGAATGTATGGTCTATTTAGCACTTATTGCATTCTAGCAATGCTGATATAGATGACAAAACTTCTTAAAAATCTCCATCCTTGCACTACTCTAACTCAAAACCTATTTAACCATAAAATTTTCAAGATCAAAATCAGTCATTTCACTAGCCCATTTAAAAATTAATATCATATGAATTCAATATTTATTCTCAACATCCCTCACTAGAAAAGTCTTATTCTGAGTGGTTGAGCTAACCAAATGCTTTTAACATATATTTTGTCTTTTAAACGCAAACTATAATAACATAAAAAAGATGTGTGACTTATATAGATAATAATAAGAACAGAAGACATATAAGTAATTTTTGTAACATTAAATACTAACAGATGATGCTCGATTCTCGAAGAAGCGCCTTAGCCTTCTTACTTATTGTTTGTTGCTTAACCCTTTTCTAAGCATACTTACATGCTGACTTTCTATCACACCCACCTTTGATAACTAAGCATTTGTTAAATGAGGAAAAGGCAATTGTTATCACAAACTATAAAAAAGGTAAACAATTTCTGAGGGACATCAAATTTTGCTACTCAGGCAAGGTTTTAAATTCACCTCCTATTTCACACGCAATTGTCTTTTTATTACAAATATTATGGTGCTTGCAGACTTGGAGTAGAATGCTAATAAAGTTAACATGTGATGTTATTTTTTTTTGTCACAGTGGTAGTTTGGTCCAAGAATTTTTAAGAAGGTTGCAATGCAGAGATCATGTTTGATAGTTGACAAACTTCTTGATGGTATCGAGCTTACTAAAATCATTTAAAGTTTGCCTCTGCATAGAGTAATGATAGAGCAACTTATTCGAGAAAATGGCAATTCATTTTCTCCCTTTCAACATATGTTTCCAACTATTAATGTTCTAGAGGGTGTTAATCTACCTTATGAGATACTATTTGAAATCAACACTCTTATTCATCATGGGATACTCAATGGCCCAACACTGAATTGTCACTTTTTTAATTTGCTAAATAATGAGAAGAAATCAGCTTTGCACATATGTCTAGCCTTAATAGAACTGCATAAATTGAAGTTGACATGTTTCAACCCAGAAACACGGCTTCAAAATCAAGTAAAGAAGTTGCAAACTAGTCAAAATCAGTTGAATTCTCTGACAATTTCTAGACATAATGGCACATTGAAATTCCATAGGGCCCTAGTTACTCTGACTAGGGTTTACTTTTTGGGCCTTGACTTGAATATTTCAAGTCGAGTGATAAGGCATTTTTCAAAGTATGTTGATGATTTCCTCAAAGTCTCTTTTGTGGAGGACTTTAATAAGCTTCATTCAATTGCTTTGACTACAAAAACTGAATATGGTTTTAATGCAAGACCACAAAGATCACATGTATATGATACAATATTGCCAATTTTGAAGGAAGGCATTACAATAGGCAACAAAAGATTTGAATTCCTTGGCTTCTTGGCCAATCAGTTGAGGGAAAATCTAGTCTAGATGTTTTCTTAAAATGATGAAGTTACTGTCGAGTCCATCAAAAAATGGATGGGAGATTTCCACTATAAAAATGATTCAGCCATACATGCCACGAAAATGAGGCAACCATCTAACTCTTCGAGGTAAATATTAAATGTTCGAGATCATGAAGTTTCCCTTATTCCTAATAGTTACATTCATATAGATGGTATCAACTATTGATATTTAGATGGCATCGAGAAGATTTCTTTACGTTTGGCAAAGCAGATAGCTCATATTTGTCGATTAAGTATGCCTCCTCCTTTAGTGTTCTAGATCGCTGTGTCGAATCCAAATGAAATGTGATCTCTTGAAAATGAGATAGATTATTTTAGGCCTTAGCATCACCGTCCTATAGCATTCAACAGTTCATCAATAGCTCTCACGAGCTCTGAGTTATGACCCTTAGAAGATTGACCTCAAAATGCACTTAGAGAACCTTGGGAACTCCTCGGTACTGGGTGGCTGCGGACAATGGATGGTCTCCATGGCCGGAACAAGGGTGTCACTAGGGTACACCCGCCCACCCGGAGCTAATGGAACTGACAATTTGATGCAAAGATCAGCGGTTTCAAAGTTGTGCTATGGTGCACCTATGAACTGAGGCACACTACAAGTTTTGTCATCGAGCGAGATCATTGTGCCAAATACAAACAGAATGTGATCTCTCAAAAATGAGATAGGTCATTTTAGGTCTCAGCATCATTGTCCAGTAACATTTGATAGTTCATCGATAGTCCTCACGAGCTCCAAGTTATGACCCTCAGAAGATCGACCTCAAAATGCACTTAGAGCACCTTGGGGACTCCTCGGTACGAGGTGGCCGTAGATGATGGATGGTCTTCATGGCTGGAACAAGGGTGTGACTAGGGTTCACCCACCCACTCGGAGCTAATGGCGCTAACGCTTCGATGCCAAGATCAGCTATTTCAAAGATACGTTGTGGTGCACCTATGAATTGAGGCACACTGCGAGTTTTGGCATCAAGCGAGATCACTGTGCTAAATCCAAATGGAATGTGATTTCTCAAAAATGAGATAGTTTATTTTAGGCCTCAACATCACCATCCTGTAGCATTTGATAGTTCATCGATAGCCCTCACAAGCTCTGAGTTATGACCCTTAGAAGATCGACCTCAAAATGCACTTAGAGAACCTTGGGGACTCCTCAATACGAGGTGGCTGCAGACAATGGATGGTCTTCGTGGCTAAAACAAGGGTTTCACTAGAGTTCACCCACCCACTCAAAGCTAATGACGCTGACGATTCGATGCCAAGATCAACAGTTTGAAAGTTACGCTATGGTGCACCTATGAACTGAGGCACACTGCGAGTTTTGGCATTGAGCAAGATCGTTGTGCCTAATCCAAATAGAATGTGATCTCTTGAAAATGAGATAGGTTATTTTAGGCCTCAACATCACCATCCTATAGCATTCTATAGTTCATTGATAGCCCTCATGAGTTCCAAGTTATGACCCTCGAAAGATTAACCTCAAAACACACTTAGAGAACCTTGGAGACTCCTTGGTATGGGATGGTCGCGGACGATGGATGGTCTCCATGGCCAAAACAAGGGTGTTACTAGGGTTCATCCACCCACTTGGAGTTAATGGCACTGATGATTCGATGCCAAGATCAGCGGTTTCAAAGTTGCACTATGGTTCACCTATGAACTAAGGCACACTGCGAGTTTTTGCATCAAGCGAGATCATTGTGCCGAATCCAAATGAAATGCGAGCTCTCAAAAATGAGATAGATTATTTTAGGCCTCAACATCACCATCCTATAGCATTCTATAATTCATCAATAGTCCTCACGAGCTCCAAGTTATGACCCTCAGAAGATCGACCTCAAAACGCACTTAAAGAACCTTGGGGACTCCTCAGTACGGGGTGGCTGCGGATGATGGATGGTCTTCATGGCCGGAATAAGGGTGTCCCTAGGGGTCACCCACCCACCCAGAGCTAATGGCACTAACGATTCGATGCCAAGATCAACGGTTTCAAAGTTGTGTTGTGGTGCACCTATGAATTGAGGCACACTGCGAGTTTTGGCATCGAGCGAGATCATTGTGCCAAATCTAAACAAAATGTGATCTCTCAAAAATGAGATAGGTCATTTTAGGTCTCAACATCACCGTCCTATAGCATTCAACAATTCATCGATAGTCTTCATGAGCTCCAAGTTATGACCCTCAGAAGATTGACCTCAAAATGCACTTAGAGCACCTTGGAGACTCCTCAGTATGGAGTGGCAACGGATTATGGATGGTCTCTGTGGTTGGAACAAGGGTGTGACTAAGGTTCACCCACCCACACAGAGCTAATGGCACTAATGATTTGATGCCAAGATCAACGGTTTCAAAGTTACGATGTGGTGCACCTATGAACTAAGGTACATTGTGAGTTTTGGCATCGAGCGAGATCGTTGTGCCAAATCCAAACGGAATGTGATCTCTCAAAAATGAGATAGATTATTTTAGGCCTCAACATCAATGAGATAGATTATTTTAGGCCTCAACATCACCTTCTTGTAGCATTTGATAGTTCATTGATAGCCCTCATGAGCTCTGAGTTATGACCCTCAGAAGATCGACCTCAAAACACACTTAGAGAACCTTGGGGACTCCTCAGTACGGGGTGGCCGCAGACAATGGATGGTCTCCGTGGCCAAAACAAGGGTGTCACTAGGGTTCACCCATCCACCCAGAGCTAATGGCACTAATGATTTGATCAGTTCTAGCCATTAGGAGTTAGATTTTGAAAAGTTAAGAAAATTGCAAAAGTTGCTAAGCAACTTTTTGCAATTTTTGCAATTTTTGTGCTAAGACAAGTTTTATTGCAAATGGACTCTACAAACTCCTAGGGACCCTAATAATGTTCTAAACATCTAGACTTACCTAAAAAATATGAAATTTACCAAAAATCCATTTTATTGGACCAATTGATGGCCAAGGCTTATAGTTGCACCATGGGGTCTTGTGTCTATTAAAAATGTGGATGGTCACAGGGAGATCATTAGATCTATCCCTAGACCTTATTACATCAAGAAAAGAAAAATGATTAGGTGATTTGCACTAGTATTCCCTGTATTTCATTAATGTTATTGGACTAAGAACCAATTTTCATCTCAGTTGGAATGGTGGGCCTAAGGGTTCAACACTAATGGGTGATGTTGAACCACCTTGGTAATGACTAGTTCATTTGGGGAGGCTTGAGACTACATGCAAAGAAATTCTTATCGATTTTACTCTTGTTTCAAGGGGTGGGCCTAAGAGCTCAATATATTAGAATGATGTCAAATCACCATATTAATGAATAGCTCATTTGGAGATGGTAGTTAACCAAAGCTTAGAAGATTATTTTTATAGTATTGTAAAAGTATTTTGTGAGAACCTTGCTACTAAAAATTTAGAGTATATGCAATTTTTCCAATGATTCTAAGCATGGTAACCAATGGAGGAAGAGTTGGCATGGTTGTAATAATGCATGGTAACCATGATGAACCAACAAAAAGGAGAAACACTATGAACCGTGATGCACTTGAACATAAAGATGATTATGGAGAGGATCAAATGCAACATGTTGCTTCAATCCCAAATGTTGAAAATATACAAGTGATGAAGAGGATAGGGTGATGGACCCAAGTAACAACCTAAAATGAGCAAATTTGTAACAATGTGCCAAGTGACCCTTCTAGGTCTTGATGGTCAAATCTCACAAATGGTCAACTCTAGGAGGTTTTAAGGCTTTAATGAGTTTTTTTTGACATATTCACCATGTTCCAACACTTACCCTTGAGTTTCAATACTTTTCAAGCCAAAATCCACAACATGCCAAAATGTTGTCTATGCAACTTTACAATTTCATGACAGCAGCAAGACAAATAGGTGGATAAATTTTGTTTTTTCCACAAGAATCCTTGAATAAATGGATGTTATGGATACCCTTTATCCTTTCACAAAACATATATAAGACTTAGATACCCTTCCTTTGGAACATATCAATGAACTCTCACACTTCTATTTTTTAACAATGTAGAAAAAATGCATTTAGAAAGCAACCACTAGGACTTAAGATCTAGACTCCAAACTTTGCATAGGCTCCTAAATGGCTTCAATTAGACAAAGCCACTCTCAATTTTAGTCTATGGGTTCCCTAACCCCAAAAGCCCCAATTCACCTTCTCAAAACCCTTGTTCTTGGGGCATCACCAATCTCATAGGTGCCAAGCCTTCTTGGACTAATTCAAAATTTAGACATCTATGTTTTATCACCATAAACATGAATTGACTCACAGTCATTTCCCTCTTTAAGAAAAATCTCTTCCTATAGGACTGTCCCCTCACTTTCAACCTTTGTTTTCACCATTTTATGTTTAGTGGCCACCAATTATTCTGGTTAGTTGATCATTTCGGGTTAGAAGGCATTATACATGTTAGGACAATGGAATTCCATGAAGAATCAGGTAAGCATTTCATGGAATAACCATGATTAGATGAAAAAACTGTCAAAATGCTTATGAAAAGGACTGCTACAGCTAATAATCAGCAAGTTAGATGAATAACCCTTCAAAAATGAAATCAAAACTTGGTCCTAAACTTCCTACAGATCTTAGAAGATGCCTCAATGGATTAGAATATCATAAAGAACTCAGAAACTCCAAAGAACCTTCAAATTGCTATTAAAATCCAAGCTTTATTATTCAAAATTCTGAATCAATCCATACATACTACCCTTACAGTCCGTACAAACACTATTTATAAGTTTCAAGGGATGGTTAATAACTCCCTCAACTACCTCCAATCGGTTTCACTTCCTATTCCTTCATAAAATTTAAACTATGGATTTTCCCTCCAAAATGCTCATGTAGTTGTTACATTCAAGATTTGAATTTTCTAAAGCAATAAGCTAAATTTTAAGTGACTTATTGAATTTTTCAACTTATGAATTGACTTGAGATTATTATGAGACCTTATTAGGACCTATCTAATGACTCACTTACCCTATGCAAACCTAGCCATTACTAAAATTCAAATCTCATGTTCCTTTACAACTTTTCAATATAAAAGTCTTTCAAGACATTATACAATATTATGACTCTTTATGCTTTCAAATGCCATGATTGGTTGCAAAATGGAAGAAATCAAGTATTCTAATTGTTCATCCGTACTTTCTAGATTTTTCTTATTTGATTAGTTTGATAAAAATAGTTTTAATAATCATAATGTCAGCTTTATGTCAAATAAGGAAAAAGCCAAACTTGTAATAAGATATCCACAAGCAATTATCTTTCATATAGTTATAAATGCTCTTAAAATTGTCCTTATAGCCTTGTATCACATGCAAATATGATTTGCAAGAACTTGTTCAATATCTTTCTCTTATAATTTCTTACAAAGAACCTACCAAAATACAAATTAGAATGTGCAACTAATTTAACCTGTCTTTTTCATTATTACAAAAAAAGTTCACATTTTACATCATAAATCTTAGGAATTCTCCCCAATACCACCCCCCTCCAACTCTTCATGATGTACCTACATTCCAATATCATTAAAAAATTAGTAACTTATTGTATTAAACAAGATAATCATCAGTTCGTTGAATCATTATGAAGAAAATAACATAAGAAGTAAATATACCTAGTTGAGTGTTCCAATAGAGTCCTCTCTCTATTTTAGGGTCTCCAAAAGGGCTTCATGATCAACATTAGCAATAGTAAAAAAGTTATTTTACTTTTGGTCTTCCTTGATGCTTCAACAACTTTACATTTGTTGCTATAATAAGATGTGAATATATGAGAATTATTTTGTGCTTCTGATAGTCTTCGAATGCGAGAATTTTGTTCCTTCTAAGCATGTATGTCTGCAGCCATGTTCCAACAACAACCACTGAACTAGTAGGATATGTGAATCCATCATCATCTATGATTGGTTGTGCAAGTTTTTGTTTACCTCTTACACAATGTGCTAACCAATATTCAGATTTCTCATCATTCCCCTGTGGTGCAACCAATGCAAAGACATGTCCTAGCTGAAGTAGATCTGGTAGATGGTTATGCTCAAGTGAACTTTTCATGTCATCATTTCTGATAGAGAGTATGATAGACAATGGAGTAAGATAATGTGGAGCCCATGTGTCCACCCACTCACTTGACTCACAGTGACCCAATCACACTGAAAACAACTAGGACAAAAGCAAGCTAGTTGTCATGTCCAAATGGTCCATGTACTAGAATCAGAGCTCTGAAATGAATGCATTTTTTATGAGTCTCTCACTGTAGCACAATCTAATCTATCAGCTATGGACTCTTCCTCAACCAACCAAAAGAACCTGCATACCATTGAATCAAGAGTCCCCCCCTGTGATAATGCTAAACCACACCAATCAATAATGCTACGAGCATCAAGAAGCTCTATTGCTGAAATCTTCAATTTCTCCTTAACTAGAGCTCTCTTCACACATGCCCCTGCTCCATCATGTTCCTCTTTTCCATGACTGGACTCAAAAAAACTTCAAATATGAGGCACCCTTCTCTCTACGTGCATCCTACACAACCAATAAAACATGCGAGCATGCTTGAATTGACCTGTATAGTTATCTGACCAAATGATATGTCTATCTATAGCAATTGCATGCTCATGTAAGAAATCAAAATAATTCTCGAAACAATGTTGCACAAACTCGTGAGAGTGAGATCTATCATCACTCATATAAAAATGATACTCTCTAATAATCTTTCGATTATCTTCTACACTATCAGGGGCATGTCTATATGTTATGTGAACAAAAATAGCAATCTAAATGGAGTTGTAATACTAAGATTGTGTCTCATTTTGAAGTTGCAATGTGTAGTTATCAGCAAAATCAACAACTGATATAATAGTGCCAATGGAAAAAGTCTCCTTACACATTCTAAATTGTTGATCCAACCACTGAGACCTGTGACTATGTCTTGCATACTTGTAAAAAAGATTTTCCTTGAAATCTAAAATAAAACTAGCCACACTGATATCTTTTCCAACCAATTCACATATGGAGCTCTCACCCCCACTCTTCAATGTGTATTTCACCCTTTCATATACTTTTTTTTTCACTATTGTCTTTCCAAGATCTTGTTCGCACCCCTCATGGAAACATGTGTCAAACTTGGATAAGCCACCACATTCTGAACACTTCTCATTTAAGCAAGCATTTCTATAAAAGAAACAACCATCAACTCTACGACATAAAAGTTGATCTAGCAAGTCTCTTGATGATTTTGGAAGGCCACTATCTTCACAATCCTCCAACATTTCTTTACTATGCAAAGTAGAACGGATGGAGCGTAGTAGTTCATGGTGCATAGAAAACTCAACATGATATTTGCAACAACATGTATTTTGAATTTTGAGTGGCACACAATAAAATGGCTTCAAAGATTCAAAAGCCCTTTGTGATATATGAAGACATGGATGACTCTCTCTAAATTGTTTGAACAACATAGTTTGACTTTCCTCCAAATAGTGTTTAGGATGTGGCGTGCAGTCTCTGATGCCAATTCTCAACTTTAACACGTCTTTAGCATTGGGTGATACTCGTGAGTTAGAGTGTCAAAATTGTGTAATTTCTTCCTTCACATCATCAGATAGCTTCTTATCAAAATGTGGAAGTCTCCCACCAAATGCCCATGTTTCATTTTGAAGAGGATCATCAATTTTCTCTCATCGACTAAGTGCTCTTCTCAAAGTAGTGTGATTTAGATTCAAATCAATACAAGTTTGTCTCATATATCTACCCTTTCTCAAATGATGACTTACCAAAGAGGTTTTAATAACCCTTCGAGAAGCTCTGTTATCCTTCTCCCTACTATTTTTTCCAATGCTATTGAGAGCACTGAAAAGATTCTTCACAATAATGGCATTTCTTTCCAACTTTTTATTGACATGAATCTTCAATTTGGAAATCATAGGTCTCATCTTTTGCATCTTTAATAAGTGCATGAAAAGCTGACATTGCTTTACCACTGTCTTGTTGTCGAAAAACATCTGATATAGTCTTAAAGCCCATAACCAAATGGTTCTTCAAATTTTTTCCCTTCCAAACTAGTAATAATCATTTCATCAATTTCAATTATCAATTTTGGTGATTTAGAACCTTTGTGTCGATTATAATTAGGAGATATGTCAGGTTCTTATGCATTAGGTTGATGTGCATTGTCATGTTTGACATGGTCAATTATGCAATTTGGATTATGACTTGGTAGCATTACGTCTTCAAAATTTTCATTATCTAAATTTTCAATTTCGACATTATCGTTTTCAATAGGTACATTTTCATTGCCCAACTAGACATATTCATTATCTGAATCTATGATTTCACCTTCGACTAATTCATCGTCAACTTGACTGATATTTAGCACAACTTGTCTTTTTCTTGGGTGTTTCATTTTGTCCCTTTCCCTATATGCCACAATGTCTTCATTGGATATCTTCCTTTTGTATTTAACCTTTTGACGACTGCTGCTCCCCATTCACTTGACACTATTAAAAACCTAATGTTATATTATCAAACTTTTTTCGATTGGTTGGGCCCCAAAATGCAACTTTTTCTAAAACCCATGAAAAAAAAACTCAAAAAGTGATGTTGTCGGGTCTACAGGGACAAGGAATATGTTGGAAATTGATGCCAGTAATATTGGATATTCGATTTCAAGTTGGATATCCAATATGCTCCATAAAGACTTTTGGAGAGAAAACTGATTTTGGGAGTTATAGTTTATGATTTATAAATTATTTCAGCTATATTACTATGTAAAGATGTATTCTCATATATATATATATAATAACTTAATGTCAAGATATAACATATAATCTATTAATATATAATAATATATTATGTTATTCTTATTATAATCTATAAATATAATTTATATTATTATTATTTTTCATATATTTTTATTAAATATAATAACGTAATATATATTTTACACACACACACACACACACACACACATATATTATTATGAGCTATGTTACTAATATATAATAATATATTATTTTATTAGTATTATAATCTATAAATATAATATATATATATATATTAATATATATGTCCCTAAGGATCCTAAGACCCCTAGGGACATATGTAGTCATTTAATGGGTCAAAGAGGGTCATAGGTCAACCTATCACCCCCTTTAACCCATATGAAGCATTCTAATATGTCGCTAGGGGTCCTAGGACCCCTAGGTACATATGTCATCATGTAATGGGTCGAAGGCCCCTTTGAACCTTAAGAACGATTCTAATATATCCCTAGGGGTCCTAGGACCCCTAGGAACATATGTCATCATGTAATGGGTCATAGGGGGTCATAGGTTGACCTATGACCCCCTTTGACACATATGAATGATTCTAATATGTCCCTAGGGGTCCTAAGACCCCTAGCGACATATGTCATCATGTAATAGGTCGAAGGCAGTCATAGGTCAACCTATGACCCCCTTTGGCCTATATAAAGCATTCTAATATGTCCCTAGGGGTCCTAGGACCCCTAGGGACTTATGTCGTCATGTAATGGGTCGAAAGACCTATGACCCACTTTCACCCATAAGAACGATTATATTATGTCCCTAGGGGTCCTAGGACCCTTAGGGACATATGTCATCATTTAATGGATCGAAGGGGGTCATAGGTCAACCTATGACCCCTTTTGACCCATATGAATGATTCTAATATGTCCCTAGGCATCTTAGGAACCTTAAGGACATATGTCATCATGTAATGGGTCGAAGGGGGTCATAGGTCAACCTATGACCCCCTTTGACCCATATGAAGTATTCAAAAATGTCCCTAGGGGTCTTAGGACCCCTAAGGACATATGTCATCATTTAATGGGTTGCAGGGGGTCATAGGTTTACTTATCACCCCCTTTGACCCATATGAAACATTTTAATATGTCCCTAGGGGTCCTAGGACCCCTAGGGACATATGTCGTCATGTAATGGGTCGAGGGGGGTCATAGGTCACCCTATGACCCCCTTTGACCCTTATGAACGATTCTAATATGTCCCTAGGGGTCTTAGAGACCCCTCAGGACATATGTCATCATGTAATGGGTCAAGGGCGGTCATAGGTCAACCTAGGACCCCTTTTCACACATATGAATGATTCTAATATGTCCCTAGGGGTCCTAAGACCCCTAGGGACATATGTCATCATGTAATGGGTCGAAGGGGGTCATAGGTCACCCTATGACACCCTTTGAACCATAAGAATGATTCTATTATGTCCCTAGGGGTCCTAGGACCCCTAGGAACATATGTCATCATTTAATGGGTTTCAAGAAGGGGGTCATAGGTAAAACTATGTCCCACATTCACCCATATGAATAATTCTAATATGTCCCTAGGGGTCCTAGGACCCCTAGCGACATATATCGTCATGTAATGGGTTGAGTGAGGCCATCAATTGACCCATAAGAATGATTCTATTATGTCCCTAGGGCTCCTAGGACCCCTAGGGACATACATCATCATTTAATTAGTCGAAGAGGGTCATAGGTTGACCTATGACCCCCTTGGACCTATATAAATGATTCTAATATGTCCCTAGGGATCCTAGGACCCCTAAGGACATATGTCATCATATAATGGGTCTGAGGGGGTCATATGTCAACATATGAACCCCTTTCACCCATATGAATCATTCTAATATGTTCTTGTCATTTAATGCATCAAAGCGGGTCATAGGTTAACCTATGACCACCTTTGACCCATATGAAGCATTCTAATATGTCCCTAGGGGTCCTAGGACCCCTAGGGACATATCTCCTCATGTAATGGGTCAAAGAGGGTCATAAGTCACCGTATGACCCCCTTTGACCCTTAAGAATGATTCTAATATGTCCCTAGGGATCCAAGGACCCATAAGGATATATGTCATCATGTAATGGGTCGAAGGGGGTCATAGGTCGTTTGACACATATGAATGATTCTAATATGTCCCTAGGGATCCTAGGACCCCTAGGGACATATGTCATCTTTTAATGGGTCGAACGGGGTCATAAGTCACCCTATGACCCCCTTTGACCCATAAGAATGTCATTATTTAATGGGTCAAAGGGGGTCACAGGTCAACCTATGACCCCCTTTGATCCATATGAAGCATTCTAATATGTCCCTAGGGGTCCTAGCACCGCTAGGGACAGATGTCGTGATTTAATGGGTCAAAGGGGGTCATAAGTCAACCTATGAACCCCTTTGACCCATATGAAGCATTCTAATATGTCCCTAGGGGTCCTAGGATCCCTAGGGACATATGTCATCATGTAATGGGTTGAACGGTGTCATAGGTCAACATATGACCCCCTTTGACCCATATGAAGCATTCTAATATGTCCCTAGGGGTCCTAGGAACCCTAGGGACATATGTCGTCATGTAATGGGTCGAAGGGGGTCATAGGTTAACCTATGACCCCCTTTGACACATATGAAGCATTTGAATATGTCCCTAAGGGTCCTAGGACCCCTAGGGACTTATATCGTCATTTAATGGGTCGAAGGAGGTCATAGGTCAACCTATGACCCCCTTTGACCCATATGAAGCATTCTAAAATGTCCCTAGGGGTCTTAGGACCCCTAGGGACATATGTCATCATTTAATGGGTTGAAGGGGGTCATAGGTCACCGTATGACCCCCTTTGACCCATATAAAGCATTCTAATATTTCCTTAGGGGTCCTAGGACCTCTAGGGACATATGTCGTCATGTAATGGGTCGAAGGGGGTCATAGGTCAACCTATGACCTCCTTTGACATATATGAACGATTCTAATATGTCCTTAGGCGTCCTAGGACACCTACGGACATATGTCATTGTGTAATGGGTTGAAGAGGGTCATAGGTCAACCTATGACCCCCTTTGACCTATATGAAGCTTTCTAATATGTCCCTAGGGGTCTTATGACCACTTAGGACATATGTCATCATTTAATGGGTTGAAGTGACCTATGACCACCTTTGACACATATGAAGCATTCTAATATATCCCTAGAGGTCCTACGACCCCTAGGGACATATGTCATTATTCAATGGGGCAAAGGGGGTCATAGGTCACCTTATGACCCCCTTTCACCCATATGAAGCATTCTAATATGTCCCTAGGGGTCATAGGACCCCTAGGGACATATGTCATCATGTAATGGGTCGAAGGGGGTCATAGGTCAACTTTTGATCCCCTTTGACCCATTTGAACAATTCTAATATGTCTCTAGGGGTCCTAGGACCCCTCGGGACATATGTCATCATGTAATGGGTTGAAGGGGGTCATAGGTCAACCTATGACCCCGTTTGACCCGTAAGAATGATTCTATTATGTCCCTAAGGGTCCTAGGACCCCTAGGGATATATATCATCATTTAATGGGTCGAAGGGGGTCATAGGTCAACCTATGATCCCCTTTGATCCATATGAATGATTCTAATGTCTTCGTAGGGGTGCTTGGACCCCTAAGGACATATGTCATCATGTAATGGGTCGAAGGGGGTCATAGCTCAACCTATGACCCCCTTTGACCCATATGAAGCATTCTAATATGTCCCTAGGGGTCCTAGGACTCATAGGGATATATGTCATCATTTAATGTGTCGAAGGGGGTCATAGGTCAACCTATGACCCCTTTTGACCTATTACATCATGACATATGTTCTTAGGGGTCCTAGGACCCCTAGAGACATATGTCATCATGTAATTGGTCGAAGGAGGTCATAGGTCACCCTATGAACCCCTTTGACCCTAAAGAATGATTCTAATATGTCCCTAGGTGTCCTAGGACCCTAGGGACATTTGTCGTCATGTAATAAGTCAAAAGGGGTCATAGGTCAACCTATGACTCCCTTTGACACATATGAACGATTCTAATATGTCCCTTGGGGTCCTACGAGCCCTAGGGACATATGTCATCATTTAATCAATCGAAGGGGGTTATAGGTCATCCTATGACCCCCTTTGACCCCTATGAAGCATTCTAATATGTCTCTAGGGGTCCTAGCGGTCTTAGGACTCCTAAGGATATTTTTCGTCATGTAATAGGTCGAAGGGTGTCATACATCAACCTATGACCCTTTTTGACCCATATGAAGCATTCTATATGTCGTCATGTAATGGGTCGAGGTGACCTATGACCCCCTTCTACCCATAAGAACGATTCTAATATGTCCCTAGGGGTCCTAGGACCCCTAAGGACATATGTCATCATGTAATGGGTCGAAGGGGGTCATAAGGTGACCTATGATCCCCTTTAACCCTTAAGAACAATTTTAATATGTCACTAGGGATCCTAGGACCCCTAGGGACATATGTCATCATGTAATCGGTTGAAGGGGGTCATAGGTCAACCTATAACCCCCTTTGACACATATGAACGATTCCAATATCTCCCTAGGGGTTCTAGGACCCCTATGGACATATGTCTTCATGTAATTTGTTGATGGGGGTCATAGGTCACCCTATGACCCCCTTCGACCCATAAGAACGATTCTAATATGTCCGTAGGGGTTCTAGGACCCGTAGGGACATATGTTGTCATTTAATGCATTGAAGGGGATCATAGGTTGACCTATGACCCCTTTCGACCCATAAGAAAGATTTTAATATGTGCCTAGGGGTCCTAGGACCCCTAGGGACATATGTCATCATTTAATGGATTGAAGGGGGTCATAGGTCAACCTATGACCCCTTTCGACCCATAAGAACAATTCTGATATGTCCCTAGGGGTCATAGGGCCCCTAGGGACAAATGTCATCATTTAATGGCTGGAAGGAGGTCATAGGTCAACCTATGACCCCCTTTGACCCATATGAAGCATTCTAATATGTCCCTAGCGGTCCTAAAACCTCTAGGGACATATGTCATCATGTAATGGGTCGAACGGTATCATAGGTCAACCTATGACCGCCTTTGACCCATATAAATCATTTTAATATGTACCTAGGGGTTCTAGAACCCCTAGGGACATATGTTGTCATGTAATGGGTCGAATGGGGTCATAGGTCAACGTATGACCCCCTTTGAGCCATATGAAGCATTCTAATATGTCCTTAGGGGTCCTAGGACCCCTAGGGACATATGTCATCATGTATTGGGTCGAAGGGGTTCATAGGTCAACCTATGACCTCCTTTGACCCATATGAATCATTCTAATATGTCCCTAGAGGGGTCCTAAGACCCCTAGGGACATATGTCGTCATGTAATGGGTCGAAGGAGGTCATAGGTCACCCTGTGACATCCTTAGACCAATAAGAACAATTCTAACATGTCCCTAGGGGTCCTAGGACCCCTAGGGACATATGTCATCAGGTAATGGGTCGAAGGGGGTGATAGGTGAACCTATGACCCCCTTTGACACATATGAATGATTCTAATATGTCCCTAAGGGTCCTAGGACCCCTAGGAACATATGTTATCATGTAATGGGTCGAAGGGGGTCATAGGTCAACCTATGACCCACTTTGATACATATGAAGCATTCTAATATGTCATGTAATGGGTCAAAGGGGATCATAGGTCACCCTATGACCCACTTTGACCCATAAGAATGATTTTAATATGTCCCTAGGGGAATATGTCCCTAGGGGTCCTAGGGACATATGTCGTCATGTAATGGGTTGAAGGTGGTCATAGGTCAACCTATGACCCCCTTTGACACATATGAACGATTCTAATATGTCCCTAGGGGTCCTAGGGACATATGTCGTCATGTAATGGGTCGAAGGTGGTCATAGGTTAACCTATGACCCCCTTTGACACATATGAACGATTCTAATATGTCCCTAGGGGTCCTAGGACCCCTAGGGACATATGCCATCATTTAATGATTTGAACGGGGTCATAGGTCAACTATTACCCCCTTTGGCCCATATGAAGCATTATAATATGTCCCTCAACGTTCTAGGACCCCTAGGGACATATGTCATCATTTAATGGGTCGAAGCGGGTCATAGGTCAACCTATGACCCCCTTTGACCTATATGAAGCATTCTTATATGTCCTTAGGGGTCTTAGGACTCCTAGGGACATATGTCGTCATTTAATGGGTTGAATGGGGTCATAGGTCACCCTATGACCCCCTTTGACCCATATGAAGCATTCTAATGTGTTCCTAAGCATCCTAGAACGCCTAGGGACATATGTCGTCATGTAATGGGTCGAAGGGGGTCATAGGTCAACCTATGATCCCCTTTGATGTATTTGAACGATTTTAATATATCCCTAGGTGTCCTAGGACCCCTACGGACATATGTCATCATGTAATGGGTCGAAGGGGGTCACAGATCAACCTTTGACCTCTTTTGACCCATAAGATTGATTATATTATGTCCCTAGGGTTCCTAGGAGCCTTAGGGACATGTCATCATTTAATGGGTTGAAGGGTGTCATTGGTCAACCTATGGCCCCCTTTGACCCATATGAACGATTCTAATATGTCCCTAGGAGTCTTAGGACCCCTAGGGACATATGTCGCCAATTAATGGGTTGAAGGGGGTCATAGGCTTTGACCCATATGAAGCATTCTAATATTTCCCGAGGGGTCCTAAGACCCCTAGGGTCATATATCATCATTTAATTGGTCGAAGGGAGTCATTGGTCAACCTATGACCCCCTTGGACCCATATGAAGTATTCTAATATGTCCCTAGGGGTCCTAGTACCCTTAGGGATATATGTCAGCATATAATGAGTCGAAGACCTATGACCTTCTTTGACCCATAAGAACAATTCTAATATGTCCCTAGGGGTCCTAGGGACATATGTCGTCATGTAATGGTTTGAAGGGGGTCATAGGTCAACCTATGACCCCCTTTGACATATATGAACGATTCTAATATGTCCCTAGGTGTTCGAGGACCCCTAAGGACATATGTTGTCATGTAATGGGTCGAAGGAGGTCATAGGTCAACCTATCACCTCGTTTGACCCATTAGAATGATTCTAATATGTCCCTAGGTGTCCTAGGACCCCTAGGGACATATGTCATCATTTAATGGGTTGAAGGGGGTCATAGGTCAACCTATTACCCCCTTTGACGCATATGAAGCATTCTAATATTTCCCTAGGGGTCCTAGGACCCCTAGGGACAAATTTCATCATGTAATGTGTCGAAGGGGGTGATAGGTCAACCTATGACCCCCTTCGACCCATAAGAATGATTCTAATATGTCCCTAGGGGTCGTAGGACCCCTAGGAATAAATGTCATCATTTAGTGACCTATGACCCCCTTTGACCCATAAGAATGATTCTAATATGTCCCTTGGGGTCCTAGGACCCCTAGGGACATATGTTGTCATGTAATGGGTCGAAGGCAGTCATAGGTCAAGGACCCCTAGGGACATATGTCGTCATTTAATGGGTGGAAGAGGGTCATAGGTCACCATATGACCCCCTTGGATCAATAAGAATGATTCTAAATGATTCTAATATGCTCGTAGGGGTCCTAGGAACATATGTCATCATGTAATGGGTCGAAGGGGGTCATAGGACACTTTATGACCCCCTTCAACCCATAAGAATAATTCTAATATTTTGGTAGGGTTCCTAAGACCCCCATGGACATATATATATATATATATATATATAATTTTATTATATTAAATAAAAATATAGATAAAATAATAATAATATATATTATATTTATAGATTATAATAAGAATAATATAATATATTATTATATATTAATAGATTATATGTTATATCTTTGCGTTACGTTATTATATATATATATATATATATATATATATATATATATATATAATATATTATAATATATTTTTACATAGTAATATAACTCAAATAATTGATAAGTTATAAACTATAAATCACAAACTCGGTTTTCCCTCTAAAATGTCTTGGGATTTGAAATTTCCCTCCAAAAGCGGATGGAGGCTCACCGAGCCATATCGGATAGCCGATTTGAGATCGGATATCCAATTTCAAATTGGATATTTGATTTGGGATCAAATATTCGATTAGGCCTGGTATTTACCAAGCTTGCTTGGTCAACTTGAAAAACATGTTTGAGGAGGGTTTTAGTGACACTCAGACTTCGAGTAGCCATCTGACAATGTTATTTTGATCAAAATTGAATGAAACGAAAAGGGTTTTTTAATATCAGTCTCGAGATTCCATCGATATAATTGCTATCAAATTTTGAGTTCGATAAGTATTTATTAGTTAATTATCAATGAAGATTATTGTAAAGTGTTGATTGACATATTGATTGAAAAATAGCTATAACTTTCAAACGATATAACATTTTTTAATTCTAAAAGTTGCGTCACATTCCATGCTTCGCCTAGTATAAGAAAAAATAAAATGAAATAAATTTGGTAAAATTTTCTATTAGTTAAGGTGGTCACAGTTGGAAGTTTTTTTTTTTCGAAAAAGTTTTGGTAGAAAATTCATATTTAATTATTTATTTGGAATAAAAATACGAAAAACATGTGTCACATCTGGGCATGAGTCTACGTTTTATATCTATAATTATATTAAAAATATATATCATTTGATTTTGATTAAGGTGGTCAGACATACACCTACTTTTTATTTTTGCCCTGAAATTTTCGTAATACTGCATTAAAATCCAAACTTTTGACCAATCAATTATTATTTTTCTCCTGATAAGGCCTAGTTATTTAGAAACTAAATTCAATTTCCTAAAAATTATTTTCTTACAACTTTTTGATATAAAGTCCATAACTACTTTAAAATTATGTGTCAAGTTTACATAACCCTGATTTGCTGATTTTTCACTACCACTTAAGGCCATAGTTTGGTACACCATGATCCTGCACATACCCAGTGATTGAAGACCCCTCCAAGATTTGGCATCTCAATTATGGACATCTTGCCCTTGCTGGTTTAAATTTTTTTTCCAAGAAAATAATGGTAGATGGTTTTCCAAGCATAGTAGATTCATATGACAAGTGTGAGACTTGCATTTTGGGTAAGCAACATAGGCTTCGTTTTAATTTTGGAAATTCTAGAAGGGCTAAAGCACCATTAGAATTGGTGCATTATGATTTAGTAGGCCCTATGCAAACTACGTCTATTGGGGGGAGTACTTATTTCATGAAATTCATAGATGATTTCAGTTGTAGGACATGGGTGTATTTTTTGAAGAACAAATCTTAGGCGTTTGACAAATTTGCTGAATTTAAAGCCCTGGCTAAAAAGGAATGTTGAAACTATGTAAAGGTCCTTAGATCAGATAGAGGAGAGGAGTATACCTCCAATTTTTTAATAAATTTTTCTAGGCAAAATGACATAAAGAAAGAGCTTACAACCAATTACACTCCACAGAAAAATGGAGTGGCTGAGAGGAAGAACATGACCACTTTTGAAATGGCTAGAAGCATGATGAAAGAAAAAGGGCTCCCAACTAAATATTGGGGAGAGGTTGTAGCAACATTAATGTACTTGATCAATAAGTGTCCTAAAAAGTTAGTTCATGACAAGATTCCTCTTGAGGCTTGGTCAAGGAACAGATGGACAGTTGAATACTTGAGAGTGTTTGGATGTGTAGTATATGCACATGTGCATAAGGAACAACGGTAGAAGTTATATGAAAAAGTTGTGAAGGGTATCTTCATAGGCTATAGCTCATAATCAAAGGCTTATAGATTGTATGATTCAATCATCGAGAAGATCATCATTTTGAAAGAGATGAAGAGTTTCTTGAAAATCGATCGCAGGATGGCTCAGTTGATGAATCTTCAAGCATTAAACAAGAAATATTCTGAGTATTGATGAGGAAGAGGAAGACATTGGTGATGATCAAGAAGATGGAGCAACAAACATGGATTGCAAACAAAGGCAAGAAGGCAAGCAACCCCTTACATGTCGAGTGATAGCTGGAAGTCCTTCTACACATTTTTGAGCTAGTATGCAAAACAACAGCAACAACAATACTCAGAATTTAGATCCCACTCTCGCCTCCCTATTGCCAAGAAAGACTAAAAGTCTAAGGGAGATATACCAAGAAGAAAGGTATGAGGAAGATTATGATGAGAGTGTTAATTTTGTATTATTTTCTCATAGTGATCTAATTTACTTTGAAGAAGCTATGAAGGAAGAGAAATGGTGTAATGTCATGGATGAGGAAATAGATGCCATTGAAAGAAATGAGACATGAGAGTTAACTACTTTTCCTCCCAAGAAGAAAGTAATTGGAGTGAAATGGTTTTATAAGATCAAGTGCAATGATAAAGGAAAAATAGATGGGCATAAGGCACATTTAGTGGTCAAGGGGTACAAGTAGTAGTATGGCAGAGATTATGATGAGACATATGCCTCGGTTGCAAGAATGAAAACTATGTGTATTGTCATAGCAATTGCAACCCAACACAAATGGAAGGTATATCAAATGGATGTGAAGTCTACCTTCTTGAATGGTGTATTGAAGGAAGAAGTTTATGTGGAGCAGCCACCTAGTTATGAAGTTTCAAGTGAAGAACACAAAATTATATAGATTAAAGAGAGCCTTATATGGACTCAAGCAAGCTCCACAAACATGGTACAATAGGATTCACTCATATTTGATGAGCAATGGATTTAGAAAAAGTGATTGTGAGCCCACTCTCTACATCAACGCAGCAAATGGTAAAGTGTTGATTATTGTCTTGTATGTTGATGACTTAATCTTCACTAAAAATTACAATTTCTTAATTGGTGAGTCCAAATAGGCCATGAAGAATGAATTTGAAATGAAATATCTAGGTCTCTTGAAGTACTTTCTAGGCATAGAAGTAAAAAAAATGCTTGATGAAATCTTCATCTCTCAAGAAAAATATGCAAGGCAGATCTTGGAGAGATTCAAAATGCAAAACAGTAAGGCAACCCCAACACCAATAGAAATAGGTTTGAAGTTGAGCAAGGAAGATTGCAACAAAGGGGTGAATCCAATATTAAACAAGAGTATGGTTGGAAGCTTGATGTATTTGACAAAAACTCAACCTAAAATGATGCACGCACTAAGTCTAATTTCCAGATTTATGGAAACACCAAAAGGATTCCAGTTGCCAAGCAGGAAAGAGGATCCTAAGGTATGTGAATGGTACCAAAGGATTTGAGATTTTGTACATACTATAGATAATGATTTTAAATTGGTTGGTTACACTAATAGTTATTGGGTTGGAAGTTTAGATGATAGGAATAACACTTCCAGATCTACATGTTTCATATGGGATTGGGTACAATTTCATGGGCATCCAAAAAGTAACCTGTTGTTTCTGAATCTATAGCAGAGGTTGAATACATAGCAATGAATGCGACATCATGTCAAGCTATTTGGTTAAGAAGGATCTTGACAGATTTGAATGAAAGGCAACAGGATGGAACCATAATCTTCTGTGATAACATCTCCTCAACTGCATTGTCTAAGAATTCAATCTTCCATGAGAGAAGCAAGTACATTGAGATTAGATATCACTTGATCAGAGAGTTGGCAGAGAATGGATATATCAAAATGGAATTTTGTAAGTCTGAGTAGTAGCTAGCAGACATTTTTACAAAGACTTTGGGCATTGAAACTTTTGTGCAACTAAGAAGAAGTCTTGGTGTAGTTGATTTGGATCAGGAGTGATCCTTTTTATTTGGCGCGAGACAAAGAGGGAGTGTCAAAAAGTTAATGTGGTTGGTTGGTTACCCCTAGAGACAAACACCCACCTACCTGCTTGACAACATTCAACTCAGTAGGTGAGTTCAAATCTGAAAATGAGAGGGAACAATTTTTGTTGGAAGACAAAAGAAATGAGTTTGATTCATTTGATGAGTTGGAGAGACCATAGATCAGAATAAAAATGCAGAGTAGAGCATAGAGCCAAGAAGGAAGATGATCAACAGATCAAGTCAAAAGCCAGAGAATAGAAGGAAGGTTTAGGAAGAAGACAGTGTTTGTAACAGCACAGATCTTGACTACCTTGTTCTCTTTGAGTTTGTATTATTTTGTCTTATAAAGTAGTGATTGCTCCAAGCTCATTGTATGTAGCCTTTAGTGTTGTAGGTTTAAGTTTGAGTTTAGTTTTATCAGTTTGAAGTTTCTAGTGTTTTTTGGTTGAAGCCAAATGCTCCCAAATTTTGTAATAGTTTAACCTAGTTGAATAGAAAGTAAGCAAGAAAGTAGGCATAGAAATCATTGTTGTCTCCTCTCTATTTCTTATTGTATGGTATTTTGTATTTGAGAAGTTCATACTTGGAAGCTTCATTGAACTATGCTCTCTATGTTTAAATGGTGGAAATGTTCAGACAAGAAGTTTGTTAAAAGATCACTTGGTTTGTGTAAGACATGTTGTCTTTACTAAGTCCACCAAGTTTATCTCTACAGTCCTTACTGAGTTCACTTGGTTCTCTTGTTAACCAAGCTCACTCAACATCCTTTGTGTTGACCTCCACCTTGCAATACTGACCGAGCTCACTTGGCATACACTATGGAATAAAAGTACAATGTTGTGTCACCTTTTAGGTTGACTTATCAAAATGACTGAATTTGAGGTTTTCTATCTTAAAAAAATATTATTCAAGCATATGATCTCGATAAAAAATTTCTAGCTAAGATATATATGGTCTCACACTTTTCCAATTGGAAATGTCTATTAAATCCATGTTTTATACTAGTTAGTATCTAATTACTAAAGAAATACAATTATTTCAGAAAATTGGCATTTTAATAACTCTTACTATTTGTTATGATATTTTTTTAATAACATATAAACACCATTTTATAGAGCTCAAACTCAAGAATATTCTCATATAGAGTTCATAGTGTTTTAATTAGATATACTATATTATAATTAAAAAATTCTACAAGTATGCATTTTAACACTTGAGAAGATGTCAATTTTGAGGAAGAAAAAAATACTAAATCATATTTAAAAAAATTAAAATTTATATGACGTTCTAGAGGAGAGAGTCCTCTTCTAGAATCTATAATTTTTCTTTTGGTTGGAATAGATTTATTTTGAAAAATGTGGTGGGAGATGAAAACTATTAATTTGAATAAGTTGGAATTTGAATCGTTATAAAAGAGAAAATATAGGTCTAAAGCCAATTTTTATTTTTGATTGTTCTAATCACATATGTTATCTATAACATAATTTGAGATCAAAGGGAAATAAGTCAATTTCCATGTAGTTTTGTGGTGGGAACTAGACCCCTAATTTCTAGTATTTTTTAGCTACTAAAAGTTATCTTTAAAAAATACGAATATATATTATTTCTTATTCCAAATAATTATTAAACATTCTAATCCTAAACTTCATCCATTTCTACACATTTTATTAGTTTACTTTATTTTCAAATTCTAAATAATAATATCAATTTTATGTCATTTAAGGTGAACAACTATACTTTTGTTAGCCTATTCCTTTGTAAAAGGGTGACTCAGGTTTGTGCTTTTACCCTATGCCGAGTTGCCCCCCTTGTTGCCAAGCTCACTTGGCTCCTTCACGTGCCAAGTAACTCGACACCAGCTCCTTATCACTCGACACCCTCTTGTGTCGAGCAAAACTATCACTCGGTACCTTTGGTTGTCAAGTAGAATTTGTGAAGTTTGTGATTTATTATTCATAGGAAAACCATTCCACACTCACACTCCTTTCAAAGTGCAAATAGATTTTGACATTTCAAAATTTGATAGTAAAATTGATTAAGATCATTGAAAACAATTTACAACTCTTTATTCCAATTAAGAATAGAAGGCAGATCCTTAACTTCTCTAATTCCAATTGTAATTGAAATTGTTAAAATCTCTTGATCGTTAACTCTCTTGATCCTTCTCTAATTCCAATTATAATTGTAATTGTTACAATCTCTTGATCGTTTAACTTCTCTAATTTCAAAAGTTGTTAAATTTTTAATCTGATATTTGTATGTTTCAATAAAGAAAGTGTCCATTTAAACAATATTTTATTCATTTTCAATTATTTAAATTACTAACCAATCTATGTATAAGAAAAATTTATTTGTGGAAGATGGTGTTTTTAGTGATACGGGTCATGGACCAGAATTATGGCAAAAGAAAATCTAAAGAATTTTGGATAGAAATTGGGGTACCATGGCAAATCAGTAATATAAGAGTGGGTACTATTTACTTTGCAGTTTTATGTGGTAATACTGAAGGACTTCTATTTAACTTCTTCAGTGTCCCTCGGAGGGAGTTGGGTTGTATAATTTTTTTAATTTCAATATTGTTTTTGACTTCAACCTCTTGTTTATAAACAATAGAAAAATAGAACATAGATAAAAAAAATTATTTATAAAGCACAGTTATTTTATCTTTTTATTTTAAGATGTATCAACTACTTTGTCCTTGATTGTAAGTTATTATTGAATTTGATATGAAATAGTAAGTTATGTTTTGCTCAAATAACTATAATAGACTTGTTGTAGACAATGAAAATATTTTATTTAGTCATTATCTAATTGGCCATGTTGGATACAACACATTATTACATCCTAGTCATACTAGTTTTATAGTTTATCTTGATTATTCTATTTAGATAAGTTAAAATAATAATTGTGGCATCATACCAACCTCACACTCTAAATCTATGTTTCATTATTGAGTTTTTTTATAAAATTAATCTATTTACAAAAAATTATCACTAATGAATGTAGTTTATATAACTTATGATTCTGTACTTTCTAAGATAATATTCAAATTATATAAGATTAGTGGTGTAACTATTGCACTTTTGAAATCCAACTACCATATTTCAATTAGACTTATGCAAATAAGAGAAGATAATATATGACATCTTGATAATGAACAATAGTAGACATTACTTTCAAAATATAGATTTCATTAAGAACTAACAACAAATTATAGATTTACATTTAAGTCTTAGTTGATAACATGTGCATGGAAATGAATATGAGATGATAAACAAGTGAATAGTGTGAAAGAAGGATGTGACTATCCTTCATCCAAACTCTATAGTTGACCAATTTTCAAAAAGTAAAAAACATCATGGATTTTTCTGAAAATTTTAGCATTTGATCTTCATGATTTGCATAGTTTGTACTCGAAAACAACAAAAAAATTGAAAAAAAATCATGTTTTAGTGAATGTGGAAGGAAAAAAATGTTTGACTTTATTTTTTCTTTAATACATTTTGAATGGAGACTAGCATGTCCCATGAAGATATGAGGATGAGTGAAGGTACATTCTTTGACAAGAAGAATATTAACTTAACAACTTTACATCTGAACCTGCAATAAAAGAAGAGCTGTCAAGCATACATCAAATACAAAAAAGTAATTTGCTATAGATGCTCTAGAGCATAGTCCAGAGAAAGGAGAAAAAAAGAAATTTGACTTTATTTTGTCTTTAATACATTTTGGATGGAGATTAGCATGTCCTATAAAAATATGAGGATGAGTGAAGGTACATTCTTTGACAAGAGAGTTACCACCTTACATCTTTACATGCAATAAAAGAAAAGATGTTGAGCATACATCAAATACGACAAAATAATTTACATCGAATATGAAAAAATAATTTACTATAGATGCTCTAGAGCACAGTCTAGAGAAAGGCAATTAATTAAGTTACGATTGATGCGAAAATAATACAAGAGATGCAATGCGTCATAGTTCCTGTCCTTGTAGAGGTGTAGTAGAGGTGTAGGTGAGTGAGAATAAGGTTAAATAGTTGTAAATTAGGATTGTGAATGCATTGATTTTTGCCTAGAATTGCACTTGTCATCTGATAGATGGCTCATGTGTTTTCATAGAATAAAGTAATTTTTAATTATGAAATAATATGTATATAATTTAATATGTACATTTGTAAATAATATATAGATGTAATACATATAAATTAATGTTAATGAATGAATATAATAAAATAAATAAGAAATAACATATAACTATTTAATTTTAGTACATAGCTTAGGAAAATTTAATAATAATTTATACGTCTTTTAGAATTGAAGTATCTTTTTTTTTTTTGTTATTTCCTTCACTATGTTTTTTGATGTAAAATATAAGTATTAATTTAATATTAAAAAATATATTTAAGCTTTAAATATATTTAAGCTAAATGATAAATTGTTTAAATAAATAATAATAATAATAAATGATATAATTTTTAAATTGTAACACTAATCAATTATACTTATTACAAACATTATTATAAAATATATTTAAAAAAGAATGTTGTTTAATTTTTTTCAATTTATAAAAGTAAAATGATAGTAATAATTCAAGTACTTTTACTAAAAAATCAAAGTTTTTTAAAAATAAAAAATTGAAATACTAAACTCTATATTTGATTTAAAAACTTGGTAATAAAAATAAATAGTAATAATTATTATTGATTAGACATATTGGATTAAAAAATTTAGTAATAAAAATAAATAGTAATAATTTTTATTGATTAGACATTCATTTGTGAGGTGGAGGATAAAAATAATTGTTTTATAAAAAGTTAATCTACTTGTCACAAATGTGAAAAAGATAAGGTTGTAATAATGCATTCATAAAATTCTTATAAATCAATCTATTTGCAAAGTTTTGAAAATTTTATATTAATATATAATAAAAATTAATTTTTCCCTTTACTATTTTTACTCCCCACCAATCCCAATAAAGATAATTAGCCTTTTTCCATATGTTAAAATCATAGAAAATAGGTCAACATTACAAATTTCTGTATAGAATAAAAATCATAGAAAAGGTCGTTGACATTTATTTGCATCTGACCGATGCGTTAGTATTCTGCCAATGGCAGGAACTAAACTAATAATAAGTAGTCATAACGATAACGATAATAATAAAAAATTATTTCTTCGAGTTACTTGAAGAGAGACATTGACTGCAACGTAAAGTCATTGTCGTAAAGAAAATGATATGTTTATAGACGTTGTCCATATGAAATAAGACGTGATTAGGGCACGTGCAAATCGATATTATTGCCAACAGCCATCAATGTTCCACATTTGCATAATTGTCCTCCTCTACTGTTCAGGACATCTTGAAAATTATGCCAGAATTCAAGGCGGAAAGAGGCCGACTTTATTCGTACTGACAGAAGTAAATCAAAATAAAGTTGCTCAAGTTTGTCTTATTGCTTTACCACTTGCACCAATATTCTTATTCCCATAGCTTATGATATTGTGCGAAATTGGTAGGATTCATGCGGATCATAAAGTAATGATTTTTTTATGGAATATCTATGAATGATAATGGGTTTGTACTTTGGTTTTGGGTTGAAAACTACATTGATTTTCATCAGTGGTGGTATGCATGGTGGCTTAACAGTTTCCTTTAATATGAATACTTTTAAAAGGGATAGGGTAGAAGGATGAGGATAAATTCTTCTCATATATCCTTCAATAGGCTTTTCTAAAATAGAGTATACTATTTAATTAATAATAAGAATTATTTTATAATAGAGTTTGTTTTAATGTATAATAACGAGAGAGATGGATGTCTTAAAGGGGTAGAAAAGTGAGTATTTAATATTATTAAAATAATAAGATATCAATAAACTTAAATTGTGAATTAAAATTATATAATCAAAGTTCTATAAACAAATATATTAAAAATGCAATAGAATTTAAGTGGTAATTTCATATATTCTAGTTGTTTTGATCATTAATTAATAATAGAATAGAAAAATGTCATTTTTAAATAATAAAATCAAAAATTATTAATTATAGAATTTTTACACAATTTTTAAAATTTTATAAAAAGACTGACTAGATAAATAATATTAGTTTTGACAAAAATTAAATATTTTTATCTTAAATTTTTTAAAATATCATATAATGATAAACAAAATAAATATAATAAATATTTTAAAGTTTATTGCTTTTGATAAAAACTAATAAATATGACTTATATTTGGACAACAAAAATTTCATCTTCTTTATTTTTATTAATAAATTAGTAAGTAAAAGTTGAATGAATGAAAAATGGAAGGGAAAAAAATGTGTTTTTTTATGTGGCTTTGAAACATAAGCCAAATCGTGAATCAACACTAGAAAACAAAACTGAAAACAAGCGCAAACAATAGTGAAAATGGGCAACGCCTGATTTCAATATATTAAAATGCCTCAAATGTGCATCCAGTGAGAAAACAGTCTAATGCTTGGTCGATAATCCGTTTTAATATGTTAAAAGCCACATAAACTTTTATCAGCTCCGAAATTCACAGCTGCTACACTTCAAAGGGTCCAGAGGATGACAATTGGGCTACGAACGATATGCATTCCACCTTGGATGCATTCCCACACAATCTCTCCGGACTCCCCATCTTCTCTCCCTTTCACTTTGCTTTCGAATGTCACATTATAACTTGCTCGCTCATTCCTTTTCTTGAACACCAATGTATCTGGCTCCACGCTCACCTTCACGTTTGGACTGTTCTTCACCCGCACTTTGTACACCGCATTGTCACTGCCCACGTTGGTCACCGTCCTCCTCTTCACCTGAGCACGCTCTCCATACTCCAATATCACAGAGAAAGATGGGTAGTTAAGATCGACACCTGATTCGATCGATTTGGGGCAAGGGGGCCATTTGTGGGTGAGTAGTGCTATTTGCTTTTCGGTGTACATGTTCTGTCCGCACAGATAGTTGATGTAGTCCTGAGGCCCCAAATCGTACACCAGCCCCGGCTCCAGCGCCGCCCTTGGATTTAACTGACCTGCACCCATCGCAAACGGGTCCGCGGCTCGCAGGGTGAGCGCATCTTTGATGGGCTGCTTTGCGTTGTCGAGCGTGGAGGCCGTCGTGAGGAGAGCCGATTTCATAGCCGCAGGACTCCACGTCGGATGCGCAGCTCGGATGAGCGCAGCGGTGCCGCTGACGTGGGGGCACGCCATTGAAGTCCCGGAATGTATCATGAAGCCGCCGCCAACAGCCGCCAAGATGTTAACACCGGGCGCAATTATATCGGGCTTAAGAACTTCCGGGAAATTAAGGCTCGGACCTCTCGAAGAAAACCCGGGCACGATAGGAGCCGTCTTTTTTCCCACGGAGGTCAACCCCGTGGGATTGATCGTGGCCGTGGGCGCAGCGGTGCTGTTGACATATGCTTTTATCTTTTCCGCCGCTGTAGAACTCACCTTCGTAGCCGGCAAATATGGCTGATCGATGGGCTTATCATTGTCTCCCACAGCGATCAATGCTGCTGCGCCCGCCTTCTTCACAAGCCTCGCTTTTTCCGTCGAATTATCGCTTTGCGAAGTACAGAGCACAAGTTTACCTTTGAAAATGTGAGGATCGAGACCCCGATCACCGCAGAAATCGTAGAGCAGAGGCAGATTTTGAGTCCCGGGTCCTCTGTAAAAAGACAACCCCTTGAAGTGCTCCCCGTTGCCGAGGCTTAGAAAAGAGAGAAACTCTCGGTCCATACTGCTGGCGCCCACTGTGGTCATCCACGGTGCCGTGTTTTTAACAGAAGATGAATTTGGCCCATCGTTTCCAGCAGAGGCGGAAACGAATACACCCTTCTCCATCGCCCCGAACGCTGCCAGCGCAGTGTGATCCGCGTAAAATGGTTTCTCCAACAGGGGGCCAATCGACATAGAAATAATGTCAACACCATCTTGGACAGCTTTTTCCATTGCAGCAGCTATGTCGCTCGCATCGCAGCCGCCCTTCTCTCCCCAGCAGACCTTATAAACAGCCAGTCTCGCCGCAGGAGCGATCCCCATAGCCGTTCCCTTGCCAAAGCCGTTGTAGTTGGCTCCCCTTACAGCGGAACCCACAGCAGTAGAAGCAGTATGTGTGCCGTGGCCATAGCTGTCTCTTGGAGATATGAAATCCTCGCCCACATGCGATTTGTAGCCCACCGAGAAATTGAATCTTGCTCCGATGAGTTTTCTGTTGCACATGGATGAATCGAATCGGTCTCCGCTTTCACACTCGCCCTTCCATCTGGAGGGAACGGGGCCGAGACCCTCGTCATGGAAGCTCTCACTCTCGGGCCATATCCCCGTGTCCACCACGCCCACTATCACATCTTCACCCCGATTCAAATGCTTCGCCCACAGTCCTCTATCATCGGTAAGGCCGAGAAAGTGAGGTGAGTGCGTGGTATGAAGTTTAATCAGAGCCGATGGAATCACTGCGAGACAGCCATTAACGCTCTCCAAAGCTGCAGCCTCCGCACTGGTCAGTTTGGCCACAAAGCCATGGAGGACTGTGTGATAGGTGTACAAGAGGACACCTGGATCTAATTTGGAGGCATTGGAAGTGGCCTGGGTGAGGATTGAATGGTACCAGTGCTCGTGCAAACTGAAGTGCGGGGGTTTCATGGATTTCAACATATGGACGATGTATGGGTTTTTTCCGTTGACACTTGCTGCGGTGGATAGGAAAAGCAGCAGAAACGCTAGAAGCGCGGAGAGGGGGGAGGTCGGGCTACTCATTTTGAGTATTGAAGAAAAACGTTGGGTGTAGGGAATTACATGGGCGCGAGGGGTTATTTAACAGAAGTAGCAGGCTCTAGTGGGCCGAAGCAAAGTCTTGGTGGAGAAGAAAATGTGGAGATAAAAAGTTGGACAGTCTGACGATAACAAATGAGGAAATTGAGCATCCGAGAAAATGTGGAGATAAAATTGTACAATACTTTTTGTAAAGGATGATAAAGTCTACAATCCGACGGTAAGGAACGAGGAAATTGAGCATCCGACGAAAGCGGGAAGCAAGGCAGAAAAAACAGAGCAACGTAACAAGACTTCTTTGCCTCGAGGTTTCCGAGAAAAGATGGAAAAGAGTTCGAATCTTAGCGCTCAAAAAATGGTTTCTTTTAAGTAATTTTGTTTAAAGTAAATAAAAGTGAGTCAAATGTGATGCATGTAAAGCATATTTGGTTTCGCGGAAAGTTCATGTTGGGGTGTAAGCATCAAAGTTCGTGCTTCTTGTCTGAGGTAAGATTCAAGTGAAAACTTCATTATATATATTTTTTTAAACGAGTAAAAATTATTTTCTCTGTGGTAGAAAGAGGGTTCCTTATGTTGAATTAGCTATAGTAATACAAGAGGAATAGAAGCTCTTGTTCTAATATATTATTTTATTAAATTTTGGTGAAGTCAAATAGCTATAGAAACTACATGGAACTATTTGAAATGTATAAAAGAAGTACACACACAACATTTTTGTATAAGAGAGATAAATCCCAATAAGAACACTACTATGCAATGACAATTATTCAGCATAGTTGCATTGATATGTGTACTAGAGGTACTTGTTCTCACTAGCCTTTATATATAACTTGTGGATTACTTGTGTATAGATGAACCTTAATGCTTCCTCAACACTCTAATCCTAGCATACAACATAACTTTCCTTCAGCTCCTAAGTATTTGAAACTACCATATTTTGTCAAATGGCATGTAAAACTCATTCTATAGCAGGTTTGCATGAAATTTAACATAACCCATATGATATTTATTTTTTGCTAAGTTGGATGATTAGAGTGCCATTTACAACTCCAATCCCCTATTTCACCATTACACAACATTCCATGCACCATTAAGACTCACAAGTATGAAAATGGACAAGGAATGATTTTCTCATAGATGTTTGTCATTCCCAAAGAGACAATTCTCATATAAAACATATAGGACAATGAGAACTATGGTATGATCAATCTCCACACAATCTAATTTGCATGACTTTCTCCTTGCAAGCTGATTTTCCTAGTGACCAATCTAATTTACTAGCTTCTTGAACAATATGTGGAGAGGCCCAAAAGTCCATATTCCTTGGAGCCATTTTGTTTGACAATCCATATGCCATGCTTGTGTTTCCAATGTTTCAAGCATTTCAAACATGCAAATGCAAACCTAGAATGAGAAAACAAGTGGTTAGAAAATATTCGTGTTGTATATTAGAAACATAGAAACAAACTGAGCAATGATAAGTTGTCTATTTCCTCATTAGAATATGGATTTGAAACAAGATGAGTCTTTAGGGCAGCTTGTGACATATTTAAGTAGAATGCAAAAATCCACAAAATAGACAAATAAGAATGTAAAGCTTGTGATAAAATGATTAATATTTGTTTATATTTCTACAAAAATTTATATTTGTCATATTATTTTTGAATTGTCTTCCTCCATTTCACCAAAATAAATATTCATCCCCACTTTAATTATCTAGGATAGTTGAAACCAAACCTTATTATGAATTTTGATGAATAGTTAAGGCAAAGGGAACATCTAAAAGAAATTGACATATTTCAATACATATTTTTTGAAAATTTTATATTTAAATATACAATTATGAAAAGAGTGAAAAGATATATATCCATGCATAGTTTTTAGTTAGTTATATATCTCTCATTCCTTCTTGTTTCTCTTTCCTCTATTTCTCTCTCGTACCATCATCTTTCCCTCTCCTCCCTTCCTCTTCCTCTCTCCTCAATTTCTCTCTCCTACTAGTCATCTTTCTCACTCCTCCCTTCCTCTTTCTCTCTCCTACCATCATCTTTCTCTCTCCTCCCTCTCATTTTTTTCTCTCTTTCTTTATCCTCCCTCTCTTTTTTCTATCTCCTCCCTCTCTCCCTTCCCTTCTTCTTTCTCTCTCCTCCCTATCTCTTTCCTCACTCTTTGTTTCTCTCTCCTCCCTACCTAGGAACTATTATTAGTGATGAACTTCTCGCATAAGGCCATGTATAGAAATGAATAAATTAACTTGCCATAACCATTCATTAAGATAAATTTATCATACAATCTCTTTGCTTTTAAGTTAAACAATATATTAATGTTTCTTTAAACAATATAGATCAATAAGCATATAAGATTGATGTTCATTTAAATCTACGTTTTAGATGTTCATTTAATTATATAGTTAATTATAGTTTAATCTCTCTCTTGCCCTTTTTGATATATTTTTAGTTAAAGACGTAGTAGATGTTTTATGGTTTTAAAGATAGTAATTATATTTATGTTTTAGATTTAGAGATGAATTAAATATAGATTAATCTTGGTTTGAACCCTAACTAATACATAATCCCAAACCTTGTACCCTTATTCTAAAACTAACCCTAAACCTGAAATACATAGAACTAGATAATAATCCTACCATCATCTTTATCTCTCCCCCCTTCCTCTTTCTCTCTCCTCCCTTCCTCTTTCTCCCTTGTGCCATCATTGTTTTCACTCTTCCCTTCCTCTTTCTCTCTTCTCTATTTCTCTCTCCTACCATCATCTTTTTCTTTCCTACCATCATCTTTCCCTCCTCCCTTCCTCCTGTCACCTACCATCATCTTTCTCACTCCTCCCTTCCTCTTTCCTTCTTCTACCATCATCTCTCTCTCTCTCTCTCTCTCTCTCTCTCTCTCTCTCTCTCTCTCTCTCTCTCTCTCCTCCTCTCCTCCCTTTTTCTCTCTCTTCTACCATCATCTTTCTTCTCCTTCCTATCTCTCTCCTCCCTACTTAGGATGTATTATTAGAGATGAACTTCTCATATAAGTCCATGTATAGAAATGAATAAATTCACTTGTCATAACCATTCTTTAAGATAAATTTATCTTACAATCTCTTTGATTTTAAATTAAATAATATATTAATGTTTCTTTAAACAATATAGATCAATAAGAATATAAGGTTGATGTTCATTTAAATTTATGTTTAAGATGTAACTCATTTATTTAAGTAGTTAATTATAGTTTAATCTCTCTCCTCCCCTTTGTGATATATTTGTAGTTAAAGACGTACTAGATGATTAGATGGTTTTGAAGATGTAATTATATTTATGCTTTAG
The DNA here is from genome assembly GCA_028749045.1 of Cupressus sempervirens. NCBI lineage: Eukaryota > Viridiplantae > Streptophyta > Pinopsida > Cupressales > Cupressaceae > Cupressus > Cupressus sempervirens. The sequence goes on from CM053789.1 coordinate 380,196,235, forward strand.
ATTTAAAGATTAATTAAATATAACTTTATCCGAGTTTGAACACTAACTAATACATAATCCCAAACCTTGTACCCTATTTTTGAAAACTAAGCCTAAAGCTCATATCCGTAGAACTAGCTAATAATCCTACCATCATCTTTCTCTCTCCTCTATTTCTCTCCTACCATCATCTTTCTCTCTCCTCTATTTTTTCTCCTACCATCATCTTTCTTACTCCTCCCTTCCTCTTTTTCTCTCCTACCATCATCTTTCTCTCTCCTACCATCATCTTTCTCTCTCCTCCCCTCATCTTTCTCTCTCCTCTATTTCTCTCTTACCATCATCTTTCTCTCTCCTCCCTTCCTTTTTCTCTCCCCTCTATTTCCATCAGCATTCTCACTCCTTCCTTCCTCTTTCTCTCTCCTACCATCATCTTTCTTTCTACTACCACCATCTTTCTCTCTCCTTCCTTTCTCTCTCCTCACTCTTTGTTTCTCTCTTCCTCTTTCTCTCTCCTACCATCATCTCTTTCTCCTCCTCTTTCTCTCTACTACCATCATCTTTCTCTCTCCTTACTTAAATTAGTATCAACCTAGATGATGAAATAGATTTCCATTTTTCAAATTAGTGCTAACCTAGATTTCTCTCTCCTCCCTTCCCCTTTTTTCAAAATATGTATTAAGATGTTTAAATAGTTTTAAAGACATGTAATTAGATTTATGTTTTAGATTTTTTTAATGAAAAGTAATTTTGTGAATTTTTATGTTGTACATATATACATATATACATATATATACATATACATATATATATATATATATGTATATGTATATATATATATATGTGTGTATATATATATATGTGTGTGTGTGTGTGTATCTATGTGTGTATGTATGTATGTATATATACATATGCATATTCTATTTCATGGATGACATATTTGGTGGGGACCCACCCTCACCCCCACCATCTCCACCCCCACCTCCACCCTGAACTCAATGACTACCTAGTCTTCCTCCACCACCTACCCTCAGGGAGTTACATGAGAGCATGAGAAGTAACATCTGTGACCTCATGCAAGATATTGAGACGCTTAAGCGTGAGACACATCATCCCCCCAAACTACTTTGCCTTATAGATAACATGCAAGGCATTGTACACTTTGTACAAAACTTAAACTATGGGATGGATAGCTTTTGAGCATGGAGGAAAGACATGTATTCATTTTATTCTAATGGCATGTCTTATAAATAGGTCCATGACTTGATAATAAATAAATGTCATTTAGAAAGATATTTTAAGAACTTGAAGACTGTTGACAAGATAAGTGACAAGAAGCCATGTATATCTATTAGATGGTATACACACCCTTGGATATGAGAGCAATTTTTGGAGTGGTGGTTGATGGTATTTTCCCATACACCACATGCTATCATGAGGTGCCCATGTACTTTCTTAGGAAGTTATGGGTAGAGTTTGAATTTGGTTTGAAACCCAATTATTTTGATATGAAACAATTTCAAGGGGGTCAATAGAGGTATACCTCAGGATAGGCCTGGGGAAAATCTTAGGGTTAATACTAGGAATCATCCATGCCTAAGACTCTTGTTCCTCTTCCTGCACCAATTGTTCTAGCACCTATCTATCATCATGCAATGTTCTTTGCTCTTAGTTCATTGAATGCCATTTCAGAAAATGTAGTATAGCAGTGGATGCAGCGAGGGATATTTTTCCCCTTAGACACATTTTTAATAGTTGTGGGGGTATATTTAGAGGCCTCTTAGAGTGATCCAGATACAAGATAGGATGCCCAACCCATTGAGGGTAGTGATTTTGATGATGAGGCATATGTTGCTCATGGTGATGGTGATGATGAGGTGTATGTTTCTCATGGTGGTGGTTGTGATGATGAGTCATATATTTCTCATGGTGGTGGTGGTGATGATTTTGATGTTCCATAATATGTTGACCTTTTTTGTGTGGAGGAAGACAATTAGGAGCATCAGGTAAAAATTTAATTATATATAATTTATAAAGTACATAATTAATTACATTCTACATATGCATAATTGTATGAACCATAACGTCTAGTGATTTTGAATGAATAGAGGATGAATGATATTGTTCATCGTAGGAGACAATATAGCCTTTTGTTGAGGCCTTCAAGTGTTGGCATCCCTCATTAGGTATGCACTTTGAATTAAATTAAAAATAATATACATTGGAACTCAAATTTAATAACATGTGCTAATGCATTTTTTTGTCAGATTTTGTATGGATTGTCATCTATTATATAGCTAGGTGCTTCTACAGTTATTGATCCATCTACTAGTGAGGCACAACCTCAAATACCTACACTATACACTTTTAAAGAAATGTTATTTTTGTTGGAATGCTTTAGAATAACTAAGAGAGGGGGTGAATCAGTTATCCAAGGTCCACATGTATAGATAAAACTTTTTAGTATTTAACAAATACATGTGTGTGCATTGATCTTCCATTATCTCAAACCATAGTATATTATAGTCCAAAGTCAAATGAAATTTGTAGAAATGTAAACGTGAAATACTAATGCAGTGCAACGAAAGAGAATCCCCAAAGGAGATGTCCTAGCCCCCAGCTAATAACCATACAACAGAAATAGAATAAAAATACATGATTTGATACCAAATCACAATAAATTATTCATAGATATAACTGATTGCATGCAATGTGTCAGGCTATAAGGCCTTCTTGGTTATGGCCAAATACAAATCAAGTAATAGTTCTAAAAGATCCCCCAAGATCCAATCCAAAAACTGTCCTAGCTAGTCCACATCTATAACACACAATCTAGATGAAACCACCAAGGAAATCTCAACTTGTGCTCGCAAGCTCACCAAGAAATCTCCTTGCTTTCCAACCACAACCCTAGCTCTACTCCAACTTTATCCAAGATCCAAGTGTAAACTACCTCACATTTGGTGCTTTGTCCACACACTCACAACTTCATTACAATCCCACTATAATCTGCCTCGCATTTAGTGTTATGTCCATAGACTCAGGAAAACTCACCTTTCAACTACTCCCACACTCACTCCTCCTCTAAATGAATCACTCCATCATGAATGACTGAAAGACTCCACAAGACCCCCCTACTTATACCCAACAAAGCCACAATTCAGCCTAGCAATTGAAAATTAAATAAACCTAACATTAAATACTTGAAGAGCCATAAGGCGGCCTCCAACAATAATTAAATATCCAAAATTTGATACCTGAGAAAAATCGCAATATCTCCTAGCTTCGATTGAATTAGAACTTCTGCTTCACAATGAAGGTAGTAATTTAGGTCCTCTACAATCGCTTAATATTTCTAAGGCTGATTCATTAAGGATATCTTCACGAATTCATCCTAAAATTCATGCACAGAAACCCATTGCGCAAACTGCCAAAAATCAATACTCCAAGAGAATTGCCATATCTACCAACTTATAATAAATTAGGACTAGTGACCTTAACCAGAGATATTAATTTAGGCCCTCTTCAATCCTTAAACTTCATAGCCTCTGAATCATTGTGGAAAATTAGTTACATGGCTCGCAATAGGAACCCAGAAACCAAAAAACATAGTTCTAGCAGTAAGGTAAAATGGCTCAAACTTCAACTCAATCCATCCAATCTCTATGAAATCATGAGGAAGGTTCTCCAATGTGTCTCTAACACATCCCTAACCATGAAAATCATAACTCCACCAAAATCCAAGCTCGATGCTCCTACATCAAACTCCCTAAGTAAATAGAAATGTATGTCCCATACTTTGATGCCCAAAGAAAGATCTGCAACTGAATTTGTCTTTACCAAAGGCTTCAACTTCATCAAAGTCAATAGAAAAAAATTTAAAATCAACCATCTATGCTTTATCCACTGAAACATCAGAATCAAATACATATCAGTAACCCAATTAACATGCTCACACCCAACAATAAATTGAACATAATGCTTCATTGGCAAACCCTCATCCACATCAACAACTAGTGAATCCACACTAGAAATGAAAAACTCCATATCAACAAATAGCATGTAACTCCTCAGCAACATATGCCAAACTCTCAAAACCAACCTTTTCATTGCTCACAATAAGATGCTCTGCAATACATAACTCACCACCAATAGCAATCAGATCATCCATGACCAAGTGCTCTACAATCTCCATGTTAGAATTAGCCAACTGATCATGAAAACCAACCTCTGTGCCAGCATCAACAAGGATATGAATATCTTTGGCAACAACCTATAGCTGCTCTAAAAGTTCTATATCAGACTCCACAATTTGATCAACAATACCAAACTCTTCAACCTTGACCTTGCTATGCCATCTTCTCTCATGAACAAGTCTTCTAATGTCTAGAAAAATCTCTTTTAGATTGGTAGACTCCAACTCCACAAACATCTATGGAATTTCTTCCTCATCCTATCCTTATCTCAATCAGTTGAACTAGTTTCAAACCGAGCAACCTCCTCCTTAGCTCAACTAGCCAAACTAGCTTCAAACCAAGTAGACATCTTAGAAAAATTCCCCTCCACCACATCACAAAGATTCATAATCATCTCAGGGTCCAATCCTCTCAGAGCCATCTCCCAAGATCTTCTTAAACCCTCTACAAAAAATCCTTCCCACACTCCTTGTAACAACCTTTAATTGTTTGCAAGTTAGATCGCAACCTACCACCTCACATGAACAATCACGGACCACATCACAAGTCTAGGACCATAGATCTACAATACACAAACTCTTTTTGATCATGCCTCAACAAGATCAAACTTCCATCTTTGCATCCATTTATCCATCTACAAGCCCTCTATAACTGCAAGTTAGAACCATGATTTGATATCGAATCATAATAAAATATTCATAGATATAACTGATTACATGCAATTTGTCATGCTGTAAGACCTTCCTAGTTAGGCCAAATATAAAGAAAGTAATAGTTCTCCAAGATCCCTCAAGATCCAATCTAAACACTATCCTAGCTAGCCTAGAACTATAACATAATAGCAATCTAGAAGAAACCACCAAGAAAATCTCAACTTGTGCTCACAAGCCCACCAAGCAATCTCCTTGTTTCCCAACCATAGCCCTAGCTCTACTCCAAATTTATCCAAGATCCAAGTGTAAACTATCTCACATTGGGTACTCTATCCACACACTCACAACTTCATCATAATCTTGTTGTAAACTGCCTCACATTTGGCACTCTGTCCATAGACTCAGGAAAACTTGCCCTTCAATTGGTCCCACACTCACTCCTCCTCCTTTGAATGAATCACTCCATCATGAATGACTAAAAGACTCCACAAGACCCCCCATACTTATACCCAACAAAGCCACAAATAAGCCTAGAAATTACAAATTAAATAAACCTAACAATAAATACTTGAAGAGCCACAAGTCGGCCTCCAACAAAAATTAAATATCCAAAAATTGATACCTAAGAAAAATCGCAATATCTCCTAGCTCCAATTGAATTAGAACTTGTCCTTGGAACTAAAGGTATTACTTTAGGTCCTCTACAACCCCTTAAGTTCACTAAGTTTGATTAATTAGGGATATCTTTGGATTCATCCTAAAAGTCATGCACAGAAACCCATCACACAAACTACCAGAAATCAATACTCCAGGAGAATTGCCATATCTCCCAACTTATAATGAATTAGGAATAGATACCTTAACAAGAGATAGTACTCTTTTAGCAAACTATTCTTTAGAATTTTTTAGTGAACTATGCTTTAGACTTAGATGGTAGCTTTATGCTTTTTTCTCTAGACTTTGGGTTACTTTGTAAAAGGTTTTGGGTCCTTTAAAACATTTTTTTACTTAATGAAAATAAGATATTACTCTAGGCCCTCTTCAATCCTTGAAATTCATGGCCTCTAACTCATTGTGAGAAATTAGTTACACAACTCGCAACAGACATCCAGAAACTAGAAAACACAGTTCCAACAGCAAGGTAAAATGGCTCAAGCTTCAACTCAATCCATCCAATCTCTATGCAATCATGAGGAAAGGTTCTCCAATGTGTCTGCAACACATCCCTAATCATGAAAACATAAATCCACCAAAATCAAAGCTCGATGCTCCTGCATCAAATGCCAAAAAATCATTCACACAATTTGACACAAGGATTTTATGTGGAAACCCAATTTGGGAAAAACCATGAGTAACATGCTACCAATTTTCACTCTTCTAATGTGAGCTTTGTGAGAATCCAAAGCTATTAAAGCTTACAATTCACATTGTTAAATGTGACCTTGGTAAAAGGATTTCAATCACCTTGTTAGGAGTGAGCCTTGTTAGAGGACTTTAAAACATTCCATTAGAATGTCACCATGTTAAAGGATTTACTCATGATTGTTAGGTCAACTTTAATCCAAAGGATTTATCCAAACTAATATAGTTGTTAGAAAATAACAGTATGAATTTATCTAATTACAAAATAACTCACTTGCAAATTACAAATCTCTTATTCAGTTTTCCATTCTACTTAGCATTCTATCTCCTTTGTCTCTGACTGCTTGTTCACCCTTCAAAGCTTCACCTCCTTAAGCCTTCATGCTTAGTATGCCAAATGTAGGTTCATTCCTTTGGCCACCAAATGAAACAACACCTCAAGACTCCTTGTCTCTCTCTAGCTTGCACTATGACACTTTGCTTATGGCATGTTATCTCCTTATATAGAGAATTTAGATCTTTTTCTGCTTCGCCACAATTGTCCATCTTAGGGTTAGGTTAGATTCATCGAATCTACCCTCTTTTCCATTTTGTTCCCTCAAGAATCTTCCCTTATAATCCTCTTCAAATTCATTTCAAAGTGGTTTATCTTGAATTCTATATCACCATATCATCATACTCATCTTCCACATGCTTCACACAATTTAAGAAATCAACTTTGTTAGCTCATATTCATCAAATCTTTGGTTAAACTCATTTTACTAGCACTTAGCAATAACATGTTGTTTACTTGGCAATAATTATTTTTTGATGCTTGGTCAACACTAGGTTGCTAGGCATACACTTAGTCTTACTAGTGCTCGACACATATTAAACTTCCTTCACTCGACATCTACTAGATTTCTCTTTGCTCAGCACATACTAAATTTTTTCGATCGCAACTAACTTTCTTCTCGTCCTTACTGACTTGCTTGACTTCCACTATTTTCTTAGTTAGGCTTGGTAGACATTTTTTTTTCTTAGCCTTCTTCTTATCTTTTCTTCTTAGCCTTCTTCTTATCTTTTCTTAAGTATCCTTTCATTGTAGCCTTAAGTAGATAAATAATGCACTATATCATCAATGTCTTACTTAGTCTTAGTGCTCCTTTTATACACCATATAACTCAGCTTTTCTCTAGTTACTCGTGTTATCCTTTCTTTAAAATCCTCTTTACCAATCAATAAAATGATATCATTCACACTAAATTAGCAATTATCTCACAACAAGTAGTAGGCCTGACATTAGTGACAAAATAATGATTTTTCTATGATAGATTTCATCAATCTTCCTCGTTTCTATGCTTCAGCAATATTCTTCATTTCAATAATCTCCCTCTTTGGCATTGATGGAAAACCAACACCAACAATAATACCAAAATGAAACTTAATACCTTGTATTGAGATCTCTCCATCTATCAGTATATGTCCTTCTTTTGTACAGGCTACAATCTCTCTCTTCTTCAAATATTCAGTGTAACTCTACCTCTTTCTGATCTCTCTCTTTTTTGGTACTAACTCTCCCTCATACTTATAGTAACTTGTAGTAAACTCTCCCCCTTCGACAACAATGCCAAAGGCTGGACATCTTTTCATGTAGATATCAGTAATTCAAGTTCTACTTATGTCACCTTACATGTGATTGTAAATCTTCTATTTTAGCTCCTTTCTTACTTCGGGTAGTTCCTAAAGTAATATCCACTGCATCAAGTTGAAAAATATGTCATTCAACTCAGTTGATGTAGTGCACTATTCTTGCTTCTTAAGTAGCTTTGAATAGGGGTATCACCCCTAGCTTACCTCAAAGATATTCATGTGCATCCTTAGGTAAAGCTTTTGTGAGTATATCAGCTATATGTTCCTTTGTATTCACATATTACATTCTCACTTCTTTGTCTTGAACCAACTCTCTCAAGTAATGATACTTAGGTATGTTTATAGCACTTGTATTATCTTAGTAAATTACCATAGGTTCAGTGATTTCTTCCATCATTCCTTTGAGTAACTATTTGATCACACCACATTTGTGCAATTCACTGCATCCACCACATATTCAGCTTTAGTAGTAGATTGTGAACTGCAGTTCTATTTCTTGCTAGTCAAGGTAATCAATCTTTTTCCTAAGAAAAATGCTCCACCACTTGTACTTTTTTTGTCATTAATGTTTCCAGTCCAATCAACATCTATATAGGCTTTCAATTCAAACTTGTCATTTTGCTTATGAGGTTAGCTTCCCAACAAATCTTGACATCTCCCTTATTTTTAATGTTGTTGATTTATACACATTCCATGGAGATTTTCCAAATACAGATGATGTATAGGGAGTGGATTAGTAACATCATCTTTCCAATAAGAAGAAGGAAAAGATTGCCCAAATTCTTGACAAGCAAACTACCTCCACAAGGCATGGCTAGCATAACAGATACCTAATATAGTGGTACGAGTTACCTAAAATAGAGAGTACATGGTTATCTACGTGGGCACTAATGTAGTTAGATCTAACAAGAGTGTAGCAATTCACAGACAACAACTTGCAGGAGCTATGTTTCTTTCAAGAGGGGAGAATGATGGATCAACTTTTGGGAGTCATAAATTTTGACTGAGACTTGGGTTTTCTCTCAAGTTTTTACAGTGGTTTTGAAAGGGGGACTTTGATGGCTCGACAAATTAGGTCTGCTCCATTGTGTCTAGAAGAATTTACTTTTTAGGTCTTAGAAAATCCGTTTAGACTCCCAAAGCTTAATTTTTCTAATTTTTGTCTATTACTTAGAGTTTTTTTTTGTAATAACTTTGAATGGACATTTCTAAATTCGAAGATTAGTTGGAAGGTCAAGTTTTCATAGCTTAAGGAATGTATAGTTTTATTTGCAACTTTTTAGGATTTAATTTCAAAGGTTACCTAAAATGGAAAAATTGAAGATTTGTTAAAATCTACCAAAAAGGGTAATTTTCTATTTTTTTCAAATTTAGAGAGTTCTTATTTATTTAAGAAGCAAAAATTGATGTAGAAGGAGGTTAGTTATTGAAAGATATTTGAGTTTAAGAATATATTTGTTGCTTCCGTATTTTTCTATATGTTTCCCTTTTGTAGAATGCATTTTAGTTGTAGTTAGGTACTTGGGTACTACATCATAGGCCAAGGGTAAAAGGAAGTAATTTAACATTATTCATGAAATTCTAGAATTTAGTGAGGATTTTTTATTGAAAAATGTTGAGTTTACCAAGGTTCTTAATTATTTCTTTTTGTAATTTAGTGGCTCTACGACCCTATTTTCCTTGTTTCGATATGGATCATGTACCCTATTTTATCTTTTTTCAATTTAGCTACTTCTTTTTTGTTCTTGTTGTTGTTTAGTTTCTTTTGTTATGAAGTATCTTTGTTTTTAAAAGGGTTTCATTTTCCCTTCAAAACACATTTGCCTTGATAAAAAAATAAAAAAAAAGGTAAGTAGTCTAAATTAATTATATTTGTATAAATACATTTTGTTGGATAAGCTTAGACTAAGTTGAAAATAAGTTTTTTATAATTCATTTACAACATTTTCTCATATTGAGAACATTTGAAATTTGTTTCTATTTTTTCTCATAACATTTGTATTCTTTCTTAAAATATTATTAAAATATAGATAATAATGAAATTAAAAATTAGAGTTTTTATTATACGATATAATATATTTTCCTTTTCTTACTTTCTTATCCAATAATGAGTTGTAGAATTTGATTCAATATAATTAATGAAATCAAAAGGCATGCATTAAATAAAAATCAAATTTTATATTTTTCTTAAAAACATACTTAATATTTTTAAGGTTATGTCATTCTCCATGCTACGAAGCATGATAAGTCTATCAAAGCATTCTACTGACCCATCATTTCTATGGTGAATAGAGAATGTGATAACAATGTTGTCATCAAAGGGTTGGTTGAGAGCAGAGGAAATCGTCATGTTGTAGGGCCAAATTCATTTATTTTTGAAGCATGCAGCGTCCAGACAATTCTTATTCATTGATTTGTTAACTATGAAGCTATCCAAGGCTTCAACAAAGTGATATTCGTAATTTAGATTATTGTGATTATGAAATTTCTCTAAAAATTGATTGTGCTGAGGATTTTCTCCTTTTATTATTACTGTGAAACTTGTAATTAATATTCTAATAAAAATTAGAATTCCCCGATAAATGGTGATTGTGCAAATGATTTTTTAAAATAATTTGGCATACTTGGAATTGTTATAGTTTTTAGAATTTATGTGTCAATAATGTTTATACTGTGTTTTTTTTCATTATTCATTACTTACTAATGGTTATTGTGAGTATACACACAGAGAGGGAGGTGTGTGTGTGTGTGTGTGTGTGTGTGTGTGTGTGTGTTCTTTCTTTTGGCCTTTTTCTAAAAATAAATGGTTATGGTGAGTATGAATTATTGCATATTTAAGAAAATGGCATTTTTAGGAGCAATATTTCTTATTTAGTCGTATGTTCATAATTTTTTGTAGGAATAGAGCTAGTTTGAATTTTATGATTTATTTGAAGTATTCTTTAGTCTTTAGAGGTTTTATAGATTATCAACATTTGGTCTTTGCAATTCATTAAGAGGAGGTTTGTAAATATATTTCATATAGAATATTTTATGTCTAATTGTGAAATAAAGGTGTATAGAATTTGTAAGTAGAAAAATAAAATATAGACATTTTATGACTTTGACAATAAAAACTTATTATTCCTAATATTAAATTTTTTTTACAACAAATTGACACATTTTACCTAGTAACATTATGAAACCATGAGAGAGTGTAGGATTTGTAATAGGAGATGTTTTAGTAATTTTATAATTTTTTTTAAAAATAGAATGGAATAGAATAGAATTAGACAGCCTGAAAATTATGTTTTCTATGAATAAAATTTTATTTTTTTATTTTTTTTATTTCTAGAGTATTTAGAATCTTCTTTACAATCGAAAATTTGTTTATTTATGTACGAAATTTATTTTCAAAAAATTATTGTATGTATCAAACCAACAATTTTTTTAGATTTCTGACCTTAAATTTTAAATCTTTATAGACCAAAAAAACAAAAAAACAAAAAAAAACATTTCTCTACCATATTTCCCAGTTCAAGTCAAGCACCCCAGCTGCTTCGAAAAAAAACTGGTTTGAAAATGCTTGCAAAGTAGATGTTTCCGCGTGAACGTATCCCGATATCCTCTCTTGTGATCAATGTCTACCCATGTAATTTTCCCTTCATATTATCTACGTGACCAAGACTTTTCATTGACATCGAAGTCTCTTCTATAGCTAATATAAAGGAATCCTCCCTTTCTAGTAGATACAATCCCTGCGTCTTTATTCATCCCCTCCTTCTGGGTTACTCATCACCATGTCCATCGCCATGCCCATCGCCACGCTGGCAACATTGCTCCTCTTCTTCCTATCCACCACAGCAAGTGGCAATGAAAGAAAGGCACACATCATCCATATGTTGAAATCCATGAAAACCCCGCACTTCAGTTTGCATGAGCACTGGTATCGGACTTGAATCGGGGAGACGATGTGATAGTGGGCGTGGTGGACACGGGAATATGGCCCGAGAGTGAGAGCTTCCACGACGAGGGTCTAGTCCCTGTTCCCTCCAGATGGAAGGGCGAGTGTGAAAGCGGAGATGGATTCGATTCATCCGTGTGCAACAGAAAACTCATCGAAGCAAGATTCAATTTTTCTGTGGGCTGGAAGTCGCACGTTGGCGAGGATTGCGTATCAGCAAGAGACAGCTATGGCCACGGCACGCATACTGCTTCTATTGCTGTGGGTTCCGCCGTAAAAGGAGCGAGCTACAATGGCTTTGGTAATGGGACGGCCATGGGGATGGCGCCAGCGGCGAGAGTGGCAGTGTACAAGGCTTGTTGGGGAGTGGAAGTCAGCTGCGATGAGAGCGACATAGCTGCTGCCATGGAAAAGGCCATCCAAGATGGTGTCAACATTATTTCTATTTCGATTGGCTTCCCGTTGGAGAAACCATTTTACGCAGATCACACTGCGCTGGCAGCGTTCGGGGCGATGGAGAAGGGTGTCTTTGTTTCCGCCTCTGCTTGAAACTCTGGGCCTTTCTCAGCTTCTCTTACCAACGCGGCACCGTGGATAACCACCGTGGGCTCCAGCAGTATAGACAGAGAGTTTCTCTCTCTCGTAAAACTCGGGAATGGTCAGCTATTGAAAGGATCCTCGCTTTACAGAGGAGACGGGATTCAAAATCTGCCTCTCATCTACGAGTATTGCACCGACCTTGGTGTCGATCCGCACATTTTCAAGGATAAAGTTGTGATGTGCATTTCCAATGAGAATTCCATGGAAATGGCCAGGCTTCTCAAGGACGCTGGAACGGCGGGAATGATATATGTGAACCCCGAATTATTCGGTGCCGCGGATGTGCCTTTCGATCAACAATTATTGCCCGCCACCAGTGTGAGCTTTTCGACGGGGGAAAAGATAAAGACCTATGTTAACACCACGGCGGTGCCTACGGCTGCAATCAAACCCACGGGATTGACAGTGGTGGGAAAAGCAATCGCTCCCATCGTCGACGTGTTTTCTTCGCAGGATCTGAGCGCATTATATCCAGACGTTCTGAAGCCGGATCTGGTTGCGCCAGGTGTCAACATCTTGGGTGCGTGGAAGGAGGGAGGATTCATCATAGCATCTGGGACCTCGTCGTCGTGCCCCCACGTCAGCGGCATCGCAGGGATCCTACCAGCCGCGCATCCGACGTGGAGTCCCGGGGCAATCAGAGCGGTTCTGCTGACGATGGCCTGCACGATGGACAACACAAAGCAGCCCATCAAAGATGCGCTCACCTTGCGAGCTGCGGACCCGTTTGCAATGGGAGCGGGTGAGGTAAATCCAACGGCTGCCTTGGAGCCCGGGTTGGTCTATGATTTGCGCCCTCGAGACTACGTCAAATATCTGTGCGGTCAAGAAGTGTACACCAGAAAGCAAATAGCACTATTTGTTAATTATTGTTAGTTGGACAGCTGTTATTTCTGACTTGGAAATAGCAGTAGTATATATGGGTAGCTTGGACAGCTGTTCGTTCTTATCTATATATAGCAGCAGTAGTTATGATAGTTGTTTGTCCACTTGCCGAGAATTAATAAATGGTTATTGTTTACTAATTTTAGTGATTCTTTTTGGACACCTTGCAACCAATTCTATTATTGGTTGTCGAGTAGTTTTGATCTCAGCCGTTGGTTTGATTTAATCTCGGTCGTTGGTTTTTTCAATAGGGTAGTATAAAAAGGGGTCATTAGGTCATTTGGAAATACAAGTTTTTGAGAAGCATTTTTCAGTGATAGCAAATTGTCTTGCAGTGTTAGCAAGGGCGCAGTGTTAGCGTGGGGATAGCAGTGGAGAATATCAGCGAGAGAAATTAGGAGGTTGTCAGAGTTCTGCCAATGAGAGGCAAGGAATTTTGTATCTCTTGATTTGCTAAAGTTTAATATAATTCTTCATTGTGTTGTTCATTTCTTTCCGTATTATATAAGTGAAGTTGCAGTTGTAGACACCTAAAAACCTTTAGAAAATAAAGTATTTTTATTTTCTGAAAAAGTCCTGATGACATCATCATTTATTAATTAATTAATTATTTAATTAATTAATTAATTTTCATGCCATTAAATCCCTTTATCTTAATTTAAAATATTTAATTAAGGAATCCCTCCCAAAAATATTTAAATCTTATTTAAACATTATTTCTTTATTTATTAATTATTTAATTAATAAATTGACCAAAAATTCTAAAATAAATAAAAAAATTATTTTTTGCCCAAAACTTGGCCAATTTCCTTATGACCAATAACCTCTTCCAAAATTTTCTAATCCTTCTTTAATTTCGATTAAAGGCTAATCTCATCATTTCCTACCCCTAACCCCAACTCAAAATATTTAATTAAAATTAAATATTAATCCTCATGTTTATTAAAAAAGTTTTAATAAATATCTCCTCAACCCAAACCTTTGAAATAAATAAAACTTTATTTATTTCCTAAAAATCTAATTTATCCTCATCCTAAGAAATTCTAGACTATTCTAGAAAGTCTTTATCCTCATCCAAAATCTAGACTCTTCTAGAAGATGTCTTTAAACCTAATCCTAATCCCCTCCTAACCTTGTCACATTCCCTAAACATGGGTTAAAACTTACTAACCCAAGCCAAAGTTAACAAATATCTCCTCCTTCACCCACCCTCATTAAATGCCATCCACTTGCCTATCCCTAAGCTAATCCTAAACCATCCTAATCCATCCTCTAATCATTTGCACAAGCCTAAACAAGCTTAAAACCTTCTTAATCAAGTCCAAGTCGAAATTGCTCTCATCACCCTCAAAATATCTCAACCATAAAACTTTATGAAGTCCACTAAGTCATAAATGACTCTTACAAGCCCTTTTATTGCTCTTACAAGTCATTATGAGGGTCTTTATGAAAATTTTATCCCTTGAGCCTCCTTTGTTGACTCATCCTTCCCCTTTCCTCCATCCTCTCACCATGTGACATGTGTCACTCCTTGATTGGCTATAAGGAAACACAATCCATATGCTCTCCTCTCATGCAATCTGAGCCCTCCATAAGCTTTTTCCCATCCTTGCATCTTAGCCCTCAAACCCTCAAGCCTCTTGCCTATAAATTGGATCCTTCCCCTTTGCAAAATAACACAATCCATGAAGTAAAGTCATAATGCCATTTTGAGAAGTCATTTTACATCCAAACCATACACTCACATCCAAATTCCAACTCCATTTGAAGTCCTTTTTGAAGCATAAGCTTGAGCATACATCCTATCTATTTAGACAAAGCCACTCAACAAGAGAGCTTCTCATTGAGAGAGTCCATTAATGGCTCATATTCTCAATTGAGAGTTCATCTTAGTCTATCTTGAAGTTTATGAATTTTGTTTAGTTTGTAGAAGCTTTATTTGAATTTGGTTTCTATTAGCATACTAACATTGCTCATATACATTTTGGCATGCCCGGTGGGACCCCGCATGAGTCATCTTCATTAGCTTTTTCAGTCAAGTTTTGTATGTTATTTGCTAATTTTAGCTAATTTTTCTTGTTTTTTGATTGGTAGGATTGTATAAATTGGTTTTGTAGGTCCACATGAGCATGAAGAAGACAAAGGAACTCATAATCTATCTCATAGTGTTTGTAGATTTTTCAAGCTTATAGGTGGACAAAGAACTTGAAATTCTTCTTCCTCTTCTTGTCTATATTCTTCTTATTCCATCTACTTCTTCTTCTTCTTCTTGTGGGATATCTTGGCCATTTTTTTTTAAGGAAGCAAAATCATACACACTTCTTTTTAGTGCTTAAAATGAACCCCCAAATCATACTTAAATCCATTGAAAAATTAAAAATTTGCAAGAAAGAAAAAATCTTTTAACAAGTGAAACTAAACCAATCTAATAATTTGCATCCTTGCAACATCAAGGTTTTAGATGCATTCATGCAAAATTAGGAACACTTCATTTTTGAGAATTTAAAAAGAACTTCAAGTTTCCATTTCAAAAGGTTCAAAATCAACACTAAGTGCACACTAAAGTTCTTTTAAAAAATCTCATGAAAACTAAGAGTCCTAAATGGTTGCCAAAAATTGTCCTAAAAGCTTTGTTATTTGTTCCAAACAAATGTCTTATTGCAAAATCTTGAATGTTTTTTAGGATTTTCATGCATCAAAACAATCTAGGAATATCATTTTTGGGCTTAAAATATGCAAACTAGAACACAAAATCTTGAATGAAAACCAAAGTCCAAAGATTCATTTTCACTTTTGAGTCCAAAACAATCTTGAATGATCTAAGGTTAAAACAAAGCACTTCAAAGTTCTTAAAACAACACACAAAATCTCAATCTTGAATGCTCAAAAGAAAACACTTGAATGTTTAACCACTTTTCTTTGAATGCATGTTGCTAAAATCACTCTTGAATGCCATGGATTAAAATCAAATTTTTTTTGAATGCATGATTAAAACAAAAAATCCAAT
This sequence comes from Cupressus sempervirens, assembly GCA_028749045.1. Lineage (NCBI taxonomy): Eukaryota > Viridiplantae > Streptophyta > Pinopsida > Cupressales > Cupressaceae > Cupressus > Cupressus sempervirens. Next base: position 380,212,492 of record CM053789.1, read on the forward strand.
CTTGAATTCTAAGGATCAATTAACCATTGCAATATCAAACACTTCATTTGGAGCTTCTAAAAATTGAACAAAACAAATCTCTTTTCCACATGCAATCTAGGTAAAGTTTGATTTTTGGACATTTAAGAAACCTTGTTAAGTTAAAATACAAATTTGCAAAAATCAATTTGAGTAGTTCCTTGGACTCACCTCTTTTCTAATCACCCATCAAATATTAACCATTGGTTGCAATCTCAGTGCCATTTATGGGGATGGGTCTACTTGAAAAAGGTGTTAAATGTTCCACAATCTAACTCACTCACTTGGTCTTTGAATGTTTGCTTTAACTTTATCAAAATTCTTAAATGATCAAAACTCTAGATTAAATCGATCACACTTCAAGTTTGGGCACTAAAATTGAACAACAACTGACGTGGAGAGCCTCCGGGCGCGCGCTTGAAATCGAATCTCACACACTTTTGTTTTGGGCTTAAAACAAACTCACACTCAATCTTGAATGCCTTAAAGAAAATTAATCGATACTTGACGTGGAGGGCCTCTGGGCGCTGGAGTTTGCTTTTGTTGACCCTAACTCTTCTTATTGTTTGCATTCTTCGATCGATTTACTTTTGTTGGCGCTTCAAGTTGGAATTGAACATTGTCTTTTAAACATGAGTGTTTGCAAAGTCTAGATTAGCACACATAAGAGTCAGTTGGTAAAAGAACAAGCGTGTTTTTTAGCCCAAGGTCATCCAAGTCTTCTCTCCCCTTGTCGTCTTTCGAGGCCATCTTGGGTGCATAAGATTAGGATCCAAAACCTTGTTTCTTTTTAGGAGGCCTGCTTGGGGATTTCATCACCCCTTGGACGACCTCAACTCCAGCGTTCTGGCGGAGTATAAGAATTGGGAGGTGAATCGAAAGACACCTCTCTTGGGATCAAAATTTTGTCACTCGGGCTAAGCCTCAAGGAACTTTATACCCTTGAGAAGTGAAAGAGGAGAAGTGGGTTACCGCTCCTCTCGGCTGTGTGACATCTTTTTGGTCTCATCTACGGATTTGGGCCTCACGTACCTTGGGTATATCGAGGACTCCTTAGCTAAACCAATTGTCAACCTTGTAGACAACCATCTAGGATGTTAATGTGTTTGAGGTGACTGATCGAAACATTTGTAGAACATACACACTCCTTGGCGCAAGTATCACTTTCTGAGAATCAAAAACTTCTATCTGGTTGTTTCTATCTATTGCTTGATCTTTTATTTGTTGAATGAATGTTTGCCAAACTTGGTCAATCCTAGCTTAGGGCATACTTAGCGTAGTCACTGCATATTTCAGAAGTTGAACGAGTTGAAGCAAAACAACCAAGATCTCTCAAAGCCAAGCAGATTCAGAAATTGATGTCAGAGCAACCCAAACCCAAACAGAAGTTCCACAAAGTTAAACTCAAACCATCTCTAGCATACCAAGAACTTTCAGCCAAGAGAAAAGAAATAACACCAAGCCCACGAATTGCCAAACTCCACAAAGCAGAGGACAAAGCTACCGACGAAGCACTTCAAGAGGCCTGGTTAGAGCGCACCATCAAATTTAGCCAACATCCAGGAGTTAATCCTACTTATGCCTTACCAACTAGGCATGATTTCTATGATTAGACACCCTTGTTTCTCCACATCTTCTTGGATTAGCTTCACTTTAGAGTCATCTTTGTAGAAAAGCCAGCCATCTTAGGTTATCCCCTTAAGCATTATTAGCTCATCCATCTCATTTAGAATCAAACCATCTAGCCAGCAATCAAAACCTCACATCCAAGCCTTCAAAATTGTTGTCACTTTTGCCAAAAGTTTGCCACTCCTAAAATCTTCCAAATCCATCAATCTCACCAACGTTATCCCATTGACAGAGCTTTGTCTAGGGTAATCCAGCTTTGTCACTTGTTATCCCTCATCACCTTGAGCTAAAGGTTGGGATCCACAAGTGGTCAATCTCGTGTTCTTCCTAAAGGATCATCAGTCTATCCTTAAGTTGACACAATCACCACCAAGCTTGCACATAGGAAAGCAGACCTTTCGTGCTTTGGCAACATATCTTTGAAGTTAGAATCTCCAACCCAATCCTCCTTAGGTTTTTTCATATAGCTTTGCTTTAACCTAGGAAATCATTTGCATAGAGAAGCCTTCCCCCTTTTGCATCCATCAGCATTATTGCATCTCATCCCTAGGAGCATTTTTCATGCCACCCGTCACTCGCTTAGCCAAGAAGAAAGAAACAATGGAGCCCTATCATTTGGATCGAACAACCTCACCCCCCTTGAGCACTCAACCATCCTTCAGCCCAGAGAAAGCTATGCCATCATGTACTGACATTGAAGCTTTCATGAACCAACCAGGAAATGCAGTATTGGTAAATGCCATTATAGACAAGAACAAAGAGACAATCATGGCTAATTTTCGAAGAGAAAATGTAAGAACCTTTGACTTTGGAAGACCCCCTCCATTATCAGATCCATCTCACCCATTGTTTGGGCAGCTACCACCACCCATAGGCTCTTATGATCCAAATTATCCTCAATATATGCCAAAAGAAGAGCCTCCAGCCAATCCATATGATCCAACAGACCCAAACATACCATCATCCACCCAAGTTGAAATCTCCATGCCGCAAGACAACCCATCCACCACCACTCCATCCTTGGTTCATACCTCTCTGCTCCAAACCCCCTTTACCCAAAATAGCTCACCGTTCACCCCCTTCACTATTGTTGCTGCTGCTCCCCAACCCAGCCTTCCAAATCCACCCATCTCCCAAATCAGTGCTAGCATCTTTGGCCAACCTCAGCAATATACAACAGGGATGCCACCCATGGGGCCAAGTAATCAACCTTTTATCACCCCCAGCTTGTTCACTGCAGCCCAAAGCACAATCCCATCATTTCCATTAGGTCTTGGGAGCTCAATACCATTAGCCACAAATCTACAAGCTACTACCCTCACTCCACAAAGCTATCAAATCCCACAAGCTACTACCAATTTTCTACCAAACTCTCAAGTGACCCCAGCCCCTGCCACCACTCTACCAAGCTTCCAAATCCAACCACAAAGCTATCAAACCCCATCAGTTCCATTCCCAAGCTTTCAATTCCCACCACCTCCACCACCAACTAATCCATTACCTCCAATTACCAACTACTTTTCAATGCCACTTCTAGGAGGTAATCCACCACCCCATCCAACCACCAATTATTTGCAGATACCATCCCAAATGGGGGCACAACCCACATATATTGGTCAAACCCCACAAGCCCCCCGATCCTTTCCCCAAACCTCTCAACCATCTTATACCTTACCTCCACAAAGCAATCCATTTATCCCACAGCCAGCTTATGTTCCTCAATCCCAACCTCAAATCCCATATCAACAGCAAGCCTCGCAGCACATCCAGCAATATGCGCCACCTCCCCCTCAGCAACCTGTCATCCACCATGCAGCTGCCCAAACAATGTACAATCCCTATCAGCAAATCCCTCATAGCCATCCATATTCAGTGGCCCCATCCAGCACATACCTAACTCAAGGCACTCCTACATTGGGGGCACCCCAGCCATCACCTATCAATTCAGAATGGGAGCAAATGAAGATAGCTCTGAAAGCCATCCAAGAAGGGAATGATCCGAAGACATTCAAGTTTGAGAATGTGTGTCCTTACCCATTTGACAGATCCATTACCATGACACCATTTCCCAAACACTTTGAGGTACCCAAATTTGACAAATTCAGAGGAAAAGGAGACCCTGTCACACATATCAAAGAATTTTACATGCACTGCCAGGACGTAGCATATAATGATGTCTTCCTCTTGCGCCTTTTTCCCAAAAGCTTAGCTGGACCAGCTCTTGAATGGTTTTATAGAATCCCCTATGGCACAATTAAAAACTTTGTTGAATTATCTGAGGCATTTGTAGCCCAATATGCCCATCTTGTTGAAACAGAGCTATCAATAGTTGATCTTGTCCACACCAAGCAAAAAGGTGGAGAAAGCCTTGCCAAATACCTACAAAGATGGCAAACCCTTACCACCCGCATATCCTGCACCTTGCCAGAACGCCATGTGGTGAAAATGTTTATTGATAATGCCCATCCTAGCTTGGCTCACCACATGACCATGAACTGTTTGCAAACCTACAAAGATATCAAAGAGAAAGGAATGATCCTTGAGCAAGGACTCATTAAAGATGGTGTGGTCAAGCTTTACAAGGAAGCCAACCAAAATCAATCACATTCCAATGACAAGTTTAGGTATTGGAACAAAAACAAGCACGTTGCAACAGATGGCGTCACTGACACCAGACATGTGAATATTGTTGGTCCTTCTCACAACCAGTCCAACCCACCATATCAACCAAAAAATCAACAAGCTATCAACTACCAACAACAGAATAACCAAAGCTATCAAAACCAAAATCCAAGACCCAACTTTCAAGGGTCTAGCAATCAAGCTAATGCCATCAATGTAGCTGCAGGACAAAAGCCTAGATTCCAACCTACACCTAGAAACTATACACCCCTTGGTGAGCCATTGGATGTCATTTTTGAGAAATTAGTCAAAGAAAACCTTATCAAATTTCCTCCTATCCAGCAAATTGACCCAAGCCAATCCAAAGCTGCATGGTACAAAGATAATGAGTACTGCAAATTTCATAGGGTAAAAGGTCACACTACCCTCAGATGCATGAAACTGAAAGACTATGTGCAGGACCTCATTGATCGGAAGGAAATCACTGTTGGTGCCCAAACCTCTCCCAATGCAGGCTTACAGATCTATCAAAATGCTTTTCCTCCACACCACAACCAAAATCCTGGAAAAGCACCTATCCAAACCAACAACAACAACACCAACAACCGTCAACCAAACCAACAGCATGGGAAGAACAATGACCACACTTCATCCTATATAGACTATGGTAGCCTTATAGGTTGTATATCCGAGAAAGAGCCTTCCGTCAATGTTATCAATATCCAAGGACCAAACAATGAGTGTGCAGTCACCACTCGAAGAGCGCGATTTAACATCGCAGGCCCACCTATTACACCAACACCATCAGCTCCATCAAAAAGCCAGTACAATATCTTGGAACACCTTGGGAACATGCCAGCCCAAATCTCCATTTTAGACCTTCTTCGCACTAGTCCTGTGTACAAGAACATCCTTGACAGTGCTCTCATAGAATCTCGTGTCCCTTCTGATATCAATGCTACTGATTTTCATAATCTTGTTGGACACCTCTCATCCTCATGTGCCCTATCATTCAAACCCACCGACATACCCGTGCTCGAGCCAGATCACACCCTTCCGCTTCGCATAGCCATCATGGTATCCAACTTTGCTGTAAAAAGAGTAATGATAGATAATGGATCAGCCTTGAATATTTGCACCCTAAAATTCATAAAACAAGCTGGGTATACTGAGGCAGATATCATCAGTGAGGTTATCACCATCAAAGCTTATGACAACTTGGAAAGAACCACAGAAGGAACTATTTTGCTGCCAATCAAGGTTGGGCCAGTCATCCAAGAGACACTCTGCCATGTTATTGATCTAAACCTACCATTTAACATCCTCCTCGGTCGCCCATGGATTCATGCCATGAAAGCCATTCCATCCACTTAACATCAGTGCATCAAATTTCCGCATCAAGGCACTGAGGTAACCATCCATGCCGATCCAGAACCCTTTGCTTACTGCAATGCAGTTGAAGCTTCATATACAAACCATTGCCCTGGAATTGATATCGGCACATCCATCGCCAGCTCATCCCACACTTATAATGACCCAGAAACCATCCTCGCCTCTACCCTGTCTACCGTGAAGATCAATAACAAAGGTTGTGGAGAGTATAGTCTGTCAGATGCATTTGTTGTCGGGGCACTCCCACTTGATCCACATGCCCATGGACGACTGACATATCACAAAGCTAAGGAGGTTCCACCTCCTCGATACAAACAGTTTGGCCCAACAACCTTTGTATCCTCAAAAATCCCTCTTCATGAGGAGCTCACTCCAGATATCAACAAATGGTTACATAAGGATGCACCTCAAAGAAATCAAGCACGCCTTGATCACTTCAGCCAAAAGTATCCCCAAGAACATAAGCTCATCACTGACAAATGAAACTATCAAGGTGGTGGTCTAGGACCAGAAGAAAGAGGCATGCAGTGCCCCATCGACACACACAAGTGGGAATCAAAGTCAGGTCTTGGCTTTGGCATACCCACAATTGGGGGCACCAATGAGAACGGTCACGCTTTTTTAAACATTCACCGCAACCTTGTCGAAATCGAAGACATTTCTGAGGAAGTTGAAAAGAGAGCCTACGACGATATCCTAGACCAAATCTCCCTCGGAGACTCTGTTCTCCAAGAACTATCCATCCACCTCATTGACCTACCACTCGCCCATCCACAACTCATAGATTGGGACCAACCAAGTGTCATACACATTGATGAGTTCACATCAGAGGAGGCACTTCTAAGATTCATGGGAGCTAAAACTCCTCACAAGAAAACAAAGCCAGATTCTGCCTATATCTACAAGCTAGATCCCAAGGGGTATTTTGGATAAAATCCCCAACCTAGTTCCAATACACCCAAAATTGGAACTAAGGTGAATCTAAGACTAGCTAAGGCAACGAAGAGAACCCCTCAGCAAGAAAATCCTGAAGAACATGAGGATTTAGCATTGCCTCCTCAAGATAATCGACCAGAGGTGTCTTCTATTCTAATTGAGGATACTCGAGAAGTCAACATTGGTTCATCAGAGATCCCCAGACTTGTTCACATTGCTGCATCCCTATCACAAGACCAAGCTGACCTCCTCTTTGAGGTCTTAAGAGAGAACATTGGCCGATTTGCATGGTCATATCAGGACATGCTAGGACTTGATCCAAAGCTTGTAGTTCATCATCTTGCAGTTGATCCAAAGATCAAGCCCGTCAGACAAAAGCTTAGAAAAATGCACCCCAAGGTGGCATTATTGGTCAAAGCTGAATTAGAAAGAATGTTAGTTGATAAGGTTATCCGACCTATCGACTACTCAGAGTGGATCTCCAACATGGTCCCTATCACTAAACCTTCCGGTGACATCAGAATCTGCACTGATTTTAGAGATCTTAACAAAGCTTGTCCAAAAGATGATTTTCCCTTGCCCAACATAGATATGATTATAGATCTTACAGCTGGACATGAAATTTTGTCCCTCATGGATGGATTTTTTGGGTATAATCAAATCAAGATTTTAGAAGAGGATCAGCATAAGACAACATTCACTACCCCTTGGGGAACCTTTTGCTACAACATGATGCCTTTTGGCCTAAAGAATGCTGGGGCTACCTATCAAAGAGCTATGACAGCCATTTTTCATGATCTCATCCATAACATTTTGGAGGATTATGTGGATGATATCTTGGTCAAGTCTCATACCTTCATGGATCATCTTGCTGACCTGGAGAAAGTCTTTGATAGGTTAGCCAAATATCATCTCATGCTGAATCCCAAGAAATGTGTCTTTGGGGTCACATCTGGCAAGCTTCTAGGTTTCATAGTTTCTAAATGAGGTATAGAGATCGACCCCAAGAAGGTCAAGGCTATCTTAGACATGCCTCCTCCCCAGACACTATGACAGCTTCACTCTCTTCAAGGAAAGCTCCAATCTGTTCGGCGCTTCATCTCCCAGCTTGCAGATAAGTGTACACCATTTTCACATTTACTGAAGAAGGATGAGAACTTCAGGTGGGATCCTTTATGTCAGCGCAGCTTCGACCATCTCAAGCAGTATCTCATCAATCCCCCTATCTTGGTTCCACCAGTTCCTGGTCATCCCCTGATTTTGTACATATCAGCAACACCTACTGCTCTAGGGGCACTTCTAGCACAGCTTGATGACTACAACAGAGAAAGAGCCATCTACTACATCAGTAGAACCCTAGTTGGTTATGAACTCAATTACACTCCTATGGAAAAAGCTTGTTTGGCAGTTGTTTTCTCAACTCAAAAGCTTCGCCATTACATGCTAAGTCATACCATCCAACTAGTCTCCAAGATTGACCCTCTCAAGTATATGCTCTCTAGAATAGCACTTACAGGCCGTTTGGCCAAATGGGTTATGCTCCTTAGTGAATTTGACATCCAGTATGTGGATAGAAAGGCAATCAAAGGGCAAGCTATAGCAGATCACCTAGCTGATGCACTTCTAATAGATGCTTATCCATTGATCACAGAATTTCCAGATGAGCATATCTGCCTAATTGAAGAACAACCCCCATGGAAACTTTATTTTGATGGCTCATACACATCTCATGGATCAGGGGTAGGAATATTGTTGGTCACACCTCAAGGAGATTACATTCCAAAAGCCTTCAAGCTACAATTCCCTAGCACCAACAATATAGCTGAATATGAGGCCCTCATAGCGGGATTAAAGATAGCTATAGAATGGAACATTGTTGAGCTACAAATCTTTGGCGATTCTCAGCTCATCATCAAGCAAGCCCTAAATGAATATCAAACCAAAGATGAAAAGCTATTAACCTACAAAGAGCTAGTTGATCAGCTAACCCAACATTTTACAAAGCTTCAGTTTACACAAGTGCCTCGAATACAGAACAAAGCAGCAGATGCTATGGCTACTATAGGCTCGCTCTTGGAAATTCCCCAAGCAGCTACACAGTATGAGTTTTTAGTGTAGCAGCTCCTCACACCCACCTATGCGAATGAGGATTCAAACCGTGTTTGTATCTTGGTTGGTCCCCAATCCCCTTGGTACCATGAGACTCACGCTTACCTTAACGATGGTATCATATCCCCTCACCTCACACATACCCAACGCCAGAACCTCATTCAAAAATCATCCCGTTATGTTATCATAGCCAATACCCTATATCGTCGGGGTTATCACGATACTCTCTCTCGATGTTTAGACCAAAATGAGGCCGCGATGGTGTTAAAGGAAGTACACTCTGGACTTTGCGGTGCCCACACGAGTGGTATTGTCCTAGCGTGACAAATCCTTAGAGCAGGCTACTATTGGCCTACCATTGAAGAAGACTCCTGTGACTTTGTCAGAAAGTGTCTCCCATGTCAGCAGCATGCAAATCTTGTGCACGCTCCGGCACAGGATCTATAGCCTATTGCACCACCTTGGCCTCTCGCTTGTTGGGGCCTTGATCTAGTTGGAACTATCACACCCCTCTCATCTGATGGACATAAATGGATAATAACAGCTACAGACTATTTCACTAAATGGGTGGAAGCAGTCCCCCTAGTCTCAGCTACAGGATTTCAGGTCTCCAAGTTCATCTTGTACCACATTGTTTGCCGCTTCGACATCCCATCCACCATCTTCACCGACCATGGAGGTAACTTTGAAAATCTCAACATGGAAGAATTATGCACTTCCCTCCGCATCCATCACCGCTTTTCTAGCCCATATTTCCCACAAGGTAACGGCCAAGAAGAGGCAACTAACAAAACCCTCCTCAAAATTCTAAAGAAAGTTGTCAATGATTCCGGCCGTGATTGGCACCTACAAATAAATCCAGCCCTATGGGCCTATCGAACTTCCTTCCGTACATCCACAAGCACAACTCCATACTCTCTAGTCTATGGTGCCGAAGCGGTACTACCTATGGAGGTTGAACTTCCCTCCTTGCGCATATCTTTGCAAGGGCAAATATCAGATGAAGAATATAGAGTAGCTCGACTCACCCAGCTAGATCTCTTAGACGAGAAGCGGCAACAAGCCTATGATCATCTCACAGTCTATCAAACTCGTCTCAAAAGAAATTTCAACAAGAAGGTGCTTCCACGACACTTTCAGCCAGGTGACATGGTCCTCAAAGAAAACATGAAAGTCCAAGTAGATCGAGAAAAGAAAGGCAAGTTTGAACCTACATGGCTTGGTCCTTATGTTGTCACTGCTTCCTTTGGCTCTGGAGCTTATCAGCTATCTACACCAGAAGGAGAACTCTTGAATGATCCTACTAACATCATTCATCTCAAGAAGTTCTATGCTTGAAGATCCTTGGTATACCAAGCTTTTGAAAAATACAAAAGAAAAAAAATAGTAAAGAGAAATAAGCGTCCAATGGTGAAAACTTGGCAATTCAAGCACCTTGGATAGGTACCTTGGTGAAAACCTGGTAATTCAGGCACCTTGTGTACTAAAGACTAATCCATTATCTATCACTATCCTATCCCTCATCCATTTACCCACCATCCCATAAGACACACTTGCTTGTTCCCTTGGTGTTCCAACCAAATATCCAAAATCTGATGAAGCTTGTAAATACCTCCTGTAAAGCTTATAAATCTTATACCAAAGCTTGTATTATACCTTGTAAATCTTGTACCATACCTTGTCTATCCGAATCTTGTCCAATGTTTGTACCATATTCCAGCCTATAAATAATCTTGTATCCTAGCTTGTATACTATCACGTGCACACACAAAACCCCATTTTCACTTAATCTTTTCGCAAACCATCTACCTATCCACCTATCACCTATTATAGACATCCCATCTCACAAAAACCAAAACATGAAAAAACTTGTACATTTGTAACATATCTTGGTCCATCAGCTTGTACATCCTCTTTAGCTTAGTACCATTGTATCTATCCAGTGTTCGTGTCAGTTCGTCCTTGGTCAACATCTTGCACACATCGCACACTTTGGTTAGATATTCCAATGCATCCTTTAGCTAGATTTCCTATCACCAAAGTGTTATATTTCTTAGTTCAGCTTGCCAGACGCATCACTCATCCAAATCCACCAGCTTAGGTGCTCTCCGATAGGTCCTTGCAGGATATAGCTTTCCTCATGTCTGATCTTGGTCTGTTAGTACCTCATCCTACCCATCTCATTGGCAAATGGTTCTCTTTTGGATTTTCACTTTCTTTTGATTTGGGATCTTCCCTTTTGGGTCTTGAAGTATCTTTTCCAAGCAATCTCCTTGTTCCCTCCTCAAGGTTGCCACGATCTTCCATATCATGGTATGCTGCGAATGGGGCAATTAGAGCGTAAGGTCTTGATCAGGTTTTTCGTTTGTTTTTCTTTTCTGCTTGTGGGTTCTCCAATGTCGTTTCCACGCTACTTCCTCTAGGATTCATGTGTGATGTTGGGGCAATCCTTGCATGTTTGTTTTGAGTTAGTTTGTCAATCCTTTGGACGGTTGGTGAAAAGGCCTTGATGTTCTTGGTAACCTTGGCAATTAACCAACAGTCCTATAGCAAATCTAGTGCTCAACTACATGGTGGTACTTCTCTTTGAAGTATCCCCCCGCTCAAAAAGCTTCAATGGGTTTCCTTCATCTCCATTATCCCCCATCCATATCCAGCATCTGTCTCTCCTACCCCAGCTGATGCATCAATATCTCTTTGAATCACTCATCACTCTTAGCTTTAGGGATCCACAATCCTAGTCTTAGGGATCCACCAATCCAAATCAACTCACCAAGCCTCATCTTTCGAGATCCACAATCCTAGTCCTAGGGATCTCCGAAACCCATCTTCCGTCAATCTGACTCTTTGAAATCCTGTTGCATCAGCTTTATAATCCCCTCATCCATCTCCCTATCCTGGATTCCTTTCTATAGCGCTCTGCTCCTTCATCCTCCACCTTCCCTAAGGTCTTAAGCTTGCTTCCTCTTGTGCATCTGATTCTCCTTTATCATTCTCCCATAGTGAGAGTTTGAGCTAATTCAACCCCTTCTCTTTGCCAATCTGACTCTCCTTGCTCATCTCGAATTCTTGTACTTTTCAAGAAGCCATTGAGCCTCGCTTTCTCTCCTCACTACCTTCTTGAGGGGGCATCTCACAGTCCATTCTCTCCTCTTCTGCTCTAGCCTTGGGCATCTTATTTTCTTATCTTTGATGCCATGCCACTTGCAGCATCACATCAAAGAGGGGCAAAATGTAGACACCTAAAAACCTTTAGAAAATAAAGTATTTTTATTTTCTGAAAAAGTCTTGATGACATCATCATTTATTAATTAATTAATTAATTTTCATGCCATTAAATCCCTTTATCTTAATTAAAAATATTTAATTAAGGAATCCCTCCCAAAAATGTTTAAATCTTATTTAAACATTATTTCCTTATTTATTAATTATTTAATTAATAAATTGACCAAAAATCCTAAAATAAATTTAAAAATTATTTTTTGCCCAAAACTTGGCCAATTTCCTTATGACCAATAACCTCTTCCAAAATCTTCTAATCCTTCTTTAATTTCGATTAAAGGCTAATCTCATCATTTCCTACCCCTAACCCCAACTCAAAATATTTAATTAAAATTAAATATTAATCCTCATGTTTATTAAAATTTTTTTAATAAATATCTCCTCAACCCAAACCCTTGAAATAAATAAAACTTTATTTATTTCCTAAAAATCTAATTTATCCTCATCCTAGGAAATTCTAGACTATTCTAGAAAGTCTTTATCCTCATCCAAAATCTAGACTCTTCTAGAAGATGTCTTTAAACCTAATCCTAATCCCCTCCTAACCTTGTCACATTCCCTAAACATGGGTTAAAACTTACTAACCCAAGCCAAAGTTAACAAATATCTCCTCCTTCACCCACCCTCATTAAATGCTATCCACTTGCCTATCCCTAAGCTAATCCTAAACCATCTTAATCCATCCTCTAATCATTTGCACAAGCCTAAACAAGCTTAAAACCTTCTTAATCAATTCCAAGTCAAAATTGCTCTCATCACCCTCAAAATATCTCAACCATAAAACTTTATGAAGTCCACTAGGTCATAAATGACTCTTACAAGCCCTTTTATTGCTCTTACAAGTCATTATGAGGGTCTTTATGAAGATTTTATCCCTTGAGCCTCCTTTGTTGACTCATCCTTCCCCTTTCCTCCATCCTCTCACCATGTGACATGTGTCACTCCTTGATTGGCTATAAGGAAGCACAATCCATGTGCTCTCCTCTCATGCAATCTGAGCCCTCCATAAGCTTTTTCCCATCCTTGCATCTTAGCCCTCAAACCCTCAAGCCTCTTGCCTATAAATTGGATCCTTCCCCTTTGCAAAATAACACAATCCATGAAGTAAAGTCATAATGCCATTTTGAGAAGCCATTTTACATCCAAACCATACACTCACATCCAAATTCCAACTCCATTTGAAGCCCTTTTTGAAGCATAAGCTTGAGCATACATCCTATCTATTTAGACAAAGCCACTCAACAAGAGAGCTTCTCATTGAGAGAGTCCATTAATGGCTCATATTCTCAATTGAGAGTTCATCTTAGTCTATCTTGAAGTTTATGAATTTTGTTTAGTTTGTAGAAGCTTTATTTAAATTTGGTTTCTATTAGCATACTAACATTGCTCATATACAACAGTTGTGTTATTTTTCAATATTAGCTGGGAATTTGTTTTCAGCGGTTTATTAATCGTTTACGATAGGAGATTGATAATCAATGACTGCAATAGTTGATTTTTCACATGGTATCAGAGCGTTGTTAAGGGTAGAAGAGATTTTTCTTAGGAAAGAAATTTTGATCTCTTTAGATTTATTATTGCTTTAATCCCTTGAGATGGCTTCAGCTGGTTTGAGAGATCAGGATAGATTGGATGGTGCCCCAAATTTTGGTGTCTGGAAGGCCAGAATTTCTTTATTGTTGGAAGAGAATGGTATCAAGAATTATGCTACCAGTGTTGTACCTATACCAATGGATGCAACCCAACTTGCAACATATAGAAAGGACGATGCCAAAGCAAGGAGGATTATCCTTGATGGTGTTAAGGATCATATTGTTTCACATATCGCAAAGCTAGATACGGTAAAGAAGATGTGGGACGCCATTCTAAATCTATACCAGAATGCTACCACCAATAGGAAATTGATTCTCAGAGAGAAGCTAAAGAATACCCGAATGAATCAAGGAGAAGACGTCACAAGTTACTTCACCAGGCTCAGACTTGTCAAGGACGAATTAGCAGGTGTTGGAGATAGCCCTAGTGATGACGAGATAGTGAGAATAGCCCTAAATGGGTTTACTAAACAATGGAGTGTCTTTGTTCAAGTTGTCAGTGGATGAGATACTTTACCAAGTTGGGATTGACTATGGACTGATTTCACTCAGAAGGAGTTTAGACTAAGTCTTGTCAATGGGGCTAACAAGAGTCAGAAAAATGAGGTGGAACAAAAGAATGTTTCCCTAGTAGGTAAAGGGAAAGCAAAGAAGGGATCTAGCAAAGAATCAAATTCATAAAGTGAGAAGAAGAAGAAGGACCTTTCTAAGGTCAAGAGCTTTGGATGTCACGAGTTTGGCCATTATGTCAGTGATTGCCCAGAGAGGAAGAAGGGTAAGAAGAAGGTGGTAGCTTCAGCAAGTGCGGAAGAACTCTCCAGTAGAATGGAAGATTAGTTTGGACTTATAGCTTGTATGGTTAGCTCAACCTCACAGTGTGTTTGGTATATAGATAGTGGGGCATCATTTCATATGACAGGAGTTAGAGAGTACTTCTCCAGTTACAAGGAGGAGAACACCAACATCCAGATTTCTATGGGAAACTTGTCCAAACTCAACCCTATTGGGAAAGGGACCATTCAGTTTCAGAGGGAGAATGGAAAGATAATTCCACTTCATGATGTGTTATATGTGTCAAGCTTAGGTATGAATTTGATTTCTGTATCTGTTCTTCAGGATAGGAGGTATAATGTACTCTTTAGAGGGACAAATGTGTTGATTAAGCACAAGGATTGGAAATCACCCATAACTATTGGAGTTAGGAGTGGTCGCCTTTATAGATTGCAGTTTGATACTCCTAAGGCACTCATGAGAAACAGTAATCCTAGAGATCTTGGAGAGCTATGGCATAGGAGGATGGGCCATATTCATCATGGAGCACTTAGATTGCTTCGTGAGATAGTGATAGGTGTTTCAGAGGTGAGCACAGAGCATGACAATGTATCTAAGGAGAAGGATGTAGATCCCACTTTATATAGACAGTTGATTGGTTCGCTTATGTATTTGGTCAACGCTAGGCCAGATATAGCATTTGCAGTTAACTCTCTTACTTAGTTCATGGTTGAATCAAAGATAATGCATTGGATAGCGGCTAAGCATGTGCTACGTTACTTGCATGGTACAGTCAAGTATGGGATCAAAAATATTTGAGGTGAAGGTATCAAGTTGATAAGCTATATTGATGCAGATTGGGCAGGAATTACAACGGACAAAAGGAGCACTTTAGGGTGTTGTTTTAGTTTGGGGTCAGGAGTTGTATCTTTGTTCAATAGGAAGTAGAAGTCTATGGCTCTAAGTTTAGTAGAAGTAGAATACATAGCAGCTAGCATGGTGACATGTGAAGCTATATGGCTTCAGAAGTTGTTAGTAGCCTTGTTTGGTCAGAAGGTTGAGACTACTGTGATACATTGTGACAATCAGAGTTGCATCAAGTTGCCTGAGAATCTAGTGTTTCATGATAGGTCTAAACATATAGATATTAGATATCACTTCATCATAGATTGTGTACAATGAGGTATTGTTCGACTACAATACATACCTACAGATGAGCAGGTAGTAGACATTCTGACGAAGACTTTGGGAAAGACCAAATTTATCTTTTTCAGAGATAAGATGGGTGTCATGCAGAATAGCTTCCTCACTAAGAGGGAGTGTTAATTATTGTTAGTTGGACAACTGTTATTTCTGACCCAAAAATAGCAGTAGTATTTATAGGTAGCTTGGATAGTTGTTCGTCCTTATCTATGTATAGCAGCAGTAGTTATGATAGTTGTTTGTCCACTTGCCGAGAATTAGTAAATGGTTATTGTTTACTAATTTTAGTGATTCCTTTTGGACACCTTGCAACCAATTCTATTATTGGCTGTCGAGTTGTCTTCATCTCAACCGTTGGTTTGATTTAATCTCGGTCGTTGGTTTTTCCAATAGGGTAGTATAAAAAGGGGTTATTGGGTCATTTGGAAATACAATTTTTTGAGAAGCATTTTGCAATGATAGAAAATTTTCTTGCAGTGTTAGCGTGGGGATAGCAGTGGAGAACATCAACAAGAGAAATTAGGAGGTTGTCAGAGTTCTGCCAGTGAGAGGCAAGGAATTTTGTATCTCTTGATTTGCTGAAGTTTAATATAATTCCTCATTATGTTGTTCATTTCTTTCCATATTATATAAGTGAAGTTGCAGTTGTGTTATTTTTCAATATTAGCTGGGAATTTGTTTTCAGCAATTTATTAATCCTTTACGATAGGAGATTGATAATCAGTGACTGCAATAGTTGATTTTTCACACTACTCACCCACAAATGGACCCCCTACCCAAAACTGGTGGAATCAGATGCGGATCATAATTACCTGTCTTTCTCTATCATATTGAATTATGGAGAGCGTGTTTAGGTGAAGAGGAGGACGTTGACCAACGTGGGTGGCGACAATGCGGTATACAAAGTGCGGTTGCAAAGAAGTCCAAATGTAAAGGAGCGAATAGGCAAGTTATAATCTGACATTCAAAAGCAAAGTGGAAGGGAGAGAGGAGAGTGAATTCTCTAGATTCTGGTTTGAAGTGGAGGGTGTCTCTATACGTAAAGAGAGAATAGGTACACCAACCTAAGTGGTAGCATATAAATAATGCCCAGATTATCTATAGTGAGGATGTCGATATAAAACAAAGACTCTGCATGTATTTATGTTAACATAGCAAGTGTGGTATTTGGTGTATGTCGTTGAACCATTCTTGTTCCAAGGGAGACAATTCTTTCCAATGACTCCTCTAAAACAAATGAGACGGAATTAAATACTATAATAGCTATATGTTAAAGAATAACTTTTTCTTGGTGCTTTTCTACTTTATGTAATTTTGTTTTATGAAGATAAATGTTTTTTTTTAGTAAAAAATATTAAGTTAAATTTGGAGTGCCATGGAATTAAATTAGAACGCTGAGAATAAAATAATCATATTTTAGAATTTATATTTATCATGTAAAAATAAATTATTACTTCAGTCAATTGTAGAAATTATTATAGTTATATTAGTTAAAAGATATCTCTTAAATTAAAATATCTATTTTTCACTATTTACTATTTTTTACTATTTTTTTGAATAATTACAAAAATATGTCATTTATGTATAATATTTTTTTGAATATTTTTAAAATGAAATATTTATAACTTATTATTAATATTCTTAAATACATATTTATGATTTTTTGGAGTATATATCATTATTTATTTAAAAAAATCACATCATTTTAAAATATATAAATTGTCTTTCTAAACAAGACTATAATTTTTTTAAACTTAAATTTAAAAAATTAATTGTAAAAGTGTCTTGTGTTCAAAAAGTGTTACTCAAAAAATTTAATTACATAGGGAGATATGTTTTTTCCTTCAAGAGAATAATCCTTCAAGATAATTTATTTTTCTTCATTTATCTAACACCAAATATTTTATATTTTACCTTTCTTTATGTTTGATTTCCACAATTGATATTTCAAGCCTATCACATTTCTTTGAAAATTCTAACAATAAAGTTAAATAATTTATATTATTTTCCACAGAAATTTTTTTATTGATTATATAATTTAGAAATATACATTTGTCAAAGTATTGAATAGACTTGTCAGTAATGAAAGTTACTAGTGTAATTAATGTGCTATTAATATGCTAGTTTGTGTGATGGGCCTGTAATCTCTTGTTATTTTTAATGATAAAAAACAAAATATAACCATGAAAGCTACACACCAAAATATACATTATATCATGGATTACATCATCATATTATAGTGAGAAATTACTTAGAAACTGAAATACCATCTCTTATTAGTGAGAGTGGACTAGCCACTTGAGGTACCAAGGTCTAAAGCAATAGGACAAGCTCTATTAACAAATACAAGAGGAATTGTAGAGGAAATGATCAACCTTGCCCAAGTGACTGCAAAAGGAGGAACTATAGAGGAGGAGGAGGAGGAAGGTGGATCCTATTGAAGTTGATGAAGATCAACCCCGCAACTCTCGAATCACCTTCATGCAAACACTTGTCATAGAAAGAGAGAAACAAATGCTATAGAGACTAGAATTCTCAGATCTATAGATGAGATATTCTTGATAAGAAAAAAGAAAAATTGTTATAATCAAAAGTGAATTAATGTTATAATTACAATGAGAGATCATCCTTATAAAGGAGATCAAAACCCTAACAAGTAACTAATCTAGGTTGCATGATAATAATTAATTATTATATGCCTAAAGTTTAGCTTAACTAAAATAGAGTTAATTAGGAAAGATCTAATTACTCTAACACCCCCCCTTAAGATAAACTTAGGGAGTAGCTAAAAACTTAAAACTCCTACTGAAAATAGAATTAGGTCTCGACAATAAGGCCTGATGAGATACCCAAGCACAACCAAATCTCTGCAAAGAGGAGAAATAAAGAAAACTACATGAGAACAACCCTACACCAAAAAGAGATGGAAATAATGTTGAAAAGAACTAGTGGAGGACTGAAGAAGCCTCCAAACTAGGGAATGTCCCAGAAGATAGGAACATGTAGAAGTTGCAAAGCTCTGTCAAAAGTAATTGCTAATATGAAGAACCTCCACTAAAATAGAACCTAACTAGGTAGAAACAACTATAATTTGCATCGAATTAGGAGGTACACAAAGGAAAACAACTAAACTTGAAGATACATATGGCATGAAACACCAAAGCCTAAAGAGATGATTAATTTAACATGGAAGACTATAACCAAAGTAGGAACAAAAAGAAAAGTGTCTATATGGTAAGTGATCCATATCACCAAAAAGTATATGTACCTAGCCACTGCACCCGCCTAGTATAGAGGAATGAAAACTAAATACCTAGCTCACTCCATTGAACCAAGGAAGCATAAGAAACAATAGAAGAACCCCCCTTATGCAGACAAGGGTGAGGTGATATGAAATTGGAAAAGTGGGCCAAAAGAACAACATGTCAAGGAACCACAATCAAGATGTTTAAAAGAATACATATGTGTGTACTAAGGTGACCAATCTCAAACACATCATGTGGCTAATTTCAAATAAGGGAAACTCATTGGACTAAGAATGATGGAAAACAAAGGAAAAACATACACCCCTCATGGCACTTTAATCAGAGTAGTGCATGTACAATAAGACACAAGATATAATGAATTTCAAGAATACAATAATCTATATGAGTGTCCTCAAATGACACTGGTTGAGTTAGAAAGAAAAATAACTGAAATGAAAATATAGTTGAAATAAAATACTTTATCTTAGTGTATTTGCAAGAATGCATAAAAATGATGTCTATAAAGACTAGTAGATACATAAAAATGATACAATAGATAGTACAACCCATAAAGAATCATTTGAAGCAATGAAATGAATCTCCGGACCTAAAACAACCAAGATATCCACTGAAATGCAAACATGCAAAAAGAAAAAACCACTTGGAGAAAAATCTAAAATAATAATTAGCATAATTAGGAAGAGCTCTAAAAGAGATTTCCAAGGATATAAAGAATTCCCAAATTGGAGATCAGATACTCAAGATATGTCTCCTAGAGTGCAAAATAGAACCCCTGACTTTGATAGCAAAAAAAGGCATAAAAGGTATCAAAATTGAAAAATACTTATACCACTATAATAAACTAAAAAATAACTCTCTAACAATGTCTTGTTTGCAGAAAAATGGACTCTGTATGCTCAAGATATGAGCAAAAATGTGAAGGTAAGTCCAAACAGAGGCAAAAATAGTGATAGGATATGTTGATGCAGTATTGATGTCAACATGTGAGAAGCATAAATTTGATGGGAAAATGGTTGAAGAAGCAAAAAATTGCTAGAAAAATGACCCCTACCAGAAAAAAGAAAATCTAGTTGCCAAAAATACTATGTAGGATCAAATGGTTGGTGTCAGAAGAAAAATCTATTGGCCAAACAGAGTTAGAATGACAAGTTGAGGCAAAATGCCTTAGTTTTTTTGCCAACATGTCTTAGTTTCCATGCCAAAGTGCCTCAATTTCTAGGCCAAAATGCACAGATCACCTCAATTTCTATGTCAAAAATCTTGGTGTTTGTGAAAATATGCCTCAATTTCTATGTCAATGTGCATAGATCGCCTTGATTTCCATGCCAGAAAATCTCAATTTGTGTGCAAACATGCCTTGATTTATGTTCCAACATGTACAAATCACCTCAATTTTGTTTGCAAAAAACCTCAATTTCTGTGCTAGAAAAGTCTTGATTTTTAGCTAGAATGCATAGATCGACACCTCAGGAAATGTGCCCAATTTGGGAGTAGGTTTTGTTTGCTCTAGATTCTAATTATGTCTAGATTGGATGTTCCTTAAATGAAAATAGAGGTTTTGGGGTGCTATGAGTTCAATAGTTAGGTTCATTTTTTTTTCAAAGTGCACCAAAAATTAGTGGCCCCCATATTCACTACGAAAAACCTCTGAAAAATGAAACCCTTTGAAAGAAAAAATACAGATCTTAAAGTCAAGACAAACCTCTCATAAATAGAACAAGGGCATGAAGATCTGGAGCTCTGATACCATGTTGAAGTTGATGAAAGATCAACACCAAAGCTCCCAAGAATCACATGGATGAAACACCTGTCATAGAAAGAGAGAAGCCAGTGCAAGGAGGGATCGAACAGCTAGGGCCAAAGGCACACCTAACTATCCAACCACCTTGCTGAGTAAACACAACAAAAGAAAACAAACACAGAGAAAAAATCCAAGGAGGGAGGGAGAGAGAGAGAGAGAGAGAGAGAGAGAGAGAGCAAATCACTTTTATTGATTCATCAAATTATCAGCATACATGTCTAACTGTAAAGCTTTTTGGGTTATTGTTAGAGTAACTATTTATTTATGCTTATTAATTAAATCATTTTGATTTAACTAATTATGTCATATATTACTCTAGTCTATTTAAGCTTTCTCTTAGGTGCTTATCATTAATATAAAATATTAATTATAATGCGAAAACCTAGTTTTCTTTCCCTTTAGGGATTTGTTCACTTTTAAGGTTGAACTTTTTTACATTTTGTTTTCATAACTTGGAATACAATTTTTCTCTCACACCATTGAGATTTTCCAAGCTCTTCTTTTTCCTTTTCTAATTTCTCTAGAGTATAGGTTATTTGCATGTAGGTGTTCTTGGCAATCTGTGAAGTTGGTTTTCACAACTTTTGTATGGTATCAGAGCATCCCTATTGCTTCCTATTTTGAAGATTTTTGAAGCCATGATTCAAAGATAGAAACCCCATCTTTTTGAGGCTTTCTCCTACAACTAGGAGGAGGTCATTTTTTTGGCTCACTTTAGGCCAAAATGGACATTTCCATCATGCTCAAAAGGCCCATTACAGTCAAAAATCATATAAAATAATTGATTTTTGGCCATTGTAGCTTTTGGAAAAAAACATCTAGCCTCCCAGAGGATCATGCAGATGGAAAATCAAAAAAATTAAAAAATTAAGAAGCGGTTGCACAGGCCGCTCTTCCCGGTGGCCACCGCCCAGTGACCCACCACCATTGGAATGCAACTCACACCTAGCCCATGCTCAGTTGACACCAATCACGTAGCCACAATGTAGCCTGCTCTTGGCTACCACCGACAACCCACCCTCGAGCCACCTTTGCTCAACCTAGCTACCACCAACACCGATGGCGCCACCCTCTTTAGCCATCACCACCTATTAGGATTAAACCATGAACAAAAATAAAAATTGTATGCAAATATAACCAATATTAAAAAATAATAGATTACATAAAAAAGAACACAAGACACCAAGATTTAACGTGGTTCACCCAAACCTTGGGCTAAGTCCACCAAATAGCAAGTCCAATATTTTACAATCTAGTGATTGCAACCTTATTACAATCTCCAATCCCTTATAGCTCAATACCACTGCAAGAACCAATTTCGCATCACCTATGAAATAATCCCTAACTCTATGCTCTTTTATACAACTATTTTTACCACTTTAGAGTTATAATTAATAATTACATGTTAGCCCAAAATATTGATAAAATAGGGCCCAAAAAACAAATTTCCCCAAAGAATTTATGGAGTATGTACAACACTTTTATGACTAGTCACCAAAAACTAACAATCTCCCACTTGGGGACTAATTAGACTCCACACTAGACAACAATCTCCCACTTGGAGACTGATCCTGTAGCAATATCGCTACCACATGGGGCTCTCACTAGATCAAACCACCCTGGACTATGTTGTTCATTGATTTTTGTTTAGTCTAGAAGACCAACTGAAATTGAAGAGGAATTCAACTTCTCTCTTGTCACTACCTTAGTAAACATATCTACTAGATTTTCATCTATATGTATCTTGTCCAACTTTAACTGTCCATCCTCCAAAACTAATCGAATGAAATGGTACCACAACTCTATGTGTTTTGTCTTTGAATGCAGAGCTGAATTCTTTGCAAGATGAATTACACTCTGACTATCTATAAAAAAATAATTATCCTTTTGAGGATGTCCCAACTCTTCCAAGAAGAACTGAAGCCATATCATCTCCTTTGTTGCCTCTATAGCAGCAACATACTCTACCTCTATAGTGGATAAAGCATTAACCTTCTATAACCTAGAAACCTAGCTCATGGTTTCCCCACTAATAGTAAAGACATAACCTATAGTACTTCGCCTAGTATCAATATCCCCTACCAAATATAAGTCAACATAGCCTTGTAAATTAGTAGTAGAGCCCCCAAAGTGTAAGAACTTATTGGATGTTCCTCTCAAATATCTGAGAATCCACTTGACTGCATTCCAATGCTCAATTCTTGGATGACTCATATACCTACTAACAACTCACACCACATGTGCAATATCTGGTCTTGTACATACCATAGCACACATCAAGCTTCCTATAGCTAAAGCATAGGGTACCTTAGACATCTTATCCTCCTCTTCTTGTGTCTTGTGACACATCTCCTTAATCAACTTCAAATGATTAGGTAAAGGTGTGCTAACAACTTTAGCATTCTCCATAGAGAAATGTTACAACACCTTCTCCACATAATTAGCCTGAGATAGTGTCAATATTTTTTTCTTCCTATCTCTGCAAATCTTCATACCAAGGATTTATTTTGCTACCCCCAAATCCTTCATAGAAAATGCATGTGCTAACTGGTGTTTTAGCCCTTTAATATGATCCATGTTAGACCCAACTATAAGCATATCATCAACATATAAACATAAAATAATATAGCTGTCATCATCCAACCTCTTAAAATAAACACAATGATTTGAATGACACCTATTTTATCCATGCTCATGCATAAAACTATCAAATTTTAGATATCATTACCGAGGTGCTTCCTTCAAGCTATATAAACTTTGCTTCAATTTGCAACTAAGTTCTCCTTACCTTTGACCTCAAATCCCCATGGCTAAGCCATATATATCTCTTCATCCAAATCACCATGAAGGAAGACTATTTTAACATCAATTTTCTCTAAATGCAAACCTTCAGTAGCCATAATACTTAAAATAGTATGGATAGAAGTCATTTTAATAACAAGAGAAAATATCTCATCAAAATCAATGCCCTTTTTCTATGCAAATCCTTTTACAACTAACATGGCTTTAAATCTTTTTTCACCTCCATCCTCTTCTTTTAACTTGTAAACCCATTTATTCTATAAAACCTCTTTACCTATAAGCAACTTTCATAAATCTCATGTCTTATTCTTCAACAAAGAGTCCATTTCGTCTTTCATTGCAAACTCCCACTGAATCTTAGTATCCACCTACACAACTTCATCATAAAATTTAGGTTCACCAGCATCTATTAATAAAATAGAACACAAAGAGGGAGAAAATCTTTTTAGAGGTCTAATTTTCCTTGTTGACCTTCTAACATTTACTA
The DNA here is from genome assembly GCA_028749045.1 of Cupressus sempervirens. NCBI lineage: Eukaryota > Viridiplantae > Streptophyta > Pinopsida > Cupressales > Cupressaceae > Cupressus > Cupressus sempervirens. The sequence continues at coordinate 380,236,402 of CM053789.1, forward strand.
GTGTGTGCGGTATTTGTTGTTGTAGTTTTTACTAATCATGAGGAATGGCTAGAACATCATCTTTTGGAGTATCATCCAAGACTACATAATCATCTTCTTTCTTCTCATGTTGCTGCAACAGATCTTTGTACAACACTTTCTCATTGAATATGACATCTTTGCTTCTTACAATTTTATAATTTTCAAAATCTCAAAGCCTATAACCAAATTTAGTAATGCCATATCCAAAAAATACACATTTGTTTGACTTAACTTTTAGCTTGGTTGTGTTTTCAAAATCTATGTGAGCAAATGCTTCACAACTGAAGGTCTTGAGAAAAGAATAACTCACCTTCATACCAGTCCATGCTTCCTCTAGAATACCACAACCCAAATAAATAGAGGGACCTCTATTAATCAAATATACAATAGTATATGTGTAAGCAAAACCTAGCATGAAACCTCATGCTCCTTGCATGCTCCATTATAATCTTGTTCATGCATTCAGCCACTTAATTTTCCTGTGGAGACTTTGGAATAGTTTTCTATCTACAAATACCATTAGTGGAGTAGTAATCTTCAAATTCATGATTGTAATACTCACCACCATTATCAAATCTGAGACATCTTAATTTCTTACTAGTCTCATTTTCAACCAAGCATTTCCATTTATTAATAGTTTGAAATACATTAGATTTTCATCAAGGAAATAAATCCATACCTTTCTAGTTGCATCATTAATAAATGTAACATAATAATGAGAGCCTCTAAGATAAGATACCTGAGTTGGTCCCCATAAATCAGTATGCAAAAGCTCTAATTTCTCCTTATTGTTTTCCTTCCTAGTCTTCATAAAACTCACTCTCTTTTGCTTTCCATAAACACAACTTTCACAAAAATCCATATTAACACATTTCAGACTTAGTAAAACATTCTTTGAATGAAGTACTTTCTTACCTTTCTCACTCATGTGCCCAATTCTACTGTGCTACAACACTGTATCAAAATTTATAGCAGCTATTTGTTCTCCCTGATCAACTAAAAAAATTGTTCCTAAACATTCATTTTTCTCTAAAACAATTAAAGTAGAAGGAACAATATGACCTATACGAAGATATATGGTGCCTAATTTCACACATTTTTCTACTACAAGGGAACCTTTTGAAACCTTCCAATTTTTATTATTAAAAGTAACTACACAACCCTCATCACTGACTTGCCTTGCCAAAATTAAATTCCTACTCAGCCTTGGAACACGTCTTACCTCATGTAGTAGCCAATGATTCCCATTCTACAACTTAATCTTAATTTTTCTACAACATGGTTCACCCAAACCCTATGCTATGTCCACCAAATAGCAAGTCCAATATTGAGAAAGTCACATATATATATATATATATATATATATATATATATATATATATATATATATATATATATATATATATATATATATATATATATATATATATATATATATATATATATATATATATATATATATATATAACTCATCAGTATAATCACATAACTCAAAACATAAATCTTTCAAATAATTAACTATTTATCTCTTTTTTGCTCATATACTCAACCACTAAAATTGCATAATTAAAGTGTTAATTCTATATTCACTTTCTACACTACATCATCAATATACATGTTCATGAAACATTAAATAACATTAATTAAACATCTCAAAGTAAAACGTTACACAATATAAAATTACATAATAATGTCTAGTGTATCGGACAATGTCTCGACATATTGAGTCATGAGTATCAAAATAATAATGTATCAACTATGTTATGATGGTTCAAGGTGAGCCCTTACATCCTCCCCCACTAGGCATGAACATCCTCCTAGAGTTCATAAAAAAGATATAGGTACTAAGATTGCATCTATGCTACATCCTCTCATGAAACTATGACCTCATCATAACAATCCCACTAGACTCTAACTTGGTCCAGCTCTTGGCCTCGAAGAGCTAGGGTTCGGTAGACAATAATATGGATAAGTGCTACTGCTAACTGCCCATCCGACTCCACCTGCAAGGCATTCCAATATATAATGTGAGACTTGTCATAAATGTATCCTCTAAGTACTAAAATGTGAAACACATCTTGGATGCGTAATAAGCTATGTGGCAAAGCTAGATGGTATGCAACTAGTTCTATCCTCTCTAGGATCTCAAATGGTCCAACAAACTAGGGTGCCAACTTGGAGCCTTTTTTGAATCAGATCAGACTATTGTGCGGTCACACCCTCAAGAAAACTCTATCTCCAACCTGATACTCTCGATCTATACTCTTTGCATCAACATACTTCTTCTGCCTATCATGTGCCTCTCTCAAATGTTGTCTAATCAGGGTCACTTGTTGTTTCATCTCTTTGACTAATTGAGGGCCAATAGATACTCGATCTTTGATCCTATCCAAAATCAAGGGCATTTTGTAAGGTCTTCCATACAAGGCTTCATAAGGTGGCATACCTATAGAGGAATGGTGCCCATTATTATAGGCAAACTTGACAAGATGTAAGTATTCCTCCTATTTGACCTGATGTTTCATCACGTACATATGTAACATGTCCTCCAAAACTCGATTCACTCACTTAGTCTGACCATCAATCTAAGGATGGTACGCTATACTAAAACTAATCCTAGTGCTCAATGTTTCTTGCAACTCTCTCCAAAAGGATGAAGTGAATAGAGTGTCCCTATCTAACATGATCTTATGAGGAATGCCATGAAGTTTGACAATGTCCTGAAAAAACACCTAGGCTATGTTTTGTGTTGTGTATGTAGTACGCATAGGTGAGAAGTGGGCAACCTTGGTCAATGTGTCAACCATCACCAAAAATGGCATCATGGTAGCAAGAAGACATGGGAAGACCAACAATAAAATCCATAGATATAACATCCCACTTCCACTCTGCAATCTCATGAGGTTGAAGAAGCCTGCCAAGATGATGGTTTTCTACCTTCACCCTTTGATACTCGAGGCATCTCACAACTATGTTAGCAATCTGCACTCTCATGCTTGGCCAATGAAATAATTGCCTCAAATCTACATGTAACTTCTTAACACCGAGGTGTGCTGCATAAGGTGCTTTGTGAGCCTCAAATACAATGAGCTTGCACAAGCCCCCAATCGAAGGTACATACATATGTCCTCTATGATGCAAGAGTCCATCATACTCCAAAGAATACTCTAAACACTTCCCTTCCAAGGGTCTCTAAGAATGAACTATCTGATTAACTTCTACATAAAGCTCATCCATTAAAAAATGATGTAGGATTCGCTCTCTCAAATTAGTGCAAGTAGTCATAGATAAAATCTCATGGTACCTTCTACTTAAAGCATATACAACCACATTCTCCTTTCCCTTGATGTAATGAACATCAAAATCATACTCACAAAGGAACTCCATCCACCTTCTTTGCCTAGCATTAAGGTTCATCTAAGTAAATATGTACTACAAGCTCTGGTGATCAGAATGAAGTTTGAATCTATGACCTAGAAGGAAGTGTTGCCACCTCACTAAGGCATGAACAACTATTGCAAGGCCTAGTTCATGAGTAGGGTAATTGAGTTCACGAGTCTTCAAATTTTTAGACTTGAGGGAAATATTCCATCCATCCTACATAAGGATTGCCCCTATACTATCCAAAAATGCATCTGTGTACACCACCAAATCTGTAGAAGGATTTGGCACTGCTAGGATTAGCGCACTTTTGAGGGCTCTCTTGAGCTCTTGAAAAGTGCTATGACACTTCTTTGTTTAGTCATAATTATTTCCCTTTTTTTGAAGAGATGTGATTGGGTGTGCCAATCTAGAGAATCCTACAATAAAGCGTCGGTAATATCCTACTAGTCTCATAAAGGTCCTCACTTCAATGACATTGGTGGGTGATAGCCAATCCATTATGGCCCTAATCTTTGATGGGTCTACTGAGACTCCATCACCTAATATGATATGATCCAAATAATATATCTTAGGTCTATAGAATGCACACTTCGACAAGCTACCATACAACTGATTCTCTCTCAAATTCTACAACACTTGTCTTCGGTGCTCTTCATACTCTTTCTTCTTATGAGAATAAATCATAATGTCATCAAGGAATACAACCACAAAATTATCCAAAAAGATACAAAATACTCCATTCATGAGGCTCATGAATACAACTAGAGCATTTGTGAGGCTAAATGGTACCACAGTGAACTCATAGTGACCATACCTCATACGAAATGTACTCTTGGGGATATCATAATGCATAATCCTCAACTGATTATAACTGGACTTCAAATCAATCTTTGAAAATACTTGGGTAACCTATAACTAATTGAAGAGACCATTAATCCTAGGAAGCAGGTATCAATTCTTGATGGTTACTTTGTTCAACTATCGATAATCAATACACAACCTAAGTGATATATCCTTCTTCTTTACAAAGATCACTAGTGCACCCCAAGGTGACACACTAGGTCGAATATGCCCTTTCTCCAAGAGTTCCCCCAACTAAATCTTTAGCTCAGTGAGCTCATAAGTAGTCATCTTGTATGGTGCTCTCAATAGTATCTTGGATCCTTACACAAGATCTATGTGAAAGTCCACTACTCTAGGCGGAGGGATACCAAGGGGCTCTAAAGGAAAAACATTTGCAAACTCCTGGAGGATTGGAAAACTATTGAGGGATGGCTCTCCCTCTAGATCTTCCTCTCTATCACTATTGGTGATAGCAAACAACTAACATCCTTTTCAAATGCACTGTCTAAGTTGCATAGCAAAAATCATATGAAGGGATACTAGTATCTTTACTCCGAAGATCACTCTAGAGATCCCATATTCATCCACACATTCTACCCTCTTCTGTTGATAATCCATCTTGGTGCTATGGGCATAAATCCAATCCATTCCAATGACAACATCATAAGAACCTAGAGGGGTAATGCATAGATCAAACATCATGGTCATGTCTCCAATCTAAATCTGGCAATTATGCACCATGGAACTAACTGACACTTTAGCTCTCGAGGCTAACTCTACTTCCCAACTAACATCTTTTCTAACTGCCACTAGCCGCAACACTCCACTACATATGGAGATATAAAAGAGTCAATAGCTCTAGAATCAAATAAAATAGAAACCATACGACCCTACATTATACTTATGGCCTCGATAACTATGGCCTAATGCTCAGTCTGGTGGTTGTCAACCACTACGAAGACTCTATGGGATCTACCCATATCACCAAATCTCATCTCTAAAATAGCCCCTCTTTGACCACTTGATGATTGTCCCTATGGACACTCTCTAGCTATATGACCCATGCCACCACAAGTGTAGCACAGTCCTCGGGTATAAGACTATACACCTTTTGATCTAGACTGCTATGGGCATCTTGACCTACTAGATCCATGTTATCCACTCCTAGAAGACTACTAAGTCTTTACTGACTGTGACTATGGGGCCTATACTTTCTGATCCTATTTGGGACCCTATGACTACCACTGCTTTGGCTTAGAGCCCTGATAACCCTATGAGGGTTTCTACTACTATTTTTATGGTTTTCGTTGGTGAGACTATTGGCCCTTAGAGAACCCTATTGTATAGTTTTGATTTCCTTTCCAAGGAGGTTTCTGCTAGGTAGAGTTTTGGTTCTAAGACTAATCATGTGACTCCTATCCACCCCAAGTATCCTCAAAAACTAATGTTATCTCAACTACCTATCTGAAGCTGGTAGGGAAGGCCAAACATTCTATGCCCTAGAGTGAGAAATTTAGGCCCATGATGAAGTGATGTACTTGTTATTTCTTATCCTTCATGTATTCAACATAAGGAAGGAGCTCGAGAAACCTACTCTCATACTAAGCTATTGTGAGGTCCCTCTGATATAGAGAATGAAATTCCTCTATCTACTTATGCTTGAAATACTTGGAAAGGTACCTCTCTTAGAATTTAACCAAGAATGTCTCCCATATGAGGTTATCTATCCTCACTCCTCCTATAGTTTTCTCCTAATGCCACCAATTGGAGGCATCTCCTCTTAGCTAATGGACTAATAGATGTGCCTTCATATTACTCCCATAAGGATGTAGTCCAAAGCACCACTACAAACTCTATAACCAAGCCTTTGATATTGTTTCATCAATAGAACCAGTAAATAATGGTGGTTGGAGTCGAATCAACTCCCTAATCTCATCTCCTACATGTCTAGGAGGTCTGGTGAGTGGTGGTCCTCTATGATGTATCAAATCACCCTTATGCTCATCCTGTCCCTCAACCTACCTCGGTGGGTGACTCCTACTCCTCTCTCTTCCATCGAGCCTACCTCCTCTGGGTCCTTATGCTTCCTCTTTGGGAATTTTTTGCTCTGGCTAAACTATGGGTGGTAGGCTTTGCTGAACTACTCCATTTAGTGTCTGGAGGGCATCCAAGATGTCCTGATTTGGGTTTAGTGGTGGTGGTGGTGGTAGTGGAGGTGGTGATCCATCCTCCTTTTTTGCTCTACCACCTCTCACCCTATGACCTCTAACTCATCGATTGCTTCATGTGATGGGAGGCATCCTACACAGTTTAAAGTTTAAATTAAGTTTCAGAAGCATAATGGATTTAGGTTCCTAGTGTCAAAACACAGGCTCTGATATCAAATTTTCATGCCCAAAATACAGGGCAAATTTTTGTTTTTTTTAAAATTAATTAAATCCACTAATTTAGATATGTTTGTTTTCACAAGTTAAAGTAAAGGTATAATGTAAGACAGATACGGGTTCTCCTAACAATATCCTGACATTCCATTTAAGTTTATAACCAACATGTGGGTCCACTCATAATTTTGAATATTCATTATTAATTTGATTTTAACATTTGTTTTGTATTACATTAATTTTAAAACAATATATTATTTTTCAATTACCTTTCAATAACCCATACGTAAACCAACAACTTGTTAAATCTATTAGAAAACATAATTTGCAACTAATTCAAAACCTATTAACATTAACCACTATAACATTAATTAAGCAACATATTAATGAACTATATATATATATACAAAATTTTCACAAAAAAAGTATAAATACAAAACTTTTTTATTTTTTAAAAAATTTGCCCCAAATAAATGCACTTCCTCTTGATTCAAGAAAAAAATCTCAAACAAACTAGGGTTTGTGTCTCTAAATCGCAGCTTCAAAAATCCTTCAAACCAAAAAGCAGCAGGGAGGCTCTGATATCGTGTAGAAGTTGATGAAAGCCAACTTCACAGTGCACCAAGATCACCTGCATGCAAATAGCTTGGTAAAAAGAAACTAAAGAAGAAGGAACAAGAGCTTGGAGCAATTCAAAAAAGCAAGAAAAGATATTTCACAATAAGAAAATAAAATTTCTATGTGAATGATGTGAATTTACAATGAGAGAGACCAAATATAAGGGCCTCAAGGAAGCTTGTACAACAAACTGGAAAGTGTTAGAAGATAACGATGACAACTAAGCATACATCCACAAAAGGTGAAATATCCTCGATCAAGGTGAGAGGATAAGTATGACTAGATAGGAGCAAACTCTCGTGTTGTCAACAACTCATCAACTACAACTATTAAATAAATGCATTAACCTAAGTAAACTTAAGTAAAAGAATAAATAATTATTTACTCTGGACACCGATGGTGCTAGGCATAATCAAATGCTTCCAAGTGCCTTTCTATCCAAAATATGCCATTCATCATTTGACATAGATCCTTGATTCTTGGTTTTGCCTTCTAATGACTTACATAAATCCTTTTGATAAAGATAGTCTTCCATTTGTATCTTCCATAACTAAAAGTTCTAACCATTAATCATGTCAAACCTCAGCTTACCCTCATCTGCCATCACTCCCAATCAACCATGAGACTTTCCTATAGAGGATAACTAAAAAATAGCCTCTCTCTGGTACCACTTGTTAGGATTAAACCACAGATAGAAATAACAATTACATGAAAATATAACCAATATCAGAAAAAAAAATAGATCACACAGAAAAGAACACAAGACACCAAGATTTAACATGGTTCACCCAAACCCTGGGCTACGTCCACCAAACAGAAAGTCCAATATTTTATGATCTAGTGATTACAACCTTATTAAAATCCATAATCCCTTACAACTCAATATCACTGCAAGAACCAATTTTGCATCACCTATGAAACAATCCCTAACCCTAAGCTCTTTTATACAAGTATTTTTACCACTTTAGGGTTATAATCAATAATTACATGTCAACCTAAAATCTCGATAAAATAGGGCCCAAAAAAAAATTCCCCAAAGAATTTATGGAGTATGTATAGTACTTTGTTGATCAGTCACCACAAACTAACATTGCCATGGAGCATAACCAACCTGCCACTTGGCCACCACTACTTAGCCTAACGTCATCTTCATGGCATCCAACGTCACTATCTCGACTAAACCAACAAATTGTTAAATCTACTAGAAAACATAATTTACAACTAATTTAAAACCTATTAACGTTAACCACTATAACATTAATTAAGCAACATATTAATGAACAATATATTTAAATTATTTGAATAACAATTCAAATAAATATAAATCTAATTATTTTGAAACATTGAAATCAAAGAACTAACTAACTAATATAACATCTAATATACAAACAACTAAACATTATTTAAAACTAACACAACTATTCACCTTTATTCTAAACAAATTATATTTAAATCTACAATCTATTCTAAAATAAAACATATCTAACAATAACAATATAGTTAGAATTAAATAAAACTAAATGACAATTCTTCAAAGAAATTAACTAACTAATTTAGCTTTAACTTACTAACTTAACATTAAATTAACAAATCCTAACTTTAAATTTTACTAAAATATGTAAACAAAATAACATATTATCTAATTTCTAATATCTAACATACTCTAACACTAATAACTATCTAACTTTAACTAACTAACTAAACTTCACTAATTCTAAATAAAATCTAACATATAATATACAAACTGACTTTACTAACAATTGATATTAACTTTAAAGCTGTCTTTTTTTAAACACATTTTAAAACTAAACTATAAACGTTATCTAATAAATAAACTAATTCTAATCATTAAAACTTCCTACTAACAAAATTTACTAAAAAATCTAATTTCAAGAAAAACATTTACTACCCCTACTTCTAACCTTACCCGACTTAACCCCCTATTCCCTAGGCTGCGTGACCAAGTGGGATTCTATTTCCCCAAAATTGGGTGCTTCCCAAGCGCATGAGAAAGGGGGTTGCACATGGTCCAAGGTCATCTTAGCCTTTACTCCAAGGAAGGTATGCATGAATTTGTTGAAGGCTTTTGCAATAATGAGGAGGAGGCATTTACACTCACTTTACAACCTTTCAACACAAAATTGAATTTTTTCCCCCATTCCTTGCCATGTAATGTGGGTGGTTTATAAGAAAAGAAAATGCAATGACTTTGGAGGGTGAGGGGGTGACATCACCCACTTAAATGCATTGACTATGTAAAGTTTAGTGGGTGGCTAGGATAGACATAGGGTAGGATATTTAGATATTTATTTTTTGTTTTTTCTTTTTGTTTATAATTTTTTTGATATTAATTAAATTTAGCAATGAATTTTCAAAGAGAATCCAACAAGAATATTCTCTGTTTCAACAATGGGATTATTTTTCTCCATACAAAATATAGAGAGCATTCACTCTTAGGATGCAAATTTTTTTTGTAAGTGTTGGAAATTTCCAATTTACATAATTTGCCAAGGGAATAAATTTTTTTTTTGAGTCTATATTTTTTTTCAACGTGTTAGATTCCAAATTAAATTTACATAGTAAGGAAAACATTTTTTAAAAAAATTGAATATAACATAGAGATTAAATATTATGTTTGAGTGTTCAAATAATATTATAATGCTTCCTAATAATTATGAAAATGCTAGATAATCTAACATTCAAGTAATCAAATTTCCTTAACATAATTTGGGATCAATTTTGCATATCTCTATTTATCATTATTTCCTTAAATTACGATTTAATCCATGAATAAAATTCCAACTTTAAGAATGTCATAAAAAGGGTAAAACATCAACGCATCTAGTTTTTAGTAACTTATGCATATAAAAATTTAATCACATAGAATATCATAAGAATAGAAAGTACTCCATTTTAATTCATTCATCTGATTCGAGGAGTCCCTTGGGAAAGAACTAGGGAAGAAAACCCAAGATCATAGTCATTTCAACAATACATTTAACAAAAAATGTTTTAACAATAGGATCTTAATCCCGAGGGGAAAACTCCCAAATACATTTGAATTTAAATAACAGCTCTAAATTTTCTATTTGGCTCCACAATAGAGTAGTCATTATGAAACTAACCAAGAGACAAACAATTTTAACATGAAGACAAATTCAAACATTTACTCCCATCCAAGATTGCACAATAGGTTTGTCATTGAACCAGACTAGGGAGAAGGTGGATTTTTTCAACAAGAGACATCGGTCTCAACACCATAATAGGTGCCCTCTTAGGGCTATAATTACAAGAACTTTCTTTCTTCCATTTATTAAATTCCAAAACTCAAAACATGGTTTGTGCTAACGACTAGAGGGCCACAACACCTTACTCTCTCCCTCTCCTCATCTTGAGGAGAGACTATGCACTGTCGGAGTCCAACTAAAGACCTCCTCCTATACATGGCCACTTCTTTCCTATCTGAAGGTGAGTAATGCCAATACAACCCATACAATCCCTTTGAAATCAAAAGTGAAAAAACAAACAAAGGAAAAATTTAAGGAAAACTCATTTCAATCCCTTCCAAACATATTTATCAAACACACAAACATACATATGCAAAGAAAACTATTTAAGAATGAATACAACATGGACACATGAGCTTGAAGGGTTCCTACCTTCACAATAAGGTCATGACAACTAAAATTTGAGATGAGCTTCCTTTCCTTCTCCTTCAATCTTGAATTTCTCTCTAAAACTAGAGGTTGGGTGAACACTCCTCCATCCTCAAATCTGACCCTAAATAATATCCCAACTCAACCACCTTCAAAATGCAATAACTCCCCCACTTGACCAAGGGCTTGTAGAGACTTCTAACCCAATCCTGACATTAAGGCTAACCTCAAGGTGGAGTTTAACTTATCAAACTCATGATGGAACTTCAATTTTTGCAATAAAGAAAAAATGGAATATTTGAGTGGTCACCAAAGTCAACAAAAGGGGCTAGAGGGGTGGAAAATGCCCCCAACCCATATATACATAACCCTTGGGTACTTAGTTTTCATTATTTTTGGCCTCTAGGACTATTTAGTGACCTAATAAAATGCTTGAAAATTTTTCACTTTTTAAAACTCTTTAAAAAATGCAAAATTATCACTAAACCTTGATTAGGGTAATTAACCTCAATTACTCACATATTAGCATTAGGTCACTAATCTAGTCCACTTAGATCTTTAGGTTACTCACTTAACCCTAACTATCATGCTGAAATGCATATAGAAATCACGGGTGTCAAGTGACATTATAAAATTACTGTTACAAAACATTAACACTTAATGATTACAGAATGATACATTTATTCAAATTCACAATACAAATAAAATATGAACTATGGGTTCTGCATCTTTTATTAGACTCAACCCTAGTTTTCACAAATGGTACATAGGGTTTAGTTTCAATTCTCTATTAGATTTCTTGGCTAAAATATCTTGCACACTCATTGCACACATCAATAGCTCAAAAAATCACATACGTATATATAACTCATTAGGATAATCACATAACTCAAAACATAAATCTTTCAAATAATTAACTATTTATCTCATTTCTACTCATATACTTAACCACTAAAATTGCATAATCAAAGTGTTAATTCTATATTCATTTTCTGCACTACATCATCAATATACATGTTCATGAAACATTAAATAACATAATTAAACATCTCAAAGTAAAACATCACATGACATAAAATAACATAATAATGTCTAGTGTATCTAACAATGTCTAAGCATATCAAGTCATGAGTATGAAAATAATAATGTATCAATTATGCTATGATGGTTTGAGGCAAGGCCTTACATTATGCTGATTTGACATTTTCAAAATGGCTACCCATTTTTTGAAATTCAAATAATAGGTGCCCATTTCTTACAACATTGGGTAGGATTTTTTTTTCCCACCTCAAATTTTTTTTTGAGATAGGCTTGGTGAGACCAACCTATGCCTCGTCCTCGCAAGATTTGGCTAAGGCATTGAACTAACAAATTCATGACATGCCATAATTTATAGAGGGTCTTCCTAATCAATTTTTTTTATGAAACAAAAACCCATAGAGCTCTCATTGTCTTTATTTCATAAATATAAATTTTATGGTGCTATGATTTTATTTACTATTTTTGCATTATGTTTAAATGAAAGGTGGTACCTAAATTTAAAATAGTGAAGTTCACTAAAATTTAATAACTTTTTTATTTTATAATTTTTCTTAAATTAATTTATATTCTATCAATCTACATACAATTCTTTTGAGATTAAGAAAAATAATTTTTGAAAAAAATGAAATTTTGATCAAATTATGGTGTCTGTACACGAGAGGTTTTAAAATTTACATTTATAGCCAATTAATAATTAATAATAATAAAATTATTCAATAAAAAATTAAGGAAAAATATTATCATCAATCTTATGTGTATTAGGTAACACCCTTTAAAATGATTTACAAAAATTTATTTATTTGTGTCAAATTATGGTGTCTGTACACATGTGTGGTATGGTCTTGAAATAGGCATTTTGAAAAAGTAGTTTTTAAAGATCCATACCACAAATAAAATATATCATATGGGTACACAAATAAATTACATATTCATAAACTAGATTTCAAACACTAAATTTTTTATTTCTATAGCTTTTTTATATTCAATCTCTAAATGCCTCAAATTTTGACATCAATTGACAAAAAAATTCAAAAATAGGAAAAACACTTCCACTTTTTGCCACTTTCCTATCCTATAGCAGTTAGCATAGGAACAAAATGGATGAAGCCATGGGATTGATTGCACTAAAGATCTCTGATAGTCTACTATTTTACTTGAATGGTTTGACCACTCCTCATGCTATTTAGACCAAGTTTTAGAACTTGTTTGGCACAATAAATGAGTTCTGAGCACTACATCTTGATGCAGAGTTGACTTTTTTGACACCTACTAGCTTCCCCACCATTGAGGACTCCTTGATGAAGTTCAAATCTTTGCGTACAATTTTGCAGGGATGTAGAAAAAATAAAATAGATGATGAGTATATTTTTTTGATACTCTCAATGTTGCGAGGATAGTATGAGATCTTTTCTTCCACTTTCTACTCAACTATGGATGCCTTCTTTTGAGACATTTTGTGATTGGTTGACATAGGAACAGGTAGAGATCTAATAGGTGGATGCCTTTGGCTCTTCTAGCCAAGCATTGTTTTCTCAAATTTCTTAGGGGAAACTAAAACAGAAAGCCAAACTGAAAAAAGATATACTAAAAATTGATTCCAAACCTCTAGCTAACCCTTCCAAGGTAAATCTGCTTCAAAGTCTACTAAGTCTACCTCCAAGACTAAGAACCATTCAACTGAGACCTGCAATTTTTGTGGAAAGGATGGACATTCCATTTCTAGGTGTCAGAAACATTTTGAGGCTTTAGAGGAAGCCATGCAGGAGCATCATATTTCAGCTCCTAAGTCTTCATCCCCCACTATAGGGAAAAGTCGCATTTTTACTGCATGAGCTATGACTTCTATGCCTAATTGGATTCTTGATTTTGGTGCCTCTCACCATATGAAAAACACTCAGTAGTTGGTCACCTCACTTGCCCCTTGTGTTACTTCACAGATTGCTTTTGGGAACTCATCACATCTTTCAATCATGGGTTCTGGTTATGTTGCATTAGATGGGGCTTCTCTTCAAGATGTTCTTTTTGTCCCTGACATCTTGATGAACCTATTTTCTATTTATTAAATTTTTCACTCTAGCTCTAGTAAGATAGTTGAGTTCTCATGACATGATGTGGTTATTTAGGACTTACTTGATTTTGAGTTGATCTTGGCTACTAAGAGTGTTGACTTTGCATCTCATCTTTACAGATTTGATGGATTTGAGTCCTTTGATGACATAGGTTCCTATCTTGTAGCATTTGCAGATTCAATAAGTACACTTTGGCATGAGAATTTAGGCCATGTCAATTATAGATATCTTTAGTAGATGAGCACATAGTCACTTGTTCTTAGGCTTCCCCAAATTTCCTGCATAGATGGTGTTTGTCAAAGTTGCGCTCTTGGAAAACAACATAGGGATCCTTCTCCACATGGACAAGCCACTCATGCTTTGGCACCATTGGAGTTGATTCATAGTGACCTCATGTCATTTCCCACTCTTTCTTTTTTTAGTGCCAGATATGTTCTTACTTTCATTGATTACTTCTCCAGACATACATGGGTGTACTTTTTGAAGTACAAGTTTGATGTCTTTGATTCATTTTGAGTCTTTAAGACATTTGTAGAGAAGTAATCTGGTCATTTTATTTGGCAGATATACACAGATAATGGGGGAAAGTATATGAACCAAGATTTCAGGGATTTTTTCTTTGAACATGGTCTTCAGCATCAGTTTCTAGCCCTACACCCCTCAACAAAATGGTGTGGCAAAGAGATAGAACATAACACTTTAGGAGATGGCTAATTGTATCATTCAATCTAGGTCCATGGATTCATCTTTTTGGGTAGAGGTAGTCAATTATGCCAACTATATTTTGAATTAGATATCTCATAAGGTTGTTCGACATATGACTCCTAAGGAGGCTTCATCTCATGTCAATCTTGATGTATCATCATTTTGAGTTTTTGGTAGTGAAGCATGGGCATTTGTACCTGATGCTTAGAGGAGAGAAATAAAGTGAAAGATATGACACCTCATTTTAGTTGGCTACTATAAGGATATTAAGGTCTATAGGTTGTCTGATCCTAATTCTAAAGAGGTCCTATTTCTACAGGATGTCCAATTTGATGAGCGCCTTCCTACAGTAGATACCCTATCTCTAGAGTCTACTTCACTTACCACTACTCCCGCATCCTTTCTAGTCTCTTTTTTGGATGATGAGAATAATGATCTTGGTGATCCCTATTTACCTCCACCATAGGATCCTCCCCAAATGCCTAAATGGGCTTGAGCTATAGTTGAGGCTACATGATCTCTAGTTGGTGACCCTTCCAGTTCTCGTCGCACCCAATCTCATACTACGGGTTCTAGTCTTCTCAGTCATGCTATTTGTGATGATCCTCAAACACTTACAATAGTGAAAAGATATTTTGAGTAGGATAGCGAAATGGAGGAGGATTATTTTTCTTTGATGAAGAATCATACTTGGGATATTTGTTCTCTTCCTAAGGAAAGAAAGTTAGTGCGATGCAAATAATTGTATCATACTAAGTTTATTGTTGATGGTTCAATTGATAAGTACAAGGCTTGTCTGATTGTGAAGGGTTTTTCATAGGTTGAGGGTATTGATTACACTGAGACATTTGCCCCTATCACCAAGATGAACTTTATTCACCTTGTCTTATCCCTCACAACTTCACAGGGATGGCCCATTTTTCAAATGGATGTGAAGAGTGTATTCTTGCATGGTGATCTCATTGAGGAGATTTTCATGGAACAACCTTAGGATTTTGTGTATGATTCCTCCTTGGTTTGTAGACTTTGATTCTTATTGTATGGTCTCAAAGAGGCCCCTCAGGCTTGGTATGAGAAGATGGAATCCTTTCTGCTTTCTATAGGCTTCAGCCATTGCCATTATGATCCTACAATCTACATTCAACATTTTGAGGTTGAGGTTTTGATACTTGTGCTCTATGTTGATGACCTTCTTCTCACAAATAGCTTGTCCTCTATATTCAAGATTTTTAGCAAGCATTGATGGAACAATTTGAGATGATTGATCTTGGTCTTTTACACTATTTTCTTGGTCTATAGATTGTTTATTCCTCTTCTGGAATCTTTGTTTACCAACAAAAGTATGCTTTTGACATGTTTTAATGATTTGGCATGCTTGATTGCAAGCTTGCTCCGACACCTTTTCATTTAGGTGTTATTTTGTCTACCTCTTGCACTTCACTTTCAGTGGATCCCACATTGTATTGACAATTGGTTGGCAGCTTGTTGTACTTGACCCACACTCGTCTTGATCTCTCCTTTGTAGTTGGTCTTGTCTCTTAGTTTTCACATGAGCATCATGAGAGTCATTTGCAAGTTTCCAAGCATATTTTGACATACATTCAAGGCACCCTTATGTATGGCATTCATTACACATCAAGGACTCCTCACATTGTTGACTAAACTAACTCAAATTGGGTTGGTAATGTTGATGATTGGAAGTCTATTTCTAGCTTCTTTTTTTCTGTCTTGGCTCTAGTCCTATCACATGGTCATGTAAGAAGTAGCATGGTCACACACTTTCATCTACAAAGGCTGAGTATAGAGCAGCAATGCTTGCTTGTTAGGAGATTTTATGGCTTCGATAGTTGATGACTGAGTTTGGTTTTCCTCCTGATCGTCCCACTATTTTGTGGTGTGATAATCAGAGTGCTATTCACATTTCTCGCAATCTGGTGGATCATTAGTGCACTAAACACATTGAGCTTCATATGCATTTCATTTGTTAGTTAATCTAGCATGGTTTTATCTCTTTGGAGTATATTTCCATTGATGCCTAGATTTCCGACATCTTCACCAAGTCGTTTGCATCACCTTGCTATCTTTAGTTTTGGTCTATGCTTGGGGTTATAGAAGTTGTCCTTGGCAAGTCTTTTTGAGGCCTTCTTTCCTTCATTTTTTTTCAGCATGTTTTTTTTATCTCTTTTTGGACAGGGGTTTTTCCCAGTAGGTTTTCTCCTTTGTCTGTAGTTTACAAAGATTTCCTTGTTTTGGGTACTTGATTAGGCCTTGTTGTTGGAACCCATTTTCCTACTTTCATAGCTTTGCTAGGTTAGCTTACCTTCTGAGCTTCACTTAAGGGGGGTGTTAGAGTAATTATTTATTTACACTTATTAATTAAATCATGTTGATTTAATTAATTAAGTCATCCATTACTCTAGTCTACTTAAGCTTTCTCTTAGGTGTATATAATTAATATTTTATATTAATTATAATGTGCAAACCTATTTTTCTTTTCCTTTAGGGTTTTTTACACCTTTAAGGTTGAAATTTTGTACTTTTTGTTTTCATAACTTGGAATACAATTTTTCTCTCACACTGTTGAGATTTTCCAAGCTCTACTTTTTTCTTTTCTAGTTTCTCTTTAGTATAGGTTATTTGCATGTAGGTGTTCTTGGCAATCTATGAAGTTAGTTTTCACAACTTCTATAGGTATGACTAGATAAAAAAACAACTTCAAGATCTACAATCCAACTTCAAATTTGTAATTCCAAAAACATCCTCTCTAACTTTCTCGATCTACCTCTAAACTAAACCAAATGTACCTCTACTTATACTTGCCAAAAATAACTTACAGAAGATTCTAGAACATTACATAGTAGAAAGGCCAACCCCAAAATGGTTTGTACTAATCCTAAGACAAGATCATATCATTAATTTCATGATCCAAATTAAATACATGAGTGAGCTCAAAATAAGAATCAACACAAATAAACTCAGTCAAAGAAGGACCCGAGCATCAACAAATAATAGATTCACTCGACACATGAAGGAACACTTAGTCAATACTGGACAACTTAGTTAACACTGGAACTTAGTTAACACTATTGGTTATTACTAACACAAGTTGAACTTGGTTAATACTGGTAGGTTTCCACAATAGGCCAAGATAATAACACCACTATTCTTCTCACAAGGATACTATATCCATTTTAAGGACTATCTATTCCATTATGAAAATACATTTGAATTGTCAAACCAAGGACACAAGACTTGAAATGGGTCAGCACAGTATGTGCATTAAGTTCATTTAAGAATCTTAACACCTATGCTATAGGAAAGTAAAATGCATGAAAGGAATCTATACTACTAACAAAAAATAGTAAACACACTTAGGCTATCTACAAAGAACTATGAAAACTACAAAAAAGAGAATTCTAAACTAATTAACAATTCAAACATGCACTATGATCATTTTCCAAAAGTGTTGTAGGAACTTTCATAGTAGTTATTTTGTAGGACTAATACAATAAATCTATCTTAAATAGGAAATTGCAATAAATGAATCTACTCTACCTAAATCTATTCCACCTCCCAAGTGGCCCTCCTTGGTTGGCTTTAGCTACCTAAGAACACAATAGGTAGTCCAAAATCACTCTTTCATTAAAATTCTTCTTTTGCTACATGACTAAATAATTTGTAGAGAATAGAAAAAGAAAAAAAAAACTTCAAAATCCTTTTCTTCAACTAACTCTCAACTTTTTCCTTTTTCTCTCATATATATAGAGGATTGGAACTTATTACAAACATAACATAAAAGAAATTGGGAGCAAACTTTGTCAGAAGAAAAAGGCAGAATGTCAACCATGACTTTAGAACATTGATTATTAAGCCATAGAATAATGGTCTGGAAATAATGTAACAAGTTGGGTCTCCTGGAATAACTCCCCTTGTAGACATGGCTTATCACCTGGAACTAACCTATACTTCTCATGCTATGACCAGTCTTCATTACTCCTTTTTAATACGGTGCTCTCCACTCTTTGTGCCACTTCTCCGTTTCCTGAAGATTAGAAACATTTGAACTATATGCACAAAAAAATGTCTACTCTCATTCAAATATTAAAACATAGCTTAAAACATATGAAATACTGCACTTTATATATAATATTAAGCAAGATATTTTATATCCACTATCTATATGTTTAATAGGTTCTAGCTACATTCAGCATAAGTTCATAAGACATTTAAAACAAATAAATTGGAAATGTTTTTTCCACATGGCTCAAAGAGTAAGTCCAAACTATGTAAAAACTACATCAAATTTGAGACATTAATATGCCTCATCATCTGGCCCCCACTATGCAAATGCTTGTCCTCAAGCATTGTATTTCTTTTTTATTGCTCTGTAATCTCTTACGATTATCTTCCATTTCCCACTTCTAAAGGTGTGGAAATATCCTCTAGATCATCTCCAATGCTCACCCAAGTGTTCTTCAACTAATGGATCTAACCTGGTAGCATTACTTTCATATAGGGGCTAGAGAAGGGTAGGAGGTTGGAAGGTTAGTGGCATCCATAACTCTTTCTTGACTTTCCTTCATAATTTCATATATTTAGCCACTCTATTTATTGCTACCTCAAAATTAATAGGGTTGTGTGGTTTAGCCTTCTTGAAAGATTATGGAAATTAACTCCATCTATTTCTAAGCCCTACAATTTCTCACTGATGTGTGAAATTAGGAATTTTCTAATACTCTCTATAAACTTTTTCCCTTTCTTTGAACACTTTCTCTCTGATTTCTAGTTTTGGCCTTCCACAAATTAATTTGAACCAATCTCTCAAGAGATCATAAGGCTTATGGGATTCAACCCATAGTGGTAGTGATTTAGACTTTTCAAGGTCTCTATAGGTATTCAGTTGTCTATCATAATTTGTTTCATTATGCATCCATGACATTAGGGCTCTCAAGTGAGCATCCCCTATGTAAAGCAGGGGATTCCACTCTATTTCTTGTGGAATTATGAAATTGTGCATGTAGACACCTAAAAACCTTTAGAAAATAAAGTATTTTTATTTTCTGAAAAAGTCCTGATGACATCATCATTTATTAATTAATTAATTAATTAATTAATTAATTAATTTTATGCCATTAAATCCCTTTATCTTAATTAAAAATATTTAATTAAGGAATCCCTCCCAAAAATGTTTAAATCTTATTTAAACATTATTTCCTTATTTATTAATTATTTAATTAATAAATTGACCAAAAATCCTAAAATAAATAAAAAATTTATTTTTTGCCCAAAACTTGGCCAATTTCCTTAAGACCACTAACCTCTTCCAAAATCTTCTAATCCTTCTTTAATTTTAATTAAAGGCTAATCCCATCATTTCCTACCCCTAATCCCAACTCAAAATATTTAATTAAGATTAAATATTAATCCTCATGTTTATTAAAAAAGTTTTAATAAATATCTCTTCAACCCAAACCCTTGAAATAAATAAAACTTTATTTATTTCCTAAAATCTAATTTATCCTCACCCTAAGAAGTTCTAGACTCTTCTAGAAAGTCTTCATCCTCATCCTAGGAAATTCTAGACTATTCTAGAAAGTTTTTATCCTCATCCAAAGTCTAGACTCTTCTAGAAGATGTCTTTAAAACTAATCCTAATCCCGTCCTAACCTTGTCACATTCCCTAAACATGGGTTAAAACTTACTAACGCAAGCCAAAGTTAACAAAATATCTCCTCCTTCACCCACCCTCATTAAATGCCATCCACTTGCCTATCCCTAAGCTAATCCTAAATCATCCTAATCCATCCTCTAATCATTTCCACAAGCCTAAACAAGCTTAAAACCTTCCTAATCAAGTCCAAGTCAAAATTGCTCTCATCACCCTCAAAATATCTCAACCATAAAACTTTATGAAGTCCACTAGGTCATAAATGACTCTTACAAGCCCTTTTATGGTTCTTACAAGTCATTATGAGGGTCTTTATGAAGATTTTATCCCTTGAGCCTCCTTTGTTGACTCATTCTTCCCCTTTCCTCCATCCTCTCACCATGTGACATGTGTCACTCCTTGATTGGCTATAAGGAAGCACAATCCATGTGCTCTCTTCTCATGCAATCTGAGCCCTCCATGAGCTTTTTCCCATCCTTGCATCTTAGCCCTCAATCCCTCAAGCCTCTTGCCTATAAATTGAATCCTCTCCCAAGTCATTATAACAGAATCCATGAAGTAAAGTCATAATGCCATTTTGAGAAGCCATTTTACATCAAAACCATACACTCACACCCAAATTCCAACTCCATTTGAAGCCCTTTTTGAAGCATAAGCTTGAGCATACATCCTATCTATTTAGACAAAGCTACTCGACAAGAGAGCTTCTCATTGAGAGAGCCCATTAATGGCTCATATTCTCAATTGAGAGCTCATCTTAGTCTATCTTGAAGTTTATGAATTTTGTTTAGTTTGTAGAAGCTTTATTTAAATTTGGTTTCTATTAGCATACTAACATTTCTCATATACAGTGCAAATAGATTTCACGCAACAAGTTTTTTTTCCATGGAGGCAAATTTTGATACACATTATAAAAATCTTGAGCATTCTTTAATTCACAATCAATATTTCTCATTGTCATCATCAACTGGAATAACATAAACTGTTCTTTTAAACACATAGCATACACCCTTGGGGGTGGTCTACAGGCCATAGCCTAATCAGCTAGCTTTAAATCTTTATTCATTTATTTCTTCTACTTTTCTAGTTACTCTTTTAATGATTCAATTTCCTCATCTCTATCAAATATTTCCTTTTGCATCTAGTCTCTTTCTTGCTTCCACAAGGCTTTTTGAAAAATAAAATGATTGTATAGAACTAACAATATTGACTAAATTGTTGATGATGAAAATTCTCAAGTTTTGGATTTCATCTTTTGCTCTCTAGCAACTTGTTGGAAATGTTGGGTGTACCAAGAAGATTTATAAGGTATAAGAGGGATATTGGAATATTCAGGGACTGGTGACATGGTAGGTTGATCATTGCTATGGGCTTTTTCTTGGAATAGTAGTAGGATTCAATTTGC
Source organism: Cupressus sempervirens (assembly GCA_028749045.1). Classification (NCBI taxonomy): domain Eukaryota; kingdom Viridiplantae; phylum Streptophyta; class Pinopsida; order Cupressales; family Cupressaceae; genus Cupressus; species Cupressus sempervirens. Next base: position 380,258,193 of record CM053789.1, read on the forward strand.
ATATTTCCTAATTCTCTTGCGGTGTCTCCTTAATACGCTCAGCTTCAAGTATTTCTACATTTTAGGGCTCTAATTGCATAGGAGAATCATCTAGGACATTTTTAACTACTGACTTTGTATGAGAATTCGGAATTGGGGCATTTGGTTTTTCAATAAAATTTGGAGATACACGACCTCACGTATGAAGGCTTCTATGTACAAAAACTCCTTTAGCTTCAACCACCTTGTGGGTCCATTTTGATTTAGGCATGATTGGAGTAGATGTTGTAGGATTAGTTTTTATAGGAATAGACTTCTTTCTTTTTGTTACCTTAACATAGAGATTTTGTACTTCCTTTTCATGGTTAGCGCTAACCTTATACTTTCCTTTACCCCTAGAAGAGCTCAGCATATCATTCTCTAAATTGAGCTTAGTATACTAATCAGGAGAGGGTTATTTTTCCATCTCAGCTAGATTTTTAATTGGCTCTATGGTTTCTTCCTCATTTTCTAGGTTTTGGGGAACAAGGTTTGCTTGTGGCTGGAAGGTCTTGGCTTCAACAAATTATGCCCATGAAATAGGGGAGGAATCTCTATGAGATCTTTCAACTAGATGCTTAATGAGGGCATGATGGGAAACATAATTTTCCTTTCCTATTTGATTTTCCTCAGAACTTATACACAACATATTGTAAAGAAAGATGGAAACACTAACTTGCATGTTATGCCATATGCAACTAAGCAATTTAAAATGATGAGCATGCAAGTTCAAAAATCTACCTTCACAAGTTAAATATCTAATAATGTGGGTTGCTAACTCTAGATATGGAGGTGGAAGAGAAAGTCTCTTACATCCTTGTTTTGTAATATCTAGTTGAGGGTCACCTTGCTGAGTGAATTGTGCCCTTGAAGACTTGGCATCATGTTCATTTGGATAATGTTCCCTAATTGCCAATAATCCTACGACTTCTACTATCCTTTCCTTAGTAGAAACCAATCTTAATCCCCAAACCAAGGCTTCCCCTTCATCAAATGTCATCATGAACTCCATTTCCACTTATTCATTGAATTTTCTTAGTTGTAAGAAGTAACCAAGCCATCGACAAGCATGAAATCGCCAAACTGCTTCAATGTCCACAAGTAAAACACTCATACCTCTTTAGCTATCCTCCCATCTTCAAAATGTCTGGCTTCCACTCTTGCTACTATGATAAAAAAAATTCCCCTCTTACCTCTTCAAATTCCCTATTTCTATGAACTTCAAAACTAATCTTTATTAAAAATGACAAAAAATGTCGTATGCCATTACCATTTCTTGTAATCAAGACCCCTTTGTTTCCAACATGTAGAATAATGATACATTAATTATAAAGGACATTGAGACTGACTAAAGGTATTCCCATAATAACTCTAGTCTTTTCAATCATGCCAAGTATAGGAGATCTTTTCCCAAAAATCACAATAAAAGGTATGGTGGATACAGAAGGATTTTTAAAATTAATGAAATGAAAACTATCAAACTACCGCCAAATTACATCCTTTAATGTAGACATGACTAGGATAATGTGGAGATGAAATTTGGAAATTACTACACTTTCTTGGCCCCCCACTAAAATTTGACAAGTGTCCTCACTTTAAAAATTTTGGCATGGGAAGGAGAAACTAAATTAAGTCTTATATGATGTTAATGTAGTATTAGATATAAATATCGAAACCTATATTCTAAAAATGAATAAAGAGAAAAAGAAATTGTTATACCTAAAAATTTGAGAGTGTACATATGCATGCAAGTTGATGAGGTGGTGAAGTCTAATGACCGTAGAAAATCCTAACAGTTTCATTTATTAAAAGTAGGAAAAATAGTGTGTTAGTGACATGTAGTGTGGGTGGATGGTAGATAGAGAAATGAGATGGATTGATATGAAGAAAGAGAAGAGTGGATGGAAGAATGGGGCCTCATATTTCAATGAGTTTTTATTATGAAGATTCCTAAAATTTTGATCATTACATGGTTGCTGAAAGAAGACTTTCATCTTTTGTTGCAGGAACTGTGTTCAGAAGAGCTGGTGCACCAGTTGGTTGGAATTGCTATAGGAACTATGCTTTAGTCTATGGCTTATGATAGAGACATAGGCTATGGCCATTTACAAGTAACTTAAACTAAATAGGATCAATGGTTGTCAGTTGTACTACACCATTGTCAAATAGATACTAAATTTCATAAGGCCCTAACCATCAAGTGTAAAATTTCCCTGGATTCTCTTTGAAGTGACAATCATAGAGGATGGCCTAATTTCCTACTTGGAATTTTTTATTCTTGATATGTACATCATGCCACTACTTTCACTGCCACTTAATATTTTCTATTCTTTCTAAAGTTCTCCTTCATATTTCATCTAGCAAATTCAAGTGGAGGAGTCTCTCTTGTTGTATTGCAGGAAGATTGATGTTCAACTCTAAAGTAGTGTGCAATGTCTTGTATTCAAATTCAATGGGCAACATTGTTGCTTTACCATATATAAGCTGAAATGGAGTGAATCTAGTTGTTGTCTTTCGTGTGGTTTGATATGCCCAAACAGCTTTAGTTAATTTTCTTGTCTAATCCTTCTTATGTATGTGTAATGTTTTAGTCCAAATGGCTTCTATTTCTCTATTGGTAACCTCTTCTTGTCCATTTTCTTGAGGGTGATAAGGACTAGATTTATGGTGCCTTATGTTGTATTCCTTCATAACCTCAGTGATCAATTTTGCTGTAAACTAAGCTCCTTGATTTGTGATAAGTTCTCTGGGCACCCCATAATGGGTGAATATTTCTTCATATAGGAAATTAGCTACTTTCTCATCTCTGGCATTTTTCATTTCTTTAACTTCTACCCATTTAGTTACATAATCTGTACATACTAAGATGTAGGATTTTCTAATTGATGGTGAATCAATTGGACCTATGAAGTCCATGACCCACTTATCAAAAGGTGTGACTAAAATATGTGGAGTGAGTGGCATCTCATTAGTTTTCATTAGATAGCCCATCCTCTGGCATTTGTCACAATTAGTTGTATATGTCACTGCATCCTTATGTAATGTTGGCCAATAATATCTCATTGTAAGTATTTGCAGTGCTATTATTTTCCCTACAAAATGGCCTCCACATGGTTCATCATGACAAGCATGTAGTATATCATATATCTCATCTTCCTTGACACATCTCCTCATGACTTGATCTGGTCCTACATTGAAGAGATTGTTATCTATCCAGGAATATTGAAAACTCTTCTCTGGTAGCTTTTTCTTTTTTTTATGAGAGAAGTGTGTGGGCATTTTGTTTGTAGCAAGATAATTTGCAATGTTTGCATACCATGGTGTATGAGATGCTATAAGGAACAAATGCTCATCTGGAAAGGTGTCTTCAATTAGAGTTGGATCTTCACCAGCAATGGTTAATCTAGACAAATAATCTACAACTATGTTAGATTTACCTAGCTTATCAATAATAGTAATATCAAATTCTTGTAACAACGAGAGCCATCTTGCCAATCTATCAATGATAGTTGGTTTGTTCATTAAATACCTTATAGTTTACTAATCATTATGAACAAAAATAGGATATCTAGTCACATAATGTCTAAATTTGTTCAATGCATAGACTACAACTAAAAGTTCTTTTTTCATTACTATGTAATTCAGCTCAGGTCCATGCATGCTTTTACTAATATAGTAGATAGCATTCTCAAGATTAGTAGGCTTTTGTCCTAATACGGCTCCTATGGCATAGTTTGATGCATCAGTATGAATATGAAATGCAATTGACCAATATGGTCCCTAAAAAATTGGTGTTGTGGTGAGGATTTTTTTAAGCTACAGGAAGGCTTCATTACATTCAGGTGTCCAAATAAATTCAACTTCCTTATTCAACAATGTGTATAAAGGACTAGCTATTTTGATGAAGTCTTTTATGAAATGCCTATAATATCTAGCATGACCTAAAAAAGATCTTACATCTTTTAGTTATTTACGTATGGGCAATGTTAGAATTACCTCTATCTTAGCTGGATCCACTTGTATTCTTGCAGTTGATATGAAATGACCAAGTACCACTCCTTTCATGAGCATGAAACATTTTTCACTATTAAGTGCTAGATTATGTTCTCTACATCTGATGAGAACCTTGTCAAGATTCATTATGTCTTCTTTAAAGGTGACTCCAAGTGTTGTGAAATCATCCATATATATTTCCATATAATCATGTGATATATCAGCAAAGATGTTGATTACAACTCATTGGAATGTTGCAAGGGTATTACATAGGCCAAATAGAAAAACAAAATATGTAAAAGTACCCCATGGGCATGTAAATGTGGTTTTGTCTTGATCTTCGAGAGAAATACTTGTTTGATTATAACCACTATACCCATCTAGAAAAGATAAATACTTCTTTCTAGCTAGAGTGTCCAGAACTTGATCAATGAATGGTAAAGGAAAGTGATTCCTTTTAGTTGCCTTATTCAATTCTTTGTAATCTACAAAAATCTACCATTTCCCTCCCTTTTAGGTACTATGACCAGGGGTGACACCCATCTACTATCAGATATAGGATAAATAAAACTAGCATCAAGCAATTTTTGCAATTTAGTTTTAGCTATTTCTCTAAGGGTTGGATTAATCCTTCTCTTGGGTTGATATAGTGATAGACACCCTTCATTGATGTATATTCTATGAGTACATAGTGTAGGACTTTACGCTTTCATATCCCCATAATCCCATGCAAAATAATTTTCATGTTTTTGAAGTAGTTTTGTTAATTGTTTCATCTGTGTGGAAGATAATTTGGGATTAATGTGGAGATTATGACCTTTTGACAGGTCAACAGTAGTTGTAGACTCAATTATAGTAGCTTCAGAGATTTGGACTTGTATCTAATTCACATGGTTAGAGTTGATGAATAATGTTTGGCTCCTTGAGCAGAATACAATTCTCGTTACATTCCTCATATGTGGTTAATTCTAATATAGAACTATCAAATACATCTTTTTCTACCACACAAGTGTTAGTAAGAATACTCGGAATTACCAAATCCTCTTCTTGTAGCTTTAGAAAAGATTGTCTATGTAACAACATAAGCTATGCTATAGAGTTTAACTCTTCTTCTCCATCCCCTAAATTTGGACAAATAGATGTGCTTAAACCTAGTTGTAGTTGTGCTGGAGGATATAAATCAAATTTCTTTGTTGCTTGACCATTAGATATGATCATATTCCCTAACCTACAACTTGTATTTGCATCAGTTGTAGCTAACCATGGTCATCCTAGAATGACAAGGTAACCAGATAAATTAACTTTGGGAGAGAGAATCATGAAATCTACAAGGTACTCTAGAGAGTCTAGGGTTACAACTATGTCTTCTATCATTCCACTAGGAGTGATAGTAGAACTATTTGCAAGTTGCAGAATTGTTGGAGTAGCCCTCAATCCCTCTATTTTCAACTTCTTCATAGTATCCTTAGTCATGATATTTATAGAAGCACCAAGATCAATTAAAGCATTTTTAACAGACTAACCATTTATAATCACATTCACAACTGGACTTCCTAGATCAGAGTATTTAGGAATGATTAGTTTTCCTAACATAATGTCAGACAATTGTCCTACAACATGGACTGTAGTTGGGTCCTTTTTCTTCCTCTTGGGCTTTTTCAGGCAGGCTTCTCTGATGGCATAGATAGGATCATCTTTAATAGCTTGGAATAGGGGTATTTGGACATGCATGTTCTTTAACTGATCAATAATATCAAAAGGTTTTTCCTCTATTTGTGTAGGTTTCTTTGTATGAGCTTCTCTGGAAAAGGAGGGTCAACTACTAGTTGGGCTTGAGTTGAGCTAGTGACATTAGTTGGGTCAACCTCTTTAGAAACTACTAGTTCTGATTCTATAGGAGTATATAGTATTTTAGTTATAAGAGGTGGTTTAGGTGTTGGTAGGGTTATATCGAACCTCAAATGTATACTTACAACATTCAAAGTGTAAGCAAGATATTGTTGAGCATTAGTAAAGTACATGGGTTGTTGTGACTGCTAGTTATTTGGATTTGGCTAAGGTTGTATAGGTAATTGGGTCTACTTTTGAGGTCCAGGACTTGTAAGTGGTGGCATTAGTGCAAGTTATTGGACTGGAGGTGGTAATTGTGGTAATTTTGGATTACTAGTATTTTGGTTAGGCCACTGTTGAGGTCCTCTCCATTGATTTGTAGATTTCCAATTCCCTTGGGGTGGTTGGCATTGGTTCTACTAATTTTTCCATTGATTATTTTGTTGGTTTGGCTAGGAAGGTTGGAAATTCTGAGGCCATTGAGGCTATTGTGGATTATTTTGCCAAGCATTATTCCAATTAGGTTGACTATATTGTGGAGGGCCTTGGGTATTACAATTTTTCCATTGATTACCATATAGATTTAAATTTTACAAAGGGTCCTGAGGCATGCCTTGAAATTGGGCCCATGGCTGGCATTGAGCAACAAAGAATACTTGCTCATCATCTCCATCTATCTTGATGTACTTAATTGGAAGATGTTGGTTTTCCCTGCTAGCAACCAATGTGTATTGGCAATCTTTCTTCTACTTCTGACAATGTGGGTAGTACTTAGCTAATTGTAACTCATCTGCTACATGTTTCTTCTTTGTAGTCATTGTGTTGAGAAGTGTAGCAACATCATTTAAATGTCCTACTTGAAATCTGAGAGTAGATTAGATGTCTCGAGCTTTGAAATACCTTGACTGATTCCTTTAGTAATCATAGTTTGGTGTCCTTTTCCTTTCTTCATTGTTGATCTTGAGTAATTAAGACAAATTTTCTTGAGGTCATTCCAAGAAGATTGATATACATGTCCTCTAGCCATCAAGTCTAATACTTCTAGACAACTATCATTCATGCCTCTCAAAAAGTCTAGCTTTTGTGAATCCTTGGACAACACATGTTGAGGGTTCTTTTGTAGTGTATACAAGAAATGTGAAACATAGTCTTCCAATGTTTCTTCTTCCTTTTGTGATATTCTAAAGATATCATCTTCTCTTGAATCAGTTGCTTTGCAATACTCTTTATATTTTTCCAAAAATAGAGTTTGTATTTCATCCCAAGTACCTACTACATTGGCTACTAAACCCATGAACCATTTTAAAGCTGACTCTTTCAATGTTGCTAGAAATAATTTGACCTTATGGGCATCAGTGTTGTAGTCAAAGCTATGACAAAGTATGTCAAAATCAAACAAGAAGGTATCAAGATCTTCAATTGCAAGGCCATAAAACTTTGGAAAGCATTTGGAGGTATATTTTTAAGATTAGCATTGGTTACAAGACTTGTGAGAGGAAATGGAAAAGTAGGTTGTGCTACTGGAGGTATTTAATTATGAGGTTGCAATTGAAAAGGAACATTGGGCACTGGATTGTCAACAACTGGTGGATTTGGAGCAGTACTAAGAAAACTAGCCAAAATTTTAGCAAATGGTTGACGACCACTTGTATCCAAAGGTTCTTCTCTTGAGGACGATTCTATAGGAAAAATAGGGCTTGCATCTGAAAAAGGTAACTCAACGTCTTCTTCAATTTCTTCATTTAGATTAATTGGTTTTCATGAAATAAATCTCCCATATTCATCATGTTATTTTCCTCTTCGACAAATGCAATTGAATTGGTGACTTGTGAATTAAGCACTCAATCTTGTGGTTTCTAATAGACACACTAATCTAAAAATAGAGGACTCATGAAGGTTCCTAGTTTGACACTATCCCCAGCAACAATGCCAAAAATGGTAAGTTTCCACAATAGGTCAAGATAATCACACCACTATTCCTTTCACAAGGATACTATATCCAATTTAAGGACTATCTATTCCTTTATGAAAATACATTTGAATTTTCAACCAAGGGACATAAGACTTGAAATGGGTCAGAAAAGTATGTGCACTAAGTTCCTTTAAGAGTCTTAACACCTATGCTACAAGAAAGTAAAATGCATGAAAGGTATCTATAGTACTAACATAGAGTAGTAAACACACTTAGGCTATTAATAGAGAGTTGTGGAAACTATAGAAAAGAGAATTCTAAACTAATTAACAATTCAAGCATCCACTATGATTGTTTTCCACAAGTGATGCAGGAACTTTAACAATGATTATGTTGTAGGACTAATACAGTAAATCTGTCTTAAACAAGAAATTACAATAAATAAATCTACTCTACCTAAATCTATTCCACCTCCCAAGTGGACCCCCTTGGTTGGCTTAAACTAACTAAGAACATAATAGGTAGTCCAAAAACACTCTTTCATTAAAATTCTTCTTTTGCTACATGACTGAATAATTCATAGAGAATAGAAAAAACAACTTCAGAATCCTTTTTTTTCAACTAACTCTCAACTTTTTCCTTTTTCTCTCATATATATAGAGGATTGGAACTTATTAAAAATATAACATAAAATAAATCAGGGGAAAAATTTGTTCAAAGAAAAAGGCAGAATGTCAACCATGACTTTAGAACATTGATTAAGCAACAAAATAATGGCCCATAGATAATGTAACAAGTTAGGTCTCCTACAATAACTCCTTTTTAATATGGTGCTCTCCACTCTTTGCACCACTTCTCCATTTCCTAAAGATTAGAAAAATTCAAACCATATGTGCAACAACATTTCTAGTCTCATTCAAATATTAAAACATAGCTTAAAACATTTATATGAAATACTGCACTTTATATATAATATTAAGCAAGGTATGTTATATCCACTATCCAGAGGTTTAATAGGTTCTACCTACATTCAGGATAAGTTCACAAGACATTTAAAAGAGATATATTGGAAAAAATTTCTTCACATGGCTCAAAGAGTAAGTTCAAACTACATAATAACTATATAAAATTTGAGACATTAATATGCCTCATCAAACACTATGTGTACTCAGTTAACATTGTGTATACTCGGTTAACACTATGGGTACTTGGCTAACATTGCAAACTTGGCAAAAACTGCCAAAATGAACAATAGAGAAGGATTACAAGGCAAACTGGGAAACTCCTACATTAGGCAACTAGGTTTGAAAGAAATGTTTCTCATGAATCATGTAATTGTCACAACTTGAGCTAAATCCAACTCAGATTGATAAATCCATGTAGCATCTTCAATTGGTCTATTCTTCCACTTCACCAAATACTCATAGTAATCTATTCCTCTTGTTCTTTTTCCAATTCTCTAATCCAATACTTATTCAACCTCTTCAATCTTCTTCTTAGGATAATCATCTGATACAAAAATGTCATTATCTTATTTATGATAGTTATACAAATCAGCAACATTGAATATTGGAAATATATACCATGTCATTAGGCAACTCAACTTCACTTCCTCATGCAAAGTCTTCATAAAACCAACAAATTCTTCCCCTTAAATATTTCTCTTTTCTTCACCAACAACATCCTTCAAATAGGATATTCATCTAGGCTGCATTCCAATAACATGTATTGGAGAATCTCTCTCCACCTTATTCATATTTTTGCAAGGAATGATTTGCATAGTAGAAAGGAAGGAATATGTCATTTTTTAATGAATTTGAAAGGGTCAAATCCTTCTCCATGTTGTTGTATTTTTCATTCTTAAAGTTGGATGCTTCATTTTTGTCTTTATATAATGCATTGTAGGGGTGGGATTATCATCTTATGTACATTGTGGTGAAGAGTAAAGGATTTAGGAACATGATCATATGTGATTGCATTATAAAAATTGAGATTTTACATTTAGCTATAGTGGAAAAATGAGAGATTTTTGCATCATAGTTTGAGCATAAAAATAATTCATTTCAAAGATAGCCATGTACTTTCATACTTGGAAAATGTATATGTAATGTTGCATTTTTATTTTTGGAATCAAGGACCAAATTTGAGAAACTGCACTTCATTGATTTTGTAAATAAATTTCACTATGCATTAGTTAAATGAGAAATATTATTTAAGTTCCATGATAGATAGGAAGAGGACTCAATTAGTTTCGTTCAAATTTTTCACTACAATACTTGGGTTAAGCATGTTGTATGGAAAGGATTTAAAATAGTTTCATTAACTCATCTATCTACATTGAAATATCAAAGGAAATATATCTTGACAAGTTATTTCACTTCCAAAGAGCTCAATAAACATAGTTGTAATAATAGAAAATAATTGGAAACTCCCATATGAAAATAGGCTTGTACATACATTTCAGTCTCTGGAATTTGTATGGGAGGTGGGAAATTACCCCACTCCCAAATAAAATCTAATAAAATACTCTAGAAGAATATTCCTTAAAATCTTTTAGCATATCCATAAATTTAGTATGGGCATAGGGTGTAATAAGTAAAACACTACCATCTTGAAAAATGGAGAAAATGTCACCAACAACTCATGGCCAAACTTGTGCTAGAAAGTCATTTAGCAAAAAAAATGGTGGAATAAAATAAATTAAGAAATAATAAAATATCATCAAACCATGATCTAACTCTAATTAAAGAATTTGACATTTATGGTAAGGAAAGGAAGGCTCAAAATAACATATATAGCTTTAGCGCATCGTATTTGATGAGGAAGGAAGGAAGTGGTCCTTACTACTCGCACATCGTCCACATCCCCTTTACCTATATTTAGGTGCCACCCAAGTGAAGACATGATCTGACCATAGGTCAGACCTTCCAAGATCTTTATGCCTCCACTCTACTCTCTACAAATGAGAGGAATTGACTGAGAATGGGAGGGAAAATTACTTGGTGATAGGTGAATTTCATAGGGGGGAGATTATTTGGACACATAAGTGGGGTTGGGTTATTGTATTGGAATATGGGAAGGGATATACCATGTATATTAGCTAGGTATTACTTAGGAATGATAAAGGCATTCAAAATTTTAAGAGGGAGAGGGAGAGGAACCATGTGGTCCCCACCACAGCCATACCTTACATGTCACCTTTCAAAAAAAACTCATGTACTAAGCCTTGAAGAGGCATGCAATTTGGTGGGACCAATCTCATCACATAATTCCACCTACTTAGGAACCAAGGTAAGTACATTGCCCAAACACTTCAGTCATTGCTGCCCACCATCATGCCTTGGATAGTATGCTAGGTAAAGGAACTTGGGAATAGGCATTGGAAAAAGGCCTAGGGATGGGCACCCAAAGGAGACCACTTGGAAGGAGGTGCCTCCTCTCACATGTGACATGTAACATTTGGAGGAAGTGATTTGTAAGGGAGAAGGATGCTAAGAAAAAGGTAGGGTTAGGAGTTAGAGGTAGATTTTATGGGTTTAGATTAGTATGTAGAAAATAATAGCAAGTAGTAAATAATGTTTAGGTAATCAAGGTTAGTGTATTATTTGATAAGTATGAGTGTGTTAGTAGTTAAAAATTTAGGTTAGATAGTAATTATTATTAGAAGTTAGTTTAGTTAATGTTAGTAAAAGGGTATGTGCATTTTAGTAGTGGGTTGTTAAGAAGAGGATGTTCTTAGTTATTAGATAAGGGATGTAATGAAGGGTGGGTTAGTAGTAATATACATTGAAATAGAATATTAGTATAGTAAGTAGATAATGATTTTTGATAAACGGTGTATGGTGAATTAATTAGTAAAACTATAAGATAGGTAGTTTGTGGTTGGTTAGTAAATAGAATTTGTCAGTAATGATATCCAAATCTAATATTTTTAAGTTATTAGTTAATATAATAATCAAGTTAGCAATTAGATAATTTGGTAGATTGATGAAGTAATTGATAGGTAAAATTTAGGTTTTGCTAGTTGATAACATTAGTAGTAGTGGTTGTGAAATAATTAATAAATAAATTCCATAGCATAGTTAGTAGTTTATTAGCATGGTTAGGGTTTTATTAAATAATAAGGTGAATTTGTATCAATACTAGTAGACATTAGTAGTACATAATTAAAGGGTCGATAGCCCTATAGTAACATAATGGTTTATATTAAATCATCATGATCTAATAATTACTCTATACTCTAATTTGGTAATGTTAAATTTGAACACAAATACTATACATGCCAATAACCTATGAAATGCATATCTAGAATGAAAGAGTTCATTTAAAGATCTATTTTGAGATATGAAATTTGGAATGGAAGAATAATGATTTGAGCTTGCCTTAAAATTTTTGGATATATATATATATATATATATATATATATATATATATATATATATATATATATATATATATATATATATATATATATATATGTACTAGAATGTATATGATTATTCATCATTGATACATTGCCATGATTAAGTTGTGGATCTATATAAAGACTTGATATCCCACATTTATGAATACAATGTTACTTCCAAGTTAGGTTATGAAATTAAAAGTGATGTTGCTTATCAATGCATGCACAACAAGGCCTCAGGACAAACCTATTTCTGTGGAAGCAATTATAATTTAGCCATGTGTCATAATCTAAAACTCCAATAATGATATGTGACCTTCCATTAAATTATTTATCTCGTGATACTAAAGTATCAAACGAGAGAATCATCTGACAATGCCACCAAGTTATTCAATAACCTAGTTGTAACTTGCACACATCAATATATGATACCTTCAATTTAGCTTTCAAAAAAAAAATAGTTGCATTTTTTCCCTATAATTTTGGGCATGACATTCTGGTATCAAATCCTAGTTTCAACACTATGATCCTAACCCATTGCATTTCAGCTTAGGTAAAAAACTACAACCTTGTGCAAGATGTATTAGTACAATCAATTAAACTACAATCTATGGACGAAGCACTCAGAGGCATAGGGGATAGGAGACTTCTTCCTAAGAAAATAGTTTCAATAAAATGACTGTTTCTCCTCTTCTCCATTAGGGAACCTTGGTACGGCCACATCATTCTTGTGAAATTATTATTCAATGTGAATTCTTGTTGGGTCTTTGTTGCAAATTTTGCATTTATATGTTTTGCCAATAATGTGACATTTATCATTTTTCTATTTAGCTAGATTTCTTGATTTTGGTCCCATTGTGCCTTAGGGACATGTCTTAATTTTAATTTGGATTTACCAAAGTGGCCACATTTTTGTTGTTTTCTTGTAAAATTGTTCTTTTATTTTTTTTTCTAAGTCATTTATGAGGCATTTTCTTGTGAATAGTTTTGTCAAGTACATTATACTAATACCTATGAAATGACCATACCCAGGAGAAACCTTGACTAACCATCTAGAAAACTAGTGAACCATTAAAACCTGCTTGTTATATGTTCCAAAGCTACTAGACAAGATCCCTAAGACACCATCCTTTTCTATGTTGTAAATAGGAAATGGTCAAACTCCTTAAACCAATATTAGCACAAATATTGATTGTATCTTATACTTGTTAAGACTATAGGTCAATATTATGTTAAGAACCTTAAGTAAGGGCATAAACAATTCATCAATTAGACCTTGGTAAGGTAAAGAGAAATTTATTAGTACCAATAGTAGAAGACTAAAGTTGGTCCAACCCTGGTAGATACAACATAGATAAGATCCTAATACTTGTATCTTGTTGATGAACTCCAAGAGGAGGTTCACACCTAGGGGGGGAGGATGTGAGGCCTCACCCAATCTATCATAGCATAGGTGACATATTTGCATTATGATACTTCTAATTCAATGTTTTGATACACCTTTGAGACTATAGGGTTATGTTATTTTTAATATTTGTATTTTGATGATCTGCACATATGTCTTCACATTAATACCTAAATACTATATTTAATGATTTCATCCATGCTCTGATATTTTTCAATTGCTTTGATAGAAACTAAATTTTAGAAATGCTTGAGATATCAAATTGTAATGTTTAAGTGGAAATTAAGATTAAAGCATATATTATGATATGCAATAGGACCTAATTCACATGCCTGATGACTTAATAGTTATGGATTCAATATTTCATCACTATGATATAAAATATATTATGAAGTTATTTAGAATATTAATTTGATTATGTTAAGTAAAATTTAACGTTGATAATCATAATTTGATATTAAATGTTTTGAATGTTTTATGTGAGAATGATGAAGTATGAAACCCTAATGTTGAATGTGATAATGATTTGTTACACATATTTACATATCGCTTACATGATTTTCTTGGACCACTAATGCTCGAGTTTAGTGTGCAATAATCTAACCATGGGATTTAATGGGGAACCAAGGCTCAAGCCCATGTAAACATGACATAGCCAAGGTTAAATTAGTGGAAAAGATTCAAACCTCATTGTAACATGTTTTGTAATGTGAAGTGTATGTGTGTATAGCTTAATTGATATATAATTAGAGACATGTCACTGTAAATGTAATGTGTTATTTTTATGAGTTGCTTGACACTTGTGTTGTCTATGTGTTGATGACTTCTCATTTAAAGTTTTGGGAAAAAGTCACCTAACCTAAACCTAACTCAATGTAGTACCCAAGTTAACCCCTTATGGTAGAGTGTTAGGAGAAGTCTCCATCAAGGGAAATTTGAATTCCAACTTCCCAATAACTTTTAGGGATCAAAAATTGATCCAAGGGGGTTATTTTTGGTGAAAAATAAGTGCTCTCATGATAATAATATGGTTTGGGCATCTAAATTTAGCCTTTAGTAAGCCAAGATGACCTTGGGAATCCTCTAAACAAGTCACTTTCAAGCCAATTCGAAAATTGAATTGTCCCATGAATTTACCTCCACTTTTTCCACTTAGTCAAAGTAGAAATTTTGGTAAGGAAAAGGGTGTAAGAGATAGTGGCTTGATTTTTTTGCCAAAAAAGATAGTGGGAGAGTCCTTTTGCTAGACTTGGACAAACTAGTAGAGTGTCTACCCACTCTCTAACTTTAGAGACTCTTAGGATTTAAAAGCTTGGGAGGGAGCTCTTCTACAACCATTCATTACTATTTTGAAAAAGGATTCAAGGTTTTTTTCTTCTTTCCCATGTAATATTTTTCTTCAAACTCTCATAATGGTGTTCCATTAATGAGCATCAAGGAGTGTGAGCTTCATATTGTATATAGATTGCATGGTGTTGTATTGTGAAGCAACATTCATGTAAATGTTTGAATGGTGAATCATGTTGTGGGAAGATTGTGACATTATTGTTTTGAGATGAAAAGTGTTGTTGCATTTGATTTTCTCTTGTTTCTCCATTTTGTTATGTGTGTTGTTTATGGGTGTGAGGACTTCACTTGCCTTTTGGGAAGGGAAGAGAAGTCCAGGGTGAAGGGGTTAGTTGGGCTTGAAAATGTATTCAAGAACCCTGGAGAATGGGCTCCATTGTGTGCACTAATCATTCATATCTTTCTGGGGTTGATAAGGGAATAATGGTGTAGAAAGGAAGGTTATGGAGTATGGGCTCCAAGGAAGTTATTTCTAATGGTAGTGTGTTTGGAGGATGCTTGTGCAAGCCTTGAAAGGGCATGAAATTTGTTGGTTTGTGAAATCCTTAAAAGGGCATAAAAATTCTTTATTGTAGATATTATTTGATATTGCAAGTGTCCACTGGAAAAGCACACCTTCACCCTATGTTCATGGTTCCATAGGTGAACCATTGTGTAATATCCTTGGGATGAAATTGTTAAATGTTGTAATTTGATGTATGCATTTGTAAGATTGGAATGACACCCCATTTGAGACTTGCTCCCCTAGCTCGGGGGTGGTATCTTTGGATGCTTATGGTTGGGAGGAGAGTACCCATGGTCTTTGTTGTTTTTTTGTTATGTATTTGCAGATTTTGAACTCAAGGGAGCAATAGAAAAAGCTTAGAAAGATCATCTTGTAGATGTTGCTTGAAGGAGAAAACATGTCATTGTCCATTGTACATGTATCAGAGAATCTCTCTCCACCTTATTCATATTTTTGCAAGGAATTATTTGCATAGTAGAAAGGAAGGGATATGTCATTTTTTAATGAATTTGAAAGGGTCAAATCCTTCTCCATGTTGTTGTATTTTTCATTCTTAAATTTGGACGCTTCATTTAGGTATTTGTATAATGCCTTGTAGCAGTGAGATTATCATCTTATGTACGTTGTGGGGAAGAGTAAAGGATTTGGGAACATGATCATATCTAATTGCAGTATAAAAATTGAGATTTTACATTTAGCTATAGTGGAAAAATGAGAGATTTTTGTATCATAGTTTGAGCATAGAAATAATTCACTTCAAGGATAGCCATGTACTTTGATACTTGGAAAATGTATATGTAATATTGTATTTTTATTTTTAGAATCAAGGACCAAATTTGAGAAAGTGCACTTCATTGATTTTGTAAAAAGAAATTTCACTATGCATTAGTTAAATGAGAAATATTATTTAAGTTCAATGATAGATAGGAAGAGGACTCAATTAGTTTCACTCAAATTTTTCACTACAATACTTGGGTTAAGTATGTTGTATGGAAAAGATTTAAAATAGTTTCATTAAATCATCTATCTAAAATATCAAAGGAAATAAATATTGACAAGCTATTTCACTTCCAAAGAGCTCAATAAACATAGTCACAATAAGAGAAATCAATTGGAAACTCCCATACGAAAATAGGTCTATACATGTATTTTAGTCTTTGGAATTTGTATGGGAGGTGGAAAATTACCCCATTCCCAAATACAATCTAATAAAATATTCTAGAAGAATATTCCTTAGAATATTTTAACATATCCATAAATTTACTATGGATGTAGGGTGCAATAAGTAAAACACTACCATGTTGAAAAATGGAGAAAATGTAACAAGCAACTCATGGCCAAACTTGTGCTAGAAAGTCATGTCACAAAAAAAATGGTGGAATAAAATAAAATAAGAAATAATAAAATATCATCAAACAATTATCTAACTCTAATCAAAGAATTTGACATTTATGGTAAGGAAAGGCAGGCTCAAAATAACATATATAGCTTTAGAGCATCGTATTTGATGAGGAAGGAAGGAAGTGGTCCCTACTACTCCCTCATCCTCCACATCCCCTTTACCTATATTTAGGTGCCACCCAAGTGAAGATATGATCTAACCATGGGTTAGACCTTCCAAGATCTTTATGCTTCCACTTTACTTTCTACAAATGAGAGGAGTTGACTGAGAATGGGAGGGAAAATTACTTGGAGATAGGTGAATTTCATAGGGGGGAGATTATTGGGATACGTAAGTGGGGTTGGGTTATTGTATTGGAATATGGGAAGGGATATAGCATGCATATTAGCTAGGTATTACCTAGGAATGGTAACAACACTCAAAATTTTTAGAGGGAGAGGGAGAGGAACCATGTGGTCACTACCACACCCCTATCTCAGATGTCACCTTTCAAAAAAAACTTGTGTACTAAGCCTTGAAGAGGCATGTGATTTGGTGGGACCAATCTCATCACATAACTCCACCTACTTAGGAACCAAGGTATGTAAATTGCCTGAACACTTCATTCATTTCTACTCACCATCGTGCCTTGGACAGTGTGCTAGGTAAAGGAACTTGGGAATGGGCATTGGAAAAAGCTTAGAAAGATCATCTTGTAGATGTTGCTTGATGGAGAAAGCTTGTCATTGTGCATTGTACATGGATTGGAGAATCTCTCTTCGCCTTATTCATATTTTTTAAGGAATGATTTGAATAGTAAAAAGGAAGGGATATTTCATTTTGTAATGAATCTGAAAGGGTGAAATCCTTCTCCATGTTGTTGTAGTTTGCATTGTTAAAGTTTGACGATTCATTTTTGTTTGTATATAGTGCATTGTAGGGGTGAGATTATCATCTTATGTACATTGTGGTGAAGAGTAAAGTATTTGGGAACATGATCATATGTGATTTCATTGTGAAAATTGAGATTTTACATTTAAGTGTAGTGGAAGAATGAGATATTTTTACATCATAGTTTTAGCATCAAATTAATTTATTTTGAGGATAGCCATGTATTTTGATACTTGGAAAATGTATATGTAATGTTCCATTTTTATTTTTGGAATCAAGGACCAAATTTGAGAAAGTGCACTTCATTCATTCTATAAAGAAATTTCATTGTGCATTAGTTAAATGACAAATATTATTTAAGTACCATGATAGATAGGAAGAGGACTCAATTAGTTTCATTAACCTTGTTTGACTATAATACTTGGGTTAAGTATGTTGTATGGAAAATATTTAAAATAGTTTCATTAAATCAGATATCTACATCTTAATAACAAAGGAAATATATCTTGACAAGTTATTTCACTTCCAAAGAGCTTAATAAACATAGTTGCAATAAGAGGAAACAATTGGAAACTCCCATATGAAAATAGGCCTGTACATGTATTTTAGTCTCTAGAATTTGTATGGGAGGTGGAAAATTACCCCACTCCCAAATAAAATCTAATAAAATAATCTAGAATAATATTCCTCAGAATCTTATAACATATCCATAAACTTATTACAGACATAGGGTGCAATAAGTAAAACACTACCATGTTGAAAATTGGAGAAAATCTCACAAGCAACCCATTATGAAGTCACATCACAAAAGGGGGGGAGGAAGTTAAATGAAATAATAAATAATTAAATATCATCAAACCTTGACCTAACTCTAATCTAAGAATTTGGCATTTATGGTAAGGAAAAGAAGGCTTAGAATAACATATATAGTTTTAGCACATTGTATTTGATGAGGATCCTCATCCTCCATGTCCCCTTCACCTATATTCAAGTGCCACTCAAGTGAAGGCATGATCTAACCATGGGTCAGACCTTCCAAGAACCTTATACCTCCACTCTACTCTCTACCAAATGAGAGGAATTGACTAAGAATGGGAGGGAAAATTACTTGGCGATAGGTGAATTTCATAGGGGAGAGATTATTGGGACATACAAGTGGGGTTTAGTTACTGTATTGGAATATGTGAAGGGAGATAGCATGGATATTAGCTAGGTATTACTTAGGAATGGAAAAAACATTCAAAATTTTAAGAGGGAGAGGGAGAGGAACTATGTGGTCCTCACCACACCCCTACTTCACACATCACCTTTCAAGAAAAACTCGTGTACTAAGCCTTGAAGAGGCATGTGATTTGGTAGGACCAATCTCATCACATCACTCCACCTACTCAAGAACCAAGGTGAGCATGTTGCCTAAACACTTCAACAATCACTACCCACCATTATGCCTTGGACAATGCGATAGGTAAAGGAACTTACGAATGGGCATTCAAAAAAGGCCTAGGGATAGGAACCCAAAGGAGACTACTTGGAAGGAGGTGCCTCCTCTCATGTGTGACACATGAATTTTGGAGGAAGCAATGTGTAAGGGAGAAGGTTGCTAAGAAAAAGGTAGGGTTAGGAGTTAGAGGTATATTTTATGGGTTTTGATTAGTTTGTAGAAAATAATAGGAAATAGAAAATAATGTTTAGGTAATTAGGGTTAGTGTATTATTTGATAAGTATGAGTTTGTTATTAGTTAAAAAGTTAGGTTAGATAGTAATGATGATTAGAAGTTAGTTTAGTTAATGTTAGTAAAAGGGTATGTGCATTTTAGTAGTGGGTTGTTAAGAAGAGGATGTTCTTACTGATTAGATAAGGAATGTAATGAAGGGTTAGTTAGTAGTAATATACATTAAAATGGAATATTAGTATAGTAAGTAGATAATGATTTTTGATAAACAGTGCATGGTGAATTAATTAGTAAAGGTATAAGATAGGTATTTTGGGGTTGTTTAGTAACATCAAATTTGTGGGTAATAATATTTGAATATAAAAAATTTAAATTATTGGTTAATATAATAATCAATTTAGCAATTAGATAAGTTGGTAAATGGATGAAATAATTGATAGGTGAAAATTAGGATTTACTAGTTGGTAGTGTTAGTAGTAGTGGTTGTGAAATAATAAATAAATAAATTCCATAGCATAGCTAGTAGTTTATTAGCATGGTTAGGGTTTTATTAAATAATAAAGTGAATGTGTATCAATACTAGTAGATGTTAGTAATACATAATTAAAGGTTGGATAGCCCTATAGTAACCTAAGGGTTTATATTAAATTATCATGATGTAATAATTGCTCTATACTCTGATTTCGTAATGTTAAATTTGAATGCAAACACTATGCATGCCAATAACCTATGAAATGCATACCTAGAATGAAAGAGTTCATTTAAAAATCTATTTTGAGATATGAAATTTGGAATGGAAGAATAGTGATTTGAGGTTTCCTTACGAATGTTGGAAACATATATATGTACTAGAATGAATATGATTATTTGTCATCAATACATCGCCATGATTAAGTTGTGGATCTATATAAAGACTTGATATCCCACATTTATGAATACAATGTTACTTCCAAGTTAGGTTATGAAATTAAAAGTGATGTCACATATCAATGTGTGCATAGCAAGGCCTTGGGAAAAACCTATTGTTGTGGAAGCAATTATAATTTATCCATGTGTCATAACCTAAAACTAAAATAATGATATGTGACCTCCCATTAAATTATCTATTTAGTGATCCTAAAGTATCAAACAATTGAATCATCTAACAGTGCCTCCAAGTTATTCAATCCTAGTTGCAACTTGCACGCGTCAATATATGAGACATTCAGTCTAGCTTTCTAAAAAAAATAGTTTTTTTTTTGCCCTATAATTTTGGACATGACAAAATATATCAAGGAGATACTAAAGACTTTTAGAATGGAAGATTCAAGACCACTAAACACACCTATGTCTATAGGACACAAGTTATCTAAAAATGATTAATTTGCTAATGTGAACTAGACACTATACAAATCCATGATTTGAAAATTACAATATGTTGTTCATAGAAGACCAGATATTGCATTAGTTGTTGGGATAGTTGCAGGATTTTTGGAAAATCCTAAAGAGAATCTCATGATGGCAATGAAAAGGATATTGAGATATTTGAAAGGTATAAAAGACTATGGATTATATTACAAGAGAGGTGATATGTTTGAACTAAAGGTATTCATTGACTTTGATTGGGTGGGAAATGTTGATGACAATAAAAAACACTAGTGGAGGTGCATTCTTTCTAGGAAAGAGATTGGTGCCATGGACAAGAAAGAAACAAAATTGTATTTCCAATCAATAGCTAAAGCCGAGTATGTGGTAGTTGCAGTGAACTATTCAAACATTATGTGGATCAAATAATTGTTGAAGGGAATGAAAGAAGAAATTATAGATCTAGCGGCTATCTATTGTCGTAACAAAAGTGTTATCAACATATCAAAGAATCGAGTGATGCACACTAAGACCAAGAACATTGCTATCAAGTATCACTACTTGAGAGAACTAGTTCAAGACTACGAAGTGAAGTTAGAATATGTGAACACCAAAGAACATATTGTAGACATATTCACTAAAGCTCATGAATATCTTAGAGGTAAATTAGGGGTGATTCCCCTAAGAAAAGAAAGTTAAGGAGATAAGGTGTATTGCATCAAATGTGCTAATCAAAATACCTTACACATTGATGGAAAATATTTCAATACCTTACACATTGATGGAAAGTATTTCTACTTTAGGAGATACCTAAGATAGTGAAGTTAAGAAGAAGACCAACATAACAACTCAACAAGAGATAGATGTTAGAATTAAGCTAGACATGCAAATATCTACATAATCCAAATATATGAAGTAACTGAAGCAAATAATTCTAACTATCTTTTGCATTGTTGTCAAAGAGGTAGAGAATCATTAAATAAGAATGAGGAGAGAATTACCATAGATAAACGTTAAAAAGAGAGAATCATATGATAGAGGGAGTTTTCTAAAATTGTAGAGATGAGAAGTAGAATGATATATGATCAGTCACTCATAGTGAAAATCTTTTGGATTGCATGGTAATAAAGAGGGAGATTGTATTCCTATATTGTAAGATGTATTGAGGTGTTGCTACCAATGCCAAAGAGGGAGATTGTTTGAAATTACAATTGGAAAAATTATTGTTTTTTCATTGATATCAAATCTATTGATGAGACATGTTGCTATATGATCTAAATGTCATATCTATTTTGATTGATGAAGAGGATTTGAGAGATTACTCATTACAATATCACCTAGAGGAAAGATTGAGTTATGAAAAGGAAGTTGCAATGGGCATCTGATTAATTAGACTTTGACAAAACAAAATGATTACTTTTATCATTGATGTAAAGCTTAACCAAACAATGGAATGAAAGACTAAAGATTTTTGAGTGATGCTAGTGTCAATCGAGCCACAATAAGTATTGAGAAAATTTAATGTTAACCAAGCATCAATATCAACCAAGCAAGATAGTATTAGTATTTGCATTGTAAAATAGCATATTTGCATTCTAAAATAGCACATTTGAATTGTGAAATAGTGCATTTAATTTTTTATTTGGTAGTCAAACCTAGGAAGGTCATAACTTGGTCATCCTGACTCCAAATCAAATGCAAATTTTTTTTGATTTAGGATAGTAACTCCAAAATTTTCCAATGGTGAAATCAGTTTTGTAGTTTGATGAATGGTTTTTTATGTATTAAAAAATTTTCTATGACTATACCAACTTAAATCCTTTTTTTGCAACCTCTAGAGCTCATACAAACACATATTTAAGTTTTATTCTTTTTTAAAGTGCCTTTATTTTCAGATCTATCTAGATCTAATATCAAAAGATAGTCTTCTTAGAGTAGAAACTTCACTTTCAAAAAGTGGCCTTATTTGCCTCTTTGGTACTTACCCTCTATTAGATCCTTTTGTGATCTAAGTTTGTTTTTGTATGAAACTAATATTGTTTCAGATTGGAAGTTGTAATCATAACAAAAAAGGAGGACACTTTTCTTTTTTTTCAACTAGAAAATTGTACCTACACTCCATTATAAAGTGCCAAAAATTTGCATTTTGGGGGATGACTTTTGATTTAGTGAAACTTGAGGGACGTGATCTTGTGTAAATATGAATGCATCGACTCCTTTAAGTATCTTAAGTCAACTAGAAAATCATAATTTGAAATCTTAATTCCACATAATTAAGTATGCAATTAATTTTGTGGTTGGGTTGATTATATTGTGGGGGAAGTTTCTTTCTTGCTTTCTTTAATATACATTAGAAAACTCAAACTTCTTAAACTTTTGAAAAAAATGGTAAAGTCATCTTTAGAGACTCTTACTCCAAACAATTATCATCTATGGAAAGCTTGTATGACAAGAATTCTAAGATCACAAGGATTATGGTCATGTTTGGATGAGGTTCAACCTTAGTTGACACATGCTTTTGAGGTCATGCAGCATAGGAACAACATGGATCTGGCTATGGGTCTGTTATCTTTGTATGTCATTGACAGTCTACTCTTTCATCTAGATGGTTGTCTCACTCCTTGTGTTGTATGGAGAAATTTTGAGGGAATTTTTGGCACCATAAATGAGTTCAAAGAATTGTAAATTGAGGCAGAGTTGACTTGTCTAGTTCCTAATTCATTTCCCTCCATTACGAGCTTCTTGATGAAATTCAAATCTATCAGATCTATCATACAAGGTTGTGGAAAGATTGAGACTAATCAAGAGTGCATTTACCTTGTTCTTTCAAATATTCAAGGAAACTTTCAGATTTTCTTATCTATATTTTACTCTTCTATGAATGCTTTGGGTTCTAGACTTACCATTCCTACATTTAAGGTTTTTTGTGATTGACTGACTAGAGAGTAGGCCAAGATTACATAGTTGTACTCTCTAATAGGATCAACAAAATAGGCATTAGTTGCTTAGTCATCTAAGGAGAGGTTGAAGTAGAAATTGAAGCCTAAGAATTATTTTTTTGGAAGTGAGCAATCCTCCAATCCAACTTTGAAGTCTACTTCAAAAAACAAAATTCAATCCTAAACAAAGTAAATCTTCTAAATCTGGTGCTTCTTCCTCCAAGACTAAGAAATTTACAAGGGATCTTTGCAGTTTCTATGGTAAGGAAGGACATACATTTTCTAGGTGTTGGAGATGGTTAGAGGCTTTAGAGGAAGCCATGCAAAAACAACATATCTCTCCACCTCAGCCTCCTTCCATAGGGAAAGGTCACGTTCTTCATGCATGAGCCTTACCTTTGGGGTCTTCTTAGATCACTGATTCTGGTGTTTCACACCATATGACACATTCGTAGGATTTGGCCACCACCCTTTCCCATACTAATATTCACATATTGTAGTTGGTGACTCAACACAACTCCTAGTTCTTGGTTCAGGTTTAATTTCATTAGATGGTGGTTCTCTTTAGGATGTACTTCTTGTTCCTGACATTTTGATGAACCTCCTTTATTTTATCAAATTTTCCATTATGGATCTAGTGAGATAGTTAAGTTCTCATCATGTGATGTAGTTATTTGAGACCTTCATGATCTTGATTCAATTATTGCTACTAGAAATGTTGATCCTTAGTCTCACTTATATCAATTTGATGGCTTTGAGAGTTCAAAATTTTGGGTTCTTCTCTTATTTATCATGAAAAATTAGTGAGCAAGCTTTGGCATGATTATTTGGTCCATGTCAACTACAAATATTTATAGCAGATGAGTACACAAGCACTTATTACTGGGATAGCAAAGATTTCTTGCACTAATGGGGTTTATCATGGATGTGTTCTTGGATAGTATCATCAAGATTCCTTTCTTATGGGAATGGCCACATGTGTTAAGGAACCCTTGGAGTTGGTCCACAGTAATCTTATGTCATTTCCTACTCCTTTTCCAAGTGCTTGCTATATACTCACCTTCATTGATAACTTCTCCAGACATACATGGGTGTACTTTCTTAAGTACAAATATGATGTCTTTGGCTCCTTTCAAGTATTTAAGATATTTGTGGAGAAGAAATATATTTTTTCTCTCACATAAATACAAAGAGATAATGGGGAAGTATGTGAAGCACACATTCAAAGAATTTGGCACTATACATGGTTTACTACAAGAATTTTCAATTGCCCATACCCCTTAGCAAATGGTGTTGCTGAGAAAAAGAACATAACACTACAAGAGATGGAAAATTGTATAATTCACTCATAGGATATGCAATCTTCATTTTGGGCTAAAGCAGTTGACTGTGCCAACTATATTCATAATCAAGTTCCCCATAAGGCATTATGGCATATGACTCCTAAAGAGGCTTGGTCTCATGCCAATCGTGATGTTTCTACATTTCAATTTTTGGTAGTGAAGTAAGGGATTTTATTCCTGATGTCTAGAAGAAGTCTATGGAGAAGAAGATTTGATCACTCATATTTATTGGCTACTGTAAGGATGTGAAGGCATATAAGTTGTTTGATCCTAATTCCAAAAAGGTCTTATTTTCATGAGATGACTAGTTTGATGAGCGTTTTCCTCTTCTAGATTCTCCCTCATTGAATTCCTCCTCATTACCTACTCCTCCCTCTTCATCTTTTAGGGATTTAACATCCTCTAAGGATGATGTAGATGATAATCCACCCCCACCACTAGTTGCTCCACCTTTTCCTAGGTGGGTATGTATCACAGTTAAGGTAGTTAGTTCTTTAGTAGGTGTTCCTTCCAATACACATTTTACTCAAGCTCAGACATTTGGTTCAAGAGTTCTAAGTCATGTTATTTCTATAGATCCTCAAAAAAAATTAGAGGCAATAGGATACCCAGATTAGGATATCTCTATGAATGAGGAGTATTCTTCCTTGATGAAGAATAATACATGGGTTCTTTGTTCCCTTTTGAAAGGGAGAAAGTTAGTTTAGTGCAAGTGGCTATACCATATCAAGTATGTTGCAAATGGATCTATTGATAAGTACAAGGCATGTCTTGTTGTGAAGGGATTTTCATAGGTAGAGGGTTTTGATTACTCTAAGACCTTTTCCCCTATTGCCAAGATGAATTCATTCACTTTGTACTTTCATTAGCAGGTTCACAGGGATGGGTAATCTATCAAATGGATGTGAAGAGTGCATTCTTTCATGGGGATCTTTTTAAATATATCTATATGGAGAAACCTTAGGTTTTTGCAAGACTCTTCCTTAGTTTTTAGACTTCAATATTCATTATATGATCTTAAACAAGCCCCTAGGGATTGGTATGAGAAGATGGACTCATTCTTTCTTACTTCACTCTTCACACACTATCATTCTAATCACATAGTAGACATTTAGTGTTAGGGGATTGATATTATGATACTTGTCTCTATCTTTATGATCTCATAATTATGTTTACCTCATCCTCTATAATTTAGAGTGTTCAGAGAGAATTGATGGAGTAGTTTGAGATCACAAATCTTTATCTTTTCCACTAATTTTAGGCCTACAAGTTACTCAAACTCCCAATGGTATTTCCATCTATCAACATAAGTATTCACTTGATATGCTTTAGTTATTCAACATGTTTTATTGAAAGCCTTCCTCTACATCATTTCAATCGAGTGTTGTCTTGTCTACCATTTTTCCTACTTCTTTAGTGGATCCCATTTTATACTGGTAGTTGGTTGGCAGTTTGTTGTACCTAATGCGCACTTCTCTTGATCTTTCTTTTGTAGTGGCCTTTATTTCTCACTTTTCCCATGATCCTAATGAGAGACATTGATAGGAAGCCAGACCTATTTTGAGGTACATTCAGGGCACTACATAGTTTGGCATTCACTAGACTATATGACCCACACATATTGTCAGCTTCACTGACTCAAATTGGGTTGGTGATTTTGATGATAAGAATTCTACTTATGGCTTCATTTTCTATCTTAGATTTGGCCATATCACATGTTCTTGCAAGTAGAAATCTACTATTGCACTATCATCTATAGAGGTTGAGTATCAAGTAGTAGTGTTATCTAGTCAAGAAATTTTGTGGCTTCAACAGTTGATGACTGAGTTTGGGTTTCCTCCTGATAGTAGATAAAACCGTAAAGTTGTGTCACCTTTTAGGATGACTTATTATAATGACTTAATTTGATTATTTCTATCTAAAAATCATTTTTTATCAAACATATGATCTAGATAAATTCATTCTAGCTAAGTTATGTATGGTCTCACACTTTTCCAATTAGAAATGTCTATTAAATGCATGTTTTATACTAGTTTGTATCCAATTACTAAAAAAATAAAATTATTTTAGAAAAGTGGCATTTTAATAACTCTTACTATTTTTTATGGTATTTTTTAATAACATATAAACACCATTTTATAGAGCTCAGACTTAAGAAGATTCTCATATAGAGTTTGTAGTGTTTTAGATAGATATAGTAACTTATAATTAAAAAAGTCTACAAGCATGTATTTTAAAACTCGAAAAGATGTTGGTTTTGAGAAAGAAAAAAATATTAAATCATATCAAAGAAATTTAAAATTATATGACGTTTTAAAGGAGAGAGTCCTCTTCTAGAATGTATAATTGTTCTCCTTGTTAGAATAGATTTTTTTTGAAAAATGTGCTGGTATATGAAAACTATCGATTTCAAGTGAGTTGAAATTTGAATCATTATAAAAGAGAAAATATAGGTCTAAAGCTTATTTTTATTTTTTATTTTTCTAGCTATATATGTTATCTATAACATAGTCTGAGATCAAAGGGAAATAAGTTAAATTAAATTTAGTTTTGTTTTGGGAACTAGACTCCTAGTTTTTAGCATTTTTCATTAGCTAAGAAATTATCTATAAAAGTTAGGAACACTTATCAAATCTTATTCCAAATAATTATTAAAAATCACAATCCTAAACTTCACCCATTTCTACACATTTCATTAGTTTACTTCATTTTCAAATTCAAAATAATAATACCAATTTTATGTCACTGGAGGTGAACAATTATACTTTTGTTAGCCTTGTCCTTTACAAAAGGGTGATACAGGTTTGTGCTTTTACCTATGCTATGCTTTGGTGTGATAATCAAAGTATCATTCACATTTCCCACAACCTAGTGGAGCATCAACATACTAAGTATATTGACATCCATATTCACTTCATTCAACACTTGATCTAGGATGGTGTTCTCATCTTAGAGTACATTCGTATAGAAGAGAAGGTTGTTGACATCTTCACTAAGTCTTTTGCATCACCACACTATTTTGAGTTGTGCACCATACTTGGGGTGAAGGAAGTTGTCTCTAGGGGGTCTTAGTGAGGATTTATTTCCTTTTTCATGTTTTACAACATGTTTCTTCATGTCTTTTTGGAGTATAGTTTTTCCCATGTGGTTTCCTCCATTTATCCATCTTATAGAGATTTGGTTTTAATTGGGTACCTCATCAGGCCATGTTGTTAGGACCCAAGTTTTCTTCTAGATTATTGCTCATCTTTGGGGGAGGGGGGGGTGTTAGAGTAAAATTCCTAACTTTAATTTCTTGATTAAAGTTGTATTTTATCCTCTCTTAAGATTTCACCTTTATGCATAGTTGGAATTTAATAAATGTTTTCATTTATTAAATGGATTTATCTCTTTA
This sequence comes from Cupressus sempervirens, assembly GCA_028749045.1. NCBI lineage: Eukaryota > Viridiplantae > Streptophyta > Pinopsida > Cupressales > Cupressaceae > Cupressus > Cupressus sempervirens. The sequence continues at coordinate 380,286,573 of CM053789.1, forward strand.
GGGAATCCATGACAGGATTGCATTGACCCATTATCTCTTTAGGAGTGGATGACAAGGATTCCCTTATCACCTTATCCTCTTTAGAGATTACAGGATCTCCTCTATATAGAGATCATCTCTCTTGTATTACATATCTTTAGAACTCATTTCTTATTGATGAGAACACTTCTCATTTTTCATATGAATATATTCTTTCTATTTTAAGAGATAAATTTTCTTCCTATTAGGATTAAACCTCAGACAGAAATAACAATTACATGAAAATATAAACAATATCAAAAAATAATTGATCACATAGAAAAGAACACAAGACACCAAGATTTAGCGTGGTTCACCTAAACCCTAGACTATGTCCACCAAACAAAAAGTCCAATATTTTTATGATATAGTGATTACAACCTGATAACAATATGCAATCCCTTATAGCTCAATACCACTACAAGAAGAAATTTTCACATCACACTTTATGAAACAATCCCTAACCCTAAGACCTTTTATACAAGTATTTGTGTTGCTTTTAGGGTTAAAACTAGTTACAATGTGAGGCCTCACCCTGGCCCATCATAGCATATCATAGTAGTTTATTTGCATTTTAGATACTTTATATTTGGCATTGCAAATAATTTATATTTTGAGACCTTGTTATATGTTGGACTATTTTGGACTGTTACTCAGACTATTGGACACTATGGGACACTTTATTTTATGGTAATTATTTATGATGTTAGAACTTATTTATGATGCTTGAAGATTAGTTACATTCATGTACTTGGTTGATTATTTTATTAATGAGTAGGAAGTTATATTTGAATATAAATGTTAGATGGACTATATATATTTATGAAAATCATGAAATGTGCAAAAGAGTCATGTCATGTTTAGTTCAATAATGGTAGTATTATATATGCACAATGGTTAGAAATGGAAATAATGTTATTTAATTGAGAAATGCCTTATGTTTTGATTCAATTATGAATATAGAATTGATTGAGGATTTATATATGCATATGTTTTATTTATCTTGGATTACTGATATGTGGCTTGAGTGTGTAGAAATATCCATGGTAAAATGGAGAACCAAGACTATACCTTTGTATTAATTGAGATTGCCAAGGTTAGATCTAATGAAGAGATCTTAACCTCGTTGTTAAGTATTTTACTTTGTGATCATAATGTGAATGGATTTTTTTGTTGGAAATATTTAGGATGAAATGTGTTACTAAGAGGGGAGGGGTGAATCAGTAACATATAAAATCTTAAGCATTTTAACCATTCATCATTCGTTCATCTAATCTACTGCATAAATGAAAGATCAATCATTCATAACACATGAACACAATGATTTGGTGACCCAGAAACCTTCCAATTAGAAAGTAAAATTGGGGTGGGGATGATGCCCACAAAACTTCATTACTGCAGTATGAAGTTGGCCAGTTAAGGCTTACAATGATCACTTCTAATGATCTGCCTTGTTAGGAGCAAGTAGGATTGCTAGATCCACCTTGTTAGAGGATTTACAAACATACAATGAAGTATGCACTCTGTTAGGAGTTTTACAAAAAGACTATTAAGTCTACCCTATTAAAGGATTTAAAAAATTGATTCACCTGTTAGGATGAAGCAATGGATCTACTTACAACTTGTTTGTTGATAAGATCCTTTATGCATTGATCACCTGATGTGATAGATATAACTTTTCTACTCCTATGTTGACCTTGTTGTATTCCTTTTGCTCTACTGTTGATAGCAATATCTTCTTCACATGTGAACAATACTCTCTTATTTCATGCCAATATTCTCAATAATATTCATATATTACAAAATGATATCATACATTACATATATACCATTCCAATATTTACAGTTACAAGGTCGGCCAAAACACAAGTGAACAAAATATTACTGAGTCAGCCCATTAGTAAATAGCTCGGATTTACTAAACTCACTCAGTGACCTTCTGATACTCGGTATCCATTATGCTACTCGGCATCATCATGCACTCAGTAAATGTAGAGACTTGGTTTATACTAGTCACAGAACATTGCTTGGAACTCAGTAACCATTGGTGACTCGGTAGATGTAGTGCCACTCAGTAGAAACTATCTTCTTCTTCGTTTACCTTGCTTAACTCAGTAAACACTGAATCCTTTATTTGCCTTTTTCACTCAGTAAGCTCCACTGATCTTCATTTACCTTTTTCACTTGGTAAACTCTGTTGATCTTCATTTACCTTTTTCACTCGATAAACTCTGAAATGCTCGGTGAGAACTGTTTGCCTGTTGAACTTATAAGGTAACCACTAAATGCTCGGTATATACTTGAGATTAAGTGATGAGCAAGATAAGCATTCAGGATAGAATAAGTGTTTGCACTAATGACAAATATATCATAATTCCAACAATCTCCCCCTTTGGCATTAGTGACAAAAACACTTATGAGTGAAAACTTATGTACAAAATTTGACGTACTGATTTACATATATCTCCCCCATACAATATGCTCAAAGTATTTACAAATATCTCTATCTCTTTTCTAACTCTATCTCCATCTCTAAACTCTATCTCCCCCTTTTTGACAATAATGCCAAATTAACCAATATATATTTACACAGAGACACCAAAATGGGAGATGAATTTAGAGTGTACCTTGAGGATAAGAGCCAAAGTCTTATCCCAATTGTCTTGCAAAATTTTGCAGGTGGAGAGTGTTATTTGAACTTCTGCTGAAAGTTCAACCATATGATTTGCAACTAAGAAATTGTTGTCATGGATCAATGCTTTGGAGTGGACAATGTGTTTCTGCATTGTGTCCATGATAGGAAGGATCATGTTCTAGATGTCTATTAAGGTAGACCTGATCCTTGCTTCTTCTCTAAATAATTCTGCCTGCTTTTCTAACAAAAATCTAATTTTGAGATGATGGGATGAACTTGAATTTGGGTCAAGTTGTAACGTTTGGGTACTGCCCTTCATATCCTCATCAATTTTATTCAATTTTTCTTTGATCTCCTTGGTGTACTTGGTAACATCACAAATTTTGGCAAAAAGTGAAGTTACATTATTAAAAGAATTTTAAAAATTAGCCAAAATTGTAGACAATTCTACTTATTTTATTGCAATGTGCTGAGCAATGTGCTCAAGCACCTTATTATCAAATTTCCTTTCAGCCTTCTCAATCAATTTTTCTTGACCAGAGGTGTCCTCGTTGAATTTATTTACAGCCTCTTCTAATTGTATCAAAATGTGTTGAGTCAAATCTACTTCAACACCTATAGCCTCTGTAATTATGTTCTTGGCATCCTCTATTATTTTATATTCCTTATCCCTTTCAAATCTTAACTACTTCTGCGTAGCCTTCATCTCTATTAATTGACTAGCATACCTCATTTCTTCAATGGTAGCATTTTCATAGTCAATTTTTGGAATAACTATATCTGTGTCTAAATCAATGTCTTCTAGAATTTCCTTTCCATTTATTAGAAGTCTTAATGGTTGCTTTTGTTTGACTTATGTGACCATTGGTTTATTCTTAGGAATAGACACAATAGTAGAGATGGAAGGGCTAGCAGCAAAAATTGGGATAGGACTTGAAGAATGAATACCAATAGAAGTATTTACCGGATCAAAAACTGGATTACTTCCCAAAAATGATGATATACCCATTATAGCAATATTTGAACTAGTTGAATTTGAAGTAGATGTAGATAATGCTGTCAAAATTGTAGAACATGTTGGAACTGACAAAATTGTGGAACTTACTAGTGTATCTCCTGATGATGATGGAATAGAGGAGGCTAGCTCGGTGACTAAAGAAGAGGGTTGTAGCTTGGTAGATGAAGTGGTAGATACTTCCATTGATGATACCTAGAGCTATGAAGTGGCAGGTGCAGATGATAAATCTAATGTAGATGCTACCAAACCTACAGAACTTGACTCCAACCTTGATGATGTGATAGTTTTAGGTGGAGAGTGAGGAAGAGATGCAATGACTGCTGCTGCAATTTTTACTAGATCATCTTCCTTCTTATTTTCTTCTTCAGCTTCTTCCTCTTTTTCTTCCTTGTCATCTTCCATTAATGCATGCAGCTCTCCTAGCGAGACTGTGATGGATGGAGAGGTAGTTGTATTATCACTATCACTACTGTCATCATCTTGGATTTCTACTGGGTCTTCATTGGGCTTATGCAAATGATAGATATTTTTCCACATGTTTGTTGCATCATTTATAACATGCTCAATGTCTTTGATTAAAATCAAACAAGTGTAGAATTTAAATCATCATTTTGCCTTCATGATTTTTCATTGCAGTCTTTATTTCTGCTCCAGTGAGATTTGGTTGAAGATTCTTCAGAGATTGCTCATAGATATCTTTCACCATTTGGGTGGCTATTTCCCATCTTAGTTGCAATCTCTCCAGTAGTTCCTTGGAGATTTGAGAGGCAAGCTGGTCCGAGGAGTATTTCCATTTTCCCATCTTAGAGAGTACCAGTTCCTCTATCTGCATTTTCTCAGCATCTGTTCTTGTTTCAAATTTCAAAGCTTTGAAATTTGTGATGTCTGCTCCTTCTTCCAATTGTTTGAGCCTTTCCTCAAATATGAGTGAAGGTCTGACCAGTACAGGTTCCTTTTTTCCTTTTCTAGTTCTCCTTGAGAATACTGCAGTAGGCATCTTCTTAGGTTTGGTAATGGTTACCTTACCTTTCTTCTTTAGGGATTCTTCTCCTGCAGATTCATGTTCTTCTTCTTCTTCTTCTCCTTTTTCTTCATCATCTTCTTCGTCCTTGCCCTTACCTTTAGTTAGCATAAGAGGACTAGTAGCAGTTTTCATTTTGGCTATCTTCCTCTTGCTTTTTCTTATTTCCTGAGGTAGCTTGATTTCAAGCTCTATTCTGGCCTTTGCTTCATCATAAGTTCCAAAGGTAGGGATGTTAGGGATAGCTAGTTCATTGACCAGTGCCTCAATGATATCTCTTGCATCATCAATATTTAATTCATAAGGCAATGGTTTTACCCATGCCACTTGGGGTATGACTGCCTGTATATACGCATGATCATAGTCAACCATGAAACATATATCATCTTTATAATCCTCAACTAGTTTAGGAGGAATTCTAAACCTATTATTCATCCTTTCCTTGAAATCTTCAAAATAGTTATCCATGACTTTATCAAAATTTTCACCCATTTCTGCTATGAACTCATTAATCTGATATAAAATTGGAGTATCTTTTCTCCATACTACAGATCCTTTTGATGGAAAAAACTTTTGTACATAAAAGAATAAGCAAATTAACAAAGAACCAAATTTACAGGGGTTATTCTTTGAAGTCCTTATGCTTTCCATATTTTTATTCAGTTATCTTAATAGCAATTCTAACAAATCAAATTCGAGTTTTTTCTTTACAATCTTAAATGCTAAATCCACAGCTTCACACGGTACACTATTCAATCTGCTAGAACTATATAATTTATATGCAATCACATAAATGCCAAATCTGAGTTCTACATCAGATATATTGTTAAGTTTTAGCCCTCTATTATCCCACTCTGCTAGGGTTTTCTTCTGTAATTCATCCCGACCTAGGGTTTTAGTGGTTTTGGCTTTGTTTAGCATAGGCAAACCTGTGATTTTATGAATCATCTTTTTGGTTAACAATACGGGTTGTTCCAACCACAACTGACCATTATGTACATGGCTCAGAACATATCTAACCCATTTAACCTAGAAACTTCTTGGAAGGTGCAAAATATGGGTTAAGCCTTTTTCTTCTAAGTGTTTATGCTCAGGTTTTAGGGCTCCATCAACACATAATTGACCTAGGGCATTATCCATATCTAATGTACCAATTTCTTGAACAACACATTTGAAATGAGTGCGAATATCATTAACAAGAAGTACCTTAGGAAGAATTTTCATCTGAGCTCCATGGATGTCAAGTGATTCAGCAACTGTGGGCACTACCTTAAATTTTGGGGCTTTCCATTCGACTCCTTTTACGAGCATTTCAGAACCCTTCTTCACCTTGCTGCTGCTAGTGCTTGCGGATGCCATTGTTGCTCGATGGATGAAAAAAATTTCAAACAATTACTTTGCAAGGATTTTGCTTCAAATTTCTTGGCATGCAATTGGAAATCCTTTTCACTCTGAGTATTTTAAGTCACAGTGAAAAATGAAATCAAGTTTTGCCCCTTTTAATGAAATATTGTCATTAACACTCGGTACAAAGGTAGATGAGATGACATAGTGTGTGCCAGTGTGTCATTGAATTACTCGGTAGAACCTTGCAACTCGGTGGTCTAACAAAATCTTTGATACTCCCAACCTAGCTCGGTAAGGTCTTTAGTCAGCCTTGCTCAGTACATGCAACTCGGTGAATGATAACTTTTCTATGATCCGTGTATCTAAAATATTGTATTAATCATTTGCACCCATTTTTATAATCTGGAACTGTTTAAGATGTGGCTAGAGGATGCATTTCCTAAGTCTCCTTAAGTCTTAATTGGAAATGGTGTAGTCACCCACTTCTTAAGTGACATGATCATTATTTGAACTATCTTAATTGGTAGATTTAGGAATCCACTTTTGTCTCATTTGCTTCTAAATGTTATCAGCTTTAGCTTTCTTTTCATCTTCAATTCTTCTAGTATTCATGCAATTCTTAGCTATATGACCAAGTTCAGTACATGTGTAACATCTTATGGTTGTATTCTTCTTTCTTAGATGATGCCTTGCACAATTTATCCCAATGTGTCCATATTCTCCACAATAGTGACACCTACACCAAGTATTGTAGTCCCAACCAAATATTGTTTTGATAATTTTTTCTACTGGATTAAATGCTTTTGATTTGCATTGAGATGCCTTGTGACCTAGTTTCTTGCATTTGTGACATTTGCCTTCAAATTTTGGTTTTTCTTTGCATTCATTAGCTTTGTGACCATGCTGATTGTAGTTGAAGCATTTTCCATTAAATTTTTCCTTTCCATTACTCCAACATTTGTTTCATGTATGACCTATCTTACCACAGTGATTACAACTAGGCCTTTGATTGCTTTGTGCACCTTGTTTGGAAGTTTCACCTTCTTCCTTGTAACCAAGTATAGCTTTGCCCTTCTGTCTATGAAGATTTTTCTTACTTAGCTGATTTAATTGAGTCATGTCTGCTTGTGATTTCATCATTCTCTCATTGATTTGCTTTTTAGTGTTTAGGTCATTTTCCAAACTTTCATTGATTTTTCTTTCAGATCTCAAGTCACTTTTTAAGCTTTCATTGATTTGTCTTTTAGTGATCAGATCATTCCTTAGATCTTCATTTTTAGATCTCAAATTCATAATTGCTTCATTTGCATTGGAAAGTTGATTTATAAGATCTTGATGCTGAATTGATTGACTATTTCTTACCTCTAAGTCTTCATTTGTCTTGTTTCTTTGTTCCAAGACTTCATATAGCCGGATTGATTGGATTTCTTGTTCTCTTTTGAGTTTTCTTACTTCTTCCTGCAGGGAACCATTCTTTGTCAGTAGTTCCTTGATTGTCTCATTAGCTTGATGGTAAAAGGTCTTCAATCTTTTCTTCAACATACTGATGATCATTCATTTGTCTTTAAACTTCCTTTCTTCTTTTTAGGGATTGAGAAAGATGTTCCTTGGCTTCATTGAGTTGAGCCATGATCATTTCCAGATCTAACTTTTCATTTTCAATAGCTTTGTCAAGTTTGAATATCTCCATTGTTCTTGATCTTTGCTCAAGCTATCAGACTTTGTCCTAAGAACCAAATGCTCTGATACCAATTATTGGAAATATTTAGGATGAAATGTGTTACTGAGAGGGGAGGGGTGAATCAGTAACATATAAAATCTTAAGTATTTTAACCATTCATCATTCATTCATCTAATCTACTGCATAAATGAAAGATCAATCAATCATAACACATGAACACAATGATTTTGTGACCCAAAAACCTTCCAATTAGAAAGTAAAACTTGGGTGGGGATGATGCCCACAAAACTTCATTACTGTAGTATGAAGTTGGCCAGTTAAGGCTTACAATGATCACTTCTAATGATCTGCCCTGTTAGGAGCAAGTAGGACGGCTAGATCCACCTTGTTAGAGGATTTACAAACATACAATGAAGTATGCACTCTGTTAGGAGTTTTACAAAAAGACTGTTAAGTCTACCCTATTAAAGGATTTAAAAAATTGATTCACCTATTAGGATGAAGCAGTGGATCTACTTACAACTTGTTTGCTAATAAGATCCTTTATGCATTAATCACCTGATGTGATAGATATAACTTTTCTACTCCTGTGTTGACCTTGTTGTATTTCTTTTGCTCTACTACTGATAGCAATATCTTCTTCACATGCGAACAATACTCTCTTATTTTATGCCAATATTCTCAATAATATTCATATATTACAAAATGATATCATACATTACATATATACCATTCCAATATTTACAATTACAAGGTCGGCCAAAACACAAGTGAACAAAACATTACTGAGTCAGCCCATTAGTAAATAACTCGAGTTCACTGAACTGACTCGATGACCTTTTGATACTCAGTATCCATTATGCTACTCGGCATCATCATGCACTCAGTAGATGTAGTGTCACTTGGTAGAAAATATCTTCTTCTTCATTTACCTTGCTTAACTAGGTAAACATTGAATCCTTTGTTTACCTTTTTCACTTGGTAAGCTCCACTGATCTTCATTTACCTTTTTCACTCAGTAAACTCAGCTGATCTTCGTTTACTTTTTTCACTCGGTAAACTTTGGAATGCTTGATGAGAACTGTTTGCCTACTGAACTTATAAGGTAACCACTGAATGCTCGGTATATACTTGAGATTAAGTGATGAGCAAGATAAGCATTCAAGATAGAATAAGTGTTTGCACTAATGACAAATATATCATAATTCCAACAGTTTTAGATTAGATTCCTTTTTGTGAAAATTGATTTACCACTCATAATGTTAAATGTATATTTATAGTGTCACTTGACACTTGTGTTGTTATAATTTTAGTGGCAAGTCAGGTTAAGTCATTGGCAAAAGACACCCAACCTTATTCCTAACCAATTAGAAATGTTGAAGTTTTCATTTCCTTGCATAAAATATCTTATGAAGGTTTTAATTAAATTAAATTTCGGATTTCAAGTTTAGGGTGACTTTAGAGGGCTTTGTTTGAGTCTTAGAGTGTTCTTTTAGTGAAATTAAGTTACCTACATGTTAGTACTTTATATTAGGGCTTTAATTTTGGCTTTACTAGAGTTAAATCTCTTTTCTAACACTTGTAAAATCCCATTTCTTAAGTATTGCGAAAATGGAAGAAGTCTTACCCAAAATTCCTACCTTATCTCCAGTGAGTTGATAATTCCAACCAAATAGGGAAACTTAGGTGGATTTGAAGTGTTTGTTCTCTTTTATTATGGAGAAAAATTAGGAATGTTCTTCTTTTAGAGGGAGATTGGAAAATAGGTTGGGCATTCACCCACTTTCTAGTTGTAGATATTTTTGGTTTTGGAGATTGGATTAAGGAAAGATAGAGGGCTCTTCTCAAATTGGGTCATTTGCCATAGCTTTGAGAAAGGTTGGAGCTTTTACCATGTTTTGGAAATTATGTGATGGATTATTTTTCTGAATATAAAATGTGTAAATTTTTCTATAGATGCATATGTTTGTTGTTTATTGTCCCTATTGTATTGCTAGGTGTGGATGAATTTCTATTGCCTTATTTTTATTTGATTTTGAGAGTATAATGTTATGGGTGTGGAAGGACATCACTCACCCTTGGGAGGGAAGAAGTAGTGGCCTTTCGGTGAAGGGGTTTGTTGGGCCTATCCCCTAAGTGCAGAGTCTCTTCCCTAGAAGGAAGAGGGATAAGCATGTAGTATGGGTTGCATGTGCTAGTACTTGGTTATGCACTTTGGGGGTGATAAGGGGAGAAAGTTTGTAAGAGTTGGTATTTATTTTGTATGCCTTGTGGAGGTAGATTTGGTTTTTTGTATTTAGCTTCTCCTAGGGGTTTTAGGCACCTTCACCCATTCTATTGGTTCCTCTAGTAACCTATTATGTAAGCTCAAAAAGGGTGTTAAATTTTGTATCATGTATTATTGATTTATATGTGTATACTTGATTGTTACCCAGTTGGTCTTGTTCTCCAAGCTCGGTGAGTGGCCTCTTAGAGACCTAGGCTAGGAGGTGAGCTCTCCATGGTTTACAAGGTTGTTTTGTGCAGGTATTCTAAATGGATATGTGTTGAAGAAAAGTCTGGAAGATTTTTACTTTTTGTTGAATTTTTGAAGATGATTTATTATGAACATTTGTAAAATTTATGTATTGTAAAAGATAAGAAGTAGATCTTCATGTAATTTGTAAATTGATGTAAGGATCCAAATATGATTGTAATATTTAAAAGGACTTTTTAATACTATGAATATATTTTGTTTTAAATATTTCTTTAAAAAATTCCAAGAAATAAAATTGAATATTATTATTGTATGTGTGTATGTGTGTGTAAATGTGTGTCTTGTTCAAGAAAGTTTGGGCATGACATACAACATGTTTGCCATAAATTGGTGAATATTAGTCATTGGTTAATAGTAGCCCAAAGAATTTATGAAGTGTGTATAGTAGTTCCTTGATCATTCACCACAAACTAACTCTTCTTTGCTTCATCTTCCTTGTAACAGGTATTTGCTTGCAGGTTATTTCTAGGATCTGTAAAGTTGTGTATTTATAAATTTCTACATATTTCTAGGATATGGAAATCATGTTGAATATAAGATTAATGAGTTGGATCATTAAATTCAAGGAAAGGATTAGGTAGAATACCTAAGATCAAATCTGATGGATGAGAAGTTTCTATAAAATAAGGAAGATGGACATATACAATGAACCTAATGAACTAGATCACAAACCCTAAGATCTACGATGATCATGAAAAATTGAAAAACAAGAATTGCCTATTTAAGAGGTATAGATCTAAACTTTAAAATGGTGGGCACAAAGAAAGGTGGAATAGAGGAACACAAGGTTGAACACTAGTGTGTAAGTATGAGAGAGAAGCAAAAGGAGTGCTTGCACAAATATTGCTAAAGCTGATAAGTGAATCTAAGTAGAAGGCTTAAGTTTTATGTGAAGGGGGATGACTACTTGAAGGTAGTTTCCAAGTGAGTTAAGAGATAGAGTTGAAAATGGGACTTATCATAAAATCAACACAAGAGCCAAAAAGTGATTTGAACTTGCAAAAGTGAGTTGTAAACATATAGATCAAAACCCTGCTATTTTATTTCTAATAATTGTAAATAGTTTATATTGAAATCCTTTTAATCAAAGGTTGACCTAATAGTCATTGAAGTACTTAACAGTCTATGTAAATCCTATGACAAGGTGACATTCTAAATAGAATGATTAAAGTCCTCTGCTAAGGCCACTCCTAACAGGGTGATTAAATCCTCTAACCAATTCCCATTTAATAGTGTGTATTGTAACCTTTAACAGGGTTGGCTCCTAATAGAGCTCACTTCAAAAGAGTGAAGAAGTGGTAACATGTTGCTACTAGTTTTTCCCAAATTGGGTTTCTAAGTTAAATGCTAGTGTCAAACTCATGTTGAATGTTGTATGGTGTTTTACAATTACATGTTTACATTCTAAAAAGGTTTTTATAATAGGATAGTGAACTACTAGTAATTTTGTTAATCAGTATTTAGTAGAGACCAAATTACAATAGGATAAAGAAGAGTGAATGTTTATGTTTGATTTTTCAAATGGTGCTTAAGGACCTTGAGTAATTAATTCACCCCCCACTCCTCTCAGTTATTCTAAACATTGCTAGCAATATCATTTTGCAATGTGGGCCAATAATACCCATCTCTTAAGACTTGCCTGGCTAGGACAATGGCACTTTTATGGGAACCACAAAGTCTTTCATGTAACTTCCTTAGGGCCATCACAACCTCATTTGGCTCTAAACACCTAGAAAAGGTATCATGATAGCCTTTATCAAGTTTTTTTTTTAGTGACTAAAATATACAAATTAGCTAACTTTAGAATTTTATGGCTAGTAATTTGGCTAATAATTTAAGATACAATCTAAATTTTCATAGTTTTATAAATTTTAGATGTAGAATATTTAAAATCACTCAATAATTTATTTTATTGAAAATTTTAAACTAAAATATTTGCCACAATATTTGTTACATGATTAGATTTGAGTCACACAAATATAATATATTATTGGAGAAATTAAATTTAACTAACCAATAATTATCATAATTACTAGTTACTTTAGGGATATATCACCAATATTTAGTTTACACTATTGATTTGAAGTATATGTAACAATCCTCATAATATTCAACGAGGTAAAAAAATATTCAATTTTGATTTGTAATATTCAATGGTGATTAATGAACTTCCTATTATTATTGAGATTTGTAAACATTTTATATCAAAAAATTATGATTCGTAAATAATCGCCAATATTTATCATATTCAAAATAAAAAATTGAGAGATTCACCAATAGAAATAAATTATTTTTTCTAAAATTATGAAAGATTCACCAATATTTTATATCTTTTTTTGGAGGATGCTTTCTTAAAGTTTACCCTACCTCCAACAGCAACATTTTTGCCTACCATAAAAAAATAAGGGGGGAGAGGGGAATTAGGGTTAACAATTTGAGGGAAAATGGAAGATAGGGGTCAGATAGGAGATAGGGGGTTCGTGAGAAGTTGATCATTCTTAGTAGTTTTAGTATCCTTGGAAGAAGAGTCACAGTTAAATTATGGGGTTTCTTTGACAGTAGTATCCTCAAAGGACTCCTCGATGGCCAAATTCTTTATGGTTTGCTTCCATTTTTCCTTGCCAATCTTGGATGAACATCAAGTATGGAGAAAATTCTCATTTTCACTGTCAACAATGTTGAGGGTGGTATTTTTGGTTTTCTTTCCTAAACTTTAAGTAAGGTTTTCAAGTTCAAACCTTATCCTTTTGACACCCAAGGTTTCTATACATTCTGCTAAGGATAGTGGACTAGAATGTACAACCTAACCAGAGGTTGAGGGAGTGGTATTAGGTTGATTAGCGATGAGAAGAAATTTAGGGTTGGGGCATAGAGAGCATGGTGAAACTAGATTAGATGTTAGATCTGATATTACATGTTGACATACGATGATGCATGGTTAAGGTTAAGGATTGAGATGTGTGGTGAATTAATTTTGAGTATGGTTTATGTTTGAAATGGTAAAAAAATTAGAAATCTTGATTCACCACCCCCCACCACCACCCTCCCCACCCCCCCAAACCTCTCATCATCTTACTTTCCTCTTAGATTTTCAACAATGAGAAACATTTTAGTCATTTGAAACACTCTTAGATAAGTTAGACTTCATTTTTTTTACCCTACATATCCACATTATGCAATTAGATAATTCAGACTTCACAAATTTTACCCTACATGTTAACCAAGTTGAGAACTAGTGTCTGACCTTGCAAAAGGTCATTTTGGGGTCCTAGTAAGTCTTCAATCATTTCCAACAGCCCAAGGTTCATTTATGAGTTGAGGGTCATTTCTATTTGAGGAACATTTATTATTAGGAAGGGCCATTTTTTGCTAAAGGTCCATTTCTAGGACTAAAATGGTCATTATAGGGCTTCAATCACTCTTAGACTGCCAACAATCATTTCTAGGAGGCCTTGGTTAAGTTTGAAGTGTCATTTTTCTTCACTCATTTTTGGAAAAGTGAGTGTTCCCCATGTTATATAAATAAGGTCTCTATATATTCTAGTACCCTTTTGGATCCTCTACTAGACCTAGTTGTAACATTCATAAAATTTGAAAGTCTTTGTTAGACACTTTTTAAGTGTACCCAAGTTACACTGTCAAACATTCAAACCAATCGTGTTATTTTATTGTATCTTGTTACTATCAATCAAACCTTTTGGTTCTTAGTTCAACATAAAGCTAACAAGTCTCCTAGCATTTAAACTTATGAGATCTCTATCACATATCATATCTTTTCACAATCATGTATTATCAACCCCTTTTGGACAAACACACTTGCATAAACACTATACCTCTTTTGACATTGAGATAAGTTTTAACCTGAAAATATAACCTATAAGGTTTTCGTGGCTCTTACAAGATCCAAAGCATATGATCTAAACACAAACAATCCTTTTGCACAAGAAGATGAAATACTGAAACAAATAACATTTGAACACAGTGACTCTTCACAAAGGAATCCCCTATTTGGATCAAACACGCCTAGTACAGAAAGTAAAACTCAACAAAAAACACCTACAGCTACTACAAGTATTTCTCAACACTAGTATTACTGGGATAACAATCAAGAGAGTCAAAAAATCAAGACACTGATGATCAAGCTATATTTATCCTCATTGATAAAAAAATTCAAGACATGAAGAAAGAAAAGGAAACAAAATTAAACAAATATTCCTTCTAATCTATCCTTTTCTATTTGATCATGATTCATACATTCTTTCATAACCTTCAAACATGAAAATGCTAAAGTATGAAAATCCAATATTTGATCAAGAGGCTATACCACAACATCATGATGAGCCTATTTTTGATCAAAATATGAAGAAACAAATATATACTATTTACTTGATATTCTTCTCTATCTACAAGAACATCACGAATAACCTAATCATTATTTAGAAAGAAACATTACTCATTTGGGACAACTTCTTGAGAATAATCTCACCATGTTGCCTCAAACCACCTCATGTAGAATATCATTCTTAAGAAACTATTGTACATATCATTTAAATAATAAGTACAATAATTCACATTACATAGAGTTTAAATAAAAAATCCAATATATTATTAACAATTAATTAATTAAAGATGAAGATCCTAATGAATCATCTAATAAAGACACTACTCTTAAACAAGATCAAATTGATCAACTTGTGTCTATTTAGTTGTTCTTGTGTATCCTTTGCTTCTTTCAACACTTGCGTATATCCTAAATCATCAAATCTAGCCAACATGACTCCATCAAACAAAGATCCTACTAATTTTCATATTAAAAATGTATACCCTCAAGGGATGCCTCTAAAAGAAATCATAGCTGAATTAAATTTGGCTACAAATATTGTTAATGCTTCTATAATCAACGATCCCAAATATCAATGTACTACTATGCCTATCATGCATACTCAAATCATTCTTCCTATGCTATCCAAAGATTATTTTCAAGAGAAAACACTAGTAGAATTTTGATAAATAAATGACTATGTAACTAAAACTTTTAGTAACAAGAACAAACATTTTAGTCACATGACTAATAGTGACTAAATTATAGTAATATTTTTCAATTTATAAGTATAAGTGAGTAAATAAATGACTAATTTGGTGATCAAGTAAAATCATAGGGTTAGACAAAGATAAATGATTAAATAAATGATCCAATAAATGACTAAAAAAATGGTCACCAAAACAAATGACTAAATGATTGATTGGTGGTTTCTTTATCATATTAATACATTCTTTAACTTTTTATAACTTGTATTGCCCATAAATGAAGTTTTTGTCCTATCAATACATCATTATTGGTTAACTTCCTTAAATATCCTCTCAGCTAATATTGAACTATAAATGAACTCAAAATTGTTGCAATCTACACTCATACTCCTAAAAATCTATCTATGTAAAACTAGTCCCAAAGAAAATAATTAAATCCCAACTCCATATTGTATTCAAAAGAAAACTCCAAGTTTATCTCTGCATATATAAAAAATATTCATTATCAATTAAGTATTTAATAATCCAAACATATAATTGTTATTTATCATATTAATGTCATGAAATTGCCACCTATATAAAATATAATATTGTTTTTATATATTTATTGAATAATGATTATAATTACCATTATTTATAATAAAAAATATCAAACCTTGAAATTATAATATGATTTAATGATAAAAATAATTAATATTTATGATTTAAATTATATTTATTAATAATTAATATTCATATAATTATGCATATGATGCCCCATAGGGATTCATGTGAAAAAAAATCAAAATTTTAAAGGGAAAAAATGCCCATGACCATCAAATATGTAGGGTTCATGTACTTGCACCAAATGATGAAGCCTTAAGCAAGCTTACAAGGTCAGATCAACTCACTAGCAAATATGGTGCTCTAAATTAGATAGGATACTAGCTAATTATTCCAAAGCATCAGACTGAGTTTCAAAGAACATTGTACAATATTGATGTGAGGAGGTTTTGGAAGTTTAATTGTATATAATATTACTCTAAGGTTTCCTCATTAGATATCTATTGTAAAAGCATATGCGTCTATTCCCATTATGAAAATGTTGTGAATTAATCCATCTTTAAATTAATATTTTGAAATCATGATAAATATTATAATGGAATAGGTGCATGTTCAATATAGGCACAATTGTTAAGGTGAGGTGTTTATAAAAAAATTGTGATATTACTATCAGGATTTAACTGTCTAATTTGTTGAGTCAAACTCGTTAACCTGTATGTGTTTCATGAATTATTGGTTCACCTATAATTTAGCCCTTTTGATCTCATCATAAGAAGGAATAAATTAAATTCACTTAATTAACACTAGTCATTGGATTTGGATGTCGATGCTCATAGAGCCTATGTAGCAGTGAAAATTTCTGAGAGGTCAATACCTAGTCTAGAATTACTACTCTAGCTCAAAAAAATTGAAAGTTTGAAATATTTAAGGAAAAATCAACATATTATTATAAAAAACTAAATTATTATTAATTATTTATAATATCAAATTAAAACTATTTTAATTTTCTTACACTTAAAAATGGAAAAAAAAATTATAATTATTAATTTATTTATTTAAAATTAATGTTAAAAAATATAATATTTTTAATTACTAATAATACATGTTATTAATCATTTCAACATGTAACCTTTGGTGTCCTATCCTAAAAAAATAAAAATTTAAAATTTAAAATAAATTTTAAAATAAATAAGTCTACTATCTCATTTGGAGCCTATATAACAAAGGGAAAAAAAATCATTCTCTCATTGACGAAAGAGGATAAGCATAAATATTGGCTCCATTGGCGACTGGCAACAAAGGGTGAAGAAAGGGTGAAATTGTTTTCTCCATTGGTGGTAGAGGCTGAAAAAAAGGCAAAAAATCTACTCCATTGCTAATAGATTGAAGAAATTCATAGGTAAGGTTTTTTCCATATCTTCAATTATTTTCCCTTATATAGGATCATATGCATAAGAATAGAATAATGTTGGAAGTATATACAATTAGGGTTTCTTAAATAGTTTGATTCTTTGCCAATGTTTAGGAACATATGCATAAGATAGTCATACTTTGTCTATAATCTTCCTTGGTTCAAGTCCTTCCTTGAGTGCCCCAACTTCCTAGGAACTTCACAAACATTATACAATGCTCTTACACCATCCTTGTGGCCTCTATGAATTCCTAATGTTCATAGCATTCATATACATTCTACAACCAAACTAAACAACCCATAACAATCCATTTTATGTAGAAGATCCAATTATGATCAACCTACAAAATGTAACTTAATACCAACATTTTTTCTTCAAACAAAGGATTGAACATTTTGACTAAAAAGAATTCAAACATAATGTCTTTTGTTCAAGTCAGTTCTAGTGTATCCACAAATTACATCACAAAAACATAAAATCTATTTCAACATATAGTATACATTATGGGAATTTACCAAGTAATCAAACATAGGATTTGAAAATTCATGACTAACTTATGAACTAACCAAAAATGGAAACAACACTACCACACCAGAAAAAGTTGTTACCATCAACCAATGCGTAGCATCATTCTATTTTTTTACTAGTCATTTAGAGTTTCCCTACTTTTGCATTACACCATAACCTAAGTTTCACCTCAACCTTCCCATCTAGGTCATAGGGCATAAAAAAAACAAGGTATAGGAAGACACATTTATAAATAGACACATTTCCCCAATAGCACAATAAAAGCATGTCATCCTACCATTCGCAATGGGATTGTAATTCACCAGGGGAAGGGCAATAGAACATTCCTTCACATTCACTGCAATAATTTCAAAGTGCTTTTGAATGGATAGTATAGTTGGTTCAGCAAATTTGCGGGTTGAATTTTCCAAGATATTACAACTAAGAAAGTTGTTGCCCATTTCAAATGGATATATACATTTTTCCAACTTCAATTTTTTCCTTGTAATCTTCTTATCTAATGTTTCACAACCCACAATGTAATACAAATCTAATGTTGTAATAAGATTGCCTTTTTTCATATCCAAAAAAATCAGAGCATCTTCATTTGACATATTTCCATCTAATATCTAAAGAAGCTATGGTAAACCTTCAACATATAGTTGTTTAGAATCTTTAGACCTGCATGTACTTTCCAAACCACCTGATTGTGAACTACTAAAAATATTTACTATGCATTTGAGACTAGTAACATTAGAATCAACACTTAACACGCTCTCATCCATAATTAATTTATTTTCTTAAAGAAATTAGTAATACAAGATTGTTTAATAATAGAGTCACTTCTTGGTACACTCTTATCTATAACTCCCTTCTTAAAGAAGTTAGTAATAACCGATTGTTTATCTTTTTTTGGAGACTTAAGAGAGAAAAAAAAAAATTTTGGCTTACTACTAATACTCTAGTCAATGCCTTTGGAAGCAATGTTCCTCTTTGAGCTATTTTTTCGAATGCCCTCATTATGATGATTAACACTTGAAGGATGTATATTTGGTATTTTGAATTCTTTACTATTAGGTGTTGCATATGAATGAGATCCTTATTTTTTTGCCATGGAAGCATTAGAGATAGAATCTAAGTGCTCAGATAATTTATCACCTAAAAACTTCTCACTCATTGGATCCTTATTGACTCTAGGACTCATTTTGGTAAGAGCCACAATTTTCTCCCAAAATTTGATTTCATGCTCATAGAATTTAGAAACTACTTCAGTTATATCACCATCATTTTTTCAAGTTGTACATATGATCTTTGCAACCAATTGACTATTGCATTACATGATATAAACAATGTTGTACAACTTTATCCACAAAATGCTCATTTTTATCCTAAACTTTAACATCAATTATTTGAATAATAGTATATGATCTGGTGTCATTAAAAGTGGAGCTCAAAATTTTATGCAAGTATCAGGCAATTACGTAGAATAAAATCTCCGACAAGAGATTTAGTACTATGTTGATAGGACGAAACAATCTAGAACAAAATCTTCAACGAGAGACATATCATTAAGTTGTCTTAGTTATCTATTAGCTTTCAAGGGAAGAAAGAAAAGTAGCTAGCAATAAGTGTCATACCATGAATGTGTTATCTCCAAAAACTTCAATGTGCCTAAAATTTGATGGAATTCCCCAGTCATCACAACTTTCAAGACAATGGGAAAATAAATCAATGATATGTTATGGCTCTTGAATATGAGTCTTTATGTTGGGCTTGAGAGCATGAATGGCATCAAGAAACTGCATATTCAATCATTCAAACAACAAACATAAAGCACCATATAGAAAATTTACAAACATCTATAAAACTAAATAAATACATAATACATAATTTAACTCAATATGTTTGCAAGACTTAGTTGATTCAAATTTATAAGTTCTACAATACCTTCCAAACTTAAGATGAAATAAAGAAGCTACATAAAAGTTTGATCTTATAACATAAATTAAAAGTAAATACCTTTATTCCATCACAAACAAAGAACACAAGAATGTTGTTCCCAATAAGATCAAAGTTTCCTTCTCTTGTATAAAACTTACAGCAAAACCTCTTGGATATCTCAATATATTTGGACTCTGTCATTCATGTATGATAGTAGAGAAGCACACAATAAGAGGTGTTTGAAGTTGAACTTTATCTATCCTAAGAAAAAAAGCACAAGTCTAGTGTGAAACATCATGTGCCACCCTAAAAAATACATTGGCAAATACTTTTCTTGCATGAA
The DNA here is from genome assembly GCA_028749045.1 of Cupressus sempervirens. Classification (NCBI taxonomy): domain Eukaryota; kingdom Viridiplantae; phylum Streptophyta; class Pinopsida; order Cupressales; family Cupressaceae; genus Cupressus; species Cupressus sempervirens. The sequence continues at coordinate 380,306,603 of CM053789.1, forward strand.
TAAATCTCTTAGGAATCCTTTCTCCATCAAATTGAACAAGCTTCTCTACCAAGTGGTAGTCCTCCAATAACATTGGCACTACAGTGAACTCAATGATTAGATGAAGTTGTCACAAAGAGTTGTGATACAGTGATAATGGGATAAACTTTACTATTTATATAGTTATTTAATCTCTTATTAAAATTTATGGACTATAGAGACCTCAAAAACATTTTTTTATTGTGACATTTATTTAATACCATAAAAAAGATTTTGATTCTCCATACCATTGATCTAACATATCACCCTTACCAATTAAACTCAATTATTAATGTGAATTCCACTTTTGAATCAAATTTTAAATATTAATTATTTGCTCCTTGGGTAGTTCTACAAGAGGATACTAGAAAGTTTATTTGCAAGTGCTTCTTAGAAAACCTATGATATTTCAGAGTGAAGTGGTGAACAGAAGATTTTCCCCGCATCATTTTTCAAATACATTTAGGAATAACCACTAGATATATCCATGAAACAAAATATGATAGAGGTTGAATTTTTGTTTATAGAATTTAATCCATGAATACTTCTAGGAGGTGTGACAATCTTGCAACCCTCATTTGCTAGGCTCCTTTCAAAATTCCCCTCCTAGGTTAGAAGTTAAGGCAAAGATTCTACCACTTTACAAATTTTCAATTTTAAAGATTGCTTGAAACCAAGTTGAACAAAAATCATAGTCATTCCAAAAAAAAATCTATTACCTCCATGGAACTAGTGGATATATTGTCATTTATTTCAAAGAACATGAACAAAACAATGAGTATTCACCAATATCAAAGGTATGAAGATGAAGTTATTATTAAATTCAATAGAAAGCCTGATATTAGTTAGCATCATCAATAATAAAAATAATAGTGAAGTCATCCCACTTAGCAAGTCACCAAGATTATTCATAGTGGTTGTACATAAAATAAAATAAAATAAGACAAACACACACATGTCAGTAATTAAACTGATATATGAAGAGCCAATATCATGTTGTGACTACACAAATATCAAAGTGTTGTTTTCTAAGAAGATGTGACAAATATAAGTCAAAGATGATGTGGCAATTTATGATAGAGATAAATAGAGTATCCATACTATAGCAAAAATTTCATACACAGTGACTAAATTATAAAATTACAATATAAAGAAAATACAATTCCTATAGAAGACAGGATATTGATTCAAGGAGAGAAGCATTAGTCCTTGTCATATTGCACAAATAGAAAGGGGAAAAAAGAGAGACGTAATGTATGGATTCATTGAAGGGATCAAAATATAGTAAATTGAAAGCATCAAACAAATTAGGTTTGAAACACATTTTCAGTATACATTTCAGTTTGTATTAAGACATCGATAATGGAGAAGGCCCCATAGTACAAGTAAAAGACTCATGCATATAATCCAATCTTAATTTGATCAAATCCAAGAACCAAAATAGAAAAAGATAGGTATAAGAAGATGACACTTAGTGATGGTCGTGTATCGAATAGGGCAATAAATGAAAATATCAGTAATATGGATATTCTAGAAAGTTTAAGTAGAAGTTGAACACTTAATCAAGCAATGAATTCATAATATGATATAAACAAACAAATGCAAATAAGAAATATTCCACATCATATGAACAATAAAGGGATATTGCAAATACGTGCCTTATAACACAAACATGTTAGCAAGGATGGTCTCTATACATATCAGTATGGAAGATAGCATGAAATGATAGCACTTAAGATAGGCATGGTCCAAAAAATACACTAAGCCACCAACTTATAAGCAATTTTCTTTCTCACTAACTACAACTATAATGTTGTAGGAACATTATTAAATCTATAAATCTATTAAATTTGGTGGAGAATTGTGGTATGAGATTCATAAAGATAAAATTCTTGTTTCTTTTATTTCACATATTTCATAGGAGACATCTCTTTGGAATTATTATGTCAAATAGTTCATGTGCTCATCTAAATGCTAGATGTTATAGACCAACTACTTTTTTGTCCTTAATGCATGGCTACTATTATTTCTAGCTTCCATATCTGGTAGAAATTTATCCAACAATATCCATGTATGGATGTTCACTTGCTAGGATAGAGACCACTATCCTCCTCTGTAGGTAGAGACACACTAAGAACAACTCCCATAATTTCTAACACGTGTTTATTGCTAGTATCAAATATTTAAGTGTTTGTGCAAGTTAAAGAGCACATGAAACTATTTTTTTTCTAATCCACTCATATTATTAAAGAACATTATATATGAATACAAGAATGCTCATTTCTCAATTGATTCAGATGCCTTTTTCAATATAATAGTGTATTGAATCCTAATTCATAAGTAATGGACCACATGAGGTGGCATAGGAATAACAAGGTATATACAAAATATAAAAAAGATATAACATCACAGAGAAAATGGACCATTTTTGTACTCCTTATGTGATATGACTTTGTATTGTAATGATATTACTGATATGATTAATCTTACTAAGAAGGTAATATGTTTTCATAACCAATAACAGAGTATTGAAAACATAGGGACAATTTATTGCTTAATTATATCACCTCTAGTCCCTAGGAAGCCAATGTATATCACTTCGAATGATTAAATCTAACACACACACACACACACACACACACACACACACACACATGCCTGTGTGCACGTGCATAGAGTAGAATTATATTTAACAATTAGTAATAAGCCCATGGTGGCATGTATGTCTGCATATAGAGTCAATGGGTTAAATCTAGGGAACATCTGTAGGCTTATAAGTATGTTTGTATTCTAATTTTTTTAAATAAATGTTCTTGTCCTTTCTGCATTCAATTTTTTTTTGTGCTTTCAATGTTTGGCTACAAATTTGGTAAAAAACCAAGTTGAAGGGTAATTTCTTGCTTTCCTTCCTCAATATCTCATGCCAATGAGTGTACTGTGCAAGGAAATACCCCTACATCCACTATTCTTTCCTACACAACAACAACCAAACTATAAGATTGCAGTGAAATCACGGATGCATTTTAGATAAGAACCCAAAAAATAGAAATTAACAAAAACAATCCATATTTTTGTAGGGAATACCTTGTTTACATTGTTATTTATTACAATGCTCTTCATTATTTCAAATACATGCTTCCTGATGTCATGCTTGTTAAAATTCAATAGTTGTGAAAGAGTGAGAGCATGACCTTCAACACTTATCTAGTATCAGTGTTAGGTTTTTCTTCACTTAAGTTTGTTGGAAATCTGATTGAAAAGCTCACTATTAAAGATCAAATAGGGAGATTTTTGTTAAAAGAATGTTTTCAATCATTGTTTTGTCATTGATGCCAAACCTTGTATTTGTAGGAATGACATTTTCTTATAAAATCCAAGTACTATCACTTAGTTGATTGATGAAGAGGATTTGATCAACAAGATGTAACAAGAGCACCTAAGGGAAAGGTTGAGTTATGATGTTGTAATGAAGTGCAAGGATTAGTTAAGACAATGGTTAAATGATGTATTGATAACATACTCAAAGATATAGAGGTTGGTCACACTTAGAAACATTGGAGGAATAAGTTGTAACAAGGTTGACTACAAAGCTTAAACTAAGTTCATTAGTGGTTGCCAAGAAAGCTAATTGAAGCTGAGAAAATTCTTAGTTGAAGCCAAGAAATAGGAAATTCTAGTGTGTGTCAAGTGATCTTCAAGTGTTGAGTAAAGTTCAAGTACCGAGCATCAAAAAATTTTAGTTGGTGCCAAGTGATCTTCAGATGCTGAGCATCGGGAAAAACACAGTTGATGCTAAGTAACACAGTATGTATCGAGCACCAGTATTTCAATAGTGTCAAGCAATTGCATTATTTTAAATGATGAAGATTCGCCAAATCTGAGCTAAAAAATTTGTTGTCTTGAATTTTGTGAACTAGTTGGAGGATAAGGATGATGAGCTAGTGGCATAGAATTCTATGTAAATCATTTTTGGGAAAATTCAAAAGGATTATTCAAGAAGTTTCTAGAGGAAACAAAATATGGGTTAGATATAATGAATCCTACCTAATACATATGAATTGAAATCAAAAGGAAGGAAGAATTGAATGAGAAAAGGAACTCCAAGACTTCTATTTAAGGAGTCATAGACTAAAAAGAAAATGTTGCTGATGCTATTGCTAAAGAAGAAAATTGAGAAGTGGTTAGAAGGGTGTCAAGGAGAAGAAATCTAGGAGAAGGAAGAGCATAGAGGCTCTACTTGTACAAGTGGTCAAGAAGAGATGATTGCACTGGTACAATGAGCATGGAGACTCAAGGAGAAAAAGCTTGAAAGGAGGGCAAGCTATGAAGAGTTGCAGAGATTGAAGGCCAAGAAATGGTATAAGCTGAGAACTGATTTGATATCTACAAGTTAAGTTGTATTCTACAATCAAGTCAAAATCCCTAATTGTTACTCTCTAGCAATTGTATCAGTTAGGATAGAGGAAAAATCCTATGGACTTAGGTTGGCCTAACAACCATTTATAAATCTTTTAATAAGGTGGAATTCCAAGTGAATGTTCTAAAGTCCTCTTGCCAGGCCCACCTCTAATAGGGTGGTTAAATCCTCTAACAAGGTCACATTTAATAGTGTGTTGTGAGCCTCTAACAGGGCAGGCCTTTCACAAGGCATCACTTCAGGAGAGTGAGAATCGAGTAGCATGTTACTGGTGGTTTTTCCCAAATTAGGTTTCCATGTAAATCACTCTGTTATGTGTTGATCTTTTATGTGTTATGCTTGTATGTTGATTTATAGTAACTTGCTGATTAGAAAAGTTAAAGCTTGGATGAATGAATGGTTGAATGGGCTCATGACTTAGTGAAAAAGTTTGAATAGGACATTTGGACCTTGAATAATTGATTCACCCCCCTCTCAGTTATTCTAAAGCATTTCCAAAAAAGTTATACAGGTCTAATAATGTAGTTGTGATTCATTATTAGAATCACTCTGAAGCTTTGTACTAATTCTTGCGATATCAAAAAGTGTACTTCTATCTTTCCATGAATGAATAGAGTTTTGAAGAGATTGGGCTTCAAATCTCAAGTTGAAACATGTGTCTTTGTCACCAGATATATTATATATTCTGATAAAAACCAATTTCCAATTGTACTACTTTCAAATGTCTACCTAGAAATTAGTCCAACTAGATCTTCCATTATTTCTTGTGTTATTGGACAAAATAAAGATTGCAAAGGAGGGAGTGGTTTATTTCTCTCATCATGCTTCTCTCTCTTATAATTGCTTCATTTATCATTTATAGGTTGCACTACATTAGCCTAGCTTAGAAATGCAATTATCTACTAAAGTTGATCCATGGCCTCTACTTGGCTTTGATAGAATTGTGCCCCCTCTTTCTCTTTCTTGAATTCATCAAGCTATTGTTTTAAAGAAATTAGATCATACACCATCTAAATAGTTTGATTGTTTAAACTAAAATATTTAGGTGTAGCAACTAACCTTTGAAGAGTTTTGAAGTCTAGAAATGAATAGAGATTTTATTTTGACAAGATTTATTTTAAGTAAAAAATATACACACAAATGAAGTTCACACAATCTACTCTATTCCCAATTAAAATCTATATATAAACACACTAAAGTAGTCTTATTCCATCTACACTATCTAAATGAACAAAAACACAAAAGATGATCGCTTATATACTTCTATACTTCCTTGTGAGCAATTGACTATGTTATGCCTCCAAGGGTGGACAAGGTGGGAACAAGTTGAGTGCTAAAGTAAATGGTGGATGTAACTAATTTTGCAGTTGAGATTATTTTGTGTTATATTATGAACATTTATCTTAGCATTATGAATATATTTGTTTTAATATATGATAATTACTTAGAAATAGGAAGCCCACAAAAATGGAAGGTCTAATATATTATCAGTCTGCTAATCTACAAAGGAGTTTTTGTGTATAAGAGTTGAACAATCTTATTAATTGCCTTAGTCCTAGAGGCACTTTTACTAACTTTCTTCTATATTTCTTTATGATTTTATTTTACAGATGTAATGGATAACTGAGTATGTTTGACTACTTATAATATTGTCTACTGAATGTGTTAGTTTCTTAAATAAGTAGGTGAATGTGTTAGTTTCTTAAATAAGTCCTCCTGCTACTGCAACCCTCCTCCTTCTATATCTCATTTACTCACTTAAGAGGAGATGTACCTCTTTTTTAATTGTAAACTTGAAACTAATTGTTACTTAATTTTTCATGATCACACGCCTTCAAATTTTCTAATCAACTTTATTTTATTTTATTTTTCGTTGATTGCTAATAATCTTTAATCATTGTTTTTTGTGGCTTGATTATTGTTATCACTGTTTGTTTTGAAAATTCTTTTGCATTCTTCTATTACATCAATGCATAGGGTTAATTCTTTTTGGTTAATTCCAAAGGGTGTTACCTATAAATATCTTTATCCAATGTCTTTTGTGGAGTCTAATTGGCAATGGGAAATTGGAATAGTTGAAAGTAAAATCCATCCTTTACTTGCAATGTCGATGTCAAAACTAGTGTAGATTTGCTTACCATGATATCAATTTCAATCATTGTAAAAATAACTAAATGGTGACATTTTAGTTTTAGGAAAAAATTATCCATTTCCCATTAGTTAACTGAATCTACTCCAAATTTGATATTTTATCATTTGTAGTTGTACATATGATAAATATTTTACTGTATGATTTCTAGTAATTAATGATGGTTGATAGGGAAACATGTCCATGAAACTTTCTAGAGTGATATGACCCAACCCAAGGTTAAAATTTGAGAACATGACAAGTCCTTCTGACACTGTATTTTATTGTTGATGTTTAGCTCTAGACTAGCCAAAATGTAACAAAAATATATGTGTAAATAATAGAGGAATGAGCAAGAGTTTAAGAGAAATATAGGTCATCCTCTCCGATCACATGGAAAAAAAGACACTCTCCTTCAAAATTGATGTGAGGGTAGCCAGATGAGCATTGAGAAATCTTTCCTTGGTTAAAATAGGGGAATGAGCTACATATGAAATTGAGTCTACCAAACAAGGGTTTCTCTCAATTTCATGTTGTGAATTTGATGAAGATTTATAAATGCTTAGATTACCCAAGGATTTTGTCTAGGGTTTTTGCTACGTAGAACACACTAGACTTCCAAAAAATTGTCCGTCAAAGGAAATTTGGGAAAATCAATGACAATTTTTTTTATAAATGTTATAGTTGGTGCAAATGGTTTAAAAGAGGGTCGCTGACAATAACACATTTGAACAAGGGATGTTGCTAACATATTTTCATTTATCCAAATGGAGAGCCTTATCTATCAAGCAACTATCATCGCTAGAACAAATCAAATTAAGAAGAGTCAATTGAAGGGTTACGGTCACCAATGGGGATACGAAGAGGTGTGGATTGAAGTAAATGTCATGAGTTTGAAGCATTCTACTAGTACATTCCTACCTATATAGCATGTTATCTCAAACTCTCAAATTGATTATATCTAGAGTCATTTTTTAATAGTTTTGTTTTATTTCATTAAAAAGAAAATTTGAGCTTTAGTTTTAATGTTTTCTAGAAGTTGATTAAATATTCTTATTTCAATAATTATTATTTAACATATTATTTAATTTAATCTAATATCATCTAAGAGGATTAATTAATAACTAGAAAAAAGTTTATTCAAATTATGATTTTATGATTATTTACATAATCTGAATGTTATATTGTACATAGTATTTTCTAATTTGATTTGTGTAATGATTGTTGGCTATGAAAAAAAAAATTCTTGAATGAAGTTGAAAATATTTCAATGAATAATATTTCATAAACTTATAGTAGAAATTATTATAAAATGATTGTTTTATTTGAAAATGGTTAGTGGCATAAAAAATGAGGGATAGATGGACCAATATTTTTTAATTATATATCTCACATCTTTAAAATTTAAGCATTAAACATGATCATAAATAAAAAAATTTTATTATCATGTATCTACAATTTCTATTTCTTTGGATTACTTTTAGATTAAATTATTTTTAATTAACAATAAGATTAACAGTTTAAATACAATGCACAAGTAAAAAGTACAAGCAACCCCTTTCAACAATTAGAATTCTTATTCCTTCAAACTCTTATTCCTTCCATATTCTTCCTTATGTTGTTGTCATTTCTATGCTATTCTATAGCTTTCATTTTGCACATAAGGTAGGGACTCTAGTTCAATCAGAGCTCTTGTTATCCTTCTTTTTCTTCTATGCTTTATCTATGTCCAAGATATTGATTAGAGATTTTATGTCCAAGGGCTTAGAATATTGGTAAAGAAAATATTATAAGGTTAAGCGATTAGAAGAGAAGAAAAAATATTTCTTCCTTTTTATTGTTTGGAGAATTGAGATAGAGAGTGGAATAGAAATTGATTCTTTCCGTAAGAATTTTTAGAGTAGAGATGGCAGAGTTCCTCTATCTCTTGTAGAAACTACTGGTAAAGTCATCACTTTCAAAAGTAAGATTTCATCTTTTATTCTAAAATTTTTATTTCTTTTCAATTTTCATGCCTCAAGATTCATGGGTTTTCTAATGAATTAGTCCTATTATTATTCTTTCTCTAGATTGTTCAGTTGTGGTAGCATGGAGGGATAAGGAGCTATTGGTAATACAAGATGTTCAATTTGAGACTTTTTTAATGGTCCCTAATATTATTTTTAGGCTAATAATGATTTAACCAAGGATCTAAATCTTTTCTTGGCATAGCTTACATTTCCTTAACCTTGTTTTTCATTTTGTTTTTTAATGAAGCTTATTTACACATTCTAACTGTGTTGAATATAATTCAAGATTTTTCTCATATAGAGTGTAAATATGATGTTAATATTTTCTTTTCTTTATTTTATTTGTTATTCTACCACATATAGTTCCAATGTCTTCAAAAAAATTAATTGAGCCAAAGGTTCAATAGATGTTATTCAACACATTCATATCTCGACTTTTGTAATGGGTTTGGATTTATCTAACAATGGAATGACAAGGACAAGAAATTTGGTTGCATTTTCATTCTTGGAGTTGAAGCATGTTGGATCAATTTTTTTGGTAGTCTTTTGTTTTTTCCTCACAAAGATTTCCTCCCAAAAAATAGTCTCTTAGGTCATGGTAGGAATTGGCACAGTTTAATGTGTCCTATGTACATCCATTATACACGGCTTTTTCATGCTCTTGACATTGGTATTATTATTATGGTGATTAAATTTTTTCATTATAGCAAGTGACTCTATTTTGTAATGCACATAAGCTAGTCGCAATTATTGCAAAGATTGTGAAAAGAAAAAACAATTGGTTTGATGTGATTTTTTAATAAGGTTTGATGTTTTTATTTAATGAAATGGTATATTTTCTTGACATAAATTTCATAATCATTTCTATCTTTTTCTAAGAAGTTAGCACAAGAAACAATACTTGTGTGTGGCCAAAGTGCTCCAAATTATATTTTATAAGAGTCTATCACTACAATAATTTAGAGAAGTGTAATTGACATGAAATATAATTTTAAAATGCTTCAACAGAAGAAATTAAAATTGTTGAATTGTTATTGATAAAGATTTAGATTTTATTTTTTCATAATAACTAAAATTTGTGTTCTTTGAGAAGAGTATATCATGTTACAGTGACCATGATCATGGTAGATCTAATATTGGGAAGACAACTTTGTCAATTTTTTGCATTATTCTTTAAAGGGTACTAGCTTAATGAAAGAGTTCCTTCTTTATAAGTAGAAGGATGGTGGTTCAATTCCATCATGCCCTAATATGACTAAATTAATGATTAAATAAACTACCAAATATATTACCAAATATAATACCATATATAGTACCGATTATACTATCAAATATACTACCATATATACTACCCAAAAAACTACCAAATATACTACCATATATACTACCCAAAAAACTACCAATTATACTACCAAAATTACCAAATAAACTACCATATAAACTACCAAGTAACAATAGTAAACGACTAAGTCAATGACCTAATCAATGATTAAAATAGTTTAGTCATAATGTTGGGAGATAAATGTCTGGCAATAGACTACCATTGGTCGTGTGATCAAAATCAATCACATATCTACAATTTTTAGTAGTTTATTTAGTGATAGATTTCTTTGTTACTATTCAAAGTATCACCCCATCCCCATGTTATACTTCTTCATACCCACCTCAAAAATCCCCCATTCATCCTAATCCTTGGCACAAGAATTAATATCCCCAAGCTTTAGCTTCTCCTACCAAATTTTCTCATATCAAAGGTATTCCCAATCCTATTGGAATAAATATGTATCTTAAATATGATATCTTTGGCCATGTTTCTCACTCTACTAATGTTGATATACCTATCTATTATCCATTCTCATCTTCCAAATAAATCCTTGGTCCTTACATCTCAAACGTAAATCCTTGAAACTGTCCATCTATATTGGGTTGTTATATTCCTCCATCTCTCATACCTCTCATTTCTAGCTTCTCATCCACTTCTCTCATCATTCAACAAGATTTTTATTTTTTAAATAACCTTGACAAATTTTAATCCACCTATTCATGTCAACACACCATATAAGCCTCATCTATCCACAAGTCCCAAGTATTTTGGAAACAATTTGGATTTCAAAAAATAATATATAAGAATCCATTTACATCTAAAAATCACCATGTCATATCTAATAGACATGTGAATATAAAGAGAGAATAAATATTCAAGATATCACAAGGGTCCACTAAGAAAAGAAGGATATGAAGTAAAATATAGGTTCCTAAATCCATCATTGAAGAAATGCTTCCTAAATCATCCAAAATAAGAGAAAAATAAAAATCTATGCCCAAGTCTCTCTAAAAATACTTGAAAATTAAATACAAATTAGAGTTGGGATCTAATGGAAGGCTTCAACTACATATTCTTTCAAACATCTTCTACCACCTCATGCATCAAATCCCCAATCTATTTTATACATGTTTCCTCCATTATTCCACCACCCTTCAAGGTGTGTGCTAATCTTGATCTATCCTACTTTTCCATCTACCTTTGCACAAATATTTTCAATACAATATCCACTATCCCACACTTTTCAATTATACTTCCACATTCTATTATTTCAATCTATTTATCTCATCCAATTCATAAAACTTTGTCCTTCATATACCTTTCTCAAATATCATCTCCTTTTCATGACACTATCAACAACTTTGAGCATACCTTTCAATTTTACCATCACAACATATCCTTCAAGAGGAACATAAACCAAAGAGAAAAAGGTTTTAATTCATTCCAAAACTCCAAAATGAATTAATTTTCTTTTCAAAGAGAAAAAGTGACTTGGTGTAAACCTGGTAAATAGATGCATTGGTAGAAAAAGTAAAGAAAAATGAATCTTTCCTATGGAAAATACCACTTCTTGTGGTACCTTGGACAAGTTTCATGATGAAATCTTGGCAAACATTCATCTTTCATAATCCTCCATTATCCAACTATTTCCTATTTCACCTTTGATCTTGACAATGTTGAATTATCTTTTCCATCAGATACCCTATCATGATCTTTATTATTTCACTCATAGTCTCCATAATTAGCACCATCCTAGTCATTCTATCACATCACTATCCTATCTAAATTAACACTTTTTCTTGATCAAAAGAAAAAATAATAATTAAATAATGCTTCTAAGATGCCTCATGGAATGTCCATTCTTTTGGGACCACATGCTTTAATAACATCAATTCATTATCATATATGTTATGTTGCTTGTTGACTTTTGTTGCTTATCCAAAATATGCTTCATATGGCTATATTCTCTTTTCTTATATTGGGTAATCTTGAGGAGATGGTTCTTAAGGATTTCATTATGCTCCATGCATCATTAAATATCCATTGCTTCCATCAACTTGTTTATACATCATGTCCTACACCTTGCTAAACATTGGGACAAAACAATGTGATATTTTCTTGAGAACTAGAAATTATAAAAAATAAATAAAAAGTGAAAAATGTTCTTGAAAATAATCCAAAAATCAAAAATCTTAGGCTTAGTCTTGAATTTATCAGTTGTGTGACATCTTGTATCAATATTTATACATATCTCATTCTTTTGACAATCATATCTAGATAGGGGGAAGTTCATATTCATTCTATAGAGTCTAACTCTAATTAGCATCAATCATCTTCCTAGTCAAAGTCAACCATACTATCTAGTCATGTAGTAGTCAAGTGAATCTTGTTAGTCATGGTTTGCTTTTCCAAACTTCATTATCTTAGGTTCTTGTTTAGGGAAGTTTTCAACTGACATAAAATAATATTTCTTAACACACAAAAAAAAAATCACTATCATGGTCACAAACAATGGTGTTTCTTAACACCACCTACTTATAATAGACGTCAAACTAGTATTTTTCAATACTTTAGTCAAAAAAAATTATCAACACTCCCATCATATTGAAACAGAAATTAAACCTAAACAAAAATGTTTCTCAACACTACTTACAAATAAACATGAATCCAAACAAAAAATCCTAAACATAATGAAATCACAATGAAAACATTTGACACAATTTAAAAAATAATTTCTTTACATCTTTCTATCTATCTTTATGATTTCTTTAGACTAGAGAAACATTAATGAATATTTTAATTTTCTTTGCATCATTTATGGTTTTTTCTTTTTGTAAATCCTAAGAAACTAAAGTACAAATGACTAGAGAAGATAGGATTGAAGACATGGTTTTTTTGTTTTGTACCTATGGTGATTTTTCTAATGATCCTAAGGTTTCACATAAACTAGGTGTTCACTTCACCATGATTGTATTGCTACATGTACCTTGACCCACTTTATATAGAGTCTTTAGTGAGGTTGGATCATTCTTCTTGTTTGTTTGTTATCTAACTATCAAATTCCTAGTAAATGTTACTCCTAAGATGCATTCATGTTGCCATTAGTGTCAAATAGTTCAAAATATAGTTGATAAGATAGAAGTCATTGGTTAGTGAATGAAGTCATTGAGTCACACAATTCATCAAGTTTCACTATAGTGCCTATAAAAAGAAGATTCAAGAAGTCTAAGTATGAAATTTTATAACCGAGTCATAATGGTCACCAAGTAGATAGAGATTAACTAAGCACACATGTCACCAAGCCTCACAAGTATTACCGAGTCTTAAGGAAACTGAGTGACAACATGACTACCAAGCAAGAACACAATATACATTGAGTTAGACAAAGGCTACATACATATTAGAAATGGCATAGAATTTTATGTAATGATCATAAAAAGTGGGGAAAATGATTTACACACATCAAGGAAAAGATATGGAAAATTTTATTAGTAAGTGTGAAATGATTGTTTATTATTCAAGATAGAAAAGGCCAATGAAATGACAAAAGGGAAAAGTGTGGAATAAGGATTATTGTGGATCCTTGATTTTGATCTATGATACATTTTAGAGAATTCCAAAACTCTAATTAGGTCAGAGATTATAAGAGGAAAAAGTAAGTTATTTGAGGACCTACATGGAATAGTTTATAGTTGTTGTTGAGATGATATTTACTTTTTTAGTTAGTGTTATTATGATAAGGGTTTAATACAGAAGGACAAGTAGAGATTTAAGAAGAATAAGGAAGAATTTAATTTATCAGTCACTAGAGGTGATATATTAGTGAGAAAAAAAGGGATTTTAACCAACAAATTAGGTTGCACTATAGAGATAAATTTACTATTATTCCATAATCATTGTAGCAAATTAAATAATTTCACAAGGTAGACTTAATAGTCTTTTGTAAAATATCTTTACTATATACACACTAGTACGGTGTTGTAAAATCCTTGAAAAAGGTAGATCCTTATATATCTATTTGTATTACTCATAGAAGAGCAAGTCACCAGAAGTGAACCAAATTGTAATCCCTAACAAGGCACCCTCTTACTATAGTAGTGATGAATTTGTGGGTACTGTTCCCACCATAATTTTCCCTCTAACCAATGGTTTTCGTGTGACCAAATACTTGTGTTATGTGTGATGATTTTATGATATATGTTTATAATTTCATCCAAATTATATTAGACAAAGTTACATTTATTTAAAGTTTATTGTGATTAATGTTATATTTTTATTGAGCTACAAAAAGCAACAAGGACATTATAGTTTTAGAGTATACTGATTCACCCCTCCCCCTACCCCTTCCCTCCCTCTCAACATCCTACCTTTCCTAAATAATTCAATAATTGTTATCAAAGAATAGTTCTCTAATTGATGGTTCTACCACCTGAGAGAAAAGATATGAGATATGGAAAGGTATCAGCTTGGTTGGACTATTGACTCAGGATTACCCTAAATCAAATCAATATGATGAGGGGGGAACTAAATAGTCATTGAGTAAAAGGAAGTTAATAGCCAAAAAAATGAATGACATGACACATCATGAGGAATTGATTGAATAAATATATGATGGAAACATGTCAAATGAATATGATGCTACCATAGCTGATCTACTAGAGAAAAATCACAACCTTACTAAGAAGATGAAATTAATGAAAAGAGGATAATAGTTACAATCTACTAGGATGTGTGAAGCACTAGAAAAAAAGAGACAAGTTGAAGATGAGAAAAGAATGGTTGAAGAAGATAAGAGACAAATTACTACAAGACTAAATACTAAGGATGAAGAAATCATGAGGTTGACTTAGAATACCAATGATATGGTAAACCAACTACTTGGTGCAAATCATGAAATCGGTAGAAAGATGGAAGAAATTTTTGAATTGAGAACTAAGAATGAAAAGATGAAAAATTTAAGTATCATTAGAGAAACAAACCAATGAAAAGCTAAAGAGATCATAAGAAAGCATTAAATTTTGGATGAACAACTAAGAGGACAGATGCGACCGAGAGACAAATTTGGATTAGGCTACACCGAGCATTCCACTATTGAGAAAGGAGAATCATCTAAGATAGTTGAAAAAAGGAATGTGTATACAAATGCTAAACCTAAGAAGCCTACATGCTATCATTATGGAAAACTTGGTCACACAACACATGTTTGCAGGAGAAAAAAATGGTAACTCCAATGTTACCACTAAGTTTGATGGTTATTGTTAGAACTATAATAAGTATGGTCCTCAAGCATATGAATGTAGATCCAATTTCAATCACTCCCTTAAGAAATATTTATTTCATGGATATTTTTATACTTTCAATAATTTTAAGAAAAAGTCACAAGATTGCAAAGGTCATAAGAAGTCTAACTAAACATTGAGAAAGAAAGGTAATACAATTAATTGGGACTACAATACATGGTATAGTTCTACTTTTTGGAAACTACAATTGGAACAATTATTATGTTGTCATTAATATCAAACCTTGCTAGTGAGGTAGTTTCTACCTAAGTAGAGTGCTATATCATTTTCTTGATGAAAAGGATTTGAAAAGAAGAGAGAACAAGATCACCTAGTGGAATGGTTGAGTTATGTAGAACTACAATGGTCACTTGATTAGTTGGCACATTGGCAAGATAATATGTTGTTTAATCATCACATTAAGTGAATAAGATAGTTTATTTGAAGCCTAGTTGAGATGATCAATGAAGGATCAAATGCATAGGCTAAACTAAGCAACAAGGAAGAAGATTAAGGAGGTTATAGTTCAAGTTGATCTGAATTAGAAGCCAAGTGAATATAGTGTCAATTGAGCACCAGTAAAGATAGAGTATTAGAAAAGTCAGACTAAGCAAAGACAATATAAGCCAAGTAGGACAATTAGTATTGATGAAGTTATCTAGTGATGACTGAGGCTGAGGTGCATAGTTTTGGATGAGTTTTGACATTTGATAGTTTGTGATGGAATTGATATTCTTAGCTAACACAATTAAATTTTTAGATTATTCAAAGCATTTTAAGGATAAGCATTGATGAGCTAGAGCATTTAATGTTTGATAAAAATGTGTTTAAGAATTTCTAGGCATGAATTCTAAGAGATGTTTTGAGAAGCATCTAGAAGGAGGAGGGGGAAAAATAATGAAAGGATTTGATGAATTTGACCTAACCTTAAGATCAATGATGATGTTTAAATGGAAAAAGATAAAAGATACCTATTTAAGGAGGCATAAGGATTAACCTATAAAGGTTAGTAGTTGCTAATTTTGTTGATTAATGAACTTGAGTAGAAGGTTGTGAAGGGTAGAGAAGACCTAAGGTGAAGAGTGATTGCTTGAAGGATTTTCTAAGAAGATCAGAGACAATGATGGAGGCATGAATGTAGTCTAGTCAATGAATTAGTATTGTGATCTATATTGGCAAAGTGAGTTGTATTTATCAAATAAACATGTTGTTACTTTTGAACCATTATATTAATTAAAATCCTTTAATCAAGTTTGACCTAACAATCATTTGTAAATAATTTAATCAAGGTGATGTTCTAATGAAATGTTCTTAATTCCTCTAACTATCAAGGACACTCCTAATAGGGTGATTAAATATTTTAATAGGGTCATACCTAACAGTGTGTATTGTAACCTTTAACAAGGTTTACTCCTAACAAAGATCATTTTAGAAGACTAAAAATTTGGTAGCATGTTATTGGTGGCTTTTCCCAAATCGGGTTTCCACATTAAATCTTAGTGTTACACTTGTGTGAATTTTATTTGAGATGTTTTACTAAGTAGGTTATGATTGGGACAATGGACTACAAGTTTATGTTACTAATAATCTACTATAAAGACTAACTGGACTAAAGAATAGATCTAAGATGTTGAAAGAAATTAAAATTTTAATTGATACAACTGGACCTAAGGATAACTTATTCACACCCACCCCCCACCCCCTCTCAATTATTCTAAATCATTCCAACAATCGGTATCATAGCATTTGGTGCTTGCAAGGAAAATTTTAAAGGGAATTAAATCTAAGGATCAAGATGTACAAAAAAGAGGTACCCAAGTTGAACAAGGAGAACTACCCTACATGGAAAAGTTTGATGAAGTTGCACATTGCTACAATTGGAGATTGAACAGTATAATTCTTGGAGTATAACTACATACTAGTACCATCACCTATGGAATCTTAACAGATAAAGGATAAACAAGAACATGATCATGCAATGTTGGAGATTGCATCTTCCCTAAGTTACTTAGAATTTAATGATAAAAAAGAAACTACTACAAAGAAAACGTAGGACAAACTAGCAGAGATCCATAAAGGAGATAAGAACGTACTAAGAGCCAAATCAAAAATCTTGTAAAGAAATTTTAATGACACAAAGATGGTAGAAGGAGAGAACATTGCTCAATATGTTGGAAGAATTAAAGAAGTGGTGAATTCTATCAAAGGAGATGACAGAAAGATTAGCAATGAGACTATGATTAGTAATGTATTAAGAACTTTACTTCCTATTTATACTATTAGATTTTTGTAAAACAAGAATAGAGATTTACTTTTGTTAATGATCTAATCTTGGATAGTCTAGTTGGTATACTCACTACCTTTGAATTGTCAAATTTTGATAATTTTACTACCCTTGCTATTGAATATGCTTTCAAGTCACAATTGGTTTTACATAAGTCTAAGAAGAAGAAAGGAAAGCATGAGGTTAATGAGAGTCAATCTTTTGATGATGATCTTGAGGATCTTGAAGCATTAATGGCTAGAAAGTTACCAAGAGGAAAAGGAAAATTCAAAGGTAAAGTTCCTATCATCTATTTTTCATGCAATAAATTTGGTCATATTGCTACAAGATGTCCTGACACGGATGACAATGATGAAAAGAAAGACAAAAATTTCAAAGGAAGAAGTGATGGAAGAGAAAACAAAAAATAACAAAGACTATAAAGGTAAAGGTAAGAAATCTTGTTACATTGTTGAGGAAGATACTGATAGTGATTCTCATAGGCTAACTAATAAGATAACATGTGATAATGCATATTGGGTTGAAGGAATTCACTACAATTTTTTGAGTGTTGCATAGTTGAATAGTTCAAGTTATAAAGTTGAATTTTAGCACAAGAAGACCAAGATCTACAATGGTTCTGGTGAACTGATAGGAAGTGGAGACCAAATAAGAATTAACCTGTTCTATCTAGATCTATCTAATGATGCATGCTTGTTTGCACAATGTGATGACATTTGGTTATGGCATAAGAGGCTATGTCATCTAAACTTTGAAAATTTGGTAAGCATTAGTAAATTAAATGAGTCAGAGGATTACCAAGATTAAAGAAACCTTAAAATGTAGTGTGTAAACACTTTTAATTGGAAAAATGACAAAGTCCAATTTCAAGAGAAAGACCTATACTTCTAATGATATTTTAGAGTTGGTTCATACTAACCTTTGTGGACCTATTATAGTGCAAAGCTATTGTGGTGATAAATAGTTTATTCATTTGATGATAATTGCTCTAGAATGATGAGTGTGATATTTCTTAAAGAAAAATTTGATGTGTTTTAAATGTTTAAGTGGTATTTGGCTAGAGTTGAAAAGGAAATAGGTAAAAGCTTAAAGTGTCTGAGATCTATTAGAGGAGGTGAGTTCATATCTGACAAATTCAACACATTCTGCAATGATAGATGAATTAAGAGATAGATATCTATACTGAAGACCTCTCCATAGAATGGTATAGCTGAAAGGAGGAATAGATTAATCTTGGACTATGATAGAAAAATATGTGAGAAGACATCATGCACCAGATCAAATCATTGGAGACAAAGATTCAAGCATTATGACAAGAAAAGGACTGAGGAGTGATACATGCCTATTGTGAGAATCACAGCCAAGATCATTCAAGGATGCACTTGAGAATGAAGATTGGATTGCCATCATGAATGAAGAAATTGAGAAAATAGAGAAGAACAAGACTTGGACATTGGTACCTAGATCAAAAGACAAGAATATTATTGGTACAAAGTGGGTATTCAAGAACAAGTTGAATGAGAAAGATGAAGTCACAAGAAACAAAGAAAGAGTAGTTTTAAAGGGATAGGGACAAGAAGAATGAATTGACTATGGGGAGACATTTTCCCCTATTGCAAGATTAGAAGGATTGAGAACTTTGTTTGCATATGTTTCTTGAAAAGGATTCAAAGTGTATCAAATGGATGTAAAATCTACATTTATGAATGGAATGCTTGAAGAAGAATTCTATATTGAACAACCTGAACAATTTGCTGATCCAAGAGAGAGGAATATGTTATGTAAGCTACACAAAGAATTGTATGGATTGAAACAAGCCCCTAGAGCATGGTATGAAAGGTTGCACACATATTTGGTAAAGATTGGTTTTACAACGATACATATTATGGTAATTTATACTTGAAGATTGAATTTGTAAAAGGGATATTGAGATATCTAAAAGGAATAGAGGATCATGGACTGTATTACAAGAAAAATGACAAGTTTGAACTAAAAATATATACTGATACAGATTGGGTTGGAAATGTTGATGATAGAAAGACTACAAGTGGTGGATCTTTCTTTCTAGGAAAGACACTAGTTTCATGGACAAGCAAGAAGTAGAACTACATTTTACAATCTATAGTAGAAGCTGACTATGTAGCAATTGTAGTTAATTGTTCTAACATAGTGTGGATCAAGCAATTGTTGAAAGGAATGAAGGAAGAGATCACTGAACCAGTTGTTATATTTTGTGATAACATGAGTGCTATAAAAATATCTAAAACTCCTATTGTGCACACCAAGACCAAGCACATTTCTATCAAGTATCATTACTTTAGAGAGTTGGTACAATAAAAAGAAGTAAGATTGGAGTATGTGAACACAAAGGAACATATAGCTAATATTTTCACAAAAGCTTTACCTAAGGATGCTCATGAATATCAAAGAGGTAAAATTGGGGGTGATTCCTCTAACTGAGGCTACTTAAGATAAGATGGATCTTTTCATCAAATTTTTTGATTAGAATATCTTACAAATTGATGCAAAATATCACACTTTAGGAGCTTCCTAAATCTATGAAGAGATAAGCACAAGATATTGAATAATTCATAAGCAAGATGATAGGAGGAGAATCTAGTTCAAAGAACTAACAAAAGATATCTACATGTTGAATATGCATGAGATAGATTGAAGTGTCTTTGGAATTTTGTCAAAGAGGGAGATTGAGGTTATATAGTTACCAAGGGAAGCATTAGTAAAGATGAGAGAGGTCATACATGAAAGAGGGATATAAGTTTAGTAGTTACCACACAACATGAGAGAGAAATTAAGCAATTCAAAAGATATGTGTATGTAAATAGAAAGATCATGTTCTGATTGAGGGAGTTGTTATAATTGTGTCTAGAAGAGTTGCATATTAGAGTTGCATAGATGAGAATTAGAATGAAAATAAGGATATTAATGAAGATATATTAATGAACAAAGAGGGATTTGATTGAAGCAAATCAAGTTTTTTTTATTGTGTGATAACTAGAGGTGTTGCCATTAATGCCAAAGAGGGAGAGTGTTGGAAACTACAATTGGAACAATCGTTATGCTTTCACTAATGTCAAACCTCACTGGTGAGAAACTTTCTACCTAAGTAGAGTGCTATATCATTTTCTTTATGAAGAAATTTTGAAAATAAGAGATAACAATAAGACCTAGTAAAAAGGTTGAGTTATGTGGAACTACAATGGGTACTTGATTAGTTGGCACATTGGCAAGATAATGTGTTGTTTAATTGTGACACTAAGTGAAGAAGATAGTTGAGTTGAAGCCTAGTTTAGATGATCAATGAAAGATCAAATGCATAGGCTAAACATAGCAATAGAGAAAAAATATTAAGGAACTTATAGTTGAAACTAAGTTGTGTTGGTGTCAACACAATGAATTGTAGAAGTCAAGTGAATATAGTGTGGATAGAGCACCAGTAAAAACTAAGTATCAAAAAATTGAGACCAAAGGAAGATAATAGAAGATAAGAAAGATAGTTAGTATTGACCAAATTATCTAGTGATGACTAAGGAAAAGGAACATAGTTTTGGCCGAATGTCAACATTTTACAATTTGCGAGGGATTTGAGATTCCTAGCTGATAAAGTTGAACTTTTGGATTAGGTAATGCACGTGAAGGATAAGTATTGATGAACTGGAGCATTAAACATTTGAGAAACCATGTTTGATCATTTCTAGCCATAGATTCTAAGAGAAGTTTTGAGAAGTATCTAGAAGGAGAAGAAGGAAACAAAAAATTGAAAGCATTTGATGAATGACCCAAAGCTAAGATCAATGGTGATGTTTAAGAAGAAAAAGATCAAAGCTGCCTATTTAAGGAGGCATAAGCATTAACCTAGAAAGTTTAGTATTTGTAAATTTTGTTGATTGACAAACTTGAGTAGAAGGTTGTGAAGGTTAGAGAAAGCTAAGATGAAGGGTGATTTCTTGAAGGATTTACCAACTAGAATATAGACAATTATGGAGGCATGAATGAAGTCCAATAAATGAATTAGTAGATGAGCTACATTGTGATTTGTATTTACAAAGTGAGTTGTATTTATTAGTTCAACTTCTTGTTACTTTCTAACCATTATACCAGTTACAATTCTTTAATCAAGATTAACCTAACAGTCATTTTTAAATCCCTTAATCAGCATGATATTCTAATGGAATGTTCTTGAGTCCTCTAAGAAGGTTACTCCCAATAGGTTGATTAAATCCTTTAATAGGGTCATACCTAATAGTGTATATTGTAACCTTTAACAAGGTTGGATCCTAAGAGAGCTCACTTCAAAAGAGTGAAAATTTAGTAGCATGTTGTTGGTGGTTTTCTCCAAATTGGATTTCCATGTTAAATCCTAGTGTTGCACTTGTGTGAATGGTATTTGAGATGTTTAGTATTTTATTATTGGGATAGTGGACTAAAATTTTATGTTTTTGATAAGAAGCTATAGAGTCTAAGTGGACCAAATAATATATCTAAGTTATTGAAAGAAATTAAAAGTTTAATTGGTACATTTGGACCTGAGGATAACTTGTTAGAAATAATGTGTCTCAACCTTGGACAATTTCTATTCTTATTATTTGTTTTGTAAATTTATTTTTTGCAAATAATGTAATTAAGTATGAGTGTACATATCTAGTTGGCATGTTGATGTGTCACTCCACTTGCATGTGTCAACATCTTGAATTGTGTGTAAGGAGATCATGACTAAAACGGTTATGACGGATTCCTATGATGTGTAAGAGCTATCCTTGGAAGATATGATGATGGTTGAAGATGTGAAGACATGTAGCAATTGATCATTGAGTATTGTACACTCAAGTCTCCATCTAGTATGCGGGGTTTAGAGCATCACCCCAAAAAAAAATTTGGGGTTCCTACTTTTCCAAAGAGTGGTAAAACCTTAATACGGTTCTTTTGTAGAAGTTGCCCTAAAATGGAAAGCGCATGATATAAGTGACTTTAGGGTTGCAAATAGGAGACAGTGAAAGTGTTTTGTTGGTAGTATTTTGTTGCAAATGGATTTGTCTTCTGTATCTTGAAAGAACTTGCATTACAAGTGTGTTGTAACCTTTGTGTTGAAGATAATACATTGTGCAAGTTTTGGAGGGGTAGGGTTGCTTTATCGAAAGGTTTTTCCCCACTGGCATATCTTTGTGTTTGTGTTTTCTTTCTCTATCTATTTTCTATATTCATGGTTGACTACAATATTGTTGTTTACATAATATCAAATATAAAACTGTAAGGATTTAAATAGAATTTGCACAATACTTTCCTTAAGGGATTAGTGTAGTAAGTTGTTTATGCACCTGTGTTTCCTTACGTAACTGATACACCCCCTCACCCCTCAACTCTTAGTTATTCTAAATCATTCTAATAGTATTTTTTGGGATTCACCCCCTCCTCTACCCCCTCTCAATTATTCTAATAGGATCATACCTAATAGTGTGCATTGTAACCTTTAACAAGGTTGGCTCCTAATAAAGCCCACTTTAGAAGAGTGAAAATTCAGTAGCATGTTGCTAGTGGTTTTTACCAAATATTTACATGTTAAACCCTAGTGTTACACTTGTAGGAATTTTTTTTATTTACCATTTTTTGTTTTACAATATGCAAGTATGTTATTATTGTGATAGTGGACTACAATTTTATGTTATTGATAAGTAGTTATAGAGGCTGAGTGGACTAAATAATAGATCTAAGTTGTTGAAAGAAATTAAAATTTTAATTAGTACATCTAGACCTAAGGATAATTGATTCACCCCCTCCCCCCTCCCCTCTAAATTATTCTAAATCATTCTAATAGAACATATGGTCACATTACTGCCAATTGCATGATATTACACTTTGGAGGAAGACCTAAAAACTAGAGAATCTTGGAATGGTATTTTATCATTTTTATAAGGTTGGCCACTTAAGAAAGAACTACGTGTACCAAGTATCAATACCTAAAGACAAAGATCCAAAAGGAAAAGGAAAATTCAATGTTGATGAAGTTCGTAAATAGATGAATAAGAAGTGGATAAGAAAGACTGAAGAAAATGAGACATCAAATGTAACTGATGATGGCACCTCATTCAATCAATTAGGTGAAATATCTTCTTTAAAATAAGCCTTATAAGAAGGTATGAAACTGCATTTGAATTATCAAATCTTACATCAGTTCCTTAAATTAATGGAATGGCATCCATATTAGCATAATGTATGATGCATTAGGACAACTCATGGGATGTATGAAGTTAATGTAGATGGTAAAGCCATACCAAGTAGACAAGTCATGGTAAACACTAACTAGGTGAGTTTTCTATATTAATTGAGTTGAAGATGGAAGTGTTTCTTTCTTAATAGCCACCGAATGAAGGTTGGAAAGAAAGTATGTCATAACCAAGTACATGGTACAAAGAATTTAATATATACCTTAGTAAAAATTAAAAGAACATGTATTATATAAATTCATGTTTCTACAATTCATTTTCTCACCTTGAATTTTTTGAGTTTAAAGAGTGATTTGTGCAGATTTGAGCTATCTGAGTGTGTGGTCAAATTTTGAAGCTTGTGAATGAAAATTTGATCAAGAATCTTGGTGTGAAGGTGAATTTGGTGTGAATTACTTGAAACTTGAATATATATTTTGTGAAACCTTAACTTGAGATGATGACATCAAGCTCTACAATGATGAAGAGGAAGACCAAGGTCAATGCTATTAGACTTATTCAAAAATGAGGATTACGAAGAGCTAAAATTCAAACTATATCCTAAAGTGGCTACCCAAACTAACAAGGTTGGTGCATTATCATCTATTCCATATAGGGGCTTGTTGGTACAAGGTATTTGTGTTTTTTATCATTGTAAAATTGGTGAAGTTGGAGACTAATAATTATGAGAGGTATATGATAAATTGTATGTGGATGGGAAGTTAAAAGAGGAACATAAACACCTGGAGATGAAAGATCTTATATGCTCTTTGCATTTCCTAAAATTGTTCAAGGTAAACTTCATTTGAAATGTACTAAGAAAAGTCCACAACATGCAAATGTGGTTACATGAGCCAACAAATATTGGCAGAGATGTGTTTCATATGGTAACAAGATACTCTATTACTGAGAAATTGAGACCTATTTGAATGACATTAAAGAAAGAAATCAAAGAAAATACCAAAGTTGAGTAAGATGGAAGAGGCTTGAAGGTTTCTATAATTATTGATTGGATAAGAGATTTGGTATATATGTTGTTGTGCATAAGATCTTCCAATCGAGCAGACCCAATAGTGTTCCATGTGTTGATGTCAATTTGGCGTATAAAATTATGAAGAAGGGACACAAACTTGGCCTAGCCAAGTTACAGTTAAAGAAACTAACTGAGAACATTGAGACTATATGAGTGGCCAAGTCTAACACATATAAATTTAGTTCACAGTTGGTATGTATATTCTTTTACATGCAAAATATTTTCCCTACAATTAGAAATTTTAATTGGAAAACAAAAAAACCTATTATTTACAAGATCAATGAGTATACTGAAAGGTTAGGTGAAAACTTTGAGAAAGACATGTCTACATATTTCACCAAATTTAAAGAAAGAATGAACCAAATATATATAGGATACCACCTCAAACAGTTCAGAAATATCATGATGACACATGTTTTCTTGTTGATGTTGACACCAGTCATGCCAAAGTTGTGAATCCAAGGGTCACATGGCTTGAACCCATGGAGTATGAGAAAAATATTTATCAAGCAACTAAGGCAATCGAAGCTTTTCTCAATGAACCTATGGAAATGTCAACCAAAAAATTTGGCACATATGAGGTTACAAAGGAAATGATCAAAATGGATATTTTTATTCCCAAAGTTGATTTGAGGTCTAAGAAAATGATTGATACATTGGAAAGTGCATTCAGTAAGAAAGTAAAGAATTAACCCTTAATGATTATTGAAGAAAAATGAGAACATATTCTAGAAGAGAAAGAAAAAGTAAAATCTATTGTTATTGTTGAGCTTGAAAAGAAGAAAAGAAAGAAGCACCACTAGCTACACCACAAAATCCTAAGAATACAAGGTCTAGAACCCAAGATATTTTTGAAACTACCCCACCATTGAAGAAAATAGTTGTGAAAGTAACCAAACTTGCATAATCAAAGGTAAAAACTTATCAGAAAAGAAAAGAAGTATCTACATCTACTAGAAAGCCAATAAAGAGAAGGAGAAATTTGATTCTTAAGGATGATGTTGATAGTGAAAGGACTGGATCAGAAGATTTGGAACAATTTATGACTAGTTTGCACAATAAATCCAAGACCATACATGAGATTGCAAATCCAATAAGAGAATACAAAGGTTTTTCTACATTCAAGTATATTAAATACAATGCAATGAGTGGTGAGGAATAGAAAAAGATAGAAAATGCTATGATATATATGATGGCCAAGTTTCAATATGATCCAATTGAGATAAGTACTATGATCCCAAATGAATTGTACAACATAATTGATGGTAGATAGAAATATGCTTTAAAACTTAAAAATAAGATGAGAGAAAGATCATTGGCCATAGTGATGCTTGAACTCACTATGCTAGAGATAAATGAAGCAAAAAAGAAACATAAGCAAAGATTTGTTCAAAAAAGGAGAGATTTGTTCATTTTCTCAGGAAACTTATAGAATGTTGATGTAGATGGACAAATAATTTGGAAACAAATATACAATATCAAAGATCCCTAGGAGGTTATCCAAGTTGATAATATTGAATCCAAGTAGAATATTGAACTCAGTTAAAAAAAAAAGATGAATATGACATAATTTCCCTACAAGATGTTGTTTATTTAGTACATGAAATGGTAGAGGATATAATTGGGATAGAAGAAAATGTCACCATTGAATATTTAATGGTTGAAGATCTGGCCAAAGGAGTAAAGAAAGATAAAGATGTCATGACTAACACCATGCAACATACTAAAGGTCTAGTATCTACTGAGTTATCTCATTCTCATATATCAAGATTTACATCTGTAGTTGAACAAAATAAAGAATATCCTAAGTCTAAAGCACAAATTGTACCACAAAATGTATATAATATTCCTATTGCTTCATTACATTCTTTATCAGATGCTATTCTAATGGATATAGCTGGAGATTAAAAAGATATAGATGCAGAGAAATATGCTCACAATACTTAAGGGGGAGAAAACATAGACACTAAGAAAAAGAATAAAAATAGAGATGATGGAAATAGTCAAACAATAGGAGATGAAACATAACACAAAGTAGATGATTATACTACAGGTAAAAGACCACAAGCCCACAGACCTCCAGGCACGGGAAATATAGGGTAAGGACAAGTCAATTGAAAAAGTGAAAAGAAGAAGGAAGACCTAAAACAATCAAGATTTAAGTCCCACATCATGTACCATTATACATTAACTTATTCATCTACCACCAGATAAAAGGAGGAAAAGAAACATAAGATATACATTAAACTATTATAGTTATACATATTGATCAAGGAGATAAGATATATGAAACAAAGATATATGAAGTACCCAAAAGATAAATAAGGATATTCAAGCTCCAGTACCACCTGAATGATCCCTGAGTTCAAGAATTATTGATTCTAAAGGAAATAAATTGAAGAAAAAGAAGGAGACACCAAAAAAATGATCCAATCCTGTAACACTAGATGAAGTAATAGTTATACCTAATAGCAATATAAACACTTTGGATGCATATTCCATGGTTGTATATAAAAAATTATGTGCTAGAAAGGTTGAGCAAGAACGATTGAAGAAAGAGCAAAAGAAAAAAGAAAGTTCTTCATGATCTAAAAGACATACTATTAGAAGTTTTTTTAGATATTACTTTGAATGATAAGACTCCAAGCTTGGAGCAACTAGTGCAAATTGTTGAGAAGATCAATGAACCTAATGTAGACACTGAGTCTAAGATGATGTATCTATAGAGCTAAGAAGAAATTTCATAACAAAGTTTTAGAAAGGATGAGTGAGATTGTTATACAACAAGTGGTTTTTTCTACTCAAATTACCAAATTAGGAATAATTGTGCAAAATACTTTGACTTTGTTCAATAAGTTGTGTAATATTCCATTTCTCACAAATGAAATTAAAGACAAATTGCAAAAAGTTAGTGAAGATTTGAAAGAAAGTGGAGAGACACTTAAGGTTGATCCTAGTACTTCTTCATTGCATTATTCTTGAGTAAGATTCTTAACAAGATATTATCATAATGTTTTACAAGAGGAAAGAAAATTAATGGATGAGATCAATTAAATTCAGGCATTTCTTCTACTACATCTTTAGGTAATGCAGAATCACATAAAGATAGTTTAGAATCTTAATGCTGCCCCAACTCGGTCAAGTGTAGGTCATATGATTGATCTCACAACAAAGATAAATATTGAGTAGGAAATCATTGAGGTGCTAAATAAAAATTTAGGACAATACCATGGCCATTATGTTGAAAAATCATAAAAAAATATCTTTATCACTTTGGATTACATCTAAAGTAAGTATTTCATATTTTAAAAGGTATTTGACATACGTGTAAAAAAAGGGGGATATATATTTGTGTGTGTATATAGAAGTAATGATTTATAAGGACAAGGAGATATTGAAGTATGAAATAGAAAATAGAAAAACTAAAGATTTTTTTAAAAGATTTAAAAAAACACATTATACCGAGGAAGTATATATAAAGGGAGTTGTATAAATTTTCAAGATACTTCCAAGCATAATATTTTTGCCACTATTGTCAAATGGGGAGAATGTGACTCCCAAGACACATTTATGTTATCATTAGTGTCAAAGAGTTTAAAAGATAGCTGATAAGATAGAAATCATTTATTTGTTAATGAAGTCATCAAGTCACGGTATTCATTGAGTTATACTATAATGCTCAAGAAAAGAAGAGTCAAGTAGTCTAAGTATGAAAAGCTATCACTAAGTCATAATATTCATTGAGTAGACAAATATTAACCAAGCATCGATGTCACCAAGCTTCACAAGTATTATTGAGTCTTAAGGTCACTGAATGACAACATGACTATCAAGCAAGAATAAAGTATACATCAAGTTGGACAAAGGCTACATACATATCTAAAATGGTACAAAATTTTATTTAGCGATCATACCAAGTGGGAAACATGATTTACACAAATTGAGGCAAAGATATGGAAAAATTTATTGGTAAGTGTGAATTGATGGTTTATGATTTCAAGATAGAAAAGGCCAATAAAATGACAAAAAGGAAAAGTATGGAATAGGGACTATTTTGGATTCATTGATTTCAATTTATGATACATTCTAGAGAGTTCCAAAACCCTAATTAGGTCAAATATTGTAAGAGACAAAAGTAAGTTATTTAAGGACCTACATGGAACAATTTATAGTTGTTTCTAAATGAGATTTTCTGCCACCATTAGTGTAATGATGAGAAGGGTTTAATAGAGAAGGATGAGTAGAGATTCAAGAAGCATAAGCAAGAATTTGATTTATCAGTCACTAGAGGTGATATATCAGTGATTAGGAGAGAGATCTAAATCAAAAAATTAAGTTGCATTATACATATCAATTTACTTATATTATCTAATAATCATAGTAGATTAAATCCTGTCACAAGGTAGACTTAATAATCTTATGTAAAATGTCCACTAAGCACACACTAGTACAATGTTATAAAATCCTTAAAAAAGGTAGATCCTAATAGATCTATTTGTATTACTCCTAGAAGAGTAAGTCTCCAAAAGTGACACCATACTGTAAGCCCTAACAAGGCACCCTCTTGATGCAATAGTGATGAATTTTCGATACCATCCCCACCAGATTTTTCCCTCTAACCAAGGGTTTCTATGTGACCAAATACTTGTGTTATGTTTGATGATTTTATGATATGTGTTTATAGTTTCATGAAAATTGCATTAGAAAAATTTACTTTCATTTACAAGTATTATGATTAATGTTATATATTTACTAAGCTTCAAAAAAGGATAAGGGCATTGTGGTTTTAATGTTACAATTTTAGAGGATATCGATTCACCCCCCTCCCAACCTCAAAATCCTACCTTACCTAAATAATCCAATAGTAAATTTGTATGTGAGATCATGTACCCAAGGATATGTACATAGAAATAAGGATCATTGTAGGTTACTATTCATATTTACACATGAACATTAGAAGATTACTAAATGAAAAGGAAGTAATTGATAAGTCATCTTGGCCTATATGACTTGATACTTAGGTTTACTTTCAATATTGCATCTAATCTAATTAGTATTCATATATTTATGATTGATAAATCTATTAGTGGATATTGTGTTCACCTAAGATGTTAATTGCTAAACACTCTATGATGAAAATTTGATCCAGTTTGAATGCCCAATGAAAAGTCCTAGAGTTCTTAGTTTTGTTGTATATGTTGTTACTCTAGACATATACATATTTAGCTAGCATGGATTACATGAGCTTATAATTATTCCTATTACATATGAGATCATTGATCTACAAAAAAATCAAAAATCAAATTTTACTACTTCTTCAAATCAAATAAATCAACAAAAATATCATAAAAGCATAACAAAATAATTTTATCACATGTATACTAGACATCCAACTACAAATCAAAACCAAAACCAAAATCAAATGGTCTAAATCATCCAAAGAACTTGGTCAAGATATTTTTTATCAACACTAATTCAATTATAATTAGATCCAAATTTATTCTAAGCATCTTCTACTTGATCTAGATCATATTTTTGAAGTTTCATATCATCAACAATGCTTGAAATGAGGGTTCTATCAATTTATATTTTGACTTATCTCATGAGAGGGCATGATCATACCTAAATTAATCAAATATTAATCAAATACAGTTAAGGATCCTATCGTAATCAACCAATCAATCATCGAATCAATCAATAAACTATCAATTATCAACTCTAGGGACATGTTAGTTCTCTTCCATCAGGTTGGAATTGTCAGACAAATGACTTCATCAAGACTCATAACAAGTTGATATCTATTTTTAAATCAAATCATGTTACATTTGATCAATTTCATTGTACTAAATAAAACTAGTTGTTCTATTTTATCAAGTATAATTTCTTTTGATATCCTTCTGGCATTGATCAATTTCATCACTTCAAATCAAATTGGTTATTTTTCAACACCATGATCTTTCAGACATTCAATTTCATCACTTCAAATCAAATTAGATATTCTAGTTAGTTCTTATTGAGCTTTAGTCCATCAAGTTTGGAGTTGGTACGGTTGGTTCTTGTTGCATCAAGTTCATAGTCGATGCTTAAAACTCTCAATTAATAGAATTTCATTCAATCAAGCTCAAAAGTCTCAACCTAGACATCAAGAATGGTTTCATCACTCCATATCAAATTGTTCTCTAAGTTAACATCATCTTTTCATTTCAAATCAATGTATTGCTTGCACATTGATTCAAAGAGGAGAAAAATGTGAGCACCCCAAAATGGGCTAATCTAACTATAGGCCGTATATCCCCTAAATTAGAAGTTTCTACTTAATTATGTTAGTATGATTGTTAGATTACCATCATAATTCATTAAAATCCCTAATCAAAAATTCAATCATCATTAATCGATGAATAACCCTCATTAATCACCTTGGCCAATTTAATTAAATCAAACCCATTAAATCTCATGGCTAAATAATTAATTAAAAGAAATGAATTAAAGATCCTAAAGCACAAGGTGACAAATCAATTATGAATGGACCAATGGGAGTTTTCACATATGGATCACCTCACATGAATCACTTAAGGGTTAATCCTAATCGATCCTTAAGAATCAATCTACACCACTCATTCATCTCAATTTCTATAAAAGGAATAAAATTTGAGCTCATTTGATCCACACTTTTACATGGATATCCATATGTTGTCAAAATGATCCACTCACTTGAATTCATAATGTTATGCTATAGAATTTCATACTCACCATAGCTTAATTGTCCATTTGCATTTAGTTAATTAGCTCACACTTCAATTGCATAATGGAATCAATCAATATAGCTTTTATCTACTCATCTTAGGTCCATGATTAAAAAAATATATATATAGTTTTATTATTAAAACTGTTAGTATTATAAAGTATTATTATTAAATTTAATATGTTATAAACATTATGATCAAATTATATTTCAAAAAATATTAAATGACATAGATTGTATTCTTGTGTTATATGAATAATCAATATATAGTTTTAATTTAAAACAATGTTAAATATGAAAAAAAATGACGTGATTAATTACTCATAAAAATCAATAGTGATATAGGCAAGAGCTTAAAGCACAATGGTAAATCGTGAGTCTCTTATTTAGGAGATCTTAGGTTCACAAATAATAATAATTAATCACAACACATAATAATAAAAATTAATCTAAACTTTGACCTCTTACGATAAATTAAAAATAATAATAACTTCATAGACTTATTTTGAGGAAGACTTTGGTCAGAATGGTTTTCCTTACACTGACCCATATGCGATCGAACACAATAATTTTGAAATAGTGCATGGCATTGATAGGAAGGTGCAGTTTCATGTATTAACTTTTGCATCTAACTTTTTTAGCCATTCAATCTTGATATTACATTTGCCTGTGCAATGGAAGAGGGTCCTTAAAATAATGGCTATGAACCACTACATGTCTACTTACGTAGAGATCTGCATCAGGTTACTAAAGTTTCCTTCTTGTTAATGCCACTAAATATAGAGAAGATTAGACCCATGTATTTAAGTCATAGATCCCAACTTTTTAGCTACTGGAACTACTACTGCTAAAAGTAGTGGGGCTTCCTCTAGGGTTAGAGTATCATAGACCTTCTAAAGTGGTTGTGTTTGAATTAGTGTTTTTAAAGAAAGGAATAGATCATGAAAGTGGCATTAGGATTGGAAGCCATCTGGAAGCCCTTCTTGCGGGTCCTTGATGGTGAATATATATATATATATATATATATATATATATATATATATATATATATATATATATATATATATATATATATATATATATATATATATATATATATATATATATATATATATATATATATATATATATATATATATATATATATATATGATTGGAGTGTGAGTGCTTACATTTCTTTGATTATAATGGTTACTTATTTTTTATGCTAATGCCCATTTCCGCATGCACATGAGATTCCCTTTTAATATCTGATTTTCCTTTCATTGCATGGTGTTGCATCTCTTCTATGTTAGAATTGGAATGCTCCCAACTTCTTAGAATTTATGTGTAAATAAATAAATAATTTATTTATCACAAATTCAATACTTATAAAAGATAACAATCACTTACAATATGTCACCCCATCGTAGCAAGTCGGATACCACCGAAAATACTTGTGCTACATTACAAACCCATTGGACATCTTGCCTGGAATTGAATCTTGCAAACTATCTAAACCTTAGTATTTCTTTACAAAAATCACTCAACAGACTTAAACAAAACTATCCTAGTAAATAAATTATTTTTAATTAAGAAAAAAATGTGTATACATATTATTATTTTTAAATAATATTATTAGATTAATATTGTTAATAACCAAACTATCTTCATTCCAAAAGTACCATACCTCTCTCTAAACTAAAAATAATTTATGAACCAAGATGTATCTCCTTCAGAACCAAGAATCCATCCATTATTCCAAATAATTCATCCATTACAGCCTTGCATGTCAAGTTATCCAAAAATCCTCTATCATACATTTGCCCCCACATGAAACCCAGTTATAAAAAACCAAACAAAGATGAGTATAGAACTATTTGGATGAATTCTTTGAAATATCCACCTAAACCAATGCAAATCGATACCAAAGATACCTTGATTATTAGTAATAAATATTCTAAAGAAATATGTGGTGTAGAGTCTCACCTTGGAAAATTTAGGAGGAAATTAATCACTCAACTAAGTTGCTTCAAGGGGCACGTACACCTTCAGGATTGTTTGACAAATTATTTCAGATTGTGGACTAACTGATTGTCTTAATACCTATTCATGCATTGACTAAAGATAGGAACTTTCTTGACCTCCTATAGCAACATTTGTTTTCTACACCAAATTAACATATGCCAACCAAACTCCTCCTTATTGAACTCAAAACACATGGACAACTTGATCACTTTCGAATGTAAAACTAAATTTCAAAGAAAATATAAACTAACTATCCATCAACAATTAATTGTATTTAACTTCATACCACTGTTTCCTATATGAGATCTAAAACTCGAGGTTGAGTCAATTGTCGAATATGTCATTCCTAGTCACTCAAAACTTCTATCAAATCCAAAATATAAACCAACCCTCCTTAATCTCACATTTCAATTATATGATTTCAATAGATCAGTGAATACACGAACATATTCACCCGATTCATAGATTGACTTCCACACGGGTATAGAAAGGAATAAAAGAAATAACCTAAAATAGGAGGAAAATAAATATATATAATACATAACTCCTCTGCAATCCCAAAGAATGGATCGCAGAGAGTCTAATAGACCCTCATCAATTTTTGTGACCCTCAAAACAACTTGTAATTACATTCACAAGTTCAAAAAATTGAACTTTTTATAATAGAGTAAAAATATCCAAAACCACAACTTAATTTCTCAATACATCAATCAAATGTCATGTCATATGATGATTAGATTATTACTCTGCCCTCAAAATGTATGTGCTCAAATTCAAGAAAGAAAAAGGGAAAAATCACACATTCAAATCATAACTCATAAAAACTCAAAAAAAATTTATTCCTCTCTGTATTTGATCCTTCATTACATTCAAAAATTTGCCTTTTCAATACTTTCCTATCTCTGATGTAGGAAGATGAAGTGTCATTCAAAAGTCAAGAACAAAGAGATGTTTTTTCAAATCATGATGAATCCAAAACGGTTGCCAACTTCCTATAGTTGTCCAATGCTTAGTTGGCTTAATTATTAAACACACAAAACTCTAACTTAAAAAGTGATGTAGTGCAAGGCAGGAGAATCCCCAAAGGTGATGTCCTAGCCCCCAACAAATAACCACATAGTGGAAACACAAGAACAAGAAGCAATAATACAATTTATTTGATACCGAATCATAGCTATTTATTCATAGATATAACTGATTACATGCAATATGCCTGACTGTAAGGCCTTTCGGGTTAGGGCCAACTACAAATAGCAATTACAAAACAATCAATTCTACAAGATCCAACAAGATCCAACTTACAAACCCAATCCTAGCTAGTCCAGATACACAACTGGATAAGAACACCACGAAGAATTCACACTTGTACCCTTAGGTCCACCAAGTAATCCTCTGGTTCTCAAGCTACAACCCTAGCTTTCCAAAATTTGCATCTCTCTTCTATCCCCAAAACTGTGCTACCAAAAGACTCAACAAGACCCTTATTTATACTTGCCAAAATAGCTTATAGAACATTCTAGAACATACAAAATAGGAAGGTCGACCCAACAATGGTCAGGACACATCCCAAGGCAAGATCTCATCATAAACATCATGATTGAAATAAATCCTGCAAGTCAGCTTGCACCAAAAATGTAGAAATCATGTCCAAAATGCTGACACTTGGCATAAACAGAAAACTCAGCATCCACTAGCTACAGTAACTTGGCACAAACTAAGTGCTATAGTAACTCGACACCAACTAGAGCTATAGTAACTCAGCACCCACTAAGTGCTATAGTAACTTGGCACCAACTAGAGCTATGGTAACTGTCACCCACTAAGTGCTATAGTAACTCAGCACCAACTAGAGTTACAGTAACTCGGTACCCACTTGATAGCTCAATAGCAACATAAGATCCAAAACAATTAGCACTTGGCTTCAACATGTATGATTGCAACAAAGCCTAGGATGATCCTGCATCAGACACCCCAAGTTCAAAAAGATATTCTAATAACTGAAAGAACATTTTTTGGGATTCAACACATAAATTCCAAACTGGTTCTTCACATACATATCCTCTAAATCTTCAACTAGTATACTCTTTCCCTTGTTCTTCTTCTGCTTCTTCACATCCATCTTAGGTGTGCTACAGGTCTACTTTCCATACTAATCTCCAACCTTCTAAGGATTTGCCAACTCAACTCGGCTACCAATACTCAAGTTCCTCCTATCGAGCTCTTCATTCTACAAAGGAATCAGGGAAAACTTCTTGCCACCTTTCTAAACAGTAAACACATTCTTGACACAATCATGCACAACCCTACAATCATACTACCAAGGTCTACCAAGCAACACATGACAACTATTCATGTCCACAATATCACACAACACTTGATACTTATACTGCCCAATTTGGAAATCAAAAAGGCATTGCTCTCTCACTTCCAAAACATGTTCACCTTGCAAACAACCAATCCTATAAGGATAAGGATGTCTCACTCTCTTCAAACTAAGTTTTTGAACCATCTCCTCAACAACAAGGTTATCAGTACTACCACCATCCACAATCACCTTGCAAAATTTACCACCAAACTTACACCAAGTCCTAAAGAAACTAGTCCTCTGACAAGGATCTAATGTCCTCTCACCAAGTAGTACTTGACGAGCCAACAAAATTTCTCCTTGCTCAAGCTGACTGTCTTGAACTACAACATCATTCACAATAGAAATTTTCCTACCAATCAGACATTGAAAAGATCTATGCCCTTCTTTCCCACATCTAAAACAATGACCTTAAATCCACCTCCACCTGTCCTTCATTTTTGTTGAACAGTTTTTGGTTCATCTTCTACTTTCAGTTTAGCATGTGCTAAACTATCATGCTTCTCCTTCCCTCGAGAACTACCTTGAATCTTCCTCTTTAGCTTCTCCTCTACTCTCAAAGCATACTGATAAGCATCCTCAATTGAAGAAATATTCAGCATACCAACCTCATCTTGAATATTGAATCTCAAACCATTAATGTATCATGCTACCTTCTCTTTTGACAATTCTCTATGCCCAGAACAAATAGTCAATGTGTAGAACACTTCAATATAATCTTTCATAGTCATATCCTTATATTTTAGAGTTTGCAACCTCTTAAACAACTCAAGTTCATAATCAGCAAGAATGAACTTAGTCACCATCAATCTCCATCTAGTGATCTTCATTTCACCTTCCTCTTCTTTATCTCTTTGTAGTTCCTTCCACCAAAGAGCAACATGTCCCTTCAACTTTGTTTCTACCAACCTCACCCTGAGTGGATTCTCAATATCCACAAGCTCAAAGTAGTCCTTCAATTCACCAATAAAATCAATCAGGTCTTCAAGATTCAAAGTACCTGAGAAATTGGAAACCTCCATCTTATGCTTCTACTTCAACTAAGATCCAGGTCTAGAAACTGACCAACACTAGTTCCCATAGGTCTCTCCATATGATCCATTTTGTCCTCACCACTAGATCCAATAGCTTCAAAGTCTTCAGCAACTTCCTCATAACTCCCTTCAGTACCTACATGCCTAGGTACACCACCTAAAGCACTTACAATTTCAGCAATCATGTCACTCTTCATCAATGCAATCTCATATCTAAACTTTGCTCTCGTCTTCTCTGAGATCCTTTCTTCCATAGCATCACTAAGATCATTAATTTCCCTATGGTCCAATCTTCTTGGAGGCATCTTTCAAAATTTTAGCAAACCCTAAGAAACAAATCCACTAATCTAGAAGATCAATCAACCACAAGGTCAACCTTCTTTGTAAATCCTAGTATAAATTGCCTCAGCTTCGACGATGAGTCAACACACTTAGGAACAACCTTTGCTTTGATACCATCTGATGTAGTGCATAGTAGGAGAATCCCCAAAGGAGATGTCCTAGCCTCCAGTAAATAATCACATAGTAGAAACACAACAACAAGAAACAATAATGCAAGATCTAATACCAAATCACAACTCTTTATTCATAGATATAACTAATTACATGCAATATGCCCAACTATAAGGCCTTCTAGGTTAGGGCCAAATACAAAAAACAATTACAAAATAATTAGTTCTGCAAGATCCAACAAGATCCAAATTACAAATCCAATCCTAGCTAGTCTAGATACACAACTGGATAAGAACACCAAGAAGAATCTACACTTATACCCTCAGGTCTACCAAGTAATCCTCTAGTTTCCAAGCTGTAGCCCTAGCTTTCCAAACTTTGCATCTCTCTTCCTTCCCCAAAATTGAACTACCAAAAGACTCAACAAGACCTTTATTTATACTTGCCAAAATGACTTATAGAACATTCTACAACATACAAAATAGGAAGGTCGACCCAA
Source organism: Cupressus sempervirens (assembly GCA_028749045.1). Lineage (NCBI taxonomy): Eukaryota > Viridiplantae > Streptophyta > Pinopsida > Cupressales > Cupressaceae > Cupressus > Cupressus sempervirens. The sequence continues at coordinate 380,344,413 of CM053789.1, forward strand.
CAATGGTCAAGACACATCCCAAGGCAAGATCTCATCATAAATGTCACTATTGAAATAAATCCCACAAGTCAGCTTGCACCAAAAACATAGAAATCACATCAAAAATGCTAATACTTGACATAAACAGGAAAACTCAACATCCACTAGCTACAATAACTCAGCACCCACTAAGTGCTACAGTAACTCGACACTGACTAGAACTACAATAACTTGACACCCACTAAGTGCTACAGTAACTTAGCACCAACTAGAGCTACAATAACTCGGCACCCACTAGATAGCTTGATAGCAACATAAGATCCAAAACCACTGGCACTCAGCTTCAACATGTAGGATTGCAAGAAAGCCTAGGATGCTCCTACATTAAAAAGAAAACTAACTCAACTAAAAATCAAACACACATTGTCCTAAGTGGCTATACTTGGAGAGTTCATCAAATTACTACTCCATTTATGCCACCACACATAGGACTTTATTATAAACATTAAAATTGAAAGTACACATAAAATATTTCATTAACTTCCTGTAGGCATTTTCAACCATGTTAGTTCTTGTAGCATTTGTTTGATCTGCCACTACAACATACTCCCCTATAGAATGAATCTCAAGTCCACTTAAGATGAGATGTTGTAGTGATGAACCATGTTTGCTGATTTGTTTCTCATCTATCCAAATAGCTTCTATCACTGGTATGTTTTTCCATTTGACTAAATATTGAGTGTATTATCTCCTTCAAGTCTTCTTTATCTTTGTATCGAGTATTTTCTCCAATTGAGGTGGTGTTGGTTTAGATACTTGCTACAAATCTATTTTTATTGAATCTTCATGTGGTGATTGTGTTTCAAAACCTTTGTATGGTGTGAGATCACAAACATTAAATATGGGTGAAATATCAATGTTTGTAGGTAACTAAATCTTGTATGCATTGTGTCCATATTTTTCCAAAATTTTACAGGGACCAACCTTCTTAGGTAATAACTTTGTATTTTTTGTTTGAGGTAATCTTTCTTTCTTCAGATATGCCCTTACTAAATCAATGACATTGAACTATAATTCTCTTCTTTTTTTATCAAAAAATTCTTTGTATTTATGATTTGAATTTTGTAGCGACAACTTGACTTGATCTTTAACCTCTTTAATAGCTTCAGCAAATTCTTCACCATGTGAACTAATTGGAAAAGTGTTTGGAAATTCTTTCAGCTTGAGAATTCCTCATCGGTGTGTACTATACACAATCTAAAATGGAGATTTCCCTATACTCCAATTCACTATATCATTGTATGAGAATTCAGCTTGAGCAAGTATAGAATCCCATTTTTCTCCATGTTGTTTTGTAAGACATCTTAACAAATTTCTCAAAGATCTGATGACAACTTCCGTTTGACCATCAATTTGTGGATGATATGCAGATGAAAAAGAAAATTTTATGTCAAGTTTCTTCCAAAGTGTCCTCCAAAAATGAGCTACAAATTTTCCATCTCTATCTGAAACAATATTCAATGGTAATCCATGAATTCAAACTATCTCTTTGAAAAATAAATCTACTATGTATGAAGCATCTTTGGTGGATTTACATGATAAGAAATGTGCCATTTTACTAAACCTATCCACAACAACAAAAACACTATCATACCCTTTTTGAATTTTTAGTAATCCCATAACAAAATCCATAATGATACTTTCCGATGGTCTTGAAGGAATAGGTAGTGGTTGATATAATCCTGCATTAGTACATTTACCTTTACTTTTCTAACTGATGCAAATAACCTAAAGACCTAACCAAAATCAGAGTGCACAAGGTTAAAATATGGTCAAGGGGATCTACATCATGAGTAAAAAACACCCAACTAATCATACTTGATCAACTCCCACATAGACTTCAAGGTTTCAAAACAAAAGAGAAAAAATAAGTTTTGTCGTCTCACTTTCTAGACCCATACTCAGTCATTAATAACTTTAAATCTAGATATTATTTGGACAATCCAACCATTTAAACTATAGAAAACTAGGTTTACTAAGACATATATCAAAATTAGAAAGATCCAGCAATGCATTAAAAAATTATCACCTCTACATCGTGACCATTTTTTATTGTCATAGATAAGTCACAACATACTTGACAACTTTGTTTCAACCACTATTCAATCCATGCTCATCAAGTCCTAACTTCCCATACCAAAAAAGAGACCTCCTCACACTTATACACAAGGTATATAATTCTTGCAAACACTCCACTAATCTTCATGGTGAACAAAGTCCACTTTACTTGATTGTCCCACTTAAATCTGCATTTTGACTATCATAACAGTGACCATTCTTTCATCCACATGTGAAAAACCCTCTCCCCTACACTTGCACTCATCATGGATTGATAAAATAAACTATAATACATCATTCTACCAAGTTATACCCCTTTATCAATCTGGAAACATGATAAATTGCATTTTCTAACTCACTATGAACACTAGGGCAGATTTATGATTGTTTTCACCAAAAGTTTGATAACTGCTAAGAATCAAAAGTAAATCACTTCTAACTTGATTCAAAAGAAATATAACTCAAATTAAAATAATCACCAATGAATAAGAAATGAATATCAATCCATTGAAGAATTAAAAACAATAAATTTCACACTGTCAAAATGCTGCAATTCTAGAAATGCACATGGAAAATAAACTTTATTGCTTCAAAACTCACAAATCCAACCAAACTCCAATACCATTCCCTAAAAATTATTTATTAAAATTTAATTATATCCCTCAATACCTTATAGTTCTAAACCCCACCTAAACTAACTTATAACTACCAAAATGCAACTTTGACAACTTTTTATGACAAGAAAAGTTGCTCAACATAACAAAAAGTTGTAAAACTCAACCCTAACCATTCTATCACCTCCAACATATCAATATGGTCATAAGATGACCTTAGAAACTCATTTTATTCATAAAACATCTATTTTATCCAGTTTCACCCCCTAGACTCATTTCTAGCCCTTCTAGGCCTAGTTTGTCAAAAGCGAAAATTTTACAAATTTTAATCTTTCTATCACATTTCATTTCATATTTTGGCTCTATTAGCCATATTAAAAAAATTTTGGACCTCATAGGTCAAATTAACAATCATATTCCAAGGATCCATGTTTGATCACCATTGTAGGTTACTTAAGTGCTCAGGTGCCCTGCACCATACTCCACAACTTTGAGACATTTCCAAGTTGTCTTGAAAACCTACAAGTACACAAATTCCAGTAAAAAATTTAAGTTCTTCATCTTGACCTTTGGAAAATATAGATCCTCATGGACCCATGCAACTCTATGCAACTTCATCTTGTATCTTGGCTTGATCTCCATCGTCAATGTTTGTTCATGCTACATCTTCTTGCTCAACATCATGGCAATCAATATTTCTAATTCATCTTTTCTTATCTCCATGCTAGGAGAAAAAAATTTCATGTTTTGAGCCTCCTCATGGCCCTTCTCTAAAAATATAGTGTCCTCTTTGAAGGCTGCTCCCTCATGTATCTCCAAACTACCTCCATAATCTTGTCATTCTTCAACTATAGAAACAAACAAATTCCATAAATCCAACTCATCTTCAAGACCTTCTAGGACTTCCTCTATGCTATCTCCTCTAGCATCAACTGAGACTTCTTCACATGCCTTTACACCTCTCATCATAGGTCCATCTTCTACTCGAAGAGTACCCACCCTAGTACACTCTTCTCATCTCTTCATCCTTGCTACTACAACTAGTCTCTGAATAGGCCATCTTATCCTTTTTTAAAACCTCAAGTGCCAACTTGTAGCATCCTTAAGAATCTCTTCAACCTTTCTTCACCTTCATCCAAGGCTTTCTCTAGAATATTTTTCTTTTCTTTTCTCTCTTCTTCTTGCTCTTCCAAAACCCTTCTTAGGCTTCTCAACTCTTCTTGCTCATCCATTATATTTCTTTCTTCCTTGCTTCTTCTTCCTTCTTCTTTCTTTCTCTTTCTTCTCTCTCCTTCTTATCACCATCTAGGTACTCCTTCAATGCCTTAACAATTTCTCTTTCACTCTTTGTCAAACCCATTTTCTCATACCAATCTAAGATTCATTAGATATCCATCAACCACTTTGGAACACTCAAGGAGCATATTTCAACTCCAAGCATCAACAAAGGGATTTCAATCCTCCAAATCTTAGATCTTCACCCAAAACCCAGACATTTTTCTAGGCTCTGATACCACTTGATGCAAATACCCTAAATACCTAACACGGAATTAGAGTACACAAGATTAAAATATGGTCAAGGGGATCTGCATAATGAGGAAAAAAACACCCAAGTGATCATACTTGATCAACTCCCACATAGACTTCAAGGTTTCAAAACAAAAGAGAAAAAAATCAGTTTTGTTGTCCCACTTTCTAGAACCATACTCAATCATTAATAACTTTAATCTAGAAATTATTTGGACAATCCTACCATTGAAACTATAGAAAACTAGGTTTACTAAGACATATATCAAAATTAGAAAGATCCAATGGTGCATTAAAAAATTATCACCTCTGCATCGCAACCATTTTTTACTGTCATAGATAAGTCACATCAACATACTTGACAACTTTGTTTCAACCACTATTCTATCCACACTCACTGGGTCCTAACTTCCCACACCAAAAAAGAGACATCCTCACACCTTCTACACAAGGTCTAAAATTCCCTTAAACACTCCACTAATCTTCATGGTGAACAAAGCCCAGTTTACTCGATTGTCCCACTTAAACCCGCATTTTGACAATCATAACAGTCACCATTCTTGCATCTACATGTGAAAAAATGTCTCCCCTACACCTAAAATCATCATGGATTGGTAAAATAAACTATAATACATCATTCCACCAAGTTATATCCCTTTACCAATTTGGAAACATGATATATTGTATTTTCTAACTCACTATGAACCCTAGGGCAGATTTATGATTGTTTTCACCAAAAGTTTGATAACTTCTTCGAATCAAAACCAAATCAATTGTAACTTGATTCAAAATAAATCTAAATCAAATTATAATAATCATAAATGAATAAGAAATGAATATCAGTCCATTGAAGAATTAAAAACAATAAATTTTAGAATGTCAAAATGCTGCAATTCTGGAAATGCACATGGAAAATAAACTTTATTGCTTCAAAACTCAAAAATCTGACCAAACTCCAATACCATTCCCTAAAAATGATTGATTAAAATTTATTTATACCCTCAATACCTTATAGGTTGAAATCCCACCTAAAACTAACTTATAACTACCAAATGCAACTTTTGAGCAACTTTGACAACTTTTTATGACAAGAAAAGTTGCTCGACATAACAAAAAGTTGTAAAACTCAACCCTAACCATTATATCACTTCAAAAATATCAATATGGTCATAATATGACCTTATAAGCTCATTTTATTCATAAAACATCTATTTTATCCATTTTTACCCCCTAGACTCATTTCTAGCCCTTCTAGGCCTAGTTTGTCAAAAGTGACAATTTTACAAATTTTGATCCTTCTATCACATTTTATTTCATAGTTTGGCTCTATTATCCATATTACCATTTTTTTGGACCTCATAGGTAAAATTAACAATCATATTCAAAGGTCCATGTTTCATCACCATTGTAGGTTACTTAAGTGCTCAGGTGCCCTGCACCACTAACAAATGGTGCACTCTTACACAAATTTTCTCACATCTTTCTGTAACTTTGGCCAAAAGTAATTTCTATGAACTGGCTCTAAAGTATTATCTAGTCCAAAATGACCAGATAATGCTCCACTATGTTTCTCTTGTATGATGTTATCTCTAATTGAACATTTTGGTATGTAAAGTTGTCCTCATTTGAATAATAACCCTTCTTGAATCAAGAAATCAACATACTCACAAGTGTATCTATCATCTAGATTAGTACATGCTTCATAAATCTCTTTGAAATCAACATCATCAAAATACATATCTTTCAAATTTGAAATTCCTGCAGTTTCCAATTGAATTTGAGAGGTAGACAAAGCCCTTCTACTTAATGCATCAACAATCTTATTTGCAACTCCCTTTTTGTGCTTAATAGAAAAAGTGAATTCTTGCAATGTCTCTACCCATTTCATATGCCTATGATTTAGTTTCTCTTGACTATTTATGAAACTAAGGGCCTGGTTATCTATGTATGTAATGAATTCTTTGGGTAGAAAATAGTGTCTCCATTTCTTAATGGATTGGACAAGGGCATACATTTCTAGATCATATGAAGAATATTTCTATTTAGCTTCACTAAGTTTCTCACTAAATAAGGCTATAGGCCTACCATCTTGACTAAGTACACCTCATATTGCTATGTTGTTGGCATCACATTCTATTTGAAAAAATTTACTAAAATTAGGAAATGTGAGAACTGGTTGTTAGCCTACTTTCTGCTTAAGAAGTTTAAAGGCTTCACTAGCTTCTACTATCCAAACAAATTTACATTTATGCCTTCCTTTTATGGTATTCAAATAGGTGCACAAATCAAACTAAAATTTCTAATGAACTTTCTGTAGAAAGTGGCTAAACCATGAAAACTTCTAACTGTTGCAATAGTTCTAGGAATTGGCCATGAAAGAATTGCACTTGCCTTATCTTGATTCATTTTGAGTGTTCTCTTTGAGATTAAAAATCCAAAGTATGTCAACTTCTCTTGCATAAAACTACATTTCTTCAAATTAATCATCAACTTTTCTTCTTGTAGCCTCCTCAACACCAAATCTATATGTTTCAAATGCTCCTCTTTTGTGTCACTGAAAACTAAAATGCCATCTAGATATACTATCACAAACTTTGCTGTAAAATCTTTGAGAACTTCATTCATAAGTCTCATAAATGTACTAGGAGTGTTAGAAAATCCAAATGGAATTACCTTCCATTCATATAATACCTCATTTGTTTTGAATGTTATTTTCCATTCATCTCCTAGCCTGATTCTTATTTGATGATATCCACTTTTTAAATCATTTTTTGGAAAATATCTTGCCTTACCCAAACAATCAAGTAAATCTTCTATTCTAGGCATTGGAAATCTATACTTTATAGTGATCTTGTTCAATGTTCTTGAATCCCTACAAAGTCTCCATGTTCCTTCTTTCTTTGGTGCTAGGACTGCAGGTACTGCACATGGGCTTAGACTTTTTCCAATCAAACCAATTTCAAGTAACTCTTCAATTTGCCTTGCCATTTCTTTATTCTATTGTGGTGCTAGTTTGTATGTAGCGTTGTTTGGTAATGTTGAACCTAATACGAGATCAATGCAATAACTGATTTCTCTCATAGGTGGGAGACTCCTTGGTATTCCATCAGCTATGATTTCCTTGTACTTGTCCAAAATTGGATTAACTTCTTCTGCTACCTTTTCTTTCTTCTTTTCTATCACTTCCACCTTCAAGTTTCAATATTCTATTTCTAATTTTTCTTCCTTAATATGATTTTCAACATCATTCTATAATTTATCTTTGATTATTGGAATTAATGCAAAGAGTGGACACTTCTTTCCTTTCAATTCTTTCAAAAAATCATTCTTACCCATTACCATGATCTTAGCTTCTATAGCTTTTGCTTCTTCTTGACTTGGTTCAATTAGAGGTATTAATTCTATGACCTTTCCATTCTTTGTAATGGTGTATGTATTCTTCACTCCATCGAGTTGTACCTTGAGATTGTATTGCCATGGTTTGCCAAAAATTAAATGGCATGAATCCATATTAACAATATCAAACAATAATCTATCTTTGTATGCTCCAATCTGAAATTCAACCCAAGCTTGTTCTTCTACTATAGTTTGTTGTCCTCTATTGAGCCAAGACATTTTGTAAGGATACAGATGTGGTGTTCTTGGTAACTTTAACTTCTCCACCATTTCAAGAGCTACAAAATTTTTTGTAGAACCAAAGTCAACCAATACCTTGCAAACCTTCCCTCTAGACTTACAAGTAGTTCTGAAAATAGATTTCCTCTGTAGTGGCTCTTCCTTTATAGGCATCTTCAATAGTGTTCTTCTCATCATAAGTGCTCCTCCCCTTTCTGGATAACCATAAGTTTCTAAATCATCTTCTTGTGTCAGGTGTATTCTCCTTTCTCCATGAGTACTAGAGCTTGCCTTTACTGGACATTTATGTGCCATGTGACTTTCTTGGTTAGAACTGTAACATCTTATTGTTCCATTTGTTATTCCTAGTGATCTTCCTCTAAAATTTGGTCTTCTATCTCTGAAACTTCCTTAGAAATTATCAAACCCCTTCACTTCATTATATGTCTCTATTTGTGGCTAAAAATTTGGGCTTCTTCCTCTAAATGTTCATCTTCCACTAAATGGTTCTCTTTCTCTACCTCTATTGTTATTCTCTTGTCTCCTCTTGATTTTCTCCTCCACTTTCAAAGCTAGTTGGTAACATTTAGCTATTGTGTTAGGACTTGACAACTGCAACTCCTCTTGTATATTCATTCTTAAACCATTTAGGTATCTTGCTACCTTAATACTCTCAAGTTCTGCCAATTTTGACCTGAGACTCAACTTCTAAAATTCCTCTATATAAGTGAAAATATCCATATATCCTTTTTTGAGATTTTACCTTTTTTTTTATGTAACTATACTTCATAATCTTCAGGGAGATATGTCTCTCTTATCATAGACACCATCTTCTTCCATGAACAAATTTTCCCCTTCTCCTCCTTTGCTCTTTCTTCTTGTATAAAGTTCCACCATGTAAGTTTTGTTCCCTTCATTCTAGACTTAACCAACTTGACTCGCTGTGATTCTAAAATCTTCTCACATTCAAAGTGATTCTCTAGAGCTTCAATCTATTCCAATACTAATTCAACATCCATCTTTCTCATAAACATAGGTAACTCAATGGGTTTTCCTCCCAAAGCCTTCAAAGCCTTAAAAAATGGTTTCTTAGTTTTAGATACTTCATCCTCATCATCATCTAGGACTTCTTCCTCCTCCTCTTCTTCTACTTTCATTTCTTTCTTCTCAACCAAATTCTTCATGTGTTCCAACTTACTAGTCATGTGTTCCAACTTATTGGCTAATTCTGCCAATATCCCCTTCACTTCTCTATTCTCTTTTTGAAGAAGTTCTTCTTGCTCCTCAACCTTCTTAGCTAACTCTACATTGGTCACCATCTTGCTTGACCCTACTAAAGAATCTTGATCAGGAACATACAACATGTAACTTCACACAATCTATAAACTATTTAGCTTTGATGCCAAAAATGATGTAGAGCCTCACCTTGGAAAATTTAGGAGTAAATTAATCACTCAACTAAGTTGCTTCAATGGGAACATACACCTTCAAGATCGTTTGACAACTTACTTTTGTTAGTGTAGTTTTTTATTTTTTCTATTTTGCTAGGTTTTTCCTACACTTTTAATAATCTCGCTTAGGTTAATAAAGCATGTCTTATTAGGTGAATGGTTGTGAGGTGTCACCTTCCTACATGTGAGCATCCATTAGCTATCTTGGGAAGATACTTTTCTATCTTTAGTCCAATAGATGGTTGCTCCTCATTAGTTGGTGTTGCCACCTCCTCCCTCTTCCTAGCCTATATAAGCATGCTACCTGGCTTGTATTTGTATCTCTTGTTTTTGCGTCCTCTTAATGCTATTTTGCTTCCAGCATTTGCATTACTCTCTTGGAGACTAACTCTATGATGCTATTTTGATTTTGTATCATTTGCATTCATAGTTTAGATATTTACTCTGTGCACTAGTTTTCTGGGTTATTAATCTTTTCAGATTCTAACAACTTCAGATTGTGGACTGACTAATTATCTTAATACCTATTCATGCATTGACCTGCGACAACGACAAGAACTTTCTTGACTTCCTTTAGCAACATTTGTTTTCTGCACAAAATTAACATATGCCAACCAGATTCCTCCTTATTGAACTTGAAGCACATGGGAAACTTAATCACTTTCAAATGTAAAACTAAATCTCAAAGAAAATATAAATTGATTATCCATCAACAATAAATCATATTTAACTTCATACCACCATTTTGTATATGGGATTTAAAACATAAAAAAACCCTCCTTATCTCACATTTCAATTATTTGATTTCAATAGATTAGTGAATACATGAACATATTCACCCAATTCATAGATTGACTTTCATGTGGGTATAGAAAGGAATAAAAGAAACAAGGAGATAGAAGGAAAATAAAAATATATAATACACAACTCCTCTGCAATCCTAGAGAATGGATTACAAAGAGTCTAATAGACTCCCATCAATTTTTCTGACCCTCAAAACAACTTGTAATTCCATTCACAAGTTTAGAAAATTGAACTTTATGTAATAGAGTACAATAAATCTGAAACCACAACTTAATTTCTCAATAAATCAATCAAATGTCATGTCATGTGATGATTATATTATTACTCTACCCTCAGAATGTAGGTTCTCAAATTTAGGAAAGAAAAGGGGGAAAATCGTAGCTCATAAAAACTCAAAAACTTTCTATTCCTCTTTGTATTCAATCCTTCATTACATTAAAAAATATGTCTTTTCAATACTTTCCTATCTCTGATATAGGAAGATGAAACATCATCAAAAAATCAAGAACAAAGAGACTTTTTTTTTCAAATCATGAGGAATCCAAAATTGTCGCCAACTTCCTATAGCTATCCAATGGTTAGTTGGCTTAATTATTAAACACACAAAACTCTAACTTAAAGAAAACTAACTCAACTAAAGATCAAACACACATTGTCCTAAGAGGCTATACCTAGAGAGTTCATCAAATTACTACTCCATTTATGCCACCACACATAGGACTTTATTACAAACATTAAAATTGAAAGCATACATAAAACATTTCATTAACTTCCTATAGCATTTGTTGATATACCACTATAGCAATATGTAGGGACTGTCAAAAACTAGGTGCCTTTACAATTTGGAATGGATCCAAAGATAAACTCCAAGATTTGATAAGATGGTTGAAGGATCATTGGCATAAATAGGTAAGTATTTCTATCTACTCAAATTTCATTTTGTATTTACATTGTCAAAGTTCTAAAATTAGAGATGAAATTATACCAATGCCACACTTATTGTTTAACCTAATTTCAACGAGCAAAATTTAGATAAACTCATAATTCCCATCATGGTTTGAATGCGAAAAATCCCCCTTGAACATTTTCAAAACCAAATATTACACAAAATTGGAATAACATTGGGTGATCTCATAGGTGTAGAATTCGAACCTACTTTATCTAGCCAAGTAGGCTTTCTCATCAACTCAAAATTAGGGACCTAGGAATCTATAACCAAAAAAACCATTACTAATAGATCAATATATACACTTTCTTTTATTAGACACAAACATAAAATTAGGAAGATTAACACTTTTCATTCTAATATAACCTTGGGACACATAAAAGGACAATAGATATAAAGATTGCATTTTAGAGTTCTCCTAGGTCATTTAATGACCCTGCTCAAATCTTACCTCAAAATGTTGATTGGAGGTTGAAGGAATTTCATCAAACAACTCACATGCAAGGGTCATATGACTGATATAACATTTCAGTTTTCTACAATGACTATTTTCTTCAATTAGCATCAATGAGAATGCTTACAAATGGCTCTAAATTGACTAAAAAATGTCCTAGCATGAATGTGCAACTTAATTTGACAATATTCAATGCATCTATAGGATCTAAGCATGAGAAATGAACACCTATAGCCAACTAGTATATTCACAAATAGTTTGTATGTATACTCAATCTGAGTGTGAATAATAATATGGAAATTCTTATTGACAACTTATCAACAACCAACAACCTATATCTCCAATTTGAAATACAAAGACTCAATACAATGCTCACTAAATGATTTCTACATGTGAAATATCAACCTACAACCAAGTGAATTTTTATCAAACACTTGGAATGCATCCATCTAGAATCTAGAAGACTATGAATAATGTTACTAATCCAAACTAAACTCCAGCACTTGTTTTATAAACCAAAATGCAAAACATTGCCAAGATGCGATTTACAACTTTTCTAAAGTTTGCTAATTTATGAGTACAAAATCAGACTTCAAACATATACAAATATGACATGTAAATGAGCTTCAAACAATGCAAAGAAACTTGGAATGAAGTTGCCTTGGATTGGGGATGAAGTAGCAAACAAGAACAAAGGAGAGTGCACCTTATGAGTGATGGAAGATTTCTCAGCCCTAGCCACCCTTGCTGGATATTTCAGACTTCAAAAATAATAGTAGTTGCAACCTCTAATTTTAATCACCAAACATCATTGTCCATCCTCTAGAAACTGATTGCTCCAATACCCGTAAGCCAAAAAAAAGTGTATGAATTTTAATGAATTCATTTGTGCTTCCCAACCAAATTCACCCCTATTCTAGTAGACCTCAGAAAATAAATATAAAACAGCCTCTAAAGATCTCCTCCATCTCCAATAATAATCTCCATCTCTTTAAAAATCAAGCACTACTAATCAAGACCAAGATCAATGGATGTTATGGCTGCAATAAGCTAAATTGTGGCTCCCTCAAGCTGATATATATGAATGTAATTTATTCTAGAATTGATAAAGATGCAGGTTCAACCTTGAATAAATTTTTTGATGAAGTCTCAATACACCAAAATGACTCCAGCTATGCACCAATTTATCTCTTCAAATTGATACCACCTAAAATTTGGCCAAAGGCCATAAAATTTGCTTTAAAGTACAAGTAGAAAGTCTAAAGCAACTTCCTCAACTTTGCAATAATTCAAGTGATATTTCACACCCTCAAAATTGCAAACCAATTGAGAGTTTTCATTCTCAAAGGCCAATTGTGACTACTGTAGAAACCCTAGGCTCCACAATGCACATCAACAACAAATTTGTATGATAGACAATGAGCCCTCAAGGCCTATTTATTGTTTTTTCCTCAATAGGTCAGCCTCCTTCTAGAACTTTCTCAAGTCACCTTCTAGAAGGAATATTATAATATTATTTTATTATTTTAATATTGCACTTTATAATTATAAAATATAACCCAACTCCTAAAGTGTAATATAACATTATCACATAAAATAAGGTTTCCAAAATTAGAAACATCTGTGGTGATAATAGGAAAACCTTCATATGACCAAGAAATAAGCCAACCAAGCAATTGGGTAACTTCCTCATGATCCTCTTATCAAGTCCCATTAGCCTACAAGGATCAGGAATAGCCTAATTCCTTTGAACTCCATTGCTCATGAAAAAGGGGACATTATAGTCCGCCCTCCCTGAAATTGCTTGTCCCCAAGCAATCTCAACAACAAGTACTATTCTCCTCCACCTGGACCCCAAGTGAAGATCTGTGTAATGTTCCAATCATCACCAAATAGCTCTTGTAGCACAAGCACAACCTATTGAATCAACTCAACCTTAAAACTGCGATGATAAATCTGATGTACCCATACTGTTGGAAAGCCACCTCCTATTTCTTCCTGTTGTGCCACTTTGATACCTTCCATCTCCAAAATGTAGCAAGTCCCCAAGTCCTGAATCAAATGGTAATCATTATGAGAGAACAATGTAGAAGATCTGCCAAACTTGGAATCACCATCTAAGATCAGAAGTAAGTCACCAATGAACAAGTAGATAGCTGCCCTATTGTATGAAATAGGTAACCAATCCAAAGATGAGTTGGAGATGTCTTCATTACTCTCCAAGGACAACTCTTGGATGGCTGGCCCACTAAGAGTGTAATCACTAATATCAACATCCTCCTCAAAAGAATGATCAACCTCATCACAAAATGCATCCTTCCCTTGAGCAAAGAGTCTTCTAATGTTATCTACTCCTTTTTTTTTGGCCAAGTTGGAGAGATTGATTTTTTCTTTCATATCTTGAAGGTGTTGTCTTGCCTTAGCAGCCACTAACCTAGCTTGCTTGGCCTTCCTCATCCACTCATCATTCAACATTTCAGACCTTCTAATCTCTTCAATGCCAAAGTACACAAAATTAGTCCTCTTGATATCTTCATGTCCACTAATGAGTGTGGGGCTGCTATCAAAAGTTGATATCATATCACTTGCTTGTTCATGATCACAAGCTTCTTCTTCATAAGAATGATGATGCACCATGTTTCTATCCTCAAACAAATCTATGACGACATCATGCTGTATATGAGCAATGTTAGTATGCTAATAGAAACCAAATTTAAATAAAGCTTCTACAAACTAAACAAAATTCATAAACTTCAAGATAGACAAAGATGAGCTCTCAATTGAGAATATGAGCCATTAATGGACTCTCTCAATAAGAAGCTCTCTTGTTGAGTAGCTTTATCTAAATGGATAGGATGTATGCTCAATATGTTTCCAAAGGCTTCAATGGATGATTGTGGATTTTTGGTGTGGATAGATGGCTTTAGTATGGATTTGGCTCTCAAAATAGCATTATAACTTTACTTCATGGATTGTGTTATTTTGCAAAGGGGAAGGATCCAATTTATAGGCAAGAGGCTTGAGGGTTTGAGGGCTAAGATGCAAGGATGGGAAAAAGCTTATGGAGGGCTCAGATTGCATGAGAGGAGAGCACATGGATTGTGCTTCCTTATAGCCAATCAAGGAGTGACACATGTCACATGGTGAGAGGATGGAGGAAAGGGGAAGGATGAGTCAACAAAGGAGGCTCAAGGGATAAAATCTTCATAAAGACCCTCATAATGACTTGTAAGAGCAATAAAAGGTCTTGTAAGAGTCATTTATGGCCTAGTGGACTTCATAAAGTTTTATGGTTGAGATATTTTGAGGGTGATGAGAGCAATTTCGACTTGGACTTGATTAGAAATGTTTTAAGCTTGTTTAGGCTTGTGCAAATGATTAGAGGATGGATTAGGATGGTTTAGGATTAGCTTAGGGATAGGCAAGTGGATGGCATTTAATGAGGGTGGGTGAAGGAGGAGATATTTGTTAACTTTGGCTTGGGTTAGTAAGTTTTAACCCATGTTTAGGAAATGTGACAAGGTTAGGAGGGGATTAGGATTAGGTTTAAAGACATCTTCTAGAAGAGTCTAGACTTTGGAGGAGGATAAAGACTTTCTAGAATAGTCTAGAATTTCCTAGGATGAGGATGGAGACTTTCTAGAAGAGTCTAGAACTTCTTAGGATGAGGATAAATTAGATTTTTAGGAAATAAATAAAGTTTTATTTATTTCAAGGGTTTGGGTTGAGGAGATATTTATTAAAACTTTTTTAATAAACATGAGGATTAATATTTAACCTTAATTAAATATTTTGAGTTGGGATTAGGGGTATGAAATGATGGGTTTAGCCTTTAATCGAAATTAAAGAAGGATTAGAAGATTTTGGAAGAGGTTATTGGTCATAAGGAAATTGGCCAAGTTTTGGGCAAAAAATAAATTTTTTCATTTATTTTAGGATTTTTGGTCAATTTATTAATTAAATAATTAATAAATAAGAAAATAATGTTTAAATAAGATTTAAACATTTTTGGGAGGGATTCCTTAATTAAATATTTTTAATTAAGATAAAGGGATTTAATGGCATAAAAATTAATTAATTAATTAATTAATTAATTAATTAATAAATGATGATGTCATCAGGACTTTTTCAGAAAATAAAAATACTTTATTTTCTAAAGGTTTTTAGGTGTCTACATTTTGCCCCTCTTTGATGTGATGCCGCAAGTGGCATGGCATCAAAGATAAGAAAATAAGATGCCCAAGGCTAGAGCAGAAGAGGAGAGAAAGCGAGGCTCGATGGCTTCCTGAAAAGTACAAGAATCCGAGATGAGCAAGGAGACTCAGATTGGCAAAGAGAAGGGGCTAAATTAGCTCAAACTCTCACTATGGGAGAATGATAAAGGAAAATCAGATGCACAAGAGGAAGCAAGCTTAAGACCTTAGGGAAGGTGGAGGATGAAGGAGCAGAGCGCTATAGAAAGGAATCCAGGATAGGGAGATGGATGAGGGGATTATAAAGCTGATGCAACAGGATTTCAAAGAGTTAGATTGGCGGAAGATGGGTTTCGGAGATCCCTAGGACTAGGATTGTGGATCTCGAAAGATGAGGCTTGGTGGGTTGATTTGGATTGGTGGATCCCTAAGACTAGGATTGTGGATCCCTAAAGCTAAGAGTGATGAGTGATTCAAAGAGATATTGATGCATCAGCTGGGGTAGGAGAGACGGATGCTGGATATGGATGGGGGATAATGGAGATGAAGGAAAACCATTGAAGCTTTTTGAGCGGGGGGATACTTCAAAGAGAAGTACCACCAGGTAGTTGAGCACTAGATTTGCTATAGGACTGTTGGTTAATTGCCAAGGTTACCAAGAACATCAAGGCCTTTTCACCAATTGTCCAGAGGACTGACGAACTAACTCAAAACAAACACGCAAGGATTGCCCCAACATCACACATGAATCCTAGAGGAAGCAGCGTGGAAACGACATTGGAGAACCCACAAGCAGAAAAGAAAAATAAACGAAAGACCTGATCAAGACCTTACGCTCTAATTGCCCCATTCGCAGCATACCATAATATGGAAGATCGTGGCAACCTTGAGGAGGGAACAAGGAGATTGCTTGGAAAAGATACTTCAAGACCCAAAAGGGAAGATTCCAAATCAAAAGAAAGCGAAAATCCAAAAGAGAACCGTTTGCCAACGAGATGGGTAGGACGAGGTACTAACGGACCAAGATCAGACATGAGGAAAGCTATATCCTACAAGGATCTATTGGAGAGCACCGAAGCTGGTGGATTTGGATGAGTGATGCGTCTGGCAAGCCGAACTAAGAAGGATAGCACTTTGGTGACAGGAAATCTAGCTAAAGGATGCATTGAAATATCTAACCAAAGTGTGCGATGTGTGCAAGATGTTGACCAAGGACGAACTGACACGAACGCTAGATATATACAATGGTACTAAGCTAAAGAGGATGTACAAGCTGACAGACCAAGATATTTACAAGTGAGCTAATCAAGATATGGTACAAGCTAACGGACCAAGATAGTTACAAGTAGGCAAAAGCTCAGGATGATAGGATAGCGGGATGGTTCGATGTTGTGCAAGATGCGAAAGCTAAGGGTGGGGTGATAGCAAAAGATATGGATTTGGCAGGATGCATCCAATGATGATGAGAGATTTTGTGACCAAGGATAGCTAGAGGAGCAGGATGAGATGGCTGGATAGGATGGTAGATAGCTAGGATTATGATGGATATAAAGAGATGACATTGGTTTGCATGAGGATAGCCTAGAGCTAGATACCAATGATAAGGGAGGATGGACAAGACAAGATCTCCAAGGAATATAGTGCCCCCAATTAGAAGATAACATGCGGAAGGAGGTCTTATGATGGATGTGATAGGATTGAAGCTAGGATGGAAAAAGCTGAAGGGGCTAGGGAGATGGATGATAGTTGAGATGATTGGCTGAAGCTGCATAAGATTAGTGGATGGTGTGAGATGGAAGCTGGAGGATGGAGGATAGGTGGATAGATTGGAAGATGGATTTGGATGTCAAGAGATGACCAAAAGCATGAGGGTGATAGGCTAAGCTGGGGATGGCGGGATTACACATGACGCTTGTTTGCCAAGTTTTCATCATGGTACTTGTCCAAGGCACTTGAATTGCCAAGTTTTCACCAGTGGACGCTTTATTTTTCTTTTCTTTTTTGACTTTTTGACTTTGGACTTAACTGGAATGATTTTGGCTTTTTTGGGATTTTTCACTGGCTGTTGGAATGTTCAATTTTGTTGCTAATTGTTGGTACACTGGATGTGTGATTTATGCAATAGATTGGATTAGATGGGATTGATGGTAGGAGATGGAGGGATGAAAATGCTGGAAAGGAGCATGAGATGGGGATGCTTGCAAGAGCAACATTGGCACATGTTGGAACGGGTGTGAAAAGAGCATATGGGGGATAGATGGTAGATGCAGGTGTGATGGAGGATTTGTGGAAGCGTGCTTGGGGATATAGGCACCCAAGATGGAGTTAGGAGATGGGGGACATGAGTCACTAGATGGGGGATTAGCAATGGTGGATGCCATTATGCATTGGGTTTCAACTTTTTTCTTGGGGATCCACATGGTTTTGGATTTTCTTTTCATAGGCTTTTGCATTGTTTTGCATTCTTTGATTGGATTTTGCCTTTTTGGAGTATATCTTTTAGAATAGACATATGATTGCCTAGGATTTGGATTTTTAGCTTTATGCATTTTGAAGTTGGCATTCACATTGCTGTGGTAAGCTTTGGGAAGATGGTTAGGAGAAGCTTTGTGAGATGGAGAGGATATGAAAGAGCATGTAGGGGGATGATGATGGATGATGTGCCCTGATATGTGCCTTTGTTGATCTTGCATAGGAATGGATGGAATAGGGTTTTTATGATGGCTGATAGGAGGATGGAGGATGGTAGATTTTGGGACATAGGGACCCAAAATGGATTTAGCGGATGAAGGGGGGATATGGTAGGTTGTTTTGGGTTGCAAAGATGGTGGAGGGGGGATGACATAAGATTTTTTGAAGGAGTGATGGGAGGCTGGCATGGTGGGCTTGGAGATAGGCTTGGTTTGGGGGTGTGGTGTACCAACACCTTTAGATTGTGAGCCTTTGGATACATATCCAAGACCATGAAATCCTAGATTTTTTTGTTCAATAATAGGCTCTCTGATTCCTTGCTCTTGTGGTCCTAAACCTTGACCTTGATAATGCCATCGATTGAGCATTTGAACAAGCTGAGGAAACTTTTTGCTTGCAGAAAATGGTAGAAGTGATTTAATAGGTGTATTGCAATGGGGAGATACTGTTCTTAATTCTTCTGCTGAGAGAGAGCCACCGTGGATGAATGTAAGTGAACCAAGAGGGTAGATTATAGATGGTGGAATAGCTTGGATAGGTGGTAAGATGGAAGCATGGAGTGGGGGAGATGGAAGGATAGGATCTTGATGTAGCTGGTGGGATGACAAGATATCTTGTAGTGGAGGAGATATGGCTTGAGGTTTTGGAGATGGAGGAGATGGTGACTGCACTATGGATGGAAGACATGGTACGATGATATCTTCATTTATGCTTTGGGGGATGTCAACATGCTTTTGGGCAGGATCTTGATAAGATTGGTTTGGAGTGGATGGTGTGATAGGAGGTGAAGGGATGGATTCTTCAAAGGCAGCGGATGGATAGATGGGAGATTCAGTAATGGAGATGGGTGAGTAGAAGATGGATGCATAAGGGTCATTATGAGAGATTTGGGAAATTCTTGGAGGCGATGTGGATAGGATTTGGAGGGATTTGACAGGTTGTGGGATTTTGATGCTTGTGGGAAGTGGAAGGATTTTAAGCAATTTGATGGATGGTATGGGGATGATAGCTATGGGAGATGGAGGTGATATTATAGATGGGGAAGCTTCATCACTGACTACTTCACATGGTTGGATTAGATGACATGGCTTATCAACTGTTGGAGGCAACTTTTCTTGTATTTCCTCTAGGAGATTCCTTGGAGACTTGTGTGTCAGAGGTGGAGGTAGATTGATAGGAATAGCTAGTGTGATGGGGGTGGAAGATTGGAAGCTTGGTTGATTGGGTGATGGAGGGGAGGCTGGAATATCAGATGGCATGACTAGATAGTTTGGAATAACTCTTGGATTTTGTGGGATGCTTGGGGGAATGTTTCTAAGGCTTTCAATATACCCGTCATAGTCAACAAGATTTTCATCATCATTGGAATAGGAGGTGGCGGGAGCAAGGACAATGCGACCAAACACATCATGATAGGATTGGTACTTCATGCTTTGATGATGAGTTTGATGGGGATGGGGTCTTGCGTATGGATGAACACGGAAGCTCATGGTTGGATTTGGGTTAAGCACAGATTTTGGATTGGCTGATGAAAGATTTCCTAGGGAGAGTCAAAGCTATATGACAGACCTAAGGAGGATTGGCTGGAGATTTTTGGCTTTCTTGTGGATGGAAGATTTCAAGGGCATGCTGTCAAAAGGTGAGAGTTTTGCTTTCCTATGCGCTGGATTTGGTGGTGGCTGTGTCAACTTGAGGATAGACTAATGATCCTATGGGCATGACACGAGATTGACCACTTGTGGATCCCAACCTTTAGCTCAAGGTGATGAGGGATGCAAGTGACAAAGCTAGATTACCCTAGACAAAGCTCTGTCAAAGGGATAACCTTGGTGAGGCTGGTGGATTGGTCGGATTGATTGGATAGCAAATTCCAGCAGAATGACAACAACTCTCTAAAGGCTTGGGTGTGATTTTGGATTGGGCTACTAGCTGGCTGGGGGGGGGATGATTTGGATGGACTTTGGATTTGGGATTGTTCTAAAGCAAGGAACTAGATAGATTCGATTGTAGCGGGGGAGCTTGGATGATTTTTTGATGAGGCAATGACTACGCTAAGTATGCCTTGAGCTGGGAGATTTATGCTTTTTTGAGATTTTGACCAAAATTGGCAAACATTCATTCAAAAGCTATGAACAAAAAAGCAGACAAAAGTTTGGAGCAAGCACGTCAAACACACCAACATCCTAGGAAGCTTTCTACAAGGATGAAATTTGTTATAGCTAGGGAGTCCTCGATATACGCAAGGTACGTGAGGCCCAAATCCATAGATGAAACCAAAAAGATGTCACACAGCCGAGAGGAGCGGTAACCCACTTCTCCTCTTTCACTTCTCAAGGGTATAAAGTTCCTTGAGGCTTAGCCCGAGTGACAAAATTTTGATCCCAAGAGAGGTGTCTTTGGATTCACCTCTCGATCTTTATACTCCGCCGGAACGCTGGAGTTGAGGTCATCCCAAGGGGTGATGAAATCCCCAAGCAGGCCTCCTAAAAAGCTAAGACAAGATTTTGGATCCTAATCTTATGCACCCAAGATGGCCTCGAAAGACGACAAGGGGAGAGAAGACTTGGATGATCTTGGGCTAAAAAACATGCTTGTTCTTTTCCAATTGATGATTTAGATTTTGTAAGCTATGATTGAAGACACTCGTGATTAGGACATACAATGTTCATTCCAACTTGACAGCGTCGTCAACATAATGAAAATCGAGAATTCGTCAGCATAAGAAATGCGAGCGTCATTAAAATGCATCAAAACCATGCAATGTTCATTGATTGTTAGGCATTCAAGATTGTGTTTAGCAACATGCATTCAAAGACAAGTGATTAAACATTCAAGTTTTTTCCTTTGAGCATTCAAGATTGAGATTTTGTGTGTTGTTTTAAGAACTTTGAAGTGCTTTGTTTTAACCTTAGATCATTCAAGATTGTTTTTGGACTCAAAAGTGAAAATGACTCTTTGGACTTTGGTTTTCATTCAAGATTTTGTGTTCTAGTTTGCATATTTTAAGCCCAAAAAAGATATTCCTAGATTGTTTTGATGCATGAAAAACCTAAGAAACATTCAAGATTTTGCAACAAGACATTTTTTTGGAACAAATAACAAAGCTTTTAGGACAATTTTTGGCAACCATTTAGGACTCTTAGTTTTCATGAGATTTTTTTAAAAGAACTTTAGTGTGCACTTAGTGTTGATTTTGAACCTTTTGAAATGGAAACTTGAAGTTCTTTTTAAATTCCCAAAAATGAAGTGTTCCTAATTTTGCATGAATGCATCTAAAACCTTGATGTTGCAAGGATGAAAATGATTAGATTGGTTTAGTTTCACTTGTTAAAAGATTTTTTCTTTCTTGCAAATTTTTAATTTTTCAATGGATTTAAGTATGATTTGGGGGTTCATTTTAAGCACTAAAAAGAAGTGTGTATGATTTTTCTTCCTTAAAAAAAAAATGGCCAAGATCTCCCACAAGAAGAAGAAGAAGAAGTAGATGGAATAAGAAGAATATAGACAAGAAGAGGAAGAAGAATTTCAAGTTCTTTGTCCACCTATAAGCTTGAAAAATCTGCAAACACTATGAGATAGATTATGAGTTCTTTTGTCTTCTTCATGCTCATGTGGACCTACAAAACCAATTTATACAATCCTACCAATCACAAAAACAAGAAAAATTAGCCAAAATTAGTAAATGACATACAAAACTTGACTAAAAAAGCTAATGAATATGACCCATGCAGGGTCCCACCGGGCGTGCCAAAATGTATATGAGCAATGTTAGTATGCTAATAGAAACCAAATTTAAATAAAGCTTCTACAAACTAAACAAAATTCATAAACTTCAAGATAGACAAAGATGAGCTCTCAATTGAGAATATGAGCCATTAATGGACTCTCTCAATAAGAAGCTCTCTTGTTGAGTAGCTTTATCTAAATGGATAGGATGTATGCTCAATATGTTTCCAAAGGCTTCAATGGATGATTGTGGATTTTTGGTGTGGATAGATGGCTTTAGTATGGATTTGGCTCTCAAAATAGCATTATAACTTTACTTCATGGATTGTGTTATTTTGCAAAGGGGAAGGATCCAATTTATAGGCAAGAGGCTTGAGGGTTTGAGGGCTAAGATGCAAGGATGGGAAAAAGCTTATGGAGGGCTCAGATTGCATGAGAGGAGAGCACATGGATTGTGCTTCCTTATAGCCAATCAAGGAGTGACACATGTCACATGGTGAGAGGATGGAGGAAAGGGGAAGGATGAGTCAACAAAGGAGGCTCAAGGGATAAAATCTTCATAAAGACCCTCATAATGACTTGTAAGAGCAATAAAAGGTCTTGTAAGAGTCATTTATGGCCTAGTGGACTTCATAAAGTTTTATGGTTGAGATATTTTGAGGGTGATGAGAGCAATTTCGACTTGGACTTGATTAGAAATGTTTTAAGCTTGTTTAGGCTTGTGCAAATGATTAGAGGATGGATTAGGATGGTTTAGGATTAGCTTAGGGATAGGCAAGTGGATGGCATTTAATGAGGGTGGGTGAAGGAGGAGATATTTGTTAACTTTGGCTTGGGTTAGTAAGTTTTAACCCATGTTTAGGAAATGTGACAAGGTTAGGAGGGGATTAGGATTAGGTTTAAAGACATCTTCTAGAAGAGTCTAGACTTTGGAGGAGGATAAAGACTTTCTAGAATAGTCTAGAATTTCCTAGGATGAGGATGGAGACTTTCTAGAAGAGTCTAGAACTTCTTAGGATGAGGATAAATTAGATTTTTAGGAAATAAATAAAGTTTTATTTATTTCAAGGGTTTGGGTTGAGGAGATATTTATTAAAACTTTTTTAATAAACATGAGGATTAATATTTAACCTTAATTAAATATTTTGAGTTGGGATTAGGGGTATGAAATGATGGGTTTAGCCTTTAATCGAAATTAAAGAAGGATTAGAAGATTTTGGAAGAGGTTATTGGTCATAAGGAAATTGGCCAAGTTTTGGGCAAAAAATAAATTTTTTCATTTATTTTAGGATTTTTGGTCAATTTATTAATTAAATAATTAATAAATAAGAAAATAATGTTTAAATAAGATTTAAACATTTTTGGGAGGGATTCCTTAATTAAATATTTTTAATTAAGATAAAGGGATTTAATGGCATAAAAATTAATTAATTAATTAATTAATTAATTAATTAATAAATGATGATGTCATCAGGACTTTTTCAGAAAATAAAAATACTTTATTTTCTAAAGGTTTTTAGGTGTCTACACATGCCATCGTAGAATGCCTTCTTCATCATGTGAATAAAAAATACTAGTGGCTACTCCACTAAGTAGAGGATCAAACTCCACATCCTCCTTAACATCTTGTGTCTCCAATAGACTTCCATATGAATGAACATTCATTGAACTACTATCATGAGAAGAAGAAGAAATGCTAAACTCACCTATTGAAGCATCACAAGAACTTAATTTGACAATATCCAATGCATATATAGGATCTAAGCATGAGAAATGAACACCTATAGCCAACTGGTATATTCAAAAATAGTTGGTATGCATACTCAATCTGAGTGTGAATAATAATATGAAAATGCTTATTGACAACTTATCAACAACCATCAATCCATATCTCCAATTTACAATACAAAGACTTAACACAATGCTCATTAGATGATTTCTACATGTGAAATATCCACCTACAGCCAAGTGACTTTTTATCAAACACTTGGAATGCATCCATCTAGAATCTAGAAGACTATGAATAATGTTACTAATCCAAACTAAACTCCAACACTTGTTTTATGAACCAAAATGCAAAACATTGCCAATACTCTTGGTAATTTACAACTTTTCTGAAGTTTGCTAATTTCTGAGTACAAAATTAGACTTCAAACATATACAAATATGACATGTAAATGAGCTCCAAACAATGCAAAGAAACCTGGAATGAAGTTGCCTTGGATTGGGGATGAAGTAGCAAACAAGAACAAAGGAGAGTGCACCTTATGAGTGATGGAAGATGTCTCAGCCCTAGCCAACCCTACTAGATATTTCAAAATTCAAAAATAATAGCAGCTACAACCTCTAATTTTAATCACCAAACATCATTGTCCATCATCTAGAAATTGATTGCACCAATACCCATAAGCCAAAAACAAGTGTATGAATTTTAATGAATTTATTTGTGCTTCCCAACCAAATTTTCCCCTATTCTAGAAAACCTCAAAAAATAAATATAAATCAGCCTCTAAAGATCTCCTCCAGCTCCAATAATGATCTCCATCTCTTTAGAAGTCAAGCACTACTAATCAAGACCAAGATCAATGGATGTTATGGTTGCAATAAGCTAAATAGTGGCTCCCTCAAGCTGATATATATGACTGTAATTTATTCTAGAATTGATAAAGATGTAGGTTCAACCTTGAATAACAATTTTGATGAAGTCTCAATACACCAAAATGACTCCAGCAATGCACCAATTTATCTCTTCAAATCGATACCACCAAAAATTTGGCCAAAGGCCATAAAATTTGCTTTAAAATACAAGTAGAAAGTTTAAAGCAACTTCCTCAACTTTGCAATAATTCAAGTGATATTTAACACCCTCAAAATTGCATACCAATTGAGAGTTTTTGTTCTCAATGGCCAATTGTGACTACTACAGAAACCCTAGGCTCGACAATGCACATCAACAACAAACAACATCATCAATAATAAATCTGGATGATAGACAATGAGCCCTTAATCCCTATTTATTCTTTTTCCTCAATAGGTCGGCCTCCTTCTAGAACTTTCTCAAGTCACCTTCTAGAAGGAATATTATAATATTATTTTATTATTTTAATATTGCATTTTATAATTATAAAATATAATCCAACTCCTAAAGTGAAATATAACATTATAACATAAAATAAGGTTTCCAAAATTAGAAACATCCATGGTGATAATAGGAAAACCTTCATATGACCAAGAAATGAGCCAACCAAGCAATTGGGTAACTACCTCACGATCCTCTTATCAAGTCCCATTAGCCTACAAGGATAAAAAATAGGTTATTTCCTTTGAACTCCATTGGTCACGAAAAAGGGGACATTACATAGACTAACAAGAATTTTACATTAGAGCTAGATTTCAGCTTTAAAAGCTATCATAGAACATCACATGAGCTTCTTTCCTTCAAAATGACATATAAGATCAACTTACTCTCAAATTTGAAGAACATTTGATATATGGGACACATTGGTCCAACAAGATGATGAAAGATGCCCCTGAATAGCAAGTCCAGGAACTCATCCAACTATGAAAAATTTAGCAAATCAATGATCCCTTTGTACCAGAAAGTGCATTACAGGACCACTCAAATACAATCATCACCAACACTAAAGAGCATAGTCCTAAAAAAGAAGAGTCTTCAATAGATAGCAGGAGAATAAATCTTGAAACTAGGATGAGTGAGACTGAAGTTCTAAATCAAATTAGTGAGAACAAGCAGTCAGCTGAACAAACCCAAACACCCAACTTCTTTTCTGATCATAAAAAATAATATCCTCCATTAAATATTCCACTAGCATCAGGATAGCAATGGAGAAACATTACCATAAGGAAAAAAGACAAGAAAATATCACTAAAGTTTTGATGAACTCTAGAGAATGGCAGAAATCCCTTTGAAGATATAGATATGGGCAAGTCACAAGGAAAGACCCACAAAGAGAATAAAGATAATATTCAAATTACAATAGAAGTAGAATCTCTACTGAACAAAATCAACTCAATCGAATTAAAAAACCAAGGAAGTAAAGCTACAATATCATCAAAAGAAAATAAACTAGACAATGAATTTAGCTGGGAAGAATTTGGAGCTCCAAATGATACATAGGAAGAACCAAAATGATGAATAAGATATGAACTAACAACCTACAATTACTTCAATAGAGGACTTTGAAACTAAATTAGAAAACCATATCCTTCAAGAACTAGTAGAAGAAGAAGAAGAAGTAAGAGAAGAACTATCTCATTCAAAAAAGGAAAACATTAATGATAATATAAATAATCTAGGTCTCTTGATGGATCAACAAGGACTCAGAACATCAATTTGTGGTAAAAAGAAACTAAAGAGAGGGGTAGAAAGTTACTAATAGAACTAAGAAATGCAATAGGGCAAGATAAAAACCAAAAAGAGATAAAACAAAGTCTTGGACAATGGGAAGGGGAGTTGCCATCCCATAGAGAAATTGGAATTACATCCTAGAATGCTAGAGGCCTCAATGCACCTAGCAAGAAGCACCTGATAAAGTGCAACCTCACCCTATTTGAATAAAAATTAATCCTTATCCAAGAAATGAAACTTAATAAAGAAGAAGGCACAAAACTAGAAAAAAAAAAACTAAGAAATTGGAAAGTAGAGTTTTCAGAATCAATTGGAGCATCAAGAGGTCCAGGGATAATATGGAATCCTAGGAAAATTAAATTTAGTAAAATCATCTCAAATAGAAACTGGATGGGAGGAAAAATCAAATGCTTCAGACATAATATCCAAGCAATAATCATCAATGTCTATGGTCCAACAAACATAGCAGGCAAAAAAGAAGTATGGACAAATATCAACATATTCATGGATGATTTCCAAGAAGGGAACTTCATTTTAGGAGGAGACTTTAATGCTATCATCAGCCCAAAAGAAAATTTTGGAGGCTCAAAAGATATCTCCCAGGCAACTTTAGAGTTCAGACAGTGGATGGAGAATAATAATCTTATGGATATCCAAACCAACAATGGAGTGTTTATATGGAGCAATAGAAGAACAAGCTTTTGCAACATAGTTGAAAGACTAGATAGATTCTTATTTAAAGGGGACCTTGGTACATTATACTTGACCTTCCAAGCATGAATCCTTCCTTCTGTTGGATCATATCACTATCCGATTAGGCTTGAATTTTTGTCCAATGAAGCCTTCTAAAAACCCCTTTAAATGTGAAAAATGTGGTTTTTAGATAATAATTTATGGAAAATGTAAAAACTTGGTGGAATGAATCTACATTCAAAGGATCCAAAATGTTCTTCTTCATATCAAAATTAAAAATATTAAAAGAAAATATATTGAAATGGAACAGCAAACATTTCTGTAATATATTCGGAGAATAATAGATAATGAAAAAAGAACTTAAAAATCTCAACAAGAAAGTTATTAGAAATGGAATGGATAACAAAAAATATCTAAAAGAAAAGGAACTCTTAAGAATACAAGAGAATATACAAGCTAAGGAAGACATTTATTTAAATAAAAAATTGCGCAAAAATTGGCTATCAGAAGGAGATTGCAATACAATTTTTTTCAATACAGTACACTAAACAATCATAATATTAAAAAAATCTCTAAAAAAAAAATCCCCAAGGAAGCATTGAAGAGGACCCAAGAAAGTTGTATAAATCCTGGTCGACTTCTATAAAAATATCCTAAATAACTATGAAAGCTCCAAATAGAAAACACAAAATAATATGCTTAGCAACATACCCAAAATTATCACAAAAGAAGATAGAAAAATGTTAAACAAACCACTAACTAAAGAAGTAAAACTAGCCCTAGTTAAAATGTACCCAGACAATTCTCCAGGCCTAGGTAGATTCCAAGCATTCTTCCTTCAAAAGTGTTGGGACATAATAGGTGAAGACCTATGAAAGCATTAGAAGCCATGAGAAATGCAGGTACTTTATTAACCAAAATCAATCACACTTTTCTTACTCTCATCCCCAAAAAAGAAGATGCTATGGAGCCAGGTCAATTTAGACCCATAGCACTTTGCAATGATATATATATAAAATCTTATCCAAAGCCCTAGCCCTAAGGCTGAAACTAGTACTACCTAAACTTATATCAGAAAGAAAACAAGCTATGTTCCTCGTAGGTCAATCCTAGATGGTATCATTACCCTTAAAGAAACCATACACTCGACTACTGACAATAAAGAAGTCTGCATGCTCATGAAACTAGACATACAAAAGACATATGACATGGTAGATTGGAGATTCTTATGTATAACCTTAGAAGCATTTTGATTTTCACATCAATGGGTTAACCTCATTTTTAACTGTATTTTGACTCCTAAGATTTCCGTTCTAATTAATCGTATTTTGAAAGGTTTTTTTTACCATATCTAGAGGTATAAGACAAGGAGATCCCATTTCCTCCTTTTTATTTATCATCATGGTAGAAGTCTTTGTGAGAGTCATTAAAAAACCCCAAGAACAGGGTAGCATTATAGGCTTGAAGGTAACATAAAATATCTCTAACATTACCCATCGACAATTCACAGACTAGCTCTACAACAAAAGCACAAAATTTCAAATGTTGCTAAATCAAAAATATTCTTTATCAACACTTCACCAATGATAGAAACCCATATTTGTGATATCATGGGATACAAGAAAGGTGACTTCCCATGTAAATACCTAGGTATTCATCTAGGAAAGAATACTAGGTACCCCATAGCACATGATCAGTTACTAGAAAAATGAGATCACCAAACTGCCAATTATAAAGGGAAATGGCTTACCAAGTGGGTAGAGCTACAAAGATTAAGGTTGCTCTCTCAGCTAAGACTCGAGAGTGAACTCAAAAAATTATTTTGGAGTAGCATAGATGAACACAAGAAACTAGCCCTAATTAAATGGGATAACCTTTGTAGACCTAAAAACCAGGGAGACCTTAGCTTCAAAAAACTTTATTGGAAAAATAAAGTATTTGGGGAAAACATAGTTTGGTGCATGTATTAGGAAAAATATAGCAAATGGGCTAGAATCTTGTATCACAAATATTTAGGAGCATCAAATCCATACTTAATTTTCCAAGTCAAAGATCCCCCTTGTGGATCCAGCACATGAAACTTCATGCTAAGTTATCGACCACTAATCAACAAGAACTTAATTTGGGATATTAGACAAGGAGAAGAGGCTCTATTCTAGGAAGACTCATGGGATGGCCTTCCCTCCCCATATAGTTATAATCTATCACTTACAATTAAAAATAATCTTTCTCAACTTTGGGGGACAAAAGTAGCCAATTATAAAACTATTACAACCTCTAATGGAGAAACAATATTAGAATGGAGATCCTTAGCATACACTAGTTTACCTCCTTCTAAAATAGAAGAGTTCTCAAAATTTATAAATCATAGGTCAGCATGTTGTAAGGATAGACATAATAAATTGATTTGGGGTCCTTCCAAGGATGGGTGCTACAAATTTAAGCTAGGTTACGAGACTTCAATTCTTTCCTACATAGAAGAAGATACCTATATTCCTCTCAATCTATGTTGGGACCTAGCCTGTCTTCCAAAAGATTTTTTTTATTTTTATGGGCAACCATATAAAATAGGATCTTCACTGCTGATAGATTTACCAGATTAGGTTTCAAAGGGCCATCCAGATGTATCCTCTACAAATCCAACACAGAAGACTCTCCTCATTTACTCTATCAATGTTCATATTCTCTAAAATGTTGGGACTAGTTGAAACACAAACTTAACTAGTCTACTCCACTACACAACAACCTTGATCTCCATCTAAGAAGTTGGTCCACCTTCAATAAATGCAGTGTTTATAGTAAATTGTGGAATATTACTTTGTCCCTCCTATTATGGGAAATATGGAAGGAAAGAAACAAAAGAATCTCCAACAACTTAGAATTGGATATACTCTCCTTCCTTAACAAAGTGGAAGCAAGTATACAAGAAATTATGAATAATTATCTACATAAAGTAGCACAAGAAGATGAATTTTTTTGGATTGGGATTAGGAAATGAAGAAAAAATGGACTAACTTAATCAACCCCCAATTCAATATTCTAAGAAAAAAACCAAGCACGCAAGGATTATAAATGGGAACCCCCACCAATAGGATGGACAAAACTAAATTTTTTCAAAGAATCAAAAGAAAATCCATGAATAGTAGGAATAGGATGCATCCTACATGTAGATAATGAAAACTAGATAATAAAAAGATCAAAACTCATCGGTAAATAAACTAATAATATAGTAGAGCTAGAAGCTCTCAAAAAAGGATTGAAGCTTAGCAAAGACCAAAACATCAGAAAGCTCATTGTAGAAAGAGACTCACAAATCATTATCAATGCATTAAGGAAAAGACTACCCCAAACTGGTAGATCAATTCTAAACTAGAAAAAATACTCCCCTTATTGGACTCATTCAATGAAATCAGATTCCAACTCATTTTTTTAGAAGGCAACTTTGAAGTAGATTTATTAGCTAATAACATAGTGATGGGTTTAGACTCGACTATTATTCCCTAATAACTTCATCTTCCAATTTAGATTATATATTTTTCAACCCTCCACATTCTCCTATATTCTTCATTTATAATCTTTATTGTCACTTAGGCGTTAGTTTTCTCCTCTCTTGACTTTCCCTCTTAATTCTCCTATAGTTATCTATCTTTCTAATTCTTCCTAATCCCTTTATCTTGGTCATGTTAGGCTTTCCCTTAATGATTATTACCAATATGATTTAAAGGCTATTGATTCTTATTTTAACAAGGTATCATGTCCCTCACGACGATTAATGATGACATTCCTAATGGTGATGTCAACATTTTGGAGTATTCTAGAGCATTCTAGTTGCAATTTAAGAATGTGAGCTCCACCCTCCCCCTCATCATCAAATAAATATTGTCAAAATGGAATCTGCAATCATTCTATTTCATACATGTGAAGTGTGAACTATAGTGTTCAGAGGCTCTGTAAAACTAAAGCGATGGAGTCGGATACTCAACCCCATCGATGACATGACTAGGATTTCCATCATTAGGGCCCTTGGTGAGAGTTTTTTTAACTTCAATTTTACCTGGCACACAAATAGTGACATTGTAGGCTCTTTTCTCTCTTGCCTAGCTCATGCCCATTTTGACCAATGGGATATCATTCATCTTTGACATAACCTCTTTGATGCAACTTGGTTCAAAGGTTTAAAACAAGCTATTATGGACATTGAATCCCTTCCCAAAAGAATTTTTGTCATATCCCCTTGATAGTATGGTTTTTTCTATTGTCCCCATGCACCCTATTTTCCGCATTAGAGACCTAGGTCTTTTTAACAAGGTTTTGCCTAAGATGAAACCCAATATAGATGTCCTCCTCAAATGGAGAGGCATTATCGAGGAGTGCAATTTAGCTTGGCTACTAGCTATCTCTCCCTATTCGATTAATACATTGAGCTTGGTGTGAATTTTTTGACTTAGCAAGTTGGATTTTTCAATGCCAAATTTCAAAGGTCCAACTGAGAGAAAAGGGCCTTTGCTCTCTTCCCTAGTAGTTAGCATTTGGAATATGATGAACTTGACAACCATATCATGGTGGTTCAAAAAACATAGGAGTTTTTTTCCTGAGGCAAGATTAGAACATCTATATTATGTTATTTTGTCCTTTTGGTCTATGATACATATGGAATTGTGAATAGTTGTTGAAGCCTCATTCGTTACTTCTTGATTTGTTATGCTATGGTTCTAGTATATTTTAGGAATCTAGCTTATGTTCTATGCAAGTTATAGTTCTTTAT
Source organism: Cupressus sempervirens (assembly GCA_028749045.1). Classification (NCBI taxonomy): domain Eukaryota; kingdom Viridiplantae; phylum Streptophyta; class Pinopsida; order Cupressales; family Cupressaceae; genus Cupressus; species Cupressus sempervirens. Next base: position 380,376,358 of record CM053789.1, read on the forward strand.
GGCTTTTTCTCCTTTCTTTGTTATAATATGTAGGGTTCAACCCATTTTGGTAGGATCTAGCCTGCTCATCAATTTTGTCCCTTTCAATGAACTTAGTACTCTGATTCTCCAATCCATACATATTTTACATTATTGAAATATTCTATGAAATAGAAATATCTCTAGTTCAATGGTATTTATTGTTTTTTGCTATGGTTTTTTCTAAATATTGGTAATCTTTAGTATCATAAATATACCCATTCTGAATTTACATCGAAATATTAATATTTTGGATTTAAGTTATAATCGTGCATCACTATCTATTAAGAGTTCACTCTAATTGATGCAATTCCATTGGCCAAGATTATTCACTTAATAAATTTTAGATCAATCTTGTCCTTTTATTCATTTTCTTAAAAGAGGACCATAACTACATTGACACATCTCGAATCCCTGAAAATTGACCTATCAACAATATTCCTTCTCCTTGTTTGTATCATTCTCTCCTTTCTTTCTTTTCTCATACTTGGTCATTATCTTGAACCTTTATCATTAATTATATTTTGCCTAAGTTTCATTAGACTACATCCACATAGCTTCTTACTACTTACAAATCAACATTAACCTTAAAATTATATTTAAAACATCCCCTATTTAGAAAATCCTTATATCACTCATTGTCCCACTTGTTTCAGAACCCTATAAACAACCTAGGGTTCTCAATAGAATCACATTATAATAAACAGTAATTGGTTAGGATAATAATCTATATCATATTATTAACTCAAATAACCCTTGACAAAAACATATTCATGTGGTAAAGAAACAACTATTTGACAAAAAGAAACCCACTACATAAACATATTAATGTTGCAAAGAAAGGTAAATTTTTAAGTATTTTTAACCTTGCTAACAATTTCAATGAGTTTGAAGTTTATGATAGAAAGTAGGAGGACACACAATATCCAACTCTATCAAATGATGACGTATTACTTTTGAATGTTATCACTAAAGTAGCATGTTGAAACATATAATTATTTTGTCATGTTTATGTAAAATAGGGTATGCACCTTTTAACATGTAAGTTTGTATGGGACGAAAGTCTTGAGCAAGATTGGAGGTTTTTTTGTCATTCTTTCCTACTAGTGCCCATTTGAACAGAGTAAAATACAATATATAACCCTTTTTGTTACATATATAATGAAATGGCTTCGAACTTTTACCCACACACACACACACACATATACTTTTTATTGTTCATAGATTATTTTGCTAAAAAATAAATAGATTATTTAAATAATTAAGTTCACATGAAATGGCAATATTGTTAAATTTATAAAAAGTTGTGGATATACAAAGAAATTCACACATAAAAATGAAGTAAGACTATACACACACACACACACACACACACACACACACACACACACACAGAGAGAGAGAGAGAGAGAGAGAGAGAGAGAGAGAGAGAGAGAGAGAGAGAGAGAGAGAGAGAGAGTTTCTTTTCTTACTTGTTCCAAAAGGATGACTTTTGCGTTATGAAATTTTGTTTTTTTTTGTGAAGAAGTTGAAGTCAAAATTATTGAAGGAAAATAGATTCTATTTTCTCAAGAAGATGCTTAAGTTCATCAACATCATTCTTATAGAAATGGTGTTCTTCATGTATAACCTTATTGCAATATGCACAAGTAGGATTCTCCTTCTTAGATGATTCCCCTTAGAAGAAAATGCAAAATCTACTTTTTGAGGAGGGAAATATTGTGTTGTATCCTTTTGTGGCTTAGAATCTAATTCCATTTGTCTTGTTAGATCCTTTCTCATGACTAGCCATAAGCATATGATTTGGATTTTTTAATAATGCCCTTTGTGATCAACTTTGATTGTTGAAACATCAAAATCTTGAAGTTGAAGTGGACATTCTTGAAGGACAATTGATTGTATTTTCTCAAGAAGATAGTTAAATTCTTGAAGTCATTCTTATAGAAATGGTGTTATTCTCCAATCTTATTGCAACATGCACAAGTAGGTTTCTCCTTCTTAGATGATTCCCTGTAGATTAAGAGGATGTAGAATGTTCTTTTTGAGGAGGGAAAGATTATATTGTTTCCTTTCATGGCTTAGGATCCAATTCCTTTTGTGTCTTGTTAGATCCATTCTCATAACTAGCCACCAAAGCATATGATTTGGATTTTTTTAAGAATACTCTTTATGATCAACTTTGATTGTCCAAACATCAAAATGTTTGTGAAAGAATAAAATGATGTAGTGTAGACACTCCTTGTTGTCAACAAATGAGTCTAAAACTTTGAGGAAAAAGTTGCGTACTCAAAAAAAAAGCATCCCCCACACATCCTTCTTCTTAATGCCACAATCTTTAAGGTGTAATTTTAGCTCATTTTCCTTACATAGTCTTAAATTGAAGAAAAGTTCTTTGGATCCAAGTTGAGAAGTTCACTATCAAGTGTATATTCCCTAATTTCGGTCATTTAACCATACAATTAAGTAAGTTTGTCCTAATCTTCCTTTACAATCTTAAACTTTTCAATGCAAACGATAAGATTGGGTGATATGTATTTCCTTAATGTTTCAAGAGCCATAGAGCTTTGAATAAGCCATTAATTTTATATTACAATCAACCTCCTAGAATCAAAGGGTTTCATCAAGATTATAATTTAAGCATTTTTTCGTTAATTTACTCAATGCATTAATTTCCCATGTTGCATAATTATGGTGAGTTAAAAGTAGAAATTTAGCATAACTCATAACATGTGTGTGTGTGTGTGTGTGTGTGAGAGAGAGAGAGAGAGAGAGAGAGAGAGAGAGAGAGAGAGAGAGAGAGAGAGAGAGAGAGAGAGAGAGAGAGAGAGAGCCACAATGATGATTTGGCACATTATACTTATCACATGTACAATTGTCACTTGAAAAATTAAACCAAAGTCGACTTCTAATTTTGATGTTTACGATTGCATTAATCATGCTATATCAATATCACATTGCTGGTGCTAAAGATCAAACTAAAATCCTATCATTACAATTATTAGAATCAGCCAAAAAAATAAGTTATGAAAGTGATGTTCTTCCTGTTGTGGCTACAAACTAATAACATATTAGAGAAGTAGACAAAATAAACTATGCACTTTAAAAAGAAGCACATAGAAAGGAGTTTGTATGACCTCAAACAAAGCCTCTGTAGTTGCAAAAATAGGGACTACTTAGCTACATTTTTTAAAAATGGCTATTTTTATATAAAAATTCCATCCATCAAAATTAAATATTAATTCTAACACTAAAAATAACATTAAATTTTACCCCAAATCAAAAAATAATGTAATAAAAAAGGAGCTTGGATCACCAAGTTAAGAGGTTTTGAAGTTCTCCTTCAAATTTGTGAATGTGATCTATGAAGGGTGTGGGGAAAATAATTCTCCCACATTCATTGCATGGGAAACTATTTAATTATTTAGATACAGACCTTTATACTAATAAAAGGTAAACCTGTGTTATGTAAAAGCTACAAATTCACCTATTTTTACTCAATTCCCTACCGCATGGATATTGATATGTCCCATGGGAATTACTTGATAGAAATGATGTGACACATGCATTTGCTATTTGTGGCATACAAGCCAACACCTAGTGATTTTCTAATGTGGCAATCATGTAGTAAACCTAGTAGAGGTGATGACGCGATACTTGATGATGTGTCCTTAATTGTTGACATAGCATGCAATGGTTCTAGTGATTTTGAAGAAGCGACAATACATAATGATAGAAGTGTGGCACAATTTAAGTGTGGCACATGATAGGTACTTTATTGTGCAAGTATTATTTGTGCAGGCCAATTCCATTGTAAAAGTACTCTATAGACTAATACTTGGATTAAAAAAAATTATTATGAAGATTTTCTTTTAAAAATAGTGTTGTGTACAAAACCTTTTTAAACTTTGATTTTTTTATATAAACTATATTGAAATTTTGATATTTTTACAAATCATACTACCAAATAATAATTGTGTTCATACAGTAGGGAGGGGTAATTGTTTTGATGTTTTGAGTTGATTGCTCCAATTTGGATGATTTATTTATTTATTATTATTATTTTATTTTATTTTAATTAATGGTCATTTTCTATTAATAAATAATATACTAAGTTACAATTCACAAAAAAGGGTTGGGGGATACAAGATCACCTCGCGAAAGTTCACACGACCTCATTCAACAATTGATTCTAGGGGTTTTATGCATTCTAAGCATGATGCCATGTTTTGATTTGGCCCAAAGTACTCCAAAATTGTAGATCTCTCTTGGGACTTGAATCCACCTTCCACCTTCAAACAATTGTATTATTTGACCTTTAGTGTCAGATATGAGAAAAAAAGGGTAATTTTGATTGAAAATGATCTTATAGATCCGATAGAAGCCTCAAATTTGTCCCAACAAACTCCAACTTTGACTAGAAACAAAAAATCACAAAAGCCAAACCCCAACTTTCTCAAAAAGTATCTCTGATGGAAAACCAAAGTCACTCTAAAATCTCTAATACCATGTAATATATGGCTATGAAGATATCCAAAAAAGATCTAGAGACCAAGTGAAAATCACAATAACAAAAGAGAATGAGTATGACAAGAATAAAAAATGCAATATAATCAATACACTAGATGCAATAGAATCAATACAATGGAAGATATATAATTCATTTAAAATCTCGACAGGAAGGTTGAAAGTTATTAAAAAATGGTACACATGTTTTTTAAGTCTATAGACTCTTGTTAGTCTAATTAAGATATTTTGCCTTGATAGATTCTAGTTAAACTTATTTGGAGAATTAAATAGAATTATTTAGAGTGTTTCCACTTTAAACGAACTTATCATGTTATCAATCTATCATATCCACCCATTGTAAATGTACTTTCCACCTTTGATGGGTGATCCATGTTTTATAGTGTTATCGCATTATTACCTATCCACATTTCATAACCACATTTCATAAGGTGAGAGATTTCATTATCCAATTCTATCATTTATACTCACCTTGGACATGTAACAAGGGCTCTCCTATGTACAAATGCCTTTTCTTGAAATGTGGCTTTTTCTTCTAATCAACAAAGGATTTGTAAACAGACATGCATTGCGAATCCAATCTAATAGATCGCGAGATCTGTCATTAAACCAGAAAATACAAGGCACCCTGGTGGGTTGCGTCTGACTCGCACAACATGGATGAGACTAAACAGTTTCAAACTCCCGTTATGCAACTTTGGAGTGGGAGAATACACTTTTAATGCTCTAGGTTCAAAGTTTTCACAACATTTTCCAGAAATGGGAGTCAGGAACATTTAGTAATATATATGGATTGGATTTATCCTATCCATCAATCATTTCTCTTATTTGAATTTTCAATATTGGATTTATCCTATGCGTTAATCATTTCTCATATTTGAATTTTCAGTATAACATTTTGAATGGAACCCAGAAGAAGGCAATATGGCAGTGCTTCCATGCGACAGTCCAAAATTTCTACATTTCAATGCAGTCGAATTCACTTCTATTTAGAGATGGCCGCTCTGCATGTAGGACGCACTAAAGACTGTTTACTTACTCGGGCTTCCTGTGTAAGGTATGTGTTACATGCACCTCCCTATCCCTGTATATGTGGCCTCCAAAGGTATCTAGGTTCTACCAATGAAATTCATTACTAATCCATTTCCAAGAGTTGTTTGCCTTTTAAAATGTTGAAACATGATTGTGGAGGACTATCCATTTTACACTCCTTACTACTTACCAAATCCATTTAAAAGTTTTTACTCATCACTTTTTAATGTGGTCTATTACAGATGAAAATATTTCAGTCTATTTCATTTTACTTTTAAAATTTCTCAAATTTCAAATGCACTTCGTAGATGTGGATCTCATAACATGTAATTGCAATTCGAGCCATTAAACTTCCTTTTTCCTTGTCCTTATTGTATTCCGAGAATTCTGGTACATTTTAGAAACTTAATACTTCTGGAGTAATAGAGTGACCATACTCATGTAAGAGTTTTGAGTTGGTGATAAAGAGCGTTGGACACTATGTCATCTTTCTATCTCCTATATAGAACTTGTCTTAGTCCCTTGCTTTTAATATCACATAACAATTCTTCCTCATCCTTACCACCCTTCAACAGCACCTCTACCATTTCCTTTCCCCTCCCAGTCACTATCTCCCCATCTTCACCAATCACAATTAGCTCCACATCTCTGTTGGCTTTATTCAAGAGAACTGATACTAATCTCCTTACTTTTAATGTTTTTTCATTATATCTTGTACTCCTCAGGTCATTATACAAATGTACAATACGCTGCCACAATTTATGTGCATCCAAGAATGACAGACTTGGAATATTAGATATTGCCTCTCTCTTCATTTCATAATTGGCCGCTTCTTGGGCATCCATCCATATATATATATATACGTCTCCTCCCTACATACAGAACATTGCTCTTGATTTTCAATTTCATCAATGCAAAATTCAAACTAGGCACAAAGTCTAACATCTTCTCAAGGGAACCTGTGCACAAGAAAATTGTTTCTCCATGGTGAATAGCCTCTTTTATCTGTCATCACAGGAGCAATCATATTAATCTACTGTTGACATAAATAAATTCTTATTTTCAGACTAAGATAGGCTTTTGTTGAGATCAAAAGAACTCTGTAATTATATATGGAATTTGATTGAATGCACTTTACCTTCAATTGAGATGATTGCAGATTTTGAAAGACAAATTGCACACTAGCTTGGATCTTGAGTCCCTCCCACTCTAGGTTTCTGAGTTCATCTTCACGGCTTTTACAAAATGGATATGTCTCTAACCCCCACCTTTCAATCATAGGCAATGCATCTTTGCAGGAAATCATTCCCTTTGCATCTAGCACAACAAGTGCAGTTGCTGTATTAACCAAATGATGTAATGATTCTGGATTTATTAGCCATGGATTCGGAACCACTAGCCATGGAGAATTTGTAGCACATCTCTCATATTCAACCCAAGTTGGCCTTCCCCAATCCACTCTTGGGATACAAACAACTTCTGCTGGATAGTCATGTCTGTCTAACATCTTTAGATACATATCTTTCAAAGCTGAAATCTGTATTTCAGACATGTTTATGGGTGTAATCAATAATAATAGCATTTTTCCATGCAAGTCACTGATCTGCAACTGCAATTATCAGTGTAAAAGAACTTAGTACCAAAATTTGCTTTCAATTTACTATCGAATTGCAAGTTTTAATGAAAAATACCAGATAGAAGCTTTAAAAAGTTTAATACCCGTTGTTTGTTCTTAAGCAGAAGAAAATCTGTTTCTGTTGTCACCAACAATGCTCTCAATAATTCAATATTGCTCTCTCTCAGGATTCTGATTAAGAATTTAACCTCATTAAGTATATAGGAGATGTCTACCCATGCTGTGAAACATTTTATGCCATTTTCTTGCAAACCATCAGTGGTACATAAGACATGCTGGCTATGAGTAGGATACAAAGAAAATAATTTATCCAAGAGTAAGGAACCCTGGGAGTTTTCAGGTGTGTAAGCCAGTATCCTGTCAATCAAATTAGTTGGTAATGAACTGAATGCCTTGCCGACATATATGAGTTTCAAGAGTTTACAATTGGATTCCAGCCTCTGGAGATTTTTTTCCAGTAATTCCCATACCACGGGTTCAGTGGAATGCAAACTAATGATTAAGATAAGGGCAGTCTCTGGCTGAAGAAAGTATGAACAGAATGCTTGTTGATGAGCGTCGATGAGAATTCTTTCTTCCCTGAAGAACTTTGATATTGTTGCTTTCAACAATAAAGAACAATAAGTTTCTTGCAATAAACAAACATGGTGTTTCTTTAAACCATCTGCATCTTTATAAAGAAACCATATGTTTTTCTTTGCATATATTACAGCTTTAAATCTCTGAATAAGTATTTACTATTAACTTTGAAATAAATCACAGCTATACCTGCAATTTTCCTGTTACCACTACCACATGCCAGTCATCCTTTTCCCTATCCATTTCCATCCATCGTTTGATCAGCTTTTCACTTCCACTAATGTCTACACGCCAAAGGCTCTGAATTGCCACAACACTATCCATCCATTTCCCTTCTAACCTCTCACAATTTGTGAGTCCCAATCTTATTAAAGATGGTAAGGAATGGAAATCTTCAGAGAGATATTCCAATTGAGAGCATCCTGACAGATCTAGCTCTTCTAAACAAACAAGATTGCCAATTGCTCAGGAAGTATCAACAAACTAGTACATTGAGACAAGTCTAATTTTCTTAATGTTCTTAGGCAATGGAAGTCACTGCACAATTCCTCTAGCTTGTCGCATCTTGATAATCCCAACTCCTCCAGACAGCTAAGTCTACCAAAACCTTGAGGTAACTTTGATAAACTCCAGCAATTGAACATTTTCAATTTTCTTAACGCTACCGAGCAGTGGAAGTTATTACACATTTCTTGTAAGTTTTCACATCCTTGCAAGTCTAAATCTTCAAGGGAACTGAGTTTTCTGAGCTGACGGGGAAGCATTTTTAAACTAGAGCACCTTGCCAGTGAAATATTTTTAATCATTGTAAGTTCACAAATTTCTTCTGGTAGTTCTGTCAAACTTGAACACCCACTAAGTGATATGGACCCTGACAATGATGACAACTCTCCGATGCTATTGGGAAGACTTTTCAGATTTGCACATTTGCCTAATCATAAAGAAGTTAAGGATGTTAAATTCCCAATTCTTTCATGGAGCCCAAATAAACTGCTGCAATGTTCTAACCACAGGGATCTTAATGAGTAAAGCTTGTCAAAACTGCCTGGAAGCTGCTGCAAACTCCCACAGTATGTTAAGTCAAGCATAGTAAGAGCCTTCAATTTGCCAAACCCTTCTGGCAACTTCTTCAGGTTCCTGCAATAACTCAAAACTAATTCCTGCAAAGACTGGAGCTTCTCCAACGAATCTGGCAGTTCTTTCAGATCTTGAGAAAAGGACAGGTTTAACTTTTCCAAAGAAAATAATTGACCAAAACTCTCAGGAATTTCTGTGAATTGGCATCTTGACAAATCTAACTGCTTTAATTTGCTAAGCTGCTGAAATGCTTTAGGCATTTTTGCCAATTTACAAAAATGCCACACACATATTCGTAGGTCCTTAAATGCTGCTACTGTAACTGGATTGATTTCAAGATTTTGATGGGTCATGCTTTGTTCTGATAGCTTAAGCACTTTGAGTTTTGATTTTATCTGAAACCAAAGAACAATATTAGCTCACATCCACTGAAATCTTCTTACTAAATCACAAATTGTTGTAGGATAGTCTAGCATTCAAATTTTAGCGAGAAAAATGTTGCATACCACGTGTTTATGATAAAAGTCGTCAAAGACAAAACATAGACAAAAAGTGATTACAGACCTGGGACAGATTCAACATCGTGTTGCCCTCAGAGTTATAATCCATGAATGTCAAACACTTTAATCTTGAAACATCAAATGGAATATTGGGTACTCTTCCCACCTGAAGAAACCTCAGCTTGTTAAATTGTTGACTGCATTTTCCTTTCACAAGTATCGAGTCTCCCATTGCAAATACTCGTAAAGACCCACACATTGTATCCAACTTTTCTGCTAATAGATGAAAAGGCTTCTTATTCCATTGCAACCAAACTCCTTTTATTTGGCGGAGAGCCTGTAGACATTAGGAGGCCACAACAACATAACTTTATATGAAACATCTTGCAACAACTGGCATAAATTTAATATGAATAGTAATAGGGTTTCATACCTGTTCATTGTTAAGGATTGCAGAAAAATCACCCAAATTATTGAAACGGTTGTCTTTTGATTTATTACGACCAGCTGCAAGAAGGAGATCATGAATGCTTATCCTGTTTACTTTTCTTTTGACGTTATAACCCTCTTCGTGCTCAATTCTTTTGAGCAGAGCCCCCTCTTCTAGGCTTTCAAGCTCTTCCTCTCCTACAATGCATGCAACTTCTTCCCACTACCAACTATAGAAGAATGAGCATATGTCAAGAAAGGCCTCCTGAGCACTTCGTTGAAGTTCCTCATATGCAAAGAGAATCCTTGATTCATCAAAATCCTCTTCCTTGTAGCCACTAAAAGCTTCTCCACTTTGGAGCCAATTAAGTAGTCTTTCATAAGCTTCATATTTGTTCTTTCGTTTATGGAGATATGCTCCTACTACTTCCAAAAACAGAGGACAGCAACTGCATTTCTTTGCTATCTCCTTGGCCTGAGGTCTTTCATTCAATATTGAATGAATGTCCTGTTCTCTATCTATCTTTTTGCATAACATTTGTAGGGCTGCATCAAGAGAAAGAGGTTCCATAGGATAAATTTTACAGGGTTTAATCCTGCAGTCCTCAATCACTCCCAATATATTTGTTTTTCTAGCTGTTAGAAGCATCCGTATTTTTTTGGGACCTGTTATCTCCTTAGGTAGAAGCTTCTCCAGATGGTCTCTCCTCAAGACATTGTCAATGTATAAGAAAACAGTTTCTTTTTCCATTATATCTTTTAAGAATTGCTATCCACTTTTATAGACTCTTACCTTTTGATTCACACCAGTCAAATCCTGCGCAATCTGGGATTGCAGTTCCTCTATTTTGGGATCTAAATCTAGGTTTTGGATGAGAGTAGCTTTGGAATGTTTCCAACCACGGAGTTTCTCTTTCAGAGATACATAAACTGCATCAGCTAAAGTCATCTTCCCAGCTCCTCCTATTCCATGTATAACAACTGCTACAACTGGCTTGTCATTTTCCCAATCAAGTAGTTCAATGACTTTAGTTACCTGTTGCTCTATTCTAACTGATTTCAAAGTTGACAAAATGAAATCAGAACTTACATATTAATATATTATCATCAGTTACTTTTAGCAAATAGCTGAACAGTACATTCAAGCAATTTACCTGCACTATTCAAGGAAGAAGCCTGTGGGTTGCTTCTTGCCATAGTACTGTGAATATCATCTAAAATACAAACACTAATCTGTTCATTTAATGTCTTGCATATCTCATCCACTTGAATGCTAAGTTCTTCAAGGTCTTGTTTGTCTCTTGAAGCCATGTACAATCTACATCAAGAATTTAACAAATGTGTTATGTATATTGCTTGCGGGTAGTCCAACTTTCTTAATATATTTCTGAGCATTTATGTTTCTTGGAAAACTAAGCAAGGGGTGAGTATTTACTATTTAGTTATCTTGTTATGGCTCTTTTCATGTAAACAATCTAGGGGCAATACTGCATGGCATCAACTATTTCAGTCACTCTCACATGTTTGGAGTAGGTCTAGACTCTACACAACTGACAAGTGCTCTACCAGGTATATGTACAAAAGGAAATGGACTTGAAACATTTCAAACTTGTCATTTTTCAAATCTGGATTCTAATCCACAGTTCTTCCAAATGCACAATTTATTCCAGTGTATTTATGACAATTCTATCTATAGATGATGGTATCAAAAATGCATAAATAAGTTTGATTTATAAACCAATAAATGAATCTCAACAAAAAAATTAATTTGATAGATTGTGAAAAAGACCTTGTATCTATCATTTGATGAGCTAAAGGGGCTTTGAGATGAAAATTCCATAAGGTGCAACACTTGGTGAAGGTTTTGCAAATGCGGCAGCAAGTTAAATGGGCTTGATCTTGGGGAAAACTTCATATTTAAGAGTGCTTGAGTAGTAGTATTACTAGGATGGTGGCCTCATGGTAAGTCTCAATGCTTCACCCTTGCAAGCATCACTTGGATGCAATAAGTGCAATGTGTACCATTCGTTCTCACAAGGGATGGGTTTATGTGAACTGCTACGATGAAAGATGGATCAATGTGTTGGGCTCAAAAACTATGTAATGGAGTTTAATAAACATCATAATTTGATTTAACAAAAAAATCTCCTACCTATCATTGAATGAGATGAAGGGTCTCTATAATGAATGATTCTTAAGGCACAACATGAGTTGAAGGTTTTTGCAAATGGGATAGAAAGTTACGTGGACTTTATTTTGGGAGAAAATTGATGGTTAAATTAACTTAAATACACTCAAGTCAAAGTTGTAGTGGCCTAGGTAACCTCCCAAGGAGTCCTATATTCTTAATTCATTCATACTCATGAGAGATGGGTCATAAAATCACTCATGAAACATGGGCAATTCATTTGACTCAAAAAACTATGCAATTGAATACCAATAAAATTAATCAATAACTTGATACATTTGTGAGAAATACCTCATACTTGTCATTGGGTGACTTGAAAGAGCTCTATATGAATGTTTCATGAGGTACAATACTTTTAACAATTTGGCAAATATGGTGTTGTGTGGTTTTCACACCATCGCCCCATTAAAAATAGGGACCCCCTCTTTTCGTTTTAGCAAGTAGGAGTCTTTGTCTTAGGCAGTTTTGGTTGGCAACATTTTTTTCAACTCTCTAAGTCCAGGGTGAGTTTATGAAATTTTGGCTCATCATGAAGCAATTTTTGTCTCAGGTATGTGAGCACTTTGGAGCCACTTTAGAGGAATTTTCGTATGCTAAGTCCAAGAGTAGAGTGGAACTTTTAGCTCGAGAGAGAAGGGGGTTGCATGTTTGAGAATTAGGAAAAAGTTTGTGAGGAAGCCATATTCGATACAAAATTCGCAACTTCGGAATTTTCCTTCTAGTGGAAACTTCGCAACTTCGGAATTGTCCCTCCAATGGAAACTTTGCAACTTCGAAATTGTCCCTCCAATGGAAACTTCACAACTTCGGGATTTTCCCTCTAGTGGAAACTTTGCAACTTCAAAATTTTTCCCTTTGGTGGAAATTTTGCATCTTTGGAAATTCCCCTACCTCCCCATTTCTCCCAAAAATCTCAAGACTCCCCCTTTTGGAAAAATGAAGTGCAAATGCTTGAGGAAGCCTTTTGCAAGTGCTTGAGGAAGCCTTTATTCGGTTGCAAATTGAGCATTGCAATATTAGAACAATGAGGGGAAGAAATTGATAACTTTCTGAAGGATTTTCCTCTTGGAAAAATTTTGCATCTTCGGAAATTTCCCCACTCCGAGTCTCCCAAGTTTTACCATCCTCTAAGACATTAGTAGATTGATTTATGGCATTAGGGCAACACCATGAACAAGAGTAGAGCAAGGAATCACCAAGGAACATTTAAATGAGGACATTTTAAGAACATCGAGTCCTAGGAAAACTTCGCATCTTCGGGAATTTTCCTCCTCTCAGGATTTTCCCCAGCCAACTATTATCCTTTGTAAGTTACCAAAACCACCTACTCCTAAAAAAATTGAGGAGAGAGAAAGTGACAAGAATTAGAAATAACAATAATAATAACAAATGGTTTTGGATTGTGATTTGCCTCGACTTTGAAAAATTGTTGGTTTAAGTTGGGATAGAGTTTGTATATTGTTGATGTGATTTTATTTTCAGTTTTATCTCACAAGCTTAATGCTCTTCTCCTTTGTTTTGCAAGGTGAATTAGAGGAGGAAAAGAGCTGAATGGAAATTCATTCTTGGAACAACTTTGAAGATCAGAGTGTTGTTGTTGTTGCAAATTTGGCAATCCTAATTATGGTTTGTGGGAAGAAATCTTGGCCCTTGATCTTCAATCGATCTTGGCCCTTTATTGTAACTGAACTACCATCAAAGGCCAAGGCCTTGCCGTTTGTAATGTATTAGATTAGAGGGGCTCAAGAGATTAGCTTAAACATTGGAGGTAGTATAGACCTAGGAAAGTAGAGTAGGATAGCTAAGGGAAAGACTTGATCAAATTGTTGCTATGATGCTTGTCAAATTAATTGATAATTCATTGTTGGTTCTTCATGGTGGATTACTTGTTATTGCTTTGAAGTGTTGCATGGTTTCCTCAATTTTTCACTTGGAGTAGATTTCTTTTCATGTTGAAGTAGTTTACTTGAATGGAAGTTGTTGTAGATGTTTACTTGTTTGACTCTAACAAATCTGGACCTCTAACCTCTTGCCGATGGTAAGGGTGCTTTGCGTGGTAAGCCAATGAAAACTTCAATTGTTGTTCAATCTTTAGTTTGCATTCAAATGATGGGATTGGAGAGAGGATATTGATGTGGAAATCATTTGTGTATTCCTTAGAAGCTTGGACTAGGTGGGTGGAGTCGCTGGTGAGATTACACCTAGTAGAGTCCAAGTCATCCATGATTCCTTGCTAGAGATAGAAGTAGTAGTAGAAGTTAAGTTGAAGTGGAGGATTGAAAAGTTGAACATTATTTTCATTGCACATTGCAGAGCCAAATCTTTAGAAGTGCAAGAGTTCATATCCATTGACTGAATAATGTAAGTCCCTTTGTCATAACCAACATATCACATCATAAAATTGGGTGAACTCCACAATTAAGAAAGAAACTTGAAGTCATTTCATGATCTTACTTTGCAAGCTTAGCATGAGAGATGACCTTATATCAAGAGAGGATTGAGTGTTTGTTTCTCCTTAAAACATGAAGTATTTGATTTTGCATGTTCTAGTGGAACAAAGCTCACATCAACATATGATACCAAGCTAGGTGGACATGATCTTAGGGGAAACTCCATTCTCAAGGCTTGAGTTGGAGTATAACTAGAATGGGGAACCTCCTAGGAAGTGTCAATGTTTCACCCTTCGAGCATTACCTAGATGCAATGAGTACTAAGTAGACTATTCATAGTCATGAGAGATAGATTGATGTGAACAACTCTTAATGAAACATAATCAATGAGTGTGAGTAAAAAACAATGTACGTGAATAATGATAAAATTTTATAATTTGACACACTACAAAAAACACCTTGTCATCAACAAATGAGCTAATAGTGCTCCATTGTGAATTGATTTATAAGGCACATTTGCTGAAGGTTTTCCAAATGGGCTAGAAAGCTAAGCGAGCTTGTACCTTGGGGGAAACTCTATGGTTAAGCACACTCAAGTAGGAGTAATCCTAGGATAGGTGACTTCCCGAGAAGTTCCAATGTTTCACATTTATGAATATACTAAATGCAATGGATGATAACTGAACCATTCATGCTCATGAGAGATGATTTCTTCCAAAACACTACCCATGAAGTACGCATTCAATGAGTTTGGTTCAAAAACTATATAAGTGAATCATGATAAAACATTGTAATTTGATAGATTACAAAAAAAAAATACCTTCTACTTGTCATAGGTAAAAGCCATCTTACCCACAAATGCAAGCACTTGTATAGGTGCTTTTCCTGTTTGTTCCCAAGTAGTCATTTTGTAGTTGTGGTGTGATTTGTACATAAAGAATTCTACCTCCCTCAAAAAAGCTTATAACTTCATTTGTAACACAAGCAAAATTTACTGTATAGCGATAAATGTGCTAGGAAACATCAAATGTGCTTGGCATGATTAATTAATTTTTAAGTATAGATTTATATTGGAGACACAAAAGTAGAAATCAAGGAAAGAATGGTTCCACAAGTGGGGTACTATGAAGAGGAACAAGTGGCCCCTCGGAGATTTTGCCCCTGTATTTACAAGTTTTCGAGTGGTTTTTCTTGTTTTACTACTTTTTTTCATTGGTATCATCACCTTCTTACATGTCCTTGTTGTGATTTTTGCTAGCATGAATGCTGATGATATTCCTATGGGGGAGTATACTAGCATTGTTGTAGCAGTGGAGAGACAACATAATTGTGTTCCATTCATGACTATGTTTGTCATCGATATCAACATACTGTGAAGATTGGCAGAGTAGCAGACATCAATTGAGGTCATATGGATCGAGTATTGAAGATGAGGTTAAGTGCAGTTGAGGACTTGTTCTGTTGTGTCTTGATGACATGGTTAAGAGCACGTGTAGAAAGTCGAAGACTGGTAAGAGTTATTTGTGATTTATAGAAGATAGTTTGTAGACAGAGTTCCTAAGAAGTGGCTTCTGATGTTCGGATTATATCTCCTAACAGGGATAGAATCTGGATGAGTGAAGTTAGAGACAAAAGATAGTTTGATGATGATGTCAGCGAGTGTGCGAGTTTGAGGTGGCACATGTAAGAAATTGTGAAGACCATGAGCTGACAATATTTTGTAATTGTGAAAAAGATGTATTGTAGTGTGTTATCTTATTGAGGTCCTATTGTAATTGTAATTGGGAAAGCGTCAAGGCCGACTCAATGAATTATTTTGAGGACATGGTATAAAGGAAAGTTATTTTCCTTGTGATGGAATGGGTATGAGTGTATGCAAATAATTTGTGAATGCAATAAGTGAAGTGGTAAATGCAAGTAAGCGATCAAAGGGATCATTGTGATGCAAGTTTGTAGATCCGGTATTGGGATTTGAGAAGTATTTGGTGCAAAAGAGGCATGGTATGACGACAGAGCAAGAGTTTGAGTTGTTGAGATTAGTTGCATTTCTATTATTCTGAAAGGAATAATACCGAGGCCAGTTTGACAGTGAGTTTGGTGGTCTTGCCCCTGAAGCTATTTGGACAATGGGTCCATTTGCATTCTACAACTCTTAATAGGGTTGGAATCTTCTCACAGGGATTCAAAATCTCCTAACAGGGATTGATATGTATTGAATGTATTTCATTGGCTCCTAACAGAGTCCATCCTCTTACAACGAACTTATATATTGGTACATCATTTTGTTTGTATCATCCTTTTTTCTCTCTAATTGAGGATTTCCCTAGTAAACATATCTAGTGTTATTATGTATGTGTATCCTCTTATGGTTGCTATTTATATTGATCACATGTTAAGGTTTAATAAGGTTGATAAAAGTAATATTGATCTGATAACTTATTCACCCCTCCCCACCTCAGTTATCTTGGTGGACTTTACTTTCTAACAATTGGTATCAGAGCATCAGGTCCTTGAAGGAAAAACTTAACAAGTTTAGGAGATCAATGGCAGGTCATTTTAGATAGAAAGTCCTAAGTTCGATGTAGTTAACTATGACAGCTGGAAAGAGAAGATGAAGACACATTTGCCATGCTTGGGTCCAAGATATTGGCTGATTAGTAAGAATGAGAAGACCATTGTGGAAGAAAACAAACTTGAAGAATGTAGTGAAGCTGAAAGAGATTTTTTCATATGTAATATGCTTCCTAGAGAAGCACTTTTGTCAGCTCTTCCTGAAAATGAGTATGGTCATGTAAAATCCTTGGTATCATCTCATGAAATTTGGAAAGCTTTGGAATCTACTTTTGAAGGTAATAAGCATGCTAAGAGAATTAGATTGCAAAATTGGATATGTTTATTTCTAGAGGTTAAAATGATGTAAGATGAATCTGTAAGAAGTTATATTGGCAAACAATCAAAGATTTTTGCAGGAATAAAATCTTGTAATGGAACTAAAGATGAAGATGAAATCATATGGAAGATCTTGAAGACTTTGACACCACATGCAAGCAGACATTGTAGATGATTGAGCAAGTGATACCTTGTACTAAGAAATTTTCTAGAGAGACTCTTCTTGGAAGATTGGAGGCAACATAAGTAAGTTTGAAACAATTTGGAGATTTACCTAGAGTGGAGACTACTTTTAGTGCATTAAGTGTTCGCCCTTCCTTATCAAGGAGTGCAAGCACTAGTGGAGATTATGCTAGCAGTAGTAGATCCAGATCTGAGGAAGAGAGAAAGATTGAAGAAGGAATAGCCTTGCTTGTGAACAGAGAACCTAATGGTAAGAAAATATTTAAATGTTTGACTTGTAATGAATTTGGTCATTATGGTTTTAAGTGTCCTAAAAGAGTAAAGAAGTACAAAAAAAATTTCCAGTCTAGAAGACCTAGAGAATGCCTGTATGCAAATGATGATGATGAATTTGAGGAAAAGAGTGAGAGATGATGAGTTAGGATTTGTAGCTATAAAAGAAGAAAATCCTGAAAAGGAAGTTAGAGAAGAGAAAGCCCTAGTGTCACAAGTTGAGAAGAAATCTGATTGGATCATAGACAGTGCTTGTTCACATCACATGATTGGTGATATAAATAAATTTGTTAAGTTCAACAACCATGATGAAGGAATTGTTAGAGTTGGTAACAATGTGACTTGTCATATGAAGCGAATAGGATCTATTACTCTTGATGGGAAAACTAATACAAATGATGTTTATTTTGTTGATGGATTAAAACATTACCTTTTGAGTGTTCGAAAGTTGGTTGATAAGGGATATCAATTATAGTTCATAGAGAAAACATGCATCATCAAGGACAAGAATGGTAAGATGATTGACACTGGTACAAGATCCAGAGGTAATGTTTTTCAGCTAAATCCTATAGAGATGACATGTTTGGTTGCTAAAGTTGATAACAGGTTGTTGTGGCATAGAAGGTTTTATCATATAAATTTTGACAATATTGTGAAAGAAAGTACTACATTTTATGTTAGGGATTTACCAAAAATTGTGAAGCCTACTAATGTTGTGTGCAAGGAATGTGATATGGCTAAGAAAAAGAAAAATTATTTTCCTAGCAAGAAGTTTTCTACAACAACAAAATTGGAGATTATTTACACAAATCTTAGTGACCCACAAAGAAAAAGAGGATTCTACGATGAAAGGTGACATTACTAGGATGATGTGGGTAGCATTCCTTAGAGAAAAGTCTGAAGCATTTGAGAAGTTTAAGTTGTTTAAGAATAGACTTGAAAATGAGTCTAGATTGAAGATTAAATGTTTAAGATCAAATAGAGGTGGAGAATTTACCTCGAATGAGTTTAATACTTTTTGTGAAATGAATTGTATTAAGAGGTAGCTATTAGACCCTAAGACTCCTGAGCATAATGGTATAGCTGAGAGGAGAAAAAAGTCTATAACAGAAGCAACAAGAGCTATGCTGTTTGAGAATGATGTATTAAAGACATCTTGGAGAGAAGGTAATACAACAGTGTATACAGTGAATAGAGTGCAGATCAGAAAAGGTATAAATAAGACACCTTATAAATTGTGGTTTGGAAATGTACCATCAGTGAAGTATTTCAACATTTATGGAAGTAAATGTTATAACAAGAGAGATGATAACATTGCTAAGTTTGATGCAAGAAGCGATGAAAGTATGTTCCTTGGTTATTCATTGAAAACAAAATATTATAGATGTTCTAATTAGAGAACTAAGACTATTGTTGAGAGCGCATATGTAAAAGTGGATGAAAAGTTTAGAGTTCAAGAGAGAATGCTCGATTATAATTCTGATGATGAAGAAGCTAATCTTAAGCCTATCCAGGAAAATTTTCAGACTTTTATGAGACTAACAATGATTTGCAGAATGATATTCAAGTTATGGAACAAAGAGAGGAACCAAGATCTGAACCTAGACCAAAAGTAATAGTTGAGACAATGACACCAACACCAAACAAGAATTCGACAAAGAATCATCTTGCTGATCAGACTATTGGAAGCAAAGACAAAGGAGTTATGACAAGAAACAAAGTACATGAATAACTATGCTTGATTTCTCAAGTTGAACCTAAGAGTGCAGATGAAACATGTAAGGATGATCATTGGATTCAAGCAATGAAGGAAGAACTAGATCAAAATGTGAAGAATGATACATGGGAATTGGTCCCTAGACCTAAGGATAAGAATTTTATAGGAACCAAATGGATTTTCAGAAACAAGATGAATGAACAAGGTGAGGTTGTGAGAAACAAAGCAAGATTTGTATGCAAAGGATATTCATAGCAAGAAGGTATAGACTATGACAAGACATTTGCACCTATTGCCAAAATTGAGGTAGTAAGGATGTTCTTGGCTTATGCAGCAAACAGGAAGTTCAAAGTGTATAAGATGGATGTGAAGTCAATATTTCTGAATGGAGAACTTGAAGAAGAAGTCTACATTGAACAGCCTGAAGGATTTCTTTTGACAGAAGAAAGAGATGTGGTATGCAAGCTGAAGAAAGCGTTGTATGGACTAAAGCAAGCGCCTAGAACCTGGTATGCAAGGTTGGATAAGTATTTGACAAAATTGAGATTTGCTAAAAGCACTGCAGATAGTAACTTATATAATTATATTTGACAAAAATTGAGAATGGTTTGTTGATTATTATAATATTTGTGGATGATATAATCTTTGAAGGTGATGATGAAGCAAGTGATGAATTTGCTAATGAAATGAAGAATGAATTTGAAATGAGCATGATTGGTAAGATGAAATATTTCTTGGGTTTACCAATTGTCCAAAACAGTGATGGTATTTTCCTATCACAAACTAAGTATTTGAAAGACTTATTAAAGAGATATGGCTTGGAAAGTTGTAAGCATGTTGGTACACCTATGATAATTGGTCATAAGTTATCTAGCAAAGATGAGACACCTACGGTTGAACAAAAGCAGTAAAAATCCATGATTGGAGGTTTGCAATATTTGACTCACACAAGACCAAATATAGCAAATGCAATTGGTATAGTAGCAAGATTTCAAGCTGATCCTAAGGAATCACACTATGCAGCAGTAAAAGGATATTTAGATATATGAAGGGTACACCTTATTTTTCGTTATGGTATGATAAATGAAATGACATTACTCTATGTGCATATACTGATGCGGATTGGGCAGGTAGTATGGATGGCAAAAAGAGTACAAGTGGTGGAACATTTTTCCTTGGAGGAAGATTGGTTTCTTGGCTAAGCAAGAAACAAGATTGTATTTCACAGAGTATAGCAAAAGCAGAGTATGTAGCAGCAGCAAACAATTTCAATCAGATCATGTGGATGAAACAAATGTTGAAGGATATCAGGATAGTGTTTTCAAAACTTGTTATCATACATTGTGATAACACAAGTACAGTGAGTATGTCTAAGAATGATGCATTAAATTCTAAGACAAAACACATATCCATTAAGTATCATGTTTTGAGAGAAAAAGTTGCAAAGAAAGAGATCAGATTGGAGTATGTTAATACAAAGGAGCAGATTACAGATATTTTTATGAAGCCTTTGCCTAAGGATACATTTGAATATTTGTGAGGTATGCTTGGAGTTATGCCCTTTCCTACTTTTGAGTAGACAATGGAGAGATTGCATCAGTCCATTGGTACAAAGCACTATTGTTTATCTGGATTGAATGCTGATGCTTCCTCTATGGGGGAGTATCTATGATTGAGCAGAGTCATGAAGGACTCTTAGTAGCTGGTATTTAGCAATGCCTTTGGACACTTGAGCTGGTTGAAGACATTAAGCAGCAGATTGACATAATGATGCCTTTGTCATTGATGTCAATGGGGGAGAAGTAGTGCATGAAGAACATCTCCTATGAATGGGGGGGGAAGTCAATGCATATGAGAGAATCTCTTGTGAATGTGGGAGAGTTACGAAGAAGAAAAGATTGATGTCAATAAGGGAAAGTACATAAGAGCATAAACAATTGAGAATTTTATCAATGGGGGAGCAATAGTTGTTCCTAAGAGTTTCAGATTCATGAAGAGGATTTCAAAAGATCAAAGAAGCAGAGTTGGATTTGGTATTCTTGAAATTTAGATGTTTTTCATCTATGTTGCCATCAATGCCAAAGGAGGAGATTGTTAGCATGAATGCTGATGATATTCCTATGGAGGAATAGTCTAGCATTGCTAGAGTAGTGGAGAGACAGTTAGCATGATTGTGTGTTGCATTCATGATTATGTTTATTATTGATGTCAACATACTGTGAAGATTGGCAGAGTAGCAGACAGAGATAGAGATCGTACAAATCGAGTATTGAAGATGAGGTTAAGCATGGTTGATGACATGTTCTATAGTGTGTCTTGATGACGTGGCTAAGAGCACGTGCAAAAAGTCAAAGACTGGTAAGAGTTATTTGTGATTATAGAAGATAGTTTGCAGATAAAGTTCCTGAGAAGTGGCTTCTGGTGTTCAGATTATATCCCCTAACAGGGATAGAATTTGGATGAGCGAAGTTAGACAGAGACAGAAGACAGTCTGATGATGATGTCAGTGAGTGCACAAAGTCCAAGGTCACACGTGTAAGAAATTCAAAAGACTATGAACTGACAATATTTTGTTATTGTAATTTTAATTGGGAAAGCCTCAAGGCCAACTTAATGAATTATTTTGAGGACATGGTATAAAGGAAAGTTATTTTCCTTGTGATGGAATGGGTATGAGTGTATACAAGTAATTTGTTAATGCGATAAGTTAAGTGATAAATGCGAGTAAGCGATCAAAGGGATCATTGTGATGCAAGTTTGCAAATCTGGTATTGAGATTTGAGAAGTATTTGGTGCAAAAGAGGCACGGTAAGAGGACAAAGCAAGAGTTTGAGTTGCTGAGATCAGTTGCATTTCTATTATTCTGATAGGAATAAAATAGAGGCCAGTTGGACAATAAGTTCGGTGGTCTTGCCCCTGAAACTGTTTGGACAGTGTGTCCATCTACCTTCTACAACTCCTAACACAGTTGGAATCTCCTCATAGGAATTCAAAATCTCCTAACAGGGACTGATATGTACTAAATGTACTTCATTGGCTCCTAACAAAGTCCATCTTCTTACAAGGAACTTATATATTAGGATATCATTTTGTGGGTATCATCTCCACTGAGGTTTTACCTCTGATCAAGGGTTTCCCTAGTTAACATATATGGTTATGTATGTGTATCTTCTTATGGTTTTCTTTTATATTGATCATATGTTTAAGGTTTTATAAGGTTGACAAAAGTAATATTGTTTGCTTCTATCATTTCTTTGCATTGTGGTTCTGACTTTTTTTTATGCATTTTTTTGTTTCCCTCACGCACATGCATTCCTTTCTAAGAATTGTGCCATCTTGGGTTTGATTTGTTGTGATCGGAAATTGATTATTTGTTGTATGCTCTTCGAAAGTTATGCAATTGCTAATGATGAGAGGAAAAATGCAATTAATGCAAACGGTATTGTTGGTGGGGTGGAAAATGTTAATATTGAATCTACCAAACCATCGTATAAGGCAGTGGTTACTGAATCCACCCAACTTAAGTGTGTTTCAATGGAGAATTTGTTAGAAAAATGGTTGTGGGAGCAGTTAGAGGAGTGGATCCCATGCCAATAGACATCGAATGGGAGACAGAGGCCTCGTGGAAGCTACAGATTCCAAAGGAGAAGATAGTAAGATCCTCTTGCCCAGTGTGAAAACCCTTTCACTCTCTGTAAATGATGACATGGTAAAAGCTATTAAATTTGAGTAATCTCATTTATGGAACATTGCCATATTTTTTGTTTGCATGGATAATGAAATTTTTACCTACTAGAATATTTTTGGATGATTGGTTCAGCAATGTGTGGAGAAAAAAGCTTAGAATTGTTGTAAGCTTTAGTAGAATGATTTAGAAGGGTTTATTTTTCATGTTTATGAAATCTCATGACAAGCAAGTGTTAAAAAATGACTTCTTCAGTGTTGGCCAAACCCTATTTACGGCCTTTCCATGGTCACCCAATGACAATGTTGAGCAAGTGATTGCTCGTCCTTATCCAAATTGGGTCAAATTGAGAGGGGTCCAGCCTGAATTCTGACCCTCATCCTTAATATGCTCGAACCATTGGGCTATGCTCTTCAACTGAGGATTCAAGGGTCACAATCTTGCATTTGAATGCTAGAATCCTCGTTGCTCTAGACTCTGAGATGTTTTTTTCTAAAAGGATTTATGTATACATTGAAGGAAAAATTTCAATTGGGAAATTGTCTTGCTTGGCAACCTAGGAGCTTGTTTGCATTGCAAGCTTAATAGTCATACAAGGTGGGATTGTTCATCCCTAAAGAATATCTAGAAGTCTTCAATGTCACATCTGTGGGAAATGACTCTATTAACCCTTTGAGGAAGGAAATTTCTGGTGAAAATATTAAGAACCCTTTGTCTAACGAAGGGAGAAATGAAGTTGCCTCCTCTAATGAAAAGAATATGCCTAGCAATGGTACTCTAGATAAACCAGAAGGAAAGTTTGTTACCTTGTCTAACCCTCTCTTCGAAGAGGATTTGGATGTGATACCCACAAATGGGTCTAATGTAAGTGTCTACCCTAACCCTTTCGGTTGTCATCCTCAATATCTCCCAATTCCTTGGGAGATTCAAAAAGATGATATACTCACCAAAAAGAATGCACAACAAATTACACTTAAAAATATTAATGTAAAAGGAAAGAGATAAGGAGAAATGAACACAATTCTTTGGAGCAGAGAAATGTCCCATTTGAGATCATGAACTCTCCAGTAGAAAAGGTAAACTCATCTCATATTGTCCCCATTGAAGTTGATGGTAATGGTTTGTTGAAAAATGGAGAAGCCCAATTCACTAAAGTTGTTAGTAAGAGTTCAAAAAAGAAAAGAAAAGTCTTTGAAAGGCAGAAATTCAGAATAGTGCTAAATCCATTGAGCAAGCAAGTAAACATAAAAGCCTTGATATGCCCGAGTGTTTGAATAGACTTTATAAGAATGAAAAACCATCCATAAACAATTCATAATGATAAACATACATAGCTGGAATGTAAGGGGTCTTGAAATGCCTGACATAAAGTATATTGTTAGGAAATGGTGTAATATGCTTACCAATAAGGTAATTATATGTTTACAAGAGATTTACATAACTGGTTATCTTACCTTTAACACTCTAAAAAAATTATGGGAAAAAGCTACCTCTTTGTACTTTTATCATGATAGAGGAAAAGGTAGGGTAGCCACTTTGGTTGGCCTTGAGCAGTCTCATAAAATTGAGACTAAAGGTGTCTCCCCTTGCCAAAGAGCCCAATGGGTTGTATTCAATACAGATGATAAGAAGGTGGGGATTTGTAACATTTATGCTCTGAATGACTACAGGAAGAGAGCCTCTCTTTGGGATTGGTTGGTGATAAACCTTCCTATTGCTAAATGGATTGTGGTGGGGGACTATAACATGATTGAGAGTAGTGGTGATAAATATGGAGGAGTCAAAAGTATTTGGAAAGGTAATGGATTTTTCTTCTGGACTAAGTTCAAAAGAAGACTTAACCTTTGTGATCCTATGAAGAACAAAAAAAAAGAAAGAATTTGATAGCATTTGGTTTACATGGTGCAATAATCAAACCAGTAAGAAAAGGATATATTGCAGGCTTGATAGGATGTATGCAAATGCCTTTGTTTTTTGTCTTCTCTCATCGTCCTAGCCAATCTCCTATAAGAGTCCTACCTGCCAGCATTTCTGACGGCTCCCCTATCTCTGCTCGCATTGCCCTTCATGGCCTCTAAACCTTGTAATCTCAACACAGAAGAAAAACAATCTCTTCAAGCTCAATGTACCTTTCCTTAAAGGTCAAGAAAATCTTGAAGTAACTAAAACGGTAACCTGTCTTACTAAGTATTGCAACACTGCATGTACTCCAAGAGAGACCTAGGAACATTTGTTTGATGCTTGGAGATTTTTTTTCCAAATTATTGGTAAGAAGGAAGCCCAAGATAGGAAATATGAGGAATGGTATTATCAAATGAAGTTGAATGAGGCTGAAAGAGACTCACAGACTAAGGTAATGATAGAAGCCTTGAAGAAACTTGATACATACTAAGATTCAGCTTAGAAAGATTTAGAACTATGATTGCTCAGAGCAAAGAATTAGGGCAAAAATGACCTGGGTCAAAGATGGTGAGAAAGGAACCAAGTATTTCTTTAACATCATCAGGGCAAAACAGAATAAAGAGATGACTAGAGGCATTCAATCTCATAATGGATTCACCAGTGATAATAAAGAAATAATGAGTGCATCAGAGGATGGGGCTGATAATCATAGGGCTTTGGAACAATGTATAAAATTGATTCCCAAAAAGATATCTAAGGAGGATGAGAAGATGCTTAGTAAAAACATTAAACTTTTGAAGACGCTCTAGGCTCAATGGCAAATGGGAATTTCCCAGGTCTGGACGGTCTTCCCGTGGAGTTTTACAAGCAAAACAAGGACAGGATTAGCCTTGAACTCTTGGAGATGTATCAAGATGCACTTGAGAAGGGATCTCTTGGTGAGGATATCAATAGAGGTATAATCAAACTACTTCCTAAAAGTGGAGAGGAGTCCCAAGTCAGAAATTGGAGACCTATTACTTTATTGAACCTTTTCTACATGATTATTGCAAAGCTTTTGGCCAGAAGGATAGCTAGCATTCTCAACAAGATTGTTTCAGTTACTCAGACAGGGTTCACTAAAGGCAGATACATCTTAGAAAATATTGTTTCTAGCTAGGAAGCAATACACTAGGCTAAGGCCGATAACCAGAATGTGGTAATGGTGTTACTTGATTTTGAAAAAGCATATGACATAGTGGAGTGGCCCTTTGTTTTTAATATGCTTCATGCATTTGGTTCCCCCCCCCCCCCCCCCCCCCCCACCAATATTTTTGCAGTTGAACAGCCGTTTTGTTTAAAGACTCCTCCACTGTTATTGAGGTCAATGGAGAAATCTCTGACCCTACCCCTCTTGGTAGGTCTATCAGATAATTGTGTCCTATTGCTCCAACACTTGTTGTGCTTGTTTCTGATGCGTTATGTTATGTTCTCAGAGCTTCAGATTTTGGCCCCCCTATGAAAGGTATTTCCTTACCTAACCAAGATGAATTAATCAATGAACAGTTTGCAGATGATACTCGTCTGTTTGTCAAGCTTTCTGAAGATAAATTTGATAATGTTCTGAACAGACTTCAATTTTTTTACCTGGCATCAGGTGCAAAAATCGCCCTTCATAAATCCACAGGGCTAGGTTGAAATGAAGAACCACCAGATTGGCTGCAAAGAAGAGAATGGTTATGGGTAGGACCCACAACCATTATTAAGTATTTGGGCATCCCTTTTGCAATTGACCCTTCCATCAAAGATATGTGGGAGTATCTGGAATGTCAAACTCATGTTGTCATTGGCTAGTAGAATTCAAGTAGTTCGAAAAGTGTTGGCTTCCCATACAATTTATTATGCATCCTCTTGGTTGTTTGTCAAATATCAAAACGGGAAGCTTGATAAAATTCTGAGGGATTTCCTTTGGTCAGATGGCATGGGGCACAGAAAAGGCACAATGTAAACTGGGACTGGTGTTGCAAACCAGGAGAAAGGGGTGGCCTTGGGCTTAAGGACTTGAAAGCTCATGGGATCGCACTAGCCTCCAAATGGATATTCAAGACTCTCCATGGTAATGAAATTTGGAAAGCTCTTGTGCGAAATAGTCTACAACTGTCAGCCATTAGAAAGGGTAAGCAGTGGAAGGACACCCCCCTAGTTGATATTGTTTTGGTGATTTTGACATCAAGGTGTTTGGATCTAATGTGTTTTCTTCTTTGTGGAAAGCATGGTGTTGGGTAGGACATCTTCTCTGCTCTAAGTATGATGTTGGGAGCAATCCTACATATGATGTTGGATCTATTTGGTGGGGCATTTATCTTAACAAGAAACCTCTTGCTTTAACCCAATGTTGTTTTGCTTAGTATTGGAACTCTATAGAGATCCCTCACATTAGGGATATTATTTTTGACAACCAATTGGATTCATGGGAAGAAATCAGGGAGAAATTCAATACCTGCCCTTCTCAAAAGAAGATTTATAGTATATACTCTCATTTCAAAAGCTACAGGCAGGTTCTTTCCTGGTAAGATTATGAACACTGATCAGGTGAAATGGTCTGATGGTAAGATGCTATTAGATATTTCCACTAAACAAATGTACACTTTGCTGAAAGAAGATAATGGCACATTTAGCAGAATTAATCAAAACTGAGGCTGTAACTGGTCAGTCTCTAGGTGACACATTGTTTTTGAATTGTTTTGGCACTTCCCTCTTGAGCCCAAGAAAGTTTGTTTTCATTGGATCCTTTTGCTCAATAAGTTTGCTGTGGGTTCTGTTCTTTCTTCTGTTGGTATAGAAGCTGTAACTTGTTCCATTTGCAATTGTCCTGAAACCTTTGAACATCTTTTATTTGAATGCAAATTTACTAGTAATATTTGGTCTCTTTTTCTTGGTCAACCTGTTAGATGGAATTCATAATTCTAGACCAGATCTCTTGTAGCATGAACTCCTTACTAGTTTTGTGGATATTTTTAATTTCAAAATGAACAATTTTTGGTTTATTCTTACTGCTGAAATACTGTGGTTCATCTGGAAGCAGAGAAACAAAGAGATTTTTGGAAACAGGAGACGGGATCATACTGGGTTTAATCTTAAACTCACCCATTTTTACATAATGTCACAGGTCTCTGCTGTGCTTGAAGTACCTAAAGACAGATTCATGATCTTGGTAAGAGGAGGAGCCATGATTATATACAAAGAGGACATTCAATCAGCAAACTACTTCAATGCCTACTCAGATATGCTGAATCCGGAAGAGCTGGAGAGTCTTAAGCAATTCACCAAGAACAAACACATTGATATCAATCAAGAGAACAAAAAGATCAGAGAACAATGGGAAAAAAGAGCACTATCCTGGGAAGATACACCCGGAAGTACACCTGCAGTAGGTCCTCCCATTGGAGCTTTTGAATGTGCCGAGGCAGAGTGCAGCAATAGCATAATTGATGCATGGGATTAATCAAGCTGGATAGTTTACTTACTTTTTTTTAATGCTCTCTTATATTTTTGATGGATCCTAGTGGATGTTATAGGTGATATGTTGAAAGCTATTGTATATATCTGTAGCCATAGGTACAGTCTCAGGTGAGACATAAAACTGAATCAGTATCATCATATTTTTTGTGGTTGCTACCTTCTGATAAACTTTGGTCCTGGTAAATGTATGCAGTTCTCAAACTATCTTAATATGCAAGAAAAGGTAGATTTGATATTTTTTATCTGTACTAACAAGGGCAGAACGTGCAAGAAAAAGAAAATAGAAAATGAGTTTTTCTTTCAGCCAAATTTTGGAAGCCTTTACTAATTGGCAAGGGAAAGGACTTGTCTGGATTTACCTTCCAAGTGTTTTTCTTTTCTTTTGAAAACACCACAATATTGCTCCTTCAACTATCAACTGTAAAGATTCTTTAATCCTTGTCTGCATCTCATATTTTAGACAAGGAAGACACTGGAGTTGCATTATTACCTTGCATAAATTATTCATGGACTTGAGAAGCTTCAAGCGCTCCATTCTGTTAGATTCTATTGTTTCCAGTCTTTCTAAGACAGCAGCAACCAACAAGAACCCCACTCCAACCCAATGCATATTTCCAATGGCATTCAACACTGCTATAGTTGTCCCATGTTTATCTCCAAGAGACTTTGACATCTGATCCACAAAGCCATATTAACTTCACAGAGGTACTAAAGATCACAATTTCCCTTTCTTTTGGCTATTAAAATTAACTAGTAGAATTTAATTGTAAATGAAATCTAGTTCTAACCTATGTTTTGATCAAAATAGAAAATCTTTCCAATTAGAAAACACAATTCAGTTTTCTGCTAACTTAAATCATTTTGTGCTAGGAGGAATATGACCGGAAGTACATGTTCCTACAGAGGGGAATATCACCTGAAAAGAAATGATTTTGACATGCTTTGACACCACTTCGGATAATTTGAATGTATTTCCTGCGGAAGGAGGGCCAGCTGCACCATTATTTAGTCCCACATAAGATGGATTTCGTTTACCCTACAACCAACGATCAACCTTATTGATACAAAACCATCCTTGAATTAAGGAAACAAACATAGATATTCTTGTAAGGTACATATGTTTTCTACCTTAGTGTTGTATTGAGAAATAACGCTCTCAATCATGTGGACTAGTTCTTCTAGATTGAGATCTGGTGTATCCTCACGAGTATTAAGAAGTCTATCAATAATTTCAGAGGCGGTAGCAGAGGTTGAAGCAGTTGAAGCAACGGAAGAAATTAGTATTGAAAGATGAAACCCAAGTGGGGGTCGCCAGGAGACTAACAGTGAATTGTTGTAACAAGTGGCTGGAAAGAAATCATATCGTATTGTTTCTGAGCTATGACTGCTTTATAAAACAAGTATGATCTCAGAGAAGGCTTCACCAAAAGACTGCACCTTCTACTTGAGGGTATAGAATATGCCTCTTCAACCAAATGATAAAACCAAGCTCTTTTTCAAGAGACTTTGTAGCCTTTAAGTAGATGATTTGTAACTTAGCAGATACCACATATAGATATGGACTTGTAATCAAAATACAGATAAAACCTGAGAAGTGACCCCCATATCTCCTACCGAAAACATAATTTAGCTGTGACCTGTAATCATGTTGATTTCTTGACTCCAAAAGTGATGCAAATGTCAACTTTTGCACTCATTCAGAGTTGCAAACCGTTCAATAGGTGTGAGGCCAGTATCTTCCTATATATGGAAGTAATTGTGGAGGTAAACAACGCGTTCTCAACTGCCTCCTTTTGACAAACACATTAAGATTCTATTGCATGTAGTCAAGAAATTATTTGTGGGTTATCATGCCGTGAGTTCCTGCCGAATGGCAGGATGCTTTTTCTCATTTTGCTTGAACCAATGGGTTTTAATTGGTTTGTACTTCATGCAGTAGGGCTCCATGTTTGAGTCCACTTTATAATTTATCCAGCACACTCTGTGAGTCCACAGCTGTGGGTTTAGTTCTTGTATTTATTAAGCAGACTGTATTATGGTAAGAATTTGATTGTGGTGTCCTCTGAATAGTTTGTATGGTTCTTTGGTGTACAATAATTGACCTTACTGTTTGCTAGAACTTGAATGCTTTGTTAGATTTTTTCTCAATAGTCTTGTCATATACAGAAGCTGAATCAAATTTCCACAAGAAAATCTTTGTAAGATCTTTCGTAATGTGGATCACATTTACAATTTTTATTGTTTGTTTGTGACAGCAAGCTTTGGAGAAAATGTGGTTTCCATTCATTTGCGTGTCCTTTACTTACTATCTTGGACGATGTTTATTGCTGTCAAGCCGACATTAGCATTCAATTTGCGTGTTGAATTTCTACGATCGGCACATTCTATTTATTCATTCTTCCTTGGGGCAGCAATGGTAAAAACCCAATCTTTGTTGTGACTTTTTAGTGGACTCATATTTCAATTGAGCACATTACCTGTGAGGTTTTTCAATCTTCAGGTATTGTATTATTTTCGCTTCACATTTTTATCCGCTTCCTGGCTATCTCATATTTTGTAGAACACTGAGTTCACTAACTCATTGTGTATTTTTCCCCTTATGTATTGAGCTGTTGGAGGGAGGAATTTAACCCTTTTGCTTTCCATGCTTTGTTTTGTGGCTTCTGCTTACACTATCAAAGACAATCATAAATCTTTGTCACCTGATTTTGGATAGAAGATATTAATAGTTTCCTAATTAGAGGCGCGCTCTTGTAACTACATTTTGTTTTTGTTTATTTGCTTAGTTTTATGTCATGTTCATATAGAGACCTTAGAAGCCCACTTTACATTAAATTTTTGTTTGCTAAATTACTCCCAATCAACAAAGAAATACAGGAAAAAGATAAGTAGAGATCATCTACATTGAATTTACTTAATTCAAAATAGTATAGAAGTGTAAATGCTGAAAAAACACTTAATCAATTCTTAGCGAAGTTACACAGCTATGCAACGAACTATTCGTTAATATAAAATAAAATTTCAATAAAATTCTAAAAGTTTGAAGTACAAAAATTGTTTCAAGTGTTCCTTTGGGTAAGATACGCTTTCTATTTTCATGTTTACGCATTTCGTCAACACAACACAACAAAAATTGACTATAAGAAATATTGTGTCAGAAATGAAGTGAACAAAATTAACTAAAAGCCACCAAATTAAGGCTAAATTTATATATATTTCTTAACTTAGTTTGTTTCCTCGATGTCAAGAAGACCCTCAATCTCAAAATTAATCGTAATTATTTAAGCTGTATATGAAGCAGTTGACCCACTTCTCAATTTGGATACCTTTTGTTTTCATGCAGAAGCAACTAGCAGAAGTAGTGTATGTCGATTCTGAAGTTTGTGATTATGCAAATAGAATCCCTTATTTATGTTTACTCTTGAGAGGAGGAGCTGAGAAATTAACATGTACGGGGTCTGCAAATTGCTTCTCTTGCTTTCAATATATGTTTGTGGATTTGCTATACGTTTGCTTTACTGTGTAACTTAATGTCGATTATAATTCTTCCCTCCATTAATAAGCACAAGTCATGATCACCTTCTCATTCCTAATGGTTTCTAGTTCATATTGGTGGAATACTCCTTACTCATCTCCTCATTTTTATTTCTTAAATCATAAGCTCTTTCACAATTCCTCCCACCAGTACCTCTTCCTTTCATTGTAACTTGAAATTTGGTGTTTAGTTTTTCTTTTACCTACAATATCGATTGACAAATATGTTCTATTTGAGTCAGTCTCATCTAATTTATCTATTAAATACTTGGCTACAATCCATTCATACAATGGGCTGTTTTCTCCTTCATGCTCTTTCACTTACATCTTTTAATAGTAACCTTGAAGAACACTTCTATGTACTCTTTCATATTCTCGATCGCTTCTTCAAACATTGCTTGTTGAAAGAACAAAAGTGAAAGAGAATACAAACGAACTATATCTTTATTTTTCTCACGATCTGATCTCATCTTATTGTTTTTTCTTTTACCCTTCCATTACAGTGTAATTGTACTCCTCTCTAAATTTGTACATCTTTGACCGTCATAGAATGTTCTACCTCAAACTCAAATAATTCTTCAATATTATTGATCCAAGGAAATAGTTCCTTTGCTTCAACATTTGTGAAAAATTTAGCAAATTCAATTGTCAACCTTTTTGAAATTTTGGAGACAAACTCATTCTAATAGTACTATTCTTCCTCTTAAGGGACATGACACCATAATGGAATTGGTTTTCACAATTAAACCACAACCTTATTTATAATCTAAAAAAACAACAAACTTTCAACAAATCTTAATTTTGGTTGGTCAATCTTAATTTTGGTAAGCATAAAAATACCCTAATGACAATGTTTTTTATCTTGTTTTATTTTAATACTAAAGTCATTTCATTTGTACACTACTTGTAACATGTCCAAATGAAAGTACATAATATTACTATTTTAAGTTTTATTATATAAAATTAATTAATTAATAGTTAAATTATGTTTTATATTATTATCAAAATTAAAATTAGAAATTTAATGAAAATAAATATTTAATTTTTAAATCATAATTTTAAAAACAAATATCACTTATCTTTGTATTTTTTTGACCTTTTTTAAATTTATTTCAATTATTATGTTTTTTTACTTGAAACAAGATTTAATTTTTAATATTTATATATTTACTTATAACATACAAATATAAACATTTTAATAATTATTTTATCTATTCATTTGAAATTAAAAGATTGATAAATATAAAATTATTATTAAACTCAATTATATAACAATTTTTTAAAATAAAAATAATAATAATTTTTTAATATTTTATCAATTTAAAATGTTAATTGAATAAAAAATATTTACATATCTTAGATATATTTTATTTTATCTTAACTTTTGAAACTTGATTTTATTGATAATTTTATAAATTAAAATTTAGCATTAATATTTTTAATATTGTTTAATTTTATTTTGAGTATTTTATTTCAACTTACTTTATTGTCTTAGTTTAAAGTCAAAATCTATAACTAAATAATATAATATCAAACTACTAATTTCACCTAATACTAACTCTAAATAAATATTTTTGTATTAACTTTTGTTATATTACTTTTATGTTCATTTCTCTAAATTCCTTGTACTATGTAAAGATTGTATACACTTGTATATTGTTGTTTCCTTTTCTTCTCCAATTTCTATAGTTTTACACCTTTTCAAGCAATATAAGCTTTAGGCAAGTATCAAGATAAATAAAAGGAATTGATTTTTTATTCTTGAAGGAAAAAATATCTTTGACATTCTTTGAATTCAATAATTTAATTTTGTAAGAAATGTTATTTCCCTTTTTTTATGAATAGGCATTTCAAATCTCATTTTCAAGAATACAAACACCTCTAGTTTAGCTTTCCAACCCCTTTTGCAAATAGCCTTAGGACACTACCTTATTTTGAAAAAGATAAATTATCTATGAAATTGGAGGTCCCATGACACATCATCATATGTCAATGATAGCTTACATTCCTCTTTGATAATAGTTATGATATAGTAGTTTCTCCTTTGAAGTTCCAATCTTTTTGTCATCATGCTTTATTTATGGGAGTACCTACAATTCTTCAATCCCCTTATTTTCATTTTTTATTATTCATTTTAACACTTATAAGAATACACAATTCTCCTATTCAAATGTTTGAATCTATTTGAAGTTGTTAATGTTAGTGTAATTTCAGTTCGATAAAATGTATATACATATATATAAATGATAGGATCAAAGTGCATGTTCATTAATCGGTAAACTCAACATTAACAATACTGTAATTTGGAGGTTGGGTTCAGATGAAATACTTTAATGTCCATTTGTATAATCTATTGAAGTCGCCAATGCCCAGCAATCCAGTTATAATTATAATTTAATTTGAAATGGTTTTCATAATAATCATCATCATTGGTATTAAAAAAAAAAAACTCATTGTCAGAGCTTGACAGGATCAATAATGGTAACATGATTCTCAAAAGCGTGGCATCACAGAATGCCACTATTGCAAGATGTCTACAATAAATTTGTTCAAAGACTAAGAAAATTTTAGGAAATGTAATTGGTTGGGGTAGAGTCAACTTGACCTTCATTTCCATATTATCGTTGCTAATCTTGATAGGGGAGCCTTGGAACAAGACATGGACATATCAAAGTATAAAAGCTTAAAAGAGTATGGAAAATGAAATATTGGAAGTTGAAGTGGGGTGAACCCACAATAATGGGTTCCACTTTAGTGGGATGAACAAAAATGAAAAAAAATACAAAATGAGAAATTGAGTTTACCATGTGTTCGCGCGAACTTTTTTTTTAATCATGTTTGTGCAAACATATTTCTTATGTTCGCGCGAACATATGTGATATATATGTTCGCGCAAACATGATTTGCATGTTCGCGCAAACATACGTTCACGCAAACATGTTTACCATGTTCGCGCGAACGCCATGTTCGCACGAACATGCAAAATCACAAAAATTTTAACCTTTTTTTTTTTTTGCTCTTTTGACTGCCATAGTTGCAGGAGACTGATCTTCTACTGTAAAATAAAAAATGTCAAAATGTGCTGCTCGGAGCAAGCTTTCCAATGACTATAATTTTATTACATAATTTAATCATTAAGACTTTCAAATATGAGTTTAACTCATTATAGGTTCATTACTGATTGAACATCAACCGACTTTGACACCTCGGAAAAAAATAGTAAATTAGGTCAAATTTTTTTTGAAAAATATGGAGGCACTGGCTTATTGAGATACCTTTCTATTCAAAAAAAAAAAAAAATAGTTTATGATAAATTGACTTCAAATTATCTGTGTCAAATGAAATGTATGTCTGAATTACGGTTCATGTCACTTCAAAACTTCATAAACTATACAATATTCAACAAAAATAAATCAAACCAAATGCAGACACTGGATATTGATGTTACAAATCCAACGTCGAAAGAATTACTTCATTATCATTTCTAGAAAAAAAAGTTGTGTGTCAAACGGACTGTCACTTTTTAAAATATTGAATTTTATTATGTACCACTTTTTGGAGGAGATAAAAAAAATTGACATAAATAAATTTTTTTTTTAGATTAAAAAATATGGTTACAAAGTAGGAACAAAGTACTCAAAATCACTAGTTTATGTCATCTTGAAATTATTTATAGTTTTGGAGATATAGTCACTTGAACGTGACGTTTGTTGCAAAAAAAATGATTTCAGTGTCAAAATTGGTCAAAAAGTGGAACCCATTATTGTGGGATCACCCAGTGGTATTAGAGAAAGAAACACAACATTAGAGGTATTTCAAAGAAAGGGTGTTGTGTATGGCGAGAAAGATCAAATATCCCCTCCCACTGGGAGAAATCTTTAGAAGATCAAATATCCCCTCCCATTGGGAGAAATCTTTAGATCATTTTGATCGAGTGGAAAATTATGGAAAATATAGACATTATCAACAACTATGTTTTAAGGTATTCAATTTTTCCTAAAATTGCACTTTCCTAACAACTCTTCATTGACTACGAAAAACATTTTTGGAAATTTGAAAAGCTTCAACCCGATCCCCTATTTCTATATACTTGAAGGAGAGTGGTATTTTTTAAGTTGGGCACTTTTACAAATTATCAATTTGGTTCTAAAAGCCTACATGTATCTAGATAAATTACTGAAGGAAGTTGAATATTATAGCAACTGAGTATGTAGCACTCAAGTTCCTAAGTTCTATGGGGGCTTTAGGGACTTTGATTATGATAATCTTGTGATTCTTTCCTAGAGTTGAAAGCTTGTTCTAATTACTTCTAATTAATGATATAAGCTCATTGTTTCTTGATTATTACATTTATTTACATATTGTAATCAATAACTTAACTATATCCATGCATGTGATATAAGAGTTATTTGATTTATTATGCTCTTGTTCTTTTTCCTTAATCCCTAGAGATGATTCTTTGTAATGAAGAAAAGTAGAGTAGAAAGAAGTGTTGGAAAATGCAATTCAAACAATTGTTATATTGTCATTGATGTCAAACCTTACTAGCAGACATTTACTAACAGTGTAGAGTGTCATATCGGTTGATTGATGAAGAGGATTTGATACGAAGAGATAACTAGATGAATTAGTGAAGTTGTTGTAGGAAGAGGAGTGAAGATGATGGAATAACAATGGGCATTTGATTTAATCTTTGACAAGATAATGTGTTGTTTAATCATCATATGAAGTGAAGAAGACAATTGAGTTGAAGTATAGAAGAGTAGAGTTGAAGCAAGTCAAGAGGCATAGCATTGTTGAGTGAGACTTTTACTAGGTTAATGAGTAGAAAATTAAGGAACTCAAGAAATAGTTGAGAAAATAGTATTAGCAGAGTGGTATTTATGGTCGAGCAAGATGAAGTAGTAATCGAGCATGGTGAAGATCGAGTGATGTAGTGTAAGCTGAGTGATGGACAAAACATTAGAGATTGAGTAATCTGGAGATGACCAAGCAAAAGAACACTATGGTGACTGAGTGTCAACAAAATGACACTTTGTGGAAGAATTGGGATTTGAGGCCAACATAGTTGAATTTTTGGATTGGTCAAAAAGCATGAATTGTTAAATTAAAGTATATCTTAATAAACATATGTGTGTGTGTGTGTGTACACAACATAGTTTTAAATATTGTTATCTAACTAAGCTATACTTTAACACTCCCTCTTAGATTAGGAGGATAAACATAAATATTTTTTTAAAAATATCAATGAAATTATTTATGTATAACACAAAAGAAGTCTTTGATCAGAAGACTTCCTATATAATATCATATAAGTATTAGCCAATTAGAACATTGGCATAGGACATTCACCAATTCCTACTTGACATTATGTGACATGAGTATTGGCCTATCAGAATATCAATCAAATGATATTCACCAAGTACTCTTGAGAAATGGCCTATCAAAACACCAACTGAATGATGTTCACCAAGTACTCAATGTGGTATTAGCCTATCAGAATATCAAGGCAAGATATTTTGTAAGTACCAAAAATATATCTATACAAACAACTTGTAGATAGTCAATTTAATGACATCTAATTCCTAGTTATTGATCTATAAGATAAAGCCTTTTCATGAAACATTTACACAAAATGTATATCTTCATGATACAAGTTATTGTAAGATCGTCATCTTTCAATAACTTCTCCAAGTAAAAGTGAAAAACATTTGAAAGTCATCACTTTCAAATGATAAGACAGGTTTAATATGTTCATAACATTAATAGTATAATAAATGTGAAATAATCAATTATTTTGAGATATTTTCTCATAATCTACAACCATACCAAGTTCCTTACAAAAATGTTCCACTTTTGTCTTCCCAAGTGGTTTGGTAAAAGTGTCTACAATTTGATTCTCTGTACTAATATACTCCAACTCAATCACATTCTTCTCAACCATGTCTCAGATATAACGATATGGTATCCCAGTATGTTTTGATCTATTATGGAACATTAGATTTAGAGATAGTTTGATACAACTCTAGTTATCATAATAGATAGTGGTTGGTGGTAGAGACTTCCCAAATAATCCAACTAGAAGTTTCCTTAACTATACTACTTCCTGGGCTCCCATAAATGCAGCTATAAATTTAGCTTTCGTGGAACTCTGAGATACTGATGATTGTTTTCTACTTAACCATGATATCGTTGTTGATCCCAAGGTAAATCAACATCCTAATGTACTTTTCCGATCAATATAGTTTCCTACCAAGTCAAAGTTGGTATATCCACTTAGATTTAGTTCAGTGCATTAGTGTATTTTAGACCATATTCAACTGCACCCCAAAGATATTTGGGAATGTGTTTTGTTGCTACTAAATGAACTTGTATGGGTTCATATATGAACTAACTTAGTGCATTTAATGCATAGCATATATTAGGTCTTGTATTTACTAAATACATCAGTGATTCAATAATTTTTTGATAGAAAGTAAGATCAACATTCTCAGACTCTTCAATTGCTTCTTTTGTTTTGTGTAGATTTATTTCCATGGGTGTCTTCATTGGCCTTTTGTCCATAACTCCAAATATTTTAAGTATATCTAAGGTATACTTCCCTTGATTTAAGATGATCTCTTTTTCATGTTGCCATACTTATAGACCTAAGAAATAATGTAATAGTCCCAAATCTTTCATGTCAAATTCAGATGCAAGATCTTGTTTAGATTTGTCAATTAGGTTATCTTCTCCTTTAATCAAAAGGTCATCAACATATAAAACCAAAAATCAACATATTCCCTTGTAGTGTACTATGAAGTATAGATTAGGATTTGCATTATTTTTGGAAAAACCAAGTTTAGTTAAGTGGTGTTCTATTCATTCATACCAAGCTCGGGGAGCTTGTTTTAGTCCTTGTAGAGATTTATTTAATTTACATATATGTGATTGTTTATTTTTTAAAGGAAATTCTGACATCCATTTGATGAATTTTCCATCCCTTGGATGCAGCAATGACTATGACAGTTTTGACTAAGGTATATCTAGCTACTGGGGAAAATGTTTCTTCATAGTCGATCCCTTCCTTTTGAGAAAACCCCCTTGCAACAAACCTAGCTTTGTATTTGTCAATACTTTTGTTTGCTACATGTTCAATCTTGAATAGCCATTTGGATGATATAATAGATTTTTTTGGGTCTAGGAGCAATATCCCAAACATCATTTTTTAGGATGAGGTTATGTTCTTCTGTCATGGCATCTTTCTAGTTTTGTTGTTTCGTGGTTTCTATTACATTAGAAGGTCTTGACTTAGATATTTCACTCATCAATGAAATTTAGCTGGAAAATATGTTAGGTCATTTCCTTTCTCTAATTAATTCAATAGGAGCTAAACTATTTTATATGATTAGTTTTCTGGCCCATATTGGTATTTTGTTTTCTTTAAAAGTATGGCATATATCCATGGGTTTGGTATAATTATCTTCATCCATTGAGTTCTCCCTTACAAAATTAGCGCCTAAAACTTCTAGAGTTTCTTCACTATTTGACTCATTTTCATCTTTGGATCTTTTGTAGGCAGTATCTTCATCAAATATTACATCTCAACTTAATTCAATGTTTCTCTATCTAGGGATTTATATATGATAAACTTTAGAGATTTCACTATATCCTACAAAAATTCCTCTTTTCCCCAAAGGTTCTAGTTTTTTCCTTTTCTCCCTAGGAATGTGTATGTAGACACATCATCCAAATATTCTTAAGTGTTTAAGATAAGGTTTCTTTCCAAAAAAATATTCTTCAAGGGTTTCAAGATCAAGATATGAGTGTGGACATCTATTTTGGATGAAAAATGCAGTATTTGAGGCTTCACCCCAAAGAAAAGTTTCAAGGTTTTGATCATGAAGCATAGCCTTGGTAGCTTTAACAATAGTTTTATTTGTTATTTCTACTACTCCATTGTATTGGGGATTGTAAGGGACTGAACACTCCCTTTTAATACCAACATTTCTATAATAATTTAGAAAGACCTCAAAGATATATTCTTTACTATTATTAGTTATTAGAATTTTAATTTTCTTTCCAAACAGGTTTTCTACAAGATTTTGGTTAGATGTATAGAGATAACAACAAGATAGATAGGAAGAAACGATAAGAATGTCATGAAAGTTAGAAAATGTGAGCTAAGACTCTAATTTTGTAAATTTCTTATTTTGTTTAAGG
This sequence comes from Cupressus sempervirens, assembly GCA_028749045.1. Classification (NCBI taxonomy): domain Eukaryota; kingdom Viridiplantae; phylum Streptophyta; class Pinopsida; order Cupressales; family Cupressaceae; genus Cupressus; species Cupressus sempervirens. The sequence continues at coordinate 380,416,617 of CM053789.1, forward strand.
CCACAGCCTGGAAGACCTTATAGTTGAGCATGTTGTGGTTATTCTATATGTGAATTGAAATAATTATACCTAAAATATGTTGCATCTAGCTTTGTGTACTATGTGGTTCATTTATAAATTGTGTAGCTTTCATCTGTAACTTTGAGCAGGGGTAAAAGGTTGGAGGTTGGGTTTATTCCATGTAGTAGGATCCTACATGCCCTTCTCTATGTTACAAGAACTAATGATAACAACAATTTGTACTTAAAAAGTGAACCTCAGAATAAGATATTGCTAGCTGAAATTTTTGTTGATGATATCATATTTTGAGGTCAAGACTTGGTGTGCAAATCATTTGCTAATGAGATGAAGAAAGAATTTGAGATGTCAATGTTTGGAGAGATAAAATTCTTTTTTGGTTTCCAAGTTTATCAAATGAATAGAGGCATCTATATTACATAATCAAAGTATATCAAGGGGATATTTAAGACCTTTGTAATGGAAGATTCAAGACCAGTTGGAACACCTATGATTACTAGACATAAATTTTCATAGAACAATGATTCTATAGAAGTAAATAAGACATTTTATAGATCAATGGTTGGAAAATTGTAATATGTTGTTCATAGTAGACTTAAAGTTACATTAATTGTTTGTATTGGTTCAATATTTGATGCTAATCCTAGGGAAAATAACCTAATGGCTAAAAAGGATACTAAGATATCTAAAAGGAACATAAAACTCTAGTTTATCATATAAGAAGAGTGGCAATTTTGAGATGAAAATTTACACAGATGTTGATTGGGCTAGAAATGTCGATGTTAGAAAGAGTACGAGTGGAGGTGCTTTCTTCTAGGAAGGAGATTGATTTCATGGAAAAGTAAGAAGAAAAATTATATTTCTCAATCCACAATAGAGGCTAAATATGTTGTTGCAACACTTAATTATTCAAACTTTGTGTGGATCAAACAATTGTTGAAATGTATGAAGAAAGAGTATACTTAACTTGTCATGATATATTGTGATAACACAAGTGATATGAACATATCTATAAATCTTGTGATGTACACAAATACAAAACACATTGCAATCAAGTATCATTACTTGAGAGAGCTAGTACAAGACAAAGAAGTTAGACTTGAGTATGTAAACACAAAGGAATGGATAGCTGATATATTCACTAAGGTATTACCTAAGAATTCTTATGTGTATCTAAGAGGTAAGATAGGGCTCATTCCCCTATCTAAATCAAACTAAGATGAGATGCAACACTATATCAATTGTTTTGATCAAAATATCTTACAAATTGATGTCAGAGGTCACACTTTAAGAGTTGCCTAATGTTGTGAAAAGAAACACAGAAGTATGAGTTGATGAGGTTACAAGAAGTCATGGTCAAAGATGACAGGGGGAGATATAATTTTAAAGATCAATTAGTACAAAAAGTGAAAATGAGGATGATGTCTTTGGAATTTTCATCAAAGAGGGAGAATATGGTTTCAATGTTACCATCCAATATCTAAAGATGTGTGTGTGTGTGAGAGAGAGAGAGATATTGTGCTAAGTTACCATCCAGTGATAGAGGGAGAAGATGAATGTCAAGAGAATAAAGTAGGAGATGTATGTCAAAGGGGGAGCCAATATAGTTACTATTCCTATTGGTGTCAGAAGCAAAGAGGAAGCATATTACTCATCCATATGATTACGTGGATGAGAATCAGAATGAAACTAAGAAAATGAGAATCATAATGAAACTAAGGATATTGATGAAGATATGTATCAAATCACAAAGGGAGCTAACTCAATGAAAGTCATGAGAACAATTTTTCCATTGTATGGTATCAAAAGGTGTTGTCATCAATGTCAAAGAGGGAGATTGTTGGAAACTATAACTGGAATAATTGTTATTTGTCATTGATGTCAAACCTTATTGGTAATACATTTACTAACAGTGTAGAGTGTCATATCTATTGATTGATGAAGAAAATTTGGAAAGAAAGTTAACTAGATGAATCAATGAAGTTTTTGAGTAAAGAGGAGTAAGTATAATGGAATTAAAATGGGCACTTGACTAGTTATTATTTGACAATATAGTGTATTGTTTGATTAGTGAATGAATAATGGAAGAGATGGGTAAAATAGTAAGCTTGACTGAGTATCATTTACATGGTCATTAGAGAAGTTGAAGCAGAAGATTAAGGAACTTAAGATATAACTAAGAAAATAATATGACTCGATCAATAGTTATGACTGAGCAAGATGAAGGTGAAATGGAGAAGCGATCAAGCATAGTGAAGACCAAGTGAGCTAGTGTAAGTAGAGCAAGACAAAATTAGTGGAGACCGATCTATATAGTGATGAACAAGATGAAGAATATAGTGATGACTGAGTGTTAGCAAATAATAGTTTGAGGAATAATCTAGATTTGAGGCTGACAATGATGAATTTTTTGATTAGTCAAAATGCGTGAATAATAAGGATTGATGAGATGGCTCATTTAATGAACTAATCGAGTTTGTTATGCAATCTAAGTCAAGGATTTAATGAGAAGTTTTGAGAAGTTTCAAGGAAGGAAGAAGGACAAAATGATGGACAAATTTATTAAATATCATCAAACCCTAAAATCTATGGTGATGTTTACGCATAAAAATATCAAAGATAACTATTTAAAGAGGCATGTGAGATGTTCTAGGTTGGTTGTTGGTTGTTTGATTAGTTGATTGGAATGTTTGTGAAGGAAAGTGAAGAATAGAATTGTAGAGGAAAAGTGAAGAGATTGGTGAAGTGAGTTTTCTTAAAGGGTTGCCAAGAAGATCAATGATGGAGAATGTGATGAAGTCTAATTAGTGAGCTAGGATTGAGCCAAATAGAGATTTGAACATGACAAGTGAGTTATATTTTATCATATCAAATCTAGTTGTTACTTTCTAACCATTGTGGTATTAAAATCCTTTAATCAAGGTTGACCTAACATTCATTTGTAAATTTTAATCAAGATGGCATTCTAATGGAATGTCTAAATACCTCTAACTAGACCAATCCTAATAAGATGATATAAATCCTTTAACATGATCATACCTAACAATGTACTATGTAACCTTTAACAAGGTTGGCTCATAACCAAGCTCACTTCAGAAGAGTGAAAATGTGGTAGCATGTTACTTGGTGTTTTTTTCAAAATTGGGTGTGCATGTTAAATCCTGGGTTTCATGCTAATATATGTTATATATTTTTGTTATTTTTCATATACTAAATCGAGAGCTAAGTGATAAATGAATAAACTTAGTTACTGATAATTTTCTATATCGAGCGAGTGGATTCAGGAGTTTGAATAAGGTGTTTCAAGTTGTTAAATGTTGAATTGGTACATTTGGAACTAAGGATAACTAGTTCACCCCACCCCCCTCCCCACCCTCTTTGTTATTCTAATCATAATAACATCACTTGTAAAATGTCTTCATCTATATCATGAAGGTCCACTTCATATAGCTCATGTGTTGAATCTCCACTTGCTTTGTTTTTCTCTCCATTGCAACATGTCTCATATGATAAACTAACATGACAAGGCATCAGAATTGAAATCCACACTTAAGGGCCCCCAAAAAATATGTCTTGAAAATGAAAATATTCAAAGTCTAAACAATATTTTTTCTCCTTTCTCAATGTTTCTTCATTGTAATCCTCATCCAAAAATTCAAAGGCTTCATAACCAGGTTCCATGGACAATAATGAGTAAAGAGCGTATATTTAGCCTCTTGTTGTTTGAAGTTGATTTTTAACATTCATGTCAACTGAAGTAATCATATAATATCCTTGAATAGTTTCCTTCTCCTTATTCATTGTTTCTTCTTCACAACATTCTTCACAAAAAAGGATGGCTTCAAAATCTAGATGCATGTAACCATGAAAATATTTTCTTGAAAAATCAACATCTTTCTCTTAAAGATGATCTTCTCTTCTATTTGTAATCACTCTAGTTGGATCTCTCATGATTGGTCATCACAAAGCCCTAGAATTTTTTTTGATACTAGGTACTCTTTTTCTCCCATGGCTATGATTGTGTTTCAATTTTTCTATAAAATTATTTCAATCATGATACACATCCCTATCAAATTGAATTTTTTCATGATGCATTTCTTCTTGTTCCCCCATTTGATTGTCTTCATAAGAAGAACAAACACATTTTCCCATTTAGTGCACACATCCTCTAATAAGTCCATTTCCTTAGGAGAACTAATCATAGGTTAAAATTCATGCAAATGAAATGCCTTTAAAAGAGCATCATCATCAAAACCCTCATCTTCACATTTTTGAATCACCTGGTCATAACACATTTCTCCAAGGCCTATTTCTTTTATAGTGTGAAATGCCATCACAATATTTTCTTCTAATTCTTTAAAATGAGTTGTTAAATTATGAATTTCCTTACTTGATCCCGTCACATTATATCCTTCTATCACTTAAACCACCTCAGGAGAGAATAACTCATTAGATGTACATCCCTCATTTGATAATGGAAGGTTCGTAGGGATAATTGATTATTAGAAGATCCATTGTCTAAACTATCAAAAAAATTATAAGGAGTAATACTTTTCATGGAACCAACCAATCCTTTAAATGCCTTCCAAAATTTCCATACTAATACTTTCTTTATCAAAATGTGATAAAGTGGTTTCTCCCAAAGTCTCCTCTCTACAACCAATTCTTAGGTCATCCACATTATCACTGCCTTCGTGCAAAAGGTTCCTTCCAATGTTATGAGTAGCTTGTAACCTTTTCGATGGAAAGATTTCTACTATCTCAAGATGATCAACTCTACTTATGTTTCCTTCATCTTTCACAAGATCATTATGAATCTCATCACTTAATAATGCATCATAAAGAGGAATAGATATATCTCAAACTTCAACAACCTTTTTTTCTTCTTTAACTACCAATGATGAATAAAAAGGAACACCTTCTCCATATAGTAAATCATCATATGAAGCATCAGAATACCAATTAGGAATTAAAGGGTTATGAAATTCATCTTGATCTGCATCTTCAATCATATGTTGCTTTCGTCTTGAGAAAAAATTGATATTTCTTTTCCAATCTCATTGGGATCAAGGCAATTGAATTCTTTCTCGTGAGTTTTGGAAATTTTACGGTGATGTCTTCATACATTAGCAAGCCTTTATACTTCTATATATTCTATTTCTTGATCGCCTTCTTGATTTGATATATAGTCCCCATCTTCTTTCATACACATAGATTTTGATGAGTCATTTCTAACATTTTGATCAAGAGAATTTTTTTTATTAGTAGAATAATTCTCACATTGGTCTTATGTCTAAAGTTCTTGTCATGTTTGAAATAAAGAAGGATGTATTTTGTCAAGATGAAGATGTGCATTGCTATAGAAGCTTTTCAAGAACTTAACCTGATTGAAATCAATGGAAGTATTATTTTGTTGGGAAATAGATGTAGGTGTTGGGCTACTTTCTTGACCACCATTATCCAACCTTGATTCACATGAAATATTTTTTTGAACGAAGTCTTCTTTATATTCGCATGTGGAACTTCTTTATCGCAATGATCCTAGTTTTTGAAAGAAAAATTAATTATCTTTGCCATATTCTCCATCTATCCTTTGTAGAATTTGAAGTAAAGATGTATGAATCTTTCCTAGATCAAGTTGCAAGCCACCATAAAAACTCTTCAAAAATCCCACTTGTATGGGTTCATCAAGATATTGTTGCTTCTAGCATGCAAGGTACTCATCATCACTATCAGTATTAGTATCACTTTAAACTTTTCCTTTGTATCAAATCATGATTTTGAATGCAAACCTTCAAATAGAGTTTCTTATATTCAATCATTCAAATAGAGTCCCTAACCTTCATTCCACGGAAGGTACCTTAATTTTTTTGAGGAGTATTGTAAACTAGCATTTTTTATGTCCCCAATTGAGTTGCCAAAAAACTATTGGTAAATAGATTTGTCACTACGGATGCTTTTTCTAAAATGACCTTGTTCACCCAAGGAGTAGTGACACTTGCACCAACAATTAGAGAGGTTGCAACCTGTTACTATCAAATCACAATACTCCTCTACATTTGAGTGGGGTAGCTCCCTCATTTCATGGGTGCATTTGTATTTTCCTATACTTTTTACCTAAAATTATGAAAGGATGGAACATGAAACTAAATAACATTACTAACAGAAACCCAAAAGAAATACATACGAACACCAAATGGGATTCTGTAGTGGATAACTGATTATAAGGAGATTTCAAGAAGATAACTATAATAATGACAAAACATCAATGATAGACCTTGATATATAGAAAAATATGTTATTTTGATATATTCATAACTAGATACCATGAAATGGATACATTTTTTTCAAATAAGAAGACTAACGTATTGCATCAAGATGAAAAATATCACTAACTCAACATACAAGAAGTGGGTGAATCAATAAGAAAATAACACATTCAAGACATGTGATTACAAGAGTTCTTTATTATTTTCTTGAAAAATATGCAAATTCAAGAACATCCTATGCATAATGCAAATCTAAAAGTCTCTTTACAATTTTTTCCAGTGTTTCCCCGGCATAAAGTTCTTTTGCCTTACCTTACAAAGTGTCTCATATTTACAGGCCTTATAAAATAACAACCTCTATTTTTGGGTTAACAACTAACTTATTTTTATTTGTTTTCGGAGAGGTTAATTTAACCTCAAGATTTTGCACAAAATTGGTCAAATATTTAACTTTTGACTAGAATGACCAAAGTTTCTACATACAAAGATAGAATTTTAAAGTGTATGACATCATATTGAGAAGAATATATTAGTCTTTCAAAAGCGGCAAATTATCTTCTTGTAACAAAAAATATTGTGATCTTTCTCAACCGCATCAAATGCCTATTATTCCACTCCTTTCAAATGATGTCTTCTCATCTCAATAAAGTTGTCCTTCTAAAATTTAGAATAATTTGTTCTTTGAACTATATAAAATATCACAAATATTTCTTTCAAATGGTAAACATTATTATTAAAGCTATTTGCATTTTTCTCTTTATGACACATGTGAGACTTCTCTCCTCCACTTGTGATTCAATTCATCATCAAATCATGCTTTTCAAATATTAAACCATATCTCTTTGTGCATCCTATTTTAGCTTCCATATCCTTCATTCTCAAGTTAATGTGCATACGTAACTTACATATAGGAAACTTACAAATAAAATATTTGACAAGAGTTTCATCTTATATATGTCTTCATTAATGTTTTTACTTTGTGTTGCAAGTAGATTGTGAAGAGTTGGGGCCTAGGGCACACCCAACTATCCAAACCACCTTGTAGAGTTAACACAAAGGAAGAAAACACAAAAAGAACAACACCAAGGAGAGATAAAACAAGAACTTTCATTGATTCATCAAATTATCAGCATATATACCTAGTTGTAAATCCCCCCTAGCTAATGACCAGATACAAAATACAACTTCAAGATATATAATCCACCTTCAAATTCATAATCCCAGAACATCTACTACGAAATATCTAAGTCCTCTCTCTAAACTAAACCAAATACCTCAACTTATACTTGCCAAAATGGCTTATAGAAGATTTTAGAACATTACATAGAAGAAAGGTTGACCTCAAAACAATCAACACTCATCCCTAGACAAGATCCTCTCATTAATTCATGATCTAAATTAAATACAAGAGTTAGCTCCAACTAAGAACCAAACATAAACAACTCGGTCAAAGAAGAACCCGAGCATCAACAACAACAAGTTCACTCAGTGCATGAAAGTTCACTCGATCATCACTGAACAACTTGGTTCAAACTACAAGACTTGGTCACCATTGGAAGGCTCAACTAACACTGAGAAACTCAATTGATACTGCACATCTTTGTTAGAAAAGAAGAAACTTGGTTGACATAGCAAGCTTAGTTAACACAGAAATAGCTCAGCTAACACTGGAGAGCTCAGTCTACATAGTTGGAGCTTGGTTAGACTGCCAAAATGAACAAAAGTGTTGGATTGCAAGGAAACCCAGGATGCTCCTGCATCAGATAACCAGGGTTGAAAAAATGATTATCTCAAATCATTCAAGTGTCACAACCTAAGTTGAATATAACTTAGATTGAGAAATCCATGTACCATCTTCAACTAGTCTATTCTTCCACTTCACCAAATACACATAGTAATCATTTCCTCCTATCCTCTTAGTAATTCTTCGATCCAATACATATTCAACTCCTTCAATTTTCTTCTTAGAGTAATCATCTAACACAAAAATTTCATCATTTGATTCACGATACTTATTCAAATATGCAACATTGAATATAGGATATATATCCATGCCATTAGATAACTCAACTTCATAAGCATCTCCACTGCCAAACTTCCTCAAGATCTTACAGGGTCCAAACATCTTCATTTTTGTCTTACTATATGTTCCAGTTAGAAATCTACCTTTCTTCAAAGGAACTATCACCTCGTAACCAACTTGAAAAACATGACATTTTCTAGACTTATCAACATTCTCCTTATACTTTTGATAAAGAGTGCTCCCCTTAATACCATAAACTCATAACAAAAACAAAGAAATAACAAAAAATGTGAGAATAAAATATGAACTTCTTATTATCGTTGCAAAAGTGAAATTATAGAATTCATAAGTACAATATGTTAACCCACATGGGCACCTTCATTAGAGTAATCTACAAGACTAAGCTGTGAACTACCACCCAAATTTGTTCTAGACAATGTTAAGTCCTTTCTTAGATAGGCAATTTTATGTCACCCAGGAAGGTTCTAGATAATGAAACTTAATACCTAGGGTCAATAGACCCTAAAAATATATATAGATTTGGCCAAATACATCTTTGACAATTATTTTAGAAATTTTGGGTGGTCCAACTTTAAAAGGCCACAACTCTCAAACCGTTACTCTAATTGCCTATTATAACCACTTTTCAAAAATGTTAGCTCTTGATCTATAGGCTCAAAGTTGCATAAGTGCCCTTTCATCGACTTTTTAGACCTCATTTGGGCACTCTAAGGCCTCCAATGGTGAGCCTAAAAATTTTCTCCTAAATTTTTTATTAAAAATCCGCAATAACTTCTCTAATACTTAAGCTAGAGCAATGGGATTTTTATGGTAGGCTTATAACTCTGAATTGAACCTTTCTATAGAAAATGAGAATATTTTGAGCTCATATGACAAACTTACTAAAAATATTAAGCTCCCATAAATAGTAACCACCTTGTCTACTAGTCCTTATTAAAATAGAAAGATTGAAATTAAAATATTTTTTGGTGATGCAAGATTGCTCTTACACCCAAGATGTTCTTGCATAAGACACCTAGTGTAATTTTAGAAGTGACTTCATCATGTCTCAGGTGTTCAAAGGAAAACCAATATGATAACCTCCTCCCTTGCTAGCCATGATGAATCATCTACTGGCCTCCCTTTCCATTTGACCAGGTATTCCTCATAAGTTTATTCCTTGTATTTTTTCCAACATGACTATCCAGTATCTCGTCAATCTCCATTGTAGCCAAACTAGTTGTTGGAATACTCCACTATGCTTTTGCAACTTCATCTCCATTACCTCCTTCATATACTTTGTCAAATCTAAAATATTAAATACTAGTGAAATATTCAATTCAACAGACAACTCTACTTCATAAGCATTTCTAGAATCATGCCTTTTCACTATCTTGCACGGTCCAAACTTCTTCATCTTCATCTTACTATATGCACCCACTAGAAAATGCTCCTTTCTCAAATGATCCATGACTTCGTCTCCAATCTAAAATTCCTTATACCTCATTTTTGCATCTTCTTTAGCTTTATATTGTGTATTCATCTTTATCATGTGCTTCCTTACCTCCTCATTAATGTTCTTCAAATGTTTAGCAAATTTTTCTGCTTCAACTACTTATCCCTCCTTTATCCAACTACCACAATTCAGAATCATTATTAGGACTACTCCCATATACAATTTGGAATGGTGATTTATTAGTATTCTTGTTGACAAAATTATTATATCAAAATTCTCCCTATGGTAAAACCATATCCCATCCTTTTGGTTTGTCTCCAAACAAACATCTCAGTAAATTTCCCAAACTCCTATTCACCACTTTTGTTTGTCCATCAGTCTATGGATGATGCAATGAACTAAACTTCAAACTTATCTTCAACTTCTTCCATAATGTATGCTAGAAAAAACCCAAAAAATTTGGTATTTCAATCTAAACTATACTCTTTGGTAGACCATGTAGTCTCACCACTTCTCTAAAAAATAACTTTTCCACATGAACATCATCACTAGTCTTCTTGCAAGGAATAAAATGTGTCATCTTTGAAAACTTGTCAAACACCACAAATATAGAATCATGCCCACCCTACATCCTTGGTGATCCAAGAAAAAAATCCATGTTGGGATCCTCCCATGAATTCTCTGGTATAGGTAATGGTTGATGCAACCTTGTATTATGCTTCACTCCTTTTGTCATCTATCATACTGTACAACTTTGTATAAACTTCTTCACATCTTGTTGTACCTATGGCCAATAATAATTCTCAACAACCAAAGCTATGGTTTTATCCTTGCCAAAATGTTTAGCCAATCCTCCACTATGCTTCTCCTTGATGAGTTTCTCTCTCATTGAACTTTTGGGAATGCATAATTGGCTTCCCTTGAAAAACATACTATCATGGATAATGAAATCCAACCACTTTGTCCTGTCAAGTGTAACAAGTTCTGCACAAGCCTTCCACTCTTCAACAAAATCAAGATCATCTGGATACAAAGTATTGAGTTCCTTGAATGCAACCACCTCTATCTTCATTTATGTCAACAAAAGTTGTCTTCTACTAAGAGCATCTATAACTCTATTAGACTTCCTGCTCCTATGTTTTAAAACAAATGTATAATTCTACAAAAACTCAACCCACTTCAAATGCCTTTGGTTCAATTTTCTTGACTATTCAAATATTGCAGAGCTTGATGACCAGTATACAAAACAAACTCCTTAGGAAGAAGATAGTGTCTCCACTTCTTCAATGCTTCAACTATAGCATAAAATTCTTGATCCTAAACTGAATATTTTCTTTTTGCATCATTCAAATTCTCACTAAAATAACAATAGGTCTAGCTTCTTAGCTCAAAATAGCTCCTATTACAGTAACACTAGCATCAAAGTCTACTTTAAATACCTTGTTAAAGTCAGGAAGTGCTAAAATAGGTTGCTCAGTAACTTTCCATTTCAACAAATTAAAACTCTTAGCTTCTCCTACAACCCACTTAAATTCTTTCCTATCCCATCTCATTGTTTTAGTCAAGGGTCCACAAATATTGCTAAAACCTCTTATGAACTTTTTGTAAAAACTAGCTAATCCATGAAAAGATCTTACCTTTGTCACACTCCTTGGAGTAGGCCATTCAAGGAAAGCCTTCACTTTCTTTGGGTCCATTTTTAGACCTTCTGCTAAGACTACGAATCTCAGGTACACCAACTCCTTTACAAAGATGCACTTCTTTAGGTTTATCAACAACTTTTCTTCCCTCAACTTATCAAACACCTTGTCAATATGAATCAAATTCTCTTCCAATTTCTTACTAAAGATCAAAATATCATCTATGTAAACAATGGTAAACTTACCCAAAAACTCCTATAGTACCTCATTCATGAGCCACACGAAAGCACTCGGTGCATTGGTTAGCCCAAAAGGCATGACTAACCACTCATACAGTCCTTCTTTTGTCTTGAAAGCAATCTTCCACTCATCATCTTCTCTGATACGAATTTGATGGTACCCACTCTTCATATCTATCTTCGTGAAATACTCATCTCCACTCAAACAATCCATAATATCATCCATCCTTGGCAATGGAAATCTATACTTGATTGTGATCTTATTGAAAGTGCAAGAATCTATGCACATCCTCCATTCTCCATTCTTCTTTGGTGCTAATACAACTGGTACAACACATGGACTCAGACTCTCTCGAATCAACCCCTTCTATAAAAACTCATGAACTTGTATGTTTAACTCTTCACTTTCTATTGGTGTCATTCTGTGCACTACCTTGTTTGGAAAATTGGCTTCTGGAACCAAATCCATCTGGTGACTAATTTTCCTCATTGGGGGCAATCCATCACGTACATTATTTGATACAATATTAGAAAACTCTCCTAACATATCTGCAACTTCTACAATTACCTCCTCTACTTCTTCTTTATTATCTTTGGAATTATAGCAAAACACATATGCTCATGATTGATACCTTTGAGAAACTCTTTTCCATCAACAAAACATATTTTGGCAGCACTACATACCTTTTCTTCTTTCTCTTTCAATGGCTTCAACTTATGCTTCACTCCATCCTTGGTCAAAGTGTAGGTATTTTCTCACCCATCATGTATAGCATGTCTATCAAACTGCCACCATGTACCCAACAACATATGACATATGTCCATATATATGATATGATAAAGTACCTCATCTTAGTAGCTTCCAATCTTGAACTTCACTAAACATTTCTCATTGACAATGACCTTATGGTCATCTTGCACCCAAGAAATATGGTATGGATGTGGGTGTTTTCATCTCTTTAGATTCAACTTGGTGACCATTTTTGCTGACACTAGATTTTTAGTACTTCCACCATCAATGATTACATCACAACACTTATCTTCACATCTGCACCTTATGTGAAACAAGCTCCTTCTTTGATCAAATTCATTCCAACCATTTAGCAAGACTCTTCTATTAACTAGGAGTTCTCTTTCAAAATTTTTAGAATGTGATGATCTAACATCTTCATCAACATGTGCAACTTTGACCTGGCCTTTAGTTTTTTGATCTATTATTCCTTGGTACTAGGAATATTCAAATGCTCTATGCCCTTCTTCTCCATAGTGAAAAAATTTCCCATAGAAGCCTCCTCTTCTAGATCCGTGTCCTTTGCCTCTTCCTCTCTAATCTCTATTATTCTAATCATGGAAATGATTGAAATTATTTCTCCTCTAGTTCTAACTACTACTTCCAGCCTCATCCTTGTTCTTCTAATCATCATTACGGCCTCCATAAGATCAACCGCCAGATCTTTCATTGTAACCTCTTCTATTGTTCTTGTTTTCAAAATTATTGCTCAGTTTCTCCTCAACTCTTAGGGAAAATTGGTATACCTCCTCAATACTATTCATTCAAAGAAAAATTAGCTCATCCTGAATACTTGGCCCACCCATTAAGATAATGGGCCACTTTCTCCTTATCAACTTTTTCATGGCTAGTTCTAATGAGAACTCGGTAGAAATCTTCAATGTACTCTTGAACATATTTTCCTGCTTGCTTCAACCTTTACATATTCTTCAATAGTTCAAGCTCATAATCCATGAGAATGAATTGTCACTTTAGTTTAGCTATCATCTGATCCCATCTAGTGATTTTTTCCTTTTCCTTTCTATTTCACTCTAACTGAACCTCCTGCCACTAGATCTTTACATGTCCCTTCAATTTCACCTTTGCAAACTTGACCCTATCAAGATCATCAATATCTTCATACTCAAAGTACTCCTCTAGTTCATTGATCTAATTGATCAGCTCCTCTGGGTTAAGATTTCCTGAAAATGTGGGAACCTCAAATTTAGGTTTTTTTCTAATCTTGGAGATGGCCTTAAAAAGACCCTCTTCCTTTGGGTTTAGAACTACCTCTAGTTTGGCATTTTCTTTTTCTTCCTCATCCTTGCTTTCATCTCTTACAACAAGATTTATTCCTTTGGACATTTGTTCTTCCAATGCTTGCATTTGTCTTTGGAGGGCTCTAAAGTCCTCCAATGTAACAATTACAACTCTTCGACCATGCTCTCTTCATGGAGGCATTTTTTCTTCAATGTGCCTCACAATCGATAATATATCTACATGCTCAACCAAAACCACAGTCCTAGTATGAACTACCTCATAGTCGGCAATCTATCCACACACTCAAGAACTCTAGCTTTGCCACTTGATAAAGGGTGCTCCCTTAATACCATAAACCCATAATAGAAACAAAGAAATAATAGAAAATGCGAGAACTAAATATGGACTTCTTGTTATCACCACAAATTGGAATTATAGAATTCATAAGTACAATATGCTAACCCACATGGGTGCCTTTATTATAGTAATATGCAAGACCAAGCTATGAACTATTGTCCAGAGCTATTATAGACAATGTTTGGGTCTTTCTTAAATAGATAATTTTATGTTGCCCAAAAAATTTCTAGACAATGAAACTTAATACCTAGGGCCTACAGACCCTAACAAAATATGTAGAGTCAGCCAAATACATCTTTGACAAATATTTTAGAAATTTCAGTTAGCCCAACTTTGAAAGACCATAACTCTTGAACCATTGCTCCAATTTCCTATTATACCACTTTTCATAAATGCTAGCTCTTGATATAAAAACTTGGAATTGTGTAAACTCCCTTTTATCAAGTTTTTAGACTTTATCCAGGCACTCTAAAGCCTCCAATGGTGAGCTTGAAGATTTTTTTCCTAAATTTTCCACTGAAAATCTGCAATAACTTCTCTGATACTTAAGCTAGGGCAATGATATTTTTATGGTAGGATTAAAAATCTTAAATGAACCTTCCTATAGAAGATTAGAACATTATGAGCTCATATGACAAACTTACTAAAAATAGTAAGCTCCTATAACCACCCTGAATTCTAGAACTTATTGAAATATGAAAGACTAAAAAAAAAAATCAGTGATGCAAGATTGCACTTACACCTAGGATGATCTTACATCAACTTTTGATTACTTTGTTCCAACATCAACTTCACTTCCTTATGAAAAGACTCCATAAAACTAGCAAATTCTTCCCCTACAACATCTCTCTTCTCTTGACTAGCAACATCCCTCAAATTGAATATTCCTCTAAGTTGCATTCTAGTAACAATCTCAAAAGGTGTTTTCTTTGTACTCCTATTCACATAATTGTTATATGCAAACTCAACTTGTACCAATACTAGCTCCCAATTATACGGTTTTTCACCAACTAATTATCTTAGCAAATTACCCAAACTTTTATTCAAAACCTCTATTTGTACATCTGTCTGTGGATGGAATGTAGACCTAAACCTCAATTCATTAACCATATTCCTCATAAAGTCCTCCAAAAATAACCAATAAACTTAATATCTATGTTAGAATAATACTTCTTGTTAGTCCATGCAACCTAACAATCTCTTTGAAGAAAATCTCAGAAAGGAGATTGTGAAAGGATATTGTTAAGAGCTAGGGCCTAAGGCACACCTAACTATCCAAACCACCTTGTAGAGTTAACACAAAAGAAGAAAACACACAAAGAACAACATCAAGGAGAGAGAGAACAAACACTTTCATTGACTCATCAAGTGGTCAGCATACATGCCTAGCATATGATGTCTTCTTAGATGGTATGAAATGTGTCATTTTAGAAAATCTATCCACAACAACAAATATAGAATCATACCATTTTACTGTCTTAGGTAATTTGAGAACAAAATCCATACTAATGTCACTCCAAGGTTTCTCAGGAACTAAAATAGTTGTATATAATCTAATATTTTGACTTACTCCTTTTGTAACTTGACAAATTCCACAATTATTTACAAACTTTTGAACATCCTTATTTATCTATGGCCAATAATACTTATCCTTCAACAAACTTAGTATCATATCAGTTCCAAAATCTCTAGTGAATCCACCACAATATTTTTCCTTAATCAAATTAACTCTCATAGCACTTCTTGGTATACATAACTGAATTCCCTTGAACAACATGCTTTCTTGAATAAAATATGCATCATACTTACTCATGTGATCTGATAGATTTGGTGCTCTAGATTTTCTCCATGCCTCAAAAAATCACGGTCAGTATCATACAACTCTTTCATTTCATCAAAACCAATAACTTCAACCTTCATCTTGGTTAACAAAGAATGTCTTCTACTCAATGCATTAGCAACTTAGTTAGTGACCCCATTTTTATGCTTAATAAAAAATGTGAAACTCTACAAGTATTCAACCCACTTCATATGTCTCTGATTCAACTTATGTTGATTTCCCAAGTACTATAAAGCTTTATGATTAGTATACAACACAAAGTCCTTAGGAATCAAATAATGTCTCCATTTCTTCAAGGGCCAAAAAATAGCATAAGAATCTTGATCATACATAGAATACTTTATTTTAGCATCATTCAAAATTTAACTAAAGAAAGAAACACGTTTACCCTCTTGACTCAACACAACTCCTTTTGCACTACCACTTGCATCACACTCAACTTGAAATACCTTATTGAAATCAAGTAAAGCCAATATAGGTAACTTAGCAACCTTTTGTTTTAAAGTATCAAACCACTTATTATCTACATGTGTCCACTTCAAATCCTTTTTATCTCCTTTCATTGTCTCATTCATAGCACTACATACAAAAGTGAAATTCTTTATAATTTTTTTGTAGAAACTAGCCAAACCATGAAATGATCTTACCTCACCCACATTCTCAGGTGTAGGCCATTCTAAAATTGCTTTAACCTTCTCATGATCCATTCTCAAATCATCAACTAAAATCACAAATTCTAAGTACACAATCTCCTCTTGCATAAAAGGACACTTTTTCAAGTTAATCATCAACTTCTCCTCTTTAATCTCTGCAATACTTGTCTAACATGATCATTATGTTCTTCCTTAGTCTTACTGAATATCAAAATATCATCCAAATAAATAATCACTAACTTTCCCAAGGTTCTCTTGAGAACTTCATTCATCAACCTCATGAAAGTACTAGGTGCATTAGTCAAACCAAAAGGCATTACCAACCATTCATAGAAACCATATTTTATCTTGAAACCAATCTTCCATTCATCACCTTCTTTGATTCTTATCTGATTATAACCACTCTTCAAATCAATCTTGGTAATATACTTTTCTCCACTCAAATGATCCATTATAGCATCCATCCTCAGCATAGGAAACCTATATTTCACTATGATCTTGTTAATAGCTCTAGAATCAGTACACATTCTCCATTCTCTATTTTTCTTAGGTGCTAATATAGTAGGTACACCACATGGGCTCAAGCTTTCTCTGATCAAAACTTTCCATAAAAACTCAAGGACTTGTCTATAAAGTTCTTCATTTTCTATAGGTGTCAATCTATATGGTGATTTATTCAACAAACTAGCTCCAAGAATCAATTCCATACAGTGACTTATACTTCTTGTTGGTGGTAAACCATCTGCTATATCCTCTACAACAATATCTTTATACGCATTTAGAAAACTTACAATTTCTTCTCACGCTTGGTCAATACTACCATCTTTTTTTGTCACTTAGTTTCCACTATCTGTTACTTGGTTACCACACTACTTGCAATTGTGATAGCCTCCCGATGCCCAAATGACAATATGTAGAATTGTCTCTCGCAAGATGGGTGTTGCATTTTTGGTGTTGCAAATTGCAATGGAAGGCTCATCCATTGCAATTGGGATGGAAAAAGTCATCCCAATTTGGTAGAATCCAAGTCCAAGAGTTTTTCATCATGTCATAATTGTAATAGGAAACCATAAAAATTATGACATCTAACAATTTCACTATGTCGTTGGCATAGCAATGCATGCGCTCAAAA
The DNA here is from genome assembly GCA_028749045.1 of Cupressus sempervirens. Lineage (NCBI taxonomy): Eukaryota > Viridiplantae > Streptophyta > Pinopsida > Cupressales > Cupressaceae > Cupressus > Cupressus sempervirens. The sequence continues at coordinate 380,434,273 of CM053789.1, forward strand.
GTGAACAGTCATCTGTCGGAGTTTGTGTTGTAATTGCAGTAGTTTGAGATAGAAATTCCATGGGTGCAAAAAATATTTGTCATATTTAGATGTCACAATAGAGATGATCATGTGATGGAAATTCTATTTGTCCAACATTGTTTCATTACAATTGCGACGGCCTGCCAAAATTTAAAATAATAATAATTTTGCTCACACTATAAATACATTCATATTACAAGCTGCATTATTTCAAATTACACAATTGTTTCCCACTTAATTTGGTTTATGTCATTTTCCCATTCTAAAATCAATGGCTAATCATGATGAGATCAAAAGAGTCTATGAAATTATAGATGATAATGTTGATGGGGTTGTGACTATTAGTGAAATTAGTGGCTTCTTGTCCAAACTTGGAATACCAATTTCGGAACAAGATCTCACATGTATGTTCACTTCTCTCTGCAAAGTTGAAGACATGAATTGTAGGTACGTCCATTTTGAACAATTTGTGGAACTATATTAGTCAACCTTCTTTTATGAAGATGAAGAGATAGAAGATGGGTTGAAGGATATGAGGGAAGCATTCATAGTGTTTGATAGGAATGAAGATGGATACATATCTTCGACTAAGCTACAAGTGTTATCTTTTCTTGGTTTGATTGCATAGGGTCAACCATGCAAGAGTATGATTTTCATATTTGATTTGGATTCCAATAGAGTCTTAGATTTCATGGAATTCAAGAATATAATGGCATGAATTGCTAAGGAAAAGGAGATCGAATATGGTGGTGGGCAAATTAGGGTGATTATAAAGGGCCCCAAGTTACCTCCTCCTCCTGATACAAATTCAATATTTGAAGAAAGTATCTTCCAACATAATAAGATGAAGATGCATGTTATGTAGGTGATGAAAGTGTTTCTTCTAAATATCGGCCCTTCATAAACAGGATCAAACTTCCACCAAAACATGGAAGTCCATCTCATCACCAAATGCCCCACAAATTAGTTAACATTTGTAACATCAAAAAGTTTACATCACAAGCAGATGTTTTCCAAATTTGGCTCAATGATTGAGAAAATTTTGAAAGAAAAAACAAGAACAAAAAAATTAGGTATGAGAATGACAAGAATGTGTTCAGCAAGCTCAAGCAACAAAATATAAAGAAGGGGGGCAGATTTCAAAAAGGAGGATGACAAAGAAAATGTAAGCATAAATGAGATTACAATTGTAAAAGAGAAAATGCATATCAATACAGGGTTCCTATATCAGGGAACATACTATTAGAATTGTATGCAGTGAAATGCTATGCATATCTCTACATTGTAATATATGGAAGACTTTTTTTGTTTTTGGCAAAATCCCAAGATCTCTTCTCATTTGTAGCTAATTTAATTTGATACAAATGAAGGTGCATTTTTGTTGAATATGTGATATTTCTTTGATCTTAAAAGTGATTAATAGTTGAGTACACATTTCAATCCAAATGGTTTGCATATCCAATGGTCAGTACATATTCATTATTTTTTCTTCTAATTCTTATTTAGTATTAGTTGACATTTATAGTTATTATTAAGGGCCTATTTGGTTGCTAGCATAGGAATTGAAAATGAGAATAGAAAAATGGAATGAGAATGGAAATGGGGAATGGGAATAGAAAAAGGAAATTCCAATCCCGTTTGGTTCACTTAGAATTCGATTGGGAATATGTTAATACATTGTTTGGTTGTACAAAAATAGAATAGGAATAGGGTTAAGTTTTGTATTTTAAAAATATTTCCCTTAGTTTTTTTTAAATTTATTTTTTTTGGTTAATTTTTTCAATAATGGTAAAAAGGTTAATTTATTTTCATTTTTATTTTATTCATTGAAGTTAATGAGAAATATAATTTATTTCATTTAAAAAAAAAGAAGAAGATATATATATATATATATATATATATATATATATATATATATATATATATATAGATAAATTAAAATTTTATTTTAAAAAATTCATTAAACTAGTAAAATATGTTCATTTATATATGAAAACATACAAAAATTAGTCTTTATGATAATACATGAAAAAATTATGCATGCACAATCACAACGAATTTGAAAAAAAATGTGATTTGAAAAAATCAAATTGGGAATAGGAATGGCCTATTCCAATAGTAGATTCAAACTTCCACCAAAACATGGAAGTCCATCTCATCACCAAATGCCCCACAAATTAGTTAACATCTGTAACATCAAAAAGTTTACATCACAAGCAGATGTTTTCCAAATTTGGCTCAATGATTGAGAAAATTTTGAAAGAAAAAACAAGAACAAAAAAATTAGGTACGAGAATGACAAGAATGTGTTCAGCAAGCTCAAGCAACAAAATATAAAGAAGGGGGGCAGATTTCAAAAAGGAGGATGACAAAGAAAATGTAAGCATAAATGAGATTACAATTGTAAAAGAGAAAATGCATATCAATACAGGGTTCCTATATCAGGGAACATACTATTAGAATTGTATGCAGTGAAATGCTATGTATATCTCTACATTGTAATATATGGAAGACTTTTTTTGTTTTTGGCAAAATCCCAAGATCTCTTCTCATTTGTAGCTAATTTACTTTGATACAAATGAAGGTGCATTTTTGTTGAATATGTGATATTTCTTTGATCTTAAAAGTGATTAATAGTTGAGTACACATTTCAATCCAAATGGTTTGCATATCCAATGGTCAGTACATATTCATTATTTTTTCTTCTAATTCTTATTTAGTATTAGTTGACATTTATAGTTATTATTAAGGGCCTATTTGGTTGCTAGCATAGGAATTGAAAATGAGAATAGAAAAATGGAATGAGAATGGAAATGGGGAATGGGAATAGAAAAAGGAAATTCCAATCCCGTTTGGTTCACTTAGAATTCGATTGGGAATATGTTAATACATTGTTTGATTGTACAAAAATAGAATAGGAATAGGGTTAAGTTTTGTATTTTAAAAATATTTCCCTTAGTTTTTTTTAAATTTATTTTTTTTGGTTAATTTTTTCAATAATGGTAAAAAGGTTAATTTATTTTCATTTTTATTTTATTCATTGAAGTTAATGAGAAATATAATTTATTTCATTTAAAAAAAAAAAAAAAAGATATATATATATATATATTAAAATTTTATTTTAAAAAATTCATTAAACTAGTAAAATATGTTCATTTATATATGAAAACATACAAAAATTAGTCTTTATGATAATACATGAAAAAATTATGCATGCACAATCACAACGAATTTGAAAAAAAATGTGATTTGAAAAAATCAAATTGGGAATAGGAATGGCCTATTCCAATAGTAGATATTTTTTGGTATAGATATATGCTCATTTTAGGAGAAAAATTGGAATATGTCTTCCTATTCCCAATTCTGATTAAGGGTACCAAATAGTGAATATAAAACATATTCTAATTTTCTCTTCCTAGTCCAATCCTATTCCAACAACCAAATAGGCCCTAAAGGAATTACTGAACTATATCTTTCTCAAACAATAAATTTATTTGTTTTAAACCAATTTTATGCACTCATGCTTCTAAAATAGTTGTCTTCCAAAAAGAATTTAATTTTTTTATCTGTACAAGGAAAATTCTAATTATTTTTTCTCACAATTTTCCTTTTAACCTCTTCTAACATTGGGAGCTCTCTCACTTACCATCAAGATGAGGATAAATGATTCGCCATAAAAAGATCAAAAGGAAATTTGTGAAGGTCAGGTGATCAGATGGTTAAACTAAGAATCATTGGTTGTTTTTGTTGTAATTTTTAACTCTCTTACTCGTGAAATGGTCTATATATACATAGAGAGGTTAGTTCACCCAAAAATGTTTATTTCGCTTATTGTGAAGTGAAGTGCAATGAAGGGGTAGGGTTTAATAGTGTACTAGGCTTGTATTCCTGGTAGTCAATCGCACAAAATACAAGGGGTATAAGAAAATGGTCCAATAGGTGTGTGTGCTTGATAGTCAATCATATGTAAACTTTTATTCTTTTGGTGGCTTTACACCCCATGATATCAAGAATGGTTTTCCATTGGAAGACTGCATGCCAATGAAAAATCCAAAGATATCATAGATAAATGATTAAAGTGGAATTTTGGGGTAGAGTGACTTTACATGAAAGGAAACCCTGCTTTTCTATGTTCTTGTATTCATGCTTTCATGAAAGGAAATGCTTTATAGCCAAAAAAAGAAATATAATTCTAAAATCAACAAAAAAACAAAGCTTGCCCTTTTAGAAATTACATGTAAATAAATAGGAACTAGAAGAAAAATAAGTACATTAAAGTAATGATTGAATAAACTAACTTTTCCTATTGTTTTCAGGCCAAAAAATGAATGCTTTTATATTACAATTTGTTCGCTACTTGTTGGTCTTGATTTTAGTGCTTCGATGAAAGAATTGTTTTCTTGTTGTATATGTTGTATGACAAAGCAGTAGGCAAAGCACCACTCTTTTTTAGTCTTCTCCAATATGTGCCTAGAAAATTCTATTGGTTGAGTAAGGAATAGAAGAGATTCTTTTTTGTTGTAATAGAGTTGTGTTGTGTTATATAATTATTTATGTATTTTGTGTTTAAGATTCTTTTATGTTCTAATAGAGCTTCAACCACATTTATTTTTCAAATAACTCCCATAAATGTAGTTTGGGAGGGGATCAAAATATTACTAATTGTTGTCCTTTATTTGTAACAAATTGAGTAATGATTTGATATTCAAGCATTGAATCAATCAAGAAAGGACCAAATACAATAATGTTGATACATGAAAGGGATTAGGTATATTATCCATTCTTCTTTTATGCATATCAATGACTTGAGCTTATAATAATATTGGTTAAAATTAACTAATCTAATCTAGGCCATTGTTATGATTTGATTAGTTAATAGTAAAGCCATGCCATGAACGGACATGGCTCCACATCATGGAGACATGTCCTTTCATGACATGTTTCATTCATAACATACTTATACCAATTTCTTAAAGCTAAGAGAGATATCAAAATCTATTGATATTCTCTCATTTTGGTGTTTGGTGATTTTAGACTTGATGAATAATCAAAACTCTAATCTTAAATGGGATCTTTAACATGGTATTAAAGCCTAGTTAAGAGAAAGATCAAATTCATTCAGAGAGATACCTCTTCTATGATGGTGGGTTCTATGGAGTTTGAAATAATGTTTATTGATGTTTGCCAATACAAGCTCGGCTATCTCAAGAGTTTTCTTCTCTTTCTTGAGACATTGACTGTACTCCAAAATCAAACAATAGTAGGAAAGATCACAAAGTAACCTAGGTGTAGGATGGATAACCATGAGGCTAGGAAATGTACAAATAGACCCTCCTATGAAACATGTGTGAATTAATTAATATAAGGAACATTAAAATTTCCAATTCTTACTTGACAAAGAAGGTAATCAATGAGTGTATTCTGTGATGAAGAAAGAATCAAGCTCAACCTTATTTGCAAAGTCACAGTCACACCATTGAGTAATCGTCGCCAAATAAAATGCCATTCTTGCATGGAAGCATGTTGGTTCTCGAGTTCCAAAGAAATGTGACAATTTTTTTCTTCCAACACACTAAATAATAACAAGTCATTGCCATCAATGTTGCTAAGTAAATATTTATGATATTTTCCTCTAGCATTCTAATGTTATTCTTAGATAAGCACCAATTCAATGAGGACTTCACCACAATCCCTACAAATATCTAAGAATTCAAAGTTTCAACATTAGCGAGATTTCATAAAAACATTCATTAGTGTTACAACATTCTTGTGATCAAGATGTTTAATGAGCATGGACAATAGAAAATCACTAGAATGGCTTGCAAATTGAAATATTTACATGTAAATAATAATTTAACCAAAGTATTTTGAAAGTAAAATTCAAAATTCAAATCAATAGATATCATATACAAACCTAGCTAGAGATGTATCCAATGAAGTTTGACTTTTGCATATTGTAATTTGCTGCAAGGATTAGTAATTGTGAAATTATAAATGTTACCTACTTTCTCCATTAGGCATTGCATGTCATATAGAACACATAGTGTGAGTCAATTCTGAAGGGACTAGTGTTTCCCACTATCAAAAAGATGAAACATAGGTTCAAGTATATGGCATATTGTGGTAGCCTCCTTTGCTAATTTGGCCATGTTTTGAAGACAAAACTTTGACAAGACTTTAGGATCCTTTTCTTCCTCCTTGTAATATTATTTAACATATCACCACACTCAAAAGAAATAATGAGAATAGTTCATGAGTCAATATATACTTTAGAAAGATCTAATATTATTTTTTTCCACTATTCAAATTCTTTTTCATGTCTTTGAAATTACAACAAAAGTTATCAAATGCAATAAAACATGATTGCATATAAATAGAAACACTAGAATACCTTAGAGATGAATAATTTGAGACAATCCCATAGTAAGCCATTCTTTTGAATACTTGATACACTACAACTAAATTTTATAAATAAATGAGTTTGACTACGACGTCCTTCTACATTGCCTGAAACCAAGATATTCACACAGTTAGTTGTCATGCAATCATAGGTTAATATTGAGCTTCACTTGGTTTTGAGAATATTTTAGTGTTCTCTACTAATCAGGGCCAACCATGTGAAGGTGGAAGATCATTCCCCTCTGCCCCCAACATCTAAATTCCTTGTTAACATCTAAATTCATTCATTCTATTAATAAAATGTGATCTTCATGAATTATCACATGATAACATTTAATAACACATTAGTTTCATTAGAACATTCACATTAACATTGAAACATAAGATTCATTGGAACTTTCAATAGAACATAAATAAAATATCTATGCATAAACATCAACCATTATCAAATAAGTTACATGAATCATTTAAAAAAAAAAAAAAAATTTTTGTACTTCCCTGTATTGTTGCAGAAGCATATCCATGCTATCATCAATATTTATTCCCACTTGTGAATGTACATTCACCATCCTCTAAAATAACAAATAAAAGGGTTAAATTTTAAAAAATTGAGACTTTAAAGATTTTAAAGAAAATTGTAGTGCTCTTTACCTTGTCCAACCACATCATCTTTCCTATCGGCTTGGACCTCAACACACTCATCAGGAACAAACTCTACATCCCCCGCCATAGCAATACAAGATGTCTTTTTAATCCAAACACATATTATAGTTAAATTTATATTACTAAACCAAAATCAATTTAAAATTTTTACTTGTACTAATAATTCAGAAATAAAAAATCAAATAGAAAATATATACCTTGAGTACTAGGATCCACATTTGGATCACTGCCTCCAAGGTGCTTAGTTGATGTATCGGGATTGGTAGACTATAGTCCAATGTAAATAATTAGTGCATTTATCAGCAATATATACGTATAAATATAAGACAAATACTAATAAATCTTAATCATTCATTTTAATATTTATATCAAAAATATAATAATTGTTTCCTTACTTTAAACGAATATAAGGACTTATAATTTTGGAACTTAATATCAAATATAGTAATTGCCAAAGTATTCAATTTGAAATAAAAATCAATTTACTTATTTACCTCATTGACCAATCTAGTAGAAGAACCTTGCACACTCATTGCTCAAACTCATTCAACAATGGTTGCATAGCCTTTTGCTAGCCTATTTTTTTGTCCTCTTCAGAGATTGTTTTTTAAAATTCCATGGCCTACATTTTTGCTTGGTATCATGATTCTTTTGTAATCAATTTAATCAAAACCAATTTTTTTACAATTTATAAATATTTGCATATAATTTTTCATTTACTTATACTTACAACTTGTGCAATAAGTTTTGAATATCCTCTTGAGATGAGCTTGTGCTACCTGTGTTTTTGTTTTCCTGCTTTGGTTGCTTTTGATGTGTTAGGCAACTTATGTGAAGTTTGAAATATGTTAGATCACATAATTATAAATGGTAATTATTACATAATTTCATTCTTAATATTATGACATACCTTCTTTCCTTAGGTGGTACCGGTTCTCCATCATCTCTTGCTTTTATCTCAATGGCATCCTTTATAAGATTATCCCACCCAATAATGGAAATATAGGGGAGGTGCTGATAACAAGGGTTTTTTTTTTTTTTTTTTTTTTTTTTCATTTGGGTCCTATAGTAGAACCTAATATACTTCAAATCTTGGTCCACTTTCTCAAGGAGCCTAAGTCTTTGGAAGACATTGGGTCCAAAAAGTGATGTCATGGCATCAATGAGTTGGTCCATTAACCCTTTCACTTTCAAATTCCACATTTTAAGAAAAGAAAAAAATGGTTGGATTCATAAATGAACTAAAGCTACCTTTTAATTTACTTGAAGAATTAAATTAAGGAAACGAGATCTAGCAATGAAATCAAAATATGATACCTTGTGCATATGGTCAGCCCAAATATACACAAACATTAATCATTAAGTTTTTTATTAAATATATTATTCCTTACAAAATAATAATGCAATTAGTAGTTATTGCAAGGGACTGTATGAGAGGTTAGTTCATTTTATTATGAGTATAAGATTGAATAATAAAAGAAAGGATCAATCTTTAAAATAATTGGAAGTTGGGGTACTTTCAAGGTGTTGGTGTTTTTAGACTACTAGGCATAAAGAGCTTGATACTAGGATATAGAGGACCTATCTTAGTCTAAGGACTAGCTACTTCCTATGTTTAACTGAGAAAAACTTCAGATCTGGCTCCAACTTCAACAGAATCACCAAGATTCTCTACTCTTCAAGCTCTGCAAAGCTTAGGTGAGTACACCTTAGGGATACATGGTTATATAATTGATTATTTGGAAATTTTCTCACAATTCATTCAACTAATATTTCTCTTTTCTAGATCTATCCCTTTAAAGCAGACAATGGTCATATATCTTCTATGTTCTGTAATTAAGCCTTGATAGTAGCAACTAACAATGACATTGAAGGGATTACTACAAATAAGTGTTGACTAGCAATTTAATTATTTATACAATAAAGTAAAACTGATTTGATTTTATGTTGATGCCTAATGCAACCCTATAACTTATTCAACATGTAATTGAATGTATGATTAGTGACCCATCCATTGGGATTTAGAGTCTACCTAGCAAAATATTTTGAACTAATTAATTGCATTACAATTAATCTTATCAACAATTGTCCCTAAAACCGCTCTTATGAATATCCCTACTATATAACTAGAAACCCTATCAATTTATTGGAGCATTTACTTAATTCCTTAAATTAAAAGCAATGACAAATTGATATACAACCTATCCCAGTTGCATTAAATTTCATAAAACTTTCTTACACAATCCCAAGATAACCATTACACAATAATGAAGACAAAATTCAAAGACAAAAATATGGTAAAACTTCCTCCTTTGCTTTAATTTTCATTAAATATTGCAAGAATGCTGGTAAAACCATAGAAAAATTCAAATATAAAATAGTAGATCCTTCAATATTCACTTATATTCTCAAACTTATAGGAGAATACATCATAAAGTTTACAAGAGATTTAATGGACCAACATCAATAGCATAATTCTCAAAAATTACAAGAAATTTGCACCTCTACTCCACATCTTGGGTATCCTTTTATAGAAAGGATTGCAACAAGATTTAGATGGGAGAACACTTGTCAAAATCCTAATATAAAAAAAAGACAAAGATATTCTTATTCTATTACAAACAAAACATTTGTTGTACTTGGCCTCAAAAACTAAGATGCAATTATAAAACTGGCAGGTGGCATTTGTCAACAAATATCTCCTCAGTAAATCAAATTTGTCTTTAGTTCTTGTCACCATCCATGCCTTTTCTTTACCTTTTCCTTTTGAACTACATCTCAACTACATCTAGTCACTATCACTGTATGGTAATGCCTTGATATCTATGATCAACTCCCATATGGTGATGTATGTATCAATGTTAGGTCAGGTTACATCCCTAATTGTATCTAGATCTTCTAAGCACTTGGTCCTCTTGCCATTAGTTATGGCTTTTACCTCAGCAGCATTACAAATTTCTTTCTTTGTACTCACAATGGTTGTCTTTGGTAGGTCCTTCTTCTAGAGAACTATAGTAATTGTATTGTCAAAAAAATTAATTTAGGGGCCCCATGTGTTGAATAGCGGAGATAACAAAGCAATTTCCTCTACACATTTGTATTCCGCTCCTCCTAATACAATGTGACTACCATGCACAATTTGTGAAACTATCTTCAATGCATTGATCTTATGAATTAATAGATTCTTCAGAGCTTTGATGTTTGCATCTTTGCTAGCTTCTAACTTTTCTTCATCAATGTCCATAGCCTGGCCTAATGCTTCCCCTGTTTCAAAAGTTTGGCCCTCTGTTTGCACTTCTTTGTCATGAACTTCTGTGATAGTTTTGACATCTTTCCTTAATGATGCTACTTCCATTTCCAACTTAATGACATTTTGATGTAAGGCATAATTTTTCATTTCCTCTGCATAACTTCTCCTTGTCCCAATAAAATTTTCATATGTTTTTTCAAGTTGGGCCTAAAGTGTCCATCTTTTACTTACCCATTAATGCTACCAAAGTATGCATCTCCAAAATTTGGTCACTAGAAGGAGACTTCACATGCCAAAATATAACATTTCCCCTAGGGACTCTTTTATTTCCATGAGAGTGGTCTTATCATCATCTATAACTAAACTTCAAATGACCATTGTTTGGGCATCCACATTGAACCTTGATCCCATCATCTCCCCATACTAATTCTCATCTTCAAAAGAAACTGATTTCTCTTGTCTTCTTATGTGATCTAGTAGAAAAGAAGAGCTTAGATCCCATCCTGGGAAGATAATCATTCCACTCCTTCTAACTAGATCTCTAGCCTCTTTAGCAATGAGGGTTTGTTTCATTGGCAAGGTCATACTCCTACAACATTTGTATCAACCCAAAAATTTCTTCATCTGAATCTCCAGGCTTCATCTGTAATTTTAATTCATTCCTTTTTATTTTAAACAAGAAGTTTTTGAATTCATTTGACTTGATAAAATTGTCATCATTCATAAACTCCTTAGCTTCAATGATTCTATCATCAATCATTTGAGCTTCTAGTTGTAGTCTTTTTGTTCTCTTCTCATCTTCAGATGCCTAAGATATTAAGAATCTACTTCTACCATCATCAAAATATTTTCTCCCCCCTAGGAAAGATCTACAGAGCCTTTTGTTGAGCCTTATCTGGTATTTCTACTATTTTCTGCTTCTTATATCTTTGTTCTACCAATGCATAATTCTCAAGAACATCTTGTTCAGGTTGGTCATGTTTAGAATAATCTTCTTCATCAAATACCTCCAATGTGTATTCATCATCAGAATAGCCTAGGTCAATCTTTTTTCTAATTGCTTCTAGGACTTGAGACACCAACTCATTAAAATTATCTACACACTTATCTAATCTAGCCCAATATTCCTCATCAGGATTGAACGCTTTAAAAAATGGGTATGCCCTTCTCATTTGTTGTTCATAGCCAACAATATCTCTACACTTAATCATAATTTCCTTTCAAACATCCTCACTCAACACATCAACAATAATATCCTCTTCCCACATAGGCTTTGTAGGGGACAAATTATATCCTCTCATATTCTTCAAGGCATGCCTCACTACATTATAGGGGTCATAAGTTCTGGCTGGGACAATTAGCATTTTATAACTTTGTAAAAATGAATGGTCTTCTCAATGGCATTTTTTCCAATTTCAAAGTCCTCCGCCTTAGTACATCTACATAGAAATGTTCCCCTTTTTACACCTTTTCCCAAGTATTCCCCATTTAGAGAAATTAACTGCCAAAATATTTCTACCAACTCTAACCTCTTAGCAAAATATTTAGGCAAAATATGGGGTGGCTGAGGACACCCAAAAATTCTTATAACAATATATTCTTCAAATAAGAAAACACTACCCCAATCATGAATCGATTTTTTTCTAGCATCAAAGCACCATTAGGTCTAACAATCTTCCTAACATTTCTAGGAACTCTTTCAATTATACATCCTATCATTTTTAAAACTAGATAAACAAAATCATTATAGAAAGAGATAACATTTGAATATGGGTAATACATTTTCCATACAGGTGTCCATCTTTGTACTAGCAATCTCTCTCCCCGTTCTTGTGTTGACTCAAAGAAGCTTTGATCAAATATGTCAACATTCTTTGACAAGATAAGGTGCATGATTAGGCTTTAGTTCTCCTTGTTGGGGAGTAGTGATTTCTTTGTGGATACGCTCAATGATGTATTCTACAAAATCATGTCCTACATAGTGATTTGGGTCTTGAATATTCAAAGCCATGATATAGTATGCCCCTAAAGCATTCATGGTTCCATCTATACCTAGGGCTTTGTCAATCCCAAGAACAATATTCTGAAAGTATCTCTAAAAGAATTCCAACGGCATGATCTCCTTGATATCTCTCCTCTTTGGAATCTCTCCTAGATCCATCTTCACTTTGGGAATGTGTTTGGTCATGTTTTTACCCATATAAAAACTCTTATGTTTTTTGAAATGCTCGTTTAATTCTTTAATATCAATGGGCAATTGTTGGAAATAAAATAGGAAAGGTAAACTTCTAAGAGGAGGAGTGAATCAGTAGTTTAAACTTGGACCCATAATTTTTTTACCACACATCCATCTCATGCATTCAATGAGTAAACTAAAATAACATGTAAGGCATATAAATCAAAATCATGTAAACATGTAAGCATTCACACACATAATGCCAGATATGATTACCCAGAAACTGTTGAAGTGAGAAGGTAAAAATGGGGTGGGCATGACACCCAAAAATATTCAATATTGCAAGAATAAAGTGTATCCAATGAAGATTAGAATGTTTTGATCATGAAACATGATCTACCCTGTGAAAGGTCTGCCCTGATAAAGGCTTACAAAGATTGTTAGGTCTCACTTTGTTAGATGATTTCAACACCCTTATTAGAAGTGTGCCTTGTTAGAGGACTTTAAGTTACAACTAAGTAAGCACCCTATTAAAGTATTTCATACAACCTGTTAAGATTACTTTGTTAAGAGATTTGACTAAAATCACTTGTTAGAATTTCTCATCATAGATCCTATGGTTGGCACTTAATTTCCTGATAACAAATTACCTCTAAACAATGTCTTCTTGATTCTTCTTGATCAGATGTATCCTTTTCTCTATCCTCTGTTCTGCTGTAACTAATTCTACAATGTGGTTTCACTTCATAACTTCTAAGTCACCATTAATGTTATGTTTGTGTATGAAAACTATCCTCTTCTCTCTTTCAACACTCTTTACACACACTAATTCATTCATTCAAGAAGAGTTTAAGGTTTCATCCTCCTTAAGAAAACTTAGTGACTTAGGGTTATGTATGAATCTACAACTGAGATTTATCCATTTTTCCACTTAGTCCTTCCCATTTTGTAATTGTCTACATGTAATTACATAGGGAATCCAACTAGAGATTCATCCTTATCTCCAAAATATTGAAATTCAACCTTAAGTCGACTAAAAAATGGTTTACATAGTTGTTTATGCCTTTACAAACAAATATGTCAAAATTGTTTTACTCAGCATCTGAAGTCTCTAATACTCAACATACACTAATCTTTCTATTGTGACTCAACACATGAGTGGCTTGACACTCACTATAACTTGGCATGGTCTATTATTTACATGTTGTGCTTGGCATGCATTACTAGTTCAGCATGAACTAAGTAAATAACTTAAGTGTGTTGACACTCACTTGTCAAAACCAATTTGAGATAAAAAATCTCCCCATTTGACATGAGTATCAAAAACACTTAAGTATATATTATCATCCTTAACCATACGAGCATAACATATCTCAACTTGACTTATATACAAAACTTCAAAACATCAAATTTTTTTAATAAATTGTATACCTCAAAATTTGATAACACCCCTTGAGTTGATATGTTTGTTTTGTAACTAAAATTTTTTATCCTAAGTAAATGTGTCTCTGCTGATACACTTTGACTTCATGCTTTGTTTTGCCGATACCATTTTATCTAATTTGGCTTGTTTCATTCTCCCCCTTTTGCTCTTTTGTTCTCAATATCTCCCCCAAAAATGTATCTCCCCCTTTGTTTTAGTCTTCTTGACAATAATATATATCTCGGGCCCCTTTTTGACACTTATGTCAAATGGTCTATACACTGATTGTGTGTTTGTCTAGAAAAGATTTATGGACATCCAATATTATCTTGAGGGTTGTATCCTAGTTATCACATGCAACATCCAATGACTTGATTTTGATGGAAAGCTCGGTAGCGAGGTGGACTAGAATATTTAAGGTAGAAAGATTGGGGTCATTCTTTAGTAGAGTTTCAACATAGCCTAGCTCCTTGTGCAAAATTTCCATATGGGGGGTTAGGGTTGCTTGGATGCTAGTTAATTTTTCTCCTATGTTAGCCTCATCAACTATCAATACAACTAACTGACTATGTGTTTGAAGCAATGTCCTAAAATGCTTCTCACCTTGAGTTGGATTTGTTGGTAATCTTGCATCTGATGTAGAAAGTCGGCTCTCTAGACTGAGAATGTGAATTTTAGTCTCTTGGGTGAAGAGTGATGGGTTGCAAAATTTAGTCTACAATGAGAATATGTTCTCAAGTACCTTCTTCACATCCTCAACCTTAGTTGTCAATGCAACTTGTGTGAGTGCTATGTCACTAGATATTTTCTCATTTAATTTGTTTTGGAACTTCTTTTCTGAACATTCTAATAATTTTGCATTAGTATCAAGGTCTTCATTACTGACCTTCTCCACTAAATCTAACATTTTTTCTAGTAGTGGCTTGGTCTCATCTAGAGTTGGCAAACTAAATGCATCTAAAAAGATGTCTTTGATGTCCTGTAGTGCCTTCTTCTACTTATGCTCCCTCCTAAGCATTTCTTGATACTTTTTCCTTTCTATGGCCTATTGTAATATGCCTATTTGTTCTAATATCATGGTATTGTAATCATATTTGGGTATAAAAATTTCTTCATCAAGGCTTACATCTCCATATTAAATTATCGTTTCAGCCTTTGATGAACTTGGGCTTTGCACTGAGATTTGCAATGGAATAGCATCTATGCTTAGCTTTTGAAGAGTTTGTGTGGAAGGAGTGTCAAATTTTGGTAAGGCTACCAAAGCTTGAATGGTAACTAATTCCTTCACCTTAAGTGTGAGCTCACTATCTTTAGGCTTGCCTTTTTCTACCACTATGACTTGTCTTGCACCTTGTCCTTGTGTTGTAGGTGTAGATAGGTCTATCTAACCTATTTCTTTTTGTCTTGCAGTGGTGGCTTGTTCTTCTATTGTCTCCTTCTCAATAGTATCAATCTTGACAATTTCATCAACCTTGGTAGATGTATCTTTTGGCATTTTGATAAAAGCTTGTACATTAATGACTAGAGGGATAATAGAAGGTGGTTCTTGTAGATTCATCTTTTCCCTTGCAACATCAGTCACTGACTTTTGTAGTTAATCTACACTTACCAAAATTGGATTATCACAAAGTTTGGCCTGTAGTGTAGACTTATCTAATATCTTCTTCAAATCTTCTTCAAGAAGGGGATTGATGTTCTAAGGTGATAGGTCAAAGCCATCCTTGACAATTACTGTTTCAATAGTATCAATTGTGTCATGTGGAGGACTAACACTCGGCAATTGTGTGTCTTGTACACTCTGTTATTCTAGCTGCTCAAGCTTAGCTATTGCCTTGTCATATATTGCATTTTTGTTCCTCCTACAACATTATTATCTTTTTCATCATCTTCTTCAACATCATCCTTGACCTTAGAAGGTTCAGGGTCTCCTTTCTTTACTATGGTTAACCCATAAATGAGTTTTCATATCTATGTTGACTTTTTGACAACATCCTTAATATTATTTTGTAAAATTCTAAAGGTTTTGTATTTAGGTGTGAACCTAACTACATACTTCTTTATAGCCTTAGCAATTTTTTCCTTAATTAATTTAGGCATCACTTGGGCTAGTGTGATCTCCCTAATTGTCTTTCTAGGTGTAGAAAGTAATGCCATTTTTTTGAACTATGTGATATAGACCCTTAGGTACGGAGTTTGAAAATTCTAGTGGTGTTGTCTTGAATTTTTCCTTCATGGCATATAGGGCCTCCTCCACTTGGTTTTTCTCCTCTTTATCCAATTTATCAAAATCAAAATGACTAAATCTTGATAGATCTGCATTATTCTTAACACTTTCACATAAATTTTCAAGATTTGAAAGAGGGTTGTGTCTCACTACCTTAAATTGGTTGCTTTCATTTGACTCTATTTTCTTCTCTTCAGAATCTTGTTGAGCAACATACTTCCTTCTTGGTCTCTTCTGATTTTGACCTTCTTGCTCTACTTGTTTGGTCTTTGCCTTGGCCTTTTGTGTAGTTTCATGTGTGTTGGCTCTTGTTGTAGGTGCAGTGGGCTTTGGATGACTTGATTTGGAAATTTTCTTAGTCCTTACCATAGGTTGTGCCTTGGCCTTCCTCTTCTTTGGCTCGGTAGGAATAGGTGCTTCCTCGAATTCTTCTCCCTTGGAACCTTTAGTCTCCTCCTCTTCTTGGTCTTCTCCCATACCTTGAGTTAATGCAAGAGGTGCTTGTTCTTGATTTCCTTGTTCCTCTTCATCCTCTTCTTCTTCTTCTTCCTCCTCCTTGGCACCCTCTCCAAACTTAGCATTCAATTTCTTTACTATCTTGTCCTTCTTCTTGATAACTGAAGAAATCTTCAATTCCATGGTGATTTTGAATTTTTCTACTTCATAATTTCCAAATATCTTTGCAATTTATCTACCTCTTCTAGCTACAGAGGCTTCATCCACATTTATCTCACTACCTAAGGGTCTCAACCATCTTACCCTTGATGTAGTAGCTTGCACAATAGTATAATCAACATCCACAAGAAAAAAAATGTTGTCATAGTATTTCTCAACTAAGGATATTGGTATTCCTACTATTTCCTTCATAGTCTTCTTGAAATCTTCAAAGTAACTAGTCATTAAGGATTCAAAATTCTCTCCTAATTGCTTAATGTATTCACCAATTTGTACTACAACTGATCTGTTGGTCTTCCATCTCACATTACCAAATGAAGGAAATGTATTTTGCACATAATAGAATATACAAATCAATATAGAGCCAAATTTTCATTGTGCACTCTTTCTTTTCCTGATTTCTTTAAGGTTCTCCATTAATTGTTGTAATTGTACCTGTACTAGATCATATGTATGATCTTTCTTTACAATTTTGTATCCCACATCCATAGCTATATAGGGTATACTATTCAATCTACTGGATTGATAGAACTTTTGTGATATAACCCTTATAGCAAAGTTTATTAGAGGATTAGTGATTGTGTCTAATGTCATACCTCTTTTATTCTAGACAACTCCAATATTCTTTTCAAATCACTTCTTTAGAACCACTTCTTAGTATCCTAGGCTGACCTAGGGTTGGGTAACTAGTAAGCCTATGGATTATTCTCTTAGTAATTTTAATAAGTCCATTGTCCAGCCATAATGAACCATCATGAATTCAGCTAAGCACTATTCTAATACACTCTGTCTTGAACACATTTGGAAAATCTAGGGCTCATGTTAATCCCTTCGTCTCAACAATTTTGAACTCTTCTTTCAAAACCCCATTTTCAAAAAGTTTGTTGTATGCTTCTCTGATTTCCATATCCCCAATGCTTCCTGTCTTATAGTTGTAGCATTTTCTCATATCTTGAACCATTATTACATTTGGAGGAATCATCAATAATGCACCAAAATGGTCTTGCTTACATGCAATATTAGGAATATCTTTAAAAATGGGCTGCATGACTTCATTACTCATTAATTGAACATTCAAAACTTTTTTTCCCTTTACATTCTTCAAACTCAATTCCATTGTATGAAACTAGGGTTTACAAAATCTAAACTACGTAGCTTAGCTCTTGATAAATACCTTATGAAATTTGATGAATGGATGTGAGATCACTGCTAGAATCATCTATAACTATTTGGAATGGATTTCCAAATTGCCTTTTTCTCTACTTGCCCTTTCTCAAATTTGAAATGATGAAGAATGAACTAAAATTGATCAAATACCCTTTGTAAACCTTGCAATTAATGTCGAGTGCTTAAACAATTGTAAGCTTAGCATCAACCAATTTTAAGCTCACTTGACATCCATTAACATTTCCATTACTTGGCAACCACTATGAGCTTGACATCAACTACCTAGTCTAATAGATCAGCATCTTGTAGCATTTTGCTCAACACACATAGGAAATATTTCATGCTCAGCAACAACATGAAAAAATTAAATATTTATCTTAAATTCCTATCAACATCTTGCATCATTATTCATGCTAATGTAATATTCTTAGTACTATCTCCTTTTGGAACTGATGAATGATATAGCCTTTAGATATTAGTCCAACATATGTCTTGATTGCCTTGTTTGATCAAGTGTGATCACCTGACCCATTGGGTGAAGTGATCTCTTCTCCATTTGATGTGTTGTAATCATCTTTCTTTTTCCATATCTTATTCATCTCATCTTTGATGTGTTCAACATCTACCTTGCCTTTGTCTTTATCAAATTCACAATTTGGGGCCTTTGATTTTGTTGGGCAATACCTATTGATGTGACCAATCTTCAAATAGCTAAAACATGTGGTTTGACTTAACCACCTATTATAATTACCACTAAAGTGTGTCCTAATACAATTCTTACGAACATGTCCATATTCTTGATAATAATGATAGCTATATCTTGTATTATAATCCTAGTAATAGGAGTTGCCATTGTTCCTTACCTTTGCTTGTCTGTTTGATGACCACATGGGTTTGGATTTGCATTCAAAAGCTCTATGTCCATACTTCTGACAATTGTAACAATATCCTTCAAATATTTGTCTATGCATGGTCCTAGTTTTGCATTCATGTGCTTGATGACCTTTTTTCTTGCACTTATGACAATGAATCATGTTTTTGGGCTTAACATTTTGATTTGTAGTCTTGCTCTTGCACACATTAGTAGTATGTCTTTTCTTACCACAATTATGACAAGTAGGTTTGGAGTTCTTACCTTTGCTGTTCCTTTCTTTTGCACTTTTGGATGACCCTCCTTTAGTGCTTGTGTAACCCAATCCTGATGTTTCATTCTTGGATCTAGGGGATCTCAATAATTTCTCAAAGTATTTGATGGCTTCATTTGGTTTTTTGAAACTTTCAAAAAATTCCTTCTCTCTTTAGGTCAGTCTCCAATTGTTCATTCTACAACTTCAATGTACTTATCTCAATGTCCTTGAAATTTAACTCATAGTTGGCATTCATCAAACTTAGAGTATCCAATTGCATGTTGGAAATCTTGGTTAGCTCTATTGACTTCTCTTCCAATATGTTGGCCATAATTCTTTTGTCTTCTTCAACCATGATTTTTCTTCCATGGCTTTCTTCTTTTGTTTAGTTACCTCACATAGTAGTATGGCTTGTGGTTCTTTCTCTAATTTGAGATTTCTGATTTTTTCAGCTTATGCTCTATTCTTTTCCATTAGATCTACAACTCTCGCATCAAATTCATTGGAGTCTCCATCAGCAAATAGCTTAGTAGTGTCTATCTCTCTATATTGTGTGTCATTCTTTGCAATAGCAATTCATTTCCTTCTCTTCAAGGAATTCTTTAGGTCTTCTCTTGCTTGACTCAGTTGATGTAGTAAGATATGTATTTCAATCTCTTAGTTCTTAATAGTCTTTTCCAACTTGTAGACTTTCATTTCAAGATCTTTCCTCAAAGCTACAAATCTTCTCTTTCAGAGAACTAGGCTCTGATACCAATTGTTGGAAATACAATAAGAAAGATAAACTTCTGAGGGGGGAGGGTGAATCAATAGTTTAAATTTGGACCCATAAAATTTTCACCACACATCTATCTCATGCATTCAACAAGTGAACTAAAATAACATGTAAAGAATATATCTAAATCATGTAAACATGTAAGCATTCACACACATAACACCAGATATGATTACCCAGAAACCCTCCAAGTGAGAAGGTAAAACTAGAGTGGGGATGACACCCACAAATCTTCACTACTGCAACAATAAAGTGTATCCAATGAAGGTTACAATGCTTTGATCATGAAACATGAGCTACCTTGTGAAAGGTCTACCCTGTTAAAGGCTTACAAAGATTGTTAGGTCTCACCTTGTTAGAGGATTTCAACACCCTATTAGAAGTGTGCCTTATTAAAGGACTTTAACTTACAACTAAGTAAGCACCATGTTAAAGGATTTTATATAGCCTGTTAGAACTACTCTGTTAAGAGATTTGACTAAAATCACCTATTAGAATGTCTTAGCATAGATCCTACAATTGGCACTTGATTTCCTGATAACAAATCACCTCTAAACAATGTCTTCTTGATCCTTCTCAATCAAATGTTTCTGTTTTGTATCCTTTTCTCTATCCTTTGTTTTTCTCTAACCAATTCTACAATCTGGTTTTACTTCATAACTTCTATGTCACCATGAATGCTTTGTTTGCACATGCAAACTATCCTCTTCTCTCCTTGAACACTCTTTAGACACTAATTCATTCATTCATGAAGTGTTTAGGGTTTCATCCTCCTTAAGAAGACTTAGTGACTTAGGGTTAGGAATGAATCTACGGTTGAGATTCATCCATTTTTCCACTTAATCCTTCCCATTTCTAATTGGCTACATGTAATTGTATAGGGAAGCCAACTAGAGATTCATCCTTATCTCCAAAATATCAAAATTAAATCTTAAGTTGGCTCAAAAATGGTTCATATAGTTGTTTGTGCCTTTACAAACAATTATGTCAAAATTGCTTTACTTAGCATCTAAAGTCTCTAATGCTCGGCATACACTGATCTTTTTATTTTGACTCGGCACCAATATTGCTCGACATTCACTATTTACTTGGCTCCTATGTTACTTGGCTCTTATGTGACTCAGCTTATATTATCTACTTGACACTCACTATGACGCGACATGGTCTATTATTTGTATGTTGTTCTTAGCATGCATTACTAGTTTGACATGAACTAAGTAAATAACTTAAGTGTGTTGACACTCACTTGTTAAAACCAATCTGAGATCAATAATAATGACATAGGTCCACCCAAATCAAATGCCTCTATGAATGTATCCTTATCCAATGCTAGAAAAACACTTTTATCCTTCCTATGGGATGATTTATTAACAAGATTATAACATTTGATTAATGCTTGACAAAATCCATGTCCACAAAGACTTTCTGTATTATCAATTTTCCCAAATTTCTTACCCAAGGGTTGTGAATTGGAACTTCTTTCACTCTATTCTTGTAGGAAAACAAAACAACTAATAACCATTTCTAATAGAGGCAATTGCATCTCAACACATTGTATATGGGTCTTTGAACACAAGGTCATTAGCATTTTGAGCATTTGTGGAACGAGGCAAGATGTGTATCTATTCTTCTACAAATGTGTTGGGAGCCTTTGGTGGTGTAGTTGGTTCTTCAATTACTATCCATGCAATAAATTCTCCTTCACTTTGGGCCATTTCTACAAGTATTTTCACTAATTTTGTATGCTATTTTGAGAAAAATCACTCAAAGATCACTTATGCACTAAAATTGCTCTAAAAATTTAGACAATTGAGAAAATGGTAATAACAACTTATCTTTCTCCATGTTTTATCAATTTTTGTGATGAGAGCATAGCTTTAATTGGCATTTAAGGGTGGCACACTTGAAAACCTATCAATCTCTAAAAAATAGGTCAAATCTATGATTTTTCAAATTTTCGTACATCCAGCTCATCCCATCTTTATCCCACTCTAATTTTTTTTCTATTGAAAAGTCATTTTATGCTTTAAAAATTATACGTACTATAATTGTGAGCAAGACCATTTTGCCACTTCACACTAGAATCTCTCTTTGCTACAACATGGCTTGTGATGTTGTGAACCCTTTATTTCTTATTCAATCATGGCTTTGCAGCTACATTTAATCATACCTTTGTGATAGTTGTGACCTTGCAACAAGATTTTAACTTCTAACACTTTGAAACCTTGCACAGTCTAGGCCTTAAAATTTTTTATACTTGTGACCTTGTGATGCATTATATTTCACTCTCACTCCTTCATAGCTCCAAAATCAAGCATTCAACTTAACTATGTGACAGTGCGCTCAGCTGGCTAACTTAACATTTCTTTTACCTCACAACTTCACAATTTTTTTTAAAAATGTTTATGAAAGCCTACGAACGTGTGCTTCACTATCAATCAGCACTTCACAAATTAAAACATTAGCATCATTCAAAACCATGTGAAGTTGTGACATCTTTAACCACCACACATATCCTTTTTGCATGCTTGTGACTCAACTTGTTCCCTTTTGATTCTAACATGCAAAGGTGTGATCAATGCTTTTTTCTCCTTTCATCTTACATTCATGGCTTCACATCTTAACTTAAGATAATACTTCAATTGCATGCAAGCATGAGATAGCCTTCAACCTAACTGCCCTTGCCACTTTACAACCTAAAAACCTTAACTACAATTAAACCCTATGGCAGTGCGATTATAAGTGTTCACAACTTCGCTTCTCTAACCCATGGTTCATTTATACTTCTTGTGATGATGCATTAATAGAAATTTTTTAACTTAGCACTAACTCCTTACACCTTCACTACTTATCTTTGACCATCTAACTAAACCTTTACGATGTCGCACCAACAGTTTATATTGTGCTTTCCTTTATTCACACAATTGTAGCTATTACTTCCTTAAGCCGAAATAAGCATTCGAATATGTACTCTTCTTTCCTTCGAATAGTCACAACTTAGTAAATATGAAGCTCTCATGAAATATAATAAAAAATATATTTCAAAACTTAGGATAAGAGCGTTTGCATGGAAAAATACATACATCCTTGCAAAGATCAAAATTATAATGAATAAGTTTCAAATGATTAGAAAAGAACTTGCCTAGGGTTTTCCTTAAGGGCTAACAAAAATTTCACAAACCCTAGCTTATTCTCAACACATTTCTTCTTGGTTTTTTTAGAATCTTGCACAAATTGGGCAAGCAAAAAATTAGGCCATCATAGGGAGAGATCATCTTCATTGCTAATGTGCAATTGATCACAATTCTTTAATGTTTATGTACATCTAACACAGGAACACCCAGGAAGGTCCTCATTGCCTCTTGCATAAAATTGATCCAATATTACAAAATTCCCCCTAAGAAATAATAGTTCAAGTGAAATAAACAAATGAAAAATGAGAGAGAAAAAGAGGAATCAACTTACCAATAGGCGATGACACTACATCTATTGCCAAGCTACATGTTTCTAAATTTGTAGTCGGTAGTGCCTCTTTGGTTCTGTTCCTTGTAGAAAGTGGTGTAGTGAATAGAGGATTGATAATAGGATCTAAAAAATGAGATTGTTAGAGCACAATAAAACAAGATTGTTAGAGCTATTAAAAAAAATATTGTTTGAGCAAAACACAAGTGAAGGATAGAACATGTGATGTACTTGAACCACCTGAAGTATCATCCTCTAAGGGATTGCCCCTTAACATCCTTACCATCCTTTGAAAAAATAACACATGCATTTTATTTAATGACATAAATAAAATAGTATACTATAAAAATTATTATTGAACTTTTTTTATAATTAAAACTACATTAATACTTACTATATATGTTTGAACTAGGGTCACCAAAAGTATGAGGTTGAGTTAATGCCACTTGTGATAATTTTTTTCCTATATCATTAATCAACTTTTCAATGCAACCACAGGATCATCAAGGGTTGAATTAAAATTAATAGTAAATTCAGCTAGCTCATCATAGCTTGGCTCCTTGTCCTTGTGGACTACTTTTTCCTTTCCCTTGTCCTAATAAACACTCATTTCTGAGAGAATTATTATTAGTTCTATATTTAAAATCAATCCAAACTAGTAGTGAAGAATAAAACATAATAAAAAATATGCATTAGCATATTTCTTATGTCTAATTTCTACAAAAACAATGAGTTTTACCTACCAGGAAGAAGAATCATCACCGTCATGTGTATCTTGTGGTTGTTGATCTATACTATAGCCTTGCATTTCAAAAAAAATCATTAAGAAATGTTAAAACACGTGTCATTATTCTAAATGAGAAAAAAAAAATACAAATTTAATGGTGTGTTTATCTTCATTGCTTGGAGTTGATTTTACATGTGCATAGTACATACCACCTTTCCCATGATAGTGGCTTGGTTTGTATCTATGTAATTTAAATTGTAATCAATAAGAAGCTCTTTGCCTCCACATATTGATTTTATCATACATACAAATACGTGAGCCTCAAATATGCAATTGGGTCACTTCTTAGTTGACGTAGATCATGTACTATTTATAAAACTTTCAATATTTACTAATGCTTATGGCCTACCATCAATGTATATAGCTATTATTTTACTTTCTTAAGTAATTTTTTGTTGTATATAATTTTCCGCAAGTGCATACCTACACATACTTTTTTATATCTAACAATCTACATCCAAATACTATAATTATAGCAAGGTTTGACATACTCCATCAGTTCAAAAACCTTTTTGTAAGAGACCTTTATGTCATCCATAGAAAATAAGTACAAACGATGTAATGAGAATGGTGCTATGCGATATATCCTCTCTCTCCAACACAAAAATTAGTGTTTATTGGAGGAAGTTCATTGGGGACCCATTGCTTCTATAGATGTTTGTACCTAAAGGGCACATTGGAGTCACCTTTACTCTTATCATCAAAAGAACATGACCCCCCTTGAGCAAGGAAAAATTTCATGCACTTATTGAAATTTTTTCTAATATTTTAACCTTGAGCCAATCTCCTTGATTTAGACATAATAAATGTCTCACTTTCTTCTTCCATTCTTACAATACCTATTTGTTGGTACCTAAACTTCATGAAATAAGAAAGATAGGTGGCAATGAGAGATATTTTACAAATGGTAAAAGATATTAATCTCTATGGGGTGTACTGACTTAGACCTAATGATCCATGAGACTATGTGGGATGCTCATGAAAGGGCTTCATGTTTCTGCAATAATAAATCAATTGTCTTATGTTAGCTTAAAAATTCATGATACATATACTCAAAATTACGTCAAATATTAGCATCACATATGAATTATGAATAGTAAAAGGTTATAATCATCATCATTTTCCTCATCATCATCCTCCTCATCATTATCATTGTGATTAGTAGAACAATCATCATTGTGATTAATATGTCTATCTACAAAAATATTGGACATGTTGTACTTAATGTTTATATCTACACATATGGTTTTGAAAGAAAAAAATTGGTGTAATTAATGTGTATATCTACAAAAATATTGAACGTGTTGTACTTAATATTTATATATGCAAATCTGATTTTGAAAGAAAAATTTGGTGTAATTAATGTGTATATCTGCAAAAATATTGGACATGTTATACTTAATCTTTATATCTACACATATGGTTTTAAAAGAAAAAATATTTGTATTTATGCCTCTTCAGTTTGATTTTGTTTAAGGGAATCTTGTCAATGGTAATAGAAAACAAGAATCCATTTTCTAAGAGTTTAGAATTGTTCAACAAAATTAATGTTTTACAACAAAATGCATCTAAAGAACTGTTAGCTCAGAAGCAAGAACATGGTGTTGATATTAGATCTACCTTGCTAACTCCTAATGGGTTGGGATATTATTATTTGTCCCCATCACATTCACTTTGATAGCCATGTTAGGGAGGTGATCTAACCTATTTCATCCTCATGATTTTGAAGTCCTTAATCATTATCTTAGGTGCTCAAATTAATGTCCAAGACATTTGCACCTTATGGCCCTATTTGATCATCATTTAAAAGGGCCTCAATATTGACCATAAAATTTCTCTCAATATGTTTAGAGATTTAGATGTTATGTCACTCAACTCTTCACTGAAGTTATTCTTCAACATCCTTGGCTTCCATTATTGGGCAAGCATATGGAGCCTTTATATCCAACCATTTGTTATAAGTTGGGGAATGCACTTCATGCCTAGCATGCAAGTGATGCATCTACATATGCAATTTTATCACTTTGAAAAATTGTATTTGTTCCTACTAGCTAGGAATAGTTGATTGTTCAAATTATTTTCACTTGAAAATTTGTTTCTCCATCTTCAACTTGTAACATCCCACTCAAGAACCCAAAAGAAATAAACCTAATATGTTACAAAGTTTATTGAATTATTTTTTTTAAGTTTAAAAAACATCAAAGTAATGATAATGTAGAAGCAATATATACATACACATCAAGAACATGCAATCAATTACAAATATAGCTTCAATTCCTCAAGGATTTCTTCACATTGAGTAGCATCTAGGAAAATTTTATTAATAAGTTTAAGTCTCAAATACAATATTCATAATCATAAAATAAATTATCACATACATAGTAACATAAGCAAATGCATAAGTACAACTAATAATATGAAAGCACATCTAATGAATAACATCCACTACACATGTTATAGGGTATGTTAAAATATATACAAGTACATCAATATAAAATACAATATCTCATAGGATCTCAAAACACATGATACATAAATACATCAAATAAATAGAAGTCTTCAAGATAAGAGGAAGAATGCTAATGGTACCACTATATCAAGGAGCATCCAACATCTGTCAATCTGAGGGGGACCCAAATGGTAAGAATACAATACCTCTTAACCACATGGTCACCTAATCATGCTCCAACTCTCACTATGTAGGAGAGATAATGTACTATCCACACACAAATAATCAAATCGTAAAATAACCCTAGGTGAGAAATCTTGATAGTCAAATCTACCTCAAAAATCTACCTCAAAGGTAACACAAACTACTCAAGAAGAAGTTAGATAATAAAAATCAAAAGGACACTCATTCCAGTGCTAACATCTGACACCAAGTCAACATACAAATACTAAGACCAAAAATATACAACCACCTTGAAATCAATTTCAAGTGTTATAAGCACAATGACCAACAGATAACAATTGTCATCAATAAAAGTAAACCACCAATCACTAACTCCAACAATAAATACACCACTAATGAATAACTGATCATTCATTAATAAAAGTCAACTATAAACAATAAATGACATCCAATCAATGAGTAACAACTCACAATAAAAGCATAATAAAAAGTAATATCCAACAAGTACACCACTAGAGAAAAATATAAAATAACCATGAAGACAACTCAGGCTACATACTATGGAGTATCATCGCATGAGCCAACTCTAGAGTTACCCTGGTAGTCTCTCAAGACCTTGGCCTCCTAGTGACTTTATGAAGAACCAAAATACCTTCTCATGATGATGAGGAATCTAGTCATACCTCTCAAGGTATCATCTCCATCTCATCCTTAGTCTATACAAGCACTCAATGCATGGACGAGGAAAAATCTCTAGCTTATCTTTTAATGTATTTCAAGGAAAAGGGCTAGGCAAGATATTTTAATTACAACTTACAATGAATTGCCCTGGTAGCCACTTTGGGCCTTGACCCCCATTACAAGCCACTCCCATAGACATGCACCTAGACTACCTTCCCAAAAATCACAAACCACAATAGTGTCTCATACCACAAAAAATAATATCGATCAAATTTGGTTCCTTAACAAACAACCCAAAAAATAACATTGGTTCTCAAAATCTAAGTTCTCAAAATTGCTCAATAGCATAAAACTCATAAAACATAAATCTTAATTCAAATAATAAAAGTCATCATGACATGCAGTCAAATAATCATAAAAGAAATCTCAAAAATCACCTCTAGTTCACATCCTAATATGACCAACTAAACAACCCACAAAGAAAAACCATCATGAAAATAAACATCACAAGACTCTAAATAGAATATTTGAAAACACATAATTTTTAGCCACATGATTTAATTTCCACCAATTTCTCTTGTTTAGTTTGAGTCATAAGTATGTGTTTAGAAATAAAGTAAGAATATATATGTTAATAGAGATTGTTATGCTAATATACTTATTTAAAATAATAAGTATTTAAATATCCAGTCTTTTGTGCATATAAAATATCATACAATATTATCATGTCATTAATTTAAATAATCTTAAATCTTAAATAATTTAATTAAATACATAAATATATATTATTATATCTAAATATTGATATTAATTTGAATTTTTAAAATATTAATATGACTTCTATTTAAGTCTAATATTAATATTTACTTTTCTTTTAATTCATAATGCAACTAGAGATAAATTATAAATTTAATTTAATTATTTATAATTCTTCTCATAAAGTAAAATAGTTATTAACTAAATGATTACAAAGTGAATTCTACCACAACTTTTTTTAAAATATAATAAAATTTATAAATATTTAGTTATTAACTTTGCTGTTACATTAATAAATATTAAATTATTTATATGCATCTAAGAGTTTAATTAGACTTAAATAATCAACAATATTACTAACATTCACTTTAACTAAATGAATAATATTTATTTAAATTTTTAAAAATTAACAAATAATTTGAAATTTTTATTTTTGATTAACCAATTTATTTTTAATTAATTAATTTATTTTTGTAAATAAACAAGTCTAAAAATTAAATTATATTAAATAAAAATACACATGCAATTAGTATTTTCATATGTCTTTGATATCTCAAATCATGTAACCATACTATACTTAGTTTTATATTTTTAGCATATTTATTTTCACATGCATGTAGCCACACTATACTTAGCTTTCTATGTTTAACATATTTATTTTCACATGCATGTAATCATATTATACTTAGCATCTAGCATATTTATTTTCACATGCATGTAACCACACTATACTTAGCTTTCTATTTTTAACATTTTTGTTTTCACATGCATGTAACCATATTATACTTAGTTTTTTATGTTAGCATATTTATTTTCACATGCATGTAACCATATTATACTTAGCTTTCTATTTTTAGCATATTTATTTTCGCATGCATGCATAAGCTTAGTTACAACATGTTTTCTTCTCAATTAATCTTTTTCCTTTTTTTCAATAAATTTTTTAATTAAATTATTTTAGATATAAGAATAATATTTATCTATATTTAGAAAATTCGTGATAATCTCATGGTTCTAATGACAATTTTACAGTTGAAACCCTAACTATTCAATTTATTAATTTCATCCGATTTTCAATAATCAAAATTTTATTATATTAGAAAGAGGTTTATAAGAATACAGTCACAATAATTTTTTATAATTTTTCTATAATTTTCTTCAGTCAAGTTTTATTGATTAATAAGTTTTCCTTTTTCAAAATCTACAACATATTTCTTTATTCAACAATCAATAGAGTAAATCAATAAGCAATACACAAACACCTAGGAAGACACGAACTAGACAGATCTTTCAATAAAATTTTACAATGGGTTTTCAAACCCTACCTCAAAACCACAATTAAATTCTGAGACAATATGTGAATGCATGCAAATCCAAACCCTCTAAAACTTTCAACAATTCTTTTGATCCAATTTTGAATTTTGCTTTCCAAAACCTGTGTGTCTAGAAATGAGCTTTAATTTTTTTAATAAAGAATTTTTCTCTCGAATCAAGGATTTGATCATGCAATCATGTGAAAACCCTTTGTCTTTAATTACTATATTTTGATTTTCATGCACACACTTTATACAACTAAATTAAATGAAAGCTTTCTCTCCCTTATTAAATCATGTGATGTTTTTAATATAATATTTATTAATTTAACTAATATTATTGTTTAGAGTTTATTAAATATAAAACCCCTAAATAAGTTATTATTAAATTAAATAAATATAAATACGTTTAAATTATAACTTTGATCAAATTTTTTATATTTAATTCTTTTATGCACATTTAAAGAACTTTTAAATTAAAATATTCTTTTATATTTTCTTTTCCTCCACTTATTAATTAGTGCAAGCACTAATTAAAACATATTTTATTATTTAAATTAATAATAATAATCAAAGCTCATTATTTAAATGCAACTCTAATTTAATTATTATTAAATAAATAATTACTTCTTAAATTAGACTTTTAAATTAAATATTTTAAGCTCAAGTACAGAATTAATTAATAATTAATTAAATATAATCATATTTTAATTTCTCTTTAACCAAAATTTTAAATTAAGACTTTTAAATTAAAACACATATTTAATTAATTTTTATTAATTAAATATTCTCATGTTTTAATATTTCTTTTTAATCAAATAATATTTAATAGTTCTCAATATTATATGATTAACCAAAATATTATAATTAAATCCTTTACCAAATAAATCACATAGCAAAATTCACATAAAAGCAACATTACCAAGACAGACGGAAACTCAAAATCAAATCACACATACAAAGATAAGCTGGTAGTTTTTAAAAAGGGTGGAAAATTAGTTACAAGTCCTCCTTGCAAGACAAGTATTTAAGTTATGGCTAGGATTGGACTTGAACATTATCTCCCCATTCTTACCATTGAGTTATTGTGATAGGGCACACTCATCTTGGCAATTTAGGGAAGTCGATGCTTGGTACCTACATTCTACATAAAAGATGAGCATGTACATGTATATAATTATATATCTAAACTAAACAGGCAATAGCAGGGAGTGATACATCATGTAGATCTCGACTAGCAGGTGACTATGACTCCCTCTCTTAACCACATCAAACATGACAAACAAAAAGATAAAATAGACACATGCACCATACACATTCAAGTATGGGCTAAGTACTATAATAATTATAAGTCAAACATCAAATGCTCAGATAAAATAATGTATCATTATGAATATGAAGTAATCATGATTAAAGCATCATTTGACACTTCTAAGGAATCACATTTATTAACTACGAATCATTAAAGCATCATTAATGCACGATCAACCATAATCATTAAACAACACATGAAATATAGTCAATTAAGTATTCATCATTGATATATCTCTAGTCTAAGTTATGAAATAATATCCTTGAAACTAATATATCCATGAAATAGGCATAAAAGAGTTTAATAAATATAATAGAAAAATAAACTATGGGTGGGCACTACACAACTAACGTAAATCCTTGCTTCTTCTAGTTGTATTGTTTCTCTATTGTTATTTATTGTAGAATAGATTTTTTATTTCTTTCTCCATGTTTTTATGATGCATAGAAAAGCCCATATCATCTTAGTATAACACTAAGGAAAGTGGTTGCAAATATATGAATAAAAAACACAAAAAGGAGTTCAATTAAATAAATAATTTGTGTATTGAATGCTATTTAATGAAATACTAAATCAACTAATCATCATATACTTATAACAATCAAAGTGTGCAAAAATTAAGATCTTGGTACATAAAATTTCAGCAAAAATAGTGGGAACAAAATTGAAATAGGGAGTCATATTCCTAAAAAAAGTCATAATATGAAATATGAATTACAATGAAGATATAAGTCAAAGTAAATCTATAGTATAATAGAGCTAGATATGCAAGTTAGAAGTGCATAATATGCACAATGTATAAACTAGAGCCCAACTAGACTAGGATATTATAAATTTAGGTTTTATTAAGTGAACTTAAGTTAGAGCATGAATGTACAAACATGTTCTTCATTATGTATAAAAATGTCTATGATGATATTCTTGAACATGAAGGCAATTAGTTAATGCAAGATTGCAAACTCTCTAAGCATAGAATGCATGAATAGGTCCTAACAAAAAAATACCTTATTAAGTACCCTTGCACAATGAAAGCCTCTCAAAGTGAAGAAAAAGAAGCAAAACCACATGGTCAAAAATCCCTTTCCAAAAGTGAGAGATGTAACTATATGAAATGTAAAATAAAGGGAGGCCTTAAGAGGATCCCTCAAAGACAAATTCCTTAATTGAAATAATCAAATACAACTAAAGATAGCATGGAGATGCCAAAGGCTTTACAAAGATGCTTACAACTTGTTCCTCTATCAATATGTACTCCAAGTGGAGAATATCATCTTGAATCAATTGTTAAATATAGCGAACATGTGGATTTCAATACACGTAATCCTCTTATACTTCACTAGATTGCACAAAATGTGGATAGCACTCTAATTATCACACGAAAGAATAATGAGACCATTAGGAGGAAAGAGAAACTCTATCATTAACTAATTAAGCCATAAAACCTTTTGACTATTAAGAATTGTTGCTTTGTACTTAGCCTTTGTAGATGATAATGCAATTAGAGATTAATTCTTGCAAAAAAAATGCAATAGGCCTAAACCAAGATAAATAAATAAAAAAAAGCTAGAAGTAGACTTTTTAATCATCAGAATCACAAACCCACTCTAAATATTTGAAGCCAATGATGCAAGAGTTGCTTGATGAATAGTATGTACCTCAAAATTCATTTGATAGTCTACCACTAACTCATGTAGATCATGATTAAAGTGAGCAAGTGAAGGTCAACCATAAAATAAATATTAGAACAAGTATGTGGGTATGTGCAAGATCATGGTGTACCAAACTATGGCCTTAAGTGGCAGTGAAAAATCAGCAAATCAGGTTTATGTCAACTTGACACATAATTTTGAAGTGGTTATGGACTTTATATCAAAAAGTTGTAAGAAAATAATTTGTAGAAAATTGAATGTAGTTTCTAAACTACTAGGCCTTATCAGGAGAAAAAAATAATTGATTGGTCAAAAGTTTGAATTTTAATGCAGTACTAAGAAAATTTCAGGGCAAAAATAAAAAGTAGGTGTATGTCTGACAACCTTAATCAAAATCAAATCATAATATTTTTTTAATATAATTATAGATATGAAAACTAGACTCATGCCCAGATGTGATGCATATTTTTTGATATTTTTATTCCAAATAAATAATTAAATATGAATTTTCTACCAAAAAATTTTTGGATTAAAAAAAGTCCCGTGTCTGACCACCCTAACTAATAGAAAATTTGATCAAATTTTTATTTTTTTATTTTTTTCTTATACTAGGCGAAGTATAGAATGTGAAGCAACTTTAGGATTTAAAAAATGTTATACCGTTTGAAAGTTATAGCTATTTTTCATTCAGTATGTCAATCAGCACTTTACAATAATCTTCATTGATAATTAACTAATAAATACTTATCGAACTCAGAATTTGACAGAAATTATATTGATGGAATCTAGAGAGCGATATTAAAAAACCCATTTCGTTTCATTCAATTTCGATCAAAATAACATTGTTAGACGGCTACCCGAAGTCTGAGTATCACTAAAACTCTCTATAAACACGTCTTTGGGGTTGACCGGGCAGGCTTGGTAAATACCAAGCCTGATCGGATATCCAATTCAAAATCGGATATCCGATTTGACATCGGATATTCGATATGGCTCGGTAGTCAAATTCCAAAAATTTTCAAATTTTGGAGGGAAATTCGATTTAAACGTTCTAGTTTTTTATTTTTAAATTATTTCACTTATATTAATATGTAAAGACATATTTTAATATATTATATATATATAATAACGTAATGTAAGCATACAAGATATAATCTAGTAATATATAATAATATCTTATGTTAATCTTATTACAATCTATAAATATAATATATATTATTATTAATTTTACTAAATATAATAACATAATTTATATATATATATATATATAAAATACGTATTATATATTATTATATTAATATGTATAATAATATAATATTTATATAACAACGTAATATTTTTATTAAATATAATATATATTATAAATATTATTATATTAATATGTATGTTATTAATATATTTATATAATAACGTAATATTTTCATTAAATATAATAATGTAATATGTATATGTATATATATATATATATTATTATATTGATATGTATATTATTAATATATATGTATATTATTAATATATAAGAGTCAAAGGGGGTCATAGGGTGACCTATAACCCTCTTTGACCCATTAAACAACGATATATGTCTCTAGGGGTCCTAGGACCCCTAGGGACATATGTCGTCTTTTAATGGGTCAAAGGGGGTCCCTTTGACCCATTAAATGATGACATATATCCCTCGGACCCCCAGGGACATAGCTGAATCGTTCATATTGGTCAAAGGGGGTCATAGGGTGACCTATGACCCCCTTTGACCCATTAAACGATGACATATGTCTCTAGGGGTCCTAGGACCCCTAGGGACATATTCGAATGGGTATTATGGGTCAAAGGGGGTCATAGGGTGACCTATGACCCTCTTTGACCACTTAAACGATGACATATGTCCCTAGGGGTCCTAGGACCCTTAGAGACATAGTCGAATCGTTCATATGGGTCAAAGGGGGTCATAGGGTGACCTATGACCCCCTTTGACCCATTAAACGACGACATATGTCCCTAGGAGTCCTAGGACCTCTAGGGACATATTCGAATGGGTAATATGGGTCAAAGGGGGTCATAGGGTGACCTATGACCCTCTTTGACCCATTAAACGATGACATATGTCCTTAGGGGTCCTAGGACCCCTAGGGACATATTCCAATCGTTCATATCTGTCAAACGGAGTCATAGGGTGACCTATGACCCTCTTTGACCCATTAAACGATGATATATGTCTCTAAGGGTCCAAGGACCCCTAGGGACATATTCGAATGGGTAATATGGGTATAAGGGGGTCATACGGTAACCTATGACCCTCTCTGACTCATTAAACGATGACATATTTCTCTAGGGGTCCTTGGACCCCTAGGGACATATTCGAATTGTTCATATGGGTCAAAGGGGGTCATAGGGTGACTTATGACCCCCTTTGACCCATTAAACGACGACATATGTCCCTAGGGGTCCTAGGACCCCTAGGGACATATTCGAATGGGTAATATGGGTCAAATGAGATCATAGGGTAACCTATGACTCTCTTTGACCCATTAAACGATGACATATGTCCCTAGGGGTCTACGACGACATATGTCCCTAGGGGTCCTCGGACCCTTAGGGACATATTCGAATCGTTCATATGGGTCAAAGGGGGTCATAGGGTGACCTATAACCCTCTTTGACCCATTAAACGACGACATATGTCCGTAGGGGTCCTAGGACCCCTAAGAACATATTCGAATCGTACATATGGGTCAAAGGGGGTCATAGGGTGACCTATGACGCTCTTGACCCATTAAACGACGATATATGTCTCTAGGGGTCCTAGGACCCTTAGGGACATATTCAAATGGGTAATATGGGTCAAAGGGGGTCATAGGGTGACCTATGACCCTCTTTGACCCATTAAACGATGACATTTGTCCCTAGGGGTCCTTGGACCCCAAGAGACATATTCGAATGGGTAATATGAGTCAAGGGGGTCACAGGGTGACCTATGACACTCTTTGACCCATTAAACGACGACATATGTCCCTAGGGGTCCTAGGACCCTAGGGACATATTCGAATTGTTCATATGGGTCAAAGGGGGTCATAGGGTGACCTATGACCCCTTTTGACCCATTAAACGACGACATATGTCCCTAGGGGTACTAGGACCCCTAAGGACATATTCGAATGGGTAATATGGGTCAAATGGGGTCATAGGGTAACCTATGACCTTCTTTGACCCATTAAACGATAACATTTGTTTTAGAGGTCCTTGGACCCCTAGGAACATATTCGAATCGTTCATATGGGTCAAAGGGGGTTATACGGTGACCTGTGACCCTCTTGACCCATTAAACGACGATATATGTCTCTAGGGGTCCTAGGACCCCTAGGGACATATTCAAATGGGTAATATGGGTCAAAGGGGGTCATAGGGTGACCTATGACCCTCTTTGATCCATTAAACGATGACATATGTCCCTAGGGGTCCTCGGACCCCAAGGGACATATTCGAATGGGTAATATGGGTCAAAGGGGGTCATAAGGTGACCTATGACCCTCTTTGCCCCATTAAACGACGACATATGTCCCTAGGGGTCCTAGGACCCTAGGGACATATTCGAATCATTCATATGGGTCAAAGGGGGTCATAGGGTGACCTATGACCCCCTTTGACTCATTAAACGACGACATATGTCCCTAGAGGTCCTAGGACCCCTGGGGACATATTTGAATCGTTCATATGAGTCAAAGGGGGTCGTAGGGTGACCTATGACCCCCTTTGACCCATTAAACGATGACATATGTCCCTAGGGGTCCTAGGACCCCTAGGGACATATTCGAATGGGTAATATGGGTCAAATGGGGTCATAGGGTAACCTATGACCCTCTTTGACTCATTAAATGACGACATATGTCTTTAGGGATCCTAGGACCGCTAAGGACATATTCGAATCGTTCATATGGGTCAAAGGGGGTCATAAGTAACCCCTTTGACCCATATGAACAATTCGATATATGTCTCCAGGGGTCCTGGGACCCCTAGGGACATATTCGAATGGGTAATATGGGTCAAAGGGGGTCATAGGGTGACCTATGACCCTCTTTGACCCATTTAATGATGACATATGTCCCTAGGGGTCCTAGGACCCCTAGGGACATATTCGAATGGGTAATATGAGTCAAAGGGGGTCATAGGGTGACTTATGACCCTCTTTGACCCATTAAATGAAGACATATGTCCCTAGGGGTCTTAGGACCCTAGGGACATATTCGAATGGTTCATATGGGTCAAAGGGGGTCATAGGGTGACGTATGACCCCCTTTGACCCATTAAATGACAATATATGTCCCTAGGGGTCCTAGGACCCCTAGGGACATATTTGAATCGTTCATATGAGTCAAAGGGGGTCATAGGGTGACCTATGACCCCCTTTGACCCATTAAACGATGACATATGTCCTTAGGGGTCCTTGGACCCCTAGGGACATATTCGAATGGGTAATATGGGTCAAATGGGGTCATAGGGTAACCTATGACCCTCTTTAACCCATTAAACGATGACATATGTCTCTAGGGGTCTTAGGACCCCTAGGGACTTATTCGAATCGTTCATATGGGTCAAAGGGGGTCATAGGGTGACCTATGACCCTCTTCACCCATTAAACGATGATATATGTCTCTAGGGGTCCTCGGACCCCTAGGGACATATTCGAATGGGTAATATGGGTCAAAGGGGGTCATAGGGTGACCTATGACCCTCTTTGACCCATTAAATAACGACATATGTCCCTAAGGGTCCTAGGACCCCTAGGGACATATTCGAATGGGTAATATGGGTCAAATGGGGTCATAGGGTAACCTATGACCCTCTTTGTCCCATTAAATGATGACCTATGTCTCTAGGGGTCCTAGGACCCCTAGGGACATATTCGAATCGTTCATATGGGTCAAAGGGGGTCATAAGGTGACCTATGACCCTCTTGATGCATTAAATGACGATATATGTCTCTAGGGGTCCTAGGACCCCTAGGGACATATTCGAATGGGTAATATGAGTCAAAGTGGGTCATAGGGTGACCTATGACCCTCTTTGACCCATTAAACGACGACATATGTCCCTAGGGGTCCTGGGACCCCAAGGGACATATTCGAATGGGTAATATGGGTCAAATGGGGTCATAGGGTGACTTATGACCCTCTTTGACCCATTAAATGACGACATATGTCCATTGGGGTCCTAGGACCCTAGGGACATATTCCAATCGTTCATATGGGTCAAAGGGGGTCATATGGTGACCTACGACCCCCTTTGACCCATTAAACGACAACATATGTCCCTAGGGGTCCTAGGACCCCTAGGGACATATTTGAATTGTTCATATGAGTCAAAGGGGGTTATAGGGTGACCTATGACCCCCTTTGATGCATTAAATGATGACATATGTTCCTAGGGGTCCTAGGACCCCTAGGGACATATTCGAATGGGTAATATGGGTCAAATGGGGTCATAGGGTAACCTATGACCCTCTTTGATCCTCTAAATTACGACATATGTCTCTAGGGGTCTTAGGACCCCTAGGGACATTTTCGAATCGTACATATGTGTCAAAGGGAGTCATAGGGTGACCTATGACCCTCTTTGACCCATTAAACGATGATATATATCTCTAAGGGTCCTAGGACCCCTAGGGACATTCGAATGGGTAACATGGGTCAAAGGGGGTCATAGGGTGACCTATGACCCTTTTTGACCCATTAAACGATGACATATGTCCCTAGGGGTCCTCGAACCCCAAGGGACATATTCGAATGGGTAATATGGGTCAAAGAGGGTCATAGGGTGACCTATGACCCTCTTTGACCCATTAAACGATGACATATGTGCCTAGGGGTCCTAGGACCCTAGGGACATATTCGAATCGTTCATATGGGTCAAAGGGGGTCATAGGGTGACCTATGATTCCTTTTGACTCATTAAACGATGACATATGTCCCTAGGGGTCCTAGGACCCCTAGGGACATATTTGAATCATTCATATGAGTCAAAGGGGGTCGTAGGGTGACCTATGACCCCCTTTGACCCATTAAACGATGACATATGTCCCGAGGGGTCCTAGGGGGTCCTAAGACCCCTATGGACTTATTCGAATGGGTAATATGGGTCAAATGGGATCATAGGGTAACCTATGACCCTCTTTGACCCATTAAATGATGACATGTTTTTAGGGGTCCTAGGACCGCTAGGGACATATTCAAATCGTTCATATGGGTCAAAGGGGGTCATAGGGTGACCTATGACCCTCTTGACCCATTAAACGACGATATATGTCTCTAGGGGTCTTAGGACCCCTAGGGACATATTCGAATG
Source organism: Cupressus sempervirens (assembly GCA_028749045.1). Lineage (NCBI taxonomy): Eukaryota > Viridiplantae > Streptophyta > Pinopsida > Cupressales > Cupressaceae > Cupressus > Cupressus sempervirens. Next base: position 380,473,101 of record CM053789.1, read on the forward strand.
GGTAATATGGGTCAAAGGGGGTCATAGGGTGACCTATGACCCTCTTTGACCCATTAAACGACGACATATGTCCCTAGGGGTCCTAGGACCGCTAGGGACATATTCGAATGGGTAATATGGGTCAAAGGGGGTCATAGGTCACCATTAAATGAAGACATATGTCCCTAGGGGTCCTAGGACCCTAGGGACATATTCTAATGGTTCATATGAGTCAAAGGGGGTCGTAGGGTGACCTATGACCCCCTTTGACTCATTAAACGACAACATATGTCCCTAGGGGTCCTAGGACCCCTAGGGACATATTCGAATGGGTAATATGGGTCAAATGGGGTCATAGGGTAACCTATGACCCTCTTTGACCCATTAAACTATGACATATGTCTCTAGGGGTCCTAGGACCCCTAGGGACATATTCGAATCGTTCATATGGATTAAAGGGGGTCATAGGGTGACCTATGACCCTCTTGACCCATTAAACGATGATATATGTCTCTATGGGTCCTCGGACCCCTAAGGACATATTAGAATGGGTAATATGGGTCAAAGGGGGTCATAGGTCACCCTATGACCCTCTTTGACCCATTAAACGACGACATATGTCCCTAAGGGTCCTAGGACCCTTACGGACATATTCGAATGGGTAATATGGGTCAAATGGGGTCATAGGGTAACCTATGACCCTCTTTGACCCATTAAACGATGACATATGTCTTTAGGGGTCTTAGGACCCCTAAGGACATATTCAAATCGTTCATATGGTTCAAAGGGGGTCATAGGGTGACCTATGACCCTCTTGACACATTAAACGATGATATATGTCTCTAGGGGTCCTAGGACCCTTAGAGACATATTTGAATGGGTAATATGGGTCAAAGGGGGTCATAGGGTGACCTATGAACCTCTTTGACCCATTAAAAGATGACATATGTCCCTAGGGGTTGTCGGACCCCAAGGGAGATATTCGAATGGGTAATATGGGTCAACCTATGACCCTCTTTGACCCATTAAATGACGACATATGTCCCTAGGGGTCCTAGGACCTTAGGGACATATTCCAATCGTTCATATGTGTCAAAGGGGGTCATAGGGTGACTTATGGCCCCCTTTGACCCATTAAACGACAACATATGTCCCTAGGGGTCCTAGGACCCTTAGGGACATATTTGAATCGTTCATATGAGTCAAAGGGGGTCATAGGGTGACCTATGACCCCCTTTGATGCATTAAACAACGACATATGTCCCTAGGGGTCCTAGGACCCCTAGGGACATATTCGAATGGGTAATATGGGTCAAATTGGGTCATAGGGTAACCTATGACCCTCTTTGACCCTTTAAATGACGACATATGTCTCTAGGGGTCCTAGGACCCCTAGGGACATATTCAAATCGTACATATGGGTCAAAGGGGGTCATAGGGTGACCTATGACCCTCTTTGATCTATTAAATGATGATATATGTCTCTACGGGTCCTAGGACCCCTAGGGACATATTCGAATGGGTAATATGGGTCAAAGGGGGTCATAAGGTGACCTATGACCCTCTCTGACCCATTAAACAATGAGATATGTCGCTAGGGGTCCTAGGACCCCTAGGGACATATTCGAATGGGTAATATGGGTCAAAGGGGGTCATAGGGTGACCTATGACCTGCTTTGACCCATTAAACGATGACATATGTCTCTAGGGGTCCTAAGACCCCTAGGGACATATTCGAATGGGTATTATGGGTCAAAGGGGGTCATAGGGTGACCTATGACCCTCTTTGACCCATTAAATGACGACATATGTCCCTAGGGGTCCTCGGACCCCAAGGGACATATTCGAATGGGTAATATGGGTCAAATGGGGTCATAGGGTGACCTATGACCCTCTTTGACCCAGTAAACGATGACATATGTCCCTAGGGGTCCTAGGACCCTAGGGACATATTCCAATCGTTCATATGGGTCAAAGGGGGTCATAGGGTGACCTATGACCCCCTTTGACCCATTAAACGACAACATATGTCCCTAGGACCCCTAGGGACATATTTGAATCATTCATATGAGTCAAAGGGGGTCATAGGCTGACCTATGACTCCCTTTGATGCATTAAACGACGACATATGTTCCTAGGTTTTCTAGGACCCCTAGGGACATATTGGAATGGGTAATATGGGTCAAATGGGGTCATAGGGTAACCTATGACCCTCTTTGACTCTTTAAATGACGACATATGTCTCTAGGGGTCCTAGGACCCCTAGGGACATATTCGAATCGTACATATGGGTCAAAGGGGGTCATAGGGTGACCTATGACCCTCTTGACCCATTAAACAACGATATATGTCTCTAGGGGTCCTAGGACCCCTAGGGACATATTCGAATGGGTAATATGTGTCAAAGGGGGTCATAGGGTGACCCATGACCCTCTTTGACCCATTAAACGACGATATATGTCTTTAGGGGTCCTAGGACCCCTAGGGACATATTCGAATGGGTAATATGGGTCAAATGGGGTCATAGGGTGACCTATGACCCTCTCTGACCCATTAAACGATGAGATATGTCGCTAGGGGTCCTAGGACCCCTAGGGACATATTTGAATGGGTAATATGGGTCAAAGGGGGTCATAGGGTGACCTATGACCCCCTTTGACCCATTAAACGACAAAATATGTCTTTAGAGGTCCTAGGATCCCTAGGGACATATTCGAATGGGTATTATGGGTCAAAGGGGGTCATAGGTTACCCTATGACCCTCTTTGACCCATTAAACGACGACATATGTCCCTAGGGGTCCTTGGACCCCAAGGGACATATTCGAATGGGTAATATGGGTCAAAGGGGGTCATAGTGTGACCTATGACCCTCTTTGACCCATTAAATGACGACATATGTCCCTAGGGGTCCTAGGACCCCTAGGGACATATTTGAATCATTCATATGAGTCAAAGGGGGTCATAGGGTGACCTATGACCCCCTTTGATCCATTAAACGATGACGTATGTCCCTAGGGGTCCTAGGACCCCTAGGGACATAGTCGAGTCGTTCATATGGGTCAAAGGGGTTCATAGGGTGACCTATGACCCCCTTTGAGCGATTAAATGACGACCCTCTTTGTATTATATATTATTATATTAATATGTATAATAATATAATATATATATATATAACAACGTAATATTTTTATTAAATATAATATATATTATAAATATTATTATATTAATATATATGTTATTAATATATCTATATAATAACGTAATATTTTAGGATATAATATTTATACTATTTTAGGATAATAATTATAATATAAATAAACACTAAATATTAATATTATTATATGTATAGTAATAATAATAATACTATTATAGCTATAATAATAATATATATTAATACTATATATTGTAGCTTAATATAAATAAACACTATATATTTACACTATTATATCTATATTAATAATATTAATACTATTATAGGTATAATAATAATATTGATACTATAGGTATATTAATACTATTTTATATTAATATTATTGATATTTTATACTAATACTAATATACTATTAACTTAGTTATAAATTAAAGTCGTTTGCCTCTAAATATTTTCATAATATTAATATTATTGTGGCAAAGGAGGGAAACCTTAGCAAGTTTTCCCCCCAAAAGTCCTCTTCCTATATCGGATATCCGATCCTTGATCGAATATCTGATTATACTGGCATCAATTTCAAATATTTGACTGTCCCTATAGACCCGACAACATTACTTTTTTACCTCTTTTTTCATGGGATTTGTAAAAAGTCGTGTTTTGGGGCCCAACCAATCGAAAAGAATTAAAAAATATAACCTTAGGTGTTCGAATTTGTCATCTGAATGGGGAGCAGTAGTCGTCGAAAGAATAAACGTAAAAGGAAGATATCCAATGAAGACATTGCAACATATAGGGAAAAGGACAAAATGAAACACCGAAAAAAAAGACAAGGTATGCTAAATATCAATCAAGTTGACGATGAATTAATAGAAGGTGAAATCATAGAGTCAGATAATGAAAATGTACAGTTGGGGAATGAAAATGTACCTATTGAAAATGATAATGCGAAAATTGAAAATGTAGAGATTGAAAAGTTTGAAGAAGAAATGCCACCAAGTCATAATCCAAATTGCATAATTGACCATGTCGAAGATGACAATGCACAGGAACTTAATGCACAAGAACCTTACATATCTCCTAATTATAATCGACATGAAGGTTCTAAAACACCAAAATGGATAATTGAAATTGATGAAACGATTATGACTAGTTTGGAAGGAAAAAAATCAGAAAGAACCATTCGGTTATGGGCTTCAAGACTATATCAGATGTTTTTCGGCAACAAGACAGTGGTAGAGCAATGTCAGCTTTTCATGCACTTATTAAAGATGCAAAAGATGAGACCTATGCTTTCCAAATTGAAAATTAGTGTCAATAAAAAGTTGGAAAGAAATGCCATTATTGTGAAGAATCTTTTCAATGCTCTCAATAGCGTTGGGAAAATAGTAGAGAGAAGGATAATAGAGCTGCTCGAAGGGTTATTACAACCTCTTTGGTAAGTCATCATTTTAGAAAGGGTAGATATATGAGACAAACTTGTATTGATTTGAATCTAAATTGTACTACTTTGAGAAGAGCACTTAGTCAACGAGAGAAAATTGATGATCCTCTTCAAAATGAAACATGGGCATTTGGTGGGAGACTTCCACGTTTTGATAAGAAGCTATCCGACGATGTGAAGGAAGAAATTATACAATTTTGGCACTCTAACTCACGAGTATCACCCAATGCTAAAGATGTCTTAAAGTTGAGAATTGGCATCATAGACCGCACGCCACATCCTAAACACTATTTGGAGGTAAGTCAAACTATGTTGTTCAAACAATTTAGAGAGAGTCATCCAAGTGTTCATATATCACAAAGGTCTTTTGAATCTTTGAAGCCATTTTATTGTGTGCCACTCAAAATTCAAAATACATGTTTTTGCAAATATCATGTTGAGTTTTCTATGCACCATGAACTATTATGCTCCATCCGTCCTACTTTGCATAGTAAAGAAATGTTGGAGGATTGTGGGGCTAGTGGGCTTCCAAAATCATCAAGAGACTTGTTAGATCAACTCTTATGTCGTAGAGTTGATGGTTGTTCCTTTTATAAAAATGCTTGCTTAAATGAGAAGTGTTCAGAATGTGGTGGCTTATCCAAGTTTGACACATGTTTCCATGAGGGGTGTGAACAAGATCTTGGAAAGACAATAGTGAAAAAAAGGGTCTATGAAATGGTGAAATACACATTGAAGAGTGGGAGTGAGAGCTCTAGATGTGAATTGGTTGGAAAAGATATCAATGTGGGTAATTTTATTTCAGATTTCAAGGCAAATCTATTTTACAAGTATGCAAGACATAGTCACAGGTCTCAGTGGTTGGATCAACAATTTAGAACGTGTAAGGAGACTTTTCCCATTGGCACTATTATATCAGTTGTTGATTTTGCTGAGAACTACACATTGCAACCTCAAAATGAGACACAATCTCAGTATTACAACTCTATTCAGATTGCAATTTTTGTTCACATAACATATAGACATGCCCTTGATAGTGCGGAAGATAATCGAAAGATTATTAGAGAGTATCCATTTTATATGAGTGATGATAGATCTCACTCTCACGAGTTTGTGCAACATTGTTTCGAGAAATTTTTTTATTTCTTACACGAGCATGCAATTGCTATGGATAGACATATCATTTGGTCAGATAACTGTACAGGTCAATTCAAGAATGCTCGCATGTTTTATTGGTTGTGTAGGATGCACGTAGAGAGAGGGGTGCCTCATATTTGGAGTTTTTTTGAGTCCGGCCATGGAAAAGGGGAACATGATGGAGCAGGGGCATGTGTGAAGAGAGCTCTAGTTAAGGAGCAACTGAAGATTTCAACAACAGAGCTTCTTGATGCTCGTAGCATTGTTGATTGGTGTAGTTTAGCATTATCACAGGGGGGGACTCTTAATTCAGTGGTACGCAGGTTCTTTTGGTTGGTTGAGGAAGGGTCCATAGGTGATAGATCAGATTGTGCTACAGTGAAAAACTCATCAAAAATGCATTCATTTCAGAGCTCTAATTCTAGTACATGGACCATTTGGACATGACAACTAGCTTGTTTTTGTCGTACTTGTTTTCAATGTGATTGGGATCACTGTGAGTCAAGTGAGTGGGTGGACACATGGGCTCCACATTATCTTACTGCATTGTCTATCATACCCTCTATCAAAAATGATGACATGGAAAGTTCACTTGAGCATAATCATCTATCAGATCTACTTCAGCCAGGACATGTCTTTGCATTGGTTGCACCACAGGGGAATGATGAGAAATCCGATTAATGGTTAGCACATTGTGTAAGAGGAAAACAAAAACTTGCACAACCGATCACAGATGATGATGGATTCACGTATCCTACTGGTTTAGTGGTTGTTGCTGGAATATGGCTGTGGACATACATGCTTAGAAGGAACGGAATTCCTGCATTCGAAGACTATCAAAAGCACAAAGTAATTCTCATATATTCACATCTTATTATAGCAACAAATGTAAAGTTATTGAAGCATCAAGGAAGACCAAAAGTAAAAAAAACTTTTTACTATTGCTAATGCTGATCATGAAGCCTTGTTGGAAACCCTAAAACAGAGAGAGGACCCTATTGGAATACTTGACTAGGTATATATACTTCTTATGTTATTTTCTTCATAATGATTTAATGAATTGATGATTATCTTGTTTAATACAATAAGTTACTAATTTTTGTATGATATTCGAATGTAGGTACATCATGAAGAGTTGGAGGGGGTGGTATTGGGGAGAATTTCTAAAATTTATGATGTATTATGATGTAAAATGTGTAGTTTTTTGTATATGTTTTTTGTATTTTGGTAGGTTCTTTGTAAGGAATTATAAGAGGAAGATATTGAACAAGTTCTTCCAAATCATATTTGCATGTGATACAAGGCTATAACGACAATTTTAAGAGCATTTATAACTATATGAAAGATAATTGCATGCGGATATCTTATTACAAATTTGGTTTTTTCCTTATTTGACATAAAGCTAACATAATGATTATTAAAACTATTTTTATCAAACTAATCAAATAAGAAAAATCCATAAAGTACGGATGAACAATTAGAATACTTGATTTCTTCCATTTTACAACCAATCATATCATTTGAAAGCATAAAGAGTCATAATATTGTATAATGTTTTGAAAGACTTTCATATTGAAAATTTGTATGAAGCACATTTGGGATAAGCCATAAAATCCATGAAAGAAGATAGCATGTAGGATAAGCAATTAAAGACAATAAGCAAGATAGCACATGCATACTGACATGATATGAAGTTGGATATGAAGGCTATGAGTGGATGAGTCATTAGAGGTATCAACAATCCCATCATAAATGAGATCTTGGATTTTATGTTTCAACACTATGGAATCTTTAGTTTTATGAAATTTTCTTCCATGGAGATTAATTTAAGAATGCCCCGTGTGTATGTAAAGGTCTTAAGGGAGATTAATTTAAGAATGCAATATTCTCCTCTAACCTTTTCTCAAGTTTAGAATTGATTTCTATCATGTGCTTAGAGAGATTAAGGTAAGAAAGAATATTTGTCTCTTCTAGCTCTTTGTATTGAACATATAGAAAGAGAGATGACAAGTGAACAAATTTAAGTGTAGTCAATAGATCAAGGAAACCATTTAGTGAAAGAAATTCTTAGTATGCATATCATAGACCATGAAGTTAGAAAATACCAATAGCTGTAAGACCAAAGAGCCATTTTAAGTATGTTCAAGCACTAGAGACATAGAAAATCAAAGTCAATTTATGAAACTCCCCTTAGCAAAAAATGCAAACAAATATTTGCATTTGACATTTTGACTTGGTTGAAAAAGTTTGACAATAATTGATAATACTGCAAGCTTGATGTTCAAAAGCAATTTTTTTTCCAAGAAAGATAGTGACACATGGAGTAGTCTTCAAACAATCATCCATCATTTGCGGCCACCCCGTACCGAGGAGTCTCCAAGATGCTCTAAGTGCATTTGGAGGTCGGTCTTTCGAGGGTCATAACTCAGAGCTCGTGAGGACTATTGATGAACTGTCAAATGCTACAGGATGATGATCCTGAGGCCTAAAATAACCGATCTCATTTTTGAGAGATCACATTCCGTTTGGATTCAGCACAGCGATCTCGCTCGATGCCAAAACTCGCAGTGTGCCTCAGTTCATAGGTGCACCACAGTGTAACTTTGAAACTATTGATCTTGGCATCGAATCGTCAGTGCCATTAGCTCTGGATGGGCGGGTGAAACCTAGTCACACCCTTGTTTTGGCCACGAAGACCATCCATCATTTGCGGCCACCCCATACCGAGGAGTCTCCAAGGTGCTCTAAGTGCATTTTGAGGTCGATATTTCGAGGGTCATAACTTAGAGCTCGTGAGGGCTATCGATGAACTATCAAATGCTACAGGATGGTGATCCTGAGGCCTAAAATAAACTATCTCATTTTTGAGAGATCACATTCCATTTGGATTCATCACAGCGATCTCGCTCGATGCCAAAACTCGCAGTGTGCCTCAGTTCATAGGTGCACCACAGCGTAACTTTGAAACCACTGATCTTGGCATCGAATCGTCAGTGCCATTAGCTCCGGATGGGTGGTTGAACCCTAGTTACACCCTTGTTCTGGCCACGAAGACCATCCATCATTTGCGGCCACCCCATACCGAGGAGTCTTCAAGGTGCTCTAAGTGCATTTTGAGGTCGATCCTTCGAGGGTCATAACTCAGAGCTCGTGAGGGCTATCGACGAACTGTCAAATGCTATAGGACGGTGATCCTGAGGCCTAAAATATCCTATCTCATTTTTGAGAGATCACATTCCGTTTGGATTCAGCACAACGATCTCGCTCGATGCCAAAACTCGCAGTGTGCCTCAGTTCATAGGTTCACCACAGCGTAACTTTGAAATCGCTGATCTTGGCATCGAATCGTTAGTCCCATTAGCTCTAGATGAGTGGGTGAACCCTAGTCACACCTTTGTTCTGGCCACAAAGACCATCCATCATTTGCAACCACCCCGTACCGAGGAGTCTTCAAGGTGCTCTAAGTGCATTTTGAGGTTGATCCTTCGAGGGTCATAACTCAGAGCTTGTGAGGGCTATCGATTAACCGTTAGAGGAGAAAAGTTCGTAAGGATGGAGTGGCTTAGTGTTTTTGCTAAAATAAGTTAGTGGGAAGGATTTATTAGAGGGTCTTGGCCAAACTAGTGGGGTGTTTGCCAAAATTTCTTGTTTTATTTCTACTTGGTTTTGTTTTCTTGTTTTGTGCTTGAGTATTGTTATGGGATTGGGACTTACACTCACCCTTGTGGGAAGGGAAGAGAAGTCTAGGGTGAAGGGCTTAAGTTGGGTTTGAAAAATGTATTGAGAACCTCGGAGTATGGGCTCCATTGTATGCCATAACATTTCATATCTTGCTGGGGGTGATAAGGAAAGTATGGTGTAGAAAGGAAGTTTGAGGAGTTATAGCTGATGGTAGTGGGTTTGGAGGAGGAAATGTGGAGGTTCGGAGAGGGCATTAAATGGTTCATTTATGATAGCCCCGAGAGGGCATGAAATTTGGTGAATTATGATAGCCCCGAGAGGGCATGAAAATTGTTTATTGCAAATATGGTTTGGTATGGCAAGTCTCCATTTTAGAACACACCTTCACCCTATGTTTATGGTTCCATATGTGAAGCCATTGTGAAATAGTCTTGGGGGGAAATTGTTCAAGTTTGAAATGTAATGTTTATGCATTGAAAGATTGTATGTGTATCCCAGTTTGAGCCTTGTTCCCTAGCGCGGGGGTGGTCTCTTTGAGGCCTATGGTTGGGTGGAAAGCACCCATGGTCCTTGTTATTTTGTTGTGTTGCATATGCAGATTTGTGTCCAAGGGAGCAATGGAAATGGCTTGGAATGATCATCTTGCAGATTGATGTTGAATGAGAAAACTTGACATTGTGCCCTCATTTGTGAAGGAGGATTCACCAGCTTGTTCATGTTCTCAACGATCATGTTGGAAAATGTTCATGCTACTCATTGTCCATATCTTTCAATGTCCATGTTCCTTATGATTTTGAAAAGTCCCTTATGTTGCCCCATTGTGATGGAAGGAGATTGTATCATTGTTACCTAATGTACGTGTAGAAGAAAATATTGATAAGGTTGTATATGCATGTTTCATTTGGAGTTTATATTGTTATGAAAGCATTGGTACGAGTCACAAATTTTCTTTGACATCATTTTTATCATTTGAAAATGTGAAAGAAAGTTTTCTCCTTGTGGTATTGTAAATGACTAGTTGATAATAACAATCCATAGATGTTATGTGATACCATTGATTATATAAATTTAAAACTTAGTAGATTGCTTACAATCTTGTTGTGCACTCAATAATTTGGTGAGGAAGCAATATTGATAGATAATGAGGATATAGTAATATACTAATTGTCACATTAATATATATTGTAATGATTAATGAATGTGTGTACATTGGTAATGAGGATAATAAGTAATTTTGATCCCCTTCCCTCACATGCTAGAATCACGACCTAGTCCATATGATACAACTGACAGACCCTAATAGAATATTAGTATCAGAGGCTTGTTAGGATATGAATTACCTCACTAATTTATGAGTGTTGTATCTTGAACTTGCTCGTTTGACTCGTGATGCTAACTTGAACTAGACTGTCATCCAATCTATTTAAAAACCACCTGTGACTAAAATGTTAACACCTTCACACTATTCACATGAGTCTTGAACTCCTATTGATTGATAACCTTGTTTTACAATATGTAATTTCTTATGGAACTTCATAAGCTAAAAAAAAAAAAAAAATTGTTGTGTTTTTACTAGTAAAATTTAGGGCATGACACATGATCCACGATAAATTGAACAATACTAGATACTAAATTAATATGTATATCATTGTGCACGTAAATGATAAAAATATATATCAAAATACATGTATCCATAGACAAAATTTTACACAAATATATATCAAAGATCATGTATCCATAGACAAAGTACTCAAATATATATATATCAAAATACATAGATCCATATACAAAATGTGGCTGATCCTGCCATCAGAATGTGTATAATATCAATGTTTCTATATACAATGTGGCATATGCCATCTCAAAATGTCTCATGATGCATCCTACGAAAACTATACTATCCTAGGGTGCTGGTGGATGATCAAAATGCAGCCTCTTCGCTGCACTAGGTGGATCGGATGCCTCCTACATAAACAAAAAAGGAAAACCCAAAGTTAGACTACTAAATTTATATGATTCTACGTATCTAACATTGAATTACTCAAATGCATAATGATCTTTTCTGTATTGGAGATTAATACTATCAAAATTTCATAATAAATACCTCTCTCGTCAACCTCCTGCGCCGGTCAGGAGTCCTCTCGTATGCCCTCGGCAATGCTGGTACCTCTGTGATTATGGGTTGTATATGGTCAAATACCTTTGTCAGATGAATCTACAATTTAAACTATAACATTATAATTCATAGCATGCTAAATTTATAACATATTTAATCACGAATTCAAACTACAACTTACTATTGTAGGCTCCTCCTCAGGAGTGAGTGGCCGCGTCATCAAATCTACATAACTGTCCCGTCGAACCTCATGTGCACTAGGAGTCTCCTATGAGATACAAAATAGTAGTTGTTAATATCACGGAAATTAGTTTTGAATTTATTTATGAAGATAAGTGATGCAAGATCATCCCATGCTCATCAGGGGAACATTGAAGATCCAAGGCATTACAGAGGTCATGGAACATCTCTTGAAGTCAATTGGGTAATCCTTGCACCAATTATGGCTCATGGAAGCATACAAAGTTATAATGTTGGACTCATATGTGGAAGAAAGTTGTAATTGGGCATGAGATAGGATTTTAGGATTTCATATGGTAGATGTGTCATTTGATAGGTTCATGTAGGTTGTCATGATCATATCTTGTCATTAGACAAGTCAAAACGTTCTAGAATTGAGTTTTGGGGTTTGAACAAGCAGGCCCTGGTTTTTAAGCCATTTTAAGGAGGGTTTTGAAGTTTGGGTGTTTAGGAGTGTGACCAAGACCTATAATCTTGAAAATCCTTAGTGTGTTGGTCCCTTTGTTGAAGCCTTGGTGTGTCTAATTCCTCCTTGTGTGTCCCAGAGTTGAAAGGTACATAAGTGGTGTCCAGAGATTTCTTGGCGAGGAAAGAAAGAGAATCAGTGAGTTGGCCCTTGGGAAGGAAGAAAACTTGTTGTGAAAATGCCTCCTAAAAATCAAATGGCTAGAGAACTTGAAGAATTGAGAGAAGAGTTGGCAAAAGAGAAAAGAGAGAGGAGAGAACTTGAAGCATCTAGAGTGAGGGAAGAAAGACAGATGAGAAGAGAGAGGCTGAAGCTTATTGCAAGGATAGAATCCTTAGAAAAGGAAAGGCAAGAACCTAGAGGAGAAGAGGTTAGAGGAAGAAATCATGGAGAGAACCATGAAGAAGAAGAGGTTGGTAATGCAAGGCAAGAGAATGAGACAACAGATGATCCTGAAGAAAGGAGATTTATGAGAATCATTAAGGCAGTGCAAGGTAATGGTGGGAAGAACCATATTGATTTTCCAATATACCAGGGTAAAATGGATAGTGAAGAAGTGCTAGGGTGGATAGAGGCCCTTGAGAACTACTTTGATCTTGAAGACATAGAGGCAGATAAGAAGGTAAAAGTAGCAACAACAAGACTGAGAGGAACATCACTCACTTGGTGGACTAGTGTTCAAAATGAGAGAGAGGAAAGGTGGTGCAGGGCACCTAACCTATGTGGCAGGGGGGAACAAGTATCTCTGTTTTCGGACACCTTGCCACTCCATGAAAGCGAGAATTCAAGTAGATTAGGAAGTTGGAATAAAGGTTTGGTCCATATTTTACAAGTTGGTCTATTTTTTGTAATAAAGGCACATGTAAGGCCCACAAGAATTTTGGTGTGGTTATAAACCAAGTGACTCCATGGGACCAAAAGGCCTTAGAATAGGGTATTTAGAGTCTAAACAGTATTAGCAAAAAGTGGTTGTTTGTTTGTTTTATGGTTGGGAACGCCTATATGGTTGTTCCAACGGTCATGTAGACCTTTATATATGTCATATATGATCTTAGTTGAAAGGGGGAGATCAGAGTGTACGGTGGTTTGGAGAAAAAATAATAAAAACTTCAATTTTCTGGAAATTTACTTAGTTGCATTTAATAAATCCATATGACCAATTTTGAGTCAATGGAATAGTTTAGAAAGTTAAGGAATGCATAAAAACTATAGTTTGAATTTTGAATTTCAAATTCAAACAGTCATATTAGTTTTGGAGGGAAAGTAGTAATTTGGTATTTGTTTGATTAAATAAACCTTTGTAACCAACTTGGTCGGTTGGACAGGTGCATATAAGCCTATTTAAGTTGTAATGAACATATGCAAGACATGAATCATTATTGGTACAGAAAAAATCATAGAAATTGTATAGAACAACAATCATACTTTCCTCTGCATCAATTAAAAAAATAAAAAAATAAATGATACTTATACATACAATGGGGCTCTCTGTGCGAATGAAAATCCCTGATGATCTAGGACGCCGAATCTGTACAGGCTCATTGCCAATAGCCACACCCTATATACAATAAATAATGTAATTAAATTAGATTACCACAAACATTTTACAAGAATGCATCAATATTTAATCAATTAGAAAACATCTAATTACCTTTCCTTTGTCAATGCATGCTGGCTCAGCCCCCGCACTTTGTCCCCCCGGGGCAGGTGGTATCTGCAAGATAAAAGAAAGATTAGCAACCATTTATGCTACAATATCAAATAGAAAAAAAAAATGCGAACACAACATAATGTACCGTAGATGTCTCAAGGCCAAATGAAATGGCCGAGAGTGTAGCATCATCTATTTGTCTGAGCTCCTCCTCGGTCATCAACTAAACATGAATGAAGATCACATACATGTAAAAGTCAGTATGGCTTAAAAATTAAAATTATTCTATTATAAAAATTAACTTTAAATCACATATGTCATAACAAAAAAATGTATACACGTACCGACACTGAAGGAGTCCATGCCTCTACAATCCCCTCCTCTCTCGCATCAGGGTCTGTAGCCTCTGCACGTGCGTCTGGTGTATCCTCGTCTAATACAAAATGATACTCAGGAAGATCACCTATGGGACCCAGGAAAATATTCTTGCATGTAATGCAAGTGTGAGGCACACAAACGTGTGATGAGCTAGCCGATGATGAACTGGCACCAACATCATCAACACGAGGAGGCAAGATTGACCTAGCCTGAGATATCATTAGGCTACTCAGCCTATGAATGGCTCTGATGGTCTGAGAGCTAGCCTCTGCCATAATATCTGGATGCTGCACTCGAGGAGGGGGGGAGATATCAGGGGGGGGACAAAAGTGCCAAGTTTCTTCCGCTGGGAAGAGGGTCTATCCTGAGGAGCTCCTAGTCCTAAGCCCATGTTGGGCTTCATGCTCCAATAGTTCACTTTAAGTTTCAACACAAATTCAACATATAATTTTTTAAGGAAATAAAATGGTATGTCTAAATTGCCATGTGGAGGGATATCAAAGACCATCCACCAACGGTCCCAAAAATTTTCACGTATGGCGTCATTTGTGCACCATTTAATCGATAGTTTGGTTTTGTTTGGGTCAACTGGTATACCCATTTTTGGGTAAGCAAAAAGGCTTGCCAAATCATCTTTGGTTATGTTGAGGGCCGCGACCTCATCATAATCCAAACCATCATCAAACATCTGGTGCATTTCATCATGCCAACGAAGAGTGGCATTTTGTTGGTTTGTAAGAGTTTCAATGTTATCCACTATGGTGTTTAACGTGGATAACATAGGAGCCAGTGCAGGTACATTATTGTATGTTCTATGCAAACCTCTCAACTCAGTGAGATTTTCATTTATCAAATCCTCGATTCGAGGAGGTAGAGGATCATTTGGTGGACAGTTTTGTGGGGATACTGGATCGTTTGGTGGTGGGTTGCAAGGAATATTATTCCTTGCCTTAGTGTCATCATTTTGATCAGCCATTCCTATTGAATTGCAAAACATAATATATATTAAAAAAAAATCTAAATTTTAACCATTTTTGTCAAAAAAACCCTAGATTCAACTAAAACAAACAAAATCTTGTTAAAATCTATTAAATTTAGGTTAAAAATGAGTCGGGGGGGGGGGAGCATACCTGATAGCTGATATCCGATTTGCTATCTAATATCCGATTTATTATCTGATATTCGATCTGACTGGCCCAAATTCGTGTGAAAATAAGGGTTGCGGGTCTGTGATTTTGTGTTTAATCCATGCACAGGTATCAGATATCCGATATTATAATATATATAATATAACATATATATTACATTTTATATATTTTTATATTTATTATATTAATTTACTATATATTATAATATAAAATATTATTATTATACTATATTATTATAATTTATAATATATTATACTTTTTTATTATATATTATATTATAAGATAATATATGAAATATTATATTATATTATTATAATATAATATGTTATTATAATAATATTATTATAATATAATAGTATGATATATTATTTAATATTATTATTATTATTTTATATCAATAATAATAATATTAAATAATATATCATACTATTATATGATTTTAATTATTAGTCAGATATTGGATTTAAAATCGGATATCCGATATGATATCGGATATCTGATAAGGCTCGGCTTAACCTTCCAGGTTTGGTTCCTAGATAGGTAAAAAAAAGTCAGAGCAGATTTTGAAGCGCTTTTAGGCATCTTCAAACTCTTTTTTTTTTCACATTGCCACTTTTTGGCACACCATGATCCTGCACATACCCATGTGTTAGGTATAAAAGATTGCCAAAAAAAAATCAACTAATAAAGAAGTGTTATTGATATTTGAAATAATACCCAATTGAAAGAGTGTGGTGGTAGGCTTGGAATCAAGCATGCCAAACCTTTGAAAGTATGTAACCTTTTTTGACAAATGAGAATCACATGGAAATATTGAACAACCTCAATCTTAATGAAATAGTGTACACACCCAAGATCTCCCATGTCAAAAATCTCCATTGATGTTCACTAAATACTTTGAATCATAGAGTGAGATCAATTTGTAAGGACCAAATCATCTACATATAATACCAAGATAAAATTATACCCCTCTTTTTGTTTCCCTCTTGCTAAATTGAGTGTAAACTATGGGATTGGAATGACAATGAGTGAAACTAGAAGAGAGAGAAAAATAGTTCATCTTCACCTACCAAGCCCCACAGACTTGCTTGAGGCCATATAATGAATAATGGATACAACAAGAAACATAGAATTCATAAAACAATCCCTAAGTTGATTGATATAGATCTCCTCATGAATATTTCTATGCAACAATGCAATCTCTATATCTATTTTAAAATTTCACCATGCCCATGATGTTATTGTACAATAAGTAAAATGATGTGGAGGTCAATGTCATGGAATATGTATGTAGCTGGATTATTTTTGGTAAAGTTGATTGTTCATTTTATTGTACCTAATCTACTGACAGTTCTATAGGAATTTGTAATCAACCCAGCTAATCAATAACTAGACCAATTTAGCTGGGTTATTGCTTGTTTCTTACTAAAAATGTCTTCTATGATATGTTTCTGTAAAATTTCTTGTAAACTTTGCCCATTTTTCATGGTCTGCATCATTTTTGTGCAAGATCTTGATCTAAGTCACTTAGCATAGGTTGAGTGAATTTTATTGTTTTATTATTTGGATTCTAGAATATGTATGTAGCTAGATCATTTTTCCTAAAGCTGACTGTTTGTTTTATTGTACCTAATATGATGATAGTTCTATAGGAATTTGTAATCAACCCAACTAATCAGCAACTAGACCAATTTAACTAGGTTATGGCTTATTTCTTTCTAAAAATATCTACTATAATATGTTTTTGTAAAATTTCTTGCAAACTCTGCCCATTTTTCGTGGTCTGCATTATTTTTGTGTAGGATCTTGAGGTGAGTCACTTAGCATGGGTTGAGTGTGTTTTATTGTTTTATTATTTGGATTTTGGAATATGTATCCAACTAGATCATTTTTGGTAAAGTTGATTGTTCATTTTATTGTACCTAATCTAATGACAGTTCTATAGGAATTTGTAATCAACCCAGCTAATCAACAACTAGACCAATTTAATTGGATCAGGGCTTGTTTCTTTCTAAAAATATTTTATATATTTTTGTAAAATTTCTTGTGAACTCTTCCCATTTTTCATGGTTTGCATTATTTTTGTGAAGAATCTTTAGGTAAGTCTCCTAGCATGGGTTGAGTGAGTTTTATTGTTTTATTATTTGGATTTTGGAATATGTATGTATTTGGATCATTTGTGGTAAAGTTGATTGTTTGTTTTATTGTACCTAATCTAATGGAAGTTCTATAGGAATTTGTAATCAACCCAACTAATGAGCAACTAGACCAATTTAACTAGCTTATGCCTTGTTTCTTTCTAAAAATATCTACTATGAGATGTTTTTGTAAAATTTCTTGTGAACTCTGCCCATTTTTTGTAGTTTACATTATTTTTGTGTAGGATCTTGAGGTAAGTCACTTAGCACGGGTTGAGTGAGTTTTATTATTTTATTATTTGGATCCTCGAATACATATGGAGTTGGATCATATATGTAATAAGAACCTTGAAAAATATCTCTCTAAATATATAAACAGATACATGTTTAGAAGGAAATATAAAGACATACATGTAACATATTTACATATGTACCACTTCTCACCCTTGAAAATAATTGTAGAGCAAGGGCATGGTGCGATAATGAAATTGCAGAGCAAGGGCATGACACAACAATGAAATCGCAAAGCAAGGGCATGCAAATGAAATGTAGAGATCACGAGGGCACAAAAATGAAATGCACTGATCACAAGGACCACAACAACGTTCATAGTTCTATACCCTCGTTGGGAGCTCTCCACCTCTTTTACATGTAGCTCTCCAAAATCAAAACAAATTGAAAATGATTGTCATGTTTGCTTTTTTTTTTTTGATTTATGCTCACAATGGCATCATAATTACAACATTGACGTCAGTATTGTGATGGCATCAGGGAAAATTGCAAAAATAAAATAAAATGAAAATGACCACAAATTACACCACTATTGTAATTTAACTCCAAATGTTGTAGTCCCACTATTTTCTATCACTTGGTTATTTCTGGCATAACCCAATCTCCTAGGAATTATGGGAAAAAAAATTTGATTTCTCTTCACTTCCTTTTCAAATTGCTTTCCATTAACCATGCAAATGCTCATAACAATGCAATTAACCTCATCTAGACTTTCAATCAAAGACAAAAATATTTTCTTTTTCTCATTCACCCAAAGAGTATATTGATTCAATCTTTTATCATGTATAGAATATCTATCATATTGCCAAGGTCTATGCAACAAAATATGACAACAATCTATAGGCATAATATCACATAGAACTTTATCAAAGTAATGGCCAATCTTGAACTTCATAATACATTGTTCACTTACCAATATCTTATGCTCATCCTTGATCCATGAAACATGATAGGGTTTGGGATGCTTTAGCCTTCACATCTGCAACTTTGTAACCAGTTCCTCCAATGCCAATTTTTTTTAACTTCTACTATCAGTGATCACTTTGCAGCATTTTCTAGCCATCTTACATCTAGTCTTGAAAAGACTTCTCCTTAAGATAGGTTCTTCATCAACTCCCTTATTATAGAAAGCTCTTCTTATAATCATATTTTATCTAGCCTCAACACTTGGTGGAACCCTCGATGTCTCCTTGAATCATAACATTTATGTTACCTTGCTCATTTTCCAAAGATATACACTCAAAGGATCTATGCCCTTCCTTTCCACATCTAAAATAATTATCACAAAAACTACCTCTAGAATAAAAATTACCTCTTCCTTGGTAGGAACTAGTATCTCCTTGGTAAGAGTTACCACCTTTCCATTCAATCTTGTTTTTTCATCACTTTTCCATTCAGATGTTCCTTTATCTTGTACATAATTGTCAGATCTACCACCTTCTCCATAAGGCCTACCTCTACCTTTTTGGAATCTACCACCTCTACCTCTTTGTCTTTGTTCATACTTCTTTGTCAAGATCTCCTTAGCTTTCAAGGCATATTGGTATACTTCTTCCACACTTTCCAATTTCATAAAACTTATGTCATCTTGAATTCTAGATCTAAATCCATTTAGATACCTTACAACTTTCTCAACAACATCATCCACATGTCCAGATCTAATGTCCAATCTATAGAATTCCACACTATACTCCTTCACAGTCATGTCTCTTTGTCTCCAACTTTGCGTCTTCCTCAACAAGCTAACTTGGTAATCAACAAGAAATAATTTCATTTTCACTTTGTTCATTTTATTTTCAACCAAATCCCAATCTTCTCCTTTCCTCTCCTTTGTCTATTAGTTTGCAAATGCTCCCACCATAGTAAGGCATGACCTTTCAACCTAGTAACTGCAATTTTCACCTTCCTATTTTCATGAGTGTTCTCAAACTCAAATAAATTCTTCATGTTAGAGATCCAATCCAACACAACATTGGTATCTAATTTTCTATCATAAGAAACAACTTCTATTGTAGGCTTTGAATGTGCCCTAGACAGTGCTCTCAACAATCTTTTCTCATCTTGATCTTCCTCAAGTTCTGGATTACGGTTTCATGTCATTGCTTTGTCATCACTCACATCATCAAGGTGTGGTCCTTGGGGTTGTCTCTAAAACATCTAATCTAGTTGCAATTTGTCTCAATGCATCTAATAAGGCATTGTCAAATTTTTCTCTACCTAAAACCATCTTTATAATCAAGTTCTTGCAAAATCGTAACCCTCTATAAGTTATAGGTTAGATCCTCAAATCTACCACCCTACAACCAAATCCAACTTAGGGTTCTACATGATCCAATCTCCACAAGGATAAACCTCAAGCTCTGATACCACTTGGTGCAAAAAGATTATGAAGAGCTAGGGCCTAGGGCACACCCAACTATCCAAACCACCTTGCAAAGTTAACACAATGAAAGAAAACACATAGATAACATCACCAAGGAGAGATAAAAAAAATCACTTAATTGATTCATCAAATCATCAACATACATACCTAGTTGTAAGGCATTTTGGGTTACGACCAGACACAAATAAAATTTCAAGATCTATAAGTCAACTTCAAATTCGCAATCCCATAACATCTACTTTAGACTCTCTAAGTCCTCCCTCTAAACTAAACCAAATACCTATACTTATACTTGCCAAAAAAGCTTACAGAATATTCTAGAACATTACATAGAAGAAATGCCAACCTCAAAATGGTCAACACTCATCCCTAAACAAGATCCTATCATTAATTCATGATCCAAATTAAATACAATAGTCAACTCCAACTAAGAACCAAGCACAGACAACTCGGTCAAAAAAGAACCTCGAGCATCAGCAACAATAGGTTCACTTGGCACATGAAGTATCACTTGATCATCACAAAACAACTTGGCTAGCACTGCAGGACTCGGTCAACACTAGAAGGCCCGATTGACACTAAGCAACTCAGTTGATACTACAAAGCTTGGCTAGAAAAGAAGAAATTCAATTGACACAACAAGCTTAGTTAATACAGAACAACTCAGCTAACACTGGAGAGCTCGGTCAACATAGCTAGAACTCAATTAGATAGCTAGAATGAACAAAAGTGCAAGGTTGCAAGGCAACCCAAGATTCTCCTACATCACTTTGTTCTAAATTCTTCATATTATCATAGGTAGGAAAGTGTCCTTGACAAGAGACCTTATACTCAACCCCACCATTTGCAATTTCTTAGTTATTTCAAATGTTCTTTCTCTACAAATCACTTTTTCTTGCATCATTGTACATTGTAGAATTGTCAAACAATTCATCTTTTGATCTTACAAAATTTCTCACATGAGCATTTATTTGGCCTGTTGGCACATAATCCTTACTTCTTTGACATGACACATTGTTTTAAGGAATGCAACTATAATTCCCACTTGAGTGCGATAGATAAGAAAGATGGTGAAAGGTTCTTAGCCACTATGCATACCAAACAACCAAATTTTTTACTTAGCTAATTATCGTGCCATATGTCTGAACAACAACATTTACCATGGTGATAACTCAATCCATATACCACATGTAACTATCAATTTTTTTGTTGCATTATCAACATGTTGATAGTTAGCATGAATTATTCATGATTCATTACAAATATTTTTATTTGTCTAGACATATTAAAATTGGTAGTAAGATCATCCATATGTTATAACTTAAGAACCATGAAGCATTACTTCGAATTCCAGGATAGTCATATGACCTTCGTTGAGAGATGAATATGACATATTGCAACCAACCAAATACCTTAATATTTGGAACAAAAAGAACACGTTGGTTCGACTTCAGATGACCTTTTCTCATTCATCCATCTCAGATGCACATCATGCTACTACGGTGAACTCTATTGTGTTAAAACTATTGATGCTGAAGTAAGATACGAGTTATCTCACATAAATTAGAGACATTATGTCAAACCTTTTATCAAGCCTCTCCACACTTCTTAATGCCTTGCCTCTATGTCTTCAAGGCGTGCTGATGTATGGTTTTCTATGATGCAGCTCTATCAGAACAATGTTGTGCCTTTCCCTGCCTTTGTCTTAACCAAGATCTACAACTAAGGTGGCAGTAGCTTCTAATTCTACGAGGCATGTCTTTACTTTTGTAATCATATCTAAGAGATCCTGATACCTTCTTAGACATTTTCATATCACATCGTCGTAGTAATTTGAGAGCCACTATTATTGGGGCACTTTTTTATACATTTGTCATGTGGATGTCGTCTATATGACAACACTGTAAGAAACTTTGTACAAGCTGTGTGACTTCTTTTTTAATGTACTCGGATCTAGTTGAGGTCGAGAAAAAACTAGATATAGTTTATTTGATAGATTTTTCCATATCCACATCACACTTCATTTATCCTTACCTACGTCTTTAAAATCAGTCAGAAAGTTCAAAAGGGCTTTTGACACACACGAATCCTGTGTGTTACCTTTGTCCATATTGACTAACTTTGCGCATACCAGAGCTAAGAAAAGTGGTGAGATTTGGCTTGTGTTTAGGGCAGCGACTATCCAGTTACAAAATTTGTGGGCTGGATGTTCATGCCTTTATGTCGTCTTGCATCATGGATGTGGCTATTCTCACTACAAATTGTACAGTTGACCAATTTAAAAAAAATCGAAAACATCATGAATTTTTATAAAAATTTCAACATTTAATCTTCATGATCTTCATAGTTTGTAGTCGAAAGCAACAAAAAAATTGGCCAAAAATCACTACATTTTAGTAAATCTGGGGAAACAAATATTTTTAAAAATTGACTTTGTTTTGTCTTTAGTGCATTTTATCTAAGATTAGCTGTCCCCTCATCATGTACCTTCACCTTTTTTCAATATTATTTTTATTAAATATTATTTCTTATTTCTTGCAAGAACATAGTGTTGGTCACATCCAACCACAAATTACCTTCTAAAAGTTTTGTAGTTTATTATATATATATCTATATAATATTTATTGTTATAAATAATTGAAAATGTTTTGTATAAAATTAATGTCTATAATATTAACAATATATTAATTTAATTAAAATTATTAATCATAAGTGATATTTGCTGATTATCATTATTTTTTATAATTGTGTAGAAATTTATAAGAATTTATTTTTGTTGATATACAATTAAAACATATTTTCTTTCCAAAGAGAAATTAGTACAAAATGAAACATTAACCTTTTTTTTAAGATTTCTTATCAACATAAGCATATTATATTTTTGTCAGGTTCATATATTATTATATTTCTATTCTAAAATTTAATTAAAAAAATTCTTGTGTATATTTTTTTTCTTGAAAACTCATGAATTTATTATACAATATGATTGTTGTTAAGTTTTAACATATATTGTTAATTCTAATGTCTATTTTTGAAGGTTAAGGTTCGGTGTTAAAAACACATGTTTGAGATACTTTTTCTTGAATGGAGATGTTAAGATTTAGAATGGAAATACGTGTTTTGAACCCCATTTCTTAACCTCTTAAAGTTTTTAAGGATAATGTTGCAATTAAAAACACATGTTTTGAGACATTTCATTAAGTTGCCATAATTTGGGATTTAGGCACATCGGATTTCAAAAATTTGAAATGTTAGGCAATACTAGGAACAAGTGGGGGACCTTCAAATCTCAATATAATCATGGATTTGATAGGAGAATGATAGTCGCAGGGCTCAAAGTCACACACAATAATTTTTTAAAGAGTTTTGGTCAGGTTTAATACTGAGGCAACAATCTTTGAGGAAATAAAAAATAGAAGAAGTGTAGTTTGCAAATATGGTTGATACTGCCTATAATAATTTAAATAAATGTATCTAAAGTGGCTTTGTACCTTTCCAACACTATAATAGACCTCCAAGATTTCAGCATACTAAAACTTGCACTATTAGTTTTCATATCAATGTCCTACTTTAGCATTAAAGATGGAGAAAGCACTGTATAGAATATTGCCCTTTTGGTGCCTATGATATTCATAGCAAATCCAATTGACAAACATAAAGCCACATTCACCAACCATAGCCATGAAGTATTTCAATAGTTGCAAACATCTCATTTAGAAAGGTGGGGTGTGCCTACTATTATGTGTGGATGCATGTCCATACCTTGTTCTAAAACTCTTTTTATTCACAAAGCCTAGGAATTGATATTCCAATGAAATGTTAATCTTCATCTTCCATGTGTTAATTCTTATTTTTTGTGTGTATGTGTCTCTACTTACCATCATTCATATGTAACACTCTGAAAATATTTATTATGCACACAAATTCCTTCATTTTTTATATTAATTTTTTTAAATCATTGACTAACTTTTCAAATACTTACCAACTTAGCATTAGATCTTTAAATGCATGCCAATTTTTCCAAAAATTCTTAAATCTTCACTACCAAAGTTGATCTCATTATAAGAACCCTCTCGACTTAAAGAATTGTTCTAATTACCTTAATAACAATGTAAAATGCATTAAAAAATCCAATTTAAAAATAAGATACATATATACTAGAAGAAGAAGAAGAAAAACCCCTTGTTAGGGTTAATGCAACATATTTCTTCTCACAGTATTTTCTATAGGACTAGTTTTGTTGCCTCTTGTTCTCCTCTGACATGTTATCCAATAATCAAGTGACATGTGTTTCTATTGATTTTTTTTGGATCACTACAAGTAAAGCACTAAATATTTGGTATGTGTTTTCCAAGTGCAGATCTAAATGTATATAAAGGAGTAGAAAAGACATGCCTAATGAAGAGACAAGTCTCTATGTTAATCAATATTGTTTGTTCTAACTTAATTATCATTAGACAATGTCAATAATAATATAAACACACTCATACAAAAACACATATATAATTGATAATTAATCAAAAGAAATAATGTTTAACCAATAACCGTAGAGGCATCGTCTCTAGATCAATTCAATCTACCTGAGGCTAAAACATCAACACTTTCTCTTAGCTAGGGAGGATATTTTGAATATCTAATGATAGATAGGTGACTGAGAGGGGGGTAGGAAGGTGAATCAAGAACCACTTAACACTTTTTACTTACATTTTTTTTGTCTTTCTTTATTAGATTGTATAATCTAGTTGTAAGCAAGAAACATAAATAAATAAAGAAATCAACACCATAACACTTTAAGACAATATTTGGTAACCCATAAACCCTAAGGAGAAGGTAAAGCTGAGTGGGGATGACACCCACAATGCTTCACTACTGTAGTAATAAAGTTGGCATGTTAGGGCTTACAACTGATCACTTCTAGTGATCTACTCTAGTAGGAGTATGAAGGATTTTTAGGTCTACTTTGTGAAAGGATTTTACAATACAAAGAAGTATGTACTCTATTAGGAGATTTTACAAAGGATTGATAGGTCCACCTTGTTAGAGGATTTACTTGATGCACTTGTTAGGATGCAATCTATAGGATGATCTTTGTTTGTAACTTGTTTATTCTAAAATAGACCCTTTGAAGATTGTAATCACCTAGTTGTGATAGATGTGTCTCTACTCATCCCTTTGTATAGCTTGGTAGCATGTTAATTAATCTTCTCTATCTTCTTCTTCTTGTATTATATATTCTCTTGTTCCCCTTATATAAATCTATGCCATTCTTTTTTATTTTTGTATTTTAGACCAAAAAAACACCTTTCTTATATAGCCAACAAACAATATTTTAATTCCAACTCAGCCTCAAATAAGAGTTGTTTTTTCAATAATCAAATTGCATCTTCAAGTTGGCTGTTGTTGATGCTTGAGTAATACAATGTACTCGGGTAATACTCTAGCACTCAGGTAACTCGGTGATACCTTGCTTGTACTGGATGCTCAATTTACACTGAACTCAAAAAACATTTTTGACTCAGTTCACACTATTGACTCAATTTACATTGTGGTATATGTCCCATATGATGGTGCTCAGTTAATACTGGGAACTAGGATACTTGGTTGCTCGGGCTACACTAAAACATGTTGTTGAAGGAAAGCTTGGTTGCAATATTAACTGACCTTTTTGAATGACTATGTGTTTTGGCACTAATTGAAAATATGTCTTAACACAGGGTTAATAGGATAAACACATAGTTAAATATTACCTCAATATAATATCAAGTTGGCATGATTAAGAATATCTTTGATCAAAAGATATTTGTCATTTTGGTATCACATTTGATATCAAGAGTATTGGTCACCTAGAATACATGAAATTCATCAATTACTCAAAAATGTTTGATATCACATTTGATATCATGAGTATTGGTCTCCTAGAATATCAATTATATTCACCAAGTATTCAAAATAGGGTGTCATAACACATCTAATATCATGAGTATTGGCTTCCTAGACTATCAATGATATTCACCAAATGCTCAAAATAAAGTTTGATATCACATTTGATATTAAGAGTATTGGCCTCCCAAAATATCAATGGTATTCAACAAATACTCTTTTGAGTAATGGACTTCTAGAATGTTGAGATGCAAGACATTCACCATATACTTAATTTGTTTGATCTCATAATACTAGTTATTTTAAGATTGTCACCTTCCAATAACTTCTAGAAATACAAGTGACATCATTTGGAAGTTGTCACTTCCTCATGAAGTACACAGGAGTAGGCCCATTAAAATCACATAGTAACGAGGTATATTCATGATCATGGAGACTCCATCTCAACATGGTTTACTCTCTTTGAATCATTATGACTGAGATCATCAAAGGTTTAACGAAACCATATCCTCTATTTTCCCCCTCTATTTTATGTTTGCACATAATGAAATGCGAGACTCCCTCTAAATATCAATCTTACTCTACTTGCAACATTCTTAGATAAGATAAGATAAGATAAGATAATATAAATTTATTTATGTCCAACAAGAGACCACAAGGGTCTATGGGACTGAAAAGCGTACAAGATAAAATAACTACTAGCTACCAAAGCACCAAATGGTGCCAAGGAAAGAAGAAAATAGGAAAAACAAGAGAAACAAAAAGAAGGATGGAGCACAAGAATGAATCAAGGAATAAGGGTCCTTCCTTAGTAAAAGTAAAGCCAAGAACCAAAGGGTATGAACTAGGGCAAGCAATTACCCTAAATAATCACTGAGAAAAGATGGGAGGGTGTCACTGATGAGTATAACAATAATGAGCTCTCACAGATTTGGAGTAGCTGGCAATGGTGGTACTAGAAGACCACTTTGTCCCACAAGTAGGAGGCAAGGGAGAGAAGAAAACAA
The DNA here is from genome assembly GCA_028749045.1 of Cupressus sempervirens. NCBI lineage: Eukaryota > Viridiplantae > Streptophyta > Pinopsida > Cupressales > Cupressaceae > Cupressus > Cupressus sempervirens. The sequence goes on from CM053789.1 coordinate 380,500,190, forward strand.
TGATTACCTAAGCTGGGGTCACTCTTTGGGGTAATAAGAGCTTCAAGGTGTGGTCATGGAGCTACATAGTCTCTCTGAGGTATAGTGCAATGAATCTTTGGTCTATGTAGCTAAAAAAGGCCATCAGGGAGCTACACTCCCTAAATAAGAAATAGAATCTCCCAAAAATCTCATTGAAGGTGGGACAATGAAAAAATGAAATGGATCTCCACCTCGATCATGCCCAAGGTACATAGGTGACAAGTCGAGTCCTCTCTATCCATGCGGTGATCTGTCTGAATCTGAGGTTGGTGGGAGCCAACCCTAAAGGAGCCCAGAGAGATGCATAAGGCATAACACCAATGCTGAGATGATTTTTTGGGGCACTAGTATAGTTACACTTGTTTTTCTACCAAAATTTTTGACCAAAGCTATGATTCCTTCTTTTTGTTATTTTCATTCCTGCATTGGTCGAAAATGAAAAATTTATGCCCTCTTTGGTCAAAATTTTGACCAACTTATGTATTCATTTCGACCAACTTCAAAATGGCATTATGTTATAATAACAAAAAAAGAAATTTTTTTATAATGCTATGTCGCATTATATTACTAAAGATTTGTATAAGTGCAGGGGGATTCATTCATGTGTTGGGTATGGTATGAAAATATCAAGGTCTCAATATTTCCTTCAATGGTGAAAGACCACATGCATTGCAAAATTGGGGCTTTTGCCATTTGAAAATTTCCCATTTTTGCTTTACAGAGCTGGCATATGCTGAGTGGAAAATTGAAAATATGCCCTAGAAAATGATGTGATTCCCAACTCTCCTGTACATCATACCTTCACACTTCAATAGATTTTCCAGTTCTATATTTTGAAATATCTTGCATTTAGCTAGTCATTTAATTTTATTGATTTGTTAAATGTGTGCAATAACTTTTTGATTTCATTGTAGAGAAACTCAAGGCATTTGTATTGAGTGAAGATGATAGTTTATAGCCTCTTCATGGAAGGCATCTAGAAAATATAGATGTAGAAAAGGAAATGGCATCTATGGAAAAAGAAGCAAAGGTAGCATGTTGTGTACAGGGATGCAGGTGCAATCCAATGGTTCTAGCAGGCTGACCAGGTTTTAAAGCTATATGAAACTCTGACTATCAAAGGTTTTTCTTTGCTTCCCCCTCTCCATCTCCTATCTCCTTCTCTCATTCTCCCACCTCCCCATCCCCCTTCAGAACTACTACTATTTTATAGACCCCTCCACCTGGCCCTACACTTTGAAGTTGAGTGCATCTTCCTTGGAGCTTGGATTTACTTTTTCTTTTCCAGTGAAGTAGTTATCTATTTCCTTAGGCACACTCAGCAAGTGGACAATAGTTAGTTTTATTTCTTAATCCATGAAGTTTGCAAAAAGATGTATTTATCTTTATTTTGACCTTCCCAATCTATAAAGATTGAATGTTATATAGAGAAACTGATGGCTAGAAATTTTGACTTCTTTCTTTAAGGTAGCCAATAGATTATGATGGAAAGTTGGAAAATATGCATAAAAATATTGGAAAATATCTTGGCTATGAAAAAAAGAAATTAAGATTGGAAGAACCTTTATTTCCTCATTCATGTGAATTTTGAAGATCATTTTTTAGATGCTCATGCCTTTATGAGCACACAATGAACTCATTTATTTTTACTAGTATTATTCTCTAATATAGTCAGCCAACTTTTGGGTAATCTCCCGACATAATCTCAAGCATTGATCAACTATTAGATTCAGGGAAGAAATATATATTAGCTATTATTATTTAATTTACATGGAACTTGATGATTCTGTTGATCTTTCTTTAAATCTAGCTATGGCTTTTATATTGAATTTTTGGCTACATGTCTCACTCTATAGACAAGGAGTCTTCTCTCTCTCTCTCTCTCTCTCTCTCTCTCTCTCTCTCTCTCTCTCTCTCTCTCTCTCTCTCTCTACACACACACACATATACACACATCTGTATGTGTGTGTGTGTGTACATACATACATGCATACATACAAATGAGCATCACTAAATTCAATGTTTGTTTAGAAATTGAGTTATGCTTTGAAATTTGATGGACATGTTTTGTTGGGATTTGATAATAGATTGACACAGTATGTTAAGTTATAGTACTATTGAAAAATAAAGAATTGGAGTAGCCTATCCTAATGGTCATTCCATACTATATATGGGTTTTTAATAACTTATTGTTCAAGGTTGTAACTCTATGTATTTTACTATTGTAGTATAGACAAGATTGAAAGTTGTGGAATGGTCTGCTTGTATTCTTTGATGTATTCATTTGATAGCTAAAATTAATTGATAGAGAGTATAGTTGAACCAATTTTGCCACATCCCTACACCTTTACTTTTAGTCATGTTCAAATTTGTACATGAAGAATTTGTGTCTTTCCCATAGATTCTTGTGAGTCTATAACATGAGGGTGGGTTTACTTGTCAAAATTTTGGGGTTGGCTCCATAGAGCCTTATTTGATTTACTCTTGGTAGAATAATCAAACCTGTAAAGCATTAGTTTAACTTGTTTTCTACTGGAGTATATGTTTTTCAACCTTTTTTCTTAGCTACATGGAGTTTCGTATGGAGGATGCAGGATATGTTATAGGGATGGGGGGACCAAGGGCCCAAATTTGGTAATTACTAAGGAACAAAAAAGGGATGGTAGTGAAGTAGTGGTGGGGTGTAGTGCTGATATACAAATTGAATATTTCAAGGCAATGCTCTCCACTAGAGGCAAACTAGTTTTCACAAAGCTAAAGGTTTCAATTGGTATGTAATGGCATGTGCCATATAGCAAGTGACTTGGTGGCATCTTCAATGGAGTGGGGGAAATATTTTCCCCAACTCTCCAATTTTTGAAATTCTCCCTTATATGGAATACGGTATTTTTGGGGGGATGTGTCCTCAGAGCAATGCAAGTTTTGTGCCATTGCTTCTAGTGATATAGAGCATACATTAAATGTGTGAATGGATCATTAATGGTGTCTAATTCCATGTAATTAGTAAGAATTACACATTGGAAAGAGAGTGTGTTACAAGGGAATTATTTTTAGTGAACTAATGGGTTTTAGATAGAATATTTATCATATATGCTTCAAAATGATGCCCTAATAAAAATAGATGCATGGTGCATAAAAAGCTATGGAAACTTATATGAATTGTCAAAGTTTTTAGTGACTCAATACTGAATTGAACTTTATACATTAATTCTCTACTTTTCTTAATCTCTATGCACATTTTCTGAAAGCTTTGTTATTTTATAATCGATATGATTTGTGGCATATTTTGGGAGTTGATGAGACATGCATATTATGTTTACAAAATTATTATTCACATATGAAACTTAAGCTTATTTAGTTTGATGCACATAGAGACTCTTTGTAATCAATTTGGTCTTCAAGTTGTGGTGTTTTTTCAACTTCTATTGGATGGTTTTATAAATGTTTTGGATGCTTTTAGAAATTCTCTACTTGTTGATACATTACATTCAATGTATATGCTCTAGATAAAAGCTTGACATATATTGATCTTATCTACGAGATGTTCAAATAAGGGAAATATTTCTTAGTAGAGTGGTCCTTGTGTTCTATATTTTTGAACCTTCATTTATATACTATTTTTTGTGTTGGATTTGAGTATCAAATGACATGTTTCTTGATAGAGTTTCATGAAAATTTTGTAAACATGCATTACTTTTTTGTAGTCTTGTTCATGGTCTCTTTTGCTTAATATTTAGGACATCTATGGACAATCAAGTTTTGAAATTGGTTTCTAGATCACACAACCTTCCACATCTAGACAAAGAGGATAGAGGTGGAGAAGATTCTCACTTTATCCTTAGAGAGGAACAAGTTGTTGGGGTTGTTGATGGAGTGGGAGGGTGGGAAAATTTGGGCATTAATGTAGGAGATTATGCTAAAGAACTCATGGAAAACAATGTTGTTCCCATTAAACGGGAGCCTCAAAATTCAATTGATCCTATTAAGGTGTTAGAGAAGGCCTTTTTGAGTACAAAGTCACAAGGATCCTCTACTGCTTACTTTTAGATAAGGTAATAGAAAATTCTCGAGTGTCCTTCATTGTTTGTTTTGATTTGTTATATTATCCTACATATCTTTTTTAGTTTTTGTTGTAAATGTTTGACATCTTTTATTCATAAAAATTATTGTAGATTAGAATCTCTAAGATTCTTCTAAAGAAAAAGTTTCTCAGAACTATATTTATTGATATAGACTCATTTGTTTCTTCATGGTTCTAAATAAGTTTTCTTTTATACCCGAATATCTATTTTTTCATTATTTTTTATTTCTAGGTGCTGTGTATAGCGAATCTAGGTGATATTAGATTCATTGTAATAAGAGGTGGGCATACACTATTCAAGTTCCCTATTTAATAGCATCACTTTAATTATTGTTTCTAGCTTCAAAGTGGTGATGGTGTTGATCTTCCAAGTTCTGCTTGGGTAATGGAAGCATATATTATTTTCCTTTTGAATCATTGCATTAGACTTGAAGCTCTACTTGTACACCTAATATTTAATTAGAGTAATTTTAACCTATTTGGGATGCATGCTTGCAAACCTTCACCATTAATGTGGCACATGGAGATGTTATAATTGCTGGTATAGATGGACTATTTCACAACTTGTATGATGGTGAATTTAATGCACTAGTCGTTGAAGCAGTAGGAGATAAATTTCAACCTTAGACAACTACCAAAAAAAATTGTTGTATCTACAAGGCAACATGCACTAGACAAAGATAAAGATACTCCTTTTTCTAATGTTACTCAAAGAGTGGGCTATTGCTATAAAGGGGGGAAGTTGGATGACATAACTATTGTTGTTTCATGTGTCACAGTTGTACATTAAAGACTTGTTTTTTCTTTAAAAGTGAATATTCATGATGACACAAATAAGGTGATGCTTATTACTTGTTTATTTCTTTACCTATAAAGAGATGATGTAAAAATATATTAACTTCCTTTGCCAAAATGGAAAATAAATATCTAATCAACTTCCATTACCCTAGGAATTTTTTTCCTGTGATTTTCCTAATCCCTAATGAAACATTGTCATGAGAAGGCAATATAATTATCACTTTTCCACTTCCACTTCTTGTACTCCTCCACAACTTATCAATTTTTCCCTAGATTCTCTATTGGGAGAAGCACCATTTCCTTTGGCTCCAGAATACATAGCCTTGATATATTTCCCATTCTAAGTGGTGAAAAGGTTTTTCAAATTTCTACATTGTACAATCCCCAGCTCTCTTTTCTTCAACACTCAACATATTTAAATGATAAGCTGCACACATTTCCTCACAACTTCCAACTTAACCCTCCAAAACCATTCTCCAACTATACTGAACATTGTTGTTTTACAATTTTGATCTCTAAATTTATAAAATGTAAAATTAAATGAAGTTGCTAACACATTTGAGCTGTTATTTTTTCTTGAGGTGAAGAGACTTGCATCAAGATATGTTGAACACCTTCCATGGCTGAAATGATATATAGGTCACATAGACATGAATACTCATGAGTGTGTAGCTCATTTACTGGGGATGGCATGCTCATCCTTATCTACTTCATCATCATCTATTCTAATTCAAGAATTTAATTCTAAGTTTATAATTTCTAACAAAGGAAGGTTTGTGAACTTGTAAGGAGTATTCTTTTTTGTGTCTCAAATTTTGATATTAAAATTAGGATTCAATGGCATAGGTTTTTTAGGAAAACTCCTTAGAAACATGTTTTATTAGTGGTAGTTCATTCATTCTCACTAAAGTACAAGTCATTTAGTTGGACCATATCTCATGAGATGAGAATGAATGGTCTACTACAACGAGTTGACTTAAAACCTATACAATTGAATCCTAATGTGTATATCATAAGGTTTGTGTATGTTTCTTTTGTCAGATATATGTTGTTTCTCCTTGTTATTTAGAATTGAATACTATTGACCATTTGAAAGGTGGCCTTTAGTGTTTAGTAGTGGTTTATTCTCTTTTGCAGATTTGAAGATAGTCATGGAGCTATTTGTGTTATATGTTATGTGCTAGAGTAGTGTATGATAGGAAATCCTCTTGTAATTGCTTTATTGTCTATGCATAAAATATGGCCTTTTCATTTTTTGGCATTTTGCCCACGTTTATAGTTTTCATTCATTCTTTTATTAAGATTGCAATGTTCTAAATTAACTAGTTAGGCCACGTTTCTGATTTTATTTGTGTGTGTGTGTGTGTGTGTATGTGTGTGTGTGTGTGTGTGTAATGATGCTTCCAAGAGTTCTTCTATGATTTCATAGAAAAATAATTTTGCTAAAGTAGGTTTGAATTTTCTATCCTATTTAGTTGTCAAAGAATAAATTAATTAATAATATTTTTTTTCTAGGAGTTATTTTGAACTATAATACTTGTTTATATTATTTTGATGAGACTAATTCTCTACATAAAGCACATTGGATATAGATGTGAACATGCATGATACTAACTCTAGGATAGAATTTTGAGTTCATCTAGATGCCTAGTGTTCACTTTTTGCACACATCCATAGGGCACAACATCCACATCAAAATCACAAGCTCAAATCATGTCAAGAACCATTGTTATTGAATAGCATCGGTCAGAGATTATAGATTGTACATGTATGTGTGTGTATGTTTTACATCACTCATGTACATATATAATCTTAATCTAATTATATATATCTTAAATCTAATCAAGCACTTAATATCAAACTAAGATGAAACTTGTACACACACACAAACACACACACACACACACACACACATTTATATTTTGTAGATTTAGATTTTTGAGTCTTCTCCTTCATCCCTAAAGATGGCTGAGCAACCAATGCATGACTTTGTGAGCTTGTGAGAGAATCCAATTGAGAGAGCTTAGCTTGCTCTCAAGTTAACCAATCACAAAAAAACTCAAAGGATGGCATTTTAGATCTATTACCCAAAGCATCTTTGGTGAAATAGAAGGTAGAAGAAAAAATTTGAAAGTTTCCACGAAACTTAGAAAGAATCAAGTAGATACACTCAATCTCAATCTTTTTTTTTCTGCAAACTTGCAATAAAGATCTTAATTGATTGAACTTCATCAAGATGTCCTCAATAGAAGGAAAAGAATCTGGTATAAGAGAGGTAAGCTTTGCCTCCATTTGAATTTCCCTAAACTTATTCACTATACCAAAGAAGTCTTCAAGCTTGGTTCACATAGCTAGAGGAGTATTGCAACCATCCAGATGAAATTGTAAACTTCCTAAGACCTATAAAGCAATCAATCCTATTACCTCATCCATCTTGTTCCTATGATACATGACCTCAAAAGGCCTCTATAAAATTGGCTGCACTACATCCAAACAAGACCATAACCATTTTTACTAGAGAAACCATGTCATCAAGGTCTTCCATGTGTGATAATTATAAGGGTTTAGAAGTTCTAGACAAGAAGAGGTCTCGGTCATTCTTTTAGAAGAGGTTTTGGATGTTTTTTGATATGCTGATATAATATTAGAAAGTAATATAAAAAAACCTCCCACAATGCAAGTAACTAAACCCCCATTTTCAAAATGAATGTGTAAATGAGAGAAGAGCAAAAAAGCTTCAAATATGAATCACAAGTACCTATTTTTTGTAGGCCAAAAAAAGACCAAATGATGAAAGTATTATTTCCACTCAACGTAACTCTAGAATGATTCTAGATCTAGAAGGTAGACAATAAATCATGCACTTTTTAAAAAAATAGCATTGAAAAATATGTTACCATATGAGCCTAAATGAAACCTTTGAAGTTGCAAAGATTGGGATTTGCAATTTTCAGAAAAATTTAGAAATAGAGATAACAAACAACCTACACCAATGTGTAGATCATGAAATCCTACCCCAAAACAAAAAACAAAAAACAAAAAATGCTTGGAAAAAGGATTTTGTATGAGTGAGATATCGCTATTTGAAAATCACCTCTCTAATTATTTTTTCTGAATTGCCATCATCGCACCTCCAAAAAATAGAGAAAAAGGCTCAAAAAATATTTGATCTATTATTTCAAATCCTCTTTCTCCTTTTTCTCCAAATACTGAACAAGCTACAATGGATCTAGCTCTAATACCATGTAGGATTTGAGCAAATACACAAGTCAAATCCATAAGCCCTCAAATACCTGCATGTAGAAAACCTGTCACGGAGAAGAAAAAAAAAGAGGAAGCAAGGGTTTTGTCTAAAAATATGAAAATTGTATTCTTAGATAAAGAAAATATACGTGTTAAAAATACAATGAGAGATCTTCCTTATAAAGGAGATCAAAAGCCAAAAAGGTAATGTAAAACTCTTTAGGGTTTAATCTAGGCTATATCATAATAATTAATAAAAGATATTAATTATTAGATACCTAAAGTTTAGCTTAAGTAGACTAGAGTTAATTAAAAAATATCTAATTACTCTAACAAAATTTGTATATATCTTTCTATTTATGAAGTTAATTTTATATATTGTTTCTTTTTCTTTAATTTACACATCTATTCCATTTAATAGATAATTCTAGCATATATTCATAATACAATGCATATGCCATCTAATATATGTTTTATATGGTTACCTCACCAACTTAGTGAAAATTTCTTCTTCAACCAATTGGCAATCAAAATGATCAATGATGGGAACTTATCATTACAACCACACCTTCAAGTGATTGACACTATAGAGATTGGGCATGATCTTAATTCAACAACCCAATACAAAATGGATTTCTTTGATGGAATTCATAAGCAAAAAGCATCAATGCAAATTAAATATAATAATATTGTGACATCACAACAAATCATAAAGGGAAGTATAGTTTTTCTCCAAGGGTATAGTTTTCATACAATTTGTGAATCAAGGTAAGTATATGTCTTAGTTCATTACATCAAATAAGAGCTATTGTATTCATAAATTTACCATTCTTATGATTAAAATTTAGAATTGTTCCAATGTTACAATTCAATATAATTATGTAGGTTGATTGTTGTCTCAGAACTCGAAATCACTTACTTGCACCATGAAATTATTGGTGAACCCACTTTCCTCTTCAAATAGAAATACTTACAACCATGTCCCTCTAATGTAATGACTTGACCTACTAATTTTCCTAAGAATGATGCAACATGAAAACTACCTTCTCAAAGGGTTCTATTTGGGATATCATAATCCCTTAAGGAAAAATATATCATCCCCACAAATATCTCTAATAGCTTTATTGAAAATAGGAAAACCTACTCCTAAACTATACAAACAATGACCTCGAGCCACCAAAATTAACAAAACTCTGACCTCTATCATATACCTAATTTTGATCTCCATTTTCATGAGGTAAGCTAAGACTATTACTTTCATCAATTTCAACTATTACTTCCATCAATTTGAACATTCAAATTAACATTCTGAAACAATTCACTTGGCAAAACTAATTCCACATCTTCACTTTCATAATGCATATAAAAACTAGAATCATTCTCTACAACTTGTTCATTATGAAAATATGGATCAGGATGAAAATATATACCACTATTAAACTGAATTTCCTCTTCATTAGATGAATCATGCATGCTATCAACCTTGAGTATAAAAGTTTCATATTCAACTTGGGAAAAAATATCACACATACCTAGAAATTGTGTATCCTCATGTATAGCTAGTTGACACTCAAATGAGAAATTATATTTATACTCACAAATTTCATCCATGTCAATGTTAGAAACTAATCGGGGTTCTCCAATGAATATTTTCAATTAGAAAATGGAACAACCATCATATTAGAGAATTCACCATAAAACTCATTGCAAGACAAAAGCTTATTTTCAATAATACCTTCATCTAACACCTCGTTATCAAAATTATAAGATGCAACACCATCATCACAATCACTATCACACCTAGAAGAACAAAAATTTCAACTCTTACTTTAGTAAGATAATGTATTGTCATCAAGATCAATATTAACCAAATCTAAAGATTTCATGTGCTCTTAAAAAAGCAAATTGATAATTCCATGCAAAGCTCCCTTATAAGAATTATAACAAGTGATGTGTTGATCAATATCAAACTCTTCATCATACAATGGATTAATGAAGACCATGAAACCATTTCTAACATCATTGTCATGAACACTTTCAATAGATGAGCAAGAAAAATTAGAATCATTACATGAAGACACACCAACAACTTCATCAATTAGGCATGGGGAATATAGATTAATGTTACTTGCATTGTCTTCTTGAAAATGATTCATATATCTTGACTATTAATCATCTCTTAACTTATAAATAGGTATTGATGCATTAATCTTTGAATCACTTATATGTTATTAATTACAACTACATGTAGCCTCATGGCATTCTTCTATAGTACTAGGTAATTCATCCTTGTAAATAATCTCCTTATCCTAAAATTGTGTAGACAACTCCTCTTCAATGTTTTCAACCTCAAGTTGATTCATACAATTTAGAGATGAAACTTCATTTTTAGTTTTAGAAGAAGAACTCATACCTCTACTTTTGAAAGAGTATTTACTTCCATCATTACACTCTTCTTCCCAATTTGTATTAGACTCATATGAAGAGGAGTATGCATTATCGATGTCCTCATCTTGACTTGAGTAACCACTTTCATCATTTCCTTCACAAGATACTTCTTCATAACATATTAGATTTGTTGGCTTAACTACCTCTCATGGATCTAGGCATGTATAGTGTTTGTATTATTCATTGACAACTCAACCTTTTGGCATAATGAAAAAAATACCAACAATTGGTATTAGAGCCTTGGATTACAAGTTTGAATCTTAGGAGGTCTCCTTCATTCTATTGGTGTAGAATCCCCAGTTGGTGTTAAGGGGGAGATTGTTGACTTGGTGGTCAGTGCCTCCTTTCAGGTTTGCAACATGTCTTAAGTGTCTCTCATGGATCTCGACAAGTCTAGTGTTTGTGACATTTGTTGATAGATCAAGCTTTTTGTGCAATGACAAACATACCAACAAGATCAACAACTCTATTTTTATCACTTGAAACATAACTTTTGGCCTCTTAATCCTTATACTAAGATGAATGTCTTTCAATTTCATGATTAGTAACATTCTCAATACAAGGAAAAACATCAATATGAGAAGCAAAAACTGAAATTAATTCTTATATATGTAGCCTATCAAGTGAATCCACTTTTGTTGTAACACTATAAAAATATGCATTCTATTCAACAAGAATAGTATCTGCTCTTCTTTTTAACAAAGAGGATTCATCTCCTCATGTTTTTAAATCTAAATTTTGAACAAGATTATTTACAATAGCATTGGCTCTTCTTTATAACCTACATGCTTACTTGAATTTGAATACTCAACATGACATTGGTTTTTCTTTTCGACTTCATCTTGCCAACAAACCTTTCTAGAGAAATGACTCTTGGCTAGTCCATACTTTATATTATTTACAATCTCTATTGTTATGATGAATGTCTGATGCAAATTTTTGGGTTCTTTATGATACCTCAAGAGATAACTCATTTTTTCTTCAAATTCATTAAGATAAATTACTAAACACATTTGGTGATCTGGTCTACATTTTTTAGGAATCCTGTTCAAGGCACTTGAAAATCTAATATTAAATTAAGGAATAAGTTCACCATTCCTGATTTGAATCTTCAAGAACTTCTCAAAAGAATAAGATATTATTATTCTTTCCCCAATTTTCTCCATGAAGTCTACATGTAACTTACTCCAAGATGAAATAGAAGATGTTGGAAAAAAGGAAAACCAATCTCTAACACCACCTTCCAAGGTTTGAACAAACAACTTCATATGCATGTCTTCATGAGAAATCCCAAAATCACCAATCAATTCACTAAACATCTGAACATGATGACTAGTTGAAACCAATTGGCTCCATTGAAATTGGGAAAATGTTTTCTAAGGTCATATGACATAGTGTTTGGGAAACCATGAATTTCATCAAAGTGTAATGGCAACTACCTCTTGGCAGAAATAGATCTACAATTTTCATCAATCTTTGTCATTTATTGTAAGGTTACAACTCATTCACTAAGATCATTTAAAAAAATTTATAACTTGCAGAAAATCTAAAAAATCTTCTACCAATTTAGTCTCCAAACATACTCCAACGTGTAAAAACATTTTGCTAAATCTATCCTTTATAAAGAATGTGGAGATGCATAAAAAAAATCTCATACTTAGTGCTAAAAACATCACTTGATGGAGAGGAATTTGTAGAACTTACTTTCATGGGAAAGAAATCTAATGAAACTAAAAAAATATCTTAAGTATTAATGTTAAAACTTGATCTATTGATTCAACATGGGTGCAAGCCTCAAATTTTTTACACCATTTATCAAACCATGTAGAGCCACCACCTCCTTGAAGAGGACAACCATGATTCACTTTCTAACATTCAAATTCTTAAAACAATAGATGCATAAAAGACTTAAACTTACATCAAGAATTGAAAACTTCTTTTCCAAGGACTACAATCAAAAGCTTTAGATCTTTCCATAGAAACTTAAAGTCCTTCAAAATTTTAATATGAAAACAACTAGGAAAACAAGTATAGAGATATAGAGTTTCCACTCACACTTTTGAGAAATATTACATAATTTTTCACTTGACAAATCTAGACTAGACTTTATGTTTATAGGAAAAACATGCAAATCATCAAACCACTCTTGGAGATTTACAAACTATTGGGAATACAATAGGGAAAGTAAAATCTAAGAGGAGGGGGGGGAGGGAGAGATGAATCATTCCTTCAAAACTTGAACCAAAAATTAATTCACCATACATACATCTCACAATTTGCATGTAAATTGAAATAACTAGTTAAACATATTCATCCATAGTATGAAAGAAAATAACATTCAACACATGTATGGCACAAGATATTTGTTTACCTAGATACCCTCCAATGAGAAGATCAAACTAGGGTGAGGATGACACCAAAAAATCTTCGCTACTATAGTTGTAATGTGTATCTAGTGAAGGTTAAAATGTTTGATAATGGAACATGATCTACCCTGTTAAAGGCTTACAAGATTGTTAGAGCTTACCCTATTAAAGGATTTCAAAATCATGTTAGAAGTGTGCCTGATAAAAGGACTTTAACTTATAATAAAGCAAGCACCCTATTAAATAATTTACAATAGTCTTTTAAGATGACATTATTAAGAGATTTAATTGATTCACCTATTAGAATATCTTGGTTAGCACTCTGCCAATAGATAATAGATCACCTCTTTGCATATATTCTTGATCCTCCTTTGATCAAATGTATCTCTTTTGTCCTCTAGCCTCTTTTCTCTATTCTCTTCTAATTGATTCTACAATGTATCTCAATTCATAATACCTTTGTCACCATGAATGCTCTATTTGTACATGCAAACTTCTCTCTTTACTTCTTCCACATTCATACAAAGATTAGGGTTTGTCCTCCTTAAGAATACCTAAGCGACTTAGAATTAGGTATGAATAAAAGATAATGATTCATCCATATTGCCACTTAATCCTTCCCTTTTTTCTGATTGGTTACATGTTCTACATAGAGATTCTTAATTAAGATTCCTTCTTATCATCTAGGACTGTAAAATAATCCTCAAGCCAACTCCAAAATGGTTTCGATATTATTTTGTTCCATTGCAAACAACTATGTCAAAACTATATTACTCGACACTTAAAGTCCCCAATGCTCAACATCAACTACAACTTCAATGTTATAACTCAACATCTGAATGACTTAGCATCCATTGGTTACTAAATATCATTTGTCTGCTCGACACTTGAGTGAATTAGTACTAACTTTTTTGATGAAGGTACACTCTGATACCACTTGATGAAGGGCCACACCACCCTACCAACTCATAACCAAAAATTCCATAATACGAAGACAAGATATGACAAAATTCTTCAAACAATATTATTATACCTAAAAATCCAATATTAATTACAATAACATTTCTACAAGATCTGTCAAGATCCAATCCAAGCCCAAGCTAGTCTAGATCCACACTCTAGTAGAAACCTCTAAGAATTTAACTTGTGCTCACAAGACACCAAGAAACCTCCTTGTTTCTAAACTATAGTCACTAGCCCTTCTCCAACTTTATCCAAGATCCAAGTGTAAACTACCTCAGATTTGATGCTCTGTCCACACACTCACAACTCCATCACAATCCTGCTCTAAACTACCTCACATTCAGTGCTCTATCCACAGACTCAAGAAAACTCACTCTTCACTTCCTCCTTCTCTTTCACACTTTAAAGCCTTCACACCTTCTAGCTTTCACACCTTGAAGCTTTTCCTTCCAAAGCTTTCACCTTTCCAAGCTTGATTAGAAATTCTCATATGCCTTGCTTAAATAGGCACTTAACACCCAATGCATGACTTATCCACAACCTCCTAGAATTCCACCTACATAATATCCACAACATTCTACAACTGTCTACAATATCCATAACTTTCTAGAATTCCACCAACACACCTTGATAAATGGAATGACAACCATTTTTTTATTTTATTTTTTACTTTTCTATTTTATGCCACCTATGCACCTCGAAAATAGAAATTCCTCCTTTTTTTTTTTTTCCTTTTTCTCTTTTTATTTATTTATTTTTTCTCTAATTTTTGTCACTTTCTCTCTCCTCCAATTTTATTTTATTTATTTATTTATTTTTGATCTTTTTATAAAAAGAAATTTAACCATGCAAGATGCTCCTGCATTATTTTTACTCAACACATACTGAGTATCTCACTTGGCATGCACTATCTGACATGTTATGCTTGGCATGCATTACTTGTTCAACATGAACTAAGTTTTAACTTGTAAATGAATTAAGTGTATAGACTCTCATATGTCAAAACCAATTTGAGATTAACAATCTCCCCCTTTGACATGAGTGGCAAAAACACTTGATCATGCATGAATGATCTTAACTTATGAGCATCAATCAAATTATCACTATCTCTATTTGGCATATGTACAAAATTTCAAAATTTCAAAGTTTTTCAAAACATGACTTAACAATCATTCCTCAAAATAATAGAACTCCCCCTAAGTTGATTGTGATGTTCTAAATCTAAACCTATACTCCTGCTAAGTAAATATGCATATGTTGAATTGTATTGTACTCTATTTCTATCTTTGACTCCCCCTCTGTTTGGTCTCCCCCAAAGTTGTATTCATTCTTTCCTTGGAGTCATTGTCTCTCTCAAAAAAGTATTAATCCCAACCAAAAAAATTATTACTACCTCTTTTTGACATTGATGTTAAAGGGTTGTACATGTATAGTGTGTTTCTTCTAGGAAAGGTTAATGGACCTCAAGTATGTTCTTCAATATTTCATTTGGGTGGCTAATTCAACAACAAGGTGAACTAAGCCTTCATGTGTAGAAAGACAAGGATATTTCTTCACTACTATTTCTACAAAGGGTAGTTCCTTACATAATATGTCCATGTGTGGGGTCAAAATGGATTGGATACTTATTAGTGCAGCCCGAATATTTTCATCTTGAGCATGCAAGGATGCCAACTGACCTTGGGAATCATCAAATTCCTAAATTTCTTTTGACTCTAAGCTAGAGAATTGGGTAGAGTAGAACCTACCATCTTCATATATTCCTCCAGATTTGCAATATGGCACTACACTTCTTGTGTGAACAGAGTTGTATCCCACAACTTGGTGTAAGGTGGGAACATATTCTCTAAAAATTTCTTTACATTATCAATCTTGGTTTCTAACTCAACTTGATGAAGTACAATGGTAGTTGATATCTTTTCATTGACTTGGGTTGTGAAATTTCCTCTTAGACCATTCTAGTAGTTTAATATTTGAATCTAGGTTTGTATCATTTACCTGCTCTACTATATTCACCAACTGCTCTATGATAGGCTTGTCTTCTACATGTGAAGGTGGGCTGAATGCATCAAGAAATATTTTCTTGATATCTTTTAATGCTTGCTTCTACCTATGCTCCCTTCTAAGTAGTTCTTGGTGCTTTTTCCTTGCAAGAACATCCTAAAGTATGCTCATCTGTTCAATAGTGATTGTTGCAAGATCAAATTTGGCAACAAATTCACCTCATCCAAGTTGACATCACCATATGATGTAACTTCATCTATCTTGGATGTGCTAGGACTAGGCCTTGATGACTCTAGTGGTGTAGCTTCTACACTCCACCTACTAAGAGCTTGATTTGGAGGAGTAGAAACTTTTGGCAAAGTAACTAGTGTTTGCAATGCTAATTGCTCCTCGGGCTTGGTAGTCAAGACTGACTCTTTAGTCCTCTTCTTTTCTTTATTTTCAATCTCAATTGCACCTTGAGTTTGTGTTATAGGTATAAAAGTATCTTCCTAACCTATTTGAGCTTGTCTCCCTTCTTGTGCTTCTATAGAAACTTATTGTACTAACATTTTTTGTGTCATTGTGTTGATATGTACCATTGTCTCTTTCCTTTGGTATGCTATAATAGGCATTGTAGATTGTACCAGAGTAAATTGAGCAGTTTGAGTTATGTGTTGTGTTCCTTCTCTATAGATGTCTTTTCTACCTTATCATGTTCATCTATACTCACCAATAGGAAGACTGCATAATTATATCTTGGTGGTGGTGTCTAACAATATCTTCTCCATGTCCTCCTCTATTAGGGGATTGATGTTCTAAGCTACAATATCAAAAAAATCCTTAATCTTTATTATATCTATGTTGGCATTTGTCACATGTTGTGGACTAGCACTCATGATGTAGAAGAATCTTGGGTTTGCTTGGTCACTTCTTTGGAATTAATTATTCAAGGCTCGATAGTTTCTTTGGAGGGTTCTTGGACTGGTACTCAGTCAAAGAAGGATTGGAGCTCGGCATGGTTAGGGAGCTCTGTATGGTCTTTGGAGCTTGAAATGGTCTATGGAGCTCAGCATGGTCTTCAAGCTTGGCATGGTCTATGGAGCTCAACATGGTCTTGAAGCTTGGCATGGTATTTGGAGCTCAACATGGTCTATGATTGCTCGGCATGGTCTTTGGTCACTCTACATGGTCTTGGGTTGCTCGGCATGGTCTGAGAGGAGCTCGACCTTTCTTAGGAACTTGGTGCCTATTACAAGCCATGTATATAATTTTTCACAATGAGTTAGAGGATGAAAATTTCAATTATTAAATAGGATCTATATTTCTACCTATGGTTTGAAGCACAAGTTCTAATTCATTTGGAGTTAGGAGATATTGCAATTTTGCTAAGAGATCAATTTTGGACATTTAATTGTTGTTGTTGGCTAACTTGTGGCATTTAATTTATGCATTTGTATTTAATTTGTGTTCTAGGAAAATTTGTGGCTTAGATTGGTATAATTAGGGTTTGTGGTGAAGTCTTTAGTTATTATTCATCCATCATGGAAAAGAAGAGGTAGCTGAAGAGTGAGTTTTCCTGAGTCTGTGAATAGAGCACCGAATGTGAGGTAGTTTACAGTAGGATTGTGATGGAGTTGTGAATGTGTGGATACATCATTGAATGTGAGGTAGTTTACAGATGGTTCTTGGGTAAAGTTGGAGTAGAGCTAGTAGTTACATTTTGGAAAACAATGAGATTGTTTGGTGGGCTTGCGAGCACAAGTTGAGATCTTCCTTGGGGGTTTCTACCAGAGTGTGGATCTGGACTAGCTAGGTTTTGATTAAATCTTGAGGGATCTTGCAGAACTATTGTTGTAATTGCTATTTTATTTGGCCAAATTGAGAAGGCCTTACACCCTAGAACATTGCATGTAATAGTTATTTTTATAAATAAAGAGTTGTGATTTGGTATCAGATCTTGCTTTATTATTTCTTGCTATTGGCTATGTGGTTTTATAGCTAGGTCTAGGAAATATCCATTGGGGATACTCCTACCTTGCATTATGTTAGGTGGTATTAGAGCAAGGTTTTTCTTCAATGTGTAGATAGATCACCAAAGATGAGGTAGTTTGTACCAGGACTTGGGTTGGAGAAGCAGATCTAAGTTGGTCTTGATCTAGTTGTGGATTTTTTTTGGAGTCCTAGATCTTTTGGTTGTAAGGTGACAGATCATGGTTCTAACTTGAAATTATAGAGGGCTTTTAGATGGGTCAATGGATGCAAATATGTACAACTGATCTTGTTGAGGCATGATCATAGAGAATTTGTGGATTGTAGATCCATGGTCTTGGACTTGTGATGAGTTTCCTGATTGTTCATGCAAGTTGGTAGGTTGCGATCTGACTTGCAAACAATCTAGGTTTATCACAAGGAGGATAGGAAGAATTTGTTGCAAAGGGTTTATGAAGATCTTGGGAGATTTCCCTAAGAAGATTGGACCCTAAGATGATTGAAAACATCCATGATATAGTGAAGAGGAGGGTTTTTGAGATGATTTTTCAGATTGAAGCTAGTTTGGCTAATTGAACTAATAAGGTGGTTGGTTAGTTTAAAACTAGTCAGAATGATCAAGGTAAGGATAAGATGAGGAAGGAATTTTTTGGATGTTTGTGGAGTTGGAATCTATCAATCTGGAAGAGGGTTGTTTGGCTAGTTAAGAGACTTGTTCATGAGAGAAGATGGCATAGCAAGGTCAAGATGGAAGAGGTTGTTTTTGTCTATCAGAGTGTGAAGTCTGATACAGAACTTGTAGAGCTACTAGAGGTGGTTTTTGAAGATATTCCTAACCTTGTTAATGTTGGGATAGAGGCTGGTTTTCATGATCAGTTGGTTGAGTTTGACATGAAAATTATAGAGCACTTGGTCGTGGATGATCTAGTTGCTATTGGTGATGAGTTATGTGTTGTAGAGCATCTTGTTGTGAGCAATGAGATTGTTGGTGTTGCAAGTTTGGCATGTGTTGATGGAGATCTATATGTTGATATTGATGTGGATGAAGGTTTGGTGTTGAAGCATTATGTTTAGTTTGTTCTTGCGAGTGAGCATGCTAATTGGATGGTTGATATTTTGGTGTTTGACAGAATGATGTAGATGTGGATGATGTGTAGATTGATTTTCTTGTCCCTATTGAAGTGGAAACCTTTGGTGAAGATGAAGGTGGTTGTTACTCTTTCCTTGGGCATCAAAGTGTGGGACACACTTTTATATTTACTTGGGGAGTCTGATGTAGGAGCATCTTGAGTTTTCTTAGTGACTACTTTGGAGTTCATGAGTGGAGGCTCCGTAGTTTCTTTCGAGTGTGCTTGGACTGGTACTCGGTTGAAGAAGGATTGGAGCTCGACATGGTCTGGGAGCTCAACATGGTCTTTGGAGTTTGGCATGGTCTATGGAGCTTGGCATAGTCTTTGAGCTACACATGGTCTTAGAGCTCGACATGGCCTTTGGAGCTTGGCATGCTCTATGATTTCTTAGCATGGTCTTGGGTTGCTCAGCATGGTCTGGGAGGAGCTCAACCTTACTTAGGAATTTGGTGCCTCTTTTAGGCCATGTATATAATTTTTCACAATGAGTTAGAGGATGAAAATTTCAAGGATTGAAGAGGGCCTAGATTTCTACCTACATTTTGAAGCACGAGTTTTGATTCATTTGTAGCTAAGAGATATCATGATTTTTCCAAGACATCAATTTTGGGATTCTAATTGTTGTTGTTGGCAGACTTGCATTATTTAATTTATGCATTTGTATTTAATTTGTGTTCTAGGAAAACTTGTGGCTTAGATTAGTATAAGTAGGGTTTGTGGGGAAGTATTTAGTCATTATTCATCCATCATAGAAAAGAGGAGGTATCTGAAGAGTGAGTTTTCTTGAGTCAATGAACTGAGAACTGAATGTGAGGCAATTTACAATAGGACTGTGATGGAGTTGTGAATGTATGGATATAGCACCGAATGTAAGGTAGTTTACACTTGGTTCTTGGATAAAGTTGGAGTAGAGCTAGTAGCTATAGCTTGGAAAACAATGAGATTTCTTGGTGGGCTTGCAAGCACAAGTTGAGATCTTCCTTGGGGGTTTCTACTAGAGTGTGGATCTAGACTAGCTAGGTTTGGATTAGAACTTGAGGGATCTTGCAAAACTATTATTGTAATTGCTATTATATTTGGCCATAAATGGGAAGGCCTTATAGCCTGGCACATTGCATGTAACAGTTATTTTTATAAATAAAGTGTTGTGATTTGGTAGCAGGTCTTGTGTTATTGCTTCTTTTTGTTGTGTTTTTGCTACGTGTTTATTTGCTGGGGGCTAGGACATCTCCTTTGGGGATTCTCCTACCTTGCACTATGTCAACTTTGCATTGTATATCTAGTATACTCTATTTTTCTTACTACTCATCTTTAGTTGTTGCTTGTGTATATGCATTTTCCTTTGTGTCTTCCACATGTGCATCTTTCTTAGTTTCATCTTTAGTAACCTTAGTTTCTTCTTGTTCACTTTTATCTTTACCTACCTCAACATATATCTGGTCAATTTCCTTAGGTTTTGTCAGTCCATATACTAACTTCCATATCTGAGTGGACTTCTGAACAACACCCTGAATGTCCTTCTACAAAATACTAAATGCTCTATATTTAGGAGCAAAACTCCTTTATATTTGTTAATGGCATTTGAAATTGTGGTCTTATCCAATTTTGCATCACTTGAGCAAGTGCACTCTCTTTGATTTTCCTTTCTGCAATGAGACTATATTACCATTTTTTCTCAACTCTTTCATATAAAATTTTAGGTATAGAGTTGGCAAGCTCAATTGGAGTCTTCTTGAATGTTGCCATCATGGCATATATTGACTTTAACACTTGGTTCATCTTAATATTTCTAAATTTTTCAAATTCAACATGTATGAATTCAAATAAGTCAACATTATTTTTTATATTTTCACACAAGTCCAAATTAGAAGAAGGATTTTGACTTACCACTTTAAATTGGCTTTTTTCATCAAATTTCATCCTCTCTTCATTTGATTCAATTGGAGAAATGTACTTTCTCCTTTGTCTCTTCTCAAACTCATCTTCATGTGTAGTTTTCTTGGTTCTCTTCCATTTTGGATTTTGCATTTCTTAAACCTTCTTAGTAGAAGCCTTTGTGCTAGCCCTAGTGGTAGGAACTATAGGCTTAGGTTGTGTAGGTTTTACAACCTTTTTTGGCTTGCTAACTGATAGAGCTTTAGTTTTTCTTTTCTTCTTTTCTTTGGCTATAGGTGCTTCATTGGCTTCTTCTCCCTTGGAACCTTCATCACTATTGGCTTCCTCTTCACCTTGTGTAATGTCCAGTGGTGTTTTGGTAGGTGCATCTTCACCTTCATCATCATCATCATCATTTTCTTCTTTTTCTTTTGTCCCTTAACCAAATTTTTCTTTGAGCTTCTTAGTTTTCTCTTTTTCTTTTTCTATATTAAAAAGGTTGTCTTCAAATCCATGGTTATCTTTCACTTGGCTATATCATAATTACCAGCATTTGTAGCTTCATTATCCACTTCTTTAGCTAGTAGAGTGGTAATTTCTACAGATACCTCATCCACCTTTATCTCATAACCTAGATGCTTTAACCATCTCACCCTTAGAACTATAGCCTCTACATATGTGAAATTAGTATCAACTAGAAAGGAAAAATTATTGAAGTGCTTCTCAACTAGTGAAACTAGAATCCTATGTCTTTATTTCATTGACTTCTTAAAGTCTTCAAAGTAGCTAGTCATTATAGATTCAAAGTTTTCTCCAAGTTTCTCAATGTATTCTCCTATCTGTACTGCAATAGATCTATTTTTCTTCCATGAAACTTTACCAAAAGAAGGAAATTTTTTCTTCATATAGAAAAATATGCATACAAGTATTGAACCAAACTTGCACTATGCACTCTTGGTTTTCCTTGTGGCTCCCAACTTTTTTGATAATTTTTGTAATTGCAACTTAACAAGGTCATGAGAATGATTCTTCTTGACTATCTTGTAGCCTACATCAACATCAATGCAAGGTACATTGTTCAATCTATTAGATTGAAAGAACTTATGTGCAATTATCCTTACCAAAAAATAAATTAGGGGATCTATGATGGTTTCAATTGTCATTCCTCTCTTATTCCACATTGCTCCTATGATTTTCTCAATAACTTCTTTTGCAAGTCACTTCTCATGGTCTTAGGTTTGTCTAGGGTTTAGATACCTTGTTAACCTCTGTACAATCCTCTTGATGATTTTTATAGGGCCATCCTTCAACCATATAGAATTTTCATGAATTCTACTAAGAACAATCTTAACTCATTTTGTTTTGAACACGTTTAGAAAATCTAGGTCACGAGTTAACCCTTTTCTCTCTACAACCTTGAATTATTCTTTCACTACACCATTCTCACACAATTTTCCATAAATTTCTTTTATCTCCATGTCACCTATGCTACCCACCTTACATGTGCAACAATATATTACATCTTGAATCATTAAAAATTGTGGTGGTATCATGAATAATGCACCAAATGGGTTATGTTTGCATGAAATGTTAGAAATTGCTTTAAATTTTGGTTTTCTAATCTCATTGTTTATTAATTGGACTTTCAAAACTTCCTTTCCCTCTTTAACCTTAGAAATAGAAGAACTAGATGCCATATTTTATACCTAGGGTTTGTACAAATTCAAATTGCATAGCTCGAGACATGATAAATACCTTCACAAATCTGATGAATGGTGTTGAATAATGGTTGAATTTAGTTTGCCAATGTTTGGAACAATTTCTCCAATTCACCTTAAACTATTCATGCTCTCTTCAAATTTTAATGATGTCAAATGAATTTAAAATTCAACCATATAGCCCTCAAAACTTCACAATTAATGTTTAGTGCTTGCACAACTATAATCTTAGCTCTAATAGCAATTATAACTCACTTAGCTTCCATATAATTTCCTTCACGCTTGACAACCACTATGAGTTCAACCAACACTATCACTTATGATAGCTCAACATCAACTAGATTTCACTTTACAGCTTAGGTGAAACTTTTTATGCTCGACAATGACATGAAAACTCATAGATTTCTTTTAAGTTATAACAATACTTTGCATCTTCATGCATATATGATTTTTTTAGAACTAAATCCTAGGAAGTGATGCATGATATATCATTTAAATATAAGTCCCACATATACCTCTTAATTTTCTAGTTGTGAATGGTGTGATTACCTAATCCATTGGATGAAATGATCCCATCTAAACTTGATGTGCTACAATATTCCTTCTTCTTCCATGTCTTGTTCATCTACACTTTGAATTCTTCAACATTTTCCCTTCCTTTTTCTTTTTTAAACTCACTACTTGGTGCCTTTGACTTTGTTGGATATTCTCTACATATGTGACCAATCTTTAAGCCACTAAAACATGTAGTCTGACTTAACCATCTACTGTAACCACTTCTAAAATGTATTTTTATGTAGTTCTTAGGAACATGTTCATATTCTTGACAATAGTGACAACTATACCTAGTATTATAATCCTAATTATAAGAGTTTTCATTTTTCTTTACCATTGTCTACTTATTTGATGACCACTTGGGCTTGGATCTGCACTCATATGCTCTATGTCCATACTTCTTACAACTATAGCAATATCCTTCAAATATTTGTGTGCTCAATGTCTTGTTTCTGCAATCATGTGCCTAATGTTCTTGGTTGTTGCACTTTTGGAACTGACCCATGAACTTCTTCTTAAGATTTTGATTTGTGGTCTTGCTTTTGTAAACATTAGTAGTATGTCCTAATTTTCCATAATTATGGCAAGTAGGTTTGTAGTTCTTACCATTGTTTCTCCCTTTTTCACCACTTTTGGACCATTATCCTTCTTCAATATAGGTGTGACCTAATCGATTAGTATCACTATTGGATCTAGGAGATCTCATCAATTTCTCAAAATACTTGATGGCTTCACTAGGTCCATTAAAACTTTCAGAAAAATTATTTTTCTCTTTGTAGATTATTTATCAATTGTTCATTCTTCAACTTTAGTGTTGTGATTTCAATATCTTTTCCATTCAATTCATGATTGAAAATCATGACATGATTCAATGTCTCCAATTGCATGCTAACAATCCTTTGCACTTTTGTGCTCTTCTCTTCCATTTTGTTGATCAATATACTTTTTTCATCTTCAATCATGACTTTGACTTCTTTATATTTCTTCTTGTACTCGGTCACCTCACATAGCAATATTGATTGGACTTTTTGTTCTATCTTGAGATTTTTGACCTCTTCAATTAGGGCTCAATTCTTTTCCATTAGATCTACAATTGTTGCATCAAATTCACTTGTGTTTCAATGTACAAATAATTCAGTAGTGTCAATCTCTTGGTAATGTGTGTCATTCTCTTCAATGATCACTTCAATTCATCTCTTGCTTCATTCAATTAATGTAGGGAAAACTTTATTTCAATCTTTAGATTATCATTATAATCTTTTCCAACTTGTAGACTTCCATCTTCAAGATCTTTCCTTGAAGCTGCAAAGCTTTCCTTTCCAAAGAACTATGCTCTGATACCAATTGTTGGAAATACAATAGGGAAATTAAACTTTGAGAGAAGGGGGGGGGGGGGGGGATTCAGTCACCACACATCCATCTCACAATTTGCATGTAAACTAAAATAACTTGCTAAACATATTCATCCATAGCATGAAAGAAAATAAAATTCAACCACATGTATGACACAAGATATTTGGCTACCCAAAAAACCTCCAATAAGAAGGTAAAACTGGGTGAGGATGATACCCACAAATCTTCACTACTATAGTTGTAGAGTGTATCTAATGAATGATACAATATTTTATCATGAAACATGATCTACCCTATGAAAGGTATGGCCTATTAAAGGCATACAAGATTGTTAGATCTTACCATGTTAAAGGATTTCAATGCCCTATTAGAAGTGTTCTTGATAAAAGGACTTTAACTTACAATGAAGTAAGCACCCTGTTAAAGGGTTTACAATAGCCTGTTAAGACTGCTTTGTTAAGAGATTTAACTAATTCACCTATTAGAACATCTCAGCAATGATCTTGTGATTAACACTCTACTGCTAGATGATAAATCACCTCTTTGCATATATTCTTGATCCTCCTTTGATCAAATATATTTCTTCTATCCTCTAACCTCTTTTCTCTATTATCTCCTAACTGATTCTGCAATGTATCTCAATTCACAATACTTTAGTCACCATGAATGCTTTGTTTGTGCATGCAAACTTCTCTCTTTTCTCCTTCCACATTCATACAAATTTTAGGGTCTATCCTCCTTAAGAAGACCTGGGTGACTTAGGGTTAGGTATGAATCAATGATAATGATTCACCCATATTTTCACTTAATCCTTCCCTTTTCCTAATTGGCTACATATTCTACATAGGGATCCTCAATTAAGATTCACTCTTATCATCTAGAATCACAAAAAAATCCTCAAGTCCATTCCAAAATGGTTTACATAGTAGTTTGTGTCATTACAAACAACTATGTCAAAACTGTATTACTCATCACTTGAAGTCCCTAATGCTCAGAATCAACTGCAACTTCAATGTTGTAACTCAACATCCATTAGTTACTAAATGTTTGAATCACTTGGCATCATCTATATTCTTGGCACTTGAGTGACTTGGAACATACTAAGTATCTAACTCAGTATGCACTATTTGACATGTTATGCTTGACATGCATTACTTGTTTGGCATGGAAATAGTTCTAACTTGTAAATTAATTAAGTGTATAGACACTCATATGTCAAAACCAATCTAAGATTGAGAACTTGCAAAATAGAAAAAATATTTTTCTTCATTCTTGACTTTGAACTAACGACACTTGAAAACAATACCCAACTAAACTAATTAATGATGAATTTTCATTAGTAACAATGTAATTTATATTCAATTTTTAAAGTATTGCTATCCTGAATAAGGCCATTGAGAGACAGGAATCTTTAGCAAAGAAATGGAAAACACCTCAAAACCATGTTGGTGTAGCAAATTTTTCACATACTTCTTTTTCTAGCTGTACTAAATCTCTTTTCATATTCAATGCATCCCCGATTGAGTCAACATTTTGTTGGCTTTTGAATTAAAAATTTTTCAATAACCTAATGATAGGAGAAAATACATCTAGTAGCAGTTGATTCCCATGTTTCACATACTTATTTAAGCATCAAGGTCAACTATAAGGCTATACTCCTTTTTCATTCTCTACAAAACCTAGGTGGGTAAATCTTAGATTCATTCATATGGTATTAGTTTCTAAAACATATATTTGAATCTAGATAAAGAATATTGAAACCCTAATTCTACTATACTCATACAAACAACATGGACATGAAATAGCTAATAACATGATGTATGAACTTGAAAAGCTATGTGTGGGCAAATCCTTTCAGCTCTTCAACATAAAAGGGAAAAGACCTTAAGTAATGTGTTGATTACTATCAAAACCAATCTATGAACAACAAAAATATAGATCCTTTAGCTGATCATAGCCTTATCTATTAGGCAATTCCATGATCCAAAAATATACATCCTTGAAAATCATTGATACATCTCATATATCAAGACTCCAAATCTATCCTATCACTCTGTGAATTAGACATCTACATCAATTTTGAATCTCATACTCAACCTATCCTTTTGTGAAACCTACAACCTTGTCAAATATATAAAGCATTTACTTGGCTCTTTGTTCCAATAGCAAAACATATTGAGACATACAACTTTAAGGAGTTGCAACTAAGTTTAAGTTCTTTTTTTAGAAACCACAAAATATTACAAACTACATAGATAGGAGACAAGAATCAAACAAATGATAATTTTTTTGTTGCATTTTAAATTTTTTTTTAAACAACTACATGAGGATGTATGAAATAACTCATCAAATAGTTGAATGGAATAAAGCTATCTCTATAATTCATCAAATGTTGTTGATTGGAAAAGAGAAATGCTAAAGAATGGTGGAATCAAAGCTCTAGAAAAAATTTCCAAAAAAACTAGAACTAACCTTGTGGTATCATAGTAGTGGAAGAAAAATCCAAGAACCTGGAACCAATCCCAAAAGAAAGATAAGATTAGAGATTATAAAGAATGGAAGAAATCTTGGATTTTCTATGATGTTTCCACTTGTCCACTTGAAAAACCTCCATTTGCTAAAGTAAAAGTTCTCTATACTATCTTCCTCTAACTGAAAATAAAATCTTCATCATTGTTGTTGAATAATGCTTGAAATATCTTCAAAATGATGGAATCACCAATTGATTTGCAAGAAGATACAAATGTCACTAAAAATCATGCTAAAACCAATATTTTATTCCACCTTAGTAAAACCTCCAACTGATCACCCAGTGAGAGCCATGTTTCATCATCTAATAGGCTTGATTAGTCACCTTTTCACCCTTTCACATCTTCAAGGCCTTAAAGCCAAACTATGATTTTATGCATGTGATGTTGTGATATCTTTTTGTCACTTCTTCGCTGTGGTTTTCCTTCTTTCTTTATCCCTAGCTGCAACCAAGCAATCACCTCCTATTTACAATTTATTCAAGACTTCATAAGGTCACAAATCCTCTTATTTTATAACAAACTTACCTTGTGATCATGTGAGAAAAGGATTCTTCGTGCATTATTAGCCCAGCCACTGTTTCATGACTCATCTTAACTATTATCCTTTTAACATCATGATAGCATACTTATCATTTCTTCTTTAATCTAGCTTTATCACCCAATTTTAGTCTAAATATTTCATACCATCCTTAACCATGTGACCATATTGTTGAGATAATAGGTGTTGCACACATTGCATAATATTGTTATATTTTATTATTTTATTTTATTATGTAATGTTGCATCTAGATGGACATGCAACATGTAAAGATTCCCATAGAATATTCTTGATGAGTTGTATTGTAACATTGTGATAATGTTTTATGTAATTATTTAATATTGGAGAAAAAAATTAAATGCCCAATATTAAATGTGGGGTCAGTGGGTTAGGTAGCACATGGTTTATGTAATACCACTTGGTGGTTTTGTGGGACTTACTACTATATAAGCAACCACAAGGGTAGTTGTTGATATAAGAGTGAGAAAGACAAGAGTCGAGCGGGACAAGGCTTGAGAAGTTAGCCAAGGGAGCATTTGTGAAGGTTGAAAGCATGGCATGGGATGTGTGGATTCATGCTTCTTCACATAGTTTGCTCGGTTGTGGCTATGGCCATGAAGGCTTCCATGGTTGTATGGAAATGGTATTTTTTGCTGAATAATACATGGTGATGAATGCTTTTGGAGGCTGGGTTTTTCCCTCAATGAGGGTTTTCTAGGGTATATCTTGTGTCACAATTTTGTGGGTATGTTGTCTATTCTCTTGCATGTGGATTTTAATTCTGTGTTTATTTCAGATTTATTATGGGTTATTGGAAATGGTTATATTTTTTTCTTGCCAAGTTTCCTTACAAGTGGTATCAGAGCTATGGTTTTATTATTGTAACCCTAGATTGAATCCATAGGAATGCATGAGAGGATAAAAGAAAAGGGCAAGATATATGAATGATTTATTGCAGATCTAAGGGCTTTGGGTTTGCTGTTATGATGAGATGTTAAAATATTTGGGCATGTAAAATTGTTGGAGAAAGGGATTTTTCAGATGTTTCATTTAAAATGAGGGTTTTGGTGGGTAACATGTAGAAATGACCTCCTAGGTAAAAACAAACCTTACCATTGGATCTGAGTCGACATTTCCATTAATTTTGATATATAATATGCCCTAGTTTGGCCATGTTCAGAGGAAATGAAAGAGTTTTTTTGGTTTCATTCCATGATGGCCGTCAAATTTAATCCCGTCGGAATTTTTGTCATAGAAAAAATTTAAAAATTAAAAATATAATGAAAAAGGTAAAAAGACTATTTTAGTAAAATGTCAATAACTTTCTCTTAAAATGTTGGATTTCAAAGTTCTTATAGGCGTTGGAAAGCTAATTCAGAGCACTATAACATGGTATAGGTTTGGTTCTATGATTTTAATATTTTTTCATGTTTTAAGAGCCCTAAAGACAGATGTTATTTATTTTGAGCACAGATTAGGGCATAACTTGGGCATACAAAGTCAAATTTTGGACTTTAAGTAGTCAACAAAAAGCTCTACACATTAGTTAAGATTTGGTGTAGGTTAGGCATGATTTATTTGGTGATATATTGATCTGAATAGTTTATAGGTATATTTTGACTATGGTAACATTGTGAGTTTATGGCATTGGAGATTTAAGTTTTGATGTTATTATATACTCAGTTCATATTTAAGATTGGTCTCATGATGATATGGTTATCAGTGTTTGGTTTGGATATGTATGATGACTTGTTGGATCTACAAGTTGTGCAGTGTTGTAAGAAGTCTATACTTACAGGTTGCATTTATGGCTTGGTTATGGGTTGTCTTTGCCCATTGATCTTTCATTATTGATGCATATTTAGATTGGTGGCTTGGATTTGGGTTGTCTATGCCCTAAGTCACATGATTTGCTGATTTTTCTTCATGTAGAAGGAATGAGATGTTGTTAATAGGTACATTCATGGTGGAGGATTGTGGTTGACTATTTTATGCTGACAAGTTGGACACTTTGAGAGATAGATATTCAGTTCATAGATGTGATCATGGCGCCATGGATTTTGGCATGAAATGGTTGGATATACAAGTACATCCTTGATGTTCATTAGCTTGGATTTTCTTATTCAGTTATGGTGATATATCTTCTTGGTTGAGGATAATGGTTATTTGGTTTCTTTTGAGGAGCTCATGATGTGCATTGTGATTTCTTTGATGGTTTGATGCTTTGGTTGATTCTGATGGAACTTTTCATTATGATGTCATGGATAGCTTGGATACATGGTTTAGTGGGAGCTTGTGATAGTGATGGGGTGACAGTACATAATTATTTCTTTGTTTGATTTGGATCTTCATGTAGGAGATGGATTTTATGATACCATAGGTGACTTGGTACCATGGTTGAGTAGGAGTTTTTTGGAATTGATATATTTATTGAGTGTTCACAGATGTTGAAGGTTTGTCTTAGATCTTGTTGGTGCAGAAGCATCTTTGACATTTGCATGGTGCACTTGATATCTTCATGGTGTGTGAAGATGGTTAGATCTTGATGACTCATGGAGTTCTTGGTTATCTATATGGTGTTTGGAGATGGTTCTTCATGATATGTGGATATGGTTTTCTTCATGATGTGTGGAGATGCTTGCATCTTGAGGACTCACAGGGTTCTTGGCAAAGGTGTGGTTTATGCTTTTACTTGGCATGTTATCCTTGGTATGAGGATGGTTTCATTATTATGTCATGGTATACTCTTGATACGTATTTAGAGTTGTGACATGTTATGGTATGTTCAGATAGAGCATGTTATCTCTTTTAGTTGAGATGGTTAGATCATGTTGTCATGTTTATGTTCCTGAGGCCATGGTTGGAACTTTGACATTGATCTTGGTTTAGTTTCTTAGTATTGAGTACACTGATCATAAGCTGGATACTTCATGATATTGCTATGTTTCATTTGGAGTTGGCATGGATTGATTGGTTACAGGTGCTCATGGATACTTAGAGACGGTGGTGATGCTGATTTCTCTTGGATTAGAGAAGTATTTGTTGGGACAGTTAGTGGTTTCAACAGGAAGTCTGAGGGGCAATCACCTGATATGGACTTGAGAGGAGATTTTTCATAGATGAGTCTTGGTTGGAGACTTGGGTATCTTGATGAGCATTCTCATTCCCCACTCTTGGTCTACTCAGCGGTTTGCAACTTCAGAGGTATAGCCCATTGTTTCTCTCAGTTGCATTATATTTATGCTTGTCTTTCATGGATATGGATCTTGAGCTATGGTACATGAGTTAGTTCTAGAGGGTTCATTTGAGAGATGGTTTAGCATTGGTTATCTCCATTTGCATATGTTGTTATGCTGGTTGAATTTGAGAGATGGTTTTATATTGGGCATATTTCTTGGATTAGGAATGGTTATTCCTTGGTTTAGGAATGGTTTATTGAGTTTGATCTTCTTGTGAGAGGCTTACATCCATGATTAGTTATATGATATGGTTTGGGTGTTGTTGAGGCTTCTTGTTGGGGTTTTATGGAGGAGATCATACTTGCACAATTTACATCTAGAGGTGTGTGTAGAAGGACATGATACATGTTATGATTTGCATGATTTCTCTAGTCTTGGTTATCTTCCTGGATGTTCAGTTTCACTTACATTGGATTTGAAATTGGTTGGAGATTGTGATCACTAGTTTGTGCTCATGTATGTCATGTGAAAGATGACATGGTTATTCCTTTATCTCTTTCCTTTGTTGGTTATGGAGAATTTGGGAGAGAATTGGAGACTTGTTATGAGAGTTGTTCTTGTAGAATATCAGTTTATGTATTGTGAATGTCCTTGATACTACATGGATTCACTTCTTTGAGATGTTGTGAGTGGATTGGTTATAGATTTGACATAATCTTCTGTAGTGGGAGCTTCTTGGTATATATGTGGCAGGTATTGATCTTGAGGCTTGTGATTGCAAGTTATAGATTGGATATGTTGGTGATATGAGATTCACTTGTTATACCTTTGAGGTATGGATAGTTGGATGGGTTTGGCACTTGTTGTGGGTGCTATTTCAGCTATGGATATTTTGACAACTACGGATAGATGTGATTGCCTTTGGATCAGGTTATTTGTGCTTGGAATTTTAGTTGGTACAAAATTTTATGATCTTCTAATGTGACAAGTTGGGTGGCTTTCTCTTTGGATGGCTTCTATGCATGTCCAGTGGTAGTGGCATAATAGGAGGTGAGATCATTCATGTTTGAGATGCTGGATACTTTGATTTTTTTGCAAGTACTAGGATGGAGCACTTGGTGTACTTTGATCCATGATGGTGGATGTGCTAGGAGGGATTGTTCCCTTGTTCATTTATGTGGCTATGGATTGACCCTATGCAATGTATACAACAAGTGGGAGTTTGTTGAGATAATGGGTGTTGCACACATTGCATAATATTGTTATATTTTATTATTTTATTTTATTATGTAATGTTGCATCTAGATGGACATGCAACACGTAAAGATTCCCATGGAATATTTTTGATGAGTTGTATTGTAACATTGTGATAATATTTTACGTAATTGTTTAATATTGGGGAAAAGAATTAAATGCCCAATATTAAATGTGGTGTTAGTGGGTTAGGTAGCACATGGTTTATGTCATACTACTTGGTGGTTTTGTGGGACTTTCCACTATATAAGTAGCCATAAGGGTAGTTCTTGATATAAGAGTGAGAAAGGCAAGAGTCGAGTGGGACAAGGCTTGACAGGTTAGCCAAGGGAACATTTGTGAAGGTTGCAAGCATGGCATGGGATGTGTGGATTCATGCTTTTTCACATAGTTTTTTCGGTTGTGGCTATGGCCATGAAAGCTTCCATGGTTGTATGGCAATGGTATTTTTTGCTGAATAATACATGGTGATCGATACTTTGGGAGGGTGGGTTTTTCCCTTAATGAGGGTTTCCTAGGGTATATCTTGTGTAACAATGTTGTGGGTA
This sequence comes from Cupressus sempervirens, assembly GCA_028749045.1. Lineage (NCBI taxonomy): Eukaryota > Viridiplantae > Streptophyta > Pinopsida > Cupressales > Cupressaceae > Cupressus > Cupressus sempervirens. Next base: position 380,532,766 of record CM053789.1, read on the forward strand.
TGTTGTCTATTCTCTTGCATGTGGATTTTAATTCTGTGTTTATTTTAGATTTGTTATGGGCTATGTGGAAATGGTTATATTTCTTTCTTGCCAAGTTTCCTTACACATCTGAACAAGCATCTTTAGTTGTTTTCACTAGGTCACAACTTATCTTGATCCATTTCTTCTTAACACTACAATAGTGTGATTAAATGAGTTCTTCCTCCAAGATGACTATGTCACCTAGTCACAACTTCATAACTCCCATTTAATTCAATAAGGCGACTGAGAAAACAAACAAATTTACACATCTCATGACTTATCTAGCATGTTATGGCTTAACTACCATGACTAGGGGACTAAAGGTAATCATGAATGCTTTAGCCTTATCACTAATTCATAGTTAGACCTCTTGATTATATGCTTACCCCTGTTACCAAGTGAACAAAGGTTTCTTTTGATGCGTCTAAAATCTTTTCCCTAGTTATAGTCATCTTAAACTCTTCAATTTTTAAGGCCCCAATTATGCAAACACAACAATTCACATAGTCAATGTTTAAACTCATGGTATCCTTTCCACTTAGATGATTGTGCAAATAAGGTTATACTAATTGCAATACCTTTTTTTATACACTACATTTTTTGGAAAATTAGGACTCACCATCTAGAGCCTTCTATTGATGAAAACATCTAGCAAGTCATGGAAATGGTTGACCTACCATGTCCACCTATCATCACCTTGCTTGCCTACTTTGGTTAAGCATCATACAATTTTGAATTGCAGGAAAGTGAGAACCATTGATAAAACAAGATCAAACAATGTCAATAAAATGATGTTCCTTTGTTAAAAATAATATTTTTAGCCAATAAAAAAATTCCATTTAGATCGTATTCTGACACATTTCTTTTTTGTATCCCACAACAAGATATGGAGCCACCATCTCCACATGGCAGCTTGTCACTTCCCCACTTGAGTTAAACATCAGACACTTGAAAAATGAGGGAATGCAGCAAATGTTGACCTTTATGAGATTGACAATTAGGAACATGTGTGATATTACTACTTGAAAACTAAAAAGGGGGCCCACATGGATAGTTTCCAATTCAATACTTTCTCGTAACTCTAAATGCCTTAAGCTTAATACTACCTACAATCATGCAATCCCCATTGAGTCACTCCTTCACACCCTTAACTTGATAGTTAGCCCTAGTAGTTGTGAAGCTGTGTTGACCTGTTGATGATTATTTTACATCCTTGCATCCTTCAAAATGGTTAGCGATTACAAAGAAGTGATGTTTCACTTGAAAGACTTTTGCAACATTGCAACTTAAAATATTTTATTTTAAAGCACTTTGAGGCTAAACAGACTTCTTGGTTGGATTCAAAGGATGTCAAAACCCCTATTTTCATATAAAATTTGTCAAATTTGGACAACATTGACTTGGGGGAAAATTTTTTTACATACCAAGGTTGTATGACCTTAACACACAATCCAAGAGGTGATTGTCATTTTTTTTTTAAACCTAGAAATTTTTTTGTAGTTTTTAAAATTGTATCACAATCTTTACCTACCATGACAGTTAACAAACCCTAGACCATACTGCTTGCGATAAGTGAGGACAACACTATGCTCCAACCACTGTAGCTTGGCCTCCACCACATTATTTTGCCAATCTCACCACTTCCACTGACCTAGCTACCTCTACTCAACTCATGTGCCACCACGACCTAGCTATGGTCATGTGGGGGGCTAGGGGCTAAATTTTATGAGCCCCTTAAATTTTTTGGGAGTATCAAAAATTTTATTGCATATCTGGAGGCCCTATCATTTTTTTGGCTCTAACTTGAGCATATTGTATCATTTTTTGGATAATGAAATATTTTTAAAAAGCTAATTCTAAGATAGACGTCATGGTGCAAGTATTTTGTGGATTTTTTTGCATTTTGGTACCTATTGTTTCCTCAAAGTCAAATGATGCTTTCTATCTTCTTGAATAACTTTCTCATTTTAGCTACATTTTTTGATCTAAAAAAAGTAGCTAAAGCTCTTCTTAAGAACTTTTTTGAGTCTTTGTTATTTCACCAGTATTTATTTTTAGGTATTTAAGATACTCAAGTGAAGTGTTTTTTCTCTTTTCTTGTATACACATTCCTTGTGGTTGTTGGAGTTTAGGTTTTTACAGTATCAGGGGTGTTTTTTCAATTATTTTCTATTACAATATCAATTTATATTAGAAAAATTCAAACATATTCTTAAAAAAATGGTCAAGACCTCTTCTTGTCTTGTTCTTCTAAACTTGCATAGCTATCACATATGGACATCTGCTATGCAATAACTTCTTCATTCAAAGGTTTTGTGGTCTTGTTTAGATACAATGCAACCAATTTTTCATAGTCAATATCAAACTTTGAAACAAAGGAATAATAAGGACAAATCCATGGGTCTAATTTCTTTGAGTGTTTTAGATACCTTCTAGTATCATCTTGATGAGTCCACCATTCATGAAATGTGGGACAAGTTCAAGAACTTGTTCAATACCATCAGCAAGTTCAGAATAGTACAGATTGAGGTAGATCTTACTTTACTTATACCATATGTTTTTCCCTCTATTGAGGACTTTCTAATTAGGTTCAAATAGAAGAGAACATTTTTACATTGGCATGGGAAAGTGAAGATGGATAAGGGGTGCATCTATCTAATTTTGTCAAAGCTTCAAGAAAATTTTCAGATTTTCTCTTCTACCTTCCATTCCACCATGGATTTTTTGGGTCCTAGATTTACCATGCCCACTTTTGAGGTTTTCTATGATCAATTGACTAGAGAGCACTCCAAGCTTACATAGTTGGATACTCTCACAATATCAGAGACCCAGGCATTGGTTGTTTAGACATCTATAGTAAGCCAAAGTATAAATTGAAGCCTAAGATAGATTCAACAGACATTGAGAGTTCCTCCAAGCCTACTCCTAAATCATATGCTTAGAAATCAACTTTGAAGAGTAAATCTTCTAAGTCTGGTGAGTCTTCCTCCAAGACTAAGAAGTTTACAAGTAATCCTTGAAGTTTTTGTGGCAAGGAACAACATTCAATTTCCAGGTTTTGGAAATATCTTGAGACTTTAGAGGAGGCCATGCAACAACATAGAATTGATTCTCCAAAGCCACCACCTCCTCCTTCAGGGAAAGAACATTCTCTTTCTACATGAGCATTGTCTTCTATATCTACTTGGATTATTGATTCAGGTAATTCCCTCCATATGACACTCTCACCTAATTTGGTTACTTCACTTTCTTAGACTTTTACTACATAGATTGTAGTTGGTGACTCCATACAACTTTCATTTTAAGGTTCATGCACTATCTCTTTTTAGGGTGGTTCACTACAAGTTGTTCTCTTGGTTCCAACTATTTTTATGAACCTCCTATCTATGTTTCATATTTTTCATTCTAGTTTAGGTATGATAGTTAAGTTCTCACCACATGATGTGGTTATTCAAGACCTCCATAATCTTGACTTGGTTGTTGCTACTAGGAGTGTTGATCTTCAATCTCACTTATATCAATTTGATGGCTTTGAGAGCTCTAATTCTATAGGTGTTTCCCCTATTGCTCATGCAAACATAGTAAGAAAGCTTTGGGGTGTGAGCAATTTGGTCATATCAACTACAAATATCTATAGCAGATGAGTATATAGGATCTAGTGATTGGGCTACCTTGGATCTCTCATAGTGACTATATTTTTCAAGGGTTTGCACTTGGAAAACATCTCAAAGACCCATTTCCAGTAGGTAGATCCATACATGCTAAGGCAACATTGGAGTTGGTATACAATGAGCTTATACCAAACCCCACTCCATCCTTGTTAAATACTTGATATATGCTTACCTTTATAGATGACTTCTCTAGACACACATGGGTATTATTTTTGGAGTACAAGTTTGATGTCTTTGATTCATTTCAAATCTTTAAGACATTTGTGGAGAAGTCTATTCTTTTTTCCAAGCATATATGAACTGACAGTGGAAAGGAATATGTGAATCAATATTTTAGATATTTTTGTACTGAGCATGGTTTACAACATCACTTTACAGTTCCCCATAGCCCATAGAAGAATGGGGTTGTAGAGAAAAATAATAGGACATGTTATGGGAGATGGCTAATTGTATGATACATTCTCAAGCTATGAGTTATTTATTTTAGGTTGAGGCTATCAATTCTACCAACTATATTAAGAATCAGATGCCTCACAATATATTGCAAAAGTTGACTTTTGAGGAGGCTTGGACTCATGTCAAGCTTGATGTTTCCACATTCCACATTTTTGGTAGTAAGGCTTGGGAATTTATTCCACATGCTTAGTGGAAATTCATGGAGAGGATGAGTTGACCATTCATCTTTGTTGTCTATTGTGAGGATGTAAAGTCATATAGGTTGTTTGATCCTAATTCTAGATATGTCTTGTTTTGGCAAGATGTCTAATTTGATGAGTGTTGTTCTTAGATGGAGCCTCCATTACTAGCTTCTCCCTCACTACCTAGTACTTTATTTATTCCACCACAAGATTATGTATCCTCTAATGAAGATCTTGATATTGATCCCCCTTCATCACCTCCACTAGTTGTTCAGTGAGTGTCCAACTGGCCTTGTAATATTGTTGATGTAGTAGGACCTATGACAGCTGATCATTCATATTCTTGTCACTCTCATGCTCAAAATTTTGGTATTGGACTATTGATTCATGTCATTTTAGATGATCCATAGAGTTTTTCATAGGCAACACAACACTTAGAGTGGGATACAGCTATGGGTGAGGAGTGCTCGTCTTTGTTGAAGAACCACACATGGGATCTTCTCCCTCTTTTGAAAGGTACAAGGCATGTCTTGTTGCAGGGATTTTCATAGGTTGAGGGTATTGACTATTCCACAACCATTGCCCCTATTGCCAAGATGAATTCTATTCACCTTGTACTCTCTCTTGCAACTTCTTAGGGATGGACAATATTTCAAATGGACACGAAGAGTATCTTTTTACATGGAGACCTACATAAGGATATATATATGGAGCATCCTCATGGTCTTTTTTAGGACTCTTTATTAGTATGCAAACTTCAAAGGTCTTTTTATGGTCTCAAGCAAGCCTCTTAGACTTTGTATGACCTTCTTTCTTGCTTCATAGTTCACTCATTGTCATTCCAATCCTACAGTATACATTCAATATCATGGTGCTGACTTATTGATACATTTTCTTTATGTAAATGATCTCATCATTATAGGTAGCTCATCCTTCATGATTCAAAGTGTTCAGTGAGCTTTGAGAGAGTAGTTTTAGATGATAGACCTTGGTTTTCTACACTATTTTTTTGGCCTACAAGTTGTTCACTCTTTGGATGGGATAGTCATACTCTAGTTGAAGTATTCTCTTGATATGCCTTAGAAATTCAACATTCTTGATTGAAAGCCTACTCCCATACCTTTTTAGTTAGGTGTTGTTTTATCTACCACTAGCACTACTCCTATAGTGGATTCCACTTTATATAGACAACTTGTGGTTAGCTTGTTGTACCTAACATACAAATGCCACAATATTTCCTTTGCTGTTGGACTTGTCTCTAGGTTCTCACATGACCCACATGAGATTCATTGGTAAACTTCCAAAAATATCTTGAGGTAAATCTAGGGTAGTACATGTTATGGCATTCACTACACATTAGGGGATCCTCACATTGTTGGTTACACAGACTCATATTAGGTTGGTGATATTGATGATCACAAGTTTACTTCTGGATATGTTTTCTATCTTGATTTTTGTCTTATCATATGGTCTTCCAAGAAGTCACATGCTCGTGCATTATCATCTATAGAGGAAAAGTACAAGCTAGTTATGCTAGGTAGTTAGGAGGTTTTATGGCTTCGATAGGTTGTGATAGAGTTTGGATTTCATCCTAATCGTTCTACCTTTCTTTGGTGTGACAATCAAAGTGCTATACACATTTCCCACAACCCATTTGAGCATTAGAGGACTAAGAACATTGAGCTTCACATGCACTTCATTAGGCATTTGATTCAAGATGGCTCTCTTAGCCTAGAGTACACTCCCACCACTGCACAAGTTATAAACATTTTCACTAAACCTATTGCATCCCCACGGCATCTTCAATTGCATTCTATACTTAGGGTGAAGGAAGTTTTCCTTTGGGGATCTCAATGATGAATCCTTCCTTCCTTCTTTTCTTTATTTTTAGCTTCTATCTCTTTTTGGAGTAGGGTTTTCCTACGTGGTTTTCCCTATTTCTCTTTTTCATAGAGATTTGGTTGTGAATGGGTACTTCATCAAGCCTTGTTGTTGAGACTCAAGTTTTCTTTCAGCATTGTAGTTTCCTTATTTTTTATTACATTGTTTGTAGCTACATTGTTGCTCATCTTGGAAGGGGGGTTGTTAAAGGGTTAATTTGATTTAATTTATTAAGTTACCTTTATTCCCTTCTTAACATTTCACTTTATGCACATGCATTTCTATTTAATAATTAAATATCATTTACCTCTTAAGGTTTCCCTTTTAGGTTCTATAAACTTCTTCCATAAGAATTGATAAATTGTAAATTTCATTCATTTTTTTCAGTCTAATAATATATTCTTCCATATTTTCAGAGCCAAAACCCTTGCTTCTTCTTTGTCTTTTCTTCTCTATGATAAGTTCTTGCATGTAGGTGTTCTTTAGGTTTTTTGGATATGTATTGCTCAAATCCTTCACAACATATTTTCAACTTTAAGTTTCCACAACTAAAAATTTCTACCATTGAACTTTTCAATTTCTATTCTCCTTGACATGCTTGTTATCTCAACTTCTAGATGAACACTTTTCAAAATCTCACTAGAAAAAAATTGACACAAATAACCAACCCTAGCCAACAAGGATAAAAAGAACTAGTATGGCTTTGATATGACTTATTAGGAAAGCTACATGTGGAAACACTTTCCTAATGCCAATTTATAGGTGAAATAAGAATAATTTCAAATCTACTTCATCAAATTGAGATACATGGAAGAAACAGAAAATATAGAAAATATAATGCATAAGAGATAAACAATAGAGACCAAATTTAATGTGGGAAACCCATTTGGGTAAACCCCACCACCCAAGAACTGGAGAAACTTCTTTGTGTTACATTAATCAATATCACATACAATGAATTACAAATTCTTACACAAGCTCATAGGCTTCGATTGTCTTACAATCAACTTGATATTTTTCCATGCATATCCCAATGAAACATCCATAAATATACACACCACAATTCATTATACAATCCAATGCATCAACAGTCACAAAACAAAATGCTTACTGGTAGCCTTTGGAACTCCCCCAATTGAAAATCTTAATAGTCACTCATCCTTTGACAATCACCCCTTGGGACAATGACTCCACTTAACATTAGGTCACTCCCTTCAACATCAGACACTCTCTTCACCCTCCGAACACTCCCTTCTCCATTGGGGGTACTCCCTTTGGCATATAGAGACTCCCTTAGGCATCCATACACTTCCTTTTCCATCATTCATTCCCTTCACCATCTGGATACTCCCTTTAGCCTTCAGACACTCCCTTCTATCTTTAGATACTCCCTTTGGCATTAGGAAATCCCTTCGGCATCCATACACTCCCTTCAACATACTAGAATATATTTCACCATATGTACCTTAGCACAAGACAAGACATTGTTCTTCATATGTGCAACTATGCAAGTAAAACAAAGTTTTTGTAGGGTGAATCCACCTCCACTATACAATGTGACTTCAATTTCCACAATACAATGAGGCCTCCACCTCTACCATACTTTTCTACTCATTAGCATGTGCATAAAAAGACTAATTATATTTTATTGTATCTCATCTATATAGTTTTTTCTTAAAGTGTTATATAATTTTGTTTTATGACAATAATTATTAGTTCTTGCCTATGGTAGGTAACTAATGGATGTGTTGAGATCAAGTTTTTTATTCTAACTTTTTAATTAACCAATCAGAATAGAGTATTAAAGCTTATTGAACACAAACATTATGATTTATAATTGATTTATATTTTTCTCAATTTTAAAATGTTATTTTTCTGAATTATAATTGATTAGAGCAATGAAAAAAATCAATTTTACTTTTAAAAATTCATAATTATTAATAATTTATTGTACATTCACTTTCATGTCCCTTCCAAAAAGCTCTTTGTCCCTTCTAGAAAGTTCTATTACAAATAGATCCTCAGAACATTTTAGAGGTGGATTAAAACTCTCAAAATAGAGGCATTCTAGCTAGCGGCTACAAAGTACGTAGATACATATGTGAGATTGCTAGTGACCACACCGACAACCATGCAATCACTAAATAGATGAAGCCTTAAGAATTTTTTTCCTAGTTATTTGGTGTGACAAAAATAAAATTGTAAATTGGCATGCATGGCTACTAATCATGGCATTTATTGTGTTCTAGTATCTAGAGACTTTTGAAGAGGAACAATATCATTGTAAGTCATCTAAACTTAGTTTCACTTCTAATTATATTAGAAAACTCCTAAATAGAAAGTGTCCCCGTATGTTATTTAAAATTGGAGGGTTTTCCTCTAATTTATCCAATGAGATAGAGTTTCCATAAAGCCAAGAAACCCTTCTTGTTCTTGGATTGATTTTTCTTCCTCCTGAAATTACATTATTGATAAGTAAAGATTTGTAAAGATCCCTACCTCTTCAGAAGAACACATGTACTTAAAATTTTCTTAGTAGAGAGGTAAGATGTTATGTAAATGCTTAGTCATAATTAAACCTTCAATTAGGGAGCAACTTATTTTGGTACAATTATCATTCACACAACCAAGACATTAGTTAGATAAATTGGGATTCAACCATGCTTCATTGCAAGTTCTCTATTACAAATTGGAAGGAAAAAGGTACAAGGAAGAGATACAGAAATCCTTCAGAAACTGAAATTACTTTTTCACATGATCAGTTATCCATAAATTCTTCATTTTCATTCACTATTTTTATGATTTTGTACCCACAGATTATGAAAATGCAAAATCTAGAGTAGGGATAGTGTTAGGAATAAGGTGTCTCAACCTTGGATAATTTCTATTCTTATTATTTTTTTTGTAAATGTATTTTTTGCAAATAATATAATTAAGTGTGAGTGTACATGCCTAGTTGGCATATTGATGTGTCACTTCACTTGCATGTGTTCGCATCTTGAATTGCCTGTAAGGAAATCATGATTGAAATGATTATGATGGATTCCTATGACATGTAAGAGCTATCTTTGGAAGATGCCCTAAAAATGGGAAGTGCATTATATAAGCACTTTGAGGGCTATAGATAGTTTAGTGTGAGTAGTGTATTCTTGGTTGCTACTAGATAAGTCTTCCATGTCCTAAAAGAGCTTGCACTATAAGTGTATTGCAACCTTTGAGTTAAAGACAATACATTGTGCAAGTTTTGGAGGGGTGGGGTTTTTTACCAAAAGGTTTTTCCCCACCAGCATATCTTTGTGTTGTTGTGTTATTATTTCTCTATCTATTTTATGTATTCATGGTTGATTGCAATATTGTTGTTTTACTAAAAGTGGACATGAAATTATAAGGATTTAAAAAGAATTTGCACAATATTTTCCTTAAGAGATTAGTGTAGGAAGTTGTTTTTCACACCTGAGTTTCCTTACATGTGGTATTAGAGCTTGATCAACTTTTGATTCTAGTTGTTGGGTAATATTTTTTTGAGCTAATCTCAAGTTGAGTGGGAGTTTTGTGTAGAGTATTCTAAATCTTATTTGCAGATTGAGATGGCTAGTTCATCATATAGAAAAATAGAGGTGGAGAAATTTAATGGAAGTAATTTTGAGTTGTGGAAACTCAAGATGGAAGACTTTCTTGAAGATTGTGATCTATGGGAGGCGACTTCACTTGAAGTGAGACATCACAAAATTATCTCAACACATTAGGATCTCAAGGATCAGAAAGCTAAGGGTCTCATTAGACTCTATCTAGCTACTTCAGTTCTCCTAAATATTCCTAATGAGAAGACTACAAATAGTTTGTGGGCATGGCTTGGGTCTATGTATCAGTCCAAATCTCTAGTGAACAAGTTGTTCTTGAGGAAGAAGATATATTTTGTAAGAATGGAGGAAGAAGGATCTGTTATAGATCATCTAAATGCTTTTAATTTACTAATTTCACAGTTGACATCATCTAGTGTCAAGATAGAGGATGAGGATCAATGTATGACCCTATTATGTTCCTTGCCGAATTCATGAGACCATCTTGTGATGGCTCTTGGAAGTAATTTAGTCACTTTCAGAATGGATGATGTGGTGTCTTCACTATTATCTGAGGAGACAAGGAGAAAGTCATCAGATTTGGCTAAGGAAGCTCTTGTTGTTTGAGGAAGATCCAATAATAGAGACAAGAAAAATGACAAGTCTAGAAAGAGTAGATTCAAATCCTATGGAAAATTAAAGACTCCTAGAAAGTCCAAGGCAAAATGTTGGAACTGTGATAAGACTAGGCACTTATGTAAAGACTATAAAGACCCAAAGAAGAAGAAGAAGAAGGCCTCAGATTCAAGTTCAGAAAAATCTTAAGAAGATGGTGATGCTTTCATTGTAGCCTTGGGAGTGCATGCATCTAATGATGTGTGGTTGATAAACTCAAGTGCTTCTTTCCACATGACCTCTCATCGAAGTTGGTTCTCAAAGTATGAATTTTTTGTGGTGGAAAGTTGTACTTGGGTGATGATTCTCACCTAAAGATAGTTGGAAAAGGATGGGTCACTATCAAATTCCCTGAAAGATGAGTTAAGGGGATCAATGGTTTAATACACATCCCTAGTTTGGAAATAAACCCTATTATTTGTAAGTATACTAAATATAGATACAAGATGATGAGAGGAGCTATGGTGCTTGCTAAGGGTACTAGGAGAGGTACTCTATTTCAACTTGATGCATGCATTTCTTAGTGTAATAGTTTTCTTGTTTCAAAGAAGAGAGAAGCTATCATTTCATCCCCACCATATGAACACGCAGTAAAGAAGATTATGGTTATTGGTTCTGATGGCAGTGCAACATGTGTACCTAAGGGTGAAAACACATTGGAAGGAAAGCTTCCTATAGAAAATACAATGTTGTGGCATGTGAGATTTGACCACATTGGTGAGAAGGGTCTTAGAAGCCTGAAGAACAAGAACTTCATTGTAATTTTGAGTTTGACTTCTATGAGTATTGCATCTATGGTAAACAAAATCATGTTAAATTTTACTCTAGTTCTCACAAATCTTTTGATATTTTAGATCTTATTCATTCCAATGTATTTGGTCCTATAAAAGTTCCTTCAATCTCTAAGTCTATATTTTTTGTATCTTTCATTGATGATTATAGTAGAGGGACATGGATTTATTTCCTGAAAAGTAAGACACAAGTCATTAGTTAGTTCAAAGAATTTAAAGCCCTTGTAGAGAATTATACTAGTAAGAAGAGTAAGTGTGTGAGAATTGACAACAGTGGTGAGATTTTCTTAGTAGAGTTCAAACAATTCTCTAAAGAATGAGGTATCGAGAGGCATAAGACAACTCCTTATACCCCACAACAAAATGGAATTGTAGAAAGAATGAACAAGACATTGATGGAAAAGGCTAGGAGTATGCTTAGTGGAGCTAGTCTTGAACAAAAGTTTTGGGTTGAAGCTATGGCCACTACTTGCTATCTAGTTAACAAATCTCCTACATCAACCCTTGTTGGTAAGACACCCAAGGAGGTGTGGTTTGATAAGAAACCTTCCATTAGACATCTTCCTATTTTTTGTTTTGAAGCTTATGCACATGTTCCAAAGGAGAAAAGATCTAATTTGGAAAACAAAGTTGTCAAATGTATTTTCATTGGATATGGTGTTGGTATGAAAGGATATAAGCTTTGGGACCTTGTGACTAGTAAGGTGTTGTATAGAAAAAATGTTATTAGTAGAGAGCTAACATCTTCTCCTATTGTGCTACAACAAGATAAAAAAGAAAAGAAGCAATATATTGTTCAATTGCCTCCTAACCCTAAGAAGATTGAATAGAAAGACCATGTTGGGTCTAGTGATGAGGAGAGCTCTAGTAGCTCTAACAGTTTAGAAGAAGAGGAAGAACAACCTCTACCTTAGCCCTTGAGGATATCCATGAAAGGAAGCAACCAAAAATTTTTGGTTGTTCTATGTTAGATTCTAGTTGTGCCTTTGCTTTGATTACTAACACTGATGAGCCTAGATCTAAGAAAGAGGCTTTGGATACGGAAGATGTAGATTCCTGGATTGAGGCCATGGATGATGAGATGGATTCATTAGATTAAAAAAACTTAGGACCTTGTACCTTTTCCTAAAGAACAAAAACCTATTGGTATAAAATGGGTGTTCAAGAAGAAATTCTATGTAGATGGCAGTGGTGAAAGGTACAAAGCTAGATTGGTTGCGAAGGGGTATTCACTAGTAGAGAGAATAGATTATGGTGAAATATTCTCTTCTATTACAAAGTTGACATCCATTAGATTTCTATTATCTCTTGTTGTATCATATGATTTAGAGATAGAATAGATGGATGTGAAGATAGCTTTCCTTCATGGTGATTTGGAGGAAGAGATTTATATGTCATAGCATGAGCACTACATTGTTAAAGGTAAAGAATCTTTGGTTTGTAGATTAAAGAAGTCTCTAAATGGTTTCAAACAATCTTCAAGGATGTGGTACCTTAAGTTTGATGCCTTTGTATTGTCAATTGGATTTGTAAGATCAAAATTAGATCATTGTGTTTATTTTAGAGATGAAAATGATCATCTTCTTATTGTTGCATTATATGTTAATGATATGTTGATGTTTGGGAAGGGTAAGGGTATGATTTCTAATTTTAAATCTTAGTCATCAACATAGTTTGAGATGAAAGATCTTGGGGCAATAGGGTACATCTTGGGTATGGAAATTAGTAGAGATAGGTCTAATAGAAAAATTTGGTTGAGTTAGAGTAAGTATGTGAAGCTTGTGTTGGATAGGTTCAACATGGTAGATTGTAGACCTTTGTGTGTTCTTGTTTCTATGGAACAAAGTTATCTATAGATAATTGTCCAAAATCCCCTAGTGAGGTGGAGGACATGAATAAAGTACCTTATGCTAGTAGAGTTGGTAGTCTTATGTATGTTATGGTATGTACTAGACCAAACATTTCCTAAATAGTGGGAGTTCTGAGCCAATTTATGGCTAATCCTAGAAAAATACATTGGGATGTAGTTAAGTGAGTTTTCAGATATTTGAAGGGTACATTAGATTACTCCATTTGTTATCATGGTAATTCTTCTGGAGCTTTGTATTCAATTTTTATTCATGGGTTTGTGGATTCAAATTGGGCAAGTGATATTGACAGTAGGAGATCCACTATTGCTTATGTATTCACTATGTTTGGTGGTGCCATTAGTTGGATGAGTAAGCAGCAACCTCTAGTTGCTTTGTCCACTCGAAAAGCTGAGTACATGGCTACTACTCATTCTTGTAATGAAGCCATTTGGCTTAGGAGATTGTGTTCTAATATTGGTGTTGATGTAGGATAAATTACTATTTGTTGCAACAATCAAAGTGCTATTAAAGGATCCAACTTTCCATGGTAGAGCAAATCACATTGATGTGCATTTTCACTTTGTGAGAGATATGCTAGAAGATGGAAAGGTAAATTTGGAGAAGGTAGATACTATAAAGAATGTTGCAGATGCATCAACGAAACAAGTAGGCACAAAGAAGTTCAAATGGTGTTTGGAGTCTATGGGCCTTTTGACCTATAGTGGTTAGTTACTATTATGTCCCTATTGCTCTTACAAGGTGTTTGACAAGTGGTAGAATGTTAGGAATAAGATGTCTCAACCTTGGATAATTCCTATTGTTATTATTTTTTTTGGAAATGTATTTTTAGAAAATAATATAATTAAGTATGAGTGTACATGTCTAGTTGGCATGTTGATGTGTCACTCCACTTGCATGTGTCAACATCTTAAATTGTGTGTAAGAAAATCATGATTGAAACAGTTATGACACATAAGAGCTATCTCTAGAAGATGCCCTAAAAATGGAAAGTGCATTATATAAGCACTTTGAGGGCTTTAGATAGTTGAGTGTGAGTAGTGTATTCTTGGTTGCTATTGGATAAGTCTTCTATGTCTTGAAAGATCTTACACTATAAGTGTGTTGTAACCTTTGAGTTGAAGATAATACATTATGTAGGTTTTGGAGGGGTGGGGTTGTTTTATTGCAAGGTTTTTCCCCACCAGCATATCTTTGTGTTTATGTGTTATTATTTCTCTATTTTTTTTCTATATTCATGGTTGATTGCAATATTGTTTTTTTACCGAAAGTGAATATGAAAATGTAAGGATTTAAAAAGAATTTGCACAATTCTTTCCTCAAGGGATTAGTGTAGGAAGTCATTTTCTACACCTTAGTTACCTTATAGGTAGAAGAAACATAAATACTCATCTCTATTAGTGTCAATAGATTTAATCTACAACAATTATGGGGCTAAGAGTTTATTAGCTTATTATCTACCCAAAGTGGTGATAGCCTAAAACCTGGTCCACCAAGCACACTAGCGACCAGTAGCAAGAGAGAACTGAGCGTATTACGAGAATTCATCTACACAAAGGTCATAGAAGATGTTGTAAGAAAAAGGGAGAATTCATCTTACTATACTTCCTATCTTTTAACCACGTATTTCATTTCCAAACCAAAAATAGGTAGTGTTAATACACTTCCATGGGTTAAGCATTGGAAATAGTATCAATTAGCTAGCAAATCTAAACTCCTAGTCCTTTGGTTGGGCTAAAATTTAGCCCATTGTGGCTAATTTTGCACACATAATTTTATTGAAAATCTCTCGTAAATCACCATACCAAGCTATCTTGTCTCATTCCTAACATTCTTAAGCATTTATGAGTGTGAACCATTGTCTTTTCCTTGTTCTGGTTGAGTGTCTCCAATCTCAAGAATGAGGCTTTGGTGTTGTGAGCTTTAGATTTGTAGAGAACTAAAGATAAAAGACTATTGATTTATAGGGTTGAGGATGGAACATCCATTTTTAATTGGTAGGATGATCTCACTAGGAGGTTGCAATTGTAAGCTTTAATGTTATAGAGCTTTTCTTTTGTTGATATTCTGATTTTTGTGGAAGCTAGTGGAGCAACATTTTAGATCATCTTTTGAGTGCATTGACTATATTTTATGTTGTTATTAAAGTTCTTTTTTCTACGGAACTCTTTAAGGGTTTTATTGTTAATGTTTCATATCAGAAACAAAGATAAAAGAAAATAAAAATAGCAAACTATAAGACACAGTAGATACAATAATGTACACAATGATTTCAAAATCTAAGGATTCTCTTAGGTTGGATACAACATTCCCCTGAAGCCCTTAGTCTTCAACAAGGATCTTTGATGTGTTGGAAAACTCCAAAACTTAAGAGAAATGGTCAATCAATCAATAAAGATTTTATGTTATGAAGGCAACTAGTTTTGCATCATAGTGAAAATCATTTTCTATAGTTAGAAGTTCAACATAAAAAATTTAATGGTGTTTATGGTATGGCTAAAAAATGTACCATTGATCTACACATATTTTTCATCTATTCCTTAAGCTTTCCACTATATGGACACCTACAAATCAAACTAGTAAGATCTACATATGATGCGAGGATCCACTAAATGTCAATCTCTTAGCCATTGAATGGGTGAGGAGGCTTATGAATAGTACATATGCATTTTGAGTGGACAACAACATGTACAACCATGTGTAAGACCATGTATGCAAGAGATTCACATACAACCCAAGTTTGAAGGAGCCACAATTGACAAAGCCTCAAGAACCACTAACCCACATATGATTGTTTCATCAGGTCATTTCTAATGAATATTCAAAGTAACAAAAGATTAGATAAATGCAAATAGTTTTGTTCCTAATATTACTACATTATTACCTATATCTTTTGAATGCAATTTTGAATAATTGATCCCCTCTTACTCTCAGTTTTAGTGGCCTAAAAATCTTTAGTCTTTCTATGCCTTGACATCCTACCTCTCACTTTTAGTGTCTAAGATCAAATTTTCCAGCCTTTTGAAATCTCGTATACTTTCAATCTTCTCAATTAGCTCACAACTGTTTACTACAAACTTTTTGAAATAAGTTAATCATGTTATTCATATTTATAAAATATGGTCATGGCATACAAAGAAGAGTTTGAATGCCAAATATTGGCAAGCTAAGATTTCCTATGGAAATTTGTAGGCAATTTACTTAATTCAGCCAATCAGATGCCCTTATCACTATAAGGGTCTTGTTAGGAACATTAATTCCTTGAGGAAAGAAATAGTATATGGATGTCAAATAGAACATCTTTAGTGTTAGAATCATCCTCCATAAAAATTTCTATTCTCTTCACCATTACCAAAAAAAGATTTGGAATTTCCTTGGTTGATTCATATCTCCAAACCTCTAATCAAAACATCTTGCTTGATTAGCTTCCTAGTGCCCCTCATAGCCCTTGTCTATATTTTTTGATATTAAAAGCTACTAGAAAATACCATAAGTTTGGGTGCTCAAGCTTCTACTACAATATGCCATTAGTGATGAAAGACATATTGAAATGGTATGTCTTGATATATTTTTTCATATTGAACTACATGAATTGGGCATCATTCAAGGTTCCTTACTTATGCATTCTATTCCATGCATTGGATGAGATTTAGGTAGGGGATGTGTATAACAAATCATGTGGCAAGTGTCAACCATGCATTATGATATTTTTTGTGGTATGGTAAGTAGCAAAATCAACTAAATATATTTCTTGTGGTACAACAAGTAGAAAAATTAACTAAAAACACACATAAATAGTACTTTGTAATTAAAAAATGGTGGAAAGGTGCATAATGGAACATTGTTGGAGAGAACTAGTGGGCCCACACCATGGAAGTTGAAGAATACTTCTTATTATTTACATATTATTAATGTACTATTACATAATTTCTGAATATGTTTGTTTAACTGCTAATTTTAGAGTTAATAGTATTCTATTATTTTACTAAATTTAAGGGTTCAACTTGTGTATTGATAAGTTCAAAAGATAAAATTTTCAAAGAAAACAAAAGCTACAATTTTTTTCTAAAAAAAAATTGCAAATAAATTTTATATATTCTAAGTTAAGAAGATATAAAAAATTTAGGTCTCAATAGATGTTTCAGGTAAAAAGATATTAAAAAATAAAATTGTTTGTTTTGATTAGTTTCTCCACCAGCTCGTCATTCCTCCACCATCCATAGCCCACACTTCGCCATCAATAGTAGGCAATAAAGAGTCCTTGAGCCATCAAACTCTACTAGTAGCCCATGTGAGGAATGTATCTAGCATAATATAATATTCATTATATTGATATGTAATACTTTATAAATTACATGTATTGGGAATAGAATGGTAGAGCCCATTTTGGGTTTCTCGTATCTCTTATGGTTTCTCCTGCTTGTTCAACATTGTGTTATATTCTCATCATAGTATCAGAGGTAATGGTAGATCCTTAAGAACTCAAGATTTTGTTAGTTGTCTTCTATGCCAAACTAGACTGTATGAGTGTTCTCCAAAAAGAAGATTGTAGATCTCTAAAGAAGAATTGCCACTCTAAAAAGAGGATTTGAAAGGTTGTTGTAGCAACCCATTTTGAAGTCAAAGCTTATGAACTTTTAATTGGCATATTTTGTTAAAGTTTTGCGGGTATGATAGAATCCCATCCAAGAAGTCTTTTAGTGTGTGTAAAAGAGATTGCCTGAGATGAGGGATGCAAAGAGGGCTGCCAAGAGTCAATGAAGGTCCCTTCCTAGTTATATATGTGAGTTTGTTTTTACTAAAATAAACTTGCTTAAAATATTGTGGGATGAGTATGTTTTTTTGTAGTCTAAAATCTATGCTATTATTAATCTCAAGAAAAATCTTGATCCAATTGAGAGGGTTTAATTTGGAAAATGTATAACACTAGTTGTGTTGGTGTATTTGGTCAAAATAAAAGTGTTTTGTGTAGATGCAAGAAGATTTGTATGAGGAAGATCAAAGTTGGTGGTAGATTAAAATTGTGATAGTTCTATATCCTCAAGGGCTATGTATTTTGGACAAATCTATTGTGTGAGAGTTGTGATGTTAAAGGAAAATTTAGACATTGTATTGTACCTAAGTTGTTGTAAGTGGTTCATTATTGATTGTATCTAACACCCTAGAGTTTGGTTTAACATATTTATGAGTCATGTATCCAAAAAGAATTCCATTGCTACTCATGTATCCTAGTAGATGGATTTCTTTTTATATGGACTCAATAATCAATCTGATGTGAATCAAGAAGGAGAAAAGCTAAAATGATGATAGTTTTCCCATCATGTGAGTTTTTGGTAATTTGAAACCATTTGTGATGTTTCCACATAATTTGAGTCTGTGATAATTAGAAACCATTTGTGATGTTTGGTGCTCTATTCTAACCACTATTATGTGAAATTCATGGTTAGCCAAAACCATTCAAATAAAAATTTTCTAGTCAGCTAGAAAACATTTGTATTACATGTTATAGGAGGGCATATGCACCGAGTTGTCGTGCCAAAAAGGTGACAAGAATTTTTTTTTCCCTATTTTAAATAGCGTGTACGTGCTATAGTGCGTACGCACTATTTTTAAAAATAAGTATATATGATGAGCTGCAGACCCGCAACCCATCATTTTCATCAGTATTTTCTTCTACTCCTACAGCGAGCAGTGCGTACGTGAGTTGAAGACTTAACATTTTTACCACTATTTTCCAAAATACCTCCTCGTCGACAAAATCCAATACCACAAGTGCACCCACGACGATGTCGTAAGTGATATAAACCTAACTTTGCATTGTTTGATATATTTTTCATATTGTTTTGTAAGTTTTTTATATTTTTTTGTAGGGTTTTTACAAATTTCATTTAGATTTGTTTATTTATTTGGATTTCAATTGATTTTTTATCAAGAAATGTTTATAATCAACCAGAAAATCCACAAGAACATCAACACCCTCAAGAACCTCAAAACCAAAACCCTCCTCAAGAAAAAGAACAAATTTCACAACCCAAACCAATTGCAAGACCTCCACCATGCACACAAGAAAATATAATAAATGAAATAGTGAGAGGAAAAATTGAATTAGAAAGACTCATTGCTCGGTTGAAAGAATCTGGACAAACCAATCCAATGAGGGCTCAATTTACATCATCCCTCGAATCCATTAACACCTAGATAGCCTCAGTTAGTGGCCAGTTAGATATTTGGCGAGTTAAGAGGGATGAACAAAAAAGATTTTATGCAAATAAATTGTCATATGAAGATGTTAAAAAAAAAGAAATACCAAAAGGTAGTATATGTGCATTATTTAGAAAACTCGGTGAGCAAAATACTATTAGAGATGGTACTAAATGATTTCCCATCCATTGGTGCATACATGATGCTATTAGAAATAATTTTTGGGATAGATGGTGGATGGTTTATGATGCCCCTCCTTGCAACAATCACGAGGTCCCCACGTATTTTTTGAAGAAATTATATTGTGAGTTTGTCCTTGGGGAGATCCCCAATTATTTTGATATATTAGACTCCCAGGGTAGAGGTGGGGGGTCATCATTTGAGAGGTCGGGAACATGTCATGACCCTAATGTAGTCAGGGCACCTATGGTCAAGCCACAGCATGAGCATGTGACTATTCTTTTTGTTGTGAAGGAAAATGTAGAGGCCAACACTCTAGGGACCATTAATGCTTTGACGCAGACCCTCATCCATTCCACGAGCCCATTAGTTGAGGGGGAGCCTTCTGTGCATTGTGGTTACATGTGCACTTCATGCGGATCCCTATGCCCATTTGGCACTTATGCTAGAGATGGTGCAGATGATGGGCTTGTCACCGATCAGTTCCTGAATGACACATTTGGCATTGACACACAAGTAAATTACAATTATAATTTACTGATTTGATCACATTTCATATGTATAGTGAATGATTAATTAATTAGCATCTATTGACATTGTTCAAAATTCAGGGTCAGAGTGTTGCTGGGCCTAGCAGTGATCCTCCAGTCCCATTTTTTGTCCCTTCCATGAGTCTTGAGGTATGTATCGATTTAATCATTTTTATTAATACATATATTTATTATGTAATCATATTAAGGATTGACAAAATAAATTTATGCATGTGCATCAGTTCTCCACAAGACCCTCAACCTTTACCACAAACTCGGAGCATAGACATCATACGAGCTTCACACAGGTACAATTATTTCATGTTAATTTAATTCATTTGATTATATTTATTTTATGTTTCATGTTAGATGTAACGTGTATTGTATGACATGCAGCTCATGATGTCAAACACACCCCCTTAATTGCGACAGTCTGTTGATAATGGAGTGGCCGCAGCTGTGGCTAGCTCATAGCCACTGAAAAAGGTATGAAAGAATCTTCTTCATTTTAGTTGTTGTTTATAATAGTTAATCTCAAAATTTCTAATGTTAACCTTTGTTTATATATTACTATAGCTTTTATGGTTTTTACACAAGCAGTATGTATGTTAGGCCTACTGATACTCTTTTAATTATGGATTGAAACCTTGCTTTTGTTTTACTAAGTGGTAAGGGGTAGTTTTGTTTAATGGTTATCTGCTAATAGTAGGTGAGTTTGTTGTTAAAGGGTCAGCCCCCTAGTTTTGGCTACTTTTAATTCAAAAACTAGGAGTGAAGATAGAAGTGGTAGTGAAAGAATTAGATAAAGAAGAACTAGGAGCACATATTGAAGTTAGAAGTAGAGAAGAAGTAGGAAAATCAAATAAAGGTATGAGGACTAAGAGTAGGAGATAATGAAAGTAAAAGTAAAGATAGGAATAGAAGATTAGTTGTATTCCAAGTTGATTGCAACTAGGAGTAGGACCTACAAGATGGAAGTTATATGTTTTCTATAAATAATAGTCAAGTTTAAAGATATAATTGGTGATTAGATATACTCACCTTGGTCTAGAAAAGTCATAAGTGCAGGAGAATTTGTGTTTTAAATTAATATTATTCATAGGCCAAAGTCAAATGTTGAACTTGATAATAGAACTAGGCATATCCTTATGATTCAAAGAAACTATAGTTTTTGGAATCAACACCATCAACTCTCCTTCACTATTTCTTTGGGATGAATGGAACTAGCATAAAAAAATTCTACATTCTTTCATTCTCGTCCTCCTCCTCCTCTCATACAAAATAAACTTGGATAAGATAACTTACTAGAATTTTGGATTCATGGCCCTTCTCTCTTCTTTTCATACTCTTATAGCTATGCTAGTGGGATAAATCATTGAGTATTTTCTTATCTTTTATTTTTTCTCTTTCTTTTCTCAAGTGACCATTTGAGCTTTTGCTATAGCTTTTAACACACGATGCTTGAGATTGAGACATTTTCTTGAGTGAGGTCTCTTCAACTAGTTGACTTGGAATCTTAGTAAGCTTTAGGATTTTGTTGTTCTTTTATGTATCCTTGCAAATGAATGTAATAGTTAATATTCTTGGTTTGGGAGCTTTTGTCCTTCAACTTGGTGATATTTAATCTCCTTGTAGTTTTCCCAAAATCTTTACCTCTTTTTCTTTTTTTCTTCTACTTTATTGTGTGCATGAGCTGGACACATGCTTCCAATAAAGTGGGGACTAAATGTATCATTTGAAAAAGTAAGAACACTTTTCTGGTATTATTTTTAGCCCCATTTTAATATACATTATGGGTTCTGACATTGATTTCACACTCTCCTTTAAACACTCATTGGACCTTCAAATTATTATTTAATTCCTATATTGATTTATTTTCTTTAAAAACTCAAGGTTACCCTTATCTATAAGTGTGCTTCTCTATTTAAACTTCAATCAAATAATTCCTTTCATTTATTGGACCTTATCTTACCATTGATGACATGTATTTTCTCTCTAAACCCAAAAATAAGTTATTAGATCAAATTTCACACGCTCTAAATATCTTGGACCCACAATCAAAACTTGGGTTGGAATTGGTGGGTATAAGAGGACTTTGGTGATATTTACTTGGGTACAATATTTTTGTTGGTGATATGTGTATTTATAAGTGATTATATTTATTGAATTGTTGTAGGGTCTCGTCACGCCTGACCATCCACGAGAATTTGAGGTGAACTTACAGAGTGACTATTTGTTGGCGGTAAGAAAATAATTGATTTTTGTGTGTACATATATTTGATTTCAATGTATAATAAATATTGATTCATATCTACTTTCTTTGTATTAGTTGGAGCTGGAGAAGAACCTCAACAAGAGGTTGAGTGAGCGTGTCAGGAGGGCCCCGTCATCTCCACTATCTCCCTCCAAATGACAGCAAAGGACATTGAGAGACTTGTTTCCTTCCCCTCGTGGGAAGGAAAAGATGTAGTTGATCTAGACATGTATATATATAGGCATCAGTGGACATATTCGATACACATTTGATGTATATGACATTCTATATTTGATGTATGACATTTATTCGATGTATGACATTATTTGACTTATGACATTATTGGTTAATATATGACATGTTTGTTCATATACGACATATGATATGATATGCTTGTTCATGTATGACATTAAATTAGATATGTTCGTGTATGACATTAAATTAGATATGTGCATGTATGAAATTAAATTCAATACCTAATCTATTCAAAAATTTGATAGAATTTTGATTAACAATAAATTTTATCATTGTTTAAGCATAAGTTAAGCATTTGCAATATGTCATCCCATATGATTTATGATCTTGTTCATGTTTAAAGTTTTCCTTCTCTATCATTTGTTTATGAAGTTTAATTCAATACCTAATTAGTTTGAATTTTTGATACAGTATTGATTGGGAATAGAATTTATTAGGCAATATTCATGGACCTCCTGGCAATTGGTCACCTAAATGAGAACCTTGAGTTTTATTAGGAACTCCATTAAAAAAATCAGTAGTTTGAAATTAATCTATCCAACAAAATAGTGGTCTACAAATATTAGAGAGATAGACTTAATATTTACCAAGTGGTCATCCAATGCCAAGTGTTGTGGATGTATCTCCATTCAAAGTTCAATCACATGTTAAATAATAGACATTTTAGGAGTAAGAATAAGTTATCTAACCTTATTAACATTCTTTTGTACGAGTTCCAAGTAAGGTATCAAGAGTGCTTGAAATTCAAGAATTTGTCTTCTCATCTTGTCCATGTCTTTACTTAAATCAACTTGGATTAACTAAGGTACCTCAATTAACTTAAAAACACTATTCTTTAAATCCTCATCAATATTTTTCAACTTTATTTAAAATATATTGTGTCAAATGTAGTACATCACATAACTATTGGAGTAGGTGGATTATCTCCTTAAGAATATTTTCTAGCTCGGTTGTAATACCACCAAGTTCAACTTGTTGAGCAGTAATGGACTCATTTAGTTTCTCCATAATCTTCTTCTCTATTATTTTCTCTTCTAATTGTATAAAATTTTTATTAACATCAACATCAGGTGCAGTTACCTATTTTACAAGTAAACTTAATTGATCAATCATTGGAGGTTTGTCATTGGCTGGTGCATCTAGAACAATTTATAATAAGATGTCCTTCATATCTTATAATACTTGTTTGTACTTCACTTCCTATCTTTCTCTTTTGCATCTTTCCCCTTCACAATTCTCCATTATTTATCATAGCATCAGAATCCAATTTTGTATGATCATAGATTGAAAGTATGATAGCTTCATCTAATATTACCTTATCTCTTCTACTCTTTTTCATCTTTTTCTTGTCTTGTAATGTGATTGATCTTGTACTTGGTGATATAATTGGTTGCACTAAAGCCATCTCCTCCTTAGATTTCTTATTTTTCTCATCAATTAAAGGTTTGTCTTACTTTACCCACTTTTTGTTGTGCAAATATTAAGCTATTTAGCTAGTGTCCCTATAACAACTTTTGAAACAACAATTTTGTTTAGTTTTGGCTATGTGTATACAAAAGTGTTTATTATTATTTAAGGGAATAGTGATAGTTACTAATCCATGTAACCCCAATAATGTTTCCTTTTATTCATTACAGTCCTCTAATAGTTGATAATTTCTATAAGGATTTAACTAATTCTTACGTGGTTGTGCATAAGGTACCTATTAGTAAGTCGTATTTTGTGAATAAGGAATCTAAGAAGAATTTTGTTCCTTTTCAAATCTATTCTCCACATCAAACTCCCATGCCTAATTCAATTCAATTGTCTACTTGCAAGAGACAACAAAGCAAACCTAATGCTTAAAAGATTAAGGAGAAAATTGACCCTGGTATTCAAGCTACTGTGGTAAAAAATTTGATAGATAGCAAAAGGAAAATGAGTGAAAAAGACACTCCTTAGAAGAATGAGGGACCTTTCGTGAAGTGTCAGACAAAAGATGTGCTCTCTAATCTAACTTGATGCGGGTGGTGCTGATGTAATTTTGCTTCAAAAAAAAAATTTGTCTCAATAATCATATTCTTCTATAATTGCAAAGTTGACTAAGTGGAACTCATTTCATGTTCATGTTGCGGGTGCTTCGGGTGGTTCATGTATTCTTTGGAACCATAAATCTTGCATTACTATATATTCAGTCTTTTCCTAACTAGTGGCAAGTAGCTATTACTAATTTTGGTATGTCATTCACAGTGCTCAATATATATGGCCCTACTTCTACATGTGATGATAAGAAAGAACTTTTGGATTCCTATTCTTAGGCTATTTCCAACATTCAAGATGATAAATTTATTGTGCCTGGGGATTTCAATGGCATTCTATCTCGGGATGAGAAAATTGAAGGTATATTCCCCCTCTTCATAAAATGATAAATTTTCTGATTTTGTGAATAATAACACCCTCATTGATATCCCTCCTTCGAAAGGGGCATTTACATGGACCAATAAGGGACAAGAATTTCACCAAATCACTAGACTTGATAGGTTTCTTATTTCTCATGATTGATTCCTTTCAAATATTAATATTAATTTAGCAATCCTCACTTTGGTTGCTTCAGATCATTTTTCCATTTCTCTATGTATTGAATCTAAGGGGAGTCCCAACAGTAGTAAACCATTTGTTAAGTTTAAGCATATGTGGTTTAGGCACTTGGATTTCTTGTCACTACTCAACCAATGTTGTCTACTCCTTTTGTCAAGGAATATAGAATGTATCAGCTTCACATGAAGCTTAGATACAGTTTACCCAGCTACCTGGAGCTAACGGAGTAGACAGTTCGATCCCACGATGAAAGGTGAGAGAGATTTGGTAGTTGGCAACTTTGTACTAGCCAACACTGCAAGTTTTAGCATCACCCGAGATGGCATTGTAAAATGAAAATAGAATGTGATCTCCAAAAAGTGAGAGAGGTTATTGTAGGTCTCTACAACATGGTCCTATAGGAACTAGAATTGCATCCATACCTTGCACGAGCTCTGAGATATGCTCACATACCTATGGGATTTAGTGACCCTTGGGGACATTTTGGTTCGGCGTGCCAAAGAATTTTTGAGCACTGAAGGGGGTAGGAAAAGGTTGAGGATAGGGTTTACCTGGCCACTCGGAGCTAACAGAGTAGATAGTTCTATCCCACGATGAAAGGTGAGAGAGACTTCATAGTTGGCAACTTTGTACTAGTCAACATTGCAAGTTTCAGCATCACACAAGATGGCATTGTAAAATAAAAATGGAATGTGATCTCCAAAAAGTGAGAGATGTTATTGTAGGTCTCTACAACACAGTCTTGTAGGAACTAGAATCACATCCATACCTCGCACGAGCTCTGAGATAAGCCTCGTCAAAGATCTCAGCCCTATGGAATTTAGTGACCCTTGGGGACATTTTTGTTCGGCATGCCCGAGAATGTTTGAGCGCTGAAGGGGATAGGATGAGGTTGAGGATAGGGTTAACCCAACCACCCAAAGCTAACAGAGCAGAAAGTTTGATCCCACGATGAAACGTGATAGAGATTTGGTAGTTGGCAACTTTGTACTAGCCAACACTGCAAGTTTTAGCATCACCCGAGATGGCATTGTAAAATGAAAATGGAATGTGATCTCCAAAAAGTGAGAGAGGTTATTGTAGGTCTCTACAACATGGTCTTTTAGGAACTAGAATCACATCCATACCTTGCACGAGCTCCGAGATATGCCCTATCAAAGATCGCAGCCCTATGGGATTTAGTGACCCTTGGGGACATTTTGGTTCGGCGTGCCCGAGAATGTTCAAGCACTAAAGGGGGTAGGATGAGGTTGAGGATAGGGTTTACCCAACCACCCCGAGCCAATGGAGCAAACAGTTTGATCCCACAACAAAAGGTGAGAGAGATTTGGCAGTTGCCAACTTTGTACTAGCCAACACTGTAAGTTTCAACATCACCCAAGATGGCATTGTAAAATGAAAATGAAATGTGATCTCCAAAAAGTGAGAGAGATTATTGTAGGTCTCTACAGCACGGTCTTGTAGGAACTAGAATCACTCCAATACCTTGCACAAGCTCTGAGATATGCCCCATTAAAGATTGCAGCCCTATGGGATTTAGTGACCCTTGGGGACATTTTGGTTCGGCATGCCCGAGAATGTTCAAGTGCTGAAGGGGTAGGACAAGGTTGAGGATAGGGTTTACCCGGCCACCCAAAGCTAACAGAGTAGACAATTTGATCCCACAACAAAAGGTGAGAGAGATTTGGCAGTTGGCAACTTTGTACTAGCCAACACTACAAGTTTTAGCATCACCTAAGATGGCATTGTAAAATGAAAATGGAATGTGATCTCCAAAAAGTGAGAGAGATTATTGTAGGTCTCTACAACATGGTCCTGTAGGAACTAGAATTGCATCCATACCTCACTCGAGCTCCAAGATATGCCCTGTCAAAGATTGCAACCCTCTAGTATTTAATGACCCTTGGGGACATTTCGGTTCAGCATGCCCGAGAACGTTCGAGTACTAAAGCTGACAGGACAAGGTTGAGGATAGGGTTTACCTAGCCACTTGGAGCTAATGGAGCAGACAGTTCAATCCCATGACCTTTTTTCCACTAAGTTGCAAATTTGAGCAACTTTTACAACTTTCAACAATGCAACTTTGCACAAAAAGTGCAATTATTACATTTTTCACTTGATTCCAATTCTATGACTTAGAAAAGGTTAAAAAATAGTAAAACCTCAAAGGAATATAGGAATATAGATAGTTTTATGGTTATTTCTTAAAAGTTGCTAAATTGTTGCAAAAGTTGCTAATGCAACTTTGCAATTTTTGCATTGACAACATTTGGGTGAATTATGCATTTTGGCTTGGAGGGTATGGAAACTAAAAGGTGTTGATGGGAACATGCTAGATAGGGTAGAAAAAACCTATTAAAGCCTAAAAACATCTTAGAGTTGACTGTTTGTAGGATTTGTCCATCAAGAACTAGAAGGGTCACTTGGCACATTGTTACAAATTTGCTCATTTTGGGTTGTTACTTGGGTCCACCACCCTATCCGCTACATCAGGATTGATCCTAGGTTAGGGGTGGATAGAAAAGACCTATAAAGGTATTAAATAATGTAATAAGGCTATTGAAGCCTCTAAAAGATGTAAAAGGCAGTAAAAGTGAAATATTTTGTAAAATTGCCAACATTGGCAATATAAGCCAAAATGGGCTTAATCAAGTCATGTAAAAGATCCAAAGGGAGGTTTCATTTATTTTTGAGAGTCTAAATGAGTTTAAAACCTCATTCCCACATGTGGAAGACAAGTTTGGGTAGTCAAAATTGATTGCTCCAAAGGTGGATTTAGTGTTTCTTTGAACAAGAGTTTCATTTTGCATTGGAAGTCATCTAATATAACCAAAGTGAAGGTGTTAGAACCATTTTGGGATTCTAGAGATGTTGCAAAGTAAGATTTCTAGAAAGCCCTAAGGTAAAGGGGTTAGAAAGGAGGGTATGCAAACTCGCCTAGGGCTAGATTTCTATGCTCCTTTCAAACACTTATTTGCTGATTTCATTGCCTAGCCGGGTATGCAAACTCGCCTAGGGCCTCTTGGGAAAAAAAAAAAAAAAACCTCTGTAAAACAAGACCAAAATACATATTTACATTTTTTATACAATCTATTACTTGATTCCAAAAGGCCATCATTGTTCCACCATTGGAATTCAAGTTATAGAGGTTTCTTTGCTGATTGCTTTGTACAAACCAGCTAACTGGCAACTTTAAAAAGATTTTTCAAACTAGTAAAGAAACTGATAAAAAAAACTCCCAATCTTTACCAAAGCATCTACATTCCATACACTATTAAACCACATGAAAAGAGAAACTCTATCAATCCATTAAAGGTGTGGATGAAGGGTGAAATCATAAAATTGTCATCAAAATGCTTAGTTTGCTCTTCATTCCAATGCCAAAATTTGTACAAAAGCATGTGCCAACCCTAAAACTGACTTGGATTGGTCTTAAATACCTCTTGCCAACATGAATCAATATATCTCATAGGTTTCCAGCTTATTCTTGAAGCCCTTATAAAGTTTTAGCACTTTTTGTTAATGTTGTCAAGCAACTTTGCAAACTTGCAAAGTTGCCAAGTGCAACTTTTGCACTATTGTGCATTTAATGGCTCCATGACCTCAAACATGGTTAAATGAACCTATTTCCATGTAATTAAAACTTTTAACATTTTTTCCATCTTTCCCATCCTCCTAGGGTCTTGGTCAATGTTTGACCATTCTAGGCTCTAACAAGCAATTTAAGCAATTTTGCCAACATAGAAGCAACTTGGGAACTCAAACACAAAAAAAACCTATTTACAAACACAAATCACACACTTGGGGCTTTATCACATAGCCCTTATTCATGTGGTCTGGCCAAGACCACTACAAGCCAAAAATGATTTAGGAAACTTGGCATATTTCCTAGGTGCTCCTGCACCAACAAAGCTCAAAGCCAATGGGTAGAAGTTAATAGTAGGAAGAAGAAGTTGTCAACTACTAGCCCCTTTTTTAACATGGTTAATAAGAGAAACTACAAACCTAATGTGGAAGGTAAGAATTATTGTTTGGGTAGGAAGAATAATAAAGAAATAAGAGAATTGGCAAGTAAAGTTGATATAGTAAATGGGAGACAGTTCACCATCTAGGAGAGTTGTAACAAAAGTTATAAAGGAATATCATATCATAGAATATTAGAGGATCAAATGCTCCTCGTAAGAAGGATATTTTTGGAATGTGTTTTGGTAACCCAATTTGAACATTTGGAGGGACCCTTGTGGAGAAGGGTAGGTATTTAGTTTAATGGTTTGAATCTATTCTTGAAACAAGTCATTTGCTGAATGTTTATTACTTCTTGGGGATCTAGTTTGAATCCTCAAATCATTGGTATCAAATCTAGTAGATCTATTGAGGGGAGCAAAATTAGTTACTTGTGTTGTAGATTGTTATATTGAGAAGATACCTCCAAAAAAAAAATATAGAAGGAGATACAAGAGCTGATATAAGCTACTAAAATAATGGATAGAGAGTTGAGGAAGCAAAGAGACTAAGATGCAATAAGGTAAAGAGAAGTGAGACAAGTAAGCAAGTAAAATGCAACCATCTCGAAAATCTTGGAAGCTTTGGAAAGGATTCCTACGAGGTATGTGCATGAAGAACAAGAAAGTGATGCTTAAGCACTTGAGAATCCTCATGGAGAGGATGGAGGGGACTTAGATCTTGAAGAAATAAGGACGATAAGGTTGTTGAAGATATTTCAATGTGGTAGAAGAAAGACAATAACTGATTTCCATATCTATCATGGCAAGATAGATAGTGAAGAGATTTTGCGGTTGATAGATTCCCAAGAGAACTATTATAATTATGGATATATAAGTGAAGTAAAATAAGGTAAAGCTATACAAAAAATAGCTAAGAGGGAACACATTGAAATGGTGGAGTAGTGTAATGGAAAAGAGGTTTTGTAAGAGTGGAACAAACATGATCAAATGGTGAAGGATGTGCCTCTTCCATCAAATAATAGAATCCAAAAATAGAGGATAAGGAATAACTTGAAAGAAAAGGAGATGGGTTTGATGACCTACATAGAGAAATTTCACAAGTTGAGCATAAGAGGTGGATTAGAGCATAAAGATGAAAATGTTGCAAGGTATCTTAATAGGCTCATATAAAACTTGCAAAATGGGATTACCTTGATTTTTCCTAAGACGCTTAGAGGTAGTTTCCAATTGGCTATAAATGCATAAGTTATGGTCAATAGGAAGAAAGAGAGACAAGAAGGTGGTAGAGGAAATGAAAACAGAGGAAGGGGAAGAAAAACCAATAATATGGGAAGAAATGATAGTTTAGTTTCATATGAAATGGTGAACAATTTATATTTGGAATGGTCACCATACAATAGGCCATATAGAGCATCACATGTAAGTAGTGATGATTTTCTTAAAAGATAGATGACTATGAGCATCACATGTATAGAGCATCTCCACTAAAATATGTTTTCTGGTGTAAACCTATGAGGAATAGTTGGTCCCAATTTAGTTGTGTGTCAATATTAGGAATGTGACCAATTAATGCGACAACCTCATCATATGTCACCATAGTCGAAGTATTGACAGCCCATAGGAACTCAACCTTTGAACATCCCATCTGTAAATGACCTCATAAAGAAAGTTCAATAAACCCACATGAAAAAGTGAAACAAAAGTTGCATACTTGTGAAGATGATCAGACTACAGGTGATCAATATGTCTCAAATCTATATTCAGTTCTTTTACTATGCATATAAATGGTTTGTTATATAAAAGATTTATATCCACCAGATAAATAATCATTTTCTTACTATGCTATCCTTATCCTTGGTTGATCTCTGGTAGAACATTTCTTAACCATCCTCCTTCGATCTATAGGTCACTGTATTAATCTGGTTCATCTTGTCTTTACTCAAATTAATAAGAATTGGCAATCTCAGGGATTGCCAAAAGAGGAATGGGTCCAAGTGGAAGATAGGATTTACAAGTGAGTTTAATTAAAATATAATAAATAGTGTATTACAAAAATGAGAATGGTATGTTCTTCGCAATCTACTCCCCTTATACATTCTATCAATGTTCCACATTGAACCCGATAGAGAACATCACAACACATAACTAGCAACATAGAACATACCTCCTAGCCACCTCAAGAACATAAAATTTCAAAAACCAAAGTGCACAAGTTTAAATTCAAAGCTTCAAAGTTCAAGAGCACAACAAATAAAAATAAATAAATAAATACGAACAAAACCCACATTTGATGGAATCACAAAAAATCTGGTGGCTAGATAGTTACAAGCTAATTCAAGATAATCCTTCATCACCATTAAGGTTGAAACTAACATACCCAATTGAAAACCAATTTACATATACAAAGTGACTAACATTACTCACAAAGAGGGAGTAGAAGCTACACACTACCTTGCATCCAAGGTGCGCTAAAGAACATAACCAAACTCTTGGAGATCATATAATCCTAAGTTTACATAATCTGGTAGTAACACATTTCATTAACTTATGAAACATTTACCAAGTTCCATGATTTGTCTTTCCAAAAATGACATGCTAGATACACTTTCCAACAATATAATTAAGATCCTTCCATCACACACTGTAAGTTTCAGCATCACTCGAGATAGTGTTGTAGAATGAAAATGAAATGTGAACTCCAAAAAGCGAGAGAGCTTATTGTAGGTCTCTGCAACATGGTCCTATAGCAATTAGAATCTCATCCATATCTCGCATGAGCTCCAAGATATGCCCCATCAAAGATTGCAGCCCTATGTCATTTAGTGACCCTTAGGGACATTCTGGTTCAGTGTGCCTAAGAACATTTGAGCACTGAAGGGGACAAGATGAGGTTGGGGATAGGGTTTACCCAGCCACCCAGAGCTAATGGAGCAAATAGTTTGATCCCACGATGAAAGATGAGAGAGATTTGGCAGTTGGCAACTTTGTACTGGCCAACAATGCAAGTTTCAGCATCACCCGAGATGGTGTTGTAAAATGAAAATAGTGTGTGATCTCCAAAAAGTGAGAGAGGTTATTGTAGGTCTCCACAACACAATTTTGTAAGAGCTATAATTGCATCCATACTTTGCACGAGCTCCAAGATACGTCCCATCAAAGATTGCAGCCCTATGGCATTTAGTGACCCTTAGGGACATTCTGGTTCGGAGTGTCAGATAATGTTCAAACATTGAAGGGGATAGGATGAGGTTGGGGATAGGGTTTACTCAGCCACCCAGAGCTAATGGGGTAGATAGTTTGATCCCACGATGAAGGATGAGAGAGATTTGGTAGTTGGCAACTTTGTACTAGCCAACACTGCAAGTTTTAGCATCACCCAAGATGGCGTTGTAGAATTAAAAAAAATGTGATCTCCAAAAAGTGAGAGAGGTTATTGTAGGTCTCTGCAACATAGTCATGTAGGAATTGGAATCTCATCCATATCTTGCACGAGCTCCAAGATATGCCCCATCAAAGATTGCAACCCTGTGGCATTTAGTGACCCTTAGGGACATTCTGGTTCAGCATGCCTGAGAATGTTTGAGCACTAAAAGGGACAAGACAAGGTTGGGGATAGGGTTTACCCAGCCACCTAGAGCTAATGGAGTAGACAGTTTGATCCCACAATGAAATATGAGAGAGATTTGGCAGTTGGCAACTTTGTACTGGCCAATACTGCAAGTTTCAGCATCACCCGAGATGGAGTTGTAGAATGAAAATGGAATGTGATCTCCAAAAAGTGAGAGAGGTTATTGTAGTTCTCTACAACATGGTCCTGTAGGAATTAGAATCTCATCCATATCTCACATGAACTCTGAGATATGCCCTATCAAAGATAGCAGCCCTGTGGCATTTAGTGACCCTTAGGGACATTCTGGTTCAGTGTGCCTAAGAACATTCGAGCACTAAAGGGGATAGGACGAGGTTGGGGATAGGGTTTTCCTATTGGGGATAGAAAAATAAATGAAGGGTGTTTTGCATGACACTATCCACTCATCATAGGTTGTATGGATTCAAACCCACAACCAAGCTTTTATACCATTATACAAATTACAAATTATAAGACTATGCCTTTCATGATAGTCGCATTTTCATATTGGAAAATGAAGAATGACTTTTGGAACAAACATAATAAATACTTCCAAATACAAATGAAGCCAATGTATTGTATTATAAGCTCGAATGGTAAAGACTAACCCCAAACATTTATTAAGGTGTAGCATTTATAATTGTCAGGTTCATGTGAATAAGTCATCATTCATATTCTCATTGTTGTGTAATTTGATGATAAGAAGAATACAATGATATAGAGGTTTATAGTGACTTAAAACTTTACAAAATGCAATCAATGAGAATTTTACATTGAGGGGGGAGTAATAATCAATGTTTCATTCTCATTGTTTGACAAACTCTTATATAAAGAGGGAGTAGACAAATGATATGGTTTAGTCTTCTTCTAAGAATCTTAGTCATATTGGTTTAGAAGGATTCATGATACAACTACTATACTTAGCGTGACCAATTGATGCTAAAAACCTTAGTATTGATGCTACAAACCTTAGTATTGACATAATTTAACCTCTACAATTCCAGGCATAAGATGATTAGCATACAATGGTACTTAAACAAAGAACACTAATAACTATTGAGGATGTGAATTGATAATACCATTTCGCAGATGATTTTGGCATCTCACCCTTTATCACTTGTGTGTCAACTTTATTAGCCCTCTTCTTTGGTGACCTACAAATGAAGAATTAGCACAGTAAAAAATCTAAGATAAGATTAAAAAAATGGGTCCTATTAAAGAATCTAATATAAATTCAAATAATGTATCTAGATTCTAAACAAATCAAAACTAAATCTCATCACTTACACATTATAGTTCAATACGGTCCACCTTAGTCATGTGATAGTCTTGGGGAAGAGGTTGTAACATTGTGTTTGGATCCAATTGATCACTTTTTCTCTCTCTCCCAATTCAATCTAATGAACCAACTGGATCTGCTTGACATTTTAATGTCTCAAGTATTGCCTCATGGTCTGACTCGTGAACTTTCCAAAGAATCTTATTATGTGATTTTCCACCATATTTTATCAAGTGGACATTTGATGCAACAACAAGGTTTGAATAATGAAGAATCTTCCTCTCTGTTTGCCAATCCTCAAATAACCACAAGTTAGGATTCTTCATAGGATATCGTCTAAGCCATGTGCCTGTTACAACCACCGCACTGACATGGTACTCTAAACCTTCACCATCTATAACTGAGTGATCCAATTTTTTTTTGGCTTCAACACGACACAAATAATAATCTGTCCCTTCTTCATTGTCTTCAGGTGTAATAACATCAAAAACATGGCCTGCAGTGACAAATGTACAAAATGCGGTCATTAATTTAGAAAATACTTGGGTAAAAGTTATAAAGTTACATATTGAAATTAAAAAGATATATAAATATATAAATATAAATATAAATAAAAAAATATTTATATATATGTAGATATATTACCAGGTTGCACTAGATCTGACAAGCGGTCAAAGTCAATAGATGAATCCATCTCTACCATTTCTAGTGCTTGTGAGGGATGATAGGTGTCAATTGGGTCGAAAACATGTATATTCCATTTGTCCACCCATTTAATTGACTCACAATCATCCCAATTTTCCTCTGCACATGATGGACAATAGCATGCCATTTTTTGTGTGTGGATACTCCATGAACTTGCATCAGAGCTTCTAAAAGAGTGTAACTCACTAGATCTTGTTAGTGTGCAACAATCCTGATATGGTGCAATGTTAGTATTATCTATCAGCCAAAAAAATTTACAAACTATAGACTCACCTTCCTTACCTGGACCCATTGTAGCGTTACACCATTAGATGATGGATTTTGCATCTACCAATATTGCTCCATCTTTGTACTTTAGTTCTTCACAAGTCAAGGCTCTTTTAATGCATGCGCCTGCACCATCGTGCTCTCCCTTATCATGACTAGCCTCTGTGAAATTCCAAATATATTGAATTCTACACAACTTATGCATCCTGCTCAACCAATAGAACATCCATGCATTCTTGAATTGAGATGCACAATTGTCTAACCAAATAATGTGTTGATGATATGATATACCCCTGTTAGCCAAATCTCCATAAAATAGTTGAAAACAACCATGTACAAACTTCGTAGAATGTGATCGATCATCACTGATGTAAAAATGGTACTCCCTCAAAATCTTCCTGTCATCCTTTGTACTTGTAGGTGAATGCATGAATGTTATGTGAACAAATATGGAAACCTATTGAGATGTGTAATACTTTGCTTGCACCTCATTTTGTGGTTGTAGTGTGTAGTTCTCTGCAAAATCTACAACCGAAACAATGGTATCCAATGGAAACATATCCTTGCACAACTTGAATTGCAAATCCAACCATTGAGCTCTATGGGTATGCCTTGTATACTCTTAAATAATCTTTTCACGAAAAATCTTCATGAACTCATACACTGGAATCTTTTCAATAACTAGATCGCATCTTTTACCATGTTTCCCATCTTTTAGAGCATATGTCACTATCTTGAATTTTCCACAATCTACTATTTCATTTCCAATTGCTTGTGTACTATCCATATGTTGACAAGTTGATAAAAGTTGCAAAGAACCACAAAATAAGCATGTACCATCCAAGCATGATGTCTTGTAAAATTCTTGGCCGTCCCCTATTGCACATAAAATGTTGGATATGAATTCCCTTGAAGATCTTGGTGGCTCTTTTATGTCACAATCCTAAAAAACAAACTGAGAATGCAAAACTACGCATATGTGCCTAAAAACATCAAAATGGTTAGAAAATTCAATATGTATCCTACAACAACAAGTTGTGCATGTGTGATTTATTTTCACATAAAAAGATTTACCCATCTCAAAAAATCTTTGACTTATTCGAATTTGAGGATACATACCAATAAATTTTGTAAAAAATTGTGTATGAGTTGAGTCCAAAAAATGTTTCGCATGTGGCTCGCGATTTTGGCTACCAATCCTCCTTACAACATCTCTTTGATTAGGAGAAACACGTGTGTTATTTTTCCAAAAGTCTTTGATCAATGATTTCAAAGCTTCACTAATTTCTTTATCCTTTCGTGGTAGTCTACCGTTAAATGTCTATAACTCATTTTTTGTTGGATCTTCTAATCTCTCATGCCTTAGCATGGCTCTCCTTAAGGTACCTCTACCAATTTTAAATTTTTTTCTTGTCTTTCTCATGAGTTGAGCTTTCTTCATTTGGCTACTTACTATTGTCAATGTGAGTACTCGTCTTGTGATATTACTATCTTTGGTGTGTGATTTAGAACCCACTTTGTCATAAGCACTCATTAGATTCTTTACAATATTTCTTTCATTTGAATCATCCATCATTTTTAGCCCAAGAATCTTCATGATAGGCCTAAATTTCATATTCCTCATCATTTCAACAAATAATTGGCATTGACCTGTAATATTTAATTCTCCAAAAAATAATCTCCACATATGATTAACTTTTCTTTGACAAGTACGCTTGCTAATCTTGTCAGACATTGATTTCAAAATGTTAGTATCAATATCAATCAAATATTTTGGTTTTCTAAAATGAATTCTAGAAGGTGTTCTAATCTCTTCAATTCTCTCAACATTTTGAACATCAATATAAGGTTGAGTGTATTTCCTACCTTGAACCAAAGATGATGTTCCTTGGCAATAAGATGTAAAAGATGGAATATCACCTACTTGATGTGTTGATGTTGTGCTTTCAACATGAAATGATGCAGTGTGTATATCATCGGATCTATAAATCAATGTGTCTTCAACATGAGAGGATGATATGACTTCAACATTTGTAGATGGTGTAGCGGATGATATGACTCCAACATTCGAAGATGGTGTAGCGGACGATATGACTCCAACATTGGAGGATGGTGTAGCTTCACAATTCAATTGTCTTCTTGAGCGTAACAATCTCATTCGTTCTCTTTGTCTTTCTAATTCTTCCTCCTTGTTTCTTTGTACTGGTGGTTCTTGATCCTCTTCAAAATTCGATTCTTCATCATTGCTTTGCAATTTTCTTTGTTCATGTAGTAATTTCATTTTATCTCTTTTAATTGTCAAATCTCTCTCCCTATCTGCATTTGTTTGAATCTTTGGTTTCTTCCTTGGCATGATGATGATTTCTACATGTCAAATTATTCAAACATATGAATTACTTAAAATGTGTAAATTACAAATTATTCAATTACATATAAAAATTATAATTATTTGAACGAATACACTATATATATCAAACGACTTGTCAAATTTCTAACCATTTGGAAATAACATTTCATTCAAACATACAATTTTCAATGAATTCACTATATATTACATAACATATCAAATTATAATCAAATTTGTATCTATATATCGACAAACAATATTTTAAATGGATTGCACTAACCTTTTCTATTAAAGGAATATTCAAAAATTCTTCAAATCACGTATCCAATGATTGAATTTGGTGTTTGCTAGCTTCCAAAAGTGTTGAAATAGTGTTTGCTATGTTGAAACCCGTGTTTTCTGTCGAAATAACAGAGAGCATAACAGACCAAAAGTTAAAAATGGATGAAATGGGCCCCAAGGTTGATTTTTTACCATTTTTTGGTGATTTCAGATAGTGCGTACGCACTATAGTGCATACACACTATAAAGTGCATACACACTATAGTGCGTATGCACTATCTCAAAACACATCACTCCCTATCCTCCCTACTCTCTATCCTCCCTACTCTTTATCCTCCCTACTCTCTCTCCCATCCGCTCCCTCTCTCTCTTCCTACTCTCTCCCATCCTTTACTCTCTCTCACTCTCCCTCTCCCACCACCTACTCTCTCTACCTCTCTAACCCCCTCTCCTCTCCCATCCTTAGCTTTTTAGATCTCTCAAACACACTCTTATCCCCCCTATCTCTCTCCCTCTCCCTCTCCTACCACCTAATTTCTCTCCCCCATCCCCTACTCTCTCTCTTTTCTCCCATCCCATACTTTTTCTCTCTTACACACATTCCCATTCCCCCTCTCTCTCCCTCTCCCATTGCCTACTTTCTCTCCCCCATCGTCGTACTCTCTCTACCACCCCCTACTCTCTCTCTCACTCACACTACTACTACCTACTATCTCTATCTCTCAAGTTCTCTCTCTCCCTCTCTACTCTCTCTCTCTCCCATCTTGTACAAGCTCTCTCTGCCTCTCCCACTCTCTCTCCCACTGCCTACTTTCTCTCCCCCATCCCCTGCTCTCTCGTCTCCCATCCCCTACTCTCTCACACTCTCACACTCTCCCCCATCCCCTACTCTCTCTCTCCTCTCCCATCTCCTACTCTCTCACACTCTCACTCTCTCCCATCCCCTACTCTATCTCTCTTACACATACACCCCCATCCCCCCTCTTTCTTTCCCTCTCCCACTGCCTACTTTCTCTCCCCCCATTTTCATACTCTCTCTCTCTCTCTGCCACCCCCTACTCTCACACTCTCACACTCTCTCCCATCCCTTGCTCTATCTCTCTTACACACACACTCCCATCCCCCCTCTCTCTTTTCCTCTCCCACCACCTACTTTCTCTCCCCCATCATTGTACTCTCTCTCTACCACCCCCTACTTTCACACTTTCAGACTCTCTCCTATCCCCTACTCTCTCACTTTCATAGATACACCCACTCTTATTCCTCCACTCTTCTTCTTCTCTCCCATCCCCTACTCTCTACATCTGTCACACACACTCCCATCCCCCCTATTTCTCTCCCTCTCCCTCTCCCTCTCCTACCGCCTACTACCTATCTCTCTCAAGTTCTCTTTCTTCCTTTCTACTCTCTCTCTCTCTCTCCCATCCCTTACTCTCACTCTCTCTCCCATCCCCTACTACTTTCTCTCAAACTCTTACACTCTATCCCGTCCTTTACTCTATCTCTCTTATAAATAAATACACATTCCCATTCCCCCCCTCTCTCTCTCTCGCAGTCCTTGTCCCACTACCTAATCTCTCCCATCCCCTACTCTATCTCTCTTGAATGCTTCCATTCCACCTCTCTCTCCCTACCACTCCCTTGCCCACCACCTACTATCTCTCTCTCTCTCTCTCTCTCTCTCTCTCTCTCTCACACACACACACACACACACACACACACACACACACACACACACACACACACACACACATTTCTATTCCCCCCTCTCTCCCCCTCTCCCATTCCCTCTCCCATCGCCTACTCTCTCTTCCATCCCTTACTCTCTCTTGAGCTACTTTGTCTTCCCACTCTCCCATTCCATACTCTCTCTCTTTCACACACATGCACTCCCATCCTCCTCTCTCTCAAGTTCTTCCTCTCCCACTCTGTCTCCCATCGCCTACTCTCTCTCTCCCCCATCCCCTACTCTTAACCTCTCTCTCCCAACCTGTACTCTCTCTCACACTTCCTCTCTCTCCCATCCCCTACTTTAAATCTCTTTCCCCCATCTCGCACTCTCTCTTTTCCACCCCTACTCTCTCTCACACTTCATCTCTTTGCCACCCCTACTCTCTCTCTCTCTCTCTCTCTCTCACACACACACACACACACACACACACACACACACACATCCTATACTCTCTTTGCCACCCCTACTCTTTCTCACTTTCTCTCTCCCATCCTGTAGTCTCTCCCCTCTCCTATCCCCTACTTTCTCTCTATCTCTTTCATGCACACACATAGCCATTCCCCTATCTCCCCCCCACGTAGTTCTCTTTTGCAACTTAGATCTTAATAGTGCATGCACACTATAGTGTGCACATGCTATTTAGAACTGAGGTTTAAATAGTGCATGCACGCTATAGGGCGTACATGCTATTTAAACCTTAATTAAACCCAATCCTAAGGCTTGGTTTTGCCTTGGAGATCCAACCCAAAAGTTTGGATTTGATGAATAGGCCTGAGACGTATTTTCCAGCAAACATACAAAAAATGATTGTTTTTCTTTTGTGCTCCCCTTCAAGATTTCTCATGGTTGGGTATTGATAAGATCAGGTTACATAGCATTATAGGTCTCTATTTTAGCTATCTAACTATATAATTTATTTTTAATTTGAACTATTTCAAGTCTTTCATCTATAATTTCTTTTGAATGTATGTTCATTTTTTGTCAAAAACCACCATGTACTAATTGGGCTATAGATTTTAGCTCGTTCATCGAATTTTGTAATAACTTAATTTTTTAGAAACTAGACTCCATTATACACACTTCAAAAAAAAAAAGGTTTTGATTTTAGATTAGTTTTCAATTATTTCTAGGGGGAGCACGGAGATATTTCACATTTTTGGGACGTCTAGTTAAAAAAATTCAATAAAAAAAAATATACACATTATAAAATCACTCGAAAAATCTAGGATAAACTACATAGTGTTAAGTAACTTTTGACCAAAGCGATTAAAGAATTTCAAAAAAAAAGTTAAAATTTTAGGAGGCCACACTTTGTACTGTGTTATGTTTTTTTGGAATAAACAGTACCACTTTTTGTGGCCTCCTTTTTTGAGGGCCTAAAATTAAACCATTTTGAAAAAAAAAATTAGTAGTTTAGAAACTAGATTCAAAGGACTACGACTTTTTTTTTTGTCATATCTGAAAATTTTGAGCGTAACTATCTTCAAATTCTTGTTGAAGTTCAAAATTTGCAGATTTCAGGAAAAAGGTGTCCACTTATACCCCCCTTTTGGCACCACAACTTTGTGCACTTACCCAGGGTTAAGCTGTAAAACCCAAAGTAATTATGACCAAGAAAAACAATATAAATGCAGTAGAAAATTTATTGGAAGAAATTTTAAGGGGGAATGTTGGTGGATATTAATTTCTCCACCAACTCATCATTCCTCCATCGTCCATAGCCCACACCTTCATCATAAAACTCTACTAGCAGTCCATGTGAGGAATGTATTTAGCACAATATAATATTCATTATATTGATATGTAATACTCTATAAATTACATGTATTGTGAATAGAAAGGTAGAGCCCATTTTGGGTTTCTCATATCTCTTATGGCTTCTCTTGCTTGTTCAATGTTGTGTTATATTTTTCATCAAAACTTAGGTCATAATAGAATATGGTCACAAATTAATTTTTTTTAGAAAATTAAATTGTTATTATTATTTTTCATATTAAATATAATATAGGTATAGTATATCTCTAAAATTTGGTTTTCTTTTTGCTATGATTTTATTATACCATCAAGAATCTCTAAATTATATCATACTTACTTAGTTTCACAAAATAATCACAAGATACAAATGTTTTATGTTTGGAAACAAAATTGTTATTATTATTTTTGTATTAAATATAATATAGGTATGAAATATCTCTAAAATTTGGACTACGTCTTGCTAGTATTTTATTACACCATCAAGAGTCTCTAAATTATATTATATTTAGTTATTTTCACAAAATAATCACAAGATACAATTGTTTCAAGTTCAATACAATGCTACTCAATTCTTACCCTCAAACCTACCACAATGAAGGAAAGAACTTTGGTGCTTGCACCCTGAATGAGATTAATTCTAATTGTGCAAATAAATCTTATCCTTGCAATGGTAAAATATCAACATTCTTGCCCCTACAAGAAGGTTGATAGGCTAACACTCCAGGGCAAATATTATGAAAGAATTAACAATTTAAGATGATGTTTAGCTGGCCTATATGTGTCGATCTAAGAGCATAAGCTTTTGAAAGATGTTTGAGAAATATGCTATCCAGGGATGATAGTTGAGATTTGAGTGATTATGGATGCAGCTAAAACACATGAAAGTGGACCTATGAAAAATTGAAATAAAACTGCGACAAATGAATCTATGAAAAATTGAAATCAAATTGTGATGGGAACTTGACTAAAATCTACTAAAATGATTTGGAAAATATAACAACATCAAAAATGAAAATTTCTTTCTACTAGCAATAAGAATATAATTATTTCTATTCACTAAATTAAAACTATGATAAAACATTAGTAATTCAAATTATAAGGAAACAATAATCATATTATAACAATGCAAATTAGATTACAAATTGCTATAAGAACAACAAGCATATCATAATAATATAAATTAGATACCAACATTCTTGCCTCTACAAGAAGGTTGATAGGCCAACATTAGGGAAAATATTATGAAAGAATTAAAAATTTAAGATGAAGTTCGATTTTCTATGTGTCAATCCAAGAGTGTAAGCTTGTGAAAGATGTCTGTGCAGTATGCTATCAAGGGATGATAGTTGGGATTTGAATGATTATGGATGCAACTAAAACACATGAAAGTGAACCTACAGAAAACTGAAATAAAACTACAACAAATGAATCTATGAAAAAATAAATCAAACTGTGACATGAACTTAACTAAAACTTGCTAAAATGATTTGGACAATAAAAACATCAGAAATGAAAATGTCTTTCTACTAGCAATAAAAATATAATTATTTCTATTCATTGAATCAAAACTATGATAAAACATTAGTAATTCAAATTATTAAAAAAACAAAAATCATATTAAAACAATGCAAATCAGATTACAAACTACTACAGGAACAACAAACATATCATATTAATATAAATTAGATTACCAACTAATACAAAGATAGTAATGAAATCAATTACTAGTTCAAATGAAACTTGATATTAGTGAAATACAAACATACCACACTAAATTAAAAACTAGAAAACACACCAGACATCCTAAGAAGTGTGCCACCTCCTTAGTTCGTCAGGTGGTGAGAGATAGAATACATTGAGTACGAGGTTAATCAGCACAAGAGACAGTCTTTTATTTCTCAGAGTAATAGTACAAAATTGTCTTTACATCTCTATATCACATTTCTTATATAGATATCATGTATAGAGTGCATACAAAAAAAGGTGGTCTATTTTTGGATGGAGGCCAACAAACTATGCAAATTGAAACCATAAGTATGAAACAAAAATACTTGATGGTTTCGGCTGGATGTACGAAATAGCAAATTTAGACATAAAATTGGTTTTACCTTCTCCACTTTACAGCACAATCTAATCCAATTCTCATCCTTGAATTAGGTATAAAGGGAGCTTAATAATTTAAAAGATAAAACAACTCCCTTAAATCTAATGGTAGGAATACTATGCAGATTTCTTAGCCATAAACATAAGATGGTAAAATCATCTTTTAATAGTAACTAAGCTGATAAATGTAGCTATGTAGATGATTTTGATAATGCATTAATAAATGTAGCTAAAGCACTAAGATAATGTGGTAAATAGAAATGATCATTGGTTCTTTCTCCGAGACAGTCATTGATCAAACATTTTATGACATAGGAGACTTTAGTGTACATAACCTACAAGCACACATAATGAATATTATATTAAGTACTTCTATTCTAGTAAATGACCTATAACAGAACTACCATAATGCACCAATTTAATAAAAGTTAACAAACTAAGCAAAGTGAAGCAGGAGAGTAAGTAAGAATTTGTTGTAAATTAAAAGGAATCTCAATCTTCTTAATTAACTCTTGAAATTTTCATCTAATACATAAACATTAATTCCATATTTGTTAAAAAAATTGACAAATTCATGACCTAGTAGTAAGTATTGCTAGCTATTGTAGAATACACATTCATTAATCATTAAATACCAATGATTTTACAAAAGCAAGGATGTCAGTGTAATAAACAAATTCTAGTTGTTTTTCTTTCAAAAGTAATAGTAGATTGGATGTGGAAACTAGCTCACCAAGTTGCAATAATTGAGTCTAAGTTTGGTCGAATGAAATAATACAAATGTTAAATAATTTGTTTTCTCCTTTCCAATCTAGAAAATGTGAAAGCCAACGCCTAAGTATAGGTATTACAGCGAGTAAGGTCTGCCACAACTCCTTTAACATTTGCGATATCATAAAGCTTCAATTCAAAAACCATTGGTGACATTGTAATCAACAAGGAGAGAGGTTGACCAATCCATCCCGATGCTTAAAGAATAGCAACCTTGAACAATGATGGTTGAACCTACACAAACCTACCTGTACCATGTGTCTTCTTTCTCATTCTTCAACTACTAAAATACAGTTGAAATGCACCATCTGTATCCTTCAGCTACCAAAAGATAGTTGAAATACAAAATTTGTCTCCCATCCAAAGGAAGTTATTTGCAAATTACTACCTTTGAAAATAGTATAACTTGTATTGGTATTTCTAACTAATAAGCTCTGTTAAGGTAGATGTGATATTCAACATCGACAGGGTAGAGATAATGATACAACTACACATTTTGAAATAGATGAACTAATGAGCCCAAGGAATGAGAGAAAATACAAAGAGAAACTAGGGGTTTGTATCCAAAAATCTAGGTGACCATTGTGGGCACAAACTAAAGCTAGAGTAAGGAAAAATTGGTTATAGTCCGAGCATGTAACAATCGAGAATAGATTAGCTTTAAATCTTAGAAAACAAGAAAAAGCCATCAAAGAAAATCCAGTGGAGCTCATCATTAAAAAGCAACAACCTCAATTGCTGAAAGGACACTATTTTTTACAACCAAAAGCAAAACTATCTTATAAAATTTGGTTACACCGAATGAGAAACATCATTAGAGTGAGAAATGACAAATTTACAATATGAAACTTACTATGTAGTAACAAAAAAATTAATTTGCTCAAGATTTCTAAGTAGGGGAGTACATTGTTATTAGAGAGATTTATAATCCTACAAAAGCATGTACAATTAAGAATGACCAACTCTCAGGAAAATAAGTCCACATTCCAAATCAAAAGCATGGCCCAAAAAAAAAAATCTAAATGAATCTGCAAACTTAATCTGCA
Organism: Cupressus sempervirens; assembly: GCA_028749045.1. Taxonomy (NCBI): domain Eukaryota; kingdom Viridiplantae; phylum Streptophyta; class Pinopsida; order Cupressales; family Cupressaceae; genus Cupressus; species Cupressus sempervirens. The sequence continues at coordinate 380,577,748 of CM053789.1, forward strand.
CATACCTAAGAGGCCAAATTCAGTGACATTCCAGGCAATTCTAGTGTTTAAGCTAGAGGCATGTGATGTCAAATTTGGATAATAGGTGGTGTTCCCCAAGCACAATAGCCAAAATTTATATAGGATGCTAAGTCTGTAGTGACAATCATCTTAGTGATAGGAGCCATTTTTACCTTCAATAGACTAAACTAAAATTGAAATCCAAGATTTTTGTATCTACATAGAAAATTTTGAATAGAATCTCACCATTATATATATATATATATGCAAAACCATTTTTTCCTAGAGCATAAACTGTAAAAAGTGAGAACATACCATTTATGTTCAATTTTAGGGCACGGAGATGACTAAAATGCAATGGGAAAGTTTGCTGAAACTAAATAGCTGAAACAAATAGATCCTCCATTGCTACATGGCAGCAATATGGAAAATCTCCAGGAAGCAAAACCACGGAGAAGATTGTAGCACCTAGGGCATAAAAACTACAAGATGTCATTCTTCTCATAGAAGAAATACCCCCTATCCAAATATCTTGCCTCTAATTACTCCATTTGGAAGCATTTGCATGAGTGGCTACTGCAGATTCAGTGCCTCTGATTACTACATTTCAATGAGTTTGCATAGTGATCCCACAGACAACTCCATTTGATTGATGAGTTTGCTTTGCATGGTGAGTTCTCTACCACAAGAGAAGCATAATTGAATAAAAATATATTCTTTATAATAGGCTAAATACCATGCATTTAGGCATTTCTTTAATTAGAGACAATTAAAAATTAAAAAAGTATAATGTAATTTTTTTAAAGACAAAATTATAATTTTGTCACAAATTATTATTATTAGGTTTTCACTATTATCTGTATTTAAAACAATGAAAAAACAGTTTAAATATAAAAATATAATAAAGACAAAATATCAATTTTTTCTTTCGGTATTGTCTTTAATACCCCTAGTGTGTAGTAGTGAATTAACTTCTCTAATTCCAATTGTAAGTGTAATTGTTAAAATCTCTTGATTGTTAACTCTCTCGATCCTTCTCTAATTCCAATTATAATTGTAATTGTTACAATCACTTGATCATTTAACTTCTCTAATTTCAAAAGTCATTAAATTTGTAATCTGATATTTGTATGTTTGAATAAAGAAAGTGTCCACTTAAACAATATTTTATTCATGTTCAGTTATTTAAATTACTAACCAATCTATGTATAAGAAAATTGTATTTGTGGAAGATGGTGTTTCTAGCGATACAGGTTATGGACCAGAATTATGGCAAAAGAAACTCTAATGAACTTTGGATAGAAATTGGAGTACCATGAAAAATCAATACATTTTGGATGAAGATTAGCATGTTCTATAAAAATATGAAGATGAGTGAAGGAACATTCTTTGACAAGAGAGTTACCACCTTACATCTTTACATGCAATAAAAGAAGACATGTCGAACATACATCAAATAGAACAAAATAATTTACATCAAATATGACAAAATAATTTACTATAGATGCTCTAGAGCATAGTCCAGAGAAAGGCAATTAAGTTACAATCGATGCGAAAATAATATAACGAGTAGTCATGACGATAATAAAAAAAAATTATTTCTTCAAATTACTTGAAGAGAGACATTGACTGCAACGTAAAGTCATTGTCATAAAGAAAATGATATATTTATCGACGTTGTCCATATGAAAGAAGACATGATTAGGGCACGTGCACGACGATATTATTCCCAAGAGCCATCAGTGCTCCACATTTGTATAATTGTCCTCCTCTACTGTTCAGGACATCTTGAAAATTATGCCATAATTCTAGGCGGAAAGAGGCCAAATTTATTCGTACTGACAAAAGTAAATCAAAAGTAAAAGTGCTCAAGTTATTCTTATTGCTTTACCACTTGCACCAATATTCTTATTCCTATAGCTTATGCTATTGTGCGAAAGTGGCACGATTCATGCGGATAATAAAGTAATGTTTTTTTAATGGAAATATCTACGAATGATAATGGGTTTGTACTTTGGTTTTAAGGTTGAAAACTACATTGATTTTTATTAGTAGCGCTATGCATGGTAGCTTAACAGTTTCCTTTAAGATCAAAAAAGCTACGCAATCATAAAGCTATTTAATATTTAATACTTTTAGAAGGGATAGGGTAGATTGATCAGGATAAATTCTTCTCATATATCTTTCAATAGGCTTTTCTAAAATAGAGTATACTATTTAATTAATAATAAGAAATATTTTATAAGAGAGTTTGTTTTAATGTATAATATCGAGAGAGATGGATGTCGTAAAGGGGTAGAAAAGTGAGTACTTAATATTATTAAAATAATAAGATATTAATAAAGTTAAATTGTGAATTAAAATTATATAATCAAAATTTTATAAACGATATATTGAAAATGTAATAGAATTTAAGTAGCAATTTCATTTATACACTAGTTGTTTTGATCATATCAATTAATAATGAAACAGAAAAATGTCATTTTTAAATAATAAAATCAAAAAATATTAATTATAGAATTTTTGCACAATTTTTAAAATTTTATAAAAAGATTGATTAGATAAATAATATTAGTTTTGACAAAAATTAAATATTTTTATCTTAAATTTTTAAAAATATCATATAATGATAAAATAAATATAATAAATATTTTAAAATTTATTGCTTTTGATAAAAACTAATAAATATAACTTATATTTGGACAACAAAAATTTCGATGTTCTTTATTTTTATTAATAAATTAATAATTAAAAGTTGAATGATTAAAAAATGGAACAATTTTTATAATTTTAAAAAGAGTGTTTTTTCGTGGCTCTCAAACATAAGCCAAATCGTGAATCAACACTAGAAAACAAAACTGAAAACGAGCGCAAAGAATAGTGAAAATGGGCAACGCCTGATTTCAATATATTAAAATGCCTCAAATGTGCATCCAGTGAGAAAATAGTCTAATGCTTAGTCGATAATCCGTTTTAATATGTTAAAAGCCACAGAATCTTTTATCAGCTCCGAAACTTACAGCTGCTACACTTCAAACGGTCCAGAGGATGACAATTGGGCTACGAACGACGTGCATTCCACCTTGGATGCATTCCCACACAATCTCTCCGGACTCCTCATCTTCTCTCCCTTTCACTTTGCTTTCGAATGTCACATTATAACTTGCCCGCTCGTTCCTTTTCTTGAACACCAATGTATCTGGCTCCACGCTCACCTTCACGTTCGGACTGCTCTTCACCCGTACTGTGTAAACCGCATTGCCACCGCCCACGTTGGTCACCGTCCTCCTCTTCACCTGAGCACGCTCTCCATACTTCAATATCACAGAGAAAGATGGGTAATTAAGATCGACCCCTGATTCCACCGATTTGGGGCAAGGGGGCCATTTGTGGGTGAGTAGTGCTATTTGCTTATTGGTGTACATGTTCTGTCCGCACAGATAGTTGATGTAGTCCTGAGGCTCCAAATCGTACACCAGCCCCGGCTCCAGCGCCGCCCTTGGATTTAACTGACCTGCACCCATCACAAAGGGGTCCGCGGCTCGCAGGGTGAGCGCATCTTTGATGGGCTGCTTTGCGTTGTCGAGCGTGGAGGCCGTCGTGAGGAGAGCCGATTTCATAGCCGCAGGACTCCACGTCGGATGCGCAGCTCGGATGAGCGCAGCGCTACCGCTAACGTGGGGGCACGCCATTGAAGTCCCGGAACGTACCATGAAGCCGCCGTTAACAGCCGCCAAGATGTTAACACCCGGCGCAATTACATCGGGCTTAAGAACTTCCGGGAAATTGAGGCTCGGACCTCTCGAAGAAAACATGGGCACGATAGGAGCCGTCTTTTTTCCCACAAAGGTCAACCCCGTGGGATTGATCGTGGCTGTGGGCGCAGCGGTGCTGTTGACATATGCTTTTATCTTTTCCGCCGCTGTAGAACTCACCGTAGTAGCCGGCAAATATGGCTGATCGATGGGCAAATCATCGTCGTCCACAGCGATCAATGCTGCTGCGCCCGCCTTCTTCACAAGCCTCGCTTTTTCCGTCGAATTACCACTTTGCGAAGTACAGAGTACAAGTTTACCTTTGAAAATGTGAGGATCGAGACCCCGGACACTGCAGAAATCGTAGAGCAGAGGCAGATTTTGAGTCCCGGGTCCTCTGTAAAAAGACAAGCCCTTGAAGTGCTGCCCGTTGCCGAGGCTTAGAAAGGACACAAACTCTCGGTCCATACTGCTGGCGCCCACTGTGGTCATCCACGGTGCCGTATTTGTAAGAGAAGCTGGGAATGGCCCCTCGTTTCCAGCAGCGGCGGAAACGAATACACCCTTCTCTATGGCCCCGAACGCTGCCAGCGCAGTGTGATCAGTGTAAAACGGAGACTCAAGCGGATCGCCAATCGAAATAGAAATAATGTCGACGCCATCTTGGACGGCTTTTTCCATTGCAGCAGCTATGTCGCTCGCATCGCAGTCGCCCTGCTCTCCCCAGCAGACCTTATAAACAGCCAGTCTCGCCGCAGGGGCGATCCCCATAGCCGTTCCCTTGCCAAAGCCGTTGTAGTTGGCTCCCCTTACAGCGGAACCCACAGCAGTAGAAGCAGTATGTGTGCCGTGCCCTTGCCTGTCTCTTGGAGATATGAAATCCTCGCCCACATGCGATTTGTAGCCCACCGAGAAATTGAATCTTGCTCCAATGAGTTTTCTGTTGCACATGGACGAATCGAATCGGTCTCCGCTTTCACACTCGCCCTTCCATCTGGACGGAACGGGGCCGAGACCCTCGTCATGGAAGCTCTCACTCTCGGGCCATATTCCCGAGTCCACCAGGCCCACTATCACATCTTCACCCCGATTCAAATGCTTCGCCCACAGTCCTCTATCATCGGTAAGGCCGAGAAAGTGAGGTGAGTGCGTGGTATGAAGTTTAATCAGAGCCGATGGAATCACTGCGAGACAGCCATTAACGCTCTCCAAAGCTGCAGCCTCCGCACTGGTCAGTTTGGCCGCAAAGCCATGGAGGACTGTGTGATAGGTGTACAAGAGGACACCTGGATCTAATTTGGAGGCATTGGAAGTGGCCTGGGTGAGGATTGAATGGTACCAGTGCTCGTGCAAACTGAAGTGCGGGGGTTTCATGGATTTCAACATATGGACGATGTATGGCTTTTTTCCGTTGACACTTGCTGCGGTGGATAGGAAGAGCAGCAGAAACGCTAGAAGCGCGGAGAGGGGGGAGGTCGGGCTACTCATTTTGAGTATTGAAGAAAAACGTTGGGTGTAGGGAATTACACGGCCGCGAGGGGTTATTTAACAGGAGTAGCAGGCTCTAGTGGGCCGAAGCAAAGTCTTGGTGGAGAAGAAAATGTGGAGATAAAAGTTGGACAGTCTGACGATAACAAATGAGGAAATTGAGCATCCGAGAAAATGTGGAGATAAAATTGTACAATACTTTTTGTAAAGGATGATAAAGTCTACAATCTGACGATAGGAACGAGGAAATTGAGCATCCGACGAAAGCGTGAAGCAAACGCGCAAGGCAGAAATCAAGAATTTTCAAAACTAGACGAACGCGGAATCGCGGATTATTTTGCTTCGACTTCCAAAGAGAAACGTCATGGGGATGAGAAGTGAGAAACGTCACGGGAGAAAAAACAGAGCAACGTAATAAGACTTCTTTGCCTCGAGGTTTCCGAGAAAAGATGGAAAAGAGTTCGAATCTTACCGCTCAAAATATGGTTTCTTAAGTAATTTTGTTTAAAGTAAATAAAAGTGAGTTCGTGCTTCTTGTCTGAGGTAAGATTCAAGTAAAAACTTCATGATGATGTATTCAATTATATATATTTTTAAAGCGAGTAAAGATTGTTTTTCTGTGGTAGAAAGAGGGTTCCTCATGTTGAATTAGCTATAGTAATACAAGAGGAATAGAAGCTCTTGTTCCAATATATTATTTTATTAAATTTTGGTGAAGCCAAATAGCTATAGAAACTACATGGAACCATTTGAAATGTATAAAAAAGGTACACATAACACTTTTGTATAAGAGAGATGAATCACAATAAGAACACTACTCTGCAATGACAATTATTCAGCATAGTTGCATTTATAGCTTGTGGCATATTTAAGTAGAATGCAAAAATCTACAAAATAGACAAGTAAAAATATAAAGGTTGTGATAAAATGATTAATATTTGTTTCTATTTCTACAAAAAAATTATATTTGTCATTATTTTTGAATTGTCTTCCTCCATTTCACCAAAATTACTATTCAACCCCACTTTAATTATCTAGGATAGTTGAAACCAAACCTTATTATGATTTTTAATGAATAGTTAAGACAAAGGGGACATTTAACGAAAATAGATATATTTTAGTACATATTTTTTTAAAAAATTATATTTAAATATACAGTTATGAAAAGAGTGAAAAGATATATATGCATGCACAATTTTAAGTTAGTTATATATCTATTATTCCTTCCTATTTCTCTTTCCTCTATTTCTCTCTCCTACCATCATCTTTCCCTCTCCTCCCTTCCTCTTCCTCTCTCAATTTTTCTCTCCTACTAATAATCTTTCTCACTCCTCCCTTCCTCTTTCTCTCTCCTACGATCATCTTTCTCTCTCCTCCCTCTTTTTTCTCTCCCCATTTCTCTCTCCTCCCTCTCTTTTTTCCATCTCCTCCCTCTCTCTCCCCTCCCTTCTTCTTTCTCTCCTACCATCATCTTTCTTTTGCCTCCCTATCTCTCTCCTCACTCTCTGTTTCTCTCTCCTCCCTACCTAGGAACTATTATTAGTGATGAACTTCTCACATAAGTCCATGTATAGAAATGAATAAATTCACTTGTCATAACCATTCATTAAGATAAATTTATCTGACAATCTCTTTGCTTTTAAATCAAACAATATATTAATGTTTCTTTAAACAATATAGATCAATAAGCATATAGGATTGATGTTCATTTAAATTTATGGTTTAGATGATCATTTAATTATATAGTTAATGATAGTTTAATCTCTCTCCTGCCCTTTTTGATATATTTGTAGTTAAAGACATAGTAGATGTTTGATGGTTTTTAAAATGTAATTATATTTATGTTTTAGATTTAGAGATGAATTAAATATAACTTAATCCTAGTTTGAACCCTAACTAATACATAATCCCAAACCTTACCCTAATTCTAAAACTAAACCTAAACCTTAAATGTGTAGAACTAGATAATAATCCTACCATCATCTTTCTCTCTCCTCCCTTCCTCTTTCTCTTTCCTCTATTTCTCTCTCCTCCTTTCCTCTTTCTCTCTCCTACCATCATCTTTCTCACTCCTGACTTCCTCTTTCTCTCCAACCATCATCTTTCTCTCTCCTCCCTCTCTTTTTCTCTCTCCTCTCTTTCTATCTCCTCTCTTTTCTATCTCCTCCCCATTTTGTCTCTCCTCCCTTTCTCTCTCCCCATATTCTTTCTCTTTTTTCTCTCTCCTCCCTCTCTATCTCCTCCCTTCATCTTTATCTCTCCTACCATCATCATTCTCTCTCCTCACTCTCTCTTTCTCTCTCCTCCCTAAATAGGACCTATTATTAGAAATGAACTTCTCATATTTAAGTACATGTATAGAAATTGATAAATTCACTTGTCATAACCATTCATTAGGATAAATTTATCTTACAATCTCTTTGCTTTTAAATTAAACAATATATTAATGTTTCTTTAAATAATATAGATCAATGAGCATATAAGATTGATGTTCATTTAAATTTATTTTTTAGATGTTCATTTAATTATATAGTTTATTATAGTTTAATCTCTCTCCTTCCCTTTTTGATATATTTCTAGTTTGATATCAATATATTCTTTCTTTTAAATTTGACTGTGAGATAGTTTTTAATATCAATATTTGGTATCATATAATAGAGTCACATTACTAGAGTTTGAACAATAATCTAATCTAATCTAAGGGTTTATTCAGAGAAAGGATGAGTCCATGTGCAACACTCATATTGTTGACTCCAAAGAAGGATGGCACATGGAGGATGTACACTGATAGCAGGGCAATTAATAAGATTACCATCAAGTATCGGTTTCTTATTCCTCAGATAGAGGACATGATGGATGAATTAGTGGGGGCTAAGTACTTCAGCAAGATTGATCTCCAAAGTGGCTACCACCAGATCCACATACAAGAGGGAGATGAATGGAAGACAACATTTAAGAAAAGAGATAGATTTTCTGAATGAATGGTTGTCTTTTGGGTGTTTGAATGCACCTAACACATTTATGTGGTTGATGAATATAGTGTTGCGACCTTACATTGGTAAGTTTTTTGTAATTTATTTTGATGATATTCTAATCTATAGTAGAATCAAGGAAGAACTCTTACAACACTTGAGGATCATCTTGAGTGTATTAAGGAAGGAGAAGCTCATTGCAAACTTGAAGAAGTGCAAATTCATGCAAACTAGTTTGACCTTTTGAGGCTTTGTCATTTCTCAAGTTGGTGTTTTGATGAACCCAAAAAAAATAGGCCAATCCTTCTAGTATAATAGGAGTACGAAGTTTTCATGAGTTGGAAACTTTCTACCAAAATTTTATCCAAAAAATTTGTAGTATTCTTACACCCATAACAGACTATAGCAAAGGAAGGGAGTTCACATGGACAATGGGTGTTGAAGAGAGTTTTAGATTTTTAAAGAAAAAGGCAACTGAAGCTCTTATGTTGACACTTCCAAATTTTGATAAAGTTTTTGAAGTGGAGTGTGATACTTCACATGTTGGGATATGTGTTGTTCTTAGCCAAGCAAGTAGGCCTATAGCCTTCTTTAGTGAGAAATTGAATGAAGTAAAAAAGAATTATTCTACCTATGATATGGAGTTTTATGCAATTATTCAAGCATTAAGACACTGGAGGCACTATCTAGTCCCACATGAGTTTGTGCTATTTATTGATCATATTTCTCTAAAATATCTCAACACACAAAAGAAGTTGAATAGTTGACATGCCAACTCAGTATCTTTCTTATAGGGATATACCTTTGTTCTGAAACATAGGTTTGGAAAAAAAATTAGGTTGGTGATGCCTTGAGTAGGCATGCTACACTATTAACCACAATGGCAATAGATGTCACTATTTTTTATGCTATTAAGGCCTTGTATGAAACTGATGATAATTTATGGGAAATTGTAGAACAACTAAACACTTCATCTTTTGGTAAGTCAAATCATGTGAAAGGTGAATATTTTATGCAAGATGGTTACTTCTTTAAAGGTAAACAACTATGTATATGAGGTGGGTCTACGTGGGAAAACATTAGCAAGGAATTTCATAGTGGCGGACTAGCTAGACACTTTAGAAAGGAAAAAACTATAAACTTGGTTGAAGATAAGTATTATTGGCCCAAGATAAAGAGGGACATCACTAAATATGTGGCAAGGTGCAGAATCTATCAAGTGGCTAAAGGAAATTCACTAAATGCATGATTATACATGCCTTTACCAGTATCCACTAAACCATGGATTGAATTGGGTATGGATTTTGTATTGGGTCTCCCACACACTGAGTGAGGTAATGATTCTATTTTTGTGGTTGTTGATCAATTTTAAAAAATGTTCCACTTTATTGCTTGTAAAAAGACCAATGATGCAAGTAGAATAGCGAAACTATTCTTCTCAGAAGTTCTATGTTTACATGGTCTTCCAAAAACCATTACCTCTGATAGAGATACTAAGTTCTTGAGTCCTTTTTGGAGGACTCTAAAGGAAATTGTGAACAAAGTTACAGTTTAGTAGTGCCTATCATCCTCAAATTGATGGACAAACAGAGGTAGTCAATCAGAGTTTGGGAAATCTGTTATGCTGCATTGTGGGTGAGAAGCCAAAACATTGGGACTTGGTATTGCCCTAGGGAGAATATGCCTATAATAGTTCTATTAACATATCCATCAAAAAATCTCTATTTCAAATTGTCTATGGTTGAAACCCTCAAGGTGTTCTAGATCCTGTGTCACTTCCCTTGGGAGACAGAATTAGTGATGATGGAGTTGCCTTTTTTGAACACCTTCACCAACTCCAACAAGATGTCAAACAAAAGTTACATGATAGTAATGCAAGTTACAAGATTGTTGCAGATGCTACTCAAAGACAACAAATATTTTTTGTAGGTGACTTGGTGATGGTTTACCTGAGGTGTGAATAGCTTCCTATAGACAAATATCATAAATTGAAGTATAAAAATATTGGGCCTTGCAAAATCATCAAATAGATCAATGATAATGCTTATGAGGTCAACTTCCCAAAAAATCTTAACATCTCCCCTATTTTTAATGTTGTTGATTTATACACATTCCATGAAGATGTTCCAAATACAAATGACATACAAGAAGTGGATTGGCAAAATCACCTTCCCAATAAGAAAAAGGAAAAGATTGCCTAAATTCTTGATGAGCAGACTAGCTCCACAAGGCATGGCCAACATAACATAAACTTGGTACAGTGGGATGGGTTAGCTAAAATAGAGAGTACATGGTTATCTAAGTAGGCAATAATGTAGTTAGATCTAACAAAATTGTAGCAATTCATAGACAACCACTTGTAGGAGCTGTGTTTCTTTCAAGAAGGGGAGAATGATGCATCAATTTTCAGGAGTCATAACTTTTGACTCAAACCTAGGTTTTCTCTCAAATTTTTACTTTGGTTTTGGAAGAGGGAGTTTGATGGCCTCAAAAATTAGATCCACTCCATTATGTCTAGAAGATATTTTTTTGGGTTCTATAAAATCTATTTAGAATCCCAACACTCAATTTTCCTAGTTGTTGTCTATTTCTTAGAGTTTTTTCTTTTTGTAATAACTTTGAATGGACATTTCCAAATTCAAAGATTAGTTGGTAGGTCATGTTGTCATAGCTTAAGGAAAGTCTAGTTTTATTTTCAGCTTTTTAGGAGTAATTCTAAAGGTTACCTAAATCGAAAATTTGAAGATTTGTTAAAATCCACCAAAAAGGGTAATTTTATATATTTTTCAAATTTAGAGAGATTTTAGTTATTCGAGAAGCAAAAAAATAATGTAGGAGAAGGTTAGTTATTGAACGATATTCAAGTTTCAGAATATGTTTGTTGCTTTCATATTTTTTTGTATGTTTCCCTTCTATAGAATGCATTATTGTAGTTAGGTACTTGGGTACTACATCATAGGCCAAGGGTAAAAGGAAGTAATCTGACATTATTCATGAAATTCTAGAATTTAATTAGAATTATTTATTGAAAAATGTTGAGTCTACCAAGGTTCTTAATTATTATTTTTTGTAATTTAGTGGCTCTACGACCCTATTTTCCTTGTTTTGATATGGTTCATGTACCCTATTTTATCTTTCTTCAATTTAGCTATTTCATTTTTGTCCTTGTTGTTGTTTAGTTTCTTTTGTTACAAGCTATCTTTGTTCATAAAATGGTTTCATAATCCCTTCAAAACACATTTACCTTGATAAAAAAAAAAAAAGGTAAGTAGTATAAATTAATTCTATTTTTATAAATACATTTTATTGAATTAGCTTAGACTAAGTTGAAAACAAGTTTTTTTTAAAATTCATTTATAGTATTTTCTCATATTGAAAATATTTTGTACTTTTTCTCCTAACATTTGTATTCTTTCTTAAAATTTTATTAAAATATAGATAATAATGAAATTAAATTAAACTGGAGTGTTTATTATATGATATAATATATTTTCCTTTTCTTACTTTGATATCCAATAATGAGTTGTAGAATTTGATTCAATATAATTAAAATTTTCCTTGTGAAATCAAAAGGCATGCATTAAATTAAAAACAAATTTTATATTTTTCTTAAAAATATACTTAATTTTTTTAAGGTTAAGTCAACCATGCTACAAAGCATGATATGTCTATCAAAGCATGTTGTTGACCCATCCTTTCTATGATGAATAGAGAATGCGATAACAATGATGTTGTCAAAGGGTTGGTTGAGAGCAAAGGAAATCATCATGTTGTAGGGCCAAATTCATTTATTTGTGAAACATGTAGTGTCTAGACAATTTTCATTCATTGATTTGTTAACTATGAAGCCATCCAAGGCTTCAATGAAGTGATATTTGTAATGGATATTATAGTGATTATGACATTTCTCTAAAAATTGATTGTGTTGAGGATTTTTTCCTTTCATTATTAATGTTAGACTTCTAATTAATATTCTAATAAAAAATAGAATTCTCCGGTAAATGGTGACTCTGCAAATGATTTTTTAAAATAATTTGACATACTTGGAATTGTTATAGTTCTTAGAATTTCTATGTCAATAATGTTTGTACCATGCCTTTTTCCTACACACACAAAGATGTGTGTGTGTGTGTGTATCTATATGTATGTGTATATATCTATATCTGTGTGTGTGTGTGTGTGCGCGCGCGCGCGCGCGTGCATGCGTGCGTGTGTGTGTATGTGTGTGTGTTCTTTCTTTTGGTCTTTTTTTTTTAAACAAATGGTCATGGTGAGTATGAATTATTGCATGGTTAAGAAAATGACATTTTTTAGGAACAATATTGATTATTGAATTGTATATTTATAATTTTTGTGTTTTGATTTTGATTGTTCATATTGCAATAATATTAATTATTTAAATGTATGTTTATTAGAACTTTTACATTTATTATTTGATTGTTCACATTATATTGTTAAATATGAAAAATTATACTTGAATTAATATTTTTTTTACAAAGGGAGCTATTTTGAATTTTATGATTCATTTGAATTATTATTTAGTCTTCAGAGGTTTTAAAAATTATCAACATTTGGTCTTTGCAATTCATTAAGAGGAGGTTTGTAAATATATTTCATATAGAATATTTTATGTCTAATTGTGAAATAAAGGTGTATACAATTTGTAACCAGAAAAATAAAATATAGACATTTTATGACTTTGATAGTAAAAACTTATTATTCCTAATATTAGATTATTTTTAAAATAAATTGACACATTTTACCTACTAACATTATGGAACCATGAGAGAGTGTAGAATTTGTGATAGGAGATTTTTTAGTAATTTTATAATTATATTTTAAAAATAGAATGAAATAGAATAGAAATAGACATAGCCTGAATAAAATTTTCCATGAATAAATTTTATTTTATTTTATTTCTAGAGTATTTAGAATCTTCTTTACAATAAAAGATTTATTTATTTATGTACGAAATTAAAAAAACAAAATTATTGTATCTATCAAACCAACAATTTTCTTAAATATATGACTTTAAATTTTAAATCTATATAGACTAAAAAAAGATCATTTCTCTACCATATTTCCCAGTTCAAAAGAATTTATTTTTCAGGTCCTGGAAAGTCTGTTTAGACTCCCAAAACTTAGTTTTTGTAATTTTTCTCTATTTGTTAGAGCTTGTTTTTTGTAATAACTTCAAATGGACATTTCCAAATTCAAAGATTAGTTTGCAGGTCAAGTTGTTGTAGCTTAAGGAAAGTCCAATTTTATTTTTAGCTTTTTAAGAGTTAATTTCAAAGGTTACCTAAAATGACAAAATTAAAGGTTTGTTAAAATCTATCAAAAAGGTTAATTTTATATATTTTTGAATTTAGAGAGTTTTTAATTATTTAAGAAGTAGCAAAGTGATGTAAAAGGAGGTTGGTTATTGAAAGATATTCGAGTTTCAAAATATGTTTGTTGCTTCTGTATTTTTATGTATTTTTCCCTTCTCTAGAATGCCTTATTGTAGTTAGGTACTTGGGTACTACATCATTTGGTATTAGAGTGGTAAGATGGTTGAGAGAGAAAGAGGAAGAGGAGGTGTTACTCTAATGCAAAGATTGATGTTGGATATGCAGAGTCAAATTGAACTACTGAATGAGCAAATGGATAATCAAGGAATACCAATAGTATAGGGAGAGAATGAATCCAATGAAGAGGGAAACCAAAGGGGTGCTAATCAAAATGAAGAAAATGAAGAAGAAAAATTGGAAGAGATGAGCTATGAAGATAGAGTGCCTTGAGCTTTAGAAGGTAAAATTGAAGGGATCAAGATCAAAGTTTTAGACTATGCTGGTAGTCTTAAGCCAGAATAATTGATAAACTGGCTAAATGAGATGGAGAAATTTTTTGAATAGAAGCCTATGGTAGAGGAAAAGAAGATGAAGTTTGCATGTGCTAAATTAAAAGGGCATGCAATGTTATGGTGGGATCACCTCCAAAAAAAAGAACTAGAAAACAAAAGAAAAATATCAGAAGGTGGAGCAAGATGGAGAAAAAATTGCAAGAAACATTCTTACCCTTGGATTACTCACAAACCCTTTTTGTAAGTTCCAGAATTTGAAGAAAAAAATTTCATCTATACAAGAGTACACAAATGATTTCTATAAGTTATCCATGAGAATAGAGCTGATGCAGGAGCATCTTGCAAGAGAAAATTTTTTTAAAAATTTAAAAAAAGAAAAAAAAATCTCCTCTAATTTTCAAATGTGTTTTATTGTCCTTTAATTTGTAGATAATCTTTAAGAAAATTTAAAGATCTTGGAGAGCTATGGCATAGGAGGATGGGCCATATTCATCATGGAGCACTTAGATTGCTTCGTGAGACGGTTACAGGTGTTCCTATATCAAACTCCCCCAGTAGATAGAAAAGTGTGTCCCACACTTTGACACCAAAAATAAAAAATCTACAACCATCTTCATTTTCACCAAAGGCTTCCACCTCAACAAGGACAAGAAAACCACCATGCAAATCCTCCACATCTGCATTACTTTATCAAACACTAGAATCTCAACCATCCAATCAACATGCTCATTCCCATGAACAAACTGAACATAACACTTTATTAGCAAACCCTCATCCACACCAGCAACTAGTGAATCCATACCAGTAGCAATAAACCCTCCAACAACAACTAGATCATCCATGACCAAGTGTTCTACAACATACAAGTCACCACCAACATCAACTAGATCATCCACGACCAAATGCTCTGCAATCTCCATGTCAGACTCAACCAATTGATCATGAAAACCAATCTCCATCCCAACATCAACAAGGTTAGGAACATCCTTAGCAACAACCTCTATTTTCTCTATAGGTTCTGCATTAGGCTCCACAAACTGATCAGAAAAACCATCCTCTTCCACCTTGACCTTCTTAGCTTGATCAACCAATCTAGCATCCAATCGAGAAAACATCTTAGAAAACGTCCTCTCCACTATATCATGGATTTTCGCAATCATCTTAGGGTCCAATCCTCTTGGATCCATCTTCCAAGATCTTCATAAACCCTCTGCAACAAATCCTTCCCATGCTCCTTGTGACAACTTTGAATTGTTTGCAAGTCAGATCGCAACTTGCCACCTCACACGAACAATCAGGAACCACATCACAAGTCCAAGACAACAGATCTGCAATCCACAAGCTCTCTACGATCATGCCTTAACAAGTTTAGTCTTCCATCTCTGCATCCATCGATCAATCTGCATGTCCTCCCAAGGTCCTGGTGCAAACTGCCTCAGCTTCGGCGATCTGTTTACATGCTCAAGAACTCCCACTCTAATAAACTTCACCCAACCAAGGTCCTTGTACAAACTACCTCACACTTCAGCGATCTACTTGTACACTCAAGAACTCCTTCTCTGATACCTTTTTTTTTTTAAATTGTGGAGGAGAGAGAAAGTGATGAAAATTAGAGGAGAATTTTTTTTTTCTTGTTTTATATTTTTTAAATTTTCTCTTGCAAGATGCTCCTGCATCAAGAGCATCAAGAAGATGATGAGAAGATGGCCTCTAGGCACATAAATGGCCTAAAAATTTCTATTCAAGATGAGCTAACCATGCATCGTATTAGTATTATGGAAGAAGCCTACCAACTGGCCCTGAAGGCCAAAGAAAAATACAATCAATAGTACAATAAGAAGAATAGAGGATGAAGAAGGGGTACCTCAATAGTGTTTTGAGGAGATTCTAATTACAATTGAGGAGGATCCTCATAAGGATTTGAAAGAAATAAGGATTCTAGAAAAGATACTGCAAAACAAGAAAGAGGAAGGGGATTTCAGAGAGGATGAGGATATGGTAGAGGAAGAGGCTGGGAAAACCAATGGAGGCCCTTTACCTATTTTAGATGTGGAAAAGAAGGACATAGAGCCTTTGAATGCTCAAATTATAACACACCAAAAATAAATCAAGGAAGACAACCTAGAGTGAACCTAGTTCAAACAAAAGAGGAGGAGCAAGAAGTTTCACCAAATGTGGGAGAAACTCTCATGATGAGACGATCAATGATCATTCCAGAAAGAGATGAAGTTCTTGCAAAGAACTCTAATGATTTGTGGCTCTAAACCAACATCTTCAGAACTAGATGCACTTTTGGTGGAAAGGTATGTCAAGTTATTATTGATGGGGGTCATTGTGAGGATATGGTATCTAGCAAAATGGTAAATAAATGAAATTTACAGTGTGAAAAGCATCCTTTTTCTTACCATATTGCATGGTTTAAGAAAGGAAATGAAGTAATAGTTGATAAAAGATGTTTAGTCAAATTTACCATAGTGAAATTTTATAAGGATGAAATATGGTGTGATGTTATCCCTCTGGATGCTTGCCATATGTTTTTGGGAAGGCCATGGAAATATGATAGGAAGGCCATACATGATAAGGGGGAAAATATTTACACATTTTGGAAGGATGGCTCTAAAATGGTTCTATTGCTACTTAAGGGTAAAAAGAAGAATGAAACCATGTTGTCTGCAAAAAGAAGTTATCAAAGAAATGAAATTAATAGGATTTTTTTATGCATTAGTGCTAAAAAGAGGCGAAGAACAAGAAAAATTGATGCCACCCAAGGCAATGAAGCTGTTGGAGGAGCTTGTTGATGTTGCTCCTAATGAACTACATGATGGTCTCCCACCAAAAAGAGTTATTCAACATCATATTGATCTTATTCCTGGAGAAACTCTACCTAATCAAGAAGCCTATCAGTTGAATCCAACACAACATGCAAAGTTGAATAAACAAGTGACAGAACTGATGCAATAGGGTCTAGTCAGAGAAAGCATGAGTCCATCTGCAACACCCATATTATTGATTCCAAAGAAGGATGGCACATGGAGGATGTGCACTGATAGGAGAGAGATTAATAAGATTACCATTAAGTATCATTTTTCTATTCCTTAGATAGAGGACATGATGGATGAATTAGTGGGGGCTAAGTACTTCAACAAGATTGATCTCTAAAGTGGCTACCACCAGATTCAAATTTGAGAGGGAGATGAATCGAAGAAAACATTTAAGACAAGAGATGGTTTGTCTAAAAGAATGGTTATGTCTTTTGGGAGTTTGAACACACCTAGCACATTTATGTTGTTGATGAATATAGTGTTGCAACCTTACGTTGGTAAGTTTGTGGTAGTTTATTTTGATGATATTCTTATCTATAGTAGAAGCAAGGAAGAACACTTACAACACTTGAGGATCATGTTGAGTGTATTAAGGAAGGAGAAGCTCTTTGCAAACTTGAAGAAGTGAAAACTCATGCAAACTAGTTTGACCTTTCTAGGCTTTGTCATTTCTCAAGTTGGTGTTCTAATGGATCCAAAAAAGGTAAAAGAAATCCTAGAATGGGCCAATCCTTGTAGTATAAGAGTACAGAGTTTTCATGGGTTGGAAACTTTCTACCAAAATTTTATCCAAAGTTTTAGCAGTATTATAGCACCCATAACAAACTATAGCAAAGGAAGGGAGTTCACATGGACAATTGGTGTTGAAGAGAGTTTTAAATTCTTTACGCAAAAGGTAACTGAAGCTCCTATATTGACACTTCCAAATTTTGATAGAGTTTTTGAAGTGGAGTGTGATGCTACACATGTTGCGATATGCATTGCTCTTAACCAAATAGGTAAGTATGTAGCCTTCTTTAGTGAGAAATTGAATGTAGTAAGGAAGAATTATTCTACCTATGATATGGATTTTTATGTAATCATTCAAGGATTAAGACATTGAAGGCACTATCTAGTCCCATGTCAGTTTGTGTTATTTACTAATCATATTTCTCGAAAATATCTCAACACACAAAAAAATTTGAATAGTCAACATGCCAAGTGGGTATCTTTCTTACAAGGATATAGCATTTTTCTAAAACATAAGTCTGGAAAAAAAAATTAGGCTATTGATGCCTTGAGTAGGCATACTACACTATTAACCACAATGGCAAAAGACATCACTAGTTTTGATGCTATTAAGGCCTTGTATGAAACTGATGATAATTTTTGAGAAATTGTAGAACAACTAAAGGATTCATCTTCTAGTAAGTTGGATCATGTGAAAGGTGACTATTTTATGCAAGATGGTTACCTCTTTAGAGGGAAACAACCATGTATACAAGGCGGGTCTATGCAAGAAAACATTAGCAAGGAATTTCACAATGGTGGACTAGCTAGAGACTCTGGAAAGGAAAAAATAATAAACTTGTTTGAAGATAAGTATTATTGGCCCAAGATAAAGAGGGACATAACAAAATATGTGGCAAGGTGTAGAATCTATAAAGTGGCTAAAGTTCATTCACAAAATACATGATTATACATGCCTTTACTGGCACCCACTAAACCATGGATTGAATTTAGTATGGATTTTGTATTGGGTCTCCCATACATTTAGTGAGGTAATGATTCTAATTTTGTGGTTGTTGATCAATTTTCAAAAATAGTCCACTTTATTGCTTGTAAAAGGACTAATGATGCAACTAGAATAATGGAGCTATTCTTCTCATAAGTTGTCCATTTACATGATCTTCCAAAGACCATTACCTGAGCTAATAGAGATACTAAGCTCTTGAATCCTTTTTGAAGGACTCTCTAGAGGAAATTGGGAACAAAGTTACAGTTTAGTAGTGCCTATCATCCTCAAGTTGATAGATAAATAGAGCTAGTCAATCAGAGTTTGGGACATCTGTTATGTTGCATTGTGGGTGAGAAGCCTAAATAGTGGGACTCAACATTGCCCCAGGAAGAATTTTCCTATAATAGTTCTAGTAACATATCCACCAAAAAATATCTATTTTATATTGTCTATGGTCAAAACCCTCAACATATTCTAGATCTTGTGTCACTTCCATTGGGAGACAAAATTAGTAATTATGGAGTTGGCTTTGCTAAACACCTTCACTAACTCCAACAAGATGTCAGACAAAAGTTACATGATAGTAATGCTACTCAGAGAGAGAAAATATTTGTTGTAGGTGACTTGGTGATGGTTTACTTGAGGCATGAATAGTTTACTATAGGCACATATCATAAAATGAAGTATAAAAAGATTGGGCCTTGCAAAATCATCAAAAAAATCAATGATAATGTTGATAAGGTTAGCTTCCCAACAAATCTTGACATCTCCCCTATTTTTAATGTTGTTGATTTATACACATTCCATGGAGATATTCCAAATACAGATGACATATAGGGAGTGGATTGGCAACATCACCTTCCCTCCCATTAAGATGGAAAAGATTGCCCAAATTCTTGACAAGCAGACTACCTCCATAAGGCATGGCCAACATAAGAGATACCTGATACAATGTGATGGGTTACCTGAAGCAAAGAGTACATGGTTATCTAAGTGGGCAATAATGTAGTTAGATGTGACAAAATTGCAGTAATTCACAGACAACCACTTGCAGGAGTTACAATGTTTCTTTCAAGAAGGGGAGAATGATGCATCAACTTCCAAGAGTCATAACTTTTGACTTGCACCTAGGTTTTCTCTCAAGTTTTTATAGCAATTTCAAAAGGGGGTTTTGATGACCTTAAAAATTGGGTCCACTCCATTTTGTCTAGAAGAATTTGTTTTTCAGGTCCTACAAAATCCATTTAGATGCCCAAAACTCAGTTTTCCTAATTTTTGTCTATTTCTTAGAGTTTATTTTTTGTAATAACTTCGAATGTACAATTCCAAATTCAAATATTAGTTGGCAAGTCAAGTTGTCATAGCTTAAGGAAATTCTAGTTTTATTTTTAGGTTTTTAGGAGTTAATTTCAAAGGTTACCTAAAATGGAAAAATTGAAGATTTATTACAATAAAGGGTAATTTTCTTTTTTTTCAAATTTAGAGAGTTTTTAGTTATTTAAGAAACAATAAAACGATGTAGAAGGAGGTTAGTTATTGAAATATATTCGAGTTTTAGAATATGTTTGTTGCTTTTATATTTTTCATTATGTTTCCCTTCTATAGAATGTATTATTGTAGTTAGGTACTTGGGTACTAAATCATAGGCCAAGGGTAAAAGGAAGTAATCTAACATTATTCATGAAATTCTAGAATTTAAATATGATTTTTTATTGAAAATTTTTGAGTCTGCCAGGGTTCTTAAGTATTATTTTTTGTAATTTAGTGGCTCTACGACCTTTTTTTCCTTGTTTCAATATGGGTCATGTACCCTATTTTATCTTTCTTCAATTAAGCTACTTCTTTTTTGTCCTTGTTGTTGTTTAGTTTCTTTTCTTACGAGCTATCTTTGTTTGTAAAAGGGTTTCATTGTCCCTTCAAAACACATTTACCTGATAAAAAAAAAAAGGTAAGTAGTCTAAATTAATTCTATTTGTATAAATACATTTTATTGGATTAGCTTAGACTAAGTTGAAAACAAGTTTTTTTTTTTAATTCATTTACAATATTTCTCATATTGAGAACATTTTAAAATATTTTCTATTTTTTCTCATAACATTTGTATTCTTTCTTAAAATCTTATTAAAATATAGATAATAATGAAATTAAATTACTCTATAGTGTTTATTATATGATATAATATGTTTTCCTTTTCTTACTTTGATATCCAATAATGAGTTTTAGAATTTGATTCAATATAATTAAAGTTTTCCTAATGAAATCAAAAGACATGCATTAAATAAAAATCAAATTTTATATTTTAAAAAATATATATACTTAATGTTTTTAAGTCATTCTCTATGCTACAAAGCATGTTAAGTTTGTCAAAGCACATTGATGGCCCATGCTTTCTACGATGAATAGAGAATATGATAACAATGATGTCGTCAAAGGGTTGGTTGAGAGCAGAGGAAATTGTCTTGTTGTAGGGCCAAATTCATTTTTTTGTGAAACATGCAATGTCTAGAAAATTTTCATTCATTCATTGTTAATTATGAAACTATCCAAGGCTTCAATGAAGTCATATTCATAATGCATATTATAGTGATTATGAAATTTCTCTAAAAATTGATTTTGCTGAAGTTTTTTTCCTTTTATTATTAATGTGAAACTTGTAATTAATATTCTAATAAAAATTAGAATTCCTCAGTAAATGGTGACTGTACAAATCATTTTTTTAAATAATTTGACATACTTACTAATGATTATTCATTACTTATTAATAATTATTGTGAGTATACACACACACAAATGTGTGTGTGTGTATCTATATGTATATGCATATATGTATGTATGTATGTATATACATACATACATACATATATATATAGCATTTTTAGGAACAATATTGATTATTTAATTGTATGTTTATAGTTTTTTGTATTTAGATTTTGATTGTTCATATTGCAATAATATTGATTGTTTAAATGTATATTTATTAGAACTTTTATATTTATTATTTGATTGTTTACATTGCATTGTTAAATATGAAAAATTATCAACGTTTGGTCTTTGCAATTCATTAAGAGGAGGTTTGTAAATATATTTCATATAGAATATTTTTTATCTAATTGTGAAATGAAGGTGTATACAATTTGTAACCAAAAAAATAAAATATAGACATTTTATGACTTTGACAGTAAAAACTTATTATTCTTAATATTGAATTTTATTTTTTTTAAATTGACACATTTTACCTAGTAATATTATGGAACCATGAGGAATGTAGGATTTGTAATAGGAGAAGATGTTTTAGTAGTTTAATAATTATTTTTTTAAAAATAGAATGGAATAGAATAGAAATAGAAATAGAAATAGCCTGAAAGTTATGTTTTCTATGAATAATTTTTTATTTTTTATTATTTCTAGAATATTTAGAATCTTCTTTATAAATAGAAGATCTATTTATTTATTATGTACGAAATATTTTTAAAAAAAACAAAATTGTTATATCTATCAAGCTAACAATTATCTTAAATTTCTGACCTTAAATTTTAAATCTATATAGACTTTTAAAAAAATCATTTCTCTACCATATTTTACCAGTTGCTTCGAAAAAAATTGGTTTGAAAATGCTTACAAAGTAGATGTTTCCACGTGAACATATCCCAATATGTTCTCTCTTGTGATCAATGTCTACCCATGTAATTTTCCCTTCATATTATCTACGTGACCAAGACTTTTCATTGAAATCGAAGTCTCTTCTATAGCTAATTTAAAGGAATACTCCCTTTCTAGTAGATACAATCCCTGCGTCTTTATTCATCCCCTCCTTTTGGGTTACTCATCACAATGAGCATCACCATTCCCATCGCCATGCTCGCAACATTGCTCCTCTTCTTCCTATCCACCACAGCAAGTGGCAATGAAAGAAAATCACACATTGTCCATATGTTGAAATCCATGAAACCCCCGCACTTTATTTTGCACGAGCACTGGTACCATTCAATCCTCACCCAGGTCACTTCCAATGCCTCCAAATCAGATCCAGGTCTCCTCTTATACACCTATGACACACTCCTCCATGGCTTTGTAGCCAAACTCACCAGTGCGATGGTTGCAGCTTTGGAGAGTGTTAATGGCTATCTCACAGTGATTCCATCAGCTCTGAATCAACCTCATACCACATGCTCGCCTCACTTTCTCAGCCTTGCCGATAATAGAGGCTTATGGTCGAAGGACTTGATTCGGGGAGAGGATGTGATAGTGGGCGTGGTGGACACGGGAATATGACCTGAGAGTCAGAGCTTCCATGACGAGGGTCTCAGCGTCGTTCCCTCCAGATGGAATTGCGAGTGTGAAAGTGGAGACCGATTCGATTCATCCATGTGCATTAGAAAACTCATCAGAGCAAGATTCAGTTTTTTTGGTGGGCTGGAAGTCGCACGTTGGTAAGGATTTCATATCAGCAAGAGAAAGCGATGGCCACGATGTTAATTATTGTTAGTTGGACAGCTGTTATTTCTGACCCGGAAATAGCAGCACTATTTATGGGTAGCTTGGACAGCTGTTCGTCCTTATCTATGAATAGCGGTTGTATTTATGGGTGGTTTGGACAGCTGTTTGTCCACTTGCCAAAAATTAGTAAATGGTTATTATTTACTAATTTTAGTGATTCCTTTTGGACACCTTGCAACCAATTCTATTATTGGCTATTGAGTTGTCTTAATCTCAGCCGTTGGTTAGATTTAATCTCGGTCGTTGGTTTACCAACAGGAGTAGTATAGAAAGGGGTCATTGGGTCATTTGGACAGTAAGCTTTGCAGGGTTAGCAAGGAAGCTTTTGGAGAAGCAGTTTGCAGTGTTAGCAAACAGTCTTGCAGTGCTAGCAAGGAAGCTTTGGAGAAGCAGTTTGCAGTGTTAGCAAACAGTCTTGCAGGAAGCTTTGGATGTGAAGAAGCTTTTGTGAAGCAATTTGCAGTGTTAGCAAACAGTTTTGCAGTGTTAGCAAGGGCGCAGTGTTAGCGCAGGGATAGCAGTGAGGAATATCAGCAGGAGAAATTAGGAGGTTGTCGGAGTTTTGCCAGTGTGAGGCAAGGAATTTTGTATCTCTTGATTTGCTGAAGTTTAATATAATTTCTCATCTGTAGAACTGGTTTTCCCTTAGGGGTTTTTCCAGGGACAATTTGTTCGAAAATATTGTGTTGATTCTGTTGATCAGGATAGATTGGATGGTGCCTCAAATTTTGGTGTCTGGAAGGCCAAAATTTCTTTATTGTTGGAAGAGAATGGTATCAAGGATTATGCTACCAGTGGTGTACCTGTACCAACGGATGCAACATAGCTTGCAGCATATAGGAAGGACGATGCCAAAGCGAGGAGGATTATCCTTGATGGTGTCAAGGATCATATTGTTCCACATATCTCGGAGCTAGATACAGCAAAGAAGATGTGGGACGCCATTCTAAATCTGTACCAGAATGCTACCACTAACAGGAAGTTGATTCTCAGAGAGAAGCTAAAGAATACCCGGATGAATCAGGGAGAAGACGTCACAAGTTACCTCACCAGGCTCAGACTTGTCAAGGATGAGTTAGCAGCTGTTGGAGATAGCCCTAGTGATGATGAGCTAGTGAGAATAGCCCTAAATGGGTTTACTAAACAATGGAGTGTCTTTGTTCAAGTTGTCAGTGGACGAGATACTTTACCGAGTTGGGATCGACTATGGACTGATTTCACTCAGGAGGAGTTTAGACTAAGTCTTGTCAATGGGGCCAACAAGAGTCAGAAAAATGAGGTGGAACAAGAGAACGTTGCCCTGGCGGGTAAAGGGAAAGCAAAGAAGGGATCTAGCAAAGGATCAAATTCACAAAGTGAACAGAAGAAGAAGGACCTTTCTAAGGTCAAGTGCTTTGGATGTCACGAGTTTGGCCACTATGTCAGTGATTGCCCAGAGAGGAAAAAGGGTAAGAAGCAGGTGGCAGCTTCAGCAAGTGCAGAAGAACTCTCCAGCAGAATGGAAGATGAGTTTGCACTCATAGCTTGTATGGTTAGCTCAACCTCACAGTGTGTTTGGTATATAGATAGTGGGGCGTCATTTCATATGACAGGAGTTAGAGAGTACTTCTCCAGTTACAAGGAGGAGGACACCAACATCCAGATTTCTATGGGAAACTTGTCCAAACTCAACCCTGTTGGGAAAGGGATTGTTCAGTTTCAGAGGGAGAATGGAAAGATAATTCCTCTTCATGATGTGTTATATGTGCCGGGCTTAGGTATGAATTTGATTTCTGTATCTGTTCTTCAGGATAGGGGGTATAATGTACTCTTTAGAGGGACACATGTGTTGATTAAGCACAAGGATTGGAAATCACCCATAACTATTGGAGTTAGGAGTGGTCGCCTTTATAGATTGCAGTTTGATACTCCTAAGGCACTTATGAGCAACAATAATCCTAGAGATCTTGGAGAGCTATGGCATAGGAGGTTGGGCCATATTCATCATGGAGCACTTAGATTGCTTCGTGAGACAGTGACAGGTGTTCCAGAGGTGAGCACAGAGCATGACGATGTATCTAAGGAGAAGGATGTAGATCCCACTTTATATAGACAGGTGATTGGTTCGCTTATGTATTTGGTCAACACTAGGCCAGATATAGCATTTGCAGTTAACTCTCTTAGTCAGTTCATGGTTGAACTAAAGAGAATGCATTGGATAGTGGCTAAGCATGTGCTATGTTACTTGTGTGGTACAGTCGAGTATGGGATCAGATATGTTCGAGGTGAAGGTATCAGGTTGATAGGCTATACTGACGTAGATTGGGCAAGAAGTACAACAGACAAAAGGAGCACTTCAGGGTGTTGTTTCAGCTTGGGATCAGGAGTTGTATCTTGGTTCAGCAGGAAGCAAAAGTCTGTGGCTCTAAGTTCAGCAGAAGCAGAATACATAGCAGCTAGCATGGCGACGTATGAAGCTATATGGCTTCGGAAGTTGTTAGTAGCCTTGTTTGGTCAGAAGGTTAAGACTACTATGATACATTGTGACAATCAGAGTTGCATCAAGTTGTCTGAAAATCCAGTGTTTCATGATAGGTCTAAACATATAGATATCAGATATCACTTCATCAGAGATTGTGTACAAAGGGGAGTTGTTCGACTACAATACATACCTACAGATGAGCAGGTAGCAGACATTCTGACGAAGGCTTTGGGAAAGGCCAAATTTATCTTCTTCAGAGATAAGATGGGTGTCATGCCGAACAGCTTCCTCGCTAAGAGGGAGTGTTAATTATTGTTAGTTGGACAACTATTATTTCTGACCCGAAAATAGCAGCACTATTTATGGGTAGCTTGGACAGTTGTTCGTCCTTATCTATGAATAGCGGTTGTATTTATGGGTGGTTTGGACAGCTGTTTGTCAACTTGCCAAAAATTAGTAAATGGTTATTATTTACTAATTTTAGTGATTCCTTTTGGACACCTTGCAACCAATTCTATTATTGGCTATTGAGTTGTCTTAATCTCAGCCGTTGGTTAGATTTAATCTCGGTCGTTGGTTTACCAACAGGAGTAGTATAGAAAGGGGTCATTGGGTCATTTGGACAATAAGCTTTGCAGGGTTAGCAAGGAAGCTTTTGGAGAAGCAGTTTGCAGTGTTAGCAAACAGTCTTGCAGTGCTAGCAAGGAAGCTTTGGAGAAGCAGTTTGCAGTGTTAGCAAACAGTCTTGCAGGAAGCTTTGGATGTGAAGAAGCTTTTGTGAAGCAGTTTGCAGTGTTAGCAAACAGTTTTGCAGTGTTAGCAAACAGTTTTGCAGTGTTAGCAAGGGCGCAGTGTTAGCGCAGGGATAGCAGTGAGGAATATCAGCAGGAGAAATTAGGAGGTTGTCGGAGTTCTGCCAGTGTGAGGCAAGGAATTTTGTATCTCTTGATTTGCTGAAGTTTAATATAATTTCTCATCTGTAGAACTGGTTTTCCCTTAGGGGTTTTTCTAGGGACAATTTGTCCAAAAATATTGTGTTGATTTTGTTGCGCATTTCTTTCCGTATTTTAAGTGAAGTTGCAGTTGTGTTATTTTTCGATATTAGCTGGGAATTTATTTTCAGCAGTTTAATAATCATTTGTGATAGGAGATTAATAATCAGTGACTGAAATAGTTTGATTTTTCACACACGACACATATACTGCTTCTATTGGTGTGGGTTCTAACATAAGAGGAGCGAACTATAAAAATGGGTTTGGCAACAGAACAGCCATGGGGATGGCACTAGCAGCGAGAGTGGCAGTGTACAAGGCTTATTGGGGAGTGGAAGTCAGCTGCGATGAGAGCGACATAGCTGCTACCATGGAAAAGGCCATCCAAGATGGTGTTGACATTATTTCTATTTCGATTGGCTTCCTATTGGAGAAATCATTTTACGCGGAGAAGGGTGTCTTTGTTTTTGCCTCTGCTGGAAACTCTAGGCCTTTCTCAGCTTCTCTTACAAATGCGGCACTGTGGATAACCACTATGGGCTCTAGCAGTATAGACAGAGAGTTTCTCTCTCTCGTGAAACTCGGGAATGGTCAGCTATTGAAAGGATCCTTGCTTTATAGATGAGACGGGACTCAAAATCTGCCTCTCATCTACAATTATTGCACCGACCTTGGTGTTGATACGCACATTTTCAAGGATAAAGTTGTCATGTGCATTTCCAATGAGAATTCCATGAAAATGTCCAGGCTTCTCAAGGACGTTGGAATGGCGGGAATGATATATGTGAACTCCAAATTATTCGAAGGCAAAGATCAACAAATACACAGAAATAAAACTTATTTCATTGCCTTTCTGTCTTATTGCATCTATAAATACAAACCAAACTTATTACACATGTTATAATATATTATAATATTGCATATAATTAAATATGAGTAGCTATGTAAAGTGGTTGGAACGATTGGTACGGCACACTGTCTACTATGGTGGGAAGTGAGCAATTACTCTGGACAATGGGTGGTTGCCAAAAATTATTACCACCAACACTCCCCCTTATTTGTTTTCATTAACAAATTTTGCATCACTAATACTCAATTTCTCTCGCAAATATTCATAGTTACTCTTTGGTAATGCCTTAGTGAAAATATTTGCCAATTGATCTTCAGATTTGCAGAACATTAGGTAGATTTCTCCATTGTTGACCAATTCTCTAATGAAGTGGTACCTTCTATCAATATGTTTGCTCCTCTTATAAAATACATGATTCTTAGATAATGTTATTTCTGATTTATTATCACAAAGAATTGGTATTGGTTCATCCTAATGATGGTGAGGATTAAACAAAATTCAATGCATCCATACTGCTTGACATGCTATGGAAGTGGCAGCTACATATTTTGCTTCAGCTGATGAGATCGTTACTAAAGGTTGCTTCTTTGATGCCCATGACACGACTCCTGATCCAAGGTGAAAGATATATCTAGAAGTGCTCTTCCTGTCATCAATGCTACCTGCAAAATCACTATCAGTATAACCAATCAAACCAAAATTGTTAGATTTGGAATATAGGATTCCATATCCCATTGTTCCTACAATATGTCTCAATATCCTTTTTCCAACTTGCCAGTGAGAATTTTGTGGTGACTCCATGAACCTTGAGATCAAACTGACACCATACATGATGTCTAGCCTTATAACTATCATATACATTAAACTTCCAACAAGTCTTTTAAACATAGTTGGATCAACATTTGAGCCCTTCTCTTCCTTGCTAAGCTTTGTTCCTATTGCAACTAGAGTTGATGTTGGATTATAATTCATCATTTTAAACCTCTTCAAAATATCCTTTGTATACTTGGATTGACTAATGAAGATACATTTGTCACATTGAATAACTTCAATACCTAAGAAATATCTCATCAACCCCAAATCTATCATTTCAAATTCTTTCATCATTTATGACTTGAACATGTCTATTGATAGATTTCTAGTGAATATAAATTCATCAACATACAAACATACAATCAAAACCTAACCTTCCTTATTAGTCTTGATATACAATGTGGGCTCATTGTTACTTCTATTGAATTGATTACTTATCATGTATGAATCAATCCACTTATACCAAGCCCTAGGAGCTTGTTTCAAACCATAAAGTGCCTTGTTTAGTTTATATATCTTGTTTTCATGCCCACAAACCTCATAACTAGGTGGTTGTTTAACATATGCCTCTTTATCAAGAAAACCATTCAAAAAAGTTGATTTTACATCCATTTGATACACTTTCCAATCATTTTTTGCAGCTGTTGCTAAAATAGTTTGAACTTTGTCAAGTCTAGCAACTAGAGAAAATGTTTCATTATAGTCAACTCCATATTGTTGTGAACAACCTTTAGCAACTAGTCTTTCCTTATGCTTAACAATTTCACCTTTTGCATAAAATTTAGCTTTGTAGACCCATTTGACTCCTATACATTCTTTTCCTATAGGTAAATCCATTAATTCCCATATTTTATTTCTTGCAATAGAGTCAATTTCTTCATCCATTGCCTTGATCCATTTATCTTCTTTAATTGTTTCATCAAAATACAATGGATCACAAGAAAATAAAACAAAATTTGAGTAAATGTCTCATTCTTTTCTTCTTGATCATATATCTCTTTTAAGCTTCTTATCTTCTTACCTTTGTAACTTGGTCTTGAGAATTTAGAATCTATTTATCACTTACATTTGAACTTGGAAGTGAGGCTTCTTGCACAAAGTTCCTTGGTGGAGTATTGGGTAGTGATTGAGTCCCATGTTCCTTCAATTCATCATCACTTTGTAATATTGGTGCTCCTCTTGTGACTTTTTTGTTATCATTTTCATGCCATGAATCTTCTTCTTCAAATTTAACATCCCTACTAATGATCAATTTCTTTGAAATAGGGTTATACAATCTATAAGCTTTTGATTATTCACTATAACCAATAAAGATACATTTTTCACTTTTATTATCCAATTTCCTTCTCAATTCAAATGGCACTAATGAATAAGCAACACATCCGAAAACTCTAAAATGGGATACATTATGTTTCTTACCATTCCATGCATCTTGTGGAATTGCGTTCTTAACACTCTTTGTAGGACTCCTATTCAAGATGTATACAACACATGCTACTACTTCTGCCCAAAACTCATTGGATAAATTTTTGGCCTTCAACATACTCCTTGCCATTTCCATTATGGTTATGTTCTTCCTCTTTGCAACACCATTTTTTTGTGGTGTGTACTTTGTGGTAAACTGCTTCTTAATTCCATGAAATCTACAAAATTCTAGAAACTTGTTAGAACTGAATTCACCACCTCTATCAGATCATAATACCTTGATGTAGAGACCACTCTGTTTTTCAACCAAAGTTTTAAACTCCTTGAACTTTTCAAAAGCTTCACTCTTTTGTTTGAGAAATTATATCCAAGTCTTCCTGCTAAAATCATCAATAAATGTTAGGAAATATATACTTCCTCCTAAAGATGGAGTTTGCATAAGTCCATGTATATTAGTGTGAACTAATTCCAATGGTGCTCTTGATCTATATGAACCTCCTACAGGGAAGCTTTCTCTATGTTGTTTTGCCAATATACAAATTTTGCATGAACTTGGTAGTTGCACTATTTGAGGTAATCCTTTGACCATATGTTTCTTTTATAACAAGCTTAAAGCATCAAAATGAAGATGACCATACCTCAAATGCCACAGCCATGACTAATCTAAGTATATTGTCTTGAAACTAACTTCTTTTCCTCCTTGAATGCAATGAATCTGGAGAGGGAACATTCAATTTTGTGTCATGTTGACCCTTGCAATTAACCTACCACTAGGATTTCTATCCAAGATTGTGCAAACATCATTATCAAAAGAAACTTTGTAACCCTTTTGTACTAGTTGACCAACACTCATGAGATTGTGTTTTAATCTAGGCACAAAATACACATCACGAATATATATTTTTCCTCCATTTTTTGTCAAGACATTTATAACACCTTTTCCCATTACAAAAAATTTACTATCATTTCCTAGCTTTACTTCAGATTTTATAGAATCATCCAAGCTAGCAAACAAATATTTATTTCTAGTCATATGGTTACTACATCCACTATCTAGGAACCATATATCGCTAGAACTTTCTTGAGCAACATTACAAGTTATAAATAAACTTTCTGAATTGTTATCAGATACATCTAAGTAATTAGCACCATTCTTTTCACTCTCCTCTTGTTTCTTTCTACATTCACTTGCAATATGACCAAATCTATTACAATAATGACACTGAATTCAAGATTTATCAAACCTTAATGATGGTTGTTGGAATGAACTTCTGCCACATCCTCTATTTGAACTTTGAATGGATTGATTTGTTCTGTCTTCTTGATTTGGACTTCCACATCCATCTATGCTTCTACCTCTTCCTCTTCCTCTATAGTCTGATCTTCCTCTTCCTCTGCCAAAAGATACCTATGATCTAAAAGCATTCTCTGAAAGAGAGTTATTATTTATGTTCACTCTTGATTAATGAGATAAAAGTGAACCCATTAACTCATCAATAGAGAGTATTGTCAAATCTTTAGATTCTTCAATGGCAACAACAATGGCATCAAATTTTCTAGGCAAACAAGAAAGTATCTTTTCAACAACTTTTTGATTTGTCAAATCATCACCATATGATCTAACTTGATTAACCACATTCATTACTTGATTTAGAAATTGATCAATTGAGTCTGAATCCTTCATACACAAATTTTCAAAATCACGCCTTAAAGTTTTTAATTTAGCAATTTTAACTTTTGATGTCCCTTGATATGCTATTTCTAAAATATCCCATGCAATTTTAGACTTTTTAGCTGCAAAAACCTTAGGGAAAATTGATTCATCTAAAGATTGTTGAATTAGAAACAATGCTTTAGCATCTTTTTTCATGTTATCTTGTAATTTATCTTTTTCATCTTGTGATAATATAGAATCATCTTGTGGTTCATTAAAACCCTTTTCAGTAAGATCCTATATGCTTTGAGAACAAAATAATGTTTTCATTTTTATAGCCCAAAATTCATAATTTTTACTAGAAAATATTGAAATTTGTGGTTGAGCTATACTACTTCCTGAAGCCATATTAATACACATAGTTACAATTGCACCTGACAATTTTAAACTTTTCTTTACAAAGAAAATCCACCAAACAAATCTAAGCCAAGGACATAAAGCTCAAACAGACAACAATATAATACTTATTTTCCCCTTTTAACAATGTTTTTTTCTCATTAGACTTCACTCTATGAAATCAGCTCATTTCCTTCTCTCAAACATTAAACTGACATCTTTTCTTCTCTAGATCTTCACAACCACTAATCTTCAACATTAGAAGCTTATGATTTGTAATAAAGAAAACATTAGAAGCTCCATTCACTGCTACAACAGTTATACATATCAACATATATTACTTTTCTTCCTAAGCCCAGCTCTTTAGCTTTGATACCAATTTGAAGGCAAAGATAAACAAATGCACAAAAATAAATCTTATTTCATTACCTTTCCACCTTGCTGAAATACATTACATTAAGCCTCTATTTATAGAGGTCTGAGAACTCTCTAGAATACAAACCAAACTTATTACACATGTTATAATATATTATAATATTGCATATAATTAAATATGGGCGGCTATGTAAAGTAGTTGGAACAGCTGGGATGGTGCACTATCTACTATGGTGGGAGGTGAGAAATTACTCTGGATGGTGGGTGGTTGCCAGAAATTAATCCCACCAATAGGTATTGCAGATGTGCCTTTCAATCAACAATTATTGCCTGCCACCAGTGTGAGCTTTTCAATAGGGGAAAAGCTAAAGTCCTATGTGAACACCATGGTGGTGTCTATGGCTAGAATCAATCCCATGGGATTGATGGTGATGGGAAAAGTAATTTCTACCATCATCGACGTGTTTTCTTTATGAGGTATAAGTGCATTATATCCAAACATTCTTAAGCCAGATCTAGTTGTTCCAGGTGTCAATATCTTGGCTGCATGGAAGGAGGGTAGATTGATCATAGCATCTGGGAGCTCATCGCCATGCCCCCATGTTAGTGGCATTGCAATGATCATATGAGTCGTGCATCTGACATGGAGTCCCACAGCAATCAAATCGGCTCTGTTGACGATGGCCTCCATGATGGACAACACAAAGTAGCCCATCAAAGATGTGCTCACCTTGTGAGCCGCAGACCCATTTGCAATGGGTGCATGTCAATTAAATTTGAGGGTGGCCCTAGAGCCTAGGTTGGTCTATGATATGGAGCCTTGAGACTACATTAATTAACTTCAAAATCAGAAATCAAGAAGAATATTTTTCATTTTTGTATTCACATAAAACTATATAGGTACATATATAGCTATGTGCCATATGCATACAACTACAGGAAAGGAAAGACTTAATTTAGGAAAGAATCAATCCAATATTGCAACACACCCCCTCAAGTTGGTACGTAGATATCCCACATGCCCAACTTGCCTAAAAACTTTGAGAATACTTGACTTGAAATTACTTTAGTAAGAATATCGGCCAACTGATCCTAAGATTGAATCTTAGGCACTCCACAATCTTCTCATCCAACTTCTCCTTAATAAAGAATATGTCTACCTCCACATGCTTTGTATGATCATGTTGAACTAGATTATGAGCACTAACACATGTTGCTTTATTGTCACAACATAGTTGAATTGGTCGCCTAGGTGGACAGCCCAAGTCTCTCAAGAGAAGTTTTAGCCATAGGGCTTTACAAACTCCAAGTGTCATACCTCTAAATTCTACCTCTGCACTTGATTGTGCAACAACATTCTATTTTTTTCTTCTTGATGTAACAAGATTACCTCCTAGAAAGCTGAAATAACTTGAAGTAGAATACCTATCATCTACTGCTCCAACCTAGTCAACATCAATATTTGCATCCTCACTTTGATAATCCTAATTTTTAGTGAATAAAATTCCTTTTCTAGGAGTAGGCTTCACATACCTAAAAATGCGCATAACTGCATTCATATGTTTCTCTCTAGGATTATGCATAAACTAGCTAACAATACTTAATGCATAGGCAAGGTTTGGCCTTGTGTGTGCTAAGTACATCAATCTTCCTACGAATCTATGGTATCTTCCTTTATCAACTAGTACTCAATTATACTCAATACATAACTTCAGTCCTTCTTGAACTAGTGTATCATCAAGTTGAAATGCTAACATATCAGTTTCCCATAACAAGTCTAAGGCATACTTTCTTTGAGATAGAAAGATCCCTTTATCAGATCGAGACACTTTGATCCCAAGGAAATATTTCAAGGGACCGAGGTCTTTCATTTTGAATTCTCTAAACAAGTAATCATGTAGAGCCCTCCTTTCTTCAAGATTATTTGTTGTAACTATCATGTCATCCACATACACAATAAGTGTAGTAATCTTACCCTGTTGATTCTTTAAGAATAAAATGTGGTTTGAATTTATTTGACAGTAACCAAAGGCTTTCATTGACTTTGTGAATCTTCCAAACCATGCCCTTAGAGATTGTTTCAATCCATATAGTGACTTCTTTAATCAGCACACCTTTAGACTATGTATTTGTCTACAGATGTTAATTCCCGAAAGTAAATCTATCCAAAAGAAATCAAAGAGCACAAGGTGGTACACTTAACGCTTTAACTAATGTGAGGTGAGTCCAAAGATGTGGAACATTTAACCCCTCACACAAGCCAACACGAGTCCACAACTCAGAAACTAGTGAGTTCTAGAAAGCACAAAAGGGTTGCCTTGTAGAGCATATAACACTTCTTTCCTATAGACCCCTCCCCTTTAACATGGTGCTAATCTTATAACCACAGGGTGAAATGTGGGGCCGGCGGATTAGCGAGTCCAATAACCCAAGATAGCTAATTAGATCTATCACTAGTAACTAAGCCTGCTAGATGAAACTAATAGAGATCACAACCTAGTATCAAATTATGCATGTTTTGTAAAATGAGAACATGGAAGGAAATACACACAAGCTTGACACGAGAGATGTTCGTTTTAGGTCCAAATGAAGTGTTATCAGTCAAAGAGAATTACCTGGTAATCCTCACAATGCGCTTAGTAGATGTTTTACCTATTTTTAGTAACTTTATCACGCTTTTCCAATTGTCTTGCAAACCACTGTTATGTTGTTCCAAAAAATCAGAAAACACAAAAAAATCAAAAACAGTGAGCAGTTAGCAAAAAACCAAAAAACACAAAAATCAATGAAGATAAATAGCCTTTGTTAGGAGAGTCTCGCACGAAATTCTTGACAGTCCGTGCGAAGAATTTTTTTTACCTGCGCAAAAATTCTAATACGGCCCGCGTGAAGAAACATGTGTCGTACGAAGTTTCGCGCGATTAGGCACTTTCTCGCACGATACAAAAAGAATATTCACGCGAAGATTCTGGATCCTCGCACGAAAATGAATAGTCTCACGCGAAGATTCCTGAATCTGTACGGAACAGTACGGATAGAGAACAAAAAAATGATTTTAAAAATGTAGAAAGAAGCCAGAAAAATTGATTTTTTTGAGCCCCACGGTGGGTGCCAGAAATATATGTGTGAATATGTGGCCTATGCTAA
This sequence comes from Cupressus sempervirens, assembly GCA_028749045.1. NCBI lineage: Eukaryota > Viridiplantae > Streptophyta > Pinopsida > Cupressales > Cupressaceae > Cupressus > Cupressus sempervirens. Next base: position 380,612,957 of record CM053789.1, read on the forward strand.
CACACACACTTCAACATGGTCCTTATTTTCGGATTCATCCTGGAATGAACATTGGATTGTTTATCTGAAAATCAGCTAGCAAGGTGACCTGTTGCCTTCTATCTAAAGGGAATTGCTTGTTAGATATCCTTAGATTTGAGGTGTTAAGCAACTAGACCCTCTAAGAATGAAGGATTTAAAAGAAAATGCGACTAATCTATATGAGAATGCTGATTAATCTAGAATGAAGTATGCACGTTTAATCTAAGAACATGTAAAAGAAAACTATGCTAAAATGTATGCATATTATGCTAAATGAGATTAAACTAAAAAATGAATATCTTATGAAAATAATGAGCTTAAACGAATGCACAATCCAGCAGCAATTCAATGCAAATTCTCATTCAACCTCCTCTTGAAATGAAGAGAGGAGGGTCTCTTATATAGATTTTTCAGAAAACCTCTGACGGTTGAGATTGATTTCAATCAACGGTCAGGATTGAAGATGAAGCTCAGTCATAAAGGAAGATTCCCAAATTAGAGGAAGTTAACTAATTTCTTTTGAGTAGAATAAGGAGTTAATTGATTTAATTCCTTTTTGATCAACAGTGAACTGGGAATTTCCTTTTTTGAATTGAAGAGAGATCTTGGTGAGATATTTAATTTAATAAAATGAGATATACTCTCATAATTACCTTTTCTATTTAATTAAATAATTCTATTTAATTAATTAGAGACACTTTTCTTATTTAACTAAATAACTTCATTTAATTAATTAGGAATGGCTTCCCATTTAATTAAATAACTTTGCTTAATTAATTAGAAGTAAGTTTTCCATTTAATTAAATAATTTCATTTAAATAATTAAAATAGGCACATTTATTAAATTAAATAAGTTTAATTTCATAGTACATTAGCCTTAGGATATAATTTAATTTAATTAAAGTATAAATACTTAGTAATTAAATTAAATATTAATCAATAGGTTTAATGTGACTAATATGAGTAAATACTATAGGAATTAAATAATAAGCATGATGAATGCAGATTAGGGTTCTCTGCATCTGATAATTAAGTCAAGTAGCAAGTAGCCGAATAAGAATTTGTCTAATGGAATAGGACTTTAGGATTGGTCAGAAATAGACCAGAATTGGTATCATGGCAATGAGCCAATTTTGGGGTATTACATTTTGCCCCTCTTTGAATGAATGTGCAAGCAGCACATTCAATTCAAAGAAAATCAGAAAGTACAATGTGAAGATGAGATTGGTTTCGAAGTTGATGACACGGAGACCAATTGATAAGTTTTTAAGGACTATCTCTGGAACAGAGCTTAATCCCAAGGAATCCAAGTAAAGCACCCAGATACCTAAGATTGGTAGCATTTAAAAGATTATCTCCAGAATGGAGCGTAATCTTTAAGGATCTAGATAGAACATCTAGATACCTGAAATTGATAGCATTTAGAAGATTATCTCCAGAACGGAGCTTAACCTTCAAGGATCCAGATAGAACACCTAGATACTCGATATTGATAAAAGATAACAATGTCCAATCATGAGTCGTAGAATCATCCCCAAAACGAGGCTTGATCCTTAGGAGAAGGGTTTTAGACTGTCCCAATACCTGTCCATCGAACTTTGAGAAGAGTTGTTATAAGGTTGATCAATTGATGAAAAGATAAGATAGACGGCAAAGATGCTAGATATAAGGGAACAAGATGACCTGAGTAATGAGATGCCCCAAGTGATGAGGATATAAGATGGGAACGAGATGCCCCAAGCAATAAGTATTCAATGATGTAATCATCCTACCCCCTCAAGAGCAAAATCAAAAGATGACACACCAGAAATAGATGTGAAGTAATATAGCAATAGACACGGAAGAAATCCGAGTTGTAGCAGAATGTAGAAGAGATCAGAATGATCTAAAGAAAAGAGAAGAGTTGATTTGAAATTATTGCGAAGTCACAAAGACCAAGTTTGACCAAAAGTTGATTAGATTTAGCCATGGTTGACTTGAGTTGACTATTCTGAAAATATGAAGAATGTAGAGATGAAAGGATGCCAAGAATCACAAAGTATCAGAAAGATTTGGGCTACACAAGTGTTCAATCGCGTTAGTCCCCAAAATTTTAAAATGCATTTTTGAGGCTCTTAGGTGTGTTAGATTTTGAATTCAATCCCAAAAATGGATCCAAAATGGTCCAATTAGCCAAGGGTGTGATTTTTGTGCAAATCTGAGCACTTTGAAAAATTTGGTCAACAGCTATATAAGGGCCCAAGGGGACATTTTCAATTCATTTGTGCTTTTTGTCTTCTATTGATTTGAGCTCTGAGAGAGACATGACAGTTAGCTTGAGACATCATCAATTTAAGCGCTCCAGACGTCATAGTCACCCAGCAAACTACGGACCACTGGTGAGTCATCGATTCCCCTCCTTTGTACTTTCACTTTCTCGTATTTTGAGGTCATTTATTGCACTTTTTAGCATGTTTTTAGGGGGTCTAATCTCTCTTCACACGAGACCTATCGGCTTTCGCGCAAAGAAACAAGGTGCGTTGTTTCTTCGCACGCGGCAGGGAGAATCTTCGCACAGGAAGCATTAGATTTCGTGCGAAAGACGAGTTTTTTCGCATGAAGGCAGTTCTTTTTCCATGCGACTATGTAATTCTTCGCACAATGATGTAATTCTTTGCGTGAGATTGGATTTCTTGATGTGAGGCTTTGAGAACTTCGCGCGAAATTCCATGACAGTCATGCTTAAAAGTTTCAATTTTGCGCTCAAAAAATTGCATTTTAATTTGTTTTGATGCATCATTTTGACTTGATACTGATTGGCACTTTTATTGTTTCTTGTTGTGCATGTAGGAGGTCTTTGATGATGTCACATTTAGGTCACATTACCCACCATATGGGGAGTTATTACAGAGTCTTGATGATGCAGATCGGGCACACATTGCTTGATTAGGTTTGTCTTCTTTGTGCCGAATTCCAGCTGTGATGGTGAATCATGACCTTCTTACTGCATTGGTAGAGCGTTTCCATTCGGAGATGAACACATTCCACTTGCCGATGGGTGAGATGACCATCACACCAAAGGACATATGGAGGATCTTGCAGATTCCCTTTCACGACACCTAGGTCATCTATGATACAGTGCCCTGAGTAGGGACAGAGGCACTGTCCATTATTTTTTGGAGGGAGCTACCGAGAGGCAGGGCTATCACCTGGGATGAGTTGATGCACACTTACGAACCCACGCACAGGCTAGCATTGATGCTGGTTATATTTTTGATCTGCTTCTTATGTCCCAATAGAGGATAGCATGGTTTGGAGTGTGGGTGGGGTACCATGCTTCGCAAGATGCTAGAGACACCAGAGATCTTTGTGTGGGGTCAGTGCATGTTGGCTCACCTATTTCATGAGATGCACGAGGTTGTCTTCCATGAGAAGAAGACCATGGTAGCTAGAGTATATATGTTACAGATCTGGGCCTAGGAACATCTTCCCATATGTAGGCTAATTTTTGAGGATGGCTGAGAGCCCATGGAGCCCTATATTTGCAGATATCAAGGGCATATTACCCATGCCCACCTAAGTAAGACAGAGTAGTGGAGGATACGTCTTGATGACCTGGTGTCTGTTGTACCTTGACCTTGGTGAGAGACAGAGGACTGGGATGATGCCCCTAGAGATTTACCATGGATGTTCAGTTCTAGACCTTTGGCAGGCAGGACAACATCTGTCATTGAGAGATTTGTGATATCATGAGTGTGGCAAAAGTATGGCCGACCATAGGACATTTCTGCTGAGTACTGCGCCTATGCCAGATTGTAGAAGGATGTTGAGCGAGGTTGGCTAGCACGGATGGATCCAGGGCGATCCATGAAAGACATTCGCAGCTTAGCTACAGTTCAATGGGACTACCTTCCAGAGGTAGTAGATGTCGGGATGACGCCTGCATATTAGGCATTTTTGATTAGCCATCTGTTCCCACGTTTTATAGATCTAGTGGGGATGGGAGGAAAGGTAAAGAGACAGGTACCCCAATAGCAGCAAGCATAGCCACAGCTGCCAATTCAGCCACAGCAGTAGTCACGGGTCCGACACTAGGTTCAGCAGATGCAGATTCCCCCACGTCAGATGGGATCAGACCCAGGTGCTAGGGGCAATGGGACAGGGCACAATCGATGTTGCAAGCAAAGGATAGAGGAGGACGCCCCTCAACATGTGCCACCACGACAGGAGGCGCTGCCACAGCGATAGGCACCAGAGATGTTAGATGAGGATATGCCACATCAGCCGGTAGGTGGGGTACAGGATGCGGTATGGCAGTACCGAGAGTGGGTTTGTCAGGCCTCCCAACAGTTGGGGCACCTGCAGATTGCAGTGGCAGTTCGGGATGCATAGCTGGTGGAGCAACAGCAAGATACGGATCTTTGGAGAGAGCACACCGAGACTGCAGAATGGAGATTGGAGTAGGCACAAGATGAGATCTAGTTTCAGTCAGCTCAGGCAGCATATTACTATGCTGCATATACCAATGCAATACTAGATGAGACACTCCAGGTGCAACGCTTTTCTTAGTATGCGCAAGAGTCTAGGGGCGCGCAACCTCCTGTCAGGCCAGATATGCCACCGCTGCCTCTGCCACCTGCTGCCCCTGCTCCTCTTGGAGGTGAGGGTATGGGATAGAGTTAGATGCTCTATGGCTAACCTCTGATTTTGATCTTTGGCTATGTATCGACTGGTGTGCCAGCACCACATGTATCATTTTTAATTGATTGCGCTTGAGTAGTGCCCATTTTTGTACAGACCCATTCTTTTGATATATATATATATATACGAGATCTTGAGCCGAGTATTCCTGTGTACATGTCATTGTCTATTTTTCTTTACTTTGATGTACATGAGATGTATGTTGTACTTAGATAGAATGTATATGTATGGACTGACATCTCATGTAGTGTTGCATGTTTTTGCTTGACAATGATAGGTATTCCATTAAGGAGCGTGAATCGATGAACCAAATGCTTGTGCAGCTGTGGAGGAATCTGAGAAATGTGGAGATGCTCCCCAAATCTTCATTACAAAGGATAGGAAAATAATGAATTGAATATGTGTGCTTATGCAAATGAAGTATGTAATGCAAGACTGTGTTAAATGCAACCCTAGGTCTAGTTACCAAGCCTTGATATTTAATCATCACCAGATATAAAACAATGCACGTAGGTCATACAATTCCCAGTGACATTGCAATCATGGAAATATGAATATAACATACATTATTGGTTTGTCAGGATTAAATGTAAGCATTCAAGGCACAAGAAGCTAGAATGACTAGAACATTTGTCCCTTTTAATGTAGCAAGTTAACATAAGCATCAGAGCATAAACACTAGGATGACCTTAATGTTTCTTGCATGATAGGCACACCAAACACATGGGAGATCCCTCTTATGCTAAGTATTCAGTATTCATTCTGTCCACAACGATCCTTGCATTCGTAACCTGAGATAGAAGTGCGCTAGATATACTCGCAATGACCCGTACGTCACTTAGCAGGACGAGTATCAATATTTATTGTAGCGTGAAGAGTTTATTCCAACAAACAAGGAGAAGAACCAACGTTATTGGCATATTCATATAAAAGGAGTCGAGGTACACACGGCCATCCAATACGAGATGGAGGCTCTTATACTGGACACCCCTCTTATAGGAATAAATCAACTTATTGGAACTAAATCGCAAACAGAAAGCAAAGAAAAGATCATGTCCCCAGTCATTACTTCTCTAGTCAGAGATGACATCATCGAATTGCTCGAGGGGATCTGATAAAGAAAAAAAAAGAAAACAAAGAAAATGCTCAGCATATCCAAAAAAGTATATCATTTTTGAGTTCAATGTTTTGGGATTGATGTCAAGTGTCAGTGTCCAGAACATGTTTGAAAGAAATCTCTTCGGTAGGGTGATGATAGTAGGTAGACGCAGCTTGAACGACTGGTGACTAAGGTCAAAGAGGAATCTCCACGATGAAGAACCTAAGAAGGATTGAAAAATAGTAGACAAACACAGCCATGGTGATTGGTGACTGACACAAGAGAGATCTTCCATAAAAGAATTTGGAGACATGACTTTAGCAATAGTAGGCAGACACAGCTGAAACAACTGGTGACTATTGTGAAAGAGATTCTATGAGGAGAATCTTGAAGAGAGTGTCATTGGCGATAGTAGGTAGACACAGTGAGAACCACTAGTGACTATCGTGAAGGAGATTCTATGAGGAGAATCTTAAAAAAAGTGACACTAGCGATAATAGGCAAACGCAGTGAGGACCCCTAGTGACTATTGCAAAGGAGATTCTATGAAGAGAATCTCGAAAAGAGTGACACTAGCGACAGTAGGCAGACATAGTGAGGACCACTGGTGACTGTCGCGAAGGAGATTCTATGAGGAGAATCTTGAAAAGAGTGACACTAAGGGGGAATGCCCCCGACGTATGACAAGACTCAATCCATGGATACATGAGCAAAAAGAAGGCCAAGAAGGAAAGTGAAAGTATGAAAGTGACTGTACAGAATAGCCAGAAGATGCACTGCAAGATGGAGCATTGAGAACAAGAGGCACCTATTTACTAAGTTTTCACCTTCTTGGCAAGATTCTTGTTTTTTTTTGCTACCATGATGCCTGTTTCTAGGTTTTCACCAATGGCACTTTTCTTGTTTTTCAATTTTTTTTGTATTTTTGAGATTTGTCACTTTTTTTGGTGTTACCAAGGCGCCTATTGCTAGGTTTTCACCAGGGTAACAATTTTTTTAGGACTTTTTCTGATTTTTATGATTTTTTTCAGGACATATAGATATATACAGAGAGTTTGCTGAGGTTAAATCAACTATAAAACCGCTTAGGTGGAGAGTGTTGATAGGCTCTTTAAGCACTTCTCCTTCAGTTGTGGAAAGCTGATAGGCGCAAGATCCATATACTACAGTAATGATGTAAGGACCTAGCTAGTTTGGTTCAAACTTTCCCTTTTGCATTCGATGTTGTTGATTCTTAGGGTTCTCTTTCAGGACGAGGTCACCCAGCTAGAAGTCACATGGCCTGACCCTCTGATTGTAACTTCTCGTCATTCTTTGTTGATATGCTTGTAGATAATCACATGCCACTTGTCATCATTCATTCAGTAACACAAGCTCTTGAAGCCGAGCTATCTTGTAGTCATCATCAGTGATAAGGCCTTTCATAGAGATTCTCAAGGTAGGAATCTCGACTTCTATTGGAAGCACAGAATCTGCCCCATACACCAACACAAAGGGAGTCATGCCCATTGGAGTTCTGATGCTTGTCCTATATGCCCACAGAGCTGGATTGATATGGAGATGCCAATCTCTCCCTGATTTACCGACTGTATGATGAAGAATTTTGAGGATCGCCTTATTGGATGCCTCAGCTTGGCCATTACCCTGGGGGTAATAAATGGAAGACCAATGTTGTGTGATATTGAATTTCTTGTACAGTTCCTTGAGGTCTTTATTCTTGAATTGTCCTCCATTGTTAGTAATGATTGAGGATAGTACACCATATCTATAGATGATGTGGTTTGTGATGAAAAGCACTACAATTTTTCCATCAGCAACTGTGAGAGGGACTGCCTCTACCCATTTTGTGAAATAATCTATAGCTGTGATGAAAAACTTATGTCCATTAGAAGAGGTTGGATGAATCTGCCCCACCAATTCGAAGGCCCATTGTTGAAATGGCCATGTTGTAGTAGAGGGAATCAGCTCTCTAGCTGAAGCATGAATGAGATTCTCGTGTAGCTGACACTGCTTGCAGGACCTAGCATACTTGATAGCTTCTTGCTCCATTTTGGGCCAGTAGTAACTAGCACAAAGGATTTTGCGAGCTAGTGTCAGGCCATTGGAATGGGATCTGCAAATGCCTTCGTGAACGTCAATTAGTGCATGTTTGGACTCATCGGGTTCTAAACACCTAAGGAGTGTTCCGTCAAGACCTCTCCTATACAAATCATTAGCAATAATGACATAATGTGAAGCATTATGGATTAGGTAACATTTCTCATTCTGGGTCAGACCTTCCAGAATGGTTTGATTACAAAGGTAGGAATAGATGTGATGGTAGCAAGATGATTCTTGTCCTATAATAGAATAGATCATCCCGAAATCAGGTGTGTCATAGGCTGGGTAGTGCAATGCTTCCACCAAGAACTCATGTCAGAGATCATTTTCTGGCATTTGTAGTAGGGAGGCCAGAGTGGCCATGGCATCAGCCACTTTATTATCTACTCGTGGAACTTGCTAGAAGGTGATGTGTGCAAAATACTTCTTCAAGTCATCAACCATGCACTTGTAAGGAATTAGTTTCTCATCCTTTGTTTGATACACATCGTTTACCTGGTTGACAACAAGCTGAGAGTCACCAAAGATGTCTAACTGATCCACTCTCTATTTAGCTGCAATTTTCATGCCATTGATTAAAGCCTCATATTCAGCAATGTTATTTGTACAAGGAAATAGAATCTTGTATGCTTTGGGCAATGAGTACCTCTGTGGTGCAATAAAGAGTAATCTAGCACCTAATCCCTATTGCATGAAGGACCCATCGAAGAACATAACCTATGTATGGTGATTTAGTGTCAAAATTGACTCATTTGGGAAATCAATATTTATTAGCAGAAGACTCTGTATGGGTGCCTCGGCTAGCTAGTTCGCAATTGCCTGTCCCTTTATAGCCTTGCGTTCAACATATTGGATGTCAAACTCACTGAGTATCATGACCCATTTAGCCAATATTCCTGTGAGAGCTGCCTTACTAAGCAAGTACTTTAATGGATCTATTTTAGCCACAAGCTGTGTAGTGTGGGCAAGCATGTAGTGTCTCAACTTCTGGGAAGCAAAGACAACTGCCAAGCAAGCTTTCTCAATAATGTTGTAGTTCTTCTCATAAGAGACCAATGTTTGACTCAAGTAATAAATAGCTCTTTCTTTGTTGTCATTGTCTTCCTGAGCCAAGAGGATTCTCAAAGATGTTTCAGTGGCTGAAATGTATAAAAGAAAAGGCTTCCCATGCATAGGAGGCATCAGGATTGGTGGATTGAAAAGATATTGTTTGATCTGTGTTAAGCTTTGCTCACAATCCTAGCTCCAATTGAATTTCAGACCCTTATGTAAGGTCTTTGTGAAGGGTTGTGATCTATCTGCCAATTGTGAAATAAACTTATGAATAGATTGAAGCCTTTCCTATAGTCCTCTCATCTGAATGATGTTCTGAGGTGGTGGCATGTCCATTATTCCTTATACTTTTTCTGGATCTACTTCAATTCCTTTTGTAGAAACAATATATCCCAACAATTTCCCTGATGTGACACCAAATGTGCATTTCTTAGGATTGAGCCGAAGACTAAATTTTTCCATACGATCTAGGATGGGTCCCAAATTTTGTAGTTGAGTATTGCATTTAGCGCTTTTGACCAGGGTGTCGTCGACATAGTCCTCCATGGTTCTATGCATCATATCATGGAAAATTGTAGTAACAGCTCGCTGATATGTAGCACCGGCATTCTTCAAACCAAATGGCATCATATTCCAACAAAAGGTTCCCCATGCACATGTGAAAGCCATTTTCTTCTGATCTTCTGGCAAAATTTTTATCTGATTGTATCTAGAAAAACCATCCATAAGTGAGTACATCTCATAGCCAGCCATCATGTCCACGATCATATCAATATTAGGGAGGAAAAGTCATCTTTAGGACAAGCTAGGTTAAGATCATGGAAGTCTGTACAAACCCTGATAGATTTATCATGCATGGAAACTTGAACAATATTGGATATCCATTCAACACAATCAATTGCATGAATAAAACCAGCTTTTAGAAGTTTCTCCAATTCTACTTTGATGAGCAATGCAATGTGAGGGTGCATTTTCTGAAGCTTCTGTTTAACTAGTTTGATGCTTGGTGCTATGGAGAAATGATGCATGATAAGATCAGGATCCAATCCTGGCATGTCAGAGTATGTCCAGGCAAAATTTATTTTCTTTTCCTTGAAAAAGGCAATGAATTGTTCCTTCTCTTCAAGTGACAGTGACTACGCCAGATGTATCATATGAGGATGTTCTTTTGTGCCCAGGTTAATTGGCTGCGTCGGCTCTATTAACATTGATGATCTCTCCTTAAAGTGACTGGGAAGGACATCAAATATCTCATCCGTGGGCACCTCAAAGAGCTTTTCACCCTTGGATATGTCTTTTGTTTTTACTTTTTTGGGATCCGACACTACCACAATGTGGTTTTCACCATCAAACCTCTTGCATTTTTTCCTTTTAATTATGTGACTAAGATATTTGATTTCGGCCTCAGTCATGTTGATACTCTGCTCATTGGTGGAAGACGTTATAGGTTCGATAGTGTTTAGGTAATAGGCGAGAGCATATTCATTCTAGAACGTGGGGACTTCATTAGATGCAGTGGGGTTCCAGTCTATAAGCTCAGGATGTGTGAGTAAGAGAGTAGTTGCTAGTTCAATTGCATTCATAGTATAGTCATTAAGTGCGTGGACCAGCAATTTGAGACCTACGACGACCTCATCCACAAGTGTGTTTAAATGCCTTAGAATACTAACGTTGAGAATTAACAACTCTAGGGCACTAGTTGGATCAGACCTCCATGACCTAACCCTAGATGTTTTATCCACTTTGATTCGATTTTCATAGACATGCACTTGGTCAATGTCTTTATCAGTAGTAGCTTCTAAAAGATTGTCAAACTCATATTCATGAGAATTGGTGCTACATGGTGAGAGACTATAGAACTCCCCAACAGTGATAAGGACATACTCTCCTTCAGCCTCTAGATTCTTACACAAATACTCAATACAGCATGACTAACTAGATTCTCCCTTTTCTGAATGATATTTGAGTTTCTCAGTATTGTCCTCTGAAGAATCACTAGTATCATCCACAGTGCTAACATGTAGCACAAAGTCATCTGGCTCAGCAAAGAATTTAGCGAGATCATAAGGAATAGGATGAGGGTAGGAATCCTCATCATTAGATTCTTCCTCTTGAGTATCTGACTCAGCTTGTGACTCATTTTTAGATGAACTCTCAAGTTTTGGGATGAATTGATTTGATCCCAAATGGAAAGGGACCTTCTTAAACCCTAGGCCAGTTGTATCATGGTTGCTTCGAGCTCTTGCTTTGATAGGATCAATTAGGCCATTGTTATTGCACCCAATAGGGCCAGTTCCCTTGTAACCAAAATGCTTCATAAGCCTAAGACCAGGTCCATATTTCTTAGGAGTGATTTCTCGAGCTTGTTCTGTTAGGTCCACTGGAGCCTCTTCTTTGTAAAGCCATGCAGTAATGGCTCTATTTTCACTTTCATCTTCTAAGGGAACTATAGCCTTGACGAAAGCGTCATTATACTTGGTCTGAGGTGTCAGCACGAACGACTTCTTTGCCTCTAAGGGTCTCCCAATATGTCAAGGGGACTCTAGGAGAGATGTTAATGATAGCACTGGTTCAATGTGGTACTCTCCCATACTAGTTTCTTTTAATTTGAATGACTGCTCAATTTGTTTCAGCTTATTGTCGTGACAATCAGTAGACTCGCGGTTAGCAGGGACAAAAGTTTCAGCATATTGCAAGTGTAGCTAGTAGTGGCAGGAATAGTAACTTCAGAGCCATGAAATGGGAATTTGATGCATTGGTGGTATGTGGATGTCACAATGTACATCTCATGTATCCATGGCTGTCCCAACAGAATGTTGTAGGCCAAGGGAATGTCAAGCACCTGACAGGTGACATCCCTTTCGACAGGACTGACGCGAATTGGTAAAACCACAAGACCTAGTGACTTTCATTCCACTTCATCCTATGCTTTAATAGTGATCTTTCGTTAAGGATCAATAGAGTCCTCAGAATAATCCAATTGTCTAAGAAGAGCAGCAGAGACAATATTTAGGCTAGCACCGTTGTCAATGAGTACCCAATGAACACGTGTCTGGTAGATCATAACCTCAATGTGTAGAGGCTAATTTTGTGGGTGATTCAGCGAGTTATCATCCTCCTCGGAGAAGGTCATAAGTTAAGGTGAGGTCAGGTGACCTACCATGGATTGAAATCACTCAAGATCAAGATCTTGAGGAACATTTTCCTTAGTGAGGGCTTTGTCCAGAATTTTCCTGTGAGCAGGTGAGATTTTAAGCAGCTCAAAGATGGAAATCTAAGCATTAGTTCATTTTAGCTGATCAAAAATACTATAACTAGTTGCAGTCAAGTTCGTTATGGGTTTTGCACCTTTACCAGATGGACCAGCAAGGACTTTGTCTTTGTGTTGTTGAAGATTTGAAGTAGGAGGCACAGGGCCTTTGAGCACTAGCTTGGCATGAGAACGAGTGACAGCATTAGCGCAGTGTTGCAAAGGCACATTATCCATCTCATTGGAAGTAGGGCCCCTTAAGACAAATGGTGTCTTGGGTTTGTCGTTATCTTGCTTTCCCTTTATAGTAATAACGTCACAGTATTCAGAATCTACAGGTTCAACCATGTGAATGGCATTGTCATTATTGGAATATGTATAGTTGACCTTATTGTAGGGTTCTGGTTTCGAAGTCTCTCCTTTTTCATAAGCTGGCAAAGGTTCTTTGAATGCCTTGTGGTCCAAGTTTTTGTTATGTCCATCTACCACAAGATCACTAGCATCAATCATGTCCTAGACTTTATGACACAAGTTTATACAGTTGTTGGTTTTGTGTCCCTTGTTTTGGTGATACAAACAAAATGAGGTCTCATTCCACCATGGTGGACGTGGTTGTGGATCATAGGGATGAGGGTTATCCATTGGTGAAATAAGCTTATGTTGTAGCAATGTTTTGTAAACCACATCCAAAGGTTCCCCCAAAGGTGTATACTCTCACTTGGGGCATGTTGTCCATGAGTTTCTCAGTTTTTTCCCAGACGTCTTATTGTCAAGGGGAGATTTCTCAGCATTTTTGGCTGCTTTGAGGTAGTTTGTGAGATTAAATGCCACTTTAGCTAGTTTGGTTGTGACATTAAATGCTACTTTAGTTGGTTTGGGTGTGACATTGTCAACAACTCCATCATGTACAATTTCTCGGTTCTTGTTGACATGTTTGGTTTTATCCTTGTTGGAAGTGGAACCTTGTTTTGTGTCTCTCTGAAGAGTGAGTTCACCTTTCTTAACCATAAATTCCTCGATACGGATAGCCTGTGTAATCATGTCTTCAAAGGTACGTGGACCTTGAAGTTGGACTCTGTATCCGAAATCAGGTAGGAGGTTATTAGTGAAAATGTCAAGCTTCTCCATTTTTAGAATTTTACGGGAATACTTAGTGTATAGTTGTCTCCACCTTTGGAGGAAAGTGAGGAAAGATTCACCAACCTTCTGTTTAAGGTTGCATAGATCTCAAATATTGATAGGGTGTTGTATGTTATGAGAATATTGCTAAACAAATGAATTGGAAATTCCATCAAACGTCTTGATACTAGGAGGTAAATGTGAGAGCCAGTCCAAAGCCTGACCGCCTAGGCTTCTAGGGAATAAACACATGAGGTATGTTTTATTGTGTATAAACTCCATAGACAAAGCACCAAATTTCCACAAGTGATCTTGGGTACCAAAGTACTTGTCATATTTGGGTAGTTCTACGCCTCGTGGGAAAGGCAGCATGTTTATGCTTTTGTCAAATGGAAATGAACAAAGAGCATCCAATGTGTATGTCTTTGTGGGTTTCTCTTTCTCATGCATCATTTGAGCCAATTGGTCTTGCATAATTTTCAATTGTTTTTGGAGTTTGGAATTCTCAATTTCTTCTTCAGTTTTGACAATGGTTTCTACATTGAAATGAGAAGGTAACTTTGCTCCCTCTTGGGCAAGTTTGAGAAAGTATTTTTCTTTTTCTTCGTTGATTAGGATTCCCATGACCTTTTAGAAGTTTTTTTCTCTTCAACATTTTGCTATGTGTTCAGGGAGTATTTCCACCTCTTCCTGTTCCTCATCAATGTCATAGTCTTTCTCTTTCTCTTTGTCATTCCTAGGTGGTTCTTGATATCGACTATGACTACCATGTTCAGGTTCACGATTAGTCATCATAGGAATGTGTTCAATTTTCGTATGTTGTGTTTCAAAAGGGTCTCTGGAGAAAGGATCATACATCATGTTTGGGAATGCAGGACCTCTACCTATCTCAGTATCCTCTTGGTAAAAAGGATTCCTAATTTGTTGCAAATTTTTGGAAAATGTTTGTTGAACTTGAGATGACCTGGTAGGTGAGGTAGATCGTGAAGATGCCTCACTAGCCGAACTGGATATAGATTGTGTAACGAAAGGTAAGTGACCTCTGTCGTGGTTATGACCCCTAGCACAACCACATCTAAGGTTATAGGAATAAAACACATTGCCGCTTCTAGTTGTGACAGTCATAGACAAGGACAAGAAGCTACAACCTAGACAAGGACTACACTAAGACTGAGTCTTAGAAAGGACAAGTTAATAGTAATAATGTTGTTCACTGCAGCACAAATGGTTTGATTTAAAGGCTAGAATAGCCAGAGATTATGACCAATGTGACACAAAGTATGACAAGCATTAAGACAAGGACCAAAAAAAATACTTATGAGACAAGACTAGTCAAGGTGCAAGACACAAGTCTTCAGCTAAGCGAAGTGTCATTGTTTCAAGACTTTTTACAGATAGAGAGCGATAAATAGACACAAAAAAAGATAGCATGCAAGCTGTAGACAGCTAAAATAGACCCAAATTGGTAATGCTGATACAAAGTCTCGCACGAGAAACTTTTACAGGCTGCACGAAGAAGTTTTATAGGCCACGTGAATAAGTTTCCTGAATCGTGTAAAGATCAATGCTAGTGTTTTAATTTCGCACAAAGAAGTTCACAAGGTCGCACGAAGATTGATGACAAAGGTTTGATTTCGTGCGAGAACAAAATGATTTCGCTCGACGACCAAATGATTTTGCACGAGATCCAAATGATTTCACGCGAGAAGGCAAACCAATTTTACAACAGCAACTGATTTTGACAACTTTTGATCATTTAAGTAACCAGGTAGACTAAATAGGCACGTAGAACAGCAAGCAGGTGATTTCAAGCATGTTTGAAAACAATGAGCAAGGAAAAAAGCAACCTTGCGCATGAACAATCAAGTGACTTAGTTTGTGCTAATCCCTAGGAGAGCTATTTGTGTATGTTTTTGAAAGGTTTTACAATCACGCATACATCCTTAGAAAATAAAAGTTGGCCTCTCTAAGGTTTTTAGTAATGTTTTGACTTTGCAACTTTTATGACTCACAAGGGTGACCTCCAATCCTAGTGCACCGAGGTTTCAACATAGTCTAAGAACTTAATCTTCAAGAGCTGCTGGGGAGATCTGACAACCCACAATGAATCACACCCATGGAGATTTCTTCCACAAGAACATTTATATAGCGGTTGTCACTACCATGTCAAAAATGGCTATTACCGCTCGAGGTTTCATCCACGTAGTTTTCTTGTAGAGGGATTCTCTGCTATGGTTAACCCTCTCTAAAGGTGACCGACTCACAATAGTGTACCACAAGGGGACTTAGCTTCCAGATTCAAGGTTTTCACACCTTTTTCACTTTTAGCCCAATCAAAGCAAACAAATTAATTCGACACGCTAAACTAAGAGTATCTCTTAAAGATCTATGATATCAACTCCCAATGATCTATCAACCTCTTTGGAGAAAGGATGCCTCAATCAAGAAGTTGAAGACTCATCTATCTGCGAGATGCTCAAAGTATCCTCCCCACTTACAAGGAATCCATCATAGAGAGGAGTTTCACTAGGAACCCACTCTCTCAAAATCCAGGAATAGTGTTCATGGGGCCTAATTACTATGTGTGTACAGATGTTAATTCTCGAAAGCAAATCTATCCAAAAAAATCAAAGAGCACAAGGTGGTACACTTAACGCTTTAAATAATGCGAGGTGAGTCCAAAGATGTGGAACATTTAACCCCTCACACAAGCCAACATGAGTTCACAACTCAGAAACTAGTGAGTTCTAGAAAGCACAAAAGGGTTGCCTTGTGGAGCATTTAACGCTTCTTTCTTGTGGACCCCTCCCCTTTAATGTGGTGTTGATCTTGCAACCACAAGGTGAAACAAGGGGCCGACAGATTAGCGAGTCCAATAACCCAAGATAGCTAATTAGATCTATCACTAGTAACTAAGCCTGCTAGATGAAACTAATAGAGATCACAACCTAGTATCAAATCATGCATGTGTTGTAAAATGAGAACATGGAAGGAAATACACACAAGCTTGACACGAGAGATGTTTGTTTTAGGTCCAAATGAAGTGCTATCAGTCAAAGAGAATTACTCGGTAATCCTCGCAACGTGCTTAGTAGATGTTTTACCTATTTTTAGCAACTTTATCATGCTTTTCAAATTGTCCCGCAAATCGCTATTATGCTGTTCCAAAAAATTAGAAAACACAAAAAAACTAGAAACAGTGAGTAGTTAGTAGAAAAATAGACAGTCTGTGTGAAGAAGTTTTTTGACCCACGCAAAATTCTAATACAGCTCGCGCTAAGAAATAGGTGTTGCGTGAAGTTTCGCCCGCTCAGGCACTTTCTTGCGTGATACGAAAAGAATATTCGCGCGAAGATTCTAGATCCTCACACGAAAATGAACAATCTCATGCGAAGATTCACAAATCCGTATGGAATAGTACAGACAAAGAACAAAAAAATGATTTAAAAAATGCAGAAAGAAGCCAGAAAATTTGATTTTTTTGAGCCCCACGGTGGGCACCAGAAATGTATGCTTGAATATGTGGCCTATGCTAACACATACACTTCAACATGGTCCCTATTTGCGGATTCATCTCGAAATGAACATTGGATTGTTCATCCAAAAATAGCTGACAAGGCGACCTGTTGCCTTCTAGCTAAAGGGAATTGCTTGTTAGATATCCTCATATTTGAGGTGTTAAGCAACCAGACCCTCTAAGAATGAAGGATTTAAAAGAAAATGCAACTAATCTATATGAGAATGCAGATTAATCTAGAATGAAGTATGCACGTTTAATCTAAGAACATGTAAAAGAAAACTATGCTAAAATGTATGCATATTATACTAAATGAGATTAAACTAGAAAATAATGAGCTCAAATGAATGCACAATCCAGCAGCAATTCAATGCAAATTCTCATTCAACCTCCTCTTGAAATGAAGAGAGGAGGTTCTCTTATATAGATTTTCTTGAAAACCTTTGATGGTTGAGATTGATTTCAATCAACGATCAGGATTGAAGATGAAGTTTAGTCATAAAGGAAGATTCCCAAATTAGAGGAAGTTAACTGATTTCTTTTGAGTAGAATAAGGAGTTAACTGATTTAATTCCTTTTTGATGAACCGTGAACTAGGAATTTCCTTTTTTGAACTGAAGAGAGATCTTGGTGAGATATTTAATTTAATAAAATGAGATATACTCTCATAATTACCTTTTCTATTTAATTAAATAATTCTATTTAATTAATTAGAGACACTTTTCTTATTTAATTAAATAACTTCATTTAATTAATTAGGAATGGCTTCCCATTTAATTAAATAACTTTGCTTAATTAATTAGAAGTAAGTTTTCCATTTAATTAAATAATTTTGTTTAATTAATTAAAATAGGCACATTTATTAGATTAAATAAATTTAATTCAATAGTACATTAGCCTTAGGATATAATTTAATTTAATTAAAGTATAAATACTTAGTAATTAAATTAAATATTAATCAATAGGTTTAATGTGACTAATATGAGTAAATACTATAGGAATTAAATAATAAGCATGATGAATGCAGATTAGGGTTTTCTGCATCTGATAATTAAGTCAAGTGGCAAGTAGCCAAATAAGAATTTGCCTAATGGAATAGGACTTTAGGATTGGTCAGAAATAGACCAAAATTGGTATCATGGCAATGAGCCAATTTTGGTGTATTACAATAGTTACCTTAGTAATTATGATAGAGTTATTAATTGAATCACTTATTTTGCATGTGTATATAAATAAAAGTATTTAAATTTTAGATATGATGTTTAAAATTAAAATTTAAGATTTTTATTGTAATGCTATTAGTAACTAGTTATTAGAATTAAAATAGTTATTAGAGACATGGATATAAATTAAATTGTCACTAATTCTACCCTTTTATTAATCCCTCCTTATATTAATCTTCATTTTGATAATTTCATACCCAAAACTATCTACTTCTTTGTCCTAATTGAAAAAATTTCCCTAAACTTTTATTAATAGTATTCACATGAAAAAAGGCTGAAAACATGGAATATGGAGGATGTCCGAAAAAGGGCACCTATAAGACAATTTGATATCAACCAATAAGATTTCAAATAAATATTATTTTTATTATCAAAATTTTGAAAATAAAGATGTAAACTTTATAAAACATAAGGCTATTTTGCAAACAAAATAAATAAATTGATATGATTGGTGAAAAGTAATTGACTAATGAGTTGAAGTGAATGCAATAGTATTTGCCTACAACAAGTACAATAAATTATTACTTCAGTGAATTGTAGAAATTATTATAGTTATATTATTTAAAAATATCTCTTCAATTAAAATATCTATTTTTCACTATTTACTATTTTTTACAAATTTTTTGAATAATTACAAAAATATATCATTTATATATAATAAATTTTGAAATATATATATATATATATATATATATATATATATATATATATATATATATATATATATATATATATATATATATATATATATATATATATATATATATATATATATATAACTTATTATAAATATTCTTAAATACATATTTATGATTTTTTGGAGTATATATATCATAATTTATTTTAAAAAATCACATTAGTTTAAAATATATAAATTGTCTTTATAAAAAAGAGTATAATTTTTTAAAACTTAAATTAAAAAAATTAATTGTAAAAGTGTCATGTGTTCAAAAAGTGTAACTCAAAAACTTTAATTACATGTGGACATATTTTTTTTTCCTTCAAGAGAATAATTCTTCAACATAATTTATTTTTCTTCATTTATCTAACACCAAATATTTTATATCTTACCTTTATGTTTGATTTCCAAAGTTGATATTTCAAGCCTATCACATTTCTTTGAAAATTCTAACAATAAAGTTAAACATGAATTTATATTATTTTCCACACAAGTTTTTTTATTGATTATAATTTAGGAACACACATTGGTCAAAGTATTGAATAGACTTGTTAGTAATGAAAGTCACTAGTGCAATTAATGTGCTATTAATATGCTAGTTTTTTTTATGGGCTTGCACCCTCTCATTGTTTTTAATGATCAAAAATAAAATATAACCATGAAAGGTACACACCAAAATATACATTATATCATGGATTACATCATCATATTATAGTGAGAAATTAATTAGAAAATGAAATACCATCCCTTATTAGTGAGAGTGGACTTGCCACTTTAGGTACCAAGGTCGATAGTATTATGGCAGGATCTACTAACAACTACAAGAGGAATTGTAGAGGAAATGATCGACCTAGCTCAACTGATTGGAAAAATAGGAACTATGGAGGAGGAGGAGGAGGAGGAAGGTGGATCCTATTGAAGTTGATGACAGATCAACCCCGCAGCTCTTGAATCACCTTCATGCAAACACTTGTCACAGAAAGAGAGAAAGAAAAGCTATGGAGGCTAGAATTCATGGATCTGCAGATGAGAGATTCTTGATGAGAAAAAAGAAAAATTTATATAATCAAAAGTAAATTAATTGTATAACTATAAAGAGAGATCATCCTTATAAAGGAGATCAAAATGCTACCAAGTAACTAACCTAGGTTGCATGATAATAATTAATTATTGTATGCGTAAATTTTAGGTTAAGTGAAATAGAGTTAATTAGGAAATATCTAATTACTCTAACACCCCCCCTTAAGATAAACTTAGGAAGTAGCTAAAATCCTAGAAACTACTATTGAAAATAGAATTGGGTCTTGGCAACAAGGCCTGATGACATACCCAAGCACAACCAAATCTCTGCAAAGAGGAGAAATAGAGAAAACCACATGGGAACAACCTTACACCAAAAAGATATGGAAATAATGTTGAAAAGAACTAATGAAGGATTGAAGAAGCCTCCAAACAAGGGAATGACCTAGAAGATAGGAACATGTAGAAGCTGCAAAGCTCTATCAAAAGTAATTGCTAATCTAAAGAGCCTCCACTAAAATAGAACCTGACCAGGTAGAAAAGACTATAATCTGCATTGAATTAGGAGGCACACAAAGGAAAACAACTAAACTTGAAGATACATATGGCATGAAACACCAAAGCCTAAAGATATGATTAATTCAACATAGAAGACTATAACCAAAGTAGGAACAAAATGAAAAGTATCTATATGGTAAGTGATGCATCTCACCAAAAAGCATAGATACCCAGCCACTACATCCACCTAGTACATAGGAACAAAAACTAAATACATATATAGCTCACTCCATCGAATCAAGGAAGCATAAGAAACAATAGAAGAACCCCCCTATGCAGACAAGGGTGAGGTGACAGGCAATTTGAAAAGTGGGCCAAAAGAACAACATGTCAAGGAGCCACAATCAAGATGTGTAAAAGAATACATATGTGTGTACTAAGGTGATCAATCTCAGACACGTCATGTGGCTAATTTGAAATAAGGAAAACTCATTAGACACAGAAAGATGACAAACAAAGGAAAAACATATGCCCCTCATGGCACTTTAATTAGAGTAGTGCATGTATAATAAGGCACAAGATATAATGAATTCCAAGAATACAATAATCTATATGAGTGTCCTCAAATGACATTGCTTGAATTAGAAAGAAAACTATCTGAAATGAAAATATAGCTGAAATATGGCATTTTATCTCAGTGTGTTTGCAAAATGCATTCAAATGATGTCTAAAAAGACTAGTAGATACATAAGGATGATCAAATAGATAGTGCAGCCCATAAAAAATCATCTGAAGCAATGAAATCAATCTCTGGACCTAAAACAACCAAGATATCCATTAGAATGCAAACATGCAAAAAAATAAATAATATCTACCTAGAGAAGAATCTAAAAAAATAATTAGCATAACTAGAAAGAGCTCTAGAAAAGACCTTTCCAAGGATATAAAGAATTCCCAAATTGGAGAGCATATACTCAAGATATGTCTCCTAGAGTGCGAAATAGAAACCCTGACTTTGATAGTAGAAAAAACCATAAAAAAAAGTATCCAAACTAAAAAATACTTATACCACTATGAAAGACTCAAAACTAACTTTCTAATGATACCTCATTTGTAGAAAATGGACTACATATGCTCGAGATATAAGCAAAAATGTGAAGGTAGGTCCAAACAGAGCCAAAAATGGTGACATGACATGTTGATGTAGTGCTGATGTCAATACGTGGCAAGCGTGAATTTGATGGTCAAATGGTCGAATAGGAAAAAAATCGCTAGAAAAATGACCCCTACTAGAAAAAAGAAAATCCAATCACCGAAAATACTATGCAAGATCAAATGGTTGGTGTTGAAAGAAAAATCTACTAGCCAGACAGACTTAGAATGGCAAGCAGAGGCAAAATTCCTTAGTTTCTGTGCCAACATGCCTCAATTTCCATGCCAAAGTGCCTCAATTTTTGGGCCAACATGCACAGATCACCTCAATTTCTATGTCAAAAATCTCTGTTTGTATGAAAATGTGCCTCGATTTCTGTACAAACATGCACTGATCACCTCAATTACTATGTCAAAAATCTCAATGTTGGTGAAAATGTGCCTCAATTTCTATGTTAATGTGCATAGATCACCTTGATTTCCCTATCAAAAAATCTCAATTTGTGTGCAAACATGCCTCGATTTATGTGCCAACATGCAAAAATCACCTCAATTTTGTTGTAAAAAAATCTCAATTTTGTTTCCAAAATACCTCAATTTTTGTGCTAGAAAAGTCTTGACTTCTAGCCAGAATGCATAGATCGACATCTTAGGAAACGTGCCCAATTTGGAAGCAGGTTTTGTTTGCCCCAAATTCCAACTATGATCAAATTGGATGTGCCTTAAATGGAAATAGGGGTTTTGGGGTACTATGAGTTCAATAGTTAGGTTCATTCTTTCTCAAAGTGCACCAAAAATTAGTTGCCCCCATATTCAATACAAAAAGCTCTAAAAAATGAAACCCTTCGAAAGAAAAAATACATATCTTAAAGTCAAGACAAACCTATCATAAATAGAATAGGGTCATGAAGATCTGGGCTTTGATACCATTTTGAAGTTGATGAAAGATCAACACCAAAGCTCATAAGAATCACATGGATGAAACACTTGTCATAGAAAGAGAGAAGTCAGTGCAAGGAGGGATTGAATAGCTAGCACCAAAGTCACACCTAATTATCCAACTGCCTTGCTGAGTAAACACAATAAAAGAAAATACACACAGAGAACAACTCCAAGGAGAGGGAGAGAGAGAGAGAGAGAGAGAGAGAGAGAGAGAGAGAGAGAGAGAGAGAGAGAGAGAGAGAATAGCATACATGTCTAGCTCTAAAGCCTTCTAGGTTATGACTAGATACAAAATACAACTTCAAGATCTAAAATCTAGCTTCAAATTCATAATTCCAAAAACATCTTCCTTGACTCTCTTAGTTCTACCTCTAAACTAAACCAAATACCTCTACTTATACTTGCCAAAAATAACTTACAAAAGATTCTAGAACATTACATAATAGAAAGGCCAACCCCAAAATGGTGTGTACTCATCCCAAGACAAGATCCTATCATTAAATTCATGATCCAAATTGAATACATGAGTCAACTCAAAATAAGAATCAACACAAATTATCTCGATCAAAGAAGGACCCGAGCATCAACAAATAATAGGTTCACTTGACACATGAAGGAGCACTTGGTCAATACTAGACAACTCAGTTAACATTGGAACTCAATTAATTTTTTTGTTTATTACTAACATAGGTTGAACTTGGTTAACACTATATGTAGTTAGTTAACACTATGCGTACTCAGTTAACACCGTGTGTACTCAATTAACACTATGAGTACTTGATTAACACTATGCATAGTCGCCTAACATTACAAACTTGGTGAAAACTACCAAAATGAACAAAAGAGTAGAATTACAAGGCAAACCAGGAAACACCTACATTAGACAACCACGGTTGAAAGAAATGTTTCTTTTGAAACATGTAAGTGTCACAACCTGAGCTGAATCCAAATCAGATTGAGAAATCCATGTAGCATCTTCAACTGGTCTATTCTTCCACTTCACCAAATACTCATAGTAATCTATTTCTCTTATTCTTTTTCTAATTCTCTAATCCAATACATGTTCAACCTCTTCAATCTTCTTTTTAGGATAATCATTTGATACAAAAACTTCATCATCTCACTCATGATACTTATACAAATCAGCAAAATTGAATATAGGAAATATATACTATGTTATTAGGCAACTCAACTTCACTTCCTCATGCAAAGACTTCATAAAATCAACAAATTTTTCCCCTTCAATACTTTTCTTTTCTTCACCAACAACATCCCTCAAATATGATATTCCTCTAGGCTATATTCCAGTAACAATCTCAAAAGGTGTTTTCTTATACTCTTGCTCACAATATTATTATATGTAAACTCAACTTGCTCCAATACCATATCTCAATTACTTAGCTTATCTCCAACTAAAAATCTTAACAAATTACCCAAGCTTCTATTCAAAAAATCTATTTATGGATGGAATGTACAACTAAATCTTAACTCAGTTTCCATCTTCTTCCACAATGTCCTCCAAAAATAACCAACAAACTTACTGTCTCTATCAAAAATAATACTATTTGGTAATCCATGCAATCTAAAAATCTCTTTGAATAAAATATCAACAACATCCACAACATATGATGTCTTCTTACATGGTATGAAATGTGTCATTTTAGAAAATCTATCCACAACAACAAATAAAGGATCATACCCTCTTGTTGTCTTAGGTAATCCAAGAAAAAAATCCATACTGATCTCATTCTATAATTTCTTAGGAACGGTAATAGGTGTATACAATCTAGTATTCTGACTTACTCCTTTTGCAACTTAACAAACTCCACAACTCCTTACAAACTTCTTAACATCCTTATACATCTGTGGCCAATAATACTTATCCTTAAGTAAACTCAATGTCTTATCAATTCCAAAATGTCTAGCCAAACCAGCACAATGTTTTTCCTTAATCAAATTAGCTCTCATAGCACTTTGTGGTATACACAGTTGAATTCATTAGAACAACATACCTTCTTAAATGAAATACTCATCATACTTACTCATGTGATCTAATAGATTTGGTGCTCTGCACTCTCTCCATGCCTCAAAAATTTAGGATCAGTATCATACAACTCTTTCATTTCATCATAACCAAGAACTTCAACCTTCATCTCAGTCAACAAAGGATTTCTACTTCTCAATGCATCAGAAACTCGGTTAGTAACTCCACTTGTATGCTTGATCATAAATGTGAAAATCTGCAGGTACTCAACCCACTTCATATGTCTCTTATTTAACTGATGTTGACTTTCCAAATACTATAAAGCTTTATGATCAGTATATAAGAAAAACTCCTTAGGAATCAAATAATGTCTCCACTTATTCAAGGCTTGGAAAATAGCATAAAACTCTTGATCATACACAAAATACTTCCTTATAGTATCATTTAACTTCTCACTAAATAAAGCAACAAGTTTACCTTCTTGACTCAACACAACTCCTATTGCCCTACCACTTGCATCACATTCAACTTGAAATACCTTATTGAAATTACCCAAAGTGAATATAGGTAACTCAGTAACCTTTTGTTTCAAAGTCTTAAAACTCTTATCAGCTCCATGTGTCCACTTAGAATCATTTGTATCTCCTCTCATTATCTCATTCATAGCATTACAAATAGAACTGAAATTATTTATAAACTTTCTATAGAAACTAGCCAAACCATGAAATGATCTTACCTTGCCCACATTGTTTGGTGTAGACCATTCCAAAATTGCTCTAACCTTCTCAGGATCCATTCTCAAATCATTAACTAAAATCAAAAATCCCAAATACACAATCTCCTCTTGCATAAAAGAACATTTATTCAAGTTAATCATCAACTTCTCCTCTTTCAATAGCTACAATACTTGTCTAACATGCTCAAGATGTTCTTCCTTGATCTTACTTAATATTAGAATAGCATCCAAGTAAAAAATCACAAACTTACCAAAAAATATCTTTAGAACTCCATTCATCAACCCCATGAAAGTACTAGGTGCATTAGTCAAACAAGAAGGCATAACCAACCATTCATACAAAGCATTTTTGGTGGTGAAAGTAGTCCTACATTCATCACCTTCTCTGATTATGATATGATAATAACAAATCTTCAAATTAATCTTTGTAAAATGCTTTGCTCCACTCTAAATATCCATTATGTCATCCATCATTGGCATAAGAAACCTATATTTCATTGTGATCTTGTTAATAGCTCTAGAATTAGTACACATTCTCCATTCTCCATTCTTCTTATGTGCTAATACAACAGGTACAACACATGGACTCAAACTTTCTATGGTCAAGCCTTTCTACAACAACTCATGCTCTTATCTATTATGTTCTTCATTCTCTATAGGTGTCAATCTATATGGTGATTTATTCGTTAAACTAGCTCCAAGAATCAATTCCATACAATGACTTATACTTCTTAATAGTGGTAAACTTGTTAGCCCTAACTTTCACTAGGATTAATGTCCAAGATTTTTATTGTAAAAGTGTTTTTGTTAAGTAGTTAGGATAAATTGTAGCATATTATTCATCATTTGGTGAAGCCCTCAAAGGATAAATTTTTACCCATGTTAGGTACCTATGCTTTCCCTAAGATTTTCATGAAAATTCTTTACCCTAGCAAACCCTAGTTTCTAAGTTGCCATTTTTAAATTTTCAAAATACCTCTAAGGTTGGTGCTTTATGTTAAATCTTTTATTTTTGATGAGAGCTCATGGGATTTTAAGTGTGTGACCAAGTGACTCTAGTTAGTTTCAAGGTCGAGGCTCTCTACCAAACCATAGCATCAAATGACGCGCCTAGTGAAGCAATGTTTTCCCCTATGATTGTGGAGTCATGGTGGATAAGTAGTTAAGTTCTTCTCTGACCATGATTGTGTGAAGCAGTTGAGATGGCTTTCATCTCACGATTGCCTAAGTAAGACTTTTTTGTCAAGTTTTGGTAGTAATTGGGTGATTGCTTTGGTCACATGATCAGGCACTTCGATAACAAAGGTCTATGGTTGACCGCAACTTGGCAAAAAGGCTTAAGGCCTCATAGATAGCCTTCGATCATAGGTTCACATGAAGTTAAAACTAACCTTGGGTTTGAGTTTTTAAAAGGCAAAATGCTATGGGCTACAAGATCACTAAAGTTAAATGGAAACCATGGTTAAGATTGTAGAGGTGTGACATGCCCGCCATGTGGCATAATGGATAAAAGGTATTTTGTTAGAGCCTTCTGATCTTTTCAAATTCAGCAATTGTCTTTTTGTCATTATGGAAATCTAGAGGTGTTTTAATCTTAACAAGATAGTGACAGGGTGACACCTATCATGTAGACCCAGTTGAGGTAAAGTATCAAAGAAAAAGTCTCCACCCTCGATCAAGATTCAAATTAATGAATGTCATTATGTCACTATCTAGAGTTGCAAGGTTCTACTTATAACAGTATAAAAACAATGTGACACATGGTGATGGCCCACTTTTAGAGGGATTATTTGTTTGCATGGTCACATAGTATGGCTAAAGTATTTGGTTCTTTGACCGCGACCAAGAGAAAGGGGTAAAGCAATGTTAAATCATGTAGTCATGATGCTAACTAGGCTGTTAGAGAAAGAAGTTGTGACTTAGTGATTGTTGTTTACATAAAGAAAAGTTAGTGTGATTACTTAGTCACAATGTTAGGATGAAGATTCTCAGACCATGTTATGATCTGGCGATAGGAGTAAAAGATACTTGGTCACTTGGTCGTGCAGTTAGTGATAATAAAAGGTAATTTGACGATGACCATGTGATGTAGTTAAACTCAAGGGAAAATATGGTGATCACAAGGTTGCAAGAGAAAAGGTTTAAAATGAATAATAGTGTGTGAGGCTGAGACTTCATGAAGTAAGGGTGATCGTGGGGTCACTAATGTTAAGTGTTAATGTTAACATGAGGTGGCAACCACACGATTGAAGTTAAGTATAGGGTTAGAACCTGTGAGCATTGGGTCACACAGTTAGTCGCCAATAATGAAGGAGGAAATATTGTGGTTATCCAGTTGTGAGGATGAGGTGTTAAGTGAGAAATGATTGTTAGAGGTCTCATTATGACTTTAAAGGTCATGTCCTTACAAAAAGTGCATAAAAGAATTAAAAGGGTGGTTGTACATGTCATTTCTTTGAATTTACAAATTTCAAGATTTCCTACACATGTTGACATTAAGAGACATAAATGCCCCTCTGTTGTACTCTCTCCATTAATAAGTTGATATAGCAAATTCATAATTTATAGTATTTTACATAAGTTCAGATATAAGAATTTGAGCGGCAAGAATTTGTAAACTTGTTTAGAATCTTCAGAGCCAATACTGATAGAGTTTTTTTGAAAAATTTCAGTTCTAGAGATCATGGCATATGAAGAGGGAAAGATGATAGCTTAAATTGATGTGGAAGAATCTTCACAGGTCATAGAGCAGGAAAAACCAAAATTGGCAACTTCATATGCAAAAGAGTGGGTGTATTTTCTCCTATGGTCTTCTCACATTCAAACTTTGAATGCTTATGTCTTCAAAGATGTGTACTCCTTCTACAGGGATGTCATTGTACCTAAGACCAACAAGAATGAATTATTCTAGTATTTTTATCAGACTAGGTATGCAAAATCACCAATCTATAACCCTTGGATTAGAAACATGCAAAAATTGATAATGCCAAAGGTGATAGTTGATGTTGATCTGATGAAGGCATTAATCAAATCTTACAATTCAACAACCAAGGCCTTCCACAAAAAGGATATGAGTATCCTATGCAGATTGGATAGGGAGATTTTTTTCAAAGTCTTTAACCTAGGAGGACCTCTCACAAAGAAAATTGAGAAGGAAAAAATGAACTGGGACTATCATGAGGAGGCACATTCCTAAATCAAAGAAGGAAAAGGGTACGTTGCCTAAGAAGGTGAGAGAACTAATGCCACTAGAGTTCTACAAATATTTTAGATATACTATCTATAGTATTGGAAAGGTGCTAGGAGTTAATGACACCATGAATACCCTATGCTATGAATATATCACGACATTTGATATCTAGGATCCAAATCATAATGTCTCTTATGACTTTGTGGAATACATGATTGATAGGATGCATAAAGAAATTGAGGCGGCTCATAAGGGAGACATGAAAAACTTCAAGTTTATCCATTATTCGTTGTTGATGCACATTATTCTTTTCAAGAATATAGGGCACCAGTCTAGACTTTATCAAGGCCACTAAGGAGATTCGAGAAATCCTACCTGTGCAATTATAGACTCACTTCTAGAAAAGGTTTTATCCCTATGCTAGTACTATTACTTTCTATAATTATTTTGTATTTTTAATCATGAATATGTTAATGGATATAAATGAGAGAATACCTAGGGGAGTAAGGATGTTAATTAGACCATCTACTTGCCCAAATGAGGATAGGGTGCTTAGCCATGACTGGGCTAGTTTATTTTAATTTGATAATTTTTCAATTACAAGAGTATTTGGATGTCCTTAGCCTCCCCATGTATTGCCTAAACATGTCCCTGAGAGATTAGGCTAGTTAGAATTTTTCTAGCAATTACTAATGATGAACAAAGAGTATTTAGGCCTTGATATTGGGAAAGGCTCCTTTATAGCTAGAAATACAAAGATAAGTGATTTTCTAGTAAGGAAAGATACCATAGAAGAAATAGATTAGTGTTTAGCTGAATTTAAACTTCCTTCTATCCCAGCTATAACCTATGATCCAAATGATTTGGTGAGGAATGCTCATAAAAAAATGACGAACTATACTCTTCTTAGCAGAAAACCAATTTGGGAAGAAGATTGCATCATGAATTGTTTGAAAATAGAGGTGCGTAGGGAAAGGACTCAGAAATGGAGTAAGGTAATGAAGATAGAAGAAGCCATGAGGGTTGTAGACCCATCATTCAAGGGCTTCCACCATGATGCACCATTTCTTGATAAGTACAATAGGTGCCTAGACAATTTGAGGAATTGATGACATAAGTGCCTATAGAGTTTAGAGATAGAGCAGAACCCCAATCTCCTCAACAACAGGATGTTATAACTATAGAGATTGAGGATGATCAAGTAGAGAGTTCTTCATGGGCTAAGGGAAAGAAGAAACAAAAGATGATTTAGATCCCTAAAAAGGTCAGAGGAAAGGCATTGCAAAAAATGCCTTAGGGATCAAAATTCTTTGATACCATTAGACACAATTTTTTTATCAAACAAGCAAAAGAGCATCAAAAGATCCCTAACATAACTAAATTGCATATTCAAATATTGGATTAGAGAATAATTTAGGTAGAGGAATTCACAAAGAATGACCAATTTGTAAAATCTAATGAATTTAAGTCATTTCTTTATAAGGTGAAATAGAATGAACTTGCCCTGTAGTTGCAACATGGAGATTCACTTGAGAAAATTGCAAAATTAGTGCAAAGGTTGTAGGAGTATGATCCAAATAGTGAGAATCTCATAGTTGAGGAAGCCAGAGCATTAGTAATGAGAAGTGGAATGTTGATTTTTCCCGATTGGGAACTTAGTTCCTCTTTCATGTTGAATCGTATCAAAAAGCAAGAAAGATCAATCTCTTTTGAAGAGACTAACATCACTAGTGAGCTATAAGGCTCTAGACTTAATATATAAAGCAAAACAATGGCAATATGGATCATGGCTCCAAATGACAATAAGCCAACTCTCATGGAGATAAAGGAGTCCCCCCAAGGAAATGTAATTTTTTGCAATGTTTCCACTGTATCTAGTGACCAAATCCACAATCTAGTGAATACATCATCATTGATAGGGAAGAGCAAGATGGATGCATCGAATACCCATCTTCAACCTAACTTTGAAAGAATTGAATCATGATCATAAACTTCTCAATACATTAGCCTCATAGTCTCAGTGATAGATAATTTACAAAATCAATTTCCCTACTAGAGAAGTGATGCAGTGCAAGGTAGGAGAATCTGCAAAGGAGATATCCTAGCCCACATCAAATAACCACACAATAGAAACACAACAAGAATGCAAGATCTGATGCCAAATCACAACTCTTTATTCATAAAATAACTGATTACATGCAATGTGTTGTGCTGTAAGGCATTTCTAGTTACAACCAAATTGAAAGTAAGTAATAGTTCTACAAGATCCCTCGAGATCCAATCCAAACCCTAGCTAGTCTAGATCCACACTCTAGCAGAAACCTCCAAAGGAGATCTAAGCTTGTCCTTGCAATCCCACCAAGTAATCTCCTTATTTTTCCAAGCCATAAATACTAGCTCTTCTCAAAATTTTCTCCTCTACCATATCCTCTTCTCCAAGATGGATGATTAATGAATAAAAACTCCACAATACCCCCTACTTATACCCAACTAAGCCACAAGTCATCCTAGTAAGCTACAAACTAAAAAACTCTTACAGTAAATACATGTAGAGCCACAAGTCAGCCTCCAACATAAATCAAATACCAATGCCCTAAATGACTTACAATACCTATTACATACATCAAAAAAAATTAACCAAGACCCAAATAGGTCCATACAAATCCACCAAAATTCCTTCAAGATGCAGAATGGCCAACTACCATAGGATACTCCTACATCAGACTCCCTAAGTGTGAAAAGATGTTCTCAATAGCTGGAAGAATATCTTTCAAGATTCAACACATAAATCCCAAACTAGTTCTTCACATACATGTCCTCCAAGTCCTCAACTTGTACATTATTTCCCCTATTTCACTTCTACTTCTTCACATCTATCCTTGGTGTTTCGCAAGATTGCTATCCATAGTGATCTCTAACCCTTTCAGAATTGTTACCTAGTTACCAAAATGTCTCAATTTTGACCTTGTTAATCCTATGGTTATTTGTGAAATATGCCTCATTTTAATCATCGAAATGGTTATTTATCCCTTAATTTTTGTAAAGTTTTGAATCTTCATATCTACAACTCATTCCCAGCTCTACTCAGCACTTGAAATTTTTTTAATCTGGCTTCTAAGCCAGAGACCCAAATTATGTGTTTTCAAGTGTATCATTAACCATTAACCTCTCAAAAAGGTTAATGATAACTTTCAAATTACGTATTTTGGAGGAGGTTAATTAACCTCCCAAAAATCACGTATTCTCTCTCCCACCATTAACCTCTTCAAAAGGTTAATGATAACATTCAAATCATGTATTTTGGAGGAGGTTAATTAACCTCTCCAAAATCATGTATTCCTTCCATCATCATTAACCTCTTTGAGACAGTTATTAACCTTTTGAATTTCTCCATGAAAAATCATATATGTGAATGGTTTTTAAAATAAAAAAAGGTTAAAAGATCTACGTGATGAGAAGATGAAAGTTATTAAAATTTTGGAAAAGTGGATGTCTCAGGAAATAAAACAAGTGTGCAGAAAGTGGGGAGAATAATGAGAAAATAAAAGCAAGTTTCTAAATCATTGAATGCTCCCTATTGTTTTAAAAAAAAACAAAGAAAAATTTAGTCTTCTTAAAAAAAAGCCGGAATACATGTTGCAAATAAAAAGCAACTGGCAATATCAATAAAGACAAATTAGATGAACTTCCTGATAATTCACCATGCACAATGGGAGGTAATTCAAATTGTATAAACAATTTGGAAGTTTCTTAAAGGCTTGAATTAAGTTCTTATACTATTGTACATTAAATACTAGCTTGTGTATAAAACATGGCATTGAGGGTAATATATGTGGTATTAGTAAAGTTAAGATCCCTCGTATAATGAGATAATATTGAAGCACTTATAAAAGTCAGTACTTCACATTTGTTGGGGTTTCAACCTAGGGTTGTATGCATTCACAGTGGGTTTTCAGAGTGCTGCAGAATGCATAAAGGAGTGCATTATTCTCTCCATGCCAGTAGGGTAAAGACACTTTAAAGAAACAAATAAACTTGTGGATTAGCAAGTAGTCCCATGTCACCTTGTTCACCCTATCGCCAACCCAAGTTCACGTTCTCTTCACATGTGCAATGGGTATGCTCATTCCACCATCACTCTAGCCTCACGCCAATAGTATGCACCATTGACTTGGAATCCCCTTACCAAATAAGATACATTGCTAAAAATAGAGACACCTACAAATATCAATAAAAATAATAGCGCCTGATAACTATTTTTTTAATGAAGGAAAGGATCCTCAAGATGGGAAAGCATGCCCAGTATAGTGGGAATGGTGCCATGAAGGTGGTTAAAGGAGAGACATAGATCATGCAAAATTTGACAAGAAGAGAGAGCAAGTGGAATGGTCCCTTGTAATCTAATTTTTGTATAGCCAGAGTATCTGTAGATTGGGAAGTTGGCCGAGTTGAGGTGGAATGATACTAGTGATGGCATTGTTGGAGAGATCAATTGATTGAAGAGATGATAGCTTTCCTACAGTAGGAGAGATAGTACCTTGAGAGTTCATGTTAGACAAGTTGAAGGCAATGATAGAATGCAAATATGATTCACAAGAAACTACTCTCCAATTGCAGAGTGGGTGAGTAGGAGTCTAATCGAAAAGAGAAGTAGTTTTGTCCAAAAATACGACAGCCTTGAATAGAAGACGATTCTAATGGTTCATTTTCAAATCTATAGACATGTTATGCAGAATGTAAGCAATATTTGAGGTTGCACTTGACTTGTTTGATGTAATTCCTAAATAGAAAGGTGGAGAACATGGACAAAGCATGTAGATTGTTAACAAAATGCTCGACAAAATGAAATGCTCACTCCTGACCCATAACTCAAGGAGCTTCACTGAGTTTACCTCCAAACATTAAGTCATCCAAATTCATATTAGCATCCATGTTTTCTTTGGAAATCAACAACCTACATATAGGTTGGAGCATCATGAATGTTATCTAGATCTGTGAGTAAATGATAGGCTGGGGATAACAAAAATTCTTGTGAATGTTTAATACAAAACATGGTCATCTTGAGTCAAATGTAATGTTGGAAAATATTTTTAATAGAATAGTTGGTTCATCACTTTGAAGTATGAAATAAAGAGTATAGTGTGGGGTTGAAGACATTCAGCATATTTGAGAAAAAGATTAATAATCAAGCCATGAAGTATAAATATCAAAGGCCCGATTATGCTCCTATTTTAAGAAGTATGCTTCCAGACATTGGTGATACCATTTTAGGAAGTGTCTACCTTCAAGATTTTTGGTCATCTCTTGAGAGCGAGGAAAGGGCTCCTTTAGCCTGAAAGATATTGGAAAGTGGCTTGGCTCGAGCAGGAGGGCATCCCATTTTAGCCCAGTGCCTAGACCTAGTATTAGAGTGCATGAAAGCTTATCATCCAAATACTAGAGAGGTTATTTCATCAAATAATAAAGTAATTTTTTGTCTAGATCCTATCTCTATTGCCATTGCCTTCCAATTGCCTACCAGAGTGCAATATGCCAACATCAATCTAAGAACTGCCAAGGAGTATTTTATCGCAAATCAAACTCAATGTTTAAACACTGTTTCCAAGTCATGGCTCTTGCAACCAAGGAAAGGGAAATCTCAACTGGCCAAATCCATCCACAGATCATTGCTAAAGGAAGACATAGCAAACATGGTAACTCTATTAAGAAGGATAGTTGGACTTCGGGATTCACATGAGTTTGAAGGTTGGACGTTCTTGTTTATTAACATGGTTTATGAAGGTAAGCAACACATTGATTTGGCTGAAATTATCAATGACTCATTGCATAGACAACTCATGGAACTTCAGGAAAATGGTTGCTTCTACATGACTTCAAACCTTTTTTACACTATTGCAAGTAGCAAAAGTTGGCAAGGGCTTAACTAGAAAGGTACATATGATGATATGACTATGATTTATAATCATCTTCCTTAGATAAAGTATGACAATAGCCTGCACCATTTTAGAAGAGTGAATGATGCATTTACAATGCTGATTGTAAGAGAAATCCAAGGAAACATGGGACTTAGAATTTCACCAGAAGTAGCAATGAAAGTACAAAAATATGGAAGTGTCTTCATACAGTTCTCGAAGTTCACTTATATTAGGTTAGCTGCCTATGATGGGTGTCCCTTAATGCTACCTAGATTTGTTGATGATAAATTGCTCCTGATTGAAATGTGTAGGAAGATTAGTCAAATCAATAAACTTTGTAGGAACAAGAGAATAGATAAAATACCTTTTCCTATCAGCATCAGATATTATAGCTATGACACTGCATTAGATGCGAGGATTATAGAAAGATCTATTGCCACAATAAATTTTCATCCTTATACTATGTGTTTCCCTTATGATAGTAAAGGCTATGTAGTTAATGAGTTAAAGCTAAATTCTATCCTTGGTCACTTTCTAGCTCTAGAGGACTTTTGGGAGGATTGTGAAAATGATTTCAAAGTCAAGAAGAGAGATTGGATGTCACTTGCAGTAAGGTAGGTAATAAACTTCAAGGTGGATATTGATGTGATAGGTGTAGATGATGATGAAGGTTCCTTGGTCGATCCATTCTACTATGAGAAAATTGAACTACTAGATCTTCCTCCTATTGATTGGTCAATTTAAGAGCTAAAAAGCCTAAAGGAAAGAACTACCTATGTCCTTAAAAGAACAAGAGATTGGGTTAGTAAAATCAAAACAGAAAAAGTGGCTATTGAATTCCAAAGTAGGGAGAGAAGAGGTGATCAAGGAGAATTATCTTGAATGGCATTAAAAGAAACATTTGGTGAGAAAACACAGCAATTGGATGCAAGTGTTCTAGATCAAGATGAAGATCTAAATCAGCCAGCTAAGTTTACAGTCAAAAAGAGGAGGACAAAAATGAAACGTAAATCTACTAGATCAAATCAGGAAGGAAATAAGCCTAATATGAAGGATCATGGAACTCCTCAAGCTATTGAACCACACATTCTTGTTACATCCTCTCATGATGTAGTAATCCCTCATTCAAGTCTCTCTCCTCCTAAGATATCATTGATAGACATCACAAAGTTAGATAATCAATTATCTAATTCAGAAGATTTAATGATGATTGTTGAAAATATAACACGTGACATGCAAGTTTCAAATACTACACAATCATGGTTCCAGACTAGTCTTCAGAAGAAGAAGAAAATTGTTTAAATGATCCTACCTCCATTTGATGTGATCTCTAGTTTCCTTCAGAAGCCTCCTAAAGTGAAAAAGACTAAAGTGATGTCTAGGTTAGTTGTTGACAAAACTTCAAGCAATCTATGTGTAGAAATAGCCAAGCCCATAATTGAAAGGAATGTTGATGAAGCATCCGATTTAGATTTCATTCTAAATAAGGTTCATCTTGGTCCATCTACTATAGAAAGAGACTTTCAAAATTTTGAGGTGACTGCTACTCAAATGTTACAAAGAGAAAAGAAGGAGAAAAGAACCAAAGAGCAACTAAAGGAGCAAGTTTAGATGCTAGTATCTTATATCAGTTCAATTAGTGATTCCTCTAATGCAAAAGTAGTGGTTACTTCACTAGTTTTAGTAGGTCCTGATGGCATTTTAGATCATACTATTGTTGAAAGAGTAAACAAACACAAGTCACATAGTATGATGATCGAAGCTTGGATAAACAAGATGATAGAAGATGCTTCAAAACTCATAACTGGAGTGAAGGAAATATATGGAAAAGCCATTGAATAGATACAGGAAATTTCTAAAGATCTAGAAAGCTACAAGGAATAGAAATCAACTTGGAAAAAAGTAGTTGATGAATTAAAAGAAATGACCAAGTTAGATACAAGCATCCTACTTCTTGAGAAGATTATTGCTGATCCAAGTGAGAACCAAACACGTATCTGGAGTAAAAGTGTTGGTTGGAAAATGATAAATATCAACAAAGGGATCACTAAGTTTGAAAAACTAATAGCTTCTTGGGAGCAACTAAAAAAATAAGCCACAGATGAATTAGTCTCTACTATCATAGGTGGGGCGGTAGTAAATGATCTTCAACATATTGATTGCCAGTTTCTTCTTGATTCCTTCAATATCCAAATTCATTCAAAAATAGAGAATCATGTATCAAACACTGAAACTATGATGAAACTCAGCCTGGTTGCAGTCACTCTGGGAGATTGTAACATTTCAACCTATCAACAAGAGTCAGAAGAAATTTAGGATAGATACTTC
Organism: Cupressus sempervirens; assembly: GCA_028749045.1. Lineage (NCBI taxonomy): Eukaryota > Viridiplantae > Streptophyta > Pinopsida > Cupressales > Cupressaceae > Cupressus > Cupressus sempervirens. Next base: position 380,649,463 of record CM053789.1, read on the forward strand.
ATAGCCAAACTCAGGATGGAGAATGTGTTCATCCTGAATTATGAATCAATGATGATCATCCTCGATGCTTATAGGGCTTTCCAGGACAAGTCAATCATATCCAGTAGATAGAGTTAGGAGCTAGAGGGCTAGTGATTGGATATGTATACATCCATAGAAATTCTAGCTAAAAGTTTTGTTTATAATATTTTTCCTTGTATAGGTTAATTTTATTAAGGTTAATTAACCTCTCCAAAATTATGCATTTTGGAGGTGGTTATTAACCACAAAGAATTATTTATTAACCTCTATGTCTATATAAGGACTCCTTTGGGCTTTGTAAAGGGACTTTTTAGCTTTAGAATAAGGGAATACTATGCCAAAATTTTGATCAAGAGATACATTTTGGAAAGTATGTACAGTTTTTATCTCTAAAATCAAAAATATCTATTATGTTCTTGGTGCAAGGAAATGAAATTAGATTCACTTTTAATTTCTTGTTCTAAAATCAAAATTGTTACAGTTGTAGTGAGCATTCTCATGGTATTGTGCGAATATTTATGAATCATGAATTTGTATGGTAATACTGGTCATTTTCAAGCATAGTTCTTGATCCCCTTTGTTATCATTCCTTTTTACTCAAGAAAGTTGTGAGGTCACATGGTGCATTCATTCTGAATGCCTTTCTCTCAATTTTTAAAGTGTTAGATTCTTTATGTGAAAATCCTTAAAAATTATATCAAACAAGGGAGCTGCCCCTCTAAACACAGAGGAAGGTCACTTACCAAGGGCCTATCCAACTGTTATGAACGATTTGCCACATACACTTTGTTGGTCAAATTTTACTGTGACAAATCTATTTACCAATAGATTTTTGGCGACTATGCTGGGAAGACTGAACAAGGAAAGATTGACAGTCGCCTGTAATGAAGCACAATGGTGCTACAAAATGAGAACATTTTTCCTATTCTCCAACAAAATCTTGGTTTCCAAGACACCCAGGAGGATATTATTTCAAATTTGAACACCCTAGCCTAGAGGTGTAGATGAAGTGCATAGCAATACCACCAAGTAAATCAAGTTCTTGAAGAAGAAGAAGAGTTCGGGGAAATCTTGTAAAGAGCTCCTATTGTTCAGGATGTAGTAGTCATTGAAAGAATAGTAGTTATCCCAAGGAGAAACAAGAAAAATCTTGGTCACATTCAAGGGCAAATAAATAATAACCACTAAGCCGGCTGACAAACCATACACCCTAGTAGACAAACAAAATGGTTTGGTAGACAAAGATTTTGAAGCCCTTCAAAAGTTAGATTTCAAGCCAATTACTCCTAAGAAGAAGAAGAAGGTTAAGTTTGTTAGTAGGTCATCTTCACCACCTAAGGCTATTGTTTCTCCTATTGCCTTTCAAGCTTTGATTTTGCAAGGTACTGTTGTACCTCTAGCTATAAATTTGCAACCTTTGAACACCATTCTTCCAACTATGGCACATCAAGCACCACAGCCACTAGTTCCATGGGGAGCTACTATTAGTCCTTTAGCTTTAGGGAACCAATTACATGACATGCCCATTGGCTCTCAAAATATTCTTCCTAATTTTTTCGGGGATAGAAAAGTTACCACTAATCAACACATTAGTGCATTTTTTATAACAGGTGAGGTTCTTGCAATTCAACATTATGTTTATGTTCGTCTTTTTGTTGAAACACTCACAGAAGCCATGGCTAAATGGTTTGGTCATCTACCAGCTGGATCAATTACTTCATGGGTAACCTTGATTCAAGATTTCAAGAGGAGATTTAAAACTATCGAAGATGAACATTTTCTCCTTTCCTAGTGTACTCAAATGAAGAAGGAAATTCATGAGCCAATGCAAGAATTCATTGCTCATTTTAATCAGATAGTAAATCAAATTCTTGTCAACAAAAGACCCACTCAAGAAAATCAAATGACTTTCTTCATCAGTGCTCAACCTTCTTATGTAAGCTTTCAAATACAAAGGGCAAGACCTCCTAATCTAGCAGCTGCACAAACTTTGGCTATCGAGGTGGAAGATGACTTGCTTAGTTTAGGAAAATGGAGTCATGACCTACAAAAAGGGAAAGGTCAACAAGCTCCTGTCACTACCACTGATCCTTTATATCAAAAGTTGGTTGATGATGTGTTACAAATTAAGAAGCAGTTGCCCCACAATCCTCTGCCTCTATATCAAGATATCCCAAGGAGGAATTATATGCCATATCAACAAAATAGACTAACTAAATGGCTACCCCAATCAACACCAAGATTAGCCATTGAACATCCTGCATCATCCAATAAATAGACTGCTATGTGTGATTTTCACCTAACGACAAATCATGATGGTGCAAACTATCCCGAGATGGTTAGATTCATGCAAATGCATTTGACGGCAGAGAAAATAGAAGAATATGTGGCTCCTGAAGATGTAACAGAACCTACTACTGGTACCTCCTCCATAAACTTTCTAGAGTATGAATCTGATGATGAGAAAGCTGAAGATGTTAATAATCATGCTTGCAATGTAGCTACACCAAATTGGAGATAGAGATTAGAAGGGAAGTGGAGTAAAGAAGCGAAGGAGAAAGCTTTTGATGAGACTGCTAAGAGAATTCTATCTCGTAAGCATACTCTGGAAGAGCCTTCACAAGCCAAGGAGATAGATAAAGGTAAAACTTCTCCCATTGTGGAAAACTCTTTTGATTTTATTGATCATTGTAGGAAGACCAAATTACAAATTTCTCAGTTGGACTACCTAAAAGCCAACCTACATCAATTAGAAAGATTTATTCAATGTGTTGGTAAAGGAAAAGGTTCACCTAAGATCACTAACAACCATGAGTCAAGAGTTTCTCCCAAAGAGGAAGATAATTTGCAAGGGTTCATGACTGAGAAAGAATCATTTTTTGTAGCTTCTTTATCAAATAAACCCAATCCCTTCTATGTTTGCCTCTATATAGTTGGATGCAAGTTAAGAAATTGTATCATTGATTCAAGTGCATCTAATAATGTCATGCCTTCGAATGTGGTCCATGCCCTAGGTCTCTTATTAAACAAACCATTAGGAAAGGTATATTCTATGGAGGTGAAACAAGTTCTGCTAGTTGGCCAGTTAAAAGATGCTCAAGTAGCACTTGCAACACATCCCAAGAAGAAGTTAAAATTGAATATCTTGGTCATTGATATCCCAACTAGTTATGGGATACTATTGAGTAGAAGGTTTTGTAAAGATCTTGGTGGTGAAATTAAGATGGACATGTCTCATGCCCTTATCCCGATTGGAGATAAAAAGGTTCAACTCAATCTTAAACCTAAAGCTAAATATACTATCCTAAAATAAAATGATCCAGGGGCTGAAATATTGTATGTTGATACTAGACATGGAACATATATAATGACATCCAATGAAAAAGATGTAGTTGAGCTTCTTATGCCTGATATAACTAATGAATTATGGTCAATGGAGTTTGATGGAAGTTCTTCTTCTTTTGGTGCTAGGATAGTGTTAATATCACCAAAAGGAGAGAAATTCGTAAAAGCTTATAAGTTGGCTTTTTAAACTACTAATAATATCGCAAAATATGAAGCTCTTCTACTTGGTCTCGAGTATGCAAGAGAAAAAGAAATCAAACAACTCAAGTTATCAGGAGATGCAAAATTAGTTGTCAATCAGGTACGAAGACAATATCAAACAAAGAATGCCAAATTGAAGGCATATAGAAATAGAGTGTGGGATGAGATTGAACATTTTGATGCTTGGGTAAAAGCACAAACCTGTGTCACCTTTTATAAAGAAACGAGATATCAGAATGTGTCAGTTCAATATCAATGACAAAAAAAATGGTATTTGTGTTTAAAATATGAAGATGATGTAAACTGATAAAATGTGTAATTTTATGCCTATAATTTTTATAATTTTTTTGAGTAAGAATTTATTCATTTTATTTTATTTATAAGTCCCTTTTTTAACTATAAAAAATATAGGGTGTAGTTCTTGTCAAATAAGTATATGCAAATCATTTTTTTGTTCTGATTTGAAAATATCTTATAGATGACATGTATAGCTAGTGAACAAAAAAATAAATAATTATTTTTGGTGTATATTTTCTTTGTTATAAGTACTCAAGTTTGACCTTATCAGAACCCAACAGTTTTTTCCTCCTGTCAAAACTTCTCTATCAAATCTATACCTTCTTGAAAAAAAATTATATATTCGTGAAGAGGATTCTCTCCTCTAGAGATAATATAATTTTTTAAAATTTTTGATATGATTTACTATTTTTTTTCCATTTTTAAGGGAGCATCTTCTGAAATGTTGAAATATCGACTTATAATATTTTGAGATTATAACATATTATAACTAATTAAAACACTCAAAAATTTATATAATGATGATACTAAATCTAAGATCTATAAAAGGGTATTTTTAGTTTTTTTTAAAATTGAGTTTTGATAGAGAAATAAGATTTGACCAAAACAAGTTTTGGTATCATAAACATTGACACAGATTTGTGCTTTTACCCGCTTTTTTTTATCTTCTATCCCTCGTGAATAGAATTCCAAAGCTAATTGTCTCGTAGTCTCTGCCTCTCTCATGATTCCTCATCCCGAGTTCAACAAAGATGTTTACACAGTAGAGATGATCAACACTGGCAATTTTTTGATGATGATGTGTAAATCATTGCATTTCTTGAGGGAAGGCCTCCATTTTCAGATTTGAATTTTGAAGGATCACAAAATTGTGATCAAACACTAGGGGATAATCTTGAGATTATTCAACTACAAAGTAATGTTATTCCTAGAGGATTAGTCACCCTTCAAAGTATTTTTGATAAAGAAGATAAAAGGAAAGAGAAAGTTGAAGATACTATATCTTCTAATTCTTTGGGTTATGATAAGATGAACATTGGTTCTAAAGAAAATCCCAAGATGGTCCTAGTAGGGAGAAATTTGACATCAAAAGAGAAAGAACAATTCATGAATTTGCTAAAGACTTACCAAGATATTTTTGCATGGGGTTATGAAGATTTGAAGGAATTCATGAATGGAAAATTTAAACATCAAATTCCACTGAAACCTAGTTCAACTCCCTTCTGGAAAAAATAGAGGAAATTCAATCCCAAGGTAGCTGATGATATATTCAATGAAGTTGATAAAATGCTTAAAGTGAGGATTATCTATCCTATACACCATTCAACATAGGTAGCCAATATCATCCCAGTCAAGAAGAAGAATGGTGAGATAAGAATATGTGTTGACTTCCAAAATTTGAATCAAGCATCGTTTAAAGATAATTATGGCCTCCCTGTCATGGATCATATTTTGTAGTTGGTATCTGGTTCAGAGCTCATGTCGATGTTAGATGGTTTCTCTAGTTATAATCAAATCAGTGTGGCACCAGAAGATCAACATAAAACAACTTTTACCACTCCATGGGGTAAGTTTTCCTACAATCATATGCCTTTTGGTTTTGATAGATGCCGGAGCCACCTTCCAACAGGCAATGGATCACTCATTTGTAGATCTCAAGAACAAGATCATCGTCATGTACCCTGATGATCTTACAGTGTTTTCCAAACATAGAAGAGACCATGTACATCATCTAGAAGTTGTCATGCATTGATGTCGAACCCACAGCATCTTGTTGAATCCTAAGAAGTCTATATTTGGAGTGACAGAAGGAAAACTTCTTGGACACTTAGTTTCCAAGGAGGGTATTTGAGTAGACCCTAAAAGGGTGAAATCTATCAAACAGTTACCACTTCCCATGAGTAAAATAGGGGTCAGGTCCTTCTTTGAGCAAATAAACTTCATAAGTAGGTTCATACCAAACTTCTCTGATATCACAAAGTCAATTGTAGATATAATGAAAGGGAATATAAATGTTAAATGGACAAAGGAAGGTAAGGCTTATTTTGAACAAATCAAGGTTGCTTTGCTAATGCCCCTACTCTTTCTTATCCAGATTTTTCTAAAGATTTTCATTTGTATTGTTATGCATCTGAGAACACTTTATCTGCTATACTTACCCAGCCTAAGAAAGACAATACTTAGGCCCCAATAGCATTCATGAGTATCCCTCTTAAGAAACATGAATTGAAATACTCTTTGATTGAGAAGAATGCATATGCCCTAGTCAAAGTAGTGAAACAATTCAGGTTTTACATCCTGAACTCTCACTCCAAGGTGTTTGTTCCTGATTTGGTAGTGAAGACTATTCTAACACAACAGGAGATCAGTGTGAACAAAAGGGCCTCCTAGATAGCTAAAGTACAAGAACCTGATCTCAATATCAAACCTACAAAGCTTGTCAGAGGAAAAAGTTTGTGTAAAGCTATTGTGGAAGGATCTTCCTCAACTAAAGAAGAGACAGAAAAAGAAATTCCATTAGTCTTATTCATTAGTAATACTGATGATTGGTTTCCCACTATCGCCTATTTTTTGACTTATGGAGAATGCCCAGCCCATCTATCACCCAAAGAGAAGAGGACGTTAAAATTGAAATCTGTGAAGTATGTTATCTGGGGTGAAGCTTTGTACAAGAAGGGAATAGATGGTACCTTCTTGGGGTGTGTAGATTTTGAATAGAAAAAGGAGTTGCTCCAATTGTTTCATAATGAAGCATGTGGAGGTCATTACTCAGCATCAGTAATAACTTACAAAATTCTGAGAAACTATTTTTACTAACCCAAGATGTTCAAAGATGTAGAAGAATGGGTCAAGAAGTGTGAATCTTGTCAATATTTCAAAGGAAGAGTCCAATTAGCAGCACTACCCTTGAAGCCAGTAGTGATTGAAGAACCATTTCAACAATGGGGTGTGGACTTCATCGATCCTATCCATCCTTCATCCACTGCCAGACATACTCACATTTTAATGGCAATTGATTATTTTATCAAGTGGGTAGAGGCCATCCCAGTCAAACAAACAACTTTAGAGGTGGTTTGCAGTTTCATCAAGAAAAACATTTTGGTTAGGTTTGGGGTTCCTACCAAGATTGTTACCGATAATGCTACCAACTTCTCTTCCTAGGAGATATCAACCTTCTGCTATCAATATGGAATCATTCTATCTCACTCCTCATATTATTTCACACAAGGAAATGGTCAGGTAGAATCAAACAATAAAAATATTATGACCATTGTGAGGAAATTGGTAATTGTCAATCAGAGGTCTCGGCACAAGCACTTGTATGATACACTTTGGGCAAATCATACTACTAAAAAGAGAGCAACACGATTATCTCCCTTTGAGATCCTGTATGGGACCAAACTAACTCTTCCTCTTCCTCTAGAATTATCTTCCTTGAAGTTACAAAATGCTATTGAGAATCATGAATTCAAAGATGCTCTTGAAAAATGAATGTTGTATTTGACAAAGTTGGAAGAAGAGAGAGATGTGGTTGTAGAAAGAATTTAGGAACATCAATCCCATGTAAAGAAGTTATTTGACAAAAAGGATAAGCAGAGGGTGTTCCAAGAAGGTGATCTTGTCTTGCTTTGGGATAAGCACAGAGAACCAAAGGGCTTACATGGAAAGTTTGACTCCTTATGGAGAGGCCCTTTCTAGATTAAAGAGGTATGTGGAAATAATTCCTTTATTTTGTCATACCTAAGTGGTACCCAGTTGCCCTTACCTTATAATGGGAAATACTTGAAGCATTATCATCAGTAGAAGGTGTAGTACACCTTTTTTTATATATAAGTAGTCTTGTTTTCAGTGTGCTCCTGTCAGTTTGCGTTGCTTTAGTTTTTCTTTCCCTTGTCCCATTTTTGGTGTTTGTTCCCTCTTTTGTAAATTGGTCCTTCAGATGACTCTATTTTATAGCCTAATGGATAAGGCACTATTCTAGTTGTTTTGGATTCGAGCTTCGTCCTTGTTAGTCCTTATCCCCAGATAGAGCCAGTTGTTACCCAGTTATCAGAATGTCTCAATTTTGACCTTGTTAATCCTATGGTTATTTTTGAAATACGCCTCATTTTAATTGTTGAAATGGTTATTTTATCTTTGAATTTTTGTGAAGTTTTGAATCTTCATATTTTTGCCTTGTTCCTAGCTCTGCTCAGTACTTGAAATTTTCAAAATCTGGCTTTTGAGCCTAAAGTTATCACAGGTTAATGGAGAGACCCAAATTATGTGTTTTCAAATTTATCATTAACCATTAACCTCTCAAAAAGGTTAATGATAATTTTAAAATCACGTATTTTGGAGGAGGTTAATTAACCTCCCCAAAATCACGTATTCTCTCTCCAACCATTAACCTCTCAAAAAGGTTAATGATAACATTCAAATCACGTAATTTGGAGGAGGTTAATTAACCTCTCCAAAATCATGTATTCCTTCCATCATCATTAACCTCTTTGAGATGGTTATTAACCTTTTGAATTTCTCCATTAAAAATTAGATATGTGAATGGTTTTTTTTTTTAAAAGGTGAAAAAATCTGTGTGATGAGAAGATGAAAGTTATTAAAATTTTGGAAATGCGGATGTCTGAGGAAATAAAACAAGTGTGCAGAAAGTGGGGAGAATAATGAGAAAATAAAGGCAATTTTCTAAATCATTGAATGCTCCCTGTTGTTTTAAAAAAAAAAAAAACAATGAAAAATTTAGTCTTCTTCAAAGAAAAGCCAAAATACATGTTGCAAATAAAAAGCAACTGGCAATATCAATAAAGACAAATCAGATGAACTTCTTGATAATCCACCATGCCCAATGGGAGGTAATTCAAATTGTATAAATAATTTGGAAGTTTCTTAAAGGCTCGAATTAAGTTCTTCTACTATTGTATGCTAGATACCAGCTTGTGTATAAAACATGGCATTGAGGGTAATATATGTGGCATTAGTAAAGTTAAGATCCCTCGTATAATGAGATAATATTGAAGCACTTATTAAAGTCAGTACTTCACATTTTTTGGGGTTTCAACCTAGGGCTATATGCATTCACAGTGGGTTTTCAGAGTGTTGCAGCATGCATAAAGGAGTGCATTATTCTCTCCATGCCAGCAGGGTAAAGACACTTTAAAGAAACAAATAAACTTGTGGATTACCAAGCAGTCCCACGTTACCTTGTTCACCCTATCGCCAACCCAAGTGCACATTCTCTTCACGTGAGCAGTGGGTATGCTCATGCCACCATCACTCCAGCCTCACACTAGTAGTATGCACCATTGACTCAGAATCCCCTTGCCAAATAAGATACATTACTAAAAATAGAGACACCTACAAATATAAACAGAAATAATGGTGCCCGATAACTCTTTTTTTATGAAGGAAAAAATCCTCAAGATGGGTAAGCATGCCCAATTCAGTGGGAATGGTGCCATGAAGGTGGTTAAAGGAGAGATGTAGATCATGTAAACTTTGAGAAGAAGAGACAGCGGGTGGAATGGTCCCTTGTAATCCATTTTTGTATAGCCAAAGTATCTACAGATTGGGAAGTTGGCCGAGATGAGGTGGAACAATACCAATTATGACATTGTTGGACAGATCAACAGATTGAAGAGATGATAGCTTTCCTACGACACGAGAGATAGTGCGTTGAGAGTTCATGTCAGACAAGTTGAAGGCAATGATAGAATGCAAATACAGATCACAAGAAACTACAGTCTAATTCCAAATGGGTGAATGGGAGTCTAATTGAGAAGAGAAGTAGTTTTGTCCAAAAATATGACAGCCTTGAATGGAAGAGGATTCTAATGGTTTATTTTCAAATCCATAGACATGTTATGCAGAATGTAAGCAATACTTGAGGTCGCAATTGATTTGTTTGATGTAATGCCTAAATAGATAGGTGGAGAACATGGACAAAGCATGTAGATTGTTGACAAAATGCTTGACAAAATGAAATGGTCATTCCTAACCCATAACACAAGGAGCTTTACTGAGTTTACCTCCAAAAATTAAGTCATCCAAATTTGGATTAGCATCCTTGTTTTCTTTTGCAATCAACAACCTACATATAGGCTTGAGCATCATGAATGTTATCCAAATCCGTGAGTAAATGATAGGCTGGGCATAACAAAAATTCTTGTTAATGTTTAATACAAAACATGGTCATCTTTAGTCAAATGTAATGTTGGTGGATCTTTTTGATACAATAGTTGGTTCATCACTTTGAAGCAAGAAATAAAGAGTTGAGTGCAGGGTTGAAGACATTCGGCATATTTGAGAAAAAGATTAACAATCAAGCCATGAAGTATAAATATCAGAGGCTCAATTATGCTCCCATTTTAAGAAGTATGCTTCCAGACATTGGTGATACCATTTTAGGAAGTGTCTACCTTCAATATTTTTGGTCATCTCTTGAGAGCAAGGAAAGGACCCCTTTAGCTGGAAAGATATTGGAAAGTGGCTTGGCTCAAGCAGGAGGGCATCCCATTTCAGTGCAGTGCCCAAACCTAGTATTAGAGAGCATGAAAGCTTATCATTCAAATACTAGAGAGGCTATTTCATCAAATAATAAAGTAATTATTCATCTAGATCCTGTCTCTATTGTCATTACTTTCCGATTCCCTACCAGAGTGCAATATGCCAACATCAATCTAAGAACTGCCAAGGAGTATTTTATCGCAAATCAAACTCGGTGTTTAAACATTTTTGCCAGGTCATGGCTCTTGCAACAAAGGAAAGGGAAATCTCAACTGGCCAAATCCATCCACAGATCATTGCTAAAGGAAGACATAGCAAACATGGTAACTCTATTAAGCAGGATAGTTGGACTTCGGGATTCACATGAGTTCGAAGGTTGGATGTTCCTATTTATTAACGTGGTCAGCAAAGGGAAGAAACACATTGATTGGGCTGAAATTATCAGTGACTCATTGCATAGACAACTCATGGAACTTCAAGAAAATGATTGCTTCTACATGACTTCATACCTTTTATACGCTATTGCAAGTACCAAAAGTTGGCTAGGGCTTAACCAACAAGGTTTATATGATGATATGACTATGATTTACAATAATCATCCTTGGATATAGTATGACAATAGCCTGCACCATTTTAGAAGAGTGAATGATGCATGTACAATGCTGACTGTAAGAGAAATCCAAGGAAACATGGGACTTAGAATTTCACCAGAAGTAGCAATGAAAGTACAAAAATATGGAAGTGTCTTCATATAGTTCCCAAAGTTCACTTATGCCAGGTTAGCTACCTATGATGGGTGTCCCTTAATGCTACCTAGATTTGTTGATGATAAATTGCTCCTGATTGAAATGTATAGGCAGATTAGTCAAATCAATAAACTTTGCAGGAACAGGAGGATAGATGAAATACCTTTTCCTATCGGCATCGAATATTATAGTTGTGACACTACATCAAATGCGAGGAATATAGAAGGAACTCTTGCCACAATAAATTTGCATCCTTATACTATGTGTTTCCCTTATGATAGTAAAGGCTAAGCAGTTAATGAGTTAAAGCTAAATCCCAACCTTGGTCACTTTCTAGCTCTGAAGGACTTTTCGAAGGATTGTGAAAATGATTTCAAAGTTAGGAAGAGAGATTGGATGCAACTTACAGTAAGGCACATAATCGATTTCAAGGTGGATATTGATGTGACAGGTGTAGATTATGATGAAGGTTCCTTGGTTGATCCATTATACTATGAGAAAATCAAATTACTAGATCTTCCTCCTATTGATTGATCAATTCAGGAGTTAAAAAACCTAAAGGAAAGAATTGCCTATGTCCTTAAAAGAACAAGAGATTGGATCAGTAAAATCAAAATAGAAAAAGTGACTGCTAAATTCCAAAGTAGGGAGAGAAGAGGCTATCAATGAGAATTATTTTGAATGGCATTAAAGGAAACTTCTGGTGAGAAAACGCAACAATTGGATGCAAGTGTTCTAGATCAAGATGAAGATCTAAATCAGCCGACTAAGTTTACAGTCAAAAAGAGGAGGACAAAAATGAAATGTAAATCTACTAGATCAAATTAGGAAGGAAATGAGCCTAATATGAAGGATCAAGGAACTCCTCAAGTTGTTGAACCACACATTCCCATTATATCCTCTCATGATGTAGCAATCCCTCATTCAAGTTTCTCTCCTCCTAAGATATCATTAATAGACATCACACAGTTGGATAATCAATTATCTAATTCAGAAGATTTAATGACGATTGTTGAAAATATAACAGGTGAGATGCAAGTTTCAAATACTACACAATCATGGTTCCAGACCAGTCTTCAAAAGAAGAAGAAAGTTGTTCAAATGATCCTGCCTCCATTTGATGTGATCTCTAGTTTCCTTTAGAAGCCTCCTAAAGTGAAAAAGACTTAATCGAATTTCATTCTAGATAAGGTTGATCTTGGTCCATCTACTATAGAAAGAGACTTTCAAAATTTTTAAGTGACTGTTACTCAAATGTTACAAAGAGCAAAGAAAGAGAAAGAAACCAAAGAGCAACTCAAGGAGCAAGTTTAGATGCTGGTATCTTATATCAGTTCAATCATTGATTCATCTAACGTGAAAGCAATGGTTACTTCACCAATTTTAGCAGGTCCTCATGGCATTTTAGATCATAATGTTGTTGAAAGAGTAAACAAACACAATTCACATAGTATGATGATCGAAGCTTGGATAAAGAGGATGATAGAGTATGCTTCAAAACTCATAACTGAAGTGATGGAAATATATGAAAAATCCATTAAACAGATATGGGAAATTTCTAAAGAGTTGGAAAGTAGCAAGGAACATAAATCCACCTAGCAAAAAGTAGTTGATGAATTAAAAGAAATGGCCAAGTCAAATACAAGCATCCTACTTCTTGAGAAGATTATTGCTTTTCCAAGTGAGAACCAAATACGTATCTGGAGTAAAAGTGTTGGTTGGAAAATGATAAATATCAGCAAAGGGATCACTAAGTTTGAAAAGCTAATAGCTTCTTGGGAGCAACTAAAAAAAAAAGCTGTAGATGAATTAGTCTCTACTATCATAGGTGGGGCGGCAGTAAGTCATCTTCAACATATTGATTGTCAATTTCTTCTTGATTCCTTCAGTATCCAAATTCATTCAGAAATAGAGAATTGTGTATTAGATGCTAAAATTATGATGAAGCTCAGCCTAGTTGTAGTCACTCTAGGAGATTGTAACATTTCAGCCTATTAACAAGAGTCAAAAGAAATTTAGGATAGATACTTCATAGCCAAACTCAGGATGGAGAATGTGTTCATCCCAAATTATGAATCAATGATGATCATCCTCGATGCTTACAGGGCTTTCTGGGATAAGTTAATTGTATCCAATAGATAGAGTTAGGAGCTAGAAGACTAGTGATTAGATATGTATACATCCTTAGAAATTCTAGCTTAAAGTTTTTGTTTTAATATTTGTCCTTGTATAGGTTAATTTTATTGAGGTTAATTAACCTCTCCAAAATTACATATTTTGGAGGTGGTTACTAACCACGAAGAGGTAGTTATTAACCTCTATGTCTATATAAAGAATCCTTTGGGCTTTGTTAAGGGACTTTTTGGCTTTAGAATAAGGGAACACTATGCTGAAATTTTGATCAAAAGATAAATTTTGGAAAGTATGTACAGTTTTTATCTCTTAAATTGAAAAATCTCTATTATGTTCTTGGTGCAAGGAAATGAAATGAAATGCATTTTTTATTTCTTGTTCTAAAATCAAAATTATTGCAGTTGTAGTGAGCATTCTCACAGTATTGTGCAAATGTTTATGAATCATGAATTTGTATGGTAATACTAGTCATTTTCAAGCATAGTTCTTGATCGCCTTTGTTATCATTCTTGTTTACTCAAGAAAGTTGTGAGGTCGCATGATGCATTCGTCTTGAATGGCTTTCTCTCAATTTTTAAAGTGTTAGATTCTTTATTTGAAAATCCTTAAAAATTATATCAAACAAGGGAGCTACCCCTCTGAATGCAGAGGAAGGTCGCTTACCAAGGGCCTATCCAACTGTTGTGAATGGTTTGTCACATACACTCTGTTGGGCAAATTTTGTTGTGACAAATCTGTTTACCAACAAGAATCTACCAACTCAACTAGGCTATTAATAATTAGGTTCCTTCTATCAACCTCTTCATTCTGCAAAGGAATCAAAGGATGCTTCCTATCATCTTTCCAATTGTAAACACATTCTTAACACAATCATGCACAATCTTCCAATCATACTACCAAGGTCTACTAAGAAATAAATGACAATTGTTCATGTCCACAATATCGCACAACACTTGATCCTTATGCTGCCCAATTAGGAAATCAACAAGGCACTACTCCCTCACTTCCAAAGCATGCTCACCTTGTAACCAACCAATCCTATAAGGATAAGGATGTCTCGTTCTTCTCAAACCAAGTTTTTGAACCATCTCCTCAACAACAAGGTTATCAATACTACCACCATCCATAATCACATTTCATACATTACCACCAAACTTACAATGAGTCCTAAACAAATCACTTCTCTGACCAACCAGTACTCATTGAGTTAGGAAACTCTCTCCTTGCTCAAGTTCATGGTCTTTAGCCTCATTCACAACAACAACTCTTATGTCACCAGCCATCTATGGACAGTCATAAGCTCTATGTCCTTCTTCATGACATTTGAAACAAGTACCCTTAAACTCACTTCTACATGTCCTTCTATTTTGATCAAAAGGTTTTGGTTCATCTTCTGCACTTGGTTTAGCCTTTGCTAAGTAGACCTACTTCTCCTTCCCTTAAGAACTACCTAGATTCTTCCTCTTTATCTTTTCCTTTGCTCTCAAAGCGTACTGATAAGAATCTTCAACCAAAGAAATATTCATCATACCAACCTCATCCTAAATAGTGAATTTTTCATTCCCTAAATTTAGGGCAAAACACAACTATAATTTTTTTACTTTGAAAGGTAATGCTTAGGACATAACATAGAGACCTGGACATTTCTATACTGGTTACAGAAGGCTAAGAGTCCAAGATACCTATTAGTTGTGATTTTAGAGTTGCAACAAATCTTAAATCTATAAATGAATTAATCCTTATTGGTGTGGTGAAGATCTCGTCCTTACTTATAGGACAAATACACAAAAGATTTTGATAACATAACATTATGTTTCTCTGATGGTGGTAGAGGCATAGCTCTTACTGAAATGAGATCACATTCTTTGCTATAAGCATTGAAATAGGTTGATGAATCCTTTAAGAATATATTGAGTACTTCCTGACTATAATTATTTATGTAGTTAAATTAAAGTTTACTTATGAAACAATTTAGTAAATTCCTATAACTAATAGATTTCATCACCTTCTTAGCAACCTCTAAAAGACCATGTATCTAACTCAAGAAGAATACCATTTATCATACATTTACATTTAACATATACCTCAATAACATTCTTATATATTTTATAATGATAAATCACAAGGTATGAAGTGGTTTATATTAACAACATACATCATTTGATTATATTACTTAAACTATGGAATAACTAACATTTAGTATATACTTTTACTATATAGAACATCATAGAACATATACATTATAAGATACTTATAATAATTTTACTAATATATTTCTACTATACATATTCCTAATACCAATTAATTACCCTATCTATCCCACCAACATTACCCTTTCTATAACAATAGTGTCAACTATTCACTCTAACCAAATATATTAACTTGTTAACTACTACCTAGTTAACTTTAATTTTTTTAGAGTCCTCTTAATAATTCCTACTATCTACAACCATGTTGATACTAAGATATGACTAAATTCTAATCTCTCTAACCTACTTATTCTAACCCGGATCCCTATAGATATCTCCAAGCACCCTTTTAACTACCACTAATAACAATCTCTCCTATTTTGTTATTTTATTTATTTTAACCCGTTAAGGTCTAACATGTATTACACCCTTAATATAGAATTTCTAACCCCTAAATACTATTTGCCATCTATTCCTACGTACTCTCTAACTAGCTTTATTGTAGATAACTTTCTTTACTATTCCATCCCAATACCACTTACCAAACCAATATGTTGGCAGCCTTTAGAGACGCTTTAGGAGGCAACACATGTGGGAAGGTGGGAGTCATGTGTCGCTGTTCTCCCAAGGCGATTCCTTTACAATGTCCTTTTTCCTGAATTGTGTGGGAGCTAGTCAACCCATCTCTTCTCAAGTACGTGGCTTTCATCCATCTCAATTCACACGGTGCCCAATTACATCTATGCAGACATAGCCGATCCCTAGATCCTTCATCCAAGGTACATGGTGGGCAGCTGGTTGACTTGACACTTTCAAGGGGTTATGTGCCCAACAAGGTGGTAGCATGACATATACCATAGTGGTATTTGCTATTAGTTTCTTTACTGTGAAGATTGCCCTCTTTAGAGGTTGATGATTTTCCCTAGGCGTACCTTTCTACATGGTTTAGCATATATATACATAGTTTATATTTTTATTTTCTTTGTTATTATGAGATTTTGGTTCAAGTCATGTTAGTTTTCCTAAGTCCCTTCACACTCCCTTTTAGCTAGGATATTTCTTTTTCTTAATATTATTTTATCACATCTCTTTGTAGGAAATCTAGGGAATGTTCTATTTGAATATTTTATTTGTCTGTATTTGAGAGGGGGAATTACTTTCTTCTCCCATAAAAATTTCAGAGTAAAAGTGCATGTGCAGGCATTCTTCACTATGGTTTATTTTTCTTTTCTCTCCTTTCTCATTCTAGTAGACTAAGATTTTGATGATGGTCTAAATTGACATCTATGTTTCTTATAATTATAAATTTGATGTTATTCCTTTGCATTTATCTATTATATAGGATTACTAAAATGACAAGAATCAAAAGTTTAGCACAAAAGATTTCATTGCACAAGATCAAATATATGTTTACTAATGATGAATAAACTCTATATAGAATTGCTCATTATTTTGAAAATGAGGAAATATCTCTCTTAAAAACATATGACTATCTCAATACAATAAATTTTCTTGCCATTACATCGAAATACATAACATGTAATCCTTACAATGCAATCACTTAAGTTTTGAATTGGTTTACCTATTACAATAAATCTCTCCCACACAAGCAATCTAGGAAATATATCTATTGTTTGATTCATAACCTACATGAGAAGGAAAATATCACATTTACTTAACTTCTACATCTACTTCACAACAATGGTTATTCCTTTACATGAAATTATTTGTTTCCTTCATATACAACTATGAAGATGATATAAGCTTTCTCTTACAATGCCAACTATATGCATATCATCCAACCCTAGTTTACACATTCATATTTATATGCAACAAGATATAAGTCCTTCTCACAGTACAAAAGATCACAATGGAGATATTTCCATCTCAACACATTACAAATGAAATGGGAAGGATTAATTTCCTTCAACTGCATGATACGTCACACAACACCTGATTCTATAGTAATGCCAAGGGGAAAACCCTAACTTTTTCATAGATCCCATTCTCACAAACTTGCAAAACAACATGAAACCAAGAACCATGGAGGCTCACCTCCCATCCTAAGCTTCTAAGAAGCCACCCACCGAGCAAAGGAAACAAGACTCAAACAAGTTACACTCAAACATTTCACAATGCATACAAAACTCAATATTACAATACATTTACAAGCCCTCCAAGGTTTAACACAATGATTCACCATTGGAATCATGAAACAATGGGTGAAGGTGGGCTCTCCAGAGAGGAGAATGCCATATCCATATACACATATACATCTGCAATTGTGTAATGCTTCTTCAAGGCTATCAAATACATCCTCCTCATCACATAAAAACACTTATACCTCCCATAATACAAATGCCTCTTCAAGGCTATCAACATACACTTATAACTCACATAACAAACAAGGTATATGGTTTCAATGGAGCCCATACTCCATGAAAAAATACTATCTTCTCTCCAAGAGAATATTTTCTCAACTGCATTGTTGAGCCCTGTTGGAAGTATCAGGGTTCTGAGAGGGGGGGGTTGAATCAGAACACTATTAAATTCTCCCAAAATCTGAGTTCAGTAATTTTAATTCATAATTTACAGCATTGGAGAAATCAAACTGTACTGAAATGTAAACATACTGAATAATATCAACTCACAGAAAGAAGAGACACCAATTTTGTGCCGAGTGGGAAACCCTCAAAAATCCTCACTGTTTCGTCATAGGGAGAAAAACCACTCCATGAACTTGTATTCTTTATTGAGTTCCAATTCTTTTACAATCAACAGCTTCTACTGCTCAGGGTATTTAACCCTTTTATCAGTGTTGTAATTACAAGCTTATACACACATATAAATGTGTATGTAAGACATTTATACATGCATACAAGTCTATAATAAGACTTTTAGTCTTTACAAAATGTTCTGAAATATAAGTCTTCTTTCTTTCTTTTTTTTTTTTTAACTCATCCCATTTAAATTACAAATGATCTCTATATTTATAGAGATAAAATTCGAATGTAATCAGTTACATCAGCCCAACTGAACCAGTTTGGGTTGTTACACAAACTTCCTTTTAAAAATGCTGTTTGAGAGACTAACAAAACAGTTTTAGTTTTCGGATTTGTTCCTGTCTCAAATCTGGTAATCATTATAAACTTCCTAACTGATCAATAGTGTTTCATTTTTATTTTTTAGATACTCGAAAATAGTTTCCATTATCTCAAACCAAATTCCTTCATTGCTGTTACAAACTTTGGAGAAAATTTCATTCAATATTTCATGAAACTTTTCTAT
This sequence comes from Cupressus sempervirens, assembly GCA_028749045.1. Taxonomy (NCBI): domain Eukaryota; kingdom Viridiplantae; phylum Streptophyta; class Pinopsida; order Cupressales; family Cupressaceae; genus Cupressus; species Cupressus sempervirens. The sequence goes on from CM053789.1 coordinate 380,668,184, forward strand.
CTTTTTTATAAAAAAAAATAAAAATTGTTCCTTAAAAAAATTGCCATTTCATTTTAAACCTAAACTGACTATGTATTTGTTTTAGGACAAATATTTGTGCATCAAACTGAGTCAAAGAATTTATTTCAAAAACCCTTACTACTAGAGTTTCAAATGAAGAACTTTGTGCATTCTTTTCAAATGAAGAATTCAACTGTTCTTCAAGAAAATGATTATGTCTAGGAAACAACATACCTGACATGCTCATGAAAATACCTATGATATTCCTTTTATGTTTCTACCTGATCTTGCATATTGTTTCATAATGTGCCTTCTTGTTCTTTGCTTATTTCTCAAGCATCTGTACAATGGCCAAGCTCTGTATACAGCAACATAGCTCGCAGCAAAAAAATTCATCAAAAGATCAACAAAAGAGAGGTCAAAAAATGACAAAACTGGTATCAATATAAACCTTAGTGAATGTATAACCACATAGTAAAAACCCAGAAGCAAGTCAACTAAACCTTGTTTTAAACTTGACAAAGCATCCTCTGCGTCTGTGAAAATACAAACTGACGGAAGAATAGAGAAGTTACTATAATTTTCAAACTGCCCACCACCTTAAGGTTTTTGCAAACATTTTTGAAGTCCGCCATACAAATCTGACAAATGTCACAAAAACTGTGACGTGCATTGTAAATATCTGCGTACATCCAGACCTTAATTACTGTGCAAGTGCTACGATGATACTTTATTCTATGCCAACACTACAGATGAAATATTGCCATGTGATAAATATATCATGTGATATATTATGGCTTACTTATCACCTATTCTTTTTGTCAAACAACATATTTATTTGGCCATCTTTTATTTAAGCATATTGCCATATTTCAAAAAGGTCATCATGGTCAACAATCTCCCCCATTTTTGATGCAAAAATTTTCACCATCTCATAGAAACAAAAATGTTGATTTACCATGCAATGCTGATCCGAAAACATCAGACAAAATCTGAACCAACTGACCTGAATCAATAAAAAAATTTGATAAACCAAGCTGTGAAATGAACCTGTGAACCAAATCCTGTGTGAAATGCTGATTAAATCTGTGAAATCAACCTGTGAACCAAATCCTGTGTGAAATGCTAATTACTCCCCCCAAATTTTTGCGTCAAAAAAATTTGACCATCTTCTTTTCATCAATTCTTTCTGTGAAAGGAGCAGAAACCTATCACAGAAACGTTATTAGAAAGAGTGTTATGCCAGTAGTGATTGAGAGAAAACTCCCAATCGTGTTCTTAATTGTTCAAATAGTTCTCTTGGTAGTGCCTTTGTAAAAATATCAGCCACCTGTCCTTGAGTAGGCACATAAACCAATTTGAATTCATTATTTTGAACTTTATCTCTCAAGAAATGAAGTTTGATGGCTACGTGTTTTGTACGTGAGTGCATAACTAGGTTTTTGCTTAATTGAATTGCACTCATATTATCACACATTATTGAAATAGGTTTTGAAACCTGAATGCCCAAATCAGATATCTGATAATCCATCCAAATTAATTGAGTACAACATGTTGTAGCTGCAACATATTCAGATTCACAAGTGGATAAAGTTACACAATCCTGTTTCTTACTATACCAAGCAACCAAACACTCACCAAGAAAGAAATTTGCACCACTAGTGCTCTTTTTATCATCAGATCCTCCCCAATCTACATCAGTATAACCAGTAAGAGTAAAATCAGTGCTGTGAGGATACCATAAACCATAATCAAGAGTGCCTTGAATGTATTTCAGTATTCTATGCACCGCATTAAGATGCGATTGCTTTGGATCATATTGAAATCTTGACACCATACATACAGCTTGCATTATATCAGGTCTAGATGCAGTTAAATATAACAAACTTCCAATCATAGATCTGTAAAGAGTCTGATTAACAGAAGGTGAATTATCATTCTTTATTAATTTATAGCTAGTTTCCATAGGAGTGCTAACAGGTTTGCATTCAGCCATATTAAATTTTCTCAACATTTCTTTGGCATATTTAGTTTGAGAAAGAAATAATCCATGTTCAAGCTGTGAGACTTGCAAACCAAGAAAAAATGTGAGTACACCTAACATTGACATCTCAAACTCAGATTCCATGATTTTTGAAAAATGTTCTGCTAAATCATCACTAGTAGACCCAAAAATGATATCATCCACATAAATTTCAACTGCCAAAATGTCATCATTTATCATTTTGATATACAAGGTGCTATCTGCCTTTCCTCGAGAAAATCCGTTTGAAGTTAAATGTTTATCCAACCTGGAGTACCAAGCCCTAGTAGCTTGTTTTAAGCCATACAAAGCGTTTTTCAGTTGATAAACATAATCAAGTTTGTCTGAAGATTCAAAACCTTCTAGCTGTTCCATATAAACTTCCTCTTCAAGAAACCCATTTAAGAAAGCAGTTTTAACATCCATTTGGTAAACAGTGATTTTTTTATGGCTAGCATATGCAAGAAAGATTCTGATTGATTCCATCCTTGCAACTGGTGCAAAGGTTTCACCGAAATCAATTCCTTCTTATTGAGCATGTAGCCTTTACAAACAAATCTCGCTTTATTTCTGACCACTTTACCTTCTTCATTCAGTTTATTACGAAATATCCACTTTCCACCTATGACATTTTTGTCACTAGGTCTGGGAACAAGTTCCCAAGTCTTATTTTTCTCTATTTGATTTATCTCTTCCTGCATTGCATTTTGCCAACAAGAATCTGATAAAGCTTCAGCAACACTCTTTGGTTCAAAATCTGATAATAAGCAAAAATGTTCAGGAATGTTTGCTTGTTCACCTATTTTGGCTTTTCTTCTAGTTAAAATTCCTTTCTCTATATCTCCAATAACTTGAGACTCAGGATGTCTCTTAGCTATTATTCTAGAAGAAGTTTTTATTTTCGAACCAGCACTAGTTATTTTGGGGCTTGAGCAGTTTTCTGATTCAGTTTCATCAGCAAGTTCATTTTCATCATTTTCAGGATGCTCATCATGTTCAGTTTCTGATTTTTGAAAAGATGAATCTTCGTGATCTTTTTTATCATTACAGCACACAGAATTTTCATCAAATATGACATTTATAGCTTCTAGAACTTTGTTCAGCCTTTTATTATAGCATTTATAGGCCTTGTTGTGCGTGGAGTACCCAAGAAATATCCCTTCATCAGATCTTGAATTAAAATTTTCTAGAGAACCATCGTTCTTTTTGATAAAACATTTGCAACCAAAAACCTTAAAATTCTTGACATTTGTTGTTTTTCCATTCCACAATTCATATGGAGTGTAAGCAATTCTAAGTCTAATTTGTGCTCTGTTAAGAATATAAACAGCTGTATGAACAGCTTCTTTCCAAAATTTATCATGTAGTTTTGCTTCATTCAGCATGGTTCTAGCCATTTCTTTTACAGTTTTGTTCTTTCTTTCCACAACACCATTTTGTTGTGGTGTCCTAGCAGTAGAGTATTGTCTTTTTATTCCATGTCTCTCACAATACTCAATAAATTCTTGAGAGGTGAATTCTCCTCCCCTATCTGATCTTAAACATTTCAGTTTTCTTTCTACCATCTTTCTGAAAATTTTGAAGCGTTCAAAGGCCTCTGATTTATGTTTCAGAAATGTTACCCAAACCATCCTTGAGTAGTCATCTATGAACAACATGAAATACTTTTCACCATTTAGTGAAGCAGTTTTAGTAGGACCACACAAATCAGTATGCACTAATTCAAGTGGTCTATTTGACAAATATTCTTTCGTTTTGAAAGAAACTTTCGTTTGTTTGCCCTTAACACACTCTTCACAAATATTTTTTGGTTTTGTAATCTGTGGCAGTCCTCTAACCTTTTTATTCTTGCTGATTCTAGCAAGATTATCGAAGTTTAAATATCCCAGTCTTTTGTGCCATAGCCAATTTTCTTCTACTTGACTCATTAGACAAGTATTAACTAATGAAGTTTCTAGGACAGTTGAATCTATTAGGTTGTAAAGATTGCCGCTTGTTCTTAACCCACTGGCAATGATTCTATCCTTTCCATTTTTAATATAACATCCTTTTGCATTAAAGAAAATAGAATATCCACTGTCACATATCTGACTTACACTTAGCAGGTTATGTTTTAAACCTTCAACAAAGTACACATCATGAATTGGTGTGTCTTTATTCAGAATTATTGAACCTTTTCCTGTAACGTAGGCTCCTAAGTTATCACCAAATCGAACAAAACCTCCATCAAAATTTTCTAGGGTTTTAAATTTGCTTTTACACCCAGTCATATGGTGTGAACAGCCACTATCCAATACCCACGTTGCAGGTTTTTGAGCGAATAGAGCTATTTCAACAATTAAGGACTTTTCTGTTACCCTTACTTGCTTCCAGATTTGTTTTGGTTTCATATTCAATTTACATTGATTTGCATAATGACCATAATAAAAGCATTTAAAGCACCTAACAAATTTCCTTTTTCTTTGATTAGTGTTATTTTCACAAAAGATAGCCTTGTGCCCAAACATATTGCAATTAAAACAATAACCATTGAAAAAGAACTTTTTTTTCTGACTAGTAGATTCTACAGATGATCTTTGCAAGACATTTAATTTTTTATCCTTTTCCTCAAGCAAGAGTTTTTGATTTTCTATAATCAAATTTGCTCCATTTAACTCTTCTTGAAGTTTTTGATTTTCAACTTCTTGATTAGAAATCAACTTCTTTAATCTTTTAAGTTCTTACAAAGATTTTAGAAGTTTTTCTTCTAGATCTACTTCTACATCTGAATCAGATGACAATTCAGATTCACTGAGTTCAGGTTTAGGGGTATGGACTATTTCAGCCATGAATAGTCTTTCCCCTTCTTCATCAACATCGCTAGATTCTTCATTTGAATCTTCTTTTGAAAGAAGACTTTTCTTCTTGTAATCCTTGAATCTTTTATTCTGATTCCAAGGCTTCTTTTTTGAAAACTTCTTAGTTTTCTCATCACAATCTTCAAGTTCGACATTTGGGCATTTTGCAGCAAAGTGTCCTAATTGACCACAGCTAAAGCATTTAGGTTTTCCTTTATATTTCTTTCTCATCTTCCTGACAAGTAATGCTTCTAAAGCATCTGTTAGATCTGAATCACTCTCATCATGTTTTTCAATCTTAAAGGCTAATTCTTTTGATGAGGAACTAGCTTGATTGCCAATCCTCATTTCGTATGCAGTTAGTGTTCCTTGAAGTTGATGTAGGGTCATTTTTAGAAGCTTTTCTTTTCTTCTAATGTAGATATTTTAGTTTCAAATTTAGGTAATACTGACCTAATAACTTTTGAAACTACATCATATTCTTCTATCTCTTCACCTAGACCTTTTCTAGCATTCACTACTTCATCAACTCTTAGGAAGTATGCAGCAATGGTTTCATCTTCATTCATTTTTAGATTGTCAAACTGTGTTTTAAGAGTTATCAGTTTAGACTCTTTTACTTTTTCATCTCCTTGATATATTGTTTCAAGTTTGACCCATATATCATTAGCTGACTTGCAATAAACAACTTTAGCAAAAACATCTTTGGAGAGACCACAAAGAAGGGCATATCTTGCCTTCTTATCCAACTCGAATTTTAGTTTTTCATCTGCATCAGTAGGGATTGTTGTTGGGATAGTATATTTTGTTATTAAAACATCCCACATCCTTACATCTAAGGAATGTATGAAGGCTTCCATCATAACTTCCCAAAAAACATAATCATTTCCATCAAACAGTGGAGCCTTATTAAGAGAAGCTCCTTCAGATTGTGCCATGACTTCCAATTAATATCCTTGGAACAATTCCTAAAAGAATCCTATGCTCTGATACCACTTGTTGGAAGTATCAAGGTTCTGAGAGGAGGGGGGGAGGGGGGGAGGGGTGGGTGAATCAGAACACTATTAAATTCTCCCAAAATCTGAGTTCAGTAATTTTAATTCATAATTTACAGCAGTGGAGAAATCAAACTATATTGAAATGTAAACATACTGAATAATATCAACTCACAGAAAGAAGAGACACCAATTTTGTGCCGAGTGGGAAACCCTCGAAAATCCTCACGGTTTCGTCATAGGGAGAAAAACCACTCCACGAACCTGTATTCTTTATTGAGTTCCAATTCTTTTACAATCAGCAGCTTCTACTGCTCAGGGTATTTAACCCTTTTATCAATGTTGTAATTACAAGCTTATACACACATATAAATGTGTATGTAAGACATTTATACATGCATAAAAGTCTATAATAAGACTTTTAGTCTTTACAAACTATTCTGAAATATAAGTCTTCTTTCTTTCTTCTTCTTTTTTTTAACTCATCCCATTTAAATTATAAATGATCTCTATATTTATAGAGATAAAATTCGAATGTAATCAGTTACATCAGCCCAGCTGAACCAGTTTGGGTTGTTACACAAACTTCCTTTTAAAAACGTTGTTTGAGAGACTAACAAAATAGTTTTAGTTTTCGGATTTGTTCCTGCCTCAAATCTGGTAATCATTATAAACTTCCAAACTGATCAATAGTGTTTCATTTTTATTTTTTAGATACTCGAAAATAGTTTCCATTATCTCAGACCAAATTCCTTCATTGTTGTTACAAACTTTGGAGAAAACTTCATTCAATATTTCATGAAACTTTTCTATCTTTAAAAAAAAAAAAAAAAAAAACCGTTCCTTAAAAAAATTGCCATTTCATTTTAAACCTGAACTGACTATGTATTTTTTTTAGGACAAATATTTGTGCATCAAACTGAGTCAAAGAATTTCTTTCAAAAACCCTTATTGCTGGAGTTTCAAATGAAGAACTTTGTGCATTCTTTTCAAATGAAGAATTCAACTGTTCTTCAAGAAAATGATTATGTCTGGGAAACAACATACTTGACATGCTCATGAAAATACCTGTGATATTCCTTTTATGTTTCTGCCTAATCTTGCATATTGTTTCATAACGTGCCTTCTTGTTCTTTGCTTATTTCTCAAGCATCTGTACAATGACCAAGCTCTGTATACCGCAACATAGCTTGCAGCGACAAAATTCATCAAAAGATCAACAGAAGAGGGGTCAGAAAATGACAAAACTGGTATCAATATAAACCTTAGTGAATGTATAAACACATAGTAAAAACCTAGAAGCAAGTCAACTGAACCTTGTTTTAAACTTGACAAAGCATCCTCTGCGTCTGTGAAAATACAAACTGATGGAAGAATAGAGAAGTTACTATAATTTTCAAACTGCCCACCACCTTAAGGTTTTTGCAAACATTTTTGAAGTCCACCATACAAATCTGACAAATGTCACAAAAACTGTGACGTGCATCGTAAATATCTGTGTACATCCAGACCTTAATTACTGTGCAAGTGCTACGATGATACTTTATTCTATGCCAACACTGCAGATGAAATATTGCCATGTGATAAATATATCATGTGATATATTATGGCTTACTTATCACCTATTCTTTTTGTCAAACAACATATTTATTTGGCCATCTTTTATTTACGCATTTTGCCATATTTCAAAAAGGTCATCATGGTCAACAAGCCCAACTAACCCCTTCACCCAAGGCATCTCTTCCCTCCCTAGGGTGAGTGAAGCCTTCACACCCATAAACATTTCATCCACAAAATCAAGAGAAAATGCAAGAGAAATTCATCACAATATTTACACATAACAACAAATACAACACCAAATACATTACATATTTCCATTCACAATATGAACAAGTGCAATGAGGATCATAAAATGGGCACAACCTTTACCCAAGCTAATGGCAATGAAAGTTGTTGAAGAGCTCCCTATCTCCTTACCTTCCTCTCCAAACACTAATTGTCTCTAAAAGTTAGAGAGTGGGTGAACACGAGCACTGGTACCATTCAACCCTTAATCAGGCGACTTCCAATGCCTCCAAATCAGACCGGCCAGTTGTCCTCTTGTACACCTATGACACACTCCTCCATGGCTTTGCAGCCAAACTGACCAGCGCAGAGGCTGCAGCTTTGGAGAGTGTTAATGGCTGTCTCGCTGTGATTCCATCGGCTCTGATTAAATCTCATACCACGCACTCACCTCACTTTCTTGGCCTTGCCGATGACAGAGGACTGTGGGCGAAGCATTTGAATCGGGGGGAAGAGGTGATAGTGGACGTGGTCAACACGGGAATATGGCCCGAGAGTGAGAACTTCCACGACGAGGGTCTCGGTCCCGTTCCCTCCAGATGGAAGGGCGAGTGTGAAAGCGGAGACCGATTCGATTCATCCATGTGCAACAGAAAATTCATCGGAGGAAGATTCAATTTTTCTGTGGGCTGGAAGTCGCACGTGGGCAAGGGTTTCATATCAGCAAGAGACAGCTATGGCCACGGCACACATACTGCTTCTATTGCTGTGGGTTCCGCTGTAAAGGGGGCGAGCTACAACGGCTTTGGTAATGGGACGGCTGTGGGGATGGCCCCTGTGGCGAGAGTGGCAGTATACAAGGCTTGTTGGGGAGTGGTGGAAGTCACCTGCAATGAGAGCGACATAGCTGCTGCCATGGAAAAGCCATCCAAGATGGCGTCGATATAATTTCTCTGTCACTCGGCACTGTGTTGGAGTATGCGTTTTACACGGATCACACTGCGCTGTCAGCGTTAGGGGCCATAGAGAAGGGTGTATTCGTTTCCGCCTCTGCTGGAAACGAGGGGCCATTCCCATCTTCTCTTACAAATACGGCACCGTGGATGACCACAGTGGGCGCCAGCAGTATGGACCGAGAGTTTCTCTCTATCGTTAAACTTGGCAACGGTCAGCAATTGAAAGGCTCGTCGCTTTACAGAGGAGCCGGGACTCAAAATCTGCCTCTGGTCTACGATTACTGCAGTGACCTCGGTGTGGACCCACACATTTTCAAGGATAAAGTCGTGATGTGCACCCAACAAAAAGCTTCATTAGGAATAATAATAGTGAATTCTTACTATAATCTTGACTTCATATTGGGTTTTGAATTAAAAAAAATTTACAAAATTTGTGTTTAGGGAAGATCATTATAGTGATTGATTTTGTCAGTGATTACATTAAGGATCACAAATTTACCATATTCATTGCATAAGCTAGAGAAATAAGTATCAAAAGAAACACTAATCAAATCAAGCCATCACTAGAATCATAATTTGATCGTCTTATATATCAGTGAAAAGGATCAAGAGTTGTGAATATTTTTGTTTTGTAGATTATATTTAAAACTCATTCATATAGAGTCACAACTATATTAGAACTTTACATTGCATCTACAGAATCAAGAAATGATGAGGAAAAAAAAAAGTGGTGTTGCAATAACCTTAAACAAGAAGAATAGATTGACATAATATACTAAAAGGAGAGAGTTACAAAGTGCAATGAATGCCAGTCTCAAATGATTTGCGTCAGACTATACTCTGCCACGAGGTCCGTGCGTTGATCATTGTGATACGTCAAGAAGTAGGAATGTCAGAATGGAGAGACAGAAGGAAGACAGACGGCATACCCAGCCAGTCGAAATAACTAGCTGGGTAGTTGCTGCCCCATTTGTGGGTGAGTAGTGCTATTTGCTTTTTGGTGTATACGTTTCGACCGCACAGATATTTGACATAGTCTCGAGGGTGCAAATCATAGACCAACCCGGGCTCCAAGGCAGCCGTTGGATTTACCTCACCTGCTCCCATCGCAAACGGGTCCGCGGCTCACAACATTTGCGCATCTTTAATGGGATGCTTTGAGTTGTCGAGCGTGGAGGCCATAGTCATGAGAGCCGATCTGATTGCCGCAGGACTCCACATCGGATGGGCCGCTTGTACGATCACTGCGATGCCACTGACATGAGGACACGACATCGAGGTCCCGGACGCTATCTTGAACCTGCCCTCCTTCCACGCACCCAGGATGTTGACACCTAGCGCTACCAGATCCAGCTTAAGAATGTTTGGATAGGAAGCACTCAGACCCCTTGAAGAAAATGCGTCGACGATGGGAGCGATTGCTCACAAATGGCCCCCTTGCCCCAAATCGGTGGAATCAAGTGCGGATCTTAACTACCTTTCTTTCTCTATCATATTGAATTATGGAGAGCATGTTCAGGTGAAGAGGATGGTGACCAACGTGGGCAGTGACAATGCGGTGTACAAAGTGTGGGTGAAAAGCAGTCCAAACGTGAAAGTGAGCGTGGAGCCAAGAACATTGATTTTCAAGAAAAGGAGCGAACAGGCAAGTTACAATGTGACGTTCGAAAGCAAAGTGGAAGGGAGAGAGGAGAGTGAATACGGTCACATAACGTGGAAATGTATCCAAGGCGGAGCACACATCGTTCGTAGCCCAGTTTCAGTTCTCTGGAGCCCAGTTTGAAGTGGAGAGCCGGGGTTTCTATACGTAGAGAGGGAATAGCTACATTACCGTAGGTGGGTAGCATATAAATGAGGCCCGGTTGATATCTAGGGAAGATAGTGATGTAAGAATTGGTTTAAGACTAAAACAGTGCGTGTATGTATTTACGTAAACACAGTATGTGTGGTACTTGGTGTATGTCGTTGAACTGTTCTTGTTCAGTAGAGATCTTTTCAAAGACTCTTCTTAAGGATTTGGGACGAGATTAAATATTATAATAGCTACGTATTAAGGAATTGTTTTCAACAATTTAGAAGATTAATGCTCGTGTTTTCTTATTTATGGAATCTATTTTTAAGGTAAATGTTTTATTTGAGTCAAACGTATATAGTTAATTTTTTAGGGGTATGGAATTAAATTATAAAACTGAGAATAAAATAAACATATTTCAAAAGTTAAAATTATTATAAAAATTAATATAATTATATTAGTTTAGGAATTATATTTTACAAATACATATTTTTTTAATAGTTAGAAATCTATATCTTTTATATAAAATAAATTTTTAAGTGATTATTCTTTAAAAAAAGAAAATCAGATATATATAATTTATTATAAATATTCTTAAATACATATTTATGATAATTTATTAAAAATAATTTCACATCATTTTAAAATATCGAAATTGTCATCATTAAAAAGACTATATATTTTTAACTTTACTTTAATAAATTTAATTGTAAAAGTCACTTGTATTTAAAAAGTGTTAGTGAAAAAATCTAATTACACAATGACATATTTCTATTTTTTTCCATTTAATATGTTTGACTATTCAAGTTAATAATTCTTCAAGATATTATATTTCTCTTCATTTATCTAACACAAAATATTTTATGTTTTACTTTTCTTTATGTTTGATTTCTACAAATTTTGAAAATTCTAACCTATCACAATTCTTTGAAAATTATAACAATAAAGATAAACAAGTACTTATATTATTTTTCTATTGATTATAACTTAAGAGCATAAATTGGTCATAATATTGAATAGAGTTATTAGTAACCAAATAGAAATATGAAAGGTACACACGATAACTCAAAAAATGAAATACAACCCCTTTATTATTGGTAGGGGGTTTTCCCAAAACTAGAGCATTGATTATAGATGCCACTGGGTCCTCTCTGAAAAGGTGGTCATCAAATTGAGTGCTGGTTGTAATAGGGGAAGCTCCACTTGAGGTAACAAGGTCTAAAGTACTGTGACCAAGTCTACTTATGGCTACAAGAGAAGCAATGAAGGAAGTGTTAATCCTAGATTGACTGATTACATATGGAAGAACTGTGGAGGAGGAGGAAGGTGGATCCCTTTCAAGTTCTTGAGACTTGGAGCTAGTAGTTACATATGGAATCTGTTCAACTTATTTTTCTGTATGTTTATTCTCTTTGATTTTCTCCAGAAGCTCTCTAAAAGTGATGTCAAATTCATCTCTAGGTTCCTAAGCTTTGATGGTAATGTACCCTATAATACCCTGCTATTGGACCCAAGAGAAATTAACCTATAATGTTACTTAGTTTGCTAAACATTTTTATTGAGATTTAAAACAATCAAAAGATAACATAGAAGAAGTAATAACTCACATGCATACATAAGAAATACAATAATAGTTAAATCTCTCAAGGGTTCTAGTGGGATCTCAAATAACCAACGTCTAAAATACCAAATTATGATCAAAGAACATAATCAGAAGATATGCATGTGAGAAAGTGTCATCATATGAGTCAACTCTAAGGTTACCCTGGCAATTTCTCTAGACTCTAGCCCTTAGTAACTTTATGTGGTATCAACATCCTTTCTTATAGATAAGGCAAGGTTGCAACCAAACATCCTCTCTACTCCTATCCTAGCCTATACTAGCACTCAAGGCATGGGTTAGGTAACACAGTGACCGCATTGATAAAATATTGTTACTTATTAATACAACTTACAATGGGTTAACCAAGTAGCCTCTTTAGGGCTCTGACCTCCATTGTAAACCACTTCCCAATGTACATATAGATAACCTTCCCTAAGCTCATAAAAGCATATTGCATAAAATCACAATAATCACATCAATCCTATACAGGCAACTAGAAAGCACCAATAGATAATTGATCAAACCTCAAAGGTTATATCATGAAAATTACAACACATGAGCTTACATAACAAAATTGGTTCTCACCACAAAAATACATGAATACATCACAATGGTTGGGAATGAAAAAATCATGACTAAACAATATTACATGACAACATCATAAAAACAATCACTTCCCAAGCCTCTAGTAAACATGCCTATATGGTATAACGACTAGGTTTCCCCAAAACCCATCATAAAATAGAACATGAAATCTCGACATGCATTTAAAAAAAGTATAATTATTTAGGCATTTTGGTTTTTGATATAATTTCAGAAAACTTGATTTGAGTAAGAGCTCAAGTTTCATTTGTAAAAGTCTTCCCAGTACATGCATCCTCTTCCAAGTTTAGATCACCATATATAATTCCCTATTTTCATAGTTGAAAAGAACCCATCTATAGTAAACCTACTTTTTTATTTAATCACAATAATAGTCATTACTTCATTTTTTTAAAATGATAATAATGATATTGAAATGTGATGTTAAAGTGAAATCTCATTTTTAAAATTAATATTTAAAAAAAGATATTATAAAAATTTACTAAACTTCTTTTAACAAATTAAAATTTAATTTAATACTAAAATAAATCAAATATTATTAAAAATAACATATATAAATGAAATAACATTTAATATATTTTATCAAATTAAAAAAATATTAAATACATTTAATTTAAATTTTAAAAAACTAAAAAATATAACTTTTATTTTATTTTTAAACCCCATTTGGTGTTTGTGTTGCCGTGACAATCTTATTGTCGTAGCTATACAGTATTGCATCAATAGTACCTATTGCGATGATAGCAAACCTATCATGTGCAACCCATAAAGGGTGGACAGGAGATAACAAGGGAGGTAGTGGTGGTCGCCTCCGCCCACTATTAAAATATATATATTTAATCTATTATTATCTTTTAATTATTTTATTTGAAATGAAATTTCCCAATACAGATTGAATTTAAAGATTACCATGATTATATATATATGTATATATACATATATATATGTATGTATATATACATATACATATGTATGTATAATACATATATATATGTATATATACATATATATACATATACATGTATATGTATATATACATATATGTATATATATATATATTATATATATACATATATATATGTATATATATACATATATACATGTATATATATATGTATATATGTATATATATTCATATACATATGTATATATACATATATATATGTATATATATACATGTATATATATGTATATATATACATGTATATATATGTATATATGTATATATATTCATATACATATGTATATATACATATATATATGTATATATATACATGTATATATATATATATATAATATATATATATACATGTATATATATATATATATATATATACATATATATATAATATATATACATATATACATGTGTGTGTGTGTGTGTGTGTGTGTGTGTGTTTTCTAAACTTTACAAACACTATTTTGATAGGAAAATTATGCTCAACCAATCATTTTTTTATTACAAACAATTATCGTTCCTTAATTCAAAACCCTACCAACAAATCCAATTTCTAAAATTGAGCTTTTGATTAAGGGTTTTCAATTTCATTTTCATAGATGTTTCATCACTTAAGAATAATCAATTTTCAAACAAGGGTTCAATTCAAGATATGTTTTCCATAAACAAAATTGATTTAACAGATACAAAGAAGACATGTTTTTCAAGAGATTTCTTACAATGAATTCTATACGATTCCCACTTCAATCTGATGCTACAATCTGATAATAGCCCAATGGTTGCAAAAATTCATGTCTCCCAAATCTTTCATAAATTTCTCATCTTCCAATCTAAAAATTTGCTTCTCCAAAACATGTGTGTGTAGAAATGAGCTCGGATCTCTGAATAAAGAGTCTAATGCTACATAGGGTTTTTTGTTTATGAACATGCAAAGGCCTCTCCTTAAATAAACTTTTATTAATTTAATTTATTTAATTCCCTTGTGCACGCTTTAGGCCTTTAAATAGAATACAATTTATTTAAATTATTCTCACTTCATTTTTTTTAATAAGACATTTTTAGAAAACATATTTATTAACTTAACTAATAATAATATTTAAAGTCTATTACTTAAATACAATTACTAGATTTATTATTTTTAAATTAATTAAATATAACAGAATTGATTTTTCTTTATAACTTTTTTGATTAATTAAATCATTTAATAATCTCTTTGGTTGATTTATTTATTCTTGAAAATTACAACAAACCAACAAACTCAATAAGATAAAGCTTGACAAAAAAGGCAAAGTAGAAATCAAACTCAAAGGTAAAAATCCTGAATTCATGTCACTTTGATGAATTGAAAAACGTAAATAAGTCATATACTTGTCCTTTATCTTAGGACAATTGGCTCAAGTTTAGGATTTGGACTTGAGAACTATCTCCCCTATTTTACCATTGAGATATTATGATAGGGCACACTCATCCTAGCAATTCAAGGAAGTTGATACCCAATACCTACAATCTACATAAGAAATGAACATGTTCATGTATGCACATATATCTAAACTAAGAAGGCAATGGTGGGGATTGGTACATCGTGTAGATCCTGATTAGATGGTGCCTACGACACCCTCTCTTAACCACATTAGATATGTCAAACCTAAAATAAAACATACATGTACACCATACATATGTAAGTATGGGGTAAGTAACTATAAAGCCACATATAATTATCATCATGAAAGCACTTAAAATCACTATATGAAGTATGCAAGGCATCATTATAAGAAAGAAATAACCATGAACACATAAAATCTCTTAGTATAAAGTAGCTCATCAAATATATAATAGATATCAATGTAATTCTTTCAAATTTAGTTTTTTTAACATCCATACAAAGATCACGGAGGTTGTTTGATGTCATTATCCTTACTATTACATATTTTAAATTAATGTTTAAAGTTGACCTAACTCTAATTTTGAATATGTTTTTTTTCATACACGTAATTTATTTTGTAATTGTCTGATTTTGAAAAAAAAAAGTAGATAGAAAGAGGACTCATATACAAAGATTTTGGTTATTTTTGAAAAAAATTATTCTCTTGTTTACTATTTTTCCATGAGTGTCCAATACAAAATTTTATTTTGGGCAATAAACCAATGTTTGATTCACACCAAAACACATGTACATAATGAAATCAAAATATATCAAATCTATAATTATTAGAAAGCTTGTTTTGAGTATTCGATCCATGCAAATGAGAAAGTATTAATTTTCCATTTGTGCCCTCTAATTGAGTCCTAAAGCCAAGAATTCTCTAGAAATTATTTAGCCTTTGCAAAATATAATTGGGACTTTCTATAGAAAGTAATTTCTTTTGAAACTATTCTAGCTAGTTTATATCGAAATTATTTGGATCAAAAGTACTTTACTTTCAATTGAAAGTACCCAAAAAGGTACTTTCGATAGAAAGTAAAGAAATTTCTATCTAAAGTCTCTAAGGAGTTCTATTGAAACTCCATAAGGAAAATTTTTAGCATTTCATTTTTTGGAGGATTTCCTTCCTTAGAAAATGTGTAACCCACTATTGTGAGTTCAACAAGTACATAGGAACAAATACTAGATACATAGGTCACTCCATCAAACCAAAGAAGCACAAGAAACAATAGAAGAACCTCCCCTAATGCAAGCAAAGGTGAGGTGATAGGCAACTAGAAAAGTGAGCCAATAAAATAGCATGTCAAGGAACCATCATCAAGATACACAAAAGAATACATATTTATGCACTAAGGTGATCAATATCATACACGTCATGAGGCTAATGTCATGGAAGAGACACTTACTAGACAAAGGATGATGGAAATCAAAGACAAAACATCAACCCCCATAGCACTTTAATCATAGTAGTACATGTACAATAAGACACAAAATATGGTGAATCCTAAGAATACATAAATTTGTATGAGTGTCCTAAGATGATACTACCTGAATTAGAAGGAAAAACAAGGGAAAAAAATTAAAACAAAAATATAGATGGAATATCACACTTTAATCTCAGTGTGAAATGCAAGAATGCATACAATAGGTGTCTACAAAGACCAAAAAAGACATAAGGTTGGTACAATAGATACTATAACCCATGATGAATCATTTGAAGCAAAAAAATCTTCCCTAGACCTAAAACAATCAATATGCTAGTATACAAAAATACCAAAAACTGAGTAGAATGTGCCTAAAGTAGAATTTGGAAAAATAATTAGGATCACTAGAAAGAGCTCTAAAAGACCTTTGCAATGATATAAATAATTTCCAAATCCAAGATCAAATGCTCATGATATGTCTCCTAGAGTGCAAAAATAACTGCTAACTTTGATAGTAGAAAAAACTATCAAAACTAAAAACTACCTATACCATTACAATAGACTCAGAACTAACTTTCTAGCAATATCTTTTTTTATGGAAAACAAAGATCATATGATCAAGATATAAACAAAAATGTGAAGTTAGGTCCAAAAATAGCTAGGATGAAAAACATTTTGATGGTGAAGTGTTGATGTTAGCAAGTGGAGAGCCCAAATTTGACTATCGAAGCAAGAAAATGCCTGAAAAAGGTTTATTGATGCTAGAAAAAAAATCCAACTTGCCAAAAAATTATTGTCACTAGAAAATAAATGTGAGGCCAGTACTAAAAATAATGTCTAGTGGTCATAAATGAGTGTCAAACCAAAAAAAACCTTAGGATTTTATGCAAAAACCACTAAAATCCAAACAATACCTCTCGTTTTCCTAAAAACCACCATAGAGGTTTGGAAAAAGTGCTTGCATGTGCTAAAAAAATGGTGGGTCTTAATGAGAAATCCGCCCATTTAATCCAAAAAAAATTCCAATACACTAAAAAAATTGTTGATCAATAACAATCAAGTGGTTGAAGAGACACCAGTATGGCCCAAAAATAACTAACACATTCCACAAAAATGGGTAAATTCCAAGGAGTTGATTTGGCACTTTGGAAAAATTGTGAGGCTGAAGATATAAGCACTTACAAGGGCTAATGATGGGTGAGCACACCTAAGTTTCAAATGTTAAGCTTTCAATCTGTTGAGGTTAGTACACTATAATGTTTACCTTAGGAGTAACACACACATCCCATCAACATGGGAGACTGACCTGCACATGCAAGTACTAGGGCTACTCCCTTAATAAACTATGATCACAAAAATAAACACTTTGATGCATGCCCATCAATAAATTTTTTGAGAAATTTAGTAGTAATTAAAGAAACAACTTGATTAGGCATACCTCTAGTATTTGATATCTCTTTTCACCAAGCTTGATTGCGACACTGCATGGTCTAGATTCATACACCCCATGTCTTTGATACATGTATGGTTGTTCTAGCAAAACATCACATACATCTAAAGGTGCTACATCACAAATTATTTCATCCTTGAATGGTTTGATTGAGTATGATAGGTGACACTACTAACTTACCTGAATGTATTTTCCTTCACTAACCCATCCCATAAAGTATGGTTGTGGGTGTCTTGTCATTTTTAAACTTAATCTCTTGACTATCTCCATAGAAATTAATTTCTTTTGGCTCCCACTATCAACAATAAAATGTAGAGGCTTCCCATCAACCCCCATCTATGAATGAAACAATCTCTCCTCATCTTCTTGTGGAGCTACTTTAGTTGTTGCAACAATGGCATACGGGTCTACTTCTATTATTGAATCATTTTTAGAAGTTTCCATTGGTGTGGATTCAAGCTCAACTTCCTCTCCTCGTATTTCTATCATCAAATTCTTAGTTCTTCAATAGTCCTTTGTGTTATGAGTTGGACTCTTATGTATCTCACACCACATGCCTATATCTAGTTGTGTCTTTTTGGTAGCCCACCATGTATTCTTGGGTGGATTTGAGGGACGGTCCTTCCCTACTAGTTTTCCCCTAAATTTATTATGGCCTTCATCCGTTGGCTTATTATTTGAAAAGTAATCCATTTTTCCTTTCTATTTTAACTCAATTTTTTGTCGCATATTTGTAAGTAGTTGCCAATGTTTCAATATTCAAGAATTCCATTTTGATTTGAATGTATGGGTAAAAGCATAGATCTATGTCACTGTTTGTGATACAAAAACCTGTTTTTGTCAAATCTCATTTCTCTATCAAAACTCAATTTTTTTCAAAATCTAAAAATACCCTTTTATAGATCTCAAATTCAATATCATCATTATATAAATTTTTGAGTCTTTTGATTAGTTATAATATGTTATAATCTCAAACTATTATAAGCTAATATTTTAACATTTCAGAAGATGCTCCCTCAAAAAAGAAAAAAAAATAGTAAATCATATCAAAAAAATTTAAAAAATTATATTTATCATTAGAGGAGAGAATCCTCTCCATGTAGTGCCTGCCCCTAGGTCGCATTTTTGTTATCATTGTCAACTCTTTTAGAGCTAGTTTTATGTTGTTGGTTAGCAACATTCTTTTGAGATTATCAGATATTGTGTTATGGATTCAGTTTATTATGTGATGAGATTACTTAGATTTTGCATTTCATGTATGCATGATGATTATTTTCAGTGTTTGTAGTTATTAATAATGATTAGTAAGATGATTTATTATCATATGTGTTTTATTATGGATACTTACCCCATACTTGCATGTGTATGGTGTGCGTGTTTGCTTTGCATGTTTGCTTTTGTATGATATGTCTAATGTGGTTAAGGAATGGAGTCGTAGTCACCTGCTAGTCAGGATCTACACGATGCACCACTTCCTGCCATTGCTTGTTTAGTTAGTATATATTGTGCTTGTACATGCGTGGTTTTTATGCAGGTTGCATGTACCGAGTATCGACTTCTCTGAATTGCCAGGATGAGCGTACCCTATCACATCATCTCAATGATAAGAGAGGGGAGATAAATTCTCAAGTCCAAATTCCAACCCTTTAAGCCATTTGTCTTAATTGAAAATTAGGAGAAGTATCTGAGTTGAGTACCCTCCAAATACTTTGGATAATGTAATTCGTGATATAAACTTTTGGTTTGATTTGGTATGTATTTTGGCTATGATGGGTTTTCATATTTTTACCTTTGTGAGTCTTTGGTATATTTTCTATTAATTAAGCCTAATTAAAAGATTTAATTAAGGGTTTAATTTAATAGAAAATTAATATGGTATTTTAATATTTATTTTATTTAATTAATTGAGAAATTAATTAAATAAAATAATTAAATTTGAAAATAAAAGTTAAAAGTTTAAATTTGAAATGTGACAATATTTATTTTAATAATAATATATTTGGAGTTCATTTTTTTAAATAAATGACTAAATAATATTCTTATTAAAGCTAATAAATATTTTAGCAATTAAGTTTTGAAAATGAAATTTAAAAGTGGAAAATATATTTAAAATTATTAAAAGATTCTAGATTTCATGTGATTAAAATATAAATATATTAAGATTGAAAAGTGGAGATATCAAAGTTAGTGCATGAGATTTAATAAATAAATAAATTTAATTGGAAAGAGTAAAGTAAATATTATATTAATTAATGTGCATTATTTTTAATATTTGAGAATTTGCAAATTCTTGGGAGTTGTCATGTAGACAACAGAGGAGATTGCACTCTAAGAATGCACTAATTGTCTACTCTTAGAAGTTAGTATTTTATTTGAGCACATGGTGTCTACAACCTTAAGACTCATCTAGAAGATTGGGGAAGACTCATGCTTGGTTGTCATGCTTATCTTCTAGTTGTTTCTAGAGACACTCTAGATGCATCTTAGAGGCCTTTAAATAGAGGCTCTCTTAGTGTGTTTGGACAAGCTACAAGCTACAAGCTTAATGGAAGCTACAAGCTACAAGCTTAATGGAAGCTTCAAAACTTACATACATTGGAGAAGCTCATATGCTCATATGTTTCTACATGCTACTATGCTTCCTCTAGCACTTCTAGTCACTTGGAGGATTCAATTGGCTTGGATCTTGGAGGAATTATGAATGATGGAGAAGGAAGGGATTTTCTATGGACTTCTGAAGCATGGCAAATTTAGCATCAGTGTCTAGGTGCACTCATGATATTCGCATACTCTCTTTGCACTATTTCTCTTCCTATCTTCATCGTGTTTGTTATATGTGTCTGAATACTCTCTGTGATTGAATCTATAATTTGAAATTGGAATCTAGATATTTTATTTGGTTGAGAAGAAAACAATAGAAAAACCCTAGTTCCAAATGAGAAAGAAATTAGATCTTAATCAGGTTTGGGTTCGAATTTATATTGTGAAATTAGATAGACAAGATTTGAAATTAAAATAGAAATTTTAAGTTGAAAATTTGAATGGTTAGATGTAATCTTTCTATCAAATTATATTTTCAGATGCATATGGACAAACCTATTAGATGGATGAATGGGTAAATTTAGAGAACAATTACCTTTTTGGAAAAAAATTTAATTCATCACAAACTGCCCTGTCATTGCCCCTTGGATAGACCTGAACTCAGTCATTCATAACTTTTTATCGTGATTGAATTTATTCGATCGCTCGAGTAAGAAGTGGCACAACTTGGCCCTCGCCAACATATTTCAATTTCAGCCCGATCCAACAGTTCATTAGGGAGATATGACCCTCGTATTGGGATTATTTTATTCAAGGACAGATATTTCTCCATTTTCCATAACCAAGAGTTCTTTATACTTAAACTTCACAAAAATAATATATCAAAGTATGGAATGAATTAAAGATATTATTGCAATCTTCCCTTAGTAGAATCTTATTTTTATGCATTAGTTTTATATGATTTATTAACTAATCTAATTTAATTAAGATTAGTTAATAGTAGAAAAAGTATAATTAATCTATTTATCAACCAACATAGGAGGTATTTAGTTGAGATATTAATATTGAAGATTTATTATAATTTTTATTAGAAAAGTAATAATTTGAACATTGATGGAATGATACATAGTTGACTCTTAATGAACGAAACTATTATCAATTGATAATCATGTAGTTATTGACATAGCTACTAGTTAATTTAATCGTAAAATTAATTAAATTTAATTGATAATAGAGTTTTAATTGTTTTATCAAAGGAATATTAGTATTCATTGAAAGTATGATGAATGTGGTCATTATAGATTTATTAATAAGATTTTCAATATAGCTTGTTATTAAATATTAACAAATTATTATTATTAAATTATTAATATGATCATTTGAGTATTGAATTATAGTTGACTTTTATCTTACAGAATTTTAGTTAGTTATTAGTCAACTGATATTAATTGGAACGTTGCTATGGTTATGCAATTATTAATTAAATCAATTAATGAGAGTTAATTAAATTTAATTAATAATTAAGTTATGTAATAGAGATTTAATTGATATAATTCTATTAACGAGATTGTAGATTATCTATATTGAAGTTGATAAGTCTTATGACTTGAATTATGACTTTAGATATTATATGGTTGTCAACGGTGATAACGATTAAATTAAAAGACTCAAACTGTAGTAATACTTAATTAAGTTTCTAATTAAGAACTATCAGAATGTTAAAAGGTCATGGAATGTGTATCTAGGTTAATTGATTGATTTGATTGATCACTTTAATAAAGTTATAATCTCCTTATTCGAAGATTGATAATTGGCTTTCTTATATTATAATGATCCTTTGATTATGTGAAAAAATTGTAGTAACATTAAAGAAGAGTTAATCAATTAGAATATGGATCATAGTTAAATAAAGAGAGCAATTTAATTAAAGGCCAATGATGATCAGTTTAGTGAATATTTATCCTTAAGTTATTCTTAGAAACTATTTTAAGGATAATGCTATCGGAAAACAAATGGGTTGACGTATAGGTCAAATGATAAATCCTATACACTTGAAGTATACTTGCAAACAAAAAACTGGAAAACCCTACACATTATTCAACTATGTGAATTTAGTAAACCAAAACATGTGTTTGCATCGTGTATTCTCTATGCTTCTTGTTTTAAATTTTTGAGTTGACTAGTGTTGACTAGTCTTAGGTTGTTACCAGAGGCTCAGGCGTTATGAGATATGATGGCATGTTGATCTTATTTGGTTTTGATCTTTATAAGCCCAACCATGGTTATGTGATTGTGTGCTCTATGAAATGTTTGTATTTACTAATTGTTATTGTTCATCAGTCTTCATGTGTGAAGCTGAGATGTATGTGTATGAGACACTTGAGCTGATCATTTTTGAGTCATCGATCAGTTATCCTTGGATTATTTTCTAGTTGCCATGATGAGACTAAAATGTGGATTTATTCTTGATGATTTCATGTTGTGACATGTTTGACTCAACCATATTGGAGTCTTCGATCAGTATGAATTTGAGATATTCTTGGTTGCTTGTTGAGAACCAATGGATATGGTGATTTATTTGAGATATATTTTAGATATTGAGAACCAATGGATACTTATGATTATCATTGATGCCTTCAGTTGCCAATAGAGAACTGTTGTGGTCATGATTTTCTATGGATGCTTTTCAGATGCTCATGGAGATTTGATGATTCTTATCTTGGAGATTTGATGATTCTTATTATGAATATTTGATGCTTATATTGTGGATATTTGATGTTTCTTTTATGGATTATCTTTTTGGATTATCTTTCCAATCGCTTGTATAGGACTGGGGTGATTTTATGATTCCATGAGGTTAGGGTAGGTAATCTACTTGTAGTGTCGGAAAGTGGCTTGCAATGGGGGCCGAGGCCCTAAGTGGTTGCCAGGGTAACTCATTGTAAGTTTGGTTAATAAGTGATAACATTTACACACTAAATGGGGATTAAATGAACCTAAAAAGATAATTGTTTTGGTTCTTGCCCATGCCTTGAGTGCTTGTACAGGCTAGGATGGGAGTAGTGAGAACGCATGGTTGTGACCTTGCATTCCGTAGTATGCCTCGTCAGTATGAGAGGATACTAGTGGCCACATGAGATCAGTATGGACTCGTGGAGTTTAGCTAACTGCCAGGGTAACTTGTACGTGATAAATGTGATGACACTTTCTCGCTTGCAGAGTAGGTTTCCTACATGTCATTGTGTGCCTCTAGGAATTAGATGTCGGTTTTGTGTGAATGGAACCTTTGAGTTAGTATACTTTTAGGATTCTTGGACTTAGAGAGTAATTATGCTATGCGTTTTGGATAGCCTGTTTGGGACTTGAGATTATCTCTTCAGCATGGTGGGAGTGGACCAGTTAGGTTCCACGCAGTCGAGTGGTAGTGTTTTTCCACTCTTATCATTTGAGATCTGTCCGAGACACCGTGGCTGGAGTATTCTTGGTTGGTATTTATCTTCATTATGTTCTTGGATCATTATGATAGATGATATACCTTATGATGTATGTATTTATTTGTATGTTTCTTATATTGATGATTTGCATATGTTAGATGATGGTTTCCTATGCTTTACTTTGCATGTTAGTAGGATGTTTTAGGAGTGACATTCCTACTATGATAATACCGATGATCTCTTCGGTGCTTTAGAATGTTACGCACGGAGGGATGGCTAGGATCCACGATGATCTAATGATGCTATTTACGATTGGGAGGAACCATGCACTTAGTTATTTATGTTTGTAATTCATGGTTATCTTTTAAGATGGATGTTTATATCTTTATGGTGATGCTATATCATGTATGATATGTGGTTTCATTTACTTTAATTGCATCATAGATTAATATTGGATGATGATGTACTATATTTACATGAATGTTTATTCTTTCATACCTTGTAACATGTACAGTGGATGATTGAGCAATTCTAAAATGTAATTACTAAAAGGACACTTGTATATGGTTTAAGAATGTTGGATGTATCATTGTTATTTCGTAAGGATGTGATGTTAGATGAATGGTTAAGATTAGATGTGATTCAACGTTAAGGGATCCTTAAAGAATGTAATCTATAATGTTATGTTATGTGTACTTTTAGTTGGATGTTACTATTGCTTCCGCGAATGTTATGAATGGTTTATCTTTCATGTTTAAAAAAAAAATTGTTTGGCAAACTTAGTGAAATTCTTTGGATCCCTTGGCGGGGCATTACACTTCACGAATATGTAATTTTTTTTCAAGAAGGTATAGATTTGATAGGAAAATTTTGACGGGAGGAAAAAACTGTTGGATTCTGACAAGGTCAAACTTGAGTACTTATAAAAAAGAAAATATACATTAAAAATAATTATTTCTTTTTTTGTTCACTAGCTATACATGTCATCTATAAAATATTTTCAAATCGGAACAAAAAAACATAATTTGCACATACTTGTTTGACGAGAACTACATCCTATATTTTTTACAGTTAAAAAAGAGACTTCAAAATAAAATAAAATGAATAAATTCTTACTCAAAAAAATAATTAAAATTATAGGCATAAAATTCATGCAATTCTACACATTTCATCAATTTACATCATCTTTGTATTTTAAACACAAATACCATTTTTTTTGTCATTAATGTTGAACTGTCACATTCTGATATCACATTTCTTTATAAAAGGTGACATAGGTTTGTGCTTTTACCCGTATCTATGAAGCCCACTATAATATTTTAGAATTTGATGCTTCTTTGAATCTTCTATACCAAGTTTTGTAGAGAGTGCATAGAATGTATTGGTGTAGTCTTGCACAAATTGGTCCCTCTTTTGTCGAAGCAACTGCCATTCTATATATTTCTATTCATATACATCTTCAGGAAAGTATGATTCATTTATGTATTCCAAAAATTCCTACAACTGGGTTTGTTATCAGAGAATATTTCCAACTCTTCTCCTACCTCACTTTCTTTATTCGATATTCTAGTTTCCCATGCTAGTTTGACATGAATTTCAGCTTTCAAGAGGAAAAATGTTTTTTTTGTGCATTAGAAAATTTATTTATAAAGAAATATCATTGTAACTTGGATAACCAATTATCAATATCATCAACATTGACTTTTCCTTCAAAATTTGGGATATCAAAGTTCACTTGTACTTTAAAAGGGGTGTTCCCATGAAATGGTGCTATTGAATTCAGCACTTGTTGGGTCTTCAAAATTTCTAAAACTTACTCATCATATCTTCTCGCTGCTTGGCCAAAGCCTCTTCCACCATCTTCTTCACATAGTCTACCGAAGTATCTGAAATCTTTGGTTTTGTGCGCTGCAAAGGAAGGTATTCCAATGGATTTCTTGTAGCCAATCCTAGTCTTTGATATGAGGTTCTTGTATTAGTTGACATCTAGGAGTGTTCCTACTCTGATACCATTGATCTGAAATTATGAAGTGGGCTGTAAACACAATATTTTGTGAATCAATTACCTGCAATACCAATGTTCAAGTTCTAGAAAAATCTTGCAAAACTCGAAAGAGTTGTATGCAAACTGAAAGCCATCTTATTCATTGAGATTGAAAGAATATATACAATGATGGAATATCAACAACCACCATAATAATGAATTTGAAATGTTTATGTGGCTAAAATAAAATAAAAAACAAATTAAATTAAACAATTCAAAACTAGGTATCTAATTACCCCAACTTGTCGAGGTCATAACTTTTGACTCGTAGCTTGGAATTTTCTAATTACCCCAACTTGTCGGGGTCATAACTTTTGACTCAGAATTTGAAACCCCTTATGTTGTTGAAAAGAAGAACTAAAAATCTAGTGCATTCCCTAGAACAAGGAGCCTACAGCTGATAGATTATAGTTTTGGCTTGAAATTTTAAGCAGAAGACCTCCGAAAAAGCCAAACAAAAAGAAATATAAAACTATAAAAAAAATGGAAAATACTTTTTAAAAGATTAGATCTTCTATATAATTTGGATCAAATGATGAATGCTACTATTGTCATAAGTATGGGCATTATGCTAGTGGATGCTGGAAGAAGCAAGGTGATCAATCAAAGTATAGTGCAAATGTGGTTGATGTGAACATGAGAAATGCACAACCTTCATCATGTGTAACATTGGTGAAGAATATAGCCTTGATATATGCTATCGAGACAACGGTTGTAGCAACCACATGAGTGGTGATGAAAGTTTATTTTCTTTCATTGATAAGACTTTCAAGTCTAAAATTAAGATGGGAAATAATTGAACCATTCCCATAGTGGGAAAAGTTCTTATATCTATCATGGTCTGCACCAAGCAAGGTGAGAAGAAGGAGATACCGAATGTATATTTTTTCCCCTGTATGAAGCACAATTTGATGAGCGTTGGACAACTCATTGAAAATGGATACAAGG
Source organism: Cupressus sempervirens (assembly GCA_028749045.1). Lineage (NCBI taxonomy): Eukaryota > Viridiplantae > Streptophyta > Pinopsida > Cupressales > Cupressaceae > Cupressus > Cupressus sempervirens. The sequence goes on from CM053789.1 coordinate 380,695,000, forward strand.
TGCTGATGGAAAATGACAAGTGTGTCATTAATGAGAAGGATGGGAGTAATAGATTATTTGCAGTAGTCCAAATGACAAAAAACTAGATGTTCCCTTTGAGGATAGAGATATGATTCTCTTCTTAAATCACTGTTACACCTCCCAAGCATGCATGTACATTAGTACATCAACAATCAACTCTTACGAGTGTGGGGTATGTGTAGGATCATGGTGTGCCAAAAAGTGGCGATGTGAAAAAAAAAAGAGTTTGAAGACATCTAAAAGTGCTTCAAAATCCGCTCTAACTTTTTTCCACCTATCTAGGTACCAACCCTAGAAGGAAAGGCCGAGCCTTATCGGATATCCGATTTGACATCAGATATCCGATATTATCAAATATTTGATCACATATCGGATATCCGATAATCAATGGCTTATAACATTATTATTATTAAATTATAATAATATAAAAATATTATATTATTTAATATTATAATTATATTAATTATTATACTATAATATGATATTATTATTATTATTATATTATAATTGTATAATATTATACTATAATAATAATATTATATTATAATAATATTATAGTATAATGTATTATATTATAATAATATAATATAATATTTAATATTATAATATGTAGTAATGTAATATAATATATATATAATATAATATAATACATTATAATAATATAATATTATAATAATATTATATTATAATAATATAATATATATAATATAATATAAAATATAATATAATGTAATATATTATATATAAAATATCATATAAAATATAAGATATATGTTATATGTTATATATAAAATATAAGATATATCTTATATCTTATATCTTATATAAAATATAATATGTCGTTTGTATTAGATATTTGATATCTGATATAATATCGGATATCTGATATCTGTGACATTACATTAAAAAAAGAAAAGACCCGCAGGCCCTTATTTCGCATATTTGGGGGCCAGTATTTGCATCGCGATCGGATATCAGATATCGGATATCAAAGTTTTCTCTTTTGTGTTTTTAACTCATTTTAAACCCAAATTCAATAGATTTTAGCATGATTTTGTTTGTTTTAGTTGAATCTAGGATTTTTTTTGAAAAAAATGGTTTAAATTAAAGTTTTTTTTTAATATATATTACGTTTTACAATTCAATAGGAATGACTGATCAGAATAATGACACTGAGGCAGGGAATAATATTCCTTGTAACCCCCCACCAAACGATCCAGTACCCCCACAAAATCGTCCACCAAATGACCCTCTACCCCCTCAAAACCCTCCTCGAATCGAGGATTTGATAAATGAAAATCTCATCGAGTTGAGAGGTTTGCATAGAACATATAATAATCTACTCGCATTGGCTCCTATGTTATCCACGTTAAACACCATAGTGGATAACATTGAAACCCTTACAAACCAACAAAATGTCACTCTTCATTGGCGTGATGAAATGCACAAGATGTTTGATGATGGTTTGGACTATGATGAGGTTGTGGCCCTCAACATAACCAAAGACGATTTGGCTAGCCTTTTTGCGAACCCAAAAATGAGTTTATAGTCGACCCAAAAAAATCCAAAGTATCGATTAAATGGTGCACAAATGATGCCACGTGCAAGCTTTTGGGATCATTGGTGCATGGTCTTTGATATCCCTCCACATGGCAATTTAGACATACCATTTTATTTCCTTAGAAAATTATATGCAGAATTTGTGTTGAAACTTAAAGTGAACTATTGGAGCATGAAGCCCAACATGGGCTTAGGACTAGGAGCTCCTCAGGATAGACCCTCTTCCTAGCAAAAGAAAGCTGGCACTTTTGTCCCCCCCATTGATATCTCCCCTCCTCCTCTAGTGCAGCAACCAAATATTATGACAGAGGCTAGCTCTCAAACCATCAGAGCCATTCATAAGCTAAGTAGCCTAATGATATCTTAGGCTAGGTCAATCTTGCCTCCTCGTGTTGATGATGTTGGTGCTAGTTCATCATCGACTAGCTCATCACATGTTTGTGTGCCTCACACTTGCATTACATGCAAGAATATTTTCCTGGGTCCCATAGGTGATCTTCTTGAGTATCATTTTGTATTAGACGAGGATACACCAGACACACGCACAGAGGCTACAAACCCTGATGCGAGAGAGGAGGGGAGTGCAGAGGCATGGACTCCTTCAGTGTCGGTATGTGTATACATTTTTTTATTATGACATATGTGATTTAAGTTTAATTTTTATAATAGAGTAATTTTAATTTTTAAGCCATATTGACTTTTATATGTATGTGATCTTCATTCATGTTTAGTTGATGACTAAGGAGGAGCTCAAATAGATTGATGATGCCAGGCTCTTGGCCATTTCATTTGGCCTTGAGACATCTATGGTACATTATGTTGTGTTCGCATTTTTTTTTCTATTTGATATTGTAGCATATATGGTTGCTAAAATTTCTTTTATCTTGCAAGTACCACCTATCCTGAGGGGACAAAGTGCGGGGGGTGAGCCAACACACATTGACAAAGGAAAGGTAATTAGGTGCTTTCTATTTGATTAAACATTGATGCATTCTTGTAACATGTTTGTGGTAAGCCCATTTAATTACATTCTTTATTTTATATATGGCGTGGCTACTGGCGATGAGCATGTACAGATTTCACGTTGTAGACCATCAAGGATTTCCATTCGCACTAAGAGCCCCATTGTATGTATAAGTATTATTTATTTTTTATTATCCTTATCTTCATAAATAAATTCAAAACTGATTTCCATGATATTAACAACTACTATTTTGTATCTCATAGGAGACTCCTAGTGCACATGAGGTCCGACGGGAGAGTTATGTAGATTTGATGATGCAGCCACTCTTTCTTGAGGAGGAGCCTACAATAGTAAGTTGTAGTTTGAATTCATGATTAAATATGTTATAAATTTAGCATGCTATGAATTATAATGTTATAGTTTAAATTGTAGATTCATCTGACAAACATATTTGAACATATATAGCCCACAATCAAAGAGGTAGAAGCATTGCTAAGGGCATATGAGAGGACTCTTGATCGGTGTATGAGGTCGACAAGAGAGGTATTTATTATGAAATTTTGATAGTATAAATCTTCATTACAAAAAAAATCATTATGCATTTGAGTAATTCAATGTTAGATACAAAGAATCATATAAATTTAATAGTCTAACTTTGGGTTTTCCATTTTTGCTTGTGTAGATGCATCCGATCCACCTAGTGCAGTGAAGAGGTTGCATTTTGATCATCCACCAGCACCCTAGGATAATATAGTTGTTGTAGGATGCTTCATGAGACATTTTGAGATGGCATATGCCACATTGTATACAGAAAAATTGATATTATACACATTCTGATGGCATGATCAGCCACATTTTGTATATGGATCTATGTATTTTGATATACATTTGAGAACTTTGTCTATGGATACGCTGGTCTATTTTGATCTGTTCATTATTAATAAATGGTATATTATTGTTCAAATTTTTATTGTTGATTCATATTATATGAGTAGTGGTTTGTACAGATTTATGACTTATAAGAATGTATGGTCTATTTAGCACTTATTGCATTCTAGCAATGCTGATATAGATGACAAAACTTCTTAAAAATCTCCATCCTTGCACTAGTCTAACTCAAAACCTATTTAACCATAAAATTTTCAAGATCAAAATCAGTCAATTCACTAGCCCATTTAAAAATTAATATCATATGAATTCAATATTTATTCTCAATGTGCCTCACTAGAAAAGTCTTATTCTGAGTGGTTGAGCTAACCAAATGCTTTTAACATATATTTTGTCTTTTAAACGCAAACTATAATAACATAAAAAAGATGTGTGACTTATACAGATAATAATAGGAACAGAAGACATATAAGTGATTTTTGTAACATTAAATACTAACACATGATGCTCGATTCTCGAAGAAGCGCCTCAGCCTTCTTACTTATTGTTTGTTGCTTAACCCTTTTCTAAGCATACTTACATGCTGACTTTCTATCACACCCACCTTTGATAACTAAGCATTTGTTAAATGAGGAAAAGGCAATTGTTATCACAAACTGTAAAAAAGGTATACAATTTCTGAGGGATATCAAATTTTGCTACTCAGGCAAGGTTTTAAATTCACCTCCTATTTCACACGCAATTGTCTTTTTATTACAAATATTATGGTGCTTGCAGACTTGGAGTAGAATGCTAATAAAGTTAACATGTGATGTTATTTTTTTTTGTCACAGTGGTAGTTTGGTCCAAGAATTTTTAAGAAGGTTGCAGTGTAGAGATCATGTTTGATAGTTGACAAACTTCTTGATGGTATCGAGCTTACTAAAATCATTTAAAGTTTGCCTCTGCATAGAGCAATGATAGAGCAACTTATTCGAGATTATGGCAATTCATTTTCTCCCTTTCAACATATGTTTCCAACTATTAATGTTCTAGAGGGTGTTAATCTACCTTATGAGATACTATTTGAAATCAACTCTCTTATTCATCGTGGGATACTCAATGGCCCAACACTGAATTGTCACTTTTTTAATTTGCTAAAAATTAAGAAGAAATCAGCTTTGCACATATGTCTAGCCTTAATAAAACTGCATAAATTGAAGTCGACATGTTTCAACCCAGAAAAACGGCTTCAAAATCAAGTAAAGAAGTTGCAAACTAGTCAAAAGTAGTTGAATTCTCTGACAATTTCTAGACATAATGGAACATTGAAATTCCATCGGGCTCTAGTTACTCTGACTAGGGTTTACTTTTTGGGCCCTGACTTGAATATTTCAAGTCGAGTGATAAGGCATTTTTCAAAGTATGTTGATGATTTCCTCAAAGTCTCTTTTGTGGAGGACTTTAATAAGCTTCATTCAATTGCTTTGACTACAAAAACTGAATATGGTTTTAATGCAAGACTACAAAGATCACATGTATATGATACAATATTGCCAATTTTGAAGGAAGGCATTACAATAGGCAACAAAAGATTTGAATTCCTTGGCTTCTTGGCCAATCAGTTGAGGGAAAATCTAGTCTAGATGTTTTCTTCAAATGATGAAGTTACTGTCGAGTCCATCAGAAAATGGATGGGAGATTTCCACTATAAAAATGATTCAGCCATACATGCCACGAAAATGAGGCAACCATCTAACTCTTCGAGGTAAATATTAAATGTTTGAGATCATGAAGTTTCCCTTATTCCTAATAGTTATGTTCATACAGATGGTATCAACTATTGATATTTAGATGGAATCGAGAAGATTTCTTTACGTTTGGCCAAGTAGATAGCTCATATTTGTCGATTAAGTATGCCTCCTCCTTTAGTGTTCTAGATCGATGTTTCGAATCCAAACAAAATTTGATCTCTTGAAAATGAGATAGGTTATTTTAGGCCTCAGCATCACCGTCCTATAGCATTCAACAGTTCATCAATAGCCCTCACGAGCTCTGAGTTATGACCCTCAAAAGATTGACCTCAAAATGCACTTAGAGAACCTTGGGAACTCCTCGGTACGGGGTGGCTGCGGACAATGGATGGTCTCCATGGCCAGAAAAAGGGTGTCACTAGGGTACACCCGCCCACCCAGAGCTAATGGCACTGACAATTTGATGCAAAGATCAGCGGTTTCAAAGTTGCGCTATGGTGCACCTATGAACTGAGGCACATTACGAGTTTTGTCATCGAGCGAGATCATTGTGCCAAATACAAACAGAATGTGATCTCTCAAAAATGAGATAGGTCATTTTAGGTCTCAGCATCATCGTCCTGTAACATTTGATAGTTCATCGATAGTCCTCACGAGCTCCAAGTTATGACCCTTAGAAGATCGACCTCGAAATGCACTTAGAGCACCTTGGAGACTCCTCGGTACGGGGTGGCCGCAGATGATGGATGGTCTTCGTGGCTAGAACAAGGGTGTGACTAGGGTTCACCCACCCACTCAGAGCTAATGGCACTAACGCTTTGATGCCAAGATCAGCTATTTCAAAGATACGTAGTGGTGCACCTATGAATTGAGGCACACTACGAGTTTTGGCATCGAGCGAGATCACTGTGCTAAATCCAAATGGAATGTGATCTCTCAAAAATGAGATACTTTATTTTAGCCCTCAACATCACCATCCTGTAGCATTTGATAGTTCATCGATAGCCCTCACAAGCTCTGAGTTATGACCCTTAGAAAATTGACCTCGAAATGCACTTAGAGAACCTTGGGGACTCCTCAATACGAGGTGGCTGCAGATGATGGATGGTCTTCATGGCTAAAACAAGGGTTTCACTAGAGTTCACCCACCCACTCAAAGCTAATGACGCTGACGATTCGATGCCAAGATCAGCAGTTTGAAAGTTACGCTCTGGTGCACCTATAAACTGAGGCACACTGCGAGTTTTTGCATTGAGCAAGATTGTTGTGCCTAATCCAAACGAAATGTGATCTCTTGAAAATGAGATAGGTTATTTTAGGCCTCAACATCACCATCATGTAGCATTTGACAGTTCATTGATAGCCCTCACGAGTTCCAAGTTATGACCCTCAAAAGATTAACCTCAAAACACACTTAGAGAACCTTGGAGACTCCTTGGTATGGGATGGCCGCGGACGATGGATGGTCTCCGTGGGCAAAACAAGGGTGTTACTAGGGTTCATCCACCCACTTGGAGCTAATGGCACTGATGATTCGATGCCAAGATCAGTGGTTTCAAAGTTGCACTATGGTTCACCTGTGAACTAAGGCACATTGCGAGTTTTGGCATCGAGCGAGATCATTGTGCCGAATCCAAATGAAATGCGAGCTCTCAAAAATGAGATAGATTATTTTAGGCCTCAACATAAACATCTTGTAGCATTCTATAATTCAACAATAGTCCTCACGAGCTCCAAGTTATGACCCTCGAAAGATCGACCTCAAAACGCACTTAAAGAACCTTGGGGACTCCTCAGTACGGGGTGGCTGCAGATGATGGATGGTCTTCGTGGCTGGAACAAGGGTGTCACTAGGGGTCACCCACCCACCCAGAGCTAATGGCACTAACGATTCGATGCCAAGATCAACGATTTCAAAGTTGTGTTGTGGTGCACCTATGAATTGAGGCACACTGCGAGTTTTGGCATCGAGCGAGATCATTGTGCCAAATCCAAACAAAATGTGATCTCTCAAAAATGAGATATGTCATTTTAGGTCTCAACATCACCGTCCTATAGCATTCAACAATTCATCGATAGTCCTCATGAGCTCCAAGTTATGACCCTCAAAAGATTGACCTCGAAATGCACTTAGAGCACCTTGGGGACTCCTCAGTATGGAGTGGCCGCGGATTATGGATGGTCTCTGTGGTTGGAACAAGGGTGTGACTAAGGTTCACCCACCCACACGGAGCTAATGGCACTAATGATTCGATGCCAAGATCAACGGTTTCAAAGTTACGATGTGGTGCACCTATGAACTAATGTACACTGTGAGTTTTGTCATCGAGCGAGATCGTTGTGCCAAATCCAAACGGAATGTGATCTCTCAAAAATGAGATAGATTATTTTAGGCCTCAACATCACCTTCCTGTAGCATTTGATAGTTCATTGATAGCCCTCATGAGCTCTGAGTTATGACCCTTAGAAGATCGACCTCAAAACACACTTAGAGAACCTTGGGGACTCCTCGGTACGGGGTGGCCGCAGACAATAGATGGTCTCCGTGGCCAAAACAAGTGTGACACTAGGGTTCACCCATCCACCCAGAGCTAATCACACTGATGATTTGATCAATTCTAGCCATTAGGAGTTAGATTTTGAAAAGTTGTCAAGAAAATTGCAAAAGTTGCTAAGCAACTTTTTGCAATTTTTGCAATTTTTGTGCTAAGACAAGTTTTATTGCAAATGGACTCTACAAACTCCTAGGGACCCTAATAATGTTCTAAACATCTAGACTTACCTAAAAAATATAAAATTTACCAAAAATCCACTTTATGGGACCAATTGATGGCCAAGGCTTATAGTTGCACCATGGGGTCTTGTGTCTATTACAAATGTGGATGGTCACAGGGAGATCATTAGATCTATCCCTAGACCTTATTACATCAAGAAAAGAAAAATGATTAGGTGATTTGCACTAGTATTCCCTGTATTTCATTAATGTTATTGGACTAAGAACCAATTTTCGTCTCAGTTGGAATGGTGGGCCTAAGGGTTCAACACTAATGGGTGATGTTGAACCACCTTGGTAATGACTAGTTCATTTGGGGAGGCTTGAGACTACATGGAAAGAAATTCTTATTGATTTTACTCTTGTTTCAAGGGGTGGGCCTAAGAGCTCAATATATTAGAATGATGTCAAATCACCATATTAATGAATAGCTCATTCGGAGATGGTAGTTAACCAAAGCTTAGAAGATTATTTTTATAGTATTGTAAAAGTATTTTGTGAGAACCTTGCTACTAAAAATTTAGAGTATATGCAATTTTTCCAATGATTCTAAGCATGGTAACCAATGGAGGAAGAGTTGGCATGGTTGTAATAATGCATGGTAACCATGATGAACCAACAAAAAGGAGAAACACTATGAACCATGATGCACTTGAACATAAAGATGATTATGGAGAGGATCAAATGCAACATGTTGCTTCAATCCCAAATGTTGACAATATACAAGTGATGAAGAGGATAGGGTGATGGACCCAAGTAACAACCTAAAATGAGAAAATTTGTAACAATGTGCCAAGTGACCCTTCTAGGTCTTGATGGTCAAATCTCACAAATGGTCAACTCTAGGAGGTTTTAAGGCTTCAATGAGTTTTTTTTGACATATTCACCATGTTCCAACACTTACCCTTGAGTTTCAATAATTTTCAAGCCAAAATCCACAACATGCCAAAATGTTGTCTATGCAACTTTACAATTTTGTGACAGCAGCAAGACAAATAGGTGGATACATTTTGTTTTTTCCACAAGAATCCTTGAATAAATGGATGTTCTAGATACCCTTTATCCTTTCACAAAACATATATAAGACTTAGATACCCTTCCTTTGGAACATATCAATGAACTTTCACACTTCTATTTTTTAACAATGTAGAAAAAATGCATTTACAAAGCAACCACTAGGACTTAAGATCTAGACTCCAAACTTTGCATAGGCTCCTAAATGGCTTCAATTAGACAAAGCCACTCTCAATTTTAGTCTATGGGTTCCCTAACCCCAAAAGCCCCAATTCACCTTCTCAAAACCCTTGTTCTTGGGGCATCACCAATCTCATAGGTGCCAAGCCTTCTTGGACTAATTCAAAATTTAGACATCTATGTTTTATCACCATAAACATGAATCGACTCACAATCATTGCCCTCTTTAAGAAAAATCTCTTCCTATAGGATCGTCCCCTCACTTTCAACCTTTGTTTTCACCATTTTATGTTTAGTGGCCACCAATTATTCTGGTTAGTTGATCATTTCAGGATTAGAAGACATTATACATGTTAGGACAATGGAATTCAATGAAGAATCAGGTAAGCATTTCATGGAATGACCATGATTAGATGAAAAAACTATCAAAATGCTTATGAAAAGGACTGCTACAGCTAATAATCAGCAAGTTAGATGAATAACCCTTCAAAAATGAAATCAAAACTTGGTCCTAAACTTCCTACAGATCTTAGAAGATGCCTCAATGGATTAGAATATCATAAAGAACTCAAAAACTCCAAAGAACCTTCAAATTGCTATTAAAATCCAAGCTTTATTATTCAAAATTCTGAATCAATCCATACATACTACCCTTACAGTCTGTACAAACACTATTTATAAGTTTCAAGGGATGGTTAATAACTCCCTCAACTACCTCCAATCAGTTTCACTTCCTATTCCTTCATATAATTTAAACTATGGATTTTCCCTCCAAAATGCTCATGTAGCCGTTACATTCAAGATTTGAATTTTCTAAAGCAATAAGCTAAATTTTAAGTGACTTATTGAATGTTTCAACTTATGAATTGACTTGAGATTATTATGAGACCTTATTAGGACCTATCTAATGACTCACTTACCCTATGCAAACCTAGCCATTACTAAAATTCAAATCTCATGTTCCTTTACAACTTTTCAATATAAAAGTCTTTCAAGACATTATACAATATTATGACTCTTTATGCTTTCAAATGTCGTGATTGGTTGCAAAATAGAAGAAATCAAGTATTCTAATTGTTCATCCGTACTTTCTAGATTTTTCTTATTTTATTAGTTTGATAAAAGTAGTTTTAATAATCATAATGTCAGCTTTATGTCAAATAAGGAAAAAGCCAAACTTGTAATAAGATATCCGCAAGCAATTATCTTTCATATAGTTATAAATGCTCTTAAAATTGTCCTTATAGCCTTGTATCACATGAAAATATGATTTGCAATAACTTGTTCAATATCTTTCTCTTATAATTTCTTACAAAGAACCTACCAAAATACAAATTAGAATGTGCAACTAATTTACCCTGTCTTTTTCATTATTACAAAAAAAATTCACATTTTACATCATAAATCTTAGGAATTCTCCCCAATACCACCCCCCTCCAACTCTTCATGATGTACCTACATTCCAATATCATTAAAAAATTAGTAACTTATTGTATTAAACAAGATAATCATCAGTTCGTTGAATCATTATGAAGAAAATAACATAAGAAGTAAATATACCTAGTCGAGTGTTCCAATAGAGTCCTCTCTCTATTTTAGGGTCTCCAACAGGGCTTCATGATCAACATTAGCAATAGTAAAAAGTTCTTTTACTTTTGGTCTTCCTTGATGCTTCAACAACTTTACATTTGTTGCTATAATAAGATGTGAATATATGAGAATTATTTTTTGCTTCTGATAGTCTTCGAATGCGAGAATTTTGTTCCTTCTAAGCATGTATGTCTGCAGCCATGTTCCAAAAATAACCACTAAACTAGTAGGATATGTGAATCCATCATCATCTATGATTGGTTGTGCAAGTTTTTGTTTACCGCTTACACAACGTGCTAACCAATATTCAGATTTCTCATCATTCCCCTGTGGTGCAACCAATGCAAAGACATGTCCTAGCTGAAGTAGATCTGATAGATGGTTATGCTCAAGTGAACTTTTCATGTCATCATTTCTGATAGAGAGTATGATAGACAATGGAGTAAGATAATGTGGAGCCCATGTGTCCACCCACTCACTTGACTCACAGTGATCCCAATCACACTGAAAACAACTAGGACAAAAGCAAGCTAGTTGTCATGTCCAAATGGTCCATGTACTAGAATCAGAGCTCTGAAATGAATGCATTTTTTATGAGTCTCTCACTGTAGAACAATCTAATCTATCAGCTATGGACTCTTCCTCAACCAACCAAAAGAACCTGCATACCATTGAATAAAGAGTCCCCCCTGTGATAATGCTAAACTACACCAATCAATAATGCTATGAGCATCAAGAAGGTCTATTGCTGAAATCTTCAATTTCTCCTTAACTAGAGCTCTCTTCACACATGCCCTTGCTCCATCATTTTCCTCTTTTCCATGACTAGACTCAAAAAAACTTCAAATATGAGGCACCCTTCTCTTTACGTGCATCCTACACAACCAATAAAACATGCGAGCATTCTTGAATTGACCTGTATAGTTATCTGACCAAATGATATGTCTATCCATAGAAATTGCATGCTCATGTAAGAAATCAAAATAATTCTCGAAACAATATTGCACAAACTCATGAGAGTGAGATCTATCATCACTCATATAAAAATGATACTCTCTAATAATCTTTCGATTATCTTCTGCACTATCAGGGGCATGTCTATATGTTATGTGAACAAAAATAGCAATCTAAATGGAGTTGTAATACTAAGATTGTGTCTCATTTTGAATTTGCAATGTGTAGTTATCAAGAAAATCAACAACTGATATAATAGTGCCAATGGGAAAAGTCTCCTTACACATTCTAAATTGTTGATCCAACCACTGAGACCTGTGACTATGTCTTGCATACTTGTAAAAAAGATTTTCCTTAAAATCTAAAATAAAACTAGCCACACTGATATCTTTTCCAACCAATTCACATATAGAGCTCTCACCCCCACTCTTCAATGTGTATTTCACCATTTCATATACCTTTTTTTTCACTATTGTCTTTCCAAGATCTTGTTCGCACCCCTCATGGAAACATGTGTCAAACTTGGATAAGCCACCACATTCTGAACACTTCTCATTTAAGCAAGCATTTCTATAAAAGAAACAACCATCAACTCTACGACATAAAAGTTGATCTAGCAAGTCTCTTGATGATTTTGGAAGCCCACTATCTTCACAATCCTCCAACATTTCTTTACTATGCAAAGTAGAACGGATGGAGCGTAGTAGTTCATGGTGCATAGAAAACTCAACATGATATTTGCAACAACATGTATTTTGAATTTTGAGTGGCACACAATAAAATGGCTTCAAAGATTCAAAAGCCCTTTGTGATATATGAAGACATGGATGACTCTCTCTAAATTGTTTGAACAACATAGTTTGACTTTCCTCCAAATAGTGTTCAGGATGTGGCATGCAGTCTCTGATGCCAATTCTCAACTTTAACACATCTTTAGCATTGGGTGATACTCGTGAGTTAGAGTGTCAAAATTGTGTAATTTATTCCTTCACATCATCAGATAGCTTCTTATCAAAATGTGGAAGTCTCCCACCAAATGCCCATGTTTCATTTTGAAGAGGATCATCAATTTTCTCTCATCGACTAAGTGCTCTTCTCAAAGTAGTGTGATTTAGATTCAAATCAATACAAGTTTGTCTCATATATCTACCCTTTCTCAAATGATGACTTATCAAAGAGGTTGTAATAACCCTTCGAGCAGCTCTGTTATCCTTCTCCCTGCTATTTTTTCCAATGCTATTGAGAGCACTGAAAAGATTCTTCACAATAATGGCATTTCTTTCCAACTTTTTATTGACATGAATCTTCAATTTGGAAATCATAGGTCTCATCTTTTGCATCTTTAACAAGTGCATGAAAAGCTGACATTGCTCTACCACTGTCTTGTTGTCGAAAAACATCTGATATAGTCTTAAAGCCCATAACCAAATGGTTCTTCAAATTTTTTCCCTTCCAAACTAGTAATAATCATTTCATCAATTTCAATTATCAATTTTGGTGTTTTAGAACCTTCGTGTCGATTATAATTAGGAGATATGTAAGGTTCTTATGCATTAGGTTCATGTGCATTGTCATGTTTGACATGGTCAATTATGCAATTTGGATTATGACTTGGTAGCATTACGTCTTCAAAATTTTCATTATCTAAATTTTCAATTTTGACATTATCGTTTTCAATAGGTACATTTTCATTGCCCAACTGTACATATTCATTATCTGAATCTATGATTTCACCTTCGACTAATTCATCGTCAACTTGACTGATATTTAGCACAACTTGTCTTTTTCTTGGGTGTTTCATTTTGTCCCTTTCCCTATATGCCACAATGTCTTCATTGGATATCTTCCTTTTGCATTTAACCTTTTGACGACTGTTGCTCCCCATTCACTTGACACTATTAAAAACCTAATGTTATATTATCAAACTTTTTTCGATTGGTTGGGCCCCAAAATGCAACTTTTTCTAAAACCCATGAAAAAAAAACTCAAAAAGTGATGTTGTCGGGTCTGCAGGGACAAGGAATATGTTGGAAATTGATGCCAGTAATATTGGATATCCGATTTCAAGTTGGATATCCAATATGCTCCATAAAGACTTTTGGAGGGAAAACCGATTTTGGGAGTTATAGTTTATGATTTATAAATTATTTCAGCTATATTACTATGTAAAGATGTATTATAATATTATATATATATATATATATATAATAATGTAATGTCAAGATATAACATATAATCTATTAATATATAATAATATATTATGTTATTCTTATTATAATCTATAAATATAATTTATATTATTATTATTTTTCATATATTTTTATTAAATATAATAACGTAATATATATTTTATACATACACACACACACACACACACACATATATTATTATGAGCTATGTTACTAATATATAATAATATATTATTTTATTAGTATTATAATCTATAAATATAATATATATTTTAATATATATGTCCCTAGGGATTCTAAGACCCCTAGGGACATATGTAGTCATGTAATGGGTCAAAGAGGGTCATACGTCAACCTATCACCCCTTTTAACCCATATGAAGCATTCTAATATGTCACTAGGTGTCCTAGGACCCCTAGGGACATATGTTGTCATGTAATAGGTCAAAAGGGGTCATAGGTCAACGTATGACTCCCTTTGACACATATGAACGATTCTAATATGTCCCTTGGGGTCCTAGGACCCCTAGGGACATATGTCCTCACGTAATGGGTCGAACGGAGTCATTGGTCACCCCATGACCCCCTTCGACCCATAAAAATGATTCTAATATGTCCCTAGGGGTCCTAGGAGCCCTAGGGACATATGTCATCATTTAATCAGTCGAAGGGGGTTATAGGTCATCCTATGACCCCCTTTGACCCCTATGAAGCATTCTAATATGTCTCTAGGGGTCCTAGTGGTCTTAGGACTCCTAAGGACATTTTCCGTCATGTAATGGGTCGAAGGGTGTCATACATCAACCTATGACCCCTTTTGACCCATATGAAGCATTCTATATGTTGTCATGTAATGGGTCGAGGTGACCTATGACCCCCTTCTACCCATAAGAACGATTCTAATATGTCCCTAGGGGTCCTAGGACCCCTAAGGACATATGTCATCATGTAATGGGTCGAAGGGGGTCATAGGGTGACCTATGACCCCCTTTAACCCTTAAGAACAATTTTAATATGTCACTAGTGGTCCTAGGACCCCTAGGGACATATGTCATCATGTAATCAGTTGAAGGGGGTCATAGGTCAACCTATAACCCCCTTTGACACATATGAATGATTCCAATATCTCCATAGGGGTTCTAGGACCCCTATGGACATATGTCTTCATGTAATTTTTTGATGGGGTCATAGGTCACCCTATGACCCCCTTCGACCCATAAGAATGATTCTAATATGTCCGTAGGGGTTCTAAGACCCGTAGGGACATATGTTGTCATTTAATGCATTGAAGGGGGTCATAGGTCAACCTATGACCCCTTTCGACCCATAAGAAAGATTTTAATATGTGCCTAGGGGTCCTAGGACCCCTAGGGACATATGTCATCATTTAATGGATTGAAAGGGGTCATAGGTCAACCTATGACCCCTTTCGACCCATAAGAACAATTCTGATATGTCCCTAGGGGTCATTGGACCCCTAGGGACAAATGTCATCATTTAATGGCTGGAAGGAGGTCATAGGTCAACCTATGACCCCCTTTGACGCATATGAAGCATTCTAATATGTCCTTAGCGATCCTAAGACCCCTAGGGACATATGTCATCATGTAATGGGTCGAACAGTGTCATAGGTCAACCTATGACCGCCTTTGACCCATATAAATCATTTTAATATGTACTTAGGGGTTCTAGAACCCCTAGAGACATATGTTGTCATGTAATGGGTCGAATGGGGTCATAGGTCAACCTATGACCCCCTTTGAGCCATATGAAGCATTCTAATATGTCCCCAGGGGTCCTAGGACCCCTAGGGACATATGTCATCATGTATTGGGTCGAAGGGATTCATAGGTCAACCTATGACCTCCTTTAACCCATATGAAGCATTCTAATATGTCCCTAGGGGTCCTAAGACCCCTAGGGACATATGTCGTTATGTAATGGGTCGAAGGAGGTCATAGGTCACCTTGTGACATCCTTAGACCAATAATAACAATTCTAACATGTCCCTAGGGGTCCTAGGACCCCTAGGGACATATGTCATCAGGTAATGGGTCGAAGGGGGTGATAGGTGAACCTATGACCCCCTTTGACACATATGAATGATTCTAATATATCCCTAAGGGTCCTACGACCCCTAGGAACATATGTCATCATGTAATGGGTCGAAGGGGGTCATAGGTCAACCTATGATCCCCTTTGATACATATGAAGCATTCTAATATGTCATGTAATGGGTCGAAGGGGGTCATAGGTCACCCTATGACCCACTTTGACCCATAAGAATGATTTTAATATGCCCCTAGGGGTCCTAGGGACATATGTCATCATGTAATGGGTCGAAGGTGGTCATAGGTCAACCTATGACCCCCTTTCACACATATGAACGATTCTAATATGTCCCTAAGGGTCCTAGGACCCCTAGGGACATATTTCATCATTTAATGATTTGAACGGGGTCATAGGTCAACTATTACCCCCTTTGGCCCATATGAAGCATTATAATATGTCCCTCGGGGTTCTAGGACCCCTAGGGACATATGTCATCATTTAATGGGTCGAAGGGGGTCATAGGTCAACCTATGACCCCCTTTGACCTATATGAAGCATTCTTATATGTCCCTAGGGGTCCTAGGACTCCTAGGAACATATGTCGTCATTTAATGGGTTGAATGGGGTCATAGGTCACCCTATGACCCCCTTTGACCCATATGAAGCATTCTAATATGTTGCTAAGTGTCCTAGAATGCCTAGGGACATATGTCATCATGTAATGGGTCGAAGGGGGTCATAGGTCAACCTATGATCCCCTTTGATGTATTTGAACGATTTTAATATATCCCTAGGTGTCCTAGGACACCTAGGGACATATGTCATCATGTAATGGGTCGGAGGGGGTTACAGATCAACCTTTGACCTCTTTTGACCCATAAGAATGATTATATTATGTCCCTAGGGTTCCCAGGAGCCTTAGGGACATGTCATCATTTAATGGGTTGAAGGGTGTCATTGGTTAACCTATCGCCCCCTTTGACCCATATGAACGATTCTAATATGTCCCTAGGAGTCTTAGGACCCCTAGGGACATATGTCGCCATGTAATGGGTTGAAGGGGGTCATAGGCTTTGACCCATATGAAGCATTCTAATATTTTCCGAGGGGTCCTAAGACCCCTAGGGTCATATATCATCATTTAATTGGTCGAAGGGGGTCATTGGTCAACCTATGACCCCCTTGGACCCATATGAAGTATTCTAATATGTCCCTAGGGGTCCTAGCACCCCTAGGGATATATGTCGTCATATAATGAGTCGAAGACCTATGACCCCCTTTGACCCATAAGAATGATTCTAATATGTCCCTAGGGGTCCTAGGGACATATGTCGTCATGTAATGGTCTGAAGGGGGTCATAGGTCAACTTATGACCCCCTTTGACATATATGAACGATTCTAATATGTCCCTAGGTGTCCTAGGACCCCTAGGGACATATGTCATCATGTAATGGGTCGAAGGAGGTCATAGGTCAACCTATCACCTCGTTTGACCCATTAGAATGATTCTAATATGTCCCTAGGGGTCCTAGGACCCCTAGGGACATATGTCATCATTTAATGGGTTGAAGGGGGTCATAGGTCAACCTATTACCCCCTTTGACCCATATGAAGCATTCTAATATTTCCCTAGGGGTCCTAGGACCCCTAGGGACAAATGTCATCATGTAATGTGTCGAAGGGGGTGATAGGTCAACCTATGACCCCCTTTGATTCATAAGAATGATTCTAATATGTCCCTAGGGGTCGTAGGACCCCTAGGAATAAATATCATCATTTAGTGACCTATGACCCCCTTTGACCCATAAGAATGATTCTAATATGTCCCTTGGGGTCCTAGGACCCCTAGGGACATATGTCGTCATGTAATGGTTCGAAGGCGGTCATAGGTCAAGGACCCCTAGCGACATATGTCGTCATTTAATGGGTGGAAGGGGGTCATAGGTCACCATATGACCCCCTTGGATCAATAAGAATGATTCTAAATGATTCTAATATGCTCGTAGGGGTCCTAGGAACAAATGTCATCATGTAATGGGTCGAAGGGGGTCATAGGACACCTTATGACCCCCCTCAACCCATAAGAATAATTTTTAATATTTTGGTAGGGTTCCTAAGACCCCCATGGACATATATATATATATATATATATAAAATTTTATTATATTTAATAAAAATATAGATAAAATAATAATAATATATATTATATTTATAGATTATAATAAGAATAATATAATATATTATTATATATTAATAGATTATATGTTATATCTTTGCGTTACGTTATTATATATATATATATATATATAATATATTATAATATATTTTTACATAGTAATATAACTCAAATAATTGATAAGTTATAAACTAAAAATCACAAACTCGGTTTTCCCTCTAAAATGTCTTGGGATTTGAAATTTCCCTCCAAAAGCGGATGGAGGCTCACTGAGCCATATCGGATAGCCGATTTGGGATCGGATATCCAATTTCAAATTGGATATCTGATTTGGAATCAAATATTCGATTAGGCCTGGTATTTACCAAGCTTGCCCGATCAACTTGGAAAACATGTTTGAGGAGGGTTTTAGTGACACTCAGACTTCGAGTAGCCATCTGACAATGTTATTTTGATCAAAATTGAATGAAACGAAAAGGGTTTTTTAATATCGGTCTCGAGATTCCATCGATATAATTGCTATCAAATTTTGAATTCGACAAGTATTTATTAGTTAATTATCAATGAATATTATTGTAAAGTGTTGATTGACATACTGATTGAAAAATAGCTATAACTTTCAAACGATATAACATTTTTAAATTCTAAAAGTTGCATCACATTCCATGCTTCACCTAGTATAAGAAAAAATAAAATGAAATAAATTTGGTAAAATTTTCTATTAGTTAAGGTGGTCACACATGGAAGTTTTCTTTTTTCGAAAAAATTTTGGTAGAAAATTCATATTTAATTATTTATTTGGAATAAAAATACAAAAAACATGTGTCACATCCGGGCATGAGTCTATGTTTTATATCTATAATTATATTAAAAAAATATATCATTTGATTTTGATTAAGGTGGTCAGACATACACCTACTTTTTATTTTTGCCCTGAAATTTTCGTAATACTGCATTAAAATCCAAACTTTTGACCAATCAATTATTTTTTTTCTCCTGATAAGGCCTAGTAATTTAGAAACTAAATTCAATTTCCTACAAATTATTTTCTTACAACTTTTTGATATAAAGTCCATAACTACTTTAAAATTATGTGTCAAGTTTACATAACCCTGATTTGCTGATTTTTCACTACCACTTAAGGCCATAGTTTGGTACACCATGATCCTGCACATACCCAGTGATTGAAGACCCCTCCAAGATTTGGCATCTAAATTATGGACATCTTTCCCTTGCTGGTTTAATTTTTTTGTCCAAGAAAAGAATGGTAGATGGTTTTCCAAGCATAGTAGATTCATATGACAAGTGTGAGACTTGCATTTTGGGTAAGCAACATAGGCTTCATTTTAATTTTGGAAATTCTAGAAGGGCTAAAGCACCATTAGAATTGGTGAATTATGATTTAGTAGGCCCTATGAAAACTACGTCTATTGGGGGGAGTACTTATTTCATGACATTCATAGATGATTTCAGTTGTAGGACATGGGTGTATTTTTTGAAGAACAAATCTTAGGCATTTGACAAATTTGCTGAATTTAAAGCCCTGGCTAAAAAGGAATGTTGAAACTATGTAAAGGTCCTTAGATCAGATAGAGGAGAGGAGTATACCTCCAATTTTTTAATAAATTTTTCTAGGCAAAATGACATAAAGAAAGAGCTTACAACCAATTACACTCCACAGAAAAATGGAGTGGCTGAGAGGAAGAACATGACCACTTTTGAAATGGCTAGAAGCATGATGAAAGCAAAAGGGCTCCCAACTAAATATTGGGGAGAGGTTGTAGCAACATTAATGTACTTGATCAATAAGTGTCCTACAAAGTTAGTTCATGACAAGATTCCTCTTGAGGCTTGGTCAAGGAACAGATGGATAGTTGAATACTTGAGAGTGTTTGGATGTGTAGTATATGCACATGTGCATAAGGAACAACGGTAGAAGTTATACGAAAAAGTTGTGAAGTGTATCTTCATAGGCTATAGCTCAGAATCAAAGGCTTATAGATTGTATGATTCAATCATCGAGAAGATCATCATTTTGAAAGAGATGAAGAGTTTCTTGAAAATCGGTCGCAGGATGGCTCAGTTGATGAATCTTCAAGCATTAAACAAGAAATATTCTGAGTATTGATGAGGAAGAGGAAGACATTGGTGATGAGCAAGAAGATGGAGCAACAAACATGGATTGAAAACAAAGGCAAGAAGGCAAGCAACCCCTTACATGTCGAGTGATAGCTGCAAGTCCTTCTACACATTTTTGAGCTAGTATGCAAAACAACATCAACAACAATACTCAGAATTTAGATCCCACTCTCGCCTCCCTATTGCCAAGAAAGACTAAAATTCTAAGGGAGATATACCAAGAAGAAAGGTATGAGGAAGATTATGATGAGAGTGTTAATTTTGTATTATTTTCTCATAGTGATCTAATTTACTTTGAAGAAGCTATGAAGGAAGAGAAATGGTGTAATGTCATGGATGAGGAAATAGATGCCATTGAAAGAAATGAGACATGAGAGTTAACTACTTTTCCTCCCAAGAAGCAAGTAATTGGAGTGAAATGGGTTTATAAGATCAAGTGCAATGATAAAGGAAAATTAGATGGGCATAAGGCACATTTAGTGGTCAAGGGGTACAAGTAGTAGTATGGTAGAGATTATGATGAGACATATGCCTCGGTTGCAAGAATGAAAACTATGTGTATTGTCATAGCAATTGCAACCCAACACAAATGGAAGGTATATCAAATGGATGTGAAGTCTGCCTTCTTGAATGGTGTATTGAAGGAAGAAGTTTATGTGGAGCAGCCACCTAGTTATGAAGTTTCAAGTGAAGAACACAAAATTATATAGATTAAAGAGAGCCTTATATGGACTCAAGCAAGCTCCACAAACATGGTACAATAGGATTCACTCATATTTGATGAGCAATGGATTTAGAAAAAGTGATTGTGAGCCCGCTCTCTACATCAACGCAGCAAATGGTAAAGTGTTGATTGTTGTCTTGTATGTTGATGACTTAATCTTCACTAAAAATTACAATTTCTTAATTGGTGAGTCCAAATAGGCCATGAAGAATGAATTTGAAATGAAATATCTAGGTCTCTTGAAGTACTTTCTAGGCATAGAAGTAAAAACAATGCTTGATGAAATCTTCGTCTCTTAAGAAAAATATGCAAGGTAGATCTTGGAGAGATTCAAAATGCAAAAAAGTAAGGCAACCCCAACACCAATAGAAATAGGTTTGAATTTGAGCAAGGAAGATTGCAACAAAGGGGTGAATCCAACATTAAACAAGAGTATGGTTGGAAGCTTGATGTATTTGACAAAAACTCAACCTAAAATGATGCATGCACTAAGTCTGATTTCCAGATTTATGGAAACACCAAAAGGATTCCAGTTGCCAAGCAGGAAAGAGGATCCTAAGGTATGTGAATGGTACCAAAGGATTTGAGATTTTGTATACTATAGATAATGATTTTAAATTGGTTGGTTACACTAATAGTTATTGGGTTGGAAGTTTAGATGATAGGAAGAGCACTTCCAGATCTACATGTTTCATATGGGATTGGGTACAATTTCATGGGCATCCAAAAAGTAACCTGTTGTTTCTGAATCTATAGAAGAGGTTGAATACATAGCAATGAATGCGACATCATGTCAAGCTATTTGGTTAAGAAGGATCTTGACAGATTTGAATGAAAGGCAAGAGGATGGAACCATAATCTTCTGTGATAACATCTCCTCAACTGCATTGTCTAAGAATTCAATCTTCCATGAGAGAAGCAAGTACATTGAGATTAGATATCACTTGATTGGAGAGTTGGTAGAGAATGGATATATCAAAATGGAATTTTGTAAGTCTGAGTAGTAGCTAGTAGATATTTTTACAAAGACTTTGGGCATTGGAAATTTTGTGCAACTAAGAAGAATTCTTGGTGTAGTTGATTTGGATCAGGAGTGATCCTTTTTATTTGGCGCGAGACAAAGAGGGAGTGTCAAAAAGTTAATGTGGTTGGTTGGTTACCCCTAGAGACAAACACCCACCTACCTGCTTGACAACATTCAACTCAGTAGGTGAGTTCAAATCTGAAAATGAGAGGGAACAATTTTTGTTGGAAGACAAAAGAAATGAGTTTGATTCATTTGATGAGTTGGAGAGACCATAGATCAGAATAAAAATGCAGAGTAGAGCATAGAGCAAAGAAGGAAGATGATCAACAGATCAAGTCAAAAGCCAGAGAATAGAAGGAAGGTTTAGGAAGAAGACAGTGTTTGTAATAGCACAGATCTTGACTACCTTGTTCTCTTTGAGTTTTTATTATTTTGTCTTATAAAGTAGTGATTGCTCCAAGCTCATTGTATGTAGCCTTTAGTGTTCTAGGTTTAAGTTTGAGTTTAGTTTTATCAGTTTGAAGTTTCTAGTGTTTTTTGGTTGAAGCCAAATGCTCCCAAATTTTGTAATAGTTTAACCTAGTTGAATAGAAAGTAAGCAAGAAAGTAGGCATACAAATCATTGTTTTCTCCTCTCTATTTCTTATTGTATGGTATTTTGTATTTGAGAAGTTCATACTTGGAAGCTTCATTGAACTATGCTCTCTATGTTTAAATGGTGGAAATGTTCAGACAAGAAGTTTGTTAAAAGATCACTTGGTTTGTGTAAGACATGTTGTCTTTACTAAGTCCACCAAGTTTATCTCTACAATCCTTACTGAGTTCACTTGGTTCTCTTGTTAACCAAGCTCACTCAACATCCTCTATGTTGATCTCCACCTTGCAATACTGACCGAGCTCACTTGGCATACACTATGGAATAAAAGTACAATGTTGTGTCACCTTTTAGGTTGACTTATCTAAACGACTGAATTTGAGGTTTTCTATCTAAAAAAAATATTATTCAAGCATATGATCTTGATAAAAAATTTCTAGCTAAGATATATATGGTCTCACACTTTTCCAATTGGAAATGTCTATTAAATCCATGTTTTATACTAGTTAGTATCTAATTACTAAAGAAATACAATTATTTCAGAAAATTGGCATTTTAATAACTCTTACTATTTGTTATGATATTTTTTTAATAACATATAAACACCATTTTATAGAGCTCAAACTCAAGAATATTCTCATATAGAGTTCATAGTGTTTTAATTAGATATAGTATATTATAATTAAAAAATTCTACAAGTACACATTTTAACACTTGAGAAGATGTCAATTTTGAGGAAGAAAAAAATACTAAATCATATTTAAAAAAATTAAAATTTATATGACGTTCTAGAGGAGAGAGTCCTCTTCTAGAATCTATAATTTTTCTTTTGGTTGGAATAGATTTATTTTGAAAAATGTGGTGGGAGATGAAAACTATTAATTTGAATAAGTTGGAATTTGAATCGTTATAAAAGAGAAAATATAGGTCTAAAGCCAATTTTTATTTTTGATTGTTCTAATCACATATGTTATCTATAACATAATTTGAGATCAAAGGGAAATAAGTCAATTTCCATGTAGTTTTGTGGTGGGAACTAGACCCCTAATTTCTAGTTTTTTTTAGCTACTAAAAGTTATCTTTAAAAAATATGAATATATATTATTTCTTATTCCAAATAATTATTAAAAATTATAATCCTAAACTTCATCCATTTCTACACATTTTATTAGTTTACTTTATTTTCAAATTCTAAATAATAATATCAATTTTATGTCATTTAAGGTGAACAACTATACTTTTGTTAGCCTATTCCTTTGTAAAAGGGTGACTCAGGTTTGTGCTTTTACCCTATGCCGAGTTGCCCCCCTTGTTGCCAAGCTCACTTGGCTCCTTCACGTGCCAAGTAACTCGACACCAACTCCTTGTCACTCGACACCCTCTTGTGTCGAGAAAAACTATCACTCGGTACCTTTGGTTGCCAAGTAGAATTTGTGAAGTTTGTGATTTATTATTCATAGGAAAACCATTCCACGCTCATACTCCTTTCAAAGTGCAAATAGATTTTGACATTTCAAAATTTGATAGTAAAATTGATTAAGATCATTGAAAACAATTTACAACTCTTTATTCCAATTAAGAATAGAAGGTAGATCCTTAACTTCTCTAATTCCAATTGTAATTGAAATTGTTAAAATCTCTTGATCGTTAACTCTCTTGATCCTTCTCTAATTCCAATTATAATTGTAATTGTTACAATCTCTTGATCGTTTAACTTCTCTAATTTCAAAAGTTGTTAAATTTTTAATCTGATATTTGTATGTTTCAATAAAGAAAGTGTCCATTTAAACAATATTTTATTCATTTTCAATTATTTAAATTACTAACCAATCTATGTATAAGAAAAATTTATTTGTGGAAGATGGTGTTTTTAGTGATACGGGTCATGGACCAGAATTATGGCAAAAGAAAATCTAAAGAATTTTGGATAGAAATTGGGGTACCATGGCAAATCAGTAATATAAGAGTGGGTACTATTTACTTTGCAGTTTTATGTGGTAATACTGAAGGACTTCTATTTAACTTCTTTAGTGTCCCTCGGAGGGAGTTGGGTTGTATAATTTTTTTAATTTCAATATTGTTTTTGACTTCAACCTCTTGTTTATAAACAATAGAAAAATAGAACATAGATAAAAAAAATTATTTATAAAGCACAGTTATTTTATCTTTTTATTTTAAGATGTATCAACTACTTTGTCCTTGATTGTAAGTTATTATTGAATTTGATATGAAATAGTAAGTTATGTTTTGCTCAAATAACTATAATAGACTTGTTGTAGACAATGAAAATATTTTATTTAGTCATTATCTAATTGGCCATGTTGGATACAACACATTATTACATCCTAGTCATACTAGTTTTATAGTTTATCTTGATTATTCTATTTAGATAAGTTAAAATAATAATTGTGGCATCATACCAACCTCACACTCTAAATCTATGTTTCATTATTGAGTTTTTTTATAAAATTAATCTATTTACAAAAAATTGTAGTTTATATAACTTATGATTCTGTACTTTCTAAGATAATATTCAAATTATATAAGATTAGTGGTGTAACTATTGCACTTTTGAAATCCAACTACCATATTTCAATTAGACTTATGCAAATAAGAGAAGATAATATATGACATCTTGATAATGAACAATAGTAGACATTACTTTCAAAATATAGATTTCATTAAGAACTAACAACAAATTATAGATTTAGATTTAAGTCTTAGTTGATAACATGTGCATGGAAATGAATATGAGATGTTAAACAAGTGAATAGTGTGAAAGAAGGACGCGACTATCCTTCATCCAAACTCTAGAGTTGACCAATTTTCAAAAAGTAAAAAACATCATGGATTTTTCTGAAAATTTTAGCATTTGATCTTCATGATTTGCATAGTTTGTACTCGAAAACAACAAAAAAATTGAAAAAAAATCATGTTTTAGTGAATGTGGAAGGAAAAAAATGTTTGACTTTATTTTTTCTTTAATACATTTTGAATGGAGACTAGCATGTCCCATGAAGATATGAGGATGAGTGAAGGTACATTCTTTGACAAGCAGAATATTAACTTAACAACTTTACATCTGAACCTGCAATAAAAGAAGAGCTGTCAAGCATACATCAAATACAAAAAAGTAATTTGCTATAGATGCTCTAGAGCATAGTCCAGAGAAAGGAGAAAAAAGGAAATTTGACTTTATTTTGTCTTTAATACATTTTGGATGGAGATTAGCATGTCCTATAAAAATATGAGGATGAGTGAAGGTACATTCTTTGACAAGAGAGTTACCACCTTACATCTTTACATGCAATAAAAGAAAAGATGTCGAGCATACATCAAATACGACAAAATAATTTACATCGAATATGAAAAAATAATTTACTATAGATGCTCTAGAGCACAATCTAGAGAAAGGCAATTAATTAAGTTACGATCGATGCGAAAATAATACAAGAGACGCAATGCGTCATAGTTCCTGTCGTTGTAGAGGTGTAGTAGAGGTGTAGGTGAGTGAGAATAAGGTTAAATAGTTGCAAATTAGGATTGTGAATGCATTGATTTTTGCCTAGAATTGCACTTGTCATCTGATAGATGGCTCATGTGTTTTCATAGAATAAAGTAATTTTTAATTATGAAATAATATGTATATAATTTAATATGTACATTTGTAAATAATATATAGATGTAATACATATAAATTAATGTTAATGAATGAATATAATAAAATAAATAAGAAATAACATATAACTATTTAATTTTAGTACATAGTTTAGGAAAATTTAATAATAATTTATACGTCTTTTAGAATTGAAGTATCTTTTTTTTTTTTGTTATTTCCTTCACTATGTTTTTTGATGTAAAATATAAGTATTAATTTAATATTAAAAAATATATTTAAGCTTTAAATATATTTAAGCTAAATGATAAATTGTTTAAATAAATAATAATAATAATAAATGATATAATTTTTAAATTGTAACACTAATCAATTATACATATTACAAACACTATTATAAAATATATTTAAAAAAGAATGTTGTTTAATTTTTTTTAATTTATAAAAGTAAAATGATAGCAATAATTCAAGTACTTTTACTAAAAAATCAAAGCTTTTTAAAAATAACAAATTGAAATACTAAACTCTATATTTGATTAAAAAACTTGGTAATAAAAATAA
This sequence comes from Cupressus sempervirens, assembly GCA_028749045.1. Taxonomy (NCBI): domain Eukaryota; kingdom Viridiplantae; phylum Streptophyta; class Pinopsida; order Cupressales; family Cupressaceae; genus Cupressus; species Cupressus sempervirens. The sequence continues at coordinate 380,721,756 of CM053789.1, forward strand.
ATAGTAATAATTATTATTGATTAGACATATTGGATTAAAAAATTTAGTAATAAAAATAAATAGTAATAATTATTATAGATTAGACATTCATTTGTGAGGTGGAGGATAAAAATAATTGTTTTATAAAAAGTTAATCTACTTGTCACAAATGTGAAAAAGATAAGGAAAAGATAAGGTTGTAATAATGCATTCGTAAAATTCTTATAAATCAATGTATTTGCAAATTTCTGTATAGGATAAAAATCATGGAAAAAGTCGTTGACATTTATTTGCATCTGACCGATAACGTTAACGATAATAAAAAAAATTTATTTCTTAGAGTTACTTGAAGAGAGACATTGACTACAATGTAAAGTCATTGTCGTAAAGAAAATGATATGTTTATAGACATTATCCATATGGTAGAAGACGTGATTAGGGCACGTGCAAATCGATATTATTGCCAACAGCCATCAATGTTCCACATTTGTATGATTGTCCTCCTCCACTGTTCAGGACATCTTGAAAATTATGCCAGAATTCAAGGCGGAAAGAGGCCGACTTTATTCGTACTGACAGAAGTAAATCAAAATAGAGTTGCTCAAGTTTGTCTTATTGCTTATTCTTATTCCCATAGCTTATGATATTGTGCGAAAATGGTAGGATTCATGCGGATCATAAAGTAATGTTTTTTTTATGGAATATCCATGAATGATAATGGGTTTGTACTTTGGTTTTGGGTTGAAAAATACATTGATTTTCATCAGTGGTGGTATGCATGGTGGCTTAACAGTTTCCTTTAATATGAATACTTTTAAAAGGGATAGGGGAGAAGGATGAGGATAAATTCTTCTCATATATCCTTCAATAGGCTTTTCTAAAATAGAGTATACTATTTAATTAATAATAAGAATTATTTTATAATAGAGTTTGTTTTAATGTATAATAACGAGAGAGATGGATGTCTTAAAGGGGTAGAAAAGTGAGTATTTAATATTATTAAAATAATAAGATATCAATAGCGTTAAATTGTGAATTAAAATTATATAATCAAAATTCTATAAACAGATATATTAAAAATGCAATAGAATTTAAGTGGTAATTTCATTTATACACTAGTTGTTTTGATCATTAATTAATAATAGAATAGAAAATTGTCATTTTTAAATAATAAAATCAAAACATATTAATTATAGAATTTTTACACAATTTTTAAAATTTTATAAAAAGACTGACTAGATAAATAATATTAGTTTTGACAAAAATTAAATATTTTTATCTTAATTTTTTTAAAATATCATATAATGATAAACAAAATAAATATAATAAATATTTTAAAGTTTATTGCTTTTGATAAAAACTAATAAATATGACTTATATTTGGACAACAAAAATTTCATCTTCTTTATTTTTATTAATAAATTAGTAAGTAAAAGTTGAATGAATGAAAAATGGAAGGGAAAAAAATGTGTTTTTTTATGTGGCTTTGAAACATAAACCAAATTGTGAATCAACATTAGAAAAAAAAACTGAAAACAAGCGCAAACAATAGTGAAAATGGGCAACGCCTGATTTCAATATATTAAAATGCCTAAAATGTGCATCCAGTGAGAAAACAATCTAATGCTTGGTCGATAATCCGTTTTAATATGTTAAAAGCCACATAAACTTTTATCAGCTCTGAAATTCACAGCTGCTACACTTCAAAGGGTCCAGAGGATGATAATTGGGCTACGAATGATATGCATTCCACCTTGGATGCATTCCCACACAATCTCTCCAGACTCCCTGTTAATTATTGTTAGTTGGACAGCTGTTATTTCTGACCCGAAAATAGCAGTAGTATTTATGGGTAGCTTAGATAGCTGTTCGTCCTTATCTATGAATAGCAGTAGTATTTATGGGTAGTTTGGACAGCTGTTTGTCCACTTGCCAAGAATTAGTAAATGGTTGTTGCAAGGATAATTATTTACTAATTTTAGTGATTCCCTTCTGGACACCTTGCAACCAATTCTATTGTTGGTTGTCGAGTTGTCTTAATCTCAACCGTCGATTGTAAATCAATCTCGAGCGTTGGGTTACCAACAGGAGTAGTATAAAAAGAGGTCATTGGGTCATTTGGAGGAAGAAGTTTTGGAAAAATGTTTGCAATGTTAGCAAACTGTCTTGCAGTGTTAGCAAGGGCGTAGTGTTAGCGTGGGAATAGCAGTAGGGAATATCAGCGGGAGAAATTAGGAGGTTGTCGGAGTTCTGCCAGTGAGAGGCAAGGAATTTTGTATCTCTTGATTTGCTGAAGTTTAATATAATTTCTCATCTGTAGAACTGGTTTTCCCTTAGGGGTTTTTCCAGGGACAATTTGTCCGAAAATATTGTGTTCATTGTGTTGCGCATTTCTTTCTGTATTTTATAAGTGAAGTTGCAGTTGTGTTATTTTTTGATATTAGCTAGGAATTTATTTTCAGCAGTTTAATAATCGTTTATGATAGGAGATTAATAATCAGTGACTGCAATAGTTGATTTTTCACATGGTATCAGAGCATTGTTAAGGGTAGAAGAGTTTTTCCCTAGGAAAGAAATTTTGATCTCTTTAGATTTATTATTGCTTTAAACCCTTGAAATGGCTTCAACTGGTTTGAGAGATCAGGATAGATTGGATGGTGCCTCAAATTTTGGTGTCTGGAAGGCCAGAATTTCTTTATTGTTGGAAGAGAATGGTATCAAGGATTATGCTACCAGTGGTGTACCTGTACCAACGGATGCAACACAGCTTGCAGCATATAGGAAGGACGATGCCAAAGCGAGGAGGATTATCCTTGACGGTGTCAAGGATCATATTGTTCCACATATCTCGGAGCTAGATACAACAAAGAAGATGTGGGATGCCATTCTAAATCTGTACTAGAATGCTACCACCAACAGGAAGTTGATTCTTAGAGAGAAGCTAAAGAATACTCGGATGAATCAGGGAGAAGACGTCACAAGTTACCTCACCAGGCTCAGACTTGTCAAGGATGAGTTAGTAGCTGTTGGAGATAGCCCTAGTGGTGATGAGCTAGTGAGAATAGCCCTAAATGGGTTTACTAGATAATGGAGTATCTTTGTTTAAGTTGTCAGTGGACGAGATACTTTACCAAGTTGGGATCAACTATGGATTGATTTCACTCAGGAGGAGTTTAGACTAAGTCTTGTCAATGGGGCCAACAAGAGTCAGAAAAATGAGGTGGAACAAGAAAATGTTGCCCTAGCGGGTAAAGGGAAAGCAAAGAAGGGATCTAGCAAAGGATCAAATTCACAAAGTGAAAAGAAGAAGAAGGACCTTTCTAAGGTCAAGTGCTTTGGATGTCATGAGTTTGGCCACTATGTCAGTGATTGCCCAGAGAGGAAGAAGGGTAAGAAGCAGGTGGTAGCTTCAGCAAGTGCAAAAGAACTCTCCAGTAGAATGGAACATGAGTTTGCACTCATTGCTCGTATGGTTAGCTCAACCTCACAGTGTGTTTGGTATATAGATAGTGGGGCATCATTTCATATGACAAGAGTTAGAGAGTACTTCTCCAGTTACAAGGAGGAGGACACCAACATTCAGATTTCTATGGGAAACTTGTCCAAACTCAACCCTGTTGGAAAAGGGACTGTTCAGTTTCAGAGGGAGAATGGGAAGATAATTCCACTTCATGATGTGTTATATGTGCTAGGCTTAGGTATGAATTTGATTTCTGTATCTGTTCTTTAGGATAGGGGGTATAATGTACTCTTTAGAGGGACACATGTGTTGATTAAGCACAAGGATTGGAAATCACCCATAACTATTGGAGTTAGGAGTGGTCACCTTTATAGATTGCAGTTTGATACTCCTAAGGCACTTATGAGCAACAATAATCCTAGAGATCTTGGAGAGCTATGGCATAGGAGGATGGGCCATATTCATCATGGAGCACTTAGATTGCTTCGTGAGACCGTGACAGGTGTTCCAGATGTGAGCACAGAGCATGACGATGTATGTAAGGGATGTGTGTTGGGGAAGTTTGTGAAAGCATCTTTTCCAAGGAGTGACACCAGATCTAAGGGTGTTCTTGATTTAGTACATTCAGATGTTTGTGGACCAATGTCAATGAAATCTCTCAGAGGATATGAGTACTATGTTACTTTTATTGATGATTTCTCTAGAAAGACCTGGATATACTTCTTGAAGACTAAGGATGAGGTTTTCAGTCGATTCCAAGAGTTCAAGGCTCTTGTGGAGAACTCGAAAGGAAAGAAGATAAAGGTTCTTCAGTCAGACAATGGAGGCGAGTACAAAGGAAATGTCTTCCAGGAGTTCTGCACCAAAGAAGGAATCAAGAGAGAATGGATTGTTCCTTACAATCCACAACAGAATGGAGTTGCTAAGAGGAAGAACCATTCTATATCGGAGGTAGTAAGAGCTATGCTACATGACCAGGACATGCCCCGTTACTTATGGGCAAAGGCATGTAATACAACAGTCTACATTCAGAATAGAGTTCCACACAAGGTGCTAGGGAAGATGACACCAGAGGAGGCTTTCACAGGGAAGAAGCCAAATTTTAGTCACTTCAAGATATTCGAGAGTTTGGCATATTGCCATATTCCTGGAGATACACGTACAAAGTTAGATCAGACTACAGAGAGGGGGTACTTTGTCGGGTAGAGTGAGACCTCAAAGGTATGCAGGATTTTCATTCCAAGGACTAAAAGAATTATTGTCAGATGGGATGTCAAGTTCATAGAGGACAAGGCATTCAAGAGATCCAGAGATTTGCCAGCAGATGATCAGAGTGAGCAGCCAACAGAAGCTCCAAGACCAAGTCAAGGGCAGCAAAGCTCAAGTACATTTACCAGTATGAGTGTAGACTCAGTTAGTGAAGATTCACAAAGTATGGAGCAACGGGTGCAATAGGAAATGCATCTAGAAGACTTAGAGGTTGACATTTCATCCTCTACAGTTGGCAGCTGGAACCATGTGGTTCCAAATACACAAAGGGATACTCAGGAGTTTGTGGGAACTCCTAGGAAGAGTACTAGACAACGAAGACAACTAGCCAAGTTCAATGACTATGTGGCATTAGTTAGTCAGTTGGTAGATAGTGAGCCTTCTAGCTATCAAGAAGCTATAGAACATCAGGTATGGCGAGATGCTATGGTTGAGGAATATTTTTCAATAATGCAGAATGATGTGTGGGAGGTAGTACCTAGACCAACAGATAGGGCTATAGTTGGATCACGCTGGATCTATAAGATAAAGCATGGTGTAGATGGTAGCATCAAGAAATACAAGGCTAGGTTTGTGGCAAAGGGGTTCTCTCAGAAGGAGGGAATAGACTATGAGGAGAGATTTGCTCCAGTTGCCAGGTATACTTCTATACGAGCTGTAATCTCACTTGCAGCACAGATGGGATGGCAAATCCATCAAATGGATGTCAAGACAGCATTCCTTAATGGTGAGTTGAAAGAGGAGGTATACATAGAACAACCAGAAGGCTTTGTAGCACACAAAAAAGAGACCCACGTGTGCAGATTGAAGAAAGCATTATACAGACTCAGGCAGGCTCCTAGAGCATGGTATGAGCACATTGATACATACTTGTAGAAAATGGGCTTTGTGAAGAGTGAAGCAGATGCTAACCTCTACTACTTGATGGTTAGGGGTGAGATTCTCATTCTTGTTCTTTATGTGGATGACCTATTTCTTACAGGTTCACTAGGGCTCATAGTGGATTGCAAGAGGAACCTTGCAAAAGAGTTTGAGATGAAGGATTTAGGACTTATGCACTACTTTCTAGGCATGGAAGTGTGGCAGACAGATGGAGAGATTTTCCTTAGTCAAGGGAAATATTGCATTGAAATCTTGAAGAAATTTGGGATGGAGGATTGCAAAGCCATGTCTACACCCATGATCACGAATTGAAGGAAGGTAGATACATCTAAGGAGAAAGATGTAGATCCCACTTTATATAGACAGTTGATTGGTTCGCTTATGTATTTGGTCAATGCTAGGCCAGATATAGCATTTGCAGTAAACTCTCTTAGTCAGTTCATGGTTGAACCAAAGAAAATGCATTGGATAGCGGCTAAGCATGTGCTACGTTACTTGCATGGTATAGTCGAGTATGGGATTAGATATGTTTGAGGTGAAGCTATCAGGTTGATAGGCTATACTAATGTAGATTGGGTAGGAAGTACAACAGACAAAATGAGCACTTCAGGGTGTTGTTTCAGCTTGGGATCAAGAGTTGTATCTTGGTTCAGCAGGAAGCAGAAGTCTGTGGCTCTAAGTTCAACAGAAGCAGAATACATAGCAACTAGCATGGCGACATGTGAAGCTATATGGCTTTGAAAGTTGTTAGTAGCCTTGTTTGGTCAGAAGGTTGAGACTACTGTGATACATTGTGACAATCAGAGTTGCATCAAGTTGTCTAAGAATCCAGTGTTTCATGATAGGTCTAAACATATAGATATCAGATATCACTTCATCAGAGATTTTGTACAAAGGGGAGTTGTTCGACTACAATACATACCTACAGATGAGCAGGTAGCAGACATTCTGACGAAGGCTTTGAGAAAGGCCAAATTTATCTTCTTTAGAGATAAGATGGGTGTCATGTAGAACAACTTCCTCGCTAAGAGGGAATGTTAATTATTGTTAGTTCGACAGTTGTTATTTCTGACCTGAAAATAGCAGTAGTATTTATGGGTAGCTTGGACAGCTGTTCGTCCTTATCTATGAATAGCAGTAGTATTTATGGGTAGTTTGAATAGTTGTTTGTCCACTTGCCAAGAATTAGTAAATGGTTGTTGCAAGGATAATTATTTACTAATTTTAGTGATTCCCTTTTGGACACCTTGCAACCAATTCTATTGTTGGCTGTCGAGTTGTCTTAATCTCAACCGTCGATTGTAAATCAATCTCGGGCATTGGGTTACCAATAGGAGTAGTATAAAAAGGGGTCATTGGGTCATTTGGAGGAAGAAGTTTTGGAGAAATGTTTGCAGTGTTAGCAAATAGTCTTGTAGTGTTAGCAAGGGCGTAGTGTTAGCGTGGGGATAGCAGTGGGAAATATCAGCGAGAAAATTAGGAGGTTGTCAGAGTTCTACCAGTGAGAGGCAAGGAATTTTGTATCTCTTGATTTGCTAAAGTTTAATATAATTTCTCATCTATAGAACTAGTTTTCCCTTAGGAGTTTTTCTAGGGACAATTTGTCCGAAAATATTGTGTTCATTGTGTTGCGCATTTCTTTCTGTATTTTATAAGTGAAGTTGCAGTGGTTTAATTTTTTGATATTAGTTGGGAAATTTATTTTCAGCAGTTTAATAATCATTTATGATAGGAGATTAATAATCAGTGACTGCAATAGTTGATTTTTCACACTCCCCATCTTCTCTCCCTTTCACTTTGCTTTCGAATTTCACATTATAACTTGCTCGCTCATTCCTTTTCTTGAACACCAATGTATGTGGCTCCACGCTCACCTTCACGTTTGGACTGTTCTTCACCCACACTTTGTACACCGCATTGTCACCGCCCACGTTGGTCACCGTCCTCCTCTTCACCTGAGCACGCTCTCCATACTCCAATAGCTCAGAGAAAGATGGGTAGTTAAGATCGACACCTGATTCGATCGATTTGGGGCAAGGAAGCCATTTGTGGGTGAGTAGTGCTATTTGCTTATTGGTGTACATGTTCTGTCCGCACAGATAGTTGATGTAGTCCTGAGGCCCCAAATCGTACACCAGCCCCGGCTCCAGCGCCACCTTTGGATTTAACTGACCTGCACCCATCGTAAAGGGGTCCATGGCTCATAGGGTGAGCACATCTTTGATGGGCTGCTTTGCGTTGTCGAGCGTGGAGGCCGTCGTGAGGAGAGCCGATTTCATAGCTGTAGGACTCCACGTCGGATGAGCGTAGTGGTGCCGCTAACGTGGGGGCATGCCATTGAAGTCTCCGAATGTATCATGAAGCCGCCACCAACAACCGCCAAGATGTTAACACCGGGTGTAATTATATCAGGCTTAAGAACTTCCAGGAAATTAAGGCTCGGACATGTCGAAGAAAACACGAGCACAATAGGAGCCGTCTTTTTTCCCACGAAGGTCAACCTCGTGGGATTGATCGTGGCCGTGGGTGCAGCGGTGCTATTGACATATGCTTTTATCTTTTCCGCCGCTGTAGAACTCACCTTCGATGGGCTTATCATTGTCTCCCACAACGATCAATGCTGCTGCGCCCGCCTTCTTCACAAGCCTCACTTTTTCCGTCGAATTATCGCTTTACGAAGTACAGAGCGCAAGTTTACCTTTGAAAATGTGAGGATCAAGACCCCGGTCACCGCAGAAATCGTAGAGCAGAGGCACATTTTGAGTCCTGGGTCCTCTGTAAAAAGACAACCCCTTGAAGTGCTCCCCGTTGCCGAGGCTTAGAAAAGAGAGAAACTCTCGGTCCATACTACTGGCGCCCACTGTGGTCATCCACGGTGCCGTGTTTTTAACAGAAGATGAATTTGGCCCATCGTTTCCAGCAGAGGCGGAAACGAATACACCCTTCTCCATCGCCCCGAACGCTGCCAGCGTAGTGTGATCAGTGTAAAATGGAGACTCAAGCGGATCGCCAATCGAAATAGAAATAATGTCGACGCCATCTTGGACGGATTTTTCCATTGCAGCAGCTACATCGCTCGCATCGCAGTCACCCTGCTGTCCCCAGCAGACCTTATAAACAACCAATCTCGCCGTAGGGGCGATCCCCATAGCCGTTCCTTTGCCAAAGCCGTTGTAGTTGGCCGCCCTTACAGCGGAACCCACAGCAGTAGAAGCAATATGTGTGTCGCGGCCTTGCCTGTCTCTAGGAGATATGAAATCCTCACCCACATGCGATTTGTAGCCCACCGAGAAATTGAATCTTGCTCCGATGAGTTTTCTGTTGCACATGGACGAATCGAATCGGTCTCCGCTTTCACACGCGCCCTTCCATCTGGAGGGAACGGGGCCGAGACCCTCGTCATGGAAGCCCTCACTCTCGGGCCATATTCTCGAGTCCACCAGGCCCACTATCACATCTTCACCCCGATTCAAATGCTTCGCCCACAGTCCTCTATCATCGGTAAGGCCGAGAAAGTGAGGTGAGTGCGTGGTATGAAGTTTAATCAGAGCCGATGGAATCACTGCGAGACAGCCATTAACGGTCTCCAAAGCTACAGCCTCCGCACTGGTCAGTTTGGCCGCAAAGCCATGGAGAACTGTGCGATAGGTATACAAGAGGACACCTGGATCTAATTTGGAGGCATTGGAAGTGGCCTGGGTGAGGATTGAATGGTACCAGTGCTCGTGCAAACTGAAGTGCGAGGGTTTCATGGATTTCAACATATGGACGATGTATGGCTTTCTTTCATTGACACTTGCTGCGGTGGATAGGAAGAGCAGCAGAAACGCTGGAAGCGTGGAGAGGGGGGAGGTCGGGCTACTCATTTTGAGTGTTGAGGAAAAACGTTGGGTGTAGGGAATTATATGGCCGCGAGGGGTTATTTAACAGGAGTAGCAGGCTCTAGTGGGCCGAAGCAAAGTCTTGGTGGAGAAGAAAATGTGGAGATTATTGTACTCTCCTTTTTCTTGTCTTTTCTTTTTTTCTTTTTTTTTAAAAAGGTTGAGTGGGCAGTGTGACGATAACAAATGAGCTGGAAATTGAGCATCCGAGAAAATGTGGAGATTAAATTGTACAATACTTTTTTTAAAGGATGATAAAGTCTACAATCTGACAGTAAGGAATGAGGAAATTGAGCATCCGACGAAAGCGGGAAGCAAATAATTAATATACTGTCAGTGTGAAATATATGTAACGAGCTGTGAATTGTGTGAAATCAAAATTTCATTATCTGCGGAAACTTATACACAATATTCATCACGCGCTCTAGGCTTGCATGATTGACTTCAGAACTGACGGTCTGATTTTTGATCTTCTCAAAGAGAAGAGAGCACACTCTCTATGTCAGACTAATATAGACTAAAGCCACTAATCTAAGAACTGACTTGCTTCACCTAGACTTAGATACTAAACACCGCTTGCTTCAAATGAAGGAGGAGCCTCAATATATAGGCGAACACACCTTCTTACAATTATGAAAGATTTGAAATCTGACCATAGGAGATGGACACGTGGATTCCACTTTCAGCAAGCTTATCTCTAAGGAATCTCGAACAGGAACTCCACTAAGAAAAAGGAGTTGAATAGTAATTCGAGATAAGAACACACCGGCACACTTGATTACAAAGCATCTTTTTGACGTGAGAAGGTTAACTCGACACGTGTCACTTTTTACCATGGTTGACAGCCATGTCCCAGATGAGCTTTCAAAGGATGGGATGCCTTCGTCAAGTGACAACCCCACTTGATAGGGTTAATACCCATGACTGTGAGGAGAACTGGTTTCCCAATTTATTTCTTCTTCATCTTCTTTTGATGGTGACACAGGTCTCTTGTCGCGATCCAGTTGTTCAAGACAGTCTTCAATGGAGTCTTCTTTCCAGAGAATACGACGAGTTGTTCTCATGAAGGCTATTGGTAGAGAAACATCTAGTGTTCTATTTTCAGGAATGGTCTGGTATTGGGTAAACAACCATAAAGGCTTTTGTTGCTGTACAAAGGAGGACACTGTTCTGAGTTCAATTGTATTAGCTTGAGATCGAGATGGACCATATGTTTCAAATAACCAATTGGTAATGGTTGTTGGTGTGGAAGACATAAACTGGAGGCAAAACAAATAACCATAGTTAGTGGTTATGGGCTGCTAACTGTGAGCATGTGGATAGAGACCTAGGAAGAATTCAGTGAGGGCAGAATCTCGATGTAACCATTGATATTGGTTTGGAATATGAGTATTACTGAGAAACTGAATTGGCCATTCATATGCAGTAGCATAGGTTTCTATCGGTCCTAAAGCAGCAGATATTTCTGGATCAGACTCTTGATAGGGATATTTGGAAATGATAGAGTCTGTCAGAAGTTGTCTATTGGCAACAAAATGGATCTGACAAAGATCGTTATAGATTTGTTTGGTTAATAGATATGTATCTGGGATCCAGGGAGTATTACTCACCATAGGATAAATCTCTTTATGTTCCATGATCATTCTCACATTATTTTGTTGTTCTGCAGGTTCTGGTTCTGGAAGCCGCACCAAGATCTGGTTGCGATGATCTTCAGCTAAATGTCCTCTTTCTTCTTCTTGTTCAATTATAGCATGATCATGATGAATTTCCTATCTTGTTAGCTGAGGACAAAAATAAATACAATTAAACATATTATCAATAACATCAGGCAAAGAGTTAGCAATAGGATTTGGCCTGGGTCTTAGAAATGCTTCATGCTCTCTTTCTTCTGAAAGAGCATTCACAAAATGACCTTCTCGACTGAGGAAGTTTGCAAGCATGTTCTTGATTCCTTCAACATATTCTGTTTCAAAATCAAATGTGTCAAGAAATTGCACCCATCGTAGTAAGCGACCACGAGCTACCTTGTTCTTGGACTCCTTCTTGAAGAACTGAGCTAGATGTCTTAAATCACTGCGAAGAACAAAGGGCTTATCACCAATGAACAATTGAAACTTACTAAAAGCATTGATAACAGCTAACAGCTCTTTATGTGTGCTGTGATAATTCATTTCTGCACCTTTGAAAGCACCAGATTCATATCGCACAACTTCTTCACGAGCTTTTCCATTTGATTCAACAACTTCAATAAGTACAGCACCCCATGCATCATTACTAGCATCGGTTTGTACAATCTTTTTGCCTGATCCTAGAATTCTGAGAGGAGGCAGTTGTTGACATTGATCTTTGATCTGCTAGATGATTTGATTATGCTTTTCTGTCCATTGAGTTGGATTTTTGTGCAAGAGCTTATTCAACTCTTTTCTTGCTTCAACAATCTTCTGATAATAGCTAGCTATATAGTTGACTAATCCTAGAAATCATTGCAGAGATTTCTTATCTGAAACTTCAACTTTTTGAATGGTGGTCAAGAGATGTTCTTGAGGATACAACCGACCATTGGGCTCAATCCTAGTACCAATAAATAGGAGGCTTTCAGTGCACCATTGTAACTTTGTTGGATTGAGGCAGATACCATTAGTTTGACAGATGTTGAGAAACTGTCGCAGATGACTCATATGGGCATTATAATCTTGACTAAATATCAAGATGTCATCTATATAGGGTTGTATGAATTTGGCATAAGGAGAGAAGATCCTATCCATATGGCTTTGAAAGATAGACGAGGTAGTCTTGATACCAAATGGCAGAATATTCCATTCAAACAAACCTTGAGGAACTGAGAAGGTTGTTTTATACCGATCTTCCTCTTTAATAGAGATTTTCCAAAACCTTTTAGTGAGATCAAACTTACTAAAGATATTGCATCCTTGGATACATTGCCAAATATAGTCTTTACTGGGAAATGGATGCTGATTCTTTTCTAAACAAACATTTAAAGGCTTGTAATTCACTACAAGTCTCTTTTCAGCAATGATGTTACCATGTTCATCCTTCTTGGGCATATATATGACATGACAAGAAAAGGGACTATTACTTGGACGAATGATACTCTTTTGAAGTAAATCACTGATTTCCTTTTCACAGTGTTCTTGCTCTTCTTTGGACAGGATGAAATAGTTAGCTTTACAGGTAGGTAACATGGGATGGCCTTGTTCATCTGTACGTAGAGGGAGACTACATTCCATCTGACGTTTGTACTTATGGAGATCTTTGGTTAACATAGTAGAAGCAAAATTATTTTGAATAATCGCTAAATGCCCCCAGGTGGAAAGAGATTGCGTGGTTAACCAAACACGCGATTGTGGAAGAATGGCTTTGACAAGCAGAAAAGATAACTTCGGAGCATAGGCATGATGCTCATTGATTTGGCAAACACGGCCAAACTTAAAATCAATATGAGTGCCTTATAACCCAACAGTATAAGGGCTCCACTGTTGGAGGGTATGACTACCAATTATATAGTCATACTGGTCGACTGGAAACTGTAGAAAAGTAACAACAAGGGTTTGGGTAGGAAATTGCAAGGGTATGTGTGCTTGGAATCAGATTGGATTGTTGGCATGGGTGACAGAGTGAATACTCGTATTAGTAGGAATCCAACAATCTGAAGGAAATGCTTCAGGTCAAGCTAGATTACAATCAGCACCTGAGTCTAATAATGCACACAAAGTATATGCTTTGATGCCCGAAAGTTTCATAGTAAGTAAAAATGCAAGGCATGGATTATGCATACCTTTGAGGTAACCAAGCACTTGTTTTCCAGTTGGTTCTTTTGTAAGCTATTCTTCAGAATAGGCTTCTTCTTTCTGGGATACATCATCCTTTTGTTCTGCTTCAACTAGGAGCTTATCAAAAGCACTGAGTGAACTGGAAGCGGCTTCATATTCTTTCAATTCTTGTTGGATTTGATGTATTTCTTTCATAACATTAGCTTTGGCTTGATACAGGAAAGCTAGGCGTTGAGAAAGCCATTCTTTGTTGGAAGCCTTGGCAAAGGCTCTTTCTGCTGTCTGACTGGACCGGTACTCATGAGGAGTAGGAAGATCACTAGGAGCATCTTCATTATACAAAGGGAGTTCTTCTTCCTTCATTTGCATTAAGATGTTGTTTCTTTGCTCCTCTAATGTAGCTAATTTTTTCTTGCTTGTTGCAAACTGGTAGGGTGTCAAAAATTCTTGCTTATGCTTCATCAACTGACTACTTCTAATTTGAATGCGTTCCAATTCATGTTCAGGTGTCAGTTTCAACCAGTTTGGATCAATTTGGGTCAAAGATCGATTTTGATCAGGAACCTTATTAGCATGGTGATACATATTACAATAAAAAGAGATTTTAGATTCACTAGAAGAATCTGGAGAGAAAAACTCTTCAGGTTCTTCTAGTTCTAGTTCAGGGCTACCAAAAATTCTGAGATGTCTCTCTTGAAGGAGATCATCTTCACTGTCACTTCTGAAAACATCTTCAAGTACTATATCTTCTGAATCTGAAGCTTCAGAGACAATAGTAATGGGTTCATTATGAAGATTAGCAGATCTTAAAGCACGGACACACTTACCTTTTTTCTGTCTGTCAGGGCGCTTATTTGCATAATGATTACCTTTAGAAATGTAGCAGACAGGCTGAAAATCTTTTCTCTTTACTCGATCTTTCTTTCTCAATACAAATTTCTTTCTTTTGAATTTCTTATGCTTTGAGAAAGACTTTCTTCTACTTGGCTGATAGTCATTTTGATATGACTTATAATTTTTCTTTTTTCATTTATCACAACCATAAGAAGTTGAGGCACAGTGGCAGAGTCCACTTTTCAAATAAAGAAAGACTTCTTTTTTCTTCTTACGATTCTATTTTTCTGTATAGAGATCACTATTAATTTCTTTAATGAATTGATAGAGCTATGGGAATGTTACATCATTGATGCTCATGTCTGGAGTGTTCATTATACTGATGAGAATATTTTCTCAGTAGTAAGACTGTAGCTACAAGGGAAAACCATCAAGGAATGTATTGCACATCTAGACGTTATTGTTGGTCTAACCAAATCGATAGAAATTGGCATACTGATCACTACAGTATTGATCTAGTTGACTCATATCACAGATCTTACTTTCTTTAAACTTTTTCAAGGCAGCACATTGTTCATTATCATGTTGTCCTACAAATATCCTGTATAGGGCACTACAAACAGATGTAACACTAGCATTGATTAGATCATCTTTATAATCTACTGGTAATCCATCCCATGCATTCCTAGCAATTCCAGTTAAAGCATTCAAGCCTTTCCTGATGGCTTGATCTTGTGTCATGCTAGCAGCATAGATGGCATTATCCATCCATGTTCTAAGTGCATCTAGAGTGGCTTTATTCTTAACAGGATCATATGAATCCAGATTGATATATGGTGGCACATTTTCATTGAAAGCATGTAGTTGATCAAACAGATCTTGACTCACCATATTTACAGTTTTCCATGTACCAGTAGTAGGGTCAAACTCTTGTGGCTTTGGCTTTGGTACATATAGGACTAATGCTTTTCTTGAACTCATTCCATGTAGGCGTTGGAGATCCGACTAAGAACTTGGAAATTTACTAGGGGGTTTCACAAAGCTAGAGCTGACTTGACTGGACAATTTATCAGCTATCAGATTTTCCACTTGCTTTGGCATATGGCTTATGGCTTGAGCATTAGCAAGTTGTTGGGAAACTATTTGAGTAGTGGTTTGTTCAACTGTGGAAAGCTTTTTAGAAATGGTTTGAGTTGTGGAAACCAAGGTATGAGTAGTGTGGAAAATGTTATGACTGGTTGCAGACAGGGATGACAAACGATTTGTACTATCCACGCAAGGCAGAAGTCACGGTAGAAAAAATAGAGCAACGTAATAAGACTTCTTTGCCTTGAGGTTTCCAAGAAAAGATGGAAAAGAGTTCGAATCTTAGCGCTCAAAAAATGGTTTCTTTTAAGTAATTTTGTTTAAAGTAAATAAAAGTGAGTCAAATGTGATGCATGTAAAGCATATTTGGTTTCGCGGAAAGTTCATGTTGGGGTGTAAGCATCAAAGTTCGTGCTTCTTGTCTGATTAAGATTCAAGTGAAAACTTCATTATATATTTTTTTTAAACGAGTAAAGATTATTTTCTTGTGGTAGAAAGAGGGCTCCTCATGTTGAATTAGTTATAGTAATACAAGAGGAATAGAAGCTCTTGTTCCAATATATTATTTTATTAAATTTTGGTGAAGTCAAATAGCTATAGAAACTACATGGAACCATTTGAAATGTATAAAACAGGTACACACAACATTTTTGTATAAGAGAGATAAATCACAATAAGAACACTACTATGCAATGACAATTATTCAACATAGTTGCATTGATATGTGTACTAGAGGTACTTGTTCTCACTAGCCTTTATATATAACTTGTGGATTACTTGTGTGCAGATGAACCTTAATGCTTCCTCAACACTCTAATCCTAGCATACAACATAACTTTCCTTTAGCTCCTAACTATTTGAAACTACCATATTTTTTCAAATGGCATGTAAAACTCATTCTATAGCTGGTTTGCATGAAATTTAACATAGCCCATATGATATTTATTTTTTGCTAAGTTGGATGAATAGAGTGCCATTTCCAACTCCAATCCCCTATTTCACCATTACACAACATTCCATGCACCATTAAGACTCACAAGTATGAAAATGGACAAGGAATGATTTTCTCATAGATGTTTGTCATTCCCAAAGAGACAATTCTCATTTAAAACATATAAGACAATGAGAACTATGGTATGATCAATCTCCACACAATCTGATTTGCATGACTTTCTCTTCACAAGCTGATTTTCCTAGTGACCAATCTAATTTACTAGCTTCTTGAACAATATGTGGAGAGGCCCAAAAGTCCTTGGAGCCATTTTGTTAGACAATCCATATGCCATTCTTGTGTTTCCAATGTTTCAAGCATTTCAAACATGCAAATGCAAACATAGAACAAGAAAATAAGTGGGTAGAAAATGTTCGTGTTGTCTATTAGAAACATAGAAACAAATTGAGCAATGATAAGTTGTCTATTTCCTCATTAGAATATGGATTTGAAACAAGATGGAGTCTTTAGGGCAGCTTGTAACATTTTTAAGTAGAATGCAAAAATCCACAAAATAGACAAATAAGAATGTAAAGCTTGTGATAAAATGATTAATATTTGTTTCTATTTCTACAAAAAATTATATTTGTCATATTATTTTTGAATTGTCTTCCTCCATTTCACCAAAATAAATATTCATCCCCACTTTAATTATCTAGGATAGTTGAAGCCAAACCTTATTATGAATTTTGATGAATAGTTAAGGCAAAGGGAACATCTAACATAAATTGACATATTTCAGTACATATTTTTTGAAAATTTTATATTTAAATATACAATTATGAAAAGAGTGAAAAGATATATATCCATGCATAGTTTTAAGTTAGTTATATATCTCTCCTTCCTTCTTGTTTCTCTTTCCTCTATTTCTCTCTCGTACCATCATCTTTCCCTCTCCTCCCTTCCTCTTCCTCTCTCCTCAATTTCTCTCTCCTACTAGTCATCTTTCTCGCTCCTCCATTCCTCTTTCTTTCTCCTACCATCATCTTTCTCTCTCCTCCCTCTTTTTTTTTTCCTCTCCCTTTCTCTATCCTCCCTCTCTTTTTTCTGTCTCCTCCCTCTCTCCCTTCCCTTCTTCTTTCTCTCTCCTCCCTATCTCTCTCCTCACTCTTTGTTTCTCTCTCCTCCCTACCTAGGACCTATTATTAGTGATGAACTTGTCACATAAGGCCATGTATAGAAATGAATAAATTAACTTGCCATAACCATTCATTAAGATAAATTTATCATACAATCTCTTTGCTTTTAAGTTAAACAATATATTAATGTTTCTTTAAATAATATAGATCAATAAGAATTTAAGATTGATGTTCATTTAAATTTATGTTTTAGATGTTCATTTAATTATATAGTTAATTATAGTTTAATCTCTCTCTTGCCCTTTTTGATATATTTGTAGTTAAAGACATAGTAGATGTTTGATGGTTTTAAAGATAGTAATTATATTTATGTTTTAGATTTAGAGATGAATTAAATATAAATTAATCCTGGTTTGAACCCTAACTAATACATAATCCCAAACCTTACCCTAATTCTAAAACTAACCCTAAACCTTAAATACATAGAACTAGATAATAATCCTACCATCATCTTTCTCTCTCCTCCCTTACTCTTTCTCTTTCCTCTATTTCTTTCTCCTACCATCATCTTTCTCTCTCCTTCTTTCCTATCTCTCTCTCCTACCATCATCTTTCTCACTCCTCCATTCCTCTTTCTCTATCCGACCATCATCTTTCTCTCTCCTCCCTTTTTGTCTCCTATTTTTCTCTCTCCTCCCTTTCTCTCTCCTCCCTTTCTCTCTCCTCCCCATATTATTTCTCTCTTGTTTCTCTCTCCTTCTCTATCTCCTCCCTTCATCTTTATCTCTCCTACCATCATCTTTCTCTCTCCTCACTCTCTCTTTCTCTCTCCTCCCTACCTAGGACCTATTATTAGCAATGAACTTCTCATATTTAAGTCCATGGATAGAAATTAATAAATTCACTTGCCATAACCATTCATTAGGATAAATTTATCTTATATTCTCTTTGTTTTTAGCTTAAACAATATATTAATGTTTCTTTAAATTATATAGATCAATGAGCATATAAGATTGATGTTCATTTTAATTTATTTTTTAGATGTTCATTTAATTATATAGTTTATTATAGTTTAATCTCTCTTCTTCCCTTTTTGAATATTTGTAGTTAAAGACGTATTAGATGATTTTAAAGATGTAGTTATATTTATATTTTAGATTTAAAGATAAATTAGATATAACTTTATCATACTTTGAACCCTAACCATAATCTAATCCTAACTAGAGTCATATTACTAGAGTTTGAACCCTAACTAATACATAATCCCAAACCTTGTACCCTTATTCTAAAACTAACCCTAAACCTGAAATACATAGAACTAGATAATAATCATACCATCATTTTTATCTTTCCCCCTTCCTCTTTCTCTCTCCTCCCTTCCTCTTTCTCCCTTGTGCCATCATTGTTTTTACTCTTCCCTTCCTCTTTCTCTCTTCTCTATTTCTCTCTCCTACCATCATCTTTTTCTTTCCTACCATCATCTTTCCCTCCTCCCTTCCTCCTCTCACCTACCATCATCTTTCTCTCTCCTCTATTTCTCTCTCCTACCATCATCTTTCTCACTCCTCCCTTCCTCTTTGTCTCTTCTACCATCATCTTTCTCTCTCCTCCCTCTATTCTCTCTCTCTCTCTCTCTCTCTCTCTCTCTCTCTCTCTCTCTCTCTCTCTCTCTCCCCCCCCCTTTCTCTTTTGTCCCCATCTTTTCTCTCTCTCTCTCTCTCCTCCTCTCCTCCCTTTTTCTTTCTCTCTCCTACCATCATCTTTCTTCTCCTTCCTATCTCTCTCCTCCCTACTTAGGATGTATTATTAGAGATGAACTTCTCATATAAGTCCATGTATAGAAATGAATAAATTCACTTGTCATAATCATTCTTTAAGATAAATTTATCTTACAATCTCTTTGATTTTAAATTAAATAATATATTAATGTTTCTTTAAACAATATAGATCAATAAGAATGTAAGGTTGATGTTCATTTAAATTTATCTTTTAGATGTAACTCATTTATTTAAATAGTTAATTATAGTTTAATCTCTCTCCTCCCCTTTGTGATATATTTGTAGTTAAAGACGTATTAGATGATTAGATGGTTGTGAAGATGTAATTATATTTATGTTTTAGATTTAAAGATTAATTAAATATAACTTTATCCAAGTTTGAACACTAACTAATACATAATCCCAAACCTTGTACCCTATTTTTGAAAACTAAGCCTAAAGCTCATATGTGTAGAACTAGCTAATAATCTTACCATCATCTTTCTCTCTCCTCTATTTCTCTCCTACCATCATCTTTCTCTCTCCTCTATTTTTTCTCCTACCATCATCTTTCTTACTCCTTCCTCTTTTTCTCTCCTACCATCATCTTTCTCTCTCCTACCATCATCTTTCTCTCTCCTCCCCTCATCTTTCTCTCTCCTCCCTTCCTTTTTCTCTCCCCTCTATTTACATCAGCATTCTCACTCCTTCCTTCCTCTTTCTCTCTCCTACCATCATCTTTCTTTCTACTACCACCATCTTTCTCTCTCCTTCCTTTCTCTCTCCTCACTCTTTTTTTCTCTCTTCCTCTTTCTCTCTCCTACCATCATCTCTTTCTCCTCCTCTTTCTCTCTACTACCATCATCTTTCTCTGTCCTTACTTAAATTAGTATCAACCTAGATGATGAAATAGATTTCCATTTTTCAAATTAGTGCTAACCTAGATTTCTCTCTCCTCCCTTCCCCTTTTTCCAAAATATGTATTAAGATGTTTAAATAGTTTTAAAGACATGTAATTAGATTTATGTTTTAGATATTTTTAATGAAAAGTAATTTTGTGAATTTTTATGTTGTATATATATACATATACATATGTATATGTATATGTAGATGTATATGTGTGTGTGTGTGTGTGTGTGTGTGTGTGTGTGTGTATGTATGTATATATATGTATGTATGTATGTATGTATGTATGTATGTATATACACATATGCAGATTCTGTTTCATGGATGACATATTTGGTGAGGACCCACCCTCGCCCCCACCATCTCCACCCCCACCTCCACCCCGAACTCAATGACTACCTAGTCTTCCTCCACCACCTACCCTCAAGGAGTTACATGAGAGCATGAGAAGTAACATCTGTGACATCATGCAAGATATTGAGACGCTTAAGCGTGAGACACATCATCCCCCCAAACTACTTTGCCTTATAGATAACATGCAAGGCATTGTGCACTTTGTACAAAACTTAAACTATGGGATGGATAGCTTTTGAGCATGGAGGAAAGACATGTATTCATTTTATTCTAATGGCATGTCTTATAAATAGGTCCATGACTTGATAATAAATAAATGCCATTTAGAAAGATATTTTAAGAACTTGAAGACTGTTGACAAGATAAGTGACAAGAAGCCATGTATATCTATTAGATGGTATACACACCCTTGGATATGAGAGAAATTTTTGGAGTGGTGGTTGATGGTATTTTCCCATACACCACATGCTATCATGAGGTGCCCATCTACTTTCTTAGGAAGTTATGGGTAGAGTTTGAATTGGGTTTGAAACCCAATTATTTGATATGAAACAATTTCAAGGGATCAATAGAGGTATACCTTAGGATAGGCCTGGGGAAAATCTTAGGGATAATACTAGGAATCATCAATGCCCTCAGACTCTTGTTCCTCTTCTTTCACCAATTGTTCTAGCACCTATCTATCATCATGCAATGTTCTTTGCTCTTAGTTCATTGAATGCCATTTCAGAAAATGTAGTATAGCAGTCGACGCAGTGAGGGATATTTTTTCCCTTAGACGCATTTGTACTAGTTGTGGGGATATATTTAGAGGCCTCTTAGAGTGATCCAGATACAAGATAGGATGCCCAACCCATTGAGGGTAGTGATTTTGATGATGAGGCATATGTTGCTCATGGTGGTGGTGATGATGAGGTGTATGTTTCTCATGGTGGTGGTTGTGATGATGAGTTGTGTGTTTCTCATGGTGGTGGTGGTGGTGATTTTGATGTGCCATAATATTTTGACCTTCTTTATGTGGAGGAAGACAATCAGGAGCATCAGGTAAAAATTTAATTATATATAATTTATAAAGTACATAATTAATTACATTCTGCATATGCATAATTGTATGAACCATAATGTCTAGATGATGAATGATATTGTTCATTGTAGGAGACAATATAGCCTTTTGTTGAGGCCTTCAAGTGTTGGCATCCCTCATTAGGTATGCACTTTGAATTAAATTAAAAATAATATACATTGGAACTCAAATTTAATAACATGTCCTAATGCATTTTTTTGTCAGATTTTGTATGGATTGTCATCTATTATATAGCTAGGTGCTTCTATAGCTATTGATCCATCTACTAGTGAGGCACAACCTCAAATACCTACGGTATGCACTTTTAAAGAAATGTTATTTTTGTTGGAATGCTTTAGAATAACTAAGAGAGGGGGTGAATCAGTTATCTAAGGTCCAAATGTATAGATAAAACTTTTTAGTATTTAACAAATACATGTGTGTGCATTGATCATCCATTATCTCAAACCATAGTATATTATAGTCCAAGGTCAAATGAAATTTGCAAAAATGTAAACGTGAAATACTAATGTAGTGCAAGGCAAGAGAATCCCCAAAGGAGATGTCCTAGCCCCTAGCTAATAACCATACAATAGAAATAGAATAAAAATACATGATTTGATACCAAATCATAATAAATTATTCATAGATATAACTAATTGCATGCAATGTGTCAGGCTATAAGGCTTCCTGGTTATGGCCAAATACAAATCAAGTAATAGTTGTAAAAGATCCCTCAAGATCCAATCCAAACACTATCCTAGCTAGTCCACATCTATAACACACAATCTAGATGAAAATACCAAGGAAATCTCAACTTGTGCTCGCAAGCTTACCAAGCAATCTCCTTGCTTTCCAACCACAACCCTATCTCTACTCCAACTTTATCCAAGATCCAAGTGTAAACTACCTCACATTTGGCACTTCTTCTACACACTCACAACTTCATTACAATCCTACTATAATCTGCCTCGCATTTAGTGTTATGTCCATAGACTCAGGAAAACTCACCTTTCAGCTGCTCCCACACTCACTCCTCCTCTGAATGAATCACTCCATCATGAATGACTAAAAGACTCCACAAGACCCCCCTACTTATACCCAACAAAGCCACAATTCAGCCTAGCAATTAAAAATTAAATAAACCTAACATTAAATACTTGAAGAGCCATAAGGCAGTCTCCAACAACAATTAAATATCCAAAATTTGATACCTGAGAAAAATCTCAATATCTCCTAGCTTCGATTGAATTAGAACTTGTGCTTCAAAATGACGGTAGTAATTTAGGTCTTGTACAATCCCTTAATATTGCTAATGCTGATTCATTAAGGATATCTTCACGAATTCATCCTAAAAGTCATGCACATAAACCCATTGTGCAAACTGCCAAAAATCAATACTCCAAGAGAATTGCCATATCTACCAACTTATAATAAATTAGGACTAGTGACCTTTACCAGAGATATTAATTTAGGCCCTCTTCAATCCTTGAACTTGATAGCCTTTGAATAATTATGGAAAATTAGTTACATGGCTCGTAATAGGAACCCAGAAACCAGAAAACACAGTTCCAGCAGCAAGGTAAAATGGCTCAAACTTCAACTCAATCCATCCAATCTCTGTGCAATCATGAGGAAGGTTCTCCAATGTGTCTCTAACACATCCCTAACCATGAAAATTATAACTCCGCCAAAATCCAAGCTCGATGCTCCTACATCAAACTCCCCAAGTAAATAGAGATGTATGTCCCATACTTTGATGCCCAAAGAAAGATCTGCAACCAAATTTTTCTTTACCAAAGGCTTCAACTTTATCAAAGTCAATAGAAAAAAATTTAAAATCAACCATCTATGGTTTATCTAGTGAAACATCAGAATCAAATACATATCAGTAACCCAATTAGCATGCTCACACCCAACAATTAATTGAACATAATGCTTCATCAGCAAACCCTCATCCACATCAACAACTAGTGAATCCACACTAGCAACAACAAACTCCATATCAAAAATAGTATGTAACTCCTCAGCAACATATGCCAAACTCTCAAAACCAACCTTCTCATTGCTCACAATAAGATTCTCTGCAATACATAACTCACCACTAATAGCAATCAGATCATCCATGACCAAGTGCTCTACAATCTCCATGTCAGAATTAGCCAACTAATCATGAAAACCAACCTCTGTCCCGGCATCAACAAGGATATGAATATCTTTAGCAACAACCTACAGCTGCTCTAAAAGTTCTATATCGGACTCCATAATTTGATCAACAATACCAAACTCTTCAACCTCGACCTTGCTATGCCATCTTCTCTCATGAAAAAGTCTTCTAATGTCTAGACAAATCTCTTTTAGATTGGTAAACTCCAACTCCACAAACATCTATGGAATTTCTTCCTCATCCTATCCTTATCTCAATCAATTGAACTAGTTTCAAACCGAGCAACCTCCTCCTTCGCTCGACTAGCCAAACTAGCTTCAAACCAAGTAGACATCTTAGAAAAATTCCCCTCCACCACATCACAAAGATTCATAATCATCTCAGGGTCCAATCCTCTCAAAGCCATCTCCCAAGATCTTCTTAAACCCTCTACAAAAAATCCTTCCCACACTCCATGTGACAACCTTGAATTGTTTGCAAGTTAGATCGCAACCTACCACCTCACATGAACAATCACAAAACAAATCACAAGTCTAGGACCATAGATCTACAATACACAAACTCTTTTTGATCATGCCTCAACAAGATCAAACTTCCATATTTGCATCCATTTATCCATCTACAAGCCCTCTATAACTGCAAGTTAGAACCATGATTTGATATCGAATCATAATAAAATATTTATAGATATAACTGATTACATGCAATGTGTCACGTTGTAAGACCTTCCTAGTTATGGCCAAATACAAAGAAAGTAATAGTTCTCCAAGATCCCTCAAGATCCAATCTAAACACTATCCTAGCTAGCCTAGAACTATAACATAATAGCAATATAGAAGAAACCACCAAGGAAATCTCAACGTGTGCTCACAAGCCCACTAAGCAATCTCTGTGTTTCCCAACCGTAGCCCTAGCTCTACTCCAAATTTATCCAAGATCCAAGTGTAAACTATCTCACATTGGGTGCTCTATCCACACACTCACAAATTCATCATAATCTTGTTGTAAACTGCCTCACATTTGGTGCTCTATCCATAGACTCGGGAAAACTTGCCCTTTAGTTGCTCCCACACTCACTCCTCCTCCTTTGAATGAATCACTCCATCATGAATGACTAAAAGACTCCACAAGACCCCCCTACTTATACCCAAAAAAGCCACAAGTCAGCCTAGAAATTACAAATTAAATAAACCTAACAATAAATACTTGAAGAGCCACAAGTCAACCTCCAACATAAATTAAATATCCAAAAATTGATACCTAAGAAAAATCACAATATCTCCTAGCTCCAATTGAATTAGAACTTTTCCTTTGAACTAAAGGTATTACTTTAGGTCCTCTACAACCTCTTAAGTTCAATAAGTTTGATTAATTAAGGATATCTTTGGATTCATCCTGAAAGTCATGCACAGAAACCATCGCACAAACTACCAGAAATTGATACTCTAGGAGAATTGCCCTATCTCCCAACTTATAATGAATTAGGACTAGATAAATTAACAATAAATAGTACTCTTTTAGCAAACTATGCTTTAGAATTTTTTAGTGAACTATGCTTTAGACTTAGATGGTAGCTTTATGCTTTTTTCTCTAGACTTTGGGTTACTTTGTAAAAGGTTTTGGGTCCTTTAAAACTTTTTTTTTACTTAATGAAAATAAAAGATATTACTCTAGGCCCTCTTCAATCCTTGAATTTCATAGCCTCTAACTCATTGTGAGAAATTAGTTACACAACTCGCAATAGGCACCCAGAAACTAGAAAACACAGTTCCAATAGCAAGGTAAAATGGCTGAAGCTTCAACTCAATCCATCCAATCTCTATGAAATCATGAGGAAAGGTTCTCCAATGTGTCTGCAACACATCTCTAACCATGAAAAGCATAAATCCACCAAAATCCAAGCTCGATGCTCCTGCATCAAATGCCAAAAAATCATTCACACAATTTGACACAAGGATTTTATGTGGAAACCCAATTTGGAAAAAACCACGAGTAACATGCTACCAATTTTCACTCTTCTAATGTGAGCTTTGTGAGGAGCCAACCCTATTAAAGCTTACAATTCACACTGTTAAATGTGACCTTGGTAAAAGGATTTCAATCACCTTGTTAGGAGTGAGCCTTGTTAGAGGACTTTAAAACATTCCATTAGAATGTCACCATGTTAAAGGATTTACTCATGACTATTAGGTCAACTTTAATCCAAAGGATTTATCCAAACTAATATAGTTGTTAGAAAATAATAGTATTCAAAGCTTCACCTCCTTAAGCCTTCATGTTTAGTATGCCAAATGTAGGTTCATTCCTTTGGCCACCAAATGAAACAACACCTCAAGACTCCTTGTCTCTCTCTAGCTTGCACTATGACACTTTGCTTATGGCCTGTTATCTCCTTATATAGAGAATTTAGATCTTTTTTTGCTTCACCACAATCGTCCATCTTAGGGTTAGGTCAGATTCATCGAATCTACCCTCTTTTCCATTTTGTTCACTCAAGAAGCTCCCCTTATAATCCTCTTCAAATTCATTTCAAAATGGTTTATCTTGAATTCTATATCATCATACTTATTTTCCACATGCTTCACACAATCTAAGAAATCAACTTTGTTAGCTCATATTCATCAAATCTTTGGTCAAACTCATTTTACTAGAACTTAGCAATAACATGTTGTTTACTTGGCAATAATCATTTTTTGATGCTCGGTCAACACTAGGTTGCTCGGCATACACTTAATCTTACTAGTGCTCGACACATATTAAACTTCCTTCACTCGACATCTCCTAGATTTCTCTTTGCTCAACACATACTAAATTTTCTCGATCGCAACTAACTTTCTTCTCATCCTGTACTGACTTGCTTGACTTCCACTATTTGCTTAGTCAGACTTGGTAAACATATGTTTTTTCTTAGCCTTCTTCTTATCTTTTCTTAAGTATCCTTTCATTGTAGCCTTAAGTAGATAAATAATACACTATATCATCAAAGTCTTACTTAGTCTTAGTGCTCCTTTTATACACCATATAACTTAGCTTTTCTCTAGTTACTCTTGTTATCCTTTCTTTTAAAATCCTCTTCACCAATCAATAAAATGATATCATTCACACTAAATTAGCAATTATCTCACAACAAGTAGTAGGCCTGACATTAGTGACAAAATAATGATTGTTCTATGATAGGTTTCATCAATCTTCCTCGTTTCTACGCTTCAACAATATTCTTCATTTCAATAATCTCCCTCTTTGGCATTGATGGAAAACCAACACCAAAAATAATACCACAACAAAACTTAATACCTTGTATTGAGATCTCTCCATCTATCAGTATATGTCCTTCTTTTGTATAGGCTACAATCTCTCTCTTCTTCTTCAAATATTCAGTGTAACTCTACCTCTTTCTGGTCTCTCTCTTTTTTGGTACTAACTCTCCCTCATACTTATAGTAACTTGTAGTAAACTTTCCCTCTTTGAAAACAATGCCAAAGACTGGACATCTTTTCATGTAGATATTAGTAATTCAAGTTCTACTTATGTCACCTTACATGTGATTGTAAATCTTCTATTTTAGCTCCTTTCTTACTTCAGGTAGTTCCTAAAGTAATATCCACTGCATCAAGTTCAAAAATATGTCATTCAACTCAGTTGATGTAGTGCACTATTCTTGCTTCTTAAGTAGCTTTGGATAGGGGTATCACCCCTAGCTTACCTCAAAGATATTCATGCGCATCCTTAGGTAAAGCTTTTGTGAGTATATCAGCTATATGTTCCTTTGTATTCACATATTACATTCTCACTTCTTTGTCTTGAACCAACTCTCTCAAGTAATGGTACTTAGGTATGTTTACAGCACTTGTATTATCTTAGTAAATTACCACAAGTTCAGTGATTTCTTCCATCATTCCTTTGAGTAACTATTTGATCACACCACATTTGTGCAATTCACTACAGCCACCACATATTCAGCTTTAGTAGTAGATTGTGAACTGCAGTTCTATTTCTTGCTAGTCAAGGTAATCAATCTTTTTCCTAAGAAAAATGCTCCACCACTTGTACTTTTTCTATCATCAATGTTTCCAATCCAATCAACATCTATATAGGCTTTCAATTCAAACTTGTAATTTTTCTTATAAGGTTAGCTTCCCAACAAATCTTGACATCTCCCTTGTTTTTAATGTTGTTGATTTATACACAATCCATGGAGATGTTCCAAATATAGATGATGTATAGGGAGTGGATTGGCAACATCATCTTTCCAATAAAAAGAAGGAAAAGATTGCCCAAATTCTTGACAAGCAAACTACCTCCACAAGGCATGACTAGCATAACAGATACCTAATATAGTGGTACAAGTTACCTAAAATAGAGAGTACATGGTTATCTAAGTGGGCACTAATGTAGTTAGATCTAACAAGAGTGTAGCAATTCACAGACAATAACTTGCAGGTGCTATGTTTCTTTCAAGAAGGGGAGAATGATGGATCAACTTCTGGGAGTCATAAATTTTGACTGAGACCTGGGTTTTCTCTCAAGTTTTTATAGTGGTTTTGAAAGGGGGACTTTGATGGCTCGACAAATTAGGTCTGCTCCATTGTGTCTAGAAGAATTTACTTTTCAGGTCTTAGAAAATCTGTTTAGACTCCCAAAGCTTAATTTTTCTAATTTTTGTCTATTACTTAGAGTTTTTTTTGTAATAACTTTGAATGGACATTTCTAAATTCGAAGATTAGTTGGAAGGTCAAGTTTTCATAGCTTAAGGAATGTATAGTTTTATTTGCAGCTTTTTAGGATTTAATTTCAAAGGTTACCTGAAATGGAAAAATTGAAGATTTGTTAAAATCTGCCAAAAAGGGTAATTTTCTATTTTTTTCAAATTTAGAGTGTTCATATATATTTAAGAAGCAAAAAATTGATGTAGAAGGAGGTTAGTTATTGAAAGATACTTGAGTTTCATAATATATTTGTTGCTTCCATATTTTTCTATATGTTTCCCTTCTGTAGAATGCATTTTAATTGTAGTTAGGTACTTGGGTACTACATCATAGGCCAAGGGTAAAAGGAAGTATGTTAACATTATTCATGAAATTCTAGAATTTAGTGAGGATTTTTTATTGAAAAATGTTGAGTCTACCAAGGTTCTTAATTATTTATTTTTGTAATTTAGTGGCTCTACAACCCTATTTTCCTTGTTTCGATATGGATCATGTACCCTATTTTATCTTTTTTCAATTTAGCTACTTCTTTTTTGTCCTTGTTGTTGTTTAGTTTCTTTTGTTATTAACTATCTTTGTTTTTAAAAGGATTTCATTGTCCCTTCAAAACACATTTGCCTTGATTAAAAAAAAATAGGTAAGTAGTCTAAATTAATTCTATTTGTATAAATACATTTTATTGGATAAGCTTAGACTAAATTGAAAATAAGTTTTTAATAATTCATTTACAACATTTTCTCATATTGAGAACATTTGAAAATATTTTCTATTTTTTCTCATAACATTTGTATTCTTTCTTAAAATATTATTAAAATATAGATAATAATGAAATTAAAAATTAGAGTTTTTATAATACGATATAATATATTTTCCTTTTCTTACTTTCATATCCAATAATGAGTTGTAGAATTTGATTCAATATAATTAAAATTTTCTGATGAAATCAAAAGGCATGCATTACATAAAAATCAAATTTTATATTTTTCTTAAAAACATACTTAATATTTTTAAGGTTATGTCATTCTCCATGCTACGAAGCATGATAAGTCTGTCAAAGCATTCTACTGACCCATCATTTCTATGGTGAATAGAGAATGCGATAACAATGTTGTCATCAAAGGGTTGGTTGAGAGCAGAGGAAATCGTAATGTTGTAGGGCCAAATTCATTTATTTTTGAAACATGCAGCGTCCAAACAATTTTTATTCATTGATTTGTTAACTATGAAGCTATCCAAGGCTTCAACGAAGTGATATTCGTAATTTAGATTATTGTGATTATGAAATTTCTCTAAAAATTGATTGTGCTGAGGATTTTCTCCTTTTATTATTACTATGAAACTTGTAATTAATATGCTAATTAAAATTAGAATTCCCCGGTAAATGGTGATTGTGCAAATGATTTTTTTAAATAATTTGGCATACATGGAATTGTTATAGTTTTTAGAATTTATGTGTCAATAATGTTTGTACTGTGTCTTTTTTCATTATTCATTACTTACTAATGGTTATTGTGAGTATACACACACAAAGATGTGTGTGTGTGTGTGTTCTTTCTTTTGGCCTTTTTAAAAAAATAAATGGTTATGGTGAGTATGAATTATTGCATATTTAAGAAAATGGCATTTTTAGGAGCAATATTTCTTATTTAGTTGTATGTTCATAATTTTTTGTATTTTGATTTTGATTGTTCATTTACAAAGGAATAGAGCTAGTTTGAATTTTTTGATTCATTTGAAGTATTCTTTAGTCTTTAGAGGTTTTATAGATTATCAACATTTAGTCTTTGCAATTCATTAAGAGGAGGTTTGTAAATATATTTCATATAGAATATTTTATGTCTAATTGTGAAATAAAGGTGTATAGAATTTGTAACTAGAAAAATAAAATATAGACATTTTATGACTTTGACAATAAAAACTTATTATTCCTAATATTAAATTTTTTTTACAACAAATTGACACATTTTACCTAGTAACATTATGAAACCATGAGAGAGTGTAGGATTTGTAATAGGAGATGTTTTAGTAATTTTATAATTATTTTTAAAAAATAGAATGGAATAGAATAGAAATAGACATTGCCTGAAAATTATGTTTTCTATGAATAAAATTTTATTTTTTGATTTTTTTGATTTCTAGAGTATTTAGAATCTTCTTTACAATCGAAGATTTGTTTATTTATGTACGAAATTTATTTTTAAAAAATTATTGTATGTATCAAACCAACAATTTTTTTAGATTTCTGACCTTAAATTTTAAATCTATATAGACCAAAAAAAAAAAAAAAAAAAAAGTCATTTCTCTACCATATTTCCCAGTTCAAGTCAAGCACCCCAGCTGCTTTGAAAAAAAACTGGTTTGAAAATGCTTGCAAAATAGATGTTTCCGCGTGAACGTATCCCGATATCCTCTCTTGTGATCAATGTCTACCCATGTAATTTGCCCTTCATATTATCTACGTGACCAAGACTTTTCATTGACATCGAAGTCTCTTCTATAGCTAATTTAAAGGAATCCTCCCTTTCTAGTAGATACAATCCCTGCGTCTTTATTCATCCCCTCCTTCTGGGTTACTCATCACCATGTCCATCGCCACGCTGGCAACATTGCTCCTCTTCTTCCTATCACCACAGCAAGTGGCAATGAAAGAAAGGCACACATCATCCATATGTTGAAATCCATGAAACCCCCGCACTTCAGTTTGCATGAGCACTGGTATCGGACTTGAATCGGGGAGACGATGTGATAGTGGGCGTGGTGGACACGGGAATATGGCCCGAGAGTGAGAGCTTCCACGACGAGGGTCTCGTCCCTGTTCCCTCCAGATGGAAGGGCGAGTGTGAAAGCGGAGATGGATTCGATTCATCCGTGTGCAACAGAAAACTCATCGAAGCAAGATTCAATTTTTCTGTGGGCTGGAAGTCGCACGTTGGCGAAGATTGCGTATCAGCAAGAGACGGCTATGGCCACGGCACGCATACTGCTTCTATTGCTGTGGGTTCCGCCGTAAAGGGGGCGAGCTACAATGGCTTTGGTAATGGGACGGCCATGGGGATGGCGCCAGCGGCGAGAGTGGCAGTGTACAAGGCTTGTTGGGGAGTGGAAGTCAGCTGCGATGAGAGCGACATAGCTGCTGCCATGGAAAAGGCCATCCAAGATGGTGTCAACATTATTTCTATTTCGATTGGCTTCCCGTTGGAGAAACCATTTTACGCAGATCACACTGCGCTGGCAGCGTTCGGGGCGATGGAGAAGGGTGTCTTTGTTTGCGCCTCTGCTTGAAACTCTGGGCCTTTCTCAGCTTCTCTTACCAACGCGGCACCGTGGATAACCACCGTGGGCTCCAGCAGTATAGACAGAGAGTTTCTCTCTCTCGTGAAACTCGGCAATGGTCAGCTATTGAAAGGATCCTCGCTTTACAGAGGAGACGGGATTCAAAATCTGCCTCTCGTCTACGAGTATTGCACCGACCTTTGTGTCGATCCGCACATTTTCAAGGATAAAGTTGTGATGTGCATTTCCAATGAGAATTCCATGGAAATGGCCAGGCTTCTGAAGGACGCTGGAACGGCGGGAATGATATATGTGAACCCCGAATTATTCGGTGCCGCGGATGTGCCTTTCGATCAACAATTATTGCCCGCCACCAGTGTGAGCTTTTCGACGGGGGAAAAGATAAAGACCTATGTTAACACCACGGCGGTGCCTACGGCTGCAATCAACCCCACCGGATTGACAGTGGTGGGAAAAGCAATCGCTCCCATCGTCGACGTGTTTTCTTCGCAGGATCTGAGCGCATTATATCCTGAAGCCGCATCTGGTTGCGCCAGGTGTCAACATCTTGGGTGCGTGGAAGGAGGGAGGATTCATCATAGCATCTGGGACCTCGTCGTCGTGCCCACACGTCAGCGGCATCGCAGGGATCCTACCAGCCGCGCATCCGACGTGGAGTCCCGCGGCAATCAGATCGGTTCTGCTGACGATGGCCTGCACGATAGACAACGCAAAACAGCCCATCAAAGATGCGCTCACCCTGCGAGCTGCGGACCCGTTTGCAATGGGAGCGGGTGAGGTAAATCCAACGGCTGCCTTGGAGCCCGGGTTGGTCTATGATTTGCGCCCTCAAGACTACGTCAAATATCTGTGCGGTCAAAACGTGTACACCGGAAAGCAAATAGCACTACTTGTTAATTATTGTTAGTTCGACAGCTGTTATTTTTGATCCGGAAATAGCAGTAGTATTTATGGGTAGCTTGGACAGCTGTTCGTCTTTATCTATGTATAACAACAGTAGTTATGATAGCTATTTGTCCACTTGCCGAGAATTAGTAAATGGTTATTGTTTACTAATTTTAGTGATTCCTTTTGGACACCTTGGAACCAATTCTAGTATTGGCTGTCGAGTTGTCTTGATCTTAGCCGTTGGTTTGATTTAATTTCGGTCATTGGTTTTTCCAATAGGGTAGTATAAAAAGGGGCCATCAGGTCATTTGGAAATGCAAGTTTTCGAGAAGCATTTTGCAGTGATAGCAAATTGTCTTGCAGTGTTAGTAAGGGCGCAGTGTTAGCTTGGGGATAGCAGTGGGGAATATCAATGAAAAAAATTAGGAGGTTGTCGGAGTTCTGCCAGTGAGAGGCAAGAAATTTTGTATCTCTTGATTTGCTAAAGTTTAATATAATTCCTCATTGTGTTGTTCATTTATTTCCGTATTATATAAGTGAAGTTGCAGTTGTGTTATTTTTCAATATTAGCTGGAAATTTATTTTCAACAATTTATTAATCGTTTACGTTAGGAGATTGATAATCAATGACTGCAATAGTTGATTTTTCACATGGTATCAGAGCGTTGTTAAGGGTAGAAGAGTTTTGCCCTAGGAAAGAAATTTTGATCTCTTTAGATTTATTATTGCTTTAATCCCTTGAGATGGCTTCAGTTGGTTTGAGAGATCAGGATAGATTGGATGGTGCCTCAAATTTTGGTGTCTGGAAGGCCAGAATTTCTTTATTGTTGGGAGAGAATGGTATCAAGAATTATGCTACCAGTGTTGTACCTGTACCAACAGATGCAACCCAGCTTGCAACATATAGAAAGGATGATGCCAAAGCAAGGAGGATTATCCTTGATGGTGTCAAGGATCATATTGTTCCACATATCATAGAGCTAGATACGACGAAGAAGATGTGGGACGCCATTCTGAATCTATACCAGAATGCTACCACCAACAGGAAGTTGATTCTCAGAGAGAAGCTAAAGAATACCCAGATGAATTAGGGAGAAGACGTCACAAGTTACCTCACCAGGCTCAGACTTGTCAAGGACGAGTTAGCAGCTGTTGAAGATAGCCCTAGTGATGACAAGCTAGTGAGAATAGCCCTAAATGGGTTTACTAAACAATGGAGTGTCTTTGTTCAAGTTGTCAGTGGACAAGATACTTTACCAAGTTGGGATCGACTATGGACTAATTTCACTCAGGAGGAGTTTAGACTAAGTCTTGTCAATGGGGCCAACAAGAGTCAGAAAAATGAGGCGGAACAAGAGAACGTTTCCCTAGCAGGTAAAGGGAAAGAAAAGAAGGGATCTAGCAAAGAATCAAATTCACAAAGTGAGAAAAAGAAGAAGGACCTTTCTAAGGTCAAGTGCTTTGGATGTCACGAGTTTGGCCACTATGTCAGTGATTGCCCAGAGAGGAAGAAGGGTAAGAAGCAGGTGGCAGCTTTAGCAAGTGCGGAAGAACTCTCCAGTAGAATGGAAGATGAGTTTGCACTCACAGCTTGTATGGTTAGCTCAACCTCACAGTGTGTTTGGTATATAGATAGTGGGGCGTCATTTCATATGACAGGAGTTAGAGAGTACTTCTCTAGTTACAAGGAGGAGAACACCAACATCCAGATTTCTATGGGAAACTTGTCCAAACTTAACCCTATTGGGAAAGGGACTATTCAGTTTCAGAGGGAGGATGGAAAGATAATTCCACTTCATCATGTGTTATATGTGCCAAGCTTAGGTATGAATTTGATTTATGTATCTATTCTTCAGGATAGGGGGTATAATGTACTCTTTAGAGGGACAAATGTGTTGATTAAGCACAAGGATTGGAAATCACCCATAACTATTGGAGTTAGGAGTGGTCGCCTTTATAGATTGCAGTTTGATACTCCTAAGGCACTCATGAGCAACAGTAACCCTAGAGATCTTGGAGAGCTATGGCATAGGAGGATGGGCCATATTCATCATGGAGCACTTAGATTGCTTCGTGAGATGGTGACAGGTGTTCCGGAGGTGAGCACAGAGCATAATGATGTATCTAAGGAGAAGGATGTAGATCCCACTTTATTTAGACAGTTGATTGGTTCGCTTATGTATTTGGTCAACACTAGGCTAGATATAGCATTTGCAGTTAACTCTCTTAGTCAAGTATGGGATCAGATATGTCTGAGGTGAAGGTATCAAATTGATAAGCTATACTGATGCAGATTGGGCAGGAAGTACAATGGACAAAAGGAGCACTTCAGGGTGTTGTTTCAATTTGGGGTCAGGAGTTGTATCTTGGTTCAGCAAGAAGTAGAAGTCTGTGGCTCTAAGTTCAATAGAAGTAGAATACATAGCAGCTAGTATGGCAACATGTGAAGCTATATGGCTTCAGAAGTTGTTAGTAGCCTTGTTTGGTCAGAAGGTTGAGACTACTATGATACATTGTGACAATCAGAGTTGCATGAAGTTGTTTGAGAATCCAATGTTTCATGATAGGTCTAAACATATAGATATTAGATATCATTTCATTAGAGATTGTGTACAATGAGGTTTTTTTCGACTACAATACATACCTACAGATGAGCAGGTAGCAGACATTCTGACGAAGACTTTGGGAAAGACCAAATTTATCTTTTTCAGAGATAAGATGGGTGTCATGCAAAAAAGCTTCCTCGCTAAGAGGGAGTGTTAATTATTGTTAGTTGGACAACTGTTATTTCTGACTTGGAAATAGCAGTAGTATTTATGGGTAGCTTGGACAGTTGTTCGTACTTATCTATGTATAGCAGCAGTAGTTATGATAGCTATTTGTCCACTTGCCGAGAATAAGTAAATGTTATTGTTTACTAATTTTAGTGATTCCTTTTGGACACCTTGCAACCAATTCTATTATTTTCTGTCAAGTTGTCTTGATCTCAGCCCTTGGTTTGATTTAATCTCGGTCGTTGGTTTTTCCAATAGGGTAGTATAAAAAGGGGTCATTGGGTCATTTGGAAATACAAGTTTTTGAGAAGCATTTTGCAATGATAGCAAATTGTCTTGCAGTGTTAGCGTGGGGATAGCAGTGGAGAATATCAACGGGAGAAATTAGGAGGTTGTCGGAGTTCTGCCAGTGAGAGGCAAGGAATTTTGTATCTCTTGATTTGCTGAAGTTTAATATAATTCCTCATTTTGTTGTTTATTTCTTTCAGTATTATATAAGTGAAGTTGAAATTGTGTTATTTTTCAATATTAGCTGGGAATTCGTTTTCAGCAGTTTATTAATTGTTTACAATAGGAGATTGATAATCAGTGACTACAATAGTTGATTTTTCACACTACTCACCCACAAATGGCCCCCCTACCCAAAACTGGTGGAATCAGGTGCGGATCATAATTACCCGTCTTTCTCTATCATATTGAATTATGGAGAGTGTGTTCAGGTGAAGAGGAGGACGGTGACCAACGTGGGTGGCGACAATGCGGCATACAAAGTGCGGGTGAAAAGAAGTCCAAATGTAAAGGAGTGAACAGGCAAGATATAATCTGACATTCGAAAGAAAAGTGGAAGGGAGAGAGGAGAGTGAATTCTTTGGATTTTGGTTTGAAGTGGAGAGCGTCTCTATACGTAGAGAGAGAATAGCTACACTAGCCTAGGTGGTAGCATATAAATAATGCCCAGATTATCTATAGTGAGGATGTCGATATAAAACAAAGACTCTGCATGTATTTATGTTAACACAACAAGTGCAGTATTTGGTGTATGTCATTGAACCGTTCTTCTTTCGAGGGAGACAATTCTTTCCAATGACTCCTCTAAAAAAAATGAGATGGAATTAAATACTACAATAGCTATATGTTAAAGAATAACTTTTTCTTGGTGCTTTTCTTCTTTATGTAATTTTGTTTTATGAAGATAAATGTTTTGTTTTAGTAAAAAATATTAAGTTAAATTTGGAGTGCCATGGAATTAAATTATAACGCTGAGAATAAAATAATCATATTTTAGAATTTATATTTATCATGTAAAAATAAATTATTACTTCAGTCAATTTGTAGAAATTATTATAGTTATATTAGTTAAAAAATATCTCTTCAATTAAAATATCTATTTTTCACTATTTACTATTTTTTACTATTTTTTTGAATAGTTACAAAAATATGTCATTTATGTATAATATTTTTTTGAATATTTTTAAAATGAAATATTTATAACTTATTATAAATATTCTTAAATACATATTTATGATTTTTTGGAGTATATATCATTATTTATTTTTAAAAATCGCATCATTTTAAAATATATAAATTGTCTTTGTAAACAAGACTATAATTTTTTTAAACTTAAATTTAAAAAATTAATTGTAAAAGTGTCTTGTGTTCAAAAGGTGTTAATCAAAAACTTTAATTACATAGGGACATATGTTTTTTCCTTCAAGAGAATAATCCTTCAAGAAAAATTATTTTTCTTCATTTATCTAACACCAAATATTTTATATTTTACCTTTCTTTATGTTTGATTTCCACAATTGATATTTCAAGCCTATCACATTTCTTTGAAAATTCTAACAATAAAGTTAAATAATTTATATTATTTTCCACACAAATTTTTTTATCGATTATATAATTTAGAAACATACATTTGTCAAAGTATTGAATAGACTTGTCAGTAATGAAAGTTACTGGTGTAATTAATGTGCTATTAATATGCTAGTTTGTGTGATGGGCTTGCACCCTCTTGTTATTTTTAATGATAAAAAACAAAATATAACCATGAAAGCTACACAC
Source organism: Cupressus sempervirens (assembly GCA_028749045.1). Taxonomy (NCBI): domain Eukaryota; kingdom Viridiplantae; phylum Streptophyta; class Pinopsida; order Cupressales; family Cupressaceae; genus Cupressus; species Cupressus sempervirens. The sequence goes on from CM053789.1 coordinate 380,758,984, forward strand.
CAAAATATACATTATATCATGGATTACATCATCATATTATAGTGAGAAATTACTTAGAAAATGAAATACCATCTCTTATTAGTGAGAGTGGACTAGCCACTTGAGGTACCAAGGTCTAAAGCAATAGGACAAGCTCTATTAACAACTACAAGAGGAATTGTAGAGGAAATGATCAACCTTGCCCAAGTGACTGCAAAAGGAGGAATTATAGAGGAGGAGGAGGAGGAAGGTGGATCCTATTGAAGTTGATGAAGATCAACCCCGCAACTCTTGAATCACCTTCATGCAAACACTTGTCACAGAAAGAGAGAAACAAATGCTATAGAGGCTAGAATTCTCAGATCTATAGATGAGATATTCTTGATGAGAAAAAAGAGAAATATTTATAATCAAAAGTGAATTAATGTTATAATTACAAAGAGAGATCATCCTTATAAAGGAGATTAAAACCCTAACAAGTAACTAATCTAGGTTGCATGATAATAATTAATTATTATATGCCTAAAGTTTAGCTTAAGTAAAATAGAGTTAATTAGGAAAGATCTAATTACTCTAACACCCCCCCTTAAGATAAACTTAGAGAGTAGCTAAAAACTTAAAACTCCTACTGAAAATATAATTGGGTCTCGACAATAAGGCCTGATGAGATACCCAAGCACAACCAAATCTCTGCAAAGAGGAGAAATAAAGAAAACCACATGGGAACAACCTTACACCAAAAAGAGATGGAAATAATGTTGAAAAGAACTAGTGGAGGACTGAAGAAGCCTCCAAACTAGGGAATGTCCTAGAAGATAGGAACATGTAGAAGTTGCAAAGCTCTGTCAAAAGTAATTGCTAATATGAAGAACCTCCACTAAACTAGGACCTAACTAGGTAGAAAAGACTATAATCTGCATCAAATTAGGAGGCACACAAAAGAAAACAACTAAAATTGAAGATACATATGGTATGAAACACCAAAGCTTAAAGAAATGATTAATTTAACATGGAAGACTGTAACCAAAGTAGGAACAAAAAGAAATGTGTCTATATGGTAAGTGATCCATATCACCAAAAAGCATAGGTACCTAGCCACTGCATCCGCCTAGTATAGAGGAATGAAAACTAAATACATAGCTCACTCCATTGAACCAAGGAAGCATAAGAAACAATAGAAGAACCCCCCTTATGTAGACAAGGGTGAGGTGATATGAAATTGGAAAAGTGGGCCAAAAGAACAGCATGTGAAGGAACCACAATCAAGATGTGTAAAATAATACATATGTGTGTACTGAGGTGACCAATCTCAAACACATCATGTGGCTAATTTCAAATAAGGGAAAGTCACTAGACCAAGAATGATGGCAAACAAAGGAAAAACATACACCCCTCATGGCACTTTAATCAAAGCAGTGCATGTACAATAAGACACAAGATATAATGAATTCCAAGAATACAATAATCTATACGAGTGTCCTCAAATGACACTGGTTGAGTTAGAAAGAAAAATAACTGAAATAAAAATATAGTTGAAATACAACACTTTATCTTAGTGTGTTTGCAAGAATGCATACAAATGATGTCTATAAAGACTAGTAGATACATAAAGATGATACAATAGATAGTACAACCCATAAAGAATCATTTGAAGCAATGAAATCAATCTCCGGACCTAAAACAACCAAGATATCCACTGAAATGCAAACATGCAAAAAGAAAAAACTACTTGGAGAAAAATCTAAAAAAATAACTAGCATAATTAGGAAGAGCTCTAAAAGAGATTTCCAAGGATATAAAGAATTTCCAAATTGGAGATCAGATACTCAAGATATGTCTCCTAGAGTGCAAAATAGAACCCCTGACTTTGATAGCAAAAAAAGGCATAAAAAGTATCAAAATTGAAAAATACTTATACCACTATAATAAACTAAAAAATAACTTTCTAATGATGTCTTGTTTGCAAAAAAATGAACTCTGTATGCTCAAGATATGAGCAAAAATGTGAAGGTAAGTCCAATCAGAGCAAAAAATAGTTATAGGATATGTTGATGCAGTATTGATGTCAGCATGTGAGAAGCATAAATTTGATGGGAAAATGGTTGAAGAAGCAAAAAATCGCCAGAAAAATGACCCCTACCAGAAAAAAGAAAATCTAGTTGCCAAAAATACTATGTAGGATCAAATGGTTGGTGTCAGAAGAAAAATCTATCGACCAAACAGAGTTAGAATGACAAGTTGAGGCAAAGTGCCTTAGTTTTTGTGCCAACATGTCTTAGTTTCCATGCCAAAGTGCCTCAATTTCTAGGCCAACATGCACCAAATTGCCTCAATTTCTATGTCAAAAATCTTGGTGTCTGTGAAAATATGCGTCAATTTCTATGTCAATGTGCATAGATCGCCTTGATTTCCTTGCCAAAAAATCTCAATTTGTGTGCAAACATGCCTTGATTTATGTTCCAACATGTAAAAATCACCTCAATTTTGTTTGCAAAAAACCTCAATTTTTGTGCTAGAAAAGTCTTGATTTTTAGCCAGAATGCATAGATCGACACCTTAGGAAATGTGCCCAATTTGGGAGTAGGTTTTGTTTGCTCCAAATTCCAATTATGTCTAGATTAGATGTGCCTTAAATGAAAATAGGGTTTTTGGGGTGCTATGAGTTCAATAGTTAGGTTCATTTTTTTTTCAAAGTGCACCAAAAATTAGTGGCCCCCCATATTCACTACAAAAAACCTCTGAAAAATGAAACCCTTTGAAAGAAAAAATACAAAACTTAAAGTCAAGACAAACCTCTCATAAATAGAACAAGGGCATGAAGATTTGGAGCTCTAATACCATGTTGAAGTTGATGAAATATCAACACCGAAGCTCCCAAGAATCACATGGATGAAACACCTGTCATAGAAAGAGAGAAGCCAGTGCAAGGAGGGATCGAATAGCTAGGGCCAAAGGCACACCTAACTATCCAACCACCTTGCTAAGTAAACACAACAAAAGAAAACAAACACAGAGAAAAAATCCAAGGAGAGAGAGAGAGAGAGAGAGAGAGAGAGAGAGAGAGAGAGAGAGAGAGCAAATCACTTTTGTTGATTCATCAAATTATCAGCATACATGTCTAACTATAAAGCTTTCTGGGTTATTGTTAGAGTAACTATTTATTTATGCTTATTAATTAAATCATGTTGATTTAACTAATTATGTCATCTATTACTCTAGTCTATTTAAGTTTTTTCTTAGGTGCTTATAATTAATATAAAATATTAATTATAATGCAAAAACCTAGTTTTCTTTCCCTTTAGGGATTTTTTCACTTTTAAGGTTGAAATTTTGTACATTTTGTTTTCATAACTTGGAATACAATTTTGCTCTCACACCATTGAGATTTTCCAAGCTCTTCTTTTTCCTTTTCTGATTTCTCTAGAGTATAGGTTATTTGCATGTAGGTGTTCTTGGCAATCTGTGAAGTTGGTTTTCACAACTTTTACATGGTATCAGAGCGTCCCTATTGCTTCCTAGTTTGAAGATTTTTGAAGCCATGATTCAAAGTCAGAAACCCCATGTTTTTTAGGCTTTCTCCTACAACTAGGAGGTGGTCATTTTTTTGGCTCACTTTAGGCCAAAATGGACATTTCCATCATGCTTAGAAGGCCCATTACAGTCAAAAATCATATAAAATAATTGATTTTTGGCCATTGTAGATTCTGGAAAAAACATCTGGCCTCCCAAAGGACCGTGCAGATGGAAAATCAAAAAAATTAAAAAATTAAGAAGCGATCACACAGGCCGCTCTTCCTAGCAGCCATCGCCTAGTGACCCACCACTGCTGGAATGCAACTCGCGCCTAGCCCATGCTCAGCCGACACCAATCACGTAGCCAGAACGTAGCCTGCTCTTGGCTACCACCGGCGGCCCACCCTCTAGCCACCTTCGCTCAACCTAGCTACCACCAACACCGATGGCGCCACCCTCTTTAGCCATCGCCACCTATTAGGATTAAACCATGAACAAAAATAACAATTGCATGCAAATATAACCAATATTAGAAAATAATAGATCACATAGAAAAGAACACAAGACACTAAGATTTAACATGGTTCACCCAAACCCTGGGCTAAGTCCACCAAATAGCAAGTCCAATATTTTACAATCTAGTGATTGCAACCTTATTACAATCTCCAATCCCTTATAGCTCAATACCACCGCAAGAACCAATTTCGCATCACCTATGAAATAATCCCTAACTCTATGCTCTTTTATACAAGTATTTTTACCACTTTAGAGTTATAATTAATAATTACATGTTAGCCCAAAATATTGATAAATAGGGCCCAAATTTTTTTTCCCCAAAGTATTTATGGAGTATGTACAACACTTTTCTGATTAGTCACCACAAACTAACAATCTCCCACTTGGGGACTAATTAGACTCCACACTAGACAATAATCTCCCACTTGGAGACTGATCCTATAGCAATATCGCTACCACATAGGGCTCCCACTAGATCAAACCACCCTGGACTATGTTGTTCATTGATTTTTGTTCAATCGAGAAGACCAACTGAAATTGAAGAGGAATTCAACTTCTCTCTTGTCACTACCTTAGTAAACATATCTACTAGATTTTCATCTATATGTATCTTGTCCAACTTTAATTATCCATCCTCCAAAACTAATCGAATGAAATGGTACCACAACTGTATGTGTTTTGTCTTTGAATGTAGAGCTGAATTCTTCGTAAGATGAATTACACTCTGACTATCTATAAACAAATATTTATCCTTTTGAGGATGTCCCAACTCTTCCAAGAAGAACTGGAGCCATATCATCTCCTTGGTTGCCTCTATAGCAGCAACATACTCTACCTCTATAGTGGATAAAGCATTAACCTTCTATAGCCTAGAAACCTAGCTCACGGTTTCCCCACTAATGGTAAAGACATAACCCGTAATACTTCACCTAGTATCAATATCCCCTACCAAATCTAAGTCAACATAGCCTTGTAAATCAGTAGTAGAGCCCCCAAAGTGTAAACACTTATTGGATGTTCCTCTCAAATATCTGAGAATCCACTTGACTGCATTCCAATGCTCAATTCTTGGATGACTCATATACCTACTAACAACTCACACCGCATGTGCAATATTTGGTCTTGTACATACCATAACATACATCAAGCTTCCTACAACTAAAGCATAAGGTACCTTAGACATCTTATCCTCCTCTTCTTGTGTCTTGTGACACATCTCCTTAATCAACTTCAAATGATTAGGTAAAGATGTGCTGACAGCTTTAGCATTCTCCATAGAGAAATGTTACAACACCTTCTCCACATAATCAGCCTGAGATAGTGTCAATATTTTTTTCTTCCTATCTCTGCAAATCTTCATACCAAGTATTTATTTTGCTACCCCCAAATCCTTCATAGAAAATGCATGTGCTAACTGGTATTTTAGCCCCTTAATATGATCCATGTTAGACCCAACTATAAGCATATCATCAACATATAAACATAAAATAATGTAGCTTTCATCATCCAACCTCTTAAAATAAACACAATGATTTGAATGACACCTATTTTATCCATGCTCATGCATAAAACTATCAAATTTTAGATATCATTACTGAGGTGCTTCCTTCAAGCCATATAAACTTTTCTTCAATTCACAACTAAGTTCTCCTTGCTTTTGACCTCAAATCCCCATGGTTAAGCCATATATATCTCTTCATCCAAATCACCATGAAGGAAGACTATTTTAACTTCAATTTTCTCTAAATGCAAACCTTCAATAGCCATAATACTTAAAATACAATGGATAGAAGTCATTTTAACAACAAGAGAAAATATCTCATCAAAATCAATGCCCTTTTTCTATGCAAATCCTTTTACAACTAACCTGGCTTTAAATATTTTTTCACCTCCATCCTCTTCTTTTAACTTGTAAATCCATTTATTCTATAAAGTCTTTTTACCTATAGGCAACTTGCATAAATCCCATGTCTTATTCTTCAGCAAAGAGTCCATTTCGTCTTTCATTGCAAACTCCCATTGAATCTTAGTATCCACCTACATAGCTTTATCATAACGTTTAGGTTCACTAGCATCTATTAACAAAATAGAACACAAAGAGAGAGAGAAAATCTTTTTAGAGGTCTAATTTGCCTTGTTGATCGTCTAACATTTACTAGTGTGTGCGGTATTTTTTGCTATAGTTGTTACACATCATGAGGAACGGCTAGAACATCATCTTTTGGAGTATCATCTAGGACTACATAATCATCTTCTTTCTTCTCATGCTGCTGCAACATATCTTTGTACAACACTTTCTCATTGAATATGACATCTTTGCTTCTTACAATTTTATAAGTTTCAAAATCTTAAAGCCTATAACCAAATTCACTAATTTCATATCTAACAAATACACAATTCTTTGATTTAACTTCTAGCTTGGTTGTGTTTTCAGAATCTATGTGAGCAAATGCTTCACAACTGAAGGCCTTGAGAAAAGAATAACCCACCTTCTTACCAGTCCATGCTTCCTCTAGAATACCACATCCCAAAGGAATAGAGAGACCTCTATTAATCAAATATACAATAGTATATGTGTAAGCGAAACCTAGCATGAAACCTCATGCTCCTTGCATGCTCCATTATAATCTTGTTCATGTATTTAGCCACTCAATTTTCTTATGGAGTCCTTGGAATAGTTTTCTATCTACAAATACCATTAGTGGAGTAGTAATCTTCAAATTCATGATTGTAATACTCACCACCATTATCAAATCTGAGACATTTTAATTTCTTACTAGTCTCATTTTCAACCAAGCATTTCCATTTCTTAATAGTTTGAAATACACTAGATTTCCATCAAGGAAATAAATCCATACCTTTCTAGTTGCATCATCAATAAATGTAACATAATAATGAGAGCCTCTAAGGTAAGATACCTAAGCTGGTCCCCATACATCAGTATGCAAAAGCTCTAATTTCTCCTTTTTGTTTTCCTTCCCAGTCTTCATAAAACTCACTCTCTTTTGCTTTTCATACACACAACTTTCGCAAAAATCCATATTAACACATTTTAGACCTAGTAAAACATTCTTTGAATGAAGTACTTTCTTACCTTTCTCACTCATGTGCCCAAGTCTGTTGTGCCACAACACTGTATCAAAATTTACAACAGCTATTTGTTCTCCCTACTCAACTATAACAATTGTTCCTAAACATTTATTTTTTTCTAAAACAATTAAAGTAGAAGGAACAATATGACCTATACGAAGATATATGGTGCCTACTTTCACACATTTTTCTACTACAAGGGAACCTTTTGAAATCTTCCAATTTTTATTATTAAAAGTAACTACACAATCCTCATCACCGACTTGCCTTGCTAAAATTAAATTCTTACTCAGCCTTGGAACACATCTTACCTCATGTAATAGCCAATGATTCCCATTCTACAACTTAATCTTAATTTTTCTACAACATGGTTCACCCAAACCCTATGCTATGTCCACCAAATAGCAAGTCCAATTTTGAGAAACTCACACACACACACACACACACACACACACACACATATATATAACTCATCAGTATAATCACATAACTCAAAACATAAATCTTTCAAATAATTAACTATTTATCTCCTTTTTGCTCATATACTTAACCACTAAAATTGCATAATCAAAGTGTTAATTCTATATTCACTTTTTACACTACATCATCAGTATACATGTTCATGAAACATTAAATAACATTAATTAAACATCTCAAAGTAAAACATCACACAATATAAAATTACATAATAATGTCTAGTGTATCTAACAATGTCTCGACATATCGAGTCATGAGTATCAAAATAATAATGTATCAACTATGTTATGATGGGTCAAGGTGAGGCATCACATCCTCCCCCACTAGGCATGAACATCCTCCTGGAGTTCATAAAAAATATATAGGTACTAAGATCGCATCTACACTGCATCCTCTCATGAAACTGTGACCTCATCATAACAATCCCATTGGACTCTAACTTGGTCCAGCTCTTGGCCTCGAAGAGCTAGGTTTCAGTAGACAATAATATGGATAAGCGCTAGTGCTAATTGCCCATCCGACTCCACCTGCAAGGCATTCCAATCTATAATGTGAGACTTGTCATAAATGTATCCTCTAAGTACTAAAATGTGAAACACATTTGGATGCGTAATAAGCTATGTGAAAAAGCTAGACGGTATGCAACTGGTTCTATCCTCACTAGGATCTCAAATGGTCCAACAAACCAGGGTGCCAACTTGGAGCCTTTTTTGAATCGAATCAGACTATTGTGTGGTCACACCCTCAAGAAAACTCTATCTCCAACCTGATACTCTCGATCTATCCTCTTTGCATCAACACACTTCTTCTGCCTATCATGTGCCTCTCTCAAATGTTGTCTAATCAGGGTCAATTGTTGTTTCATTTCTTTGACTAATTGAGGGCCAATAGATACTCGATCTTTGATCCTATCCCAAATCAAGGGCATTTTTCAAGGTCTTCCATACAAGGCTTCATAAGGTGGCATACCTATGGAGGAATGGTGTCCATTATTATAGGCAAACTTGACAAGATGTAAGTGTTCCTCCTATTTGACCTGATGTTCCATCACGTACATATGTAACATGTCCTTCAAAACCTGATTCACTCACTTAGTCTGACCATCAATCTAAGGATGGTACACTATACTAAAATTGATCCTAGTGCTCAATGTTTCCTACAACTCTCTCCAAAAGGATGAAGTGAATAGAGTGTCCCTATCTAACATGATTTTATGAGGAATGCCATGAAGTTTGACAATGTCCTCCAAAAACACCTAGGCTATGTTTTGTGTTGTGTATGTAGTACACATAGGTGAGAAGTGGGCAACCTTGGTCAATGTGTCAACCATCACCAAAATGACATCATGGTAGCGAGAAGACATGGGAAGACCAACAATAAAATCCATAGATATAACATCCCACTTCCACTCTACAATCTCATGAGGTTGAAAAATCCCACCAGGATGATGGTTTTCTACCTTCACCCTTTAATACTCGAGGCATCTCACAACTATGTTAGCAATATTCACTCTCATGCTTGGCTAGTGAAATAATTGCCTTAGATCTACATGTAACTTCTTAACATGGAGGTGTGCTGCATAAGGTGCTTTGTGAGCCTCAAATAAAATGAGCTTGCACAAGCCCCTAATCGAAGGTACATACATATGTCCTCTATGATGCAAGAGTCCATCATACTCCAAAGAATACTCTAAACACTTCCCTTCCAAGGGTCTTTGAGAATGCACTATCTGATTAACTTCTACATAAAACTCATCCACTGCCAAATGATGTAGGATCCACTCTCTCAAATCAGTGCAAGTAGTCATAGATAAAAGCTTATGGAACCTTCTACTTAAAGAATCTACAACCACATTCTCCTTTCCCTTGATGAAATGAACATAAAAATCATACTCACAAAGGAACTCCATCCACCTTCTTTTCCTAGCATTAAGGTTCATCTAAGTAAATATGTACTACAAGCTCTGGCAATCGGAATGAAGTTTGAATCAATGACCTAGAAGGAAGTGTTGCCACCTCACTAAGGCATGAACAACTGTTGCAAGGTCTAGTTCATGAGTAGGGTAATTGAGTTCATGAGTCTTCAATTTTCTAGACTTGAGGGAAACATTTCATCCATCCTACATAAGGACTGCCCCTATACTATCCAAAGATGCATCTGTGTACACCACCAAATCTGTAGAAGGATTTGCCACTGCTAGGATTAGCACACTTTTGAGGGCTCTCTTGAGCTCTTGAAAAGCGCTATCACACTTCTTTGTTCACTCATAATTCTTCCCCTTTTTTTGAAGAGATGTGATTGGGTGTGCCAATCTAGAGAATCCTACAATAAAATGTTGGTAATATCCTGTTAGTCTCATAAAGCTCCTCACTTCAATGACACTAGTGGGTGCTAGCCAGTCCATGATGGCCCTAATCTTTGATGGGTCTACTGAGACTCCATCACCTAATATGATATGATCCAAATAATGTATCTCAGGTCTATAGAATGCACACTTCAACAAGCTACCATACAACTGATTCTCTCTCAAATTCTACAACACTTTTCTTAGGTGCTCTTCATGCTCTTTCTTCTTATGAGAATAAATCATAATGTCATCAAGGAATACGACCAAAAAATTATCCAAAAAGATACAAAATACTCCATTCATGAGGCTCATGAATACAACTAGAGCATTTGTGAAGCCAAATGGTACCACAGTGAACTCATAGTGACCATACCTCATATAAAATGTACTCTTGGAGATATCACTATCTATAATCCTCAATTGATGATAACCGAACTGCAAATAAATCTTTAAAATTACTTGGGAAACCTATAACTAATTGAAGAGATCATTAATCCTAGGAAGCATGTATCAATTCTTGATGGTTACTTTGTTCAACTATTGATAATCAATACACAACCTAACTGATCTATCCTTCTTCTTTACAAAGATCACTAATGCACCCCAAGGTGATACACTAGGTCAACTATGCCCTTTCTCCAAGAGTTCCTCCAATTGAATCTTTAGCTCACTGAGCTCATAAGTAGTCATTTTGTATGGTGCTCTCAATACTAGATTGGCTCCTGACATAAGATCTATGTGAAATTCCACTACTCTAGGTGGAGGGATACCAAGGGGCTCTAAAGGAAAAACATTTGCAAACTCCTGCAGGATTGGAAAACTATTGAGGGATGGCTCTCCCTCTAGATCTTCCTCTCTATCACTATTGGTGATAGCAAACAACTAACATCATTTTCAGATGCACTGTCTAAGTTGCATAGCAAAAATCATATGAAGGGATATTGGTATCTTTACTCCAAATATCACTCTAGAGATCCCATATTCATCCACACATTCTACCCTCTTCTGTCGACAATCCATCTTGGTACTATGGGCATAAATCCAATCCATTCCAATGACAACATCATAAGAACCTAGAGGGGTAATGCATAGATCAAACATCATGGTCATGTCTCCAATCTAAATCTAGCAATTATGCACCATGGAACTAATTGACACTTTAGCTCCTGAGGCTAACTCTACTTCCCAACTAACATCTTTTCTAACTACCACTAGCCGCAACACTCCACTGCATATGGAGATATAAAATAGTCAATAGCTCTAGAATCAAATAAAATAGCAACCATACGACCCTACATTATACCTGTGGCCTTGATAACTATGGCCTAATGCTCAGTCTGGTGGTTGTCAACCACTACAAAAACTCTATGGGATCTACCCATATCACCAACTCTCAGCTCTAAAATAGCCCCTCTCTAACCACTTGATGATTGTCCCTATGGACACTCTCTAGCTATATGACCCATGCCACCACAAGTGTAGCACAGTCCTCAGGTATAAGACTATACACCTTTTGATCTAGACTGCTATGGGCCTCTTGACCTACTAGATCCATGTTATCCACTCCTAGAAGACTACTGAGTCTTTACTGACTATGACTATGGGGCCTATAATTTTTGGTCCTATTTAGGACCCTATGACTACCACTGCTTGGGCTTAGAGCCCTGATAACCTTATGAGGGTTTCCACTACTATTGTTATGGTTTTTGTTGCTAAGATTGTTGGCCCTTAGAGGACCCTATTGTATAGTTTTGATTTCCTTTCCAAGGAGGTTTCTATTGGGTATAGTTTTGGTTCTAAGACTAATTCTATGACTCCTATCCACCAAGAGTATCCTCAGAAACTAATGTTATCTCAACTACCTATCTGAAGCTGGTAGGGAAGGCCAAACATTTTACACCCTAGAGTGAAAAATTTAGGCCCATGATGAAGTGATGTACTTGTTATTTCTTATCCTTCATGTATTCAACATAAGGAAGGAGCTCAAGAAACCTACTCTCATTCTAAGCTACTTTGAGGTTCTTCTAATATAGAGAATGAAATTCCTCTATCTACTCATGCTTGAAATGCTTGGAAAGGTACCTCTCTCAAAATTTAACCAAGAATGTCTCCCATTTGAGGTTATCTATCCTCACTCCTCCTATAGTTTTTTCCTAATGCCACCAATTGGAGGCATCTCCTCTTAGCTAATGGACTAATAGATGTGCCTTTAGATTACTCCGATAAGGATGTAATCCAAAGCACCACTACAAACTCTATAACCAAGCCTTTGCTATTATTTTTTCAATGGAACCAGTAAAGAATGGTGGCTGGAGTCAAATCAACTCCCTAATCTCATTTCCTACATGTCTAGGAGGTCTGGTGAGTGGTGGTCCTCTATGATGTATCAACTCACCCTTATGCTCATCCTGTCCCTCAACCTACCTCGATGGGTGACTCCTACTCCTCTCTCTGTCACCAGGCCTACCTCCTCTGGGTCCCTATGCTTCCTCTTTGGGAATTTGTTGCTCTGGCTAAACTATGGGTGGTAGGCTCTGCTAAACTACTCCATTTAGTTTTTGGAGGGCATCCAAGATGTCCTGATTTGGGTTTAGTGGTGGTGGTGGTGGTAGTGGAGGTGGTGGTCCATCCTCCTTTTTTGCTCTACCACCTCTCACCCTATGACCTCTACCTCATTGATTGCTTCGTGTGATGGGAGGCATCCTACACAAGTTTAGATTAAGTTTCAGAAGCATAATGGATTTAGGTTTCTAGTGTCAAAACACAGGCTCTGATATCAAAATTTCATGCCCAAAATATAGGGCAAATTTTTATTTTATTTTTAAATTAATTAAATCCACTAATTTAGATATGTTTGTTTTCACAAGTTAAAGTAAAGGTATAATGTAAGACAGATATGGGTTCTCCTAACAATATCCTGACATTTCATTTAAGTTTATAACCAACATGTGGGGTCCACTCATAATTTTAAATATTCATTATTAATTTGATTTTGACATTTATTTTGTATTACATTAATTTTAAAACAATATATTATTTTTCAATTACCTTTCAATAACCCATACATAAACCAACAACTTGTTAAATCTATTAGAAAACATAATTTTCAACTAATTCAAAACCTATTAACATTAACCACTATAACATTAATTAAGCAACATGTTAATGAACTATATATATATATATATAGAAAATTTTCACAAAAAATATATAAATACAAAACTTTTTTATTTTTGAAAAAATTTGCCCCAAAAAAATGCACTTCCTCTTGATTGAAGAAAAAAATCTCAAACAAACTAGGGTTTGTGTCTTTGAATCGCAGCTTCAAAAAATTTTCAAACCAAGAAGCAGCAGGGAGGCTCTGATATTATGTAGAAGTTGATGAAAGCCAACTTCACAGTGCACCAAGATCACCTGCATGCAAATAGCTTGCTGAAAAGAAACTGAAGAAGAAGGAACAAGAGCTTGGAGCAATTCAAAAAAGAAAGAAAAGATATTTCACAATAAGAAAATAAAATTTCTATGTGAATGATGTGAATTTACAATGAGAGAGACCAAATATAAGGGCCTCAAGGAAGCTTGTACAACAAACTTGAAAGTGTTAGAAGATAACAGTGACAACTAAGCATACATCCACAAAAGGTGGAATATCCTTGATCAAGGTGAGAGGATAAGTATGACTAGATAGGAGCAAACTCTTGTGTTTTCAACAACTCATCAACTACAACTATTAAATAAATGCATTAACCTAAGTAAACTTAAGTAAAAGAATAAATAATTAATAAATAATCATTTACTCTAGACACCGATGGTGCTAGGCATAATCAAATGCTTCCAAGTGCCTTTCTATCCAAAAGATGCCATTCGTCATTTGACATAGATCCTTGATTCTTGGTTTTTCCTTCCAAGGACTTCCATTAATCCTTTTGATAAAGATAGTCTTCCATTTTCATCTTCCATAACTAAAAGTTTAACCATTAATCTTGTCAAATCTCAGCTTACCCTCATCTGCCATCACTCCCACTCAACCATGAGACTTTCCTATAGAGAATAACTAAAAAATAGCCTCGCTCTAATACCACTTGTTAGAATTAAACCATGGATAGAAATAACAATTACATGAAAATATAACCAATATCAGAAAAAAAGAAGAAGTATATCACAGAGAAAAGAACACAAGACACCAAGATTTAACATGGTTCACCCAAACCCTGGGCTACGTCCACCAAATAGAAAGTCCAATATTTTACGATCTAGTGATTACAACCTTATTACAATCCATAATCCCTTACAACTCAATATCGCTGCAAGAACCAATTTTGCATCACCTATGAAACAATCCCTAACCCTAAGCTCTTTTATACAAGTATTTTTACCATTTTAGGGTTATAATCAATAATTACATGTCAGCCTAAAATCTCGATAAAATAGGGCCCAAAAAAAATTCCCCAAAGAATTTATGGAGTATGTATAGTACTTTGCTGATCAGTCACCACAAACTAACATCGCCATGGAGCATAACCAACCTGCCACCTGGCCAACACTACTTAGCTTGACGTCATCTTCATGGCATCCAATGTCACTATCTTGACTAAACCAACAAATTGTTAAATCTACTAGAAAACATAATTTGCAACTAATTTAAAACCTATTAACATTAACCACTATAACATTAATTAAGCAATATATTAATGAACAATATATTTAAATTATTTGAATAACAATTCAAATAAATATAAATCTAATTATTTCGAAACATTGAAATCAAAGAAGTAACTAACTAATATAACATCTAATATATAAATAACTAAACATTATTTAAAACTAACACAACTATTCATCTTTATTCTAAATAAATTATATTTAAATCTACAATCTATTCTAAAATAAAACATATCTAACAATAACAATATAGTTAAAATTAAATAAAACTAAATGACAATTCTTCAAACAAATTAACTAACTAATTTACCTTTAACTTACTAACTTAACATTAAATTAACAAATCCTAACTTTAAATTTTACTAAAATATTTAAACAAAATAACATATTATCTAATTTCTAATATCTAACATACTCTAACACTAATAACTATCTAACTTTAACTAACTAACTAAACTTAACTAATTCTAAATAAAATCTAACATATAATATACAAACTAACTTTACTAACACCTAATATTAACTTTAAAGCACTTTTTTTTTAAACACATTTTAAAACTAAACTATAAACATTATCTAATAAATAAACTAATTCTAATCATTAAAACTTCCTACTAACAAAATTTACTAAAAATTCTAATTTCAAGAAAAACATTAACTACCCCTACTTCTAACCTTACCCCACTTAACCCCCTATTCCCTAGGCTATGTGACCAAGTGGGATTCCATTTTCCCAAACTTGGGTGCTTCCCAAGCGCATGAGAAAGGGGGTTGCACATGGTCCAAGGTCATCTTAGCCTTTACTCCAAGGAAGGTATGCATGAATTTGTTGAAGGCTTTTGCAATAATGAGGAGGAGGAGGCATTTACAGTCACTTTACAACCTTTCAACACAAAATTGAATTTTTCCCCCCATTCCTTGCCATGTCATGTGAGTGGTTTATAGGAAAAGAAAATGCAATAACTTTGGAGGGTGAGAGGGTGACATCACCCACTTAAATACATTGACTATGTAAAGTTTAGTGGGTGGCTAGGATAGACATAGGGTAGGATATTTATATTTTTTTTTTGTTTATAATTTTTTTGATATTAATTAAATTTAGCAATGAATTTTCAAAGAGAATCCAACAAGAATATTTTCTATTTCAACAATGGGATTATTTTTTTCCATACAAAATATAGATAGCATTCACTCTTAGGATGCAATTTTTTTTTGTAAGTGTTGGAAATTTCGAATTTACATAATTTGCCAAGGAAATTTTTTTTTTTTTTGAGTCTATATTTTTTTTCAAGGTGTTAGATTCCAAATTAAATTTACATAGTAAGGGAAACATTTTTTTTAAAATTGAATATAACATAGAGATTAAATATTATGTTTGAGTGTTCAAATAATATTATAATGCTTCCTAATAATTATGAAAATGCTAGATAATCTAACATTCAAGTAATCAAATTTCCTTAACATAATTTGGGATCAATTTTGCATATCTCTATTTATCATTATTTCCTCAAATTACAATTTAATCCATGAATAAAATTCCAACTTTAAGAATATCATAAAAAGGATAAAACATCAACGCATTTAGTTTTTAGTAACTTATGCATATGCAAATTTAATCACATAGAATATCATAAGAATAGAAAGTACTCCATTTTAATTCATTCATCTAATTCGAGGACTCCCTCAGGAAAGAACTAGGGAAGAAAACCCAAGATCATAGTCATTTCAACAATACATTTAACAAAAAATTTTTTTACAATAGGATCTTAATCCCAAGGGGAAAACTCCCAAATACATTTGAATTTAAATAACAGCTCTAAATTTTTTGTTTGGCTCCACAACAGAGTAGTCATTATGAAACTGACCAAGAGACAAACAATTTTAACATGAAGACAAATTCAAATATTTACTCCCATACAGGATTGCACAATAGGTTTTTCATTGAACCAGAGTAGGGAGAAGGTGGATTTTTTCAACAAGAGACATCGGTCACAACACCATAATAGGTGCCCTTTCAGGGCTATAATTACAAGAACTTTCTTTCTTCCATTTCTTAAATTCTAAAACTCAAAACATGATTTGTGCTAACGACTAGGGGGCCACAACACCCTACTCTCTCCCTCTCATCATCTTGAGGAGAGACTATGCACTGTCGGAGTCCAACTAAAGATGACCTCTTATACATGGCCACTTTTTCCCTATCCGAAGGTGAGTAATGCCAATACAACCCATACAATCCCTTTGAAATCAAAAGTGAAAAAGAAAAAAAAGGAAACATTTAAGGAAAACTCATTTCAATCCCTTCAAAACATATTTATCAAACACACAAACATACATATGCAAAGAAAACTACTTAAGAATGAACACAACATGGACACATGAGCTTGAAGGGTTCCTACCTTCACAATAAGGTGATGGCAACTAAAATTTGAGATGAGCTTCCCTTCCTTCTCCTTCAATCTTGAATTGCTCTCTAAAACTAGAGGTTGGGTGAACACTCCTCCATCCTCAAATCTGCCCCTAAATAATATCCCAACTCAACCACCTTCAAAATGAAATAACTCCCCCACTTGACCAAGGGCTTCTAGAGACTTCTAACCCAATCCTGACATTAAGGCTAACCTCAAGGTGGAGTTTAACTTATCAAACTCATGATAGAACTTCAATTTTCGCAATAAAGAAAAAATGGAATATTTGAGTGGTCACCAAAGTCAACGAAAGGGGCTAGAGGGGTGGAAAACACCCCCAACCCATACATATAACCCTTGGGTACTTAGTTTTCATAATTTTTGGCCTCTAGGACTATTTAGTGACCTAATAAAATGCTTGAAATTTTTTCACTTCTTAAAACTCTTTAAAAAATGCAAAATTATCACTAAACCTTGATTAGGGTAATTAACCTCAATTACCCACATATTAGCATTAGGTCACTAATCTAGTCCACTTAGATCTTTAGGTTACTCACTTAACCCTAACTATCATGCTGAAATGCATATAGAAATCATGAGTGTCAAGCGACATTATAAAATTACTGTTACAAAACATTAACACTTAATGATTACAGAATGATACATTCATTCAATTCACAATACAAATAAAATACGAACTATGGGTTCTGCATCTTTTATTAGACTCTACCCTAGTTTTCACAAATGGTACATAGGGTTTAGTTTCAATTCTCTGTTAGATTTCTTGGCTAAAATATCCTGCACACTCATTGCACACATCAATAGCTCAAGAAAGTCACATGCATATATATAACTCATTAGGATAATCACATAACTCAAAACATAAATCTTTCAAATAATTAACTATTTATCTCATTTCTACTCATATACTTAACCACTAAAATTGGATAATCAAAGTGTTAATTCTATATTCATTTTTTGCACTGCATCATCAATATACATGTTCATGAAACATTAAATAATATAATTAAACATCTCAAAGTAAAACATCACATGACATAAAATAACATAGTAATGTCCAGTGTATCTAACAGTGTCTCGACATATCAACTCATGAGTATGAAAATAATAATGTATCAATTATGCTTTGATGGGTCAAGGCAAAACCTTACATTATGCCGATTTCACATTTTCAAAATGGCTACCCATTTTTTGAAATTCAAATAATAGGTGCCCATTTCTTACAATATTGGGTAGGATTTGTTTTCTCCCACCTCAAATTTTTGTTCGGGACAGGCTTGGTGAGACCAAGCCTATGCTTCGTCCTCGCAAGATTTGGCTAAGGCATTGAACTAACAAATTCACGACATGCCATAATTTATAGAGGGTCTTCCTAATCAATTTTTTTTATGAAACAAAAACCCATAGAGCTCTCATTGTCTTGATTTCATTAATATAAATTTTATGGTGCTATGATTTTATTTACTATTTTTGCATTATGTTTAAATGAAAGGTGGTACCTAAATTTAAAATAGTGAAGTTCACTAAAAATTTAATAACTTTTTTATTTTATAATTTTTCCTTAAATTAATTTATATTCTATCAATTTACATACAATTCTTTTGAGATTAAGAAAAGTAATTTTTTAAAAAAATGAAATTTTGATCAAATTATGGTGTCTGTACATGAGAGGTTTTAAAATTTACCTTTATAGCCAATTAATAATTAATAATAATAAAATCATTCAATAAAAAATGAAGGAAAAATATTATCATCAATCTTATGTGTATTAGGTAACACCCTTTAAAATGATTTACAAAAAATCATTTATTTGTGTCAAATTATGGTGTCTATACACATGTGTGGTATGGTCTTGAAACAGGCATTTTGAAAAAGTGGTTTTTAAAGATCCATACCAAAAATAAAATATATCATATGGGTACAAAAATAAATTACATATTCATAAACTAGATTTCAAACACTAAATTTTTTATTCCTATAGTTTTTTTATAGTTAATCTCTAAATGCCTCAAATTTTGACATCAATTGACAAAAAAATTCAAAAATAGGAAAAACACTTCCACTTTTTGCCCAAAAGTGAGACCCAACTTCTTGCACATACCCCCTATCCTGCAGCAGTTAGCATAGGAACAAAATGGATGAAGCCATGAGATTGATTGCACTAAAGATCTCTGATAGTCTACTATTTTATCTAAATGGTTTGACCACTCCTTGTGCTATTTGGACCAAGTTTCAGAACTTGTTTGGCACAATAAATGAGTTTCGAGCACTACATCTTGATGTAGAGTTGACTTTTTTGACACCTACTAGCTTCCCCACCATTGAGGACTCCTTAATGAAGTTCAAATCTTTGTGTACAATTTTGCAGGGATGTAGAAAAAATAAAATAGATGATGAGCATTTTTTTTTATACTCTCAAAGTTGCGAGGACAGTATCAGATCTTTTCTTCCACTTTCTACTCAACTATGGATGCCTTGGGTAGTAGACATTAGATGCCTTCTTTTGAGACATTTTGTGATTGGTTGACATAGGAACAGGCAGAGATCCAATAGGTGGATGCCTCTAGCTCTTCTAGCCAAGCATTGGTTTCTCAGATTTCTTAGGGGAAACTAAAACAGAAAGCCAAACTGAAGAAAGATATACCAAAAATTGATTCCAAACCTCTAGCTAACCCTTCCAAGGTAAATCTGCTTCAAATTCTACTAAGTCTACCTCCAAGACTAAGAACTAATCAACTGAGACCTGCAATTTTTGTGGAAAGGATGGACATTCCATTTCTAGGTGTCAGAAACATTTTGAGGCTTTAGAGGAAGCCATGTAGGAGCATCATATTTCAGCTCCTAAGTCTTCATCCCCCACTATAGGGAAAGGTCCCATTTTTACTGCATGAGCTATGACTTCTACACCTAATTTGATTCTTGATTTTGGTGCCTCTCACCATATGACAAAAACTCAGTAGTTGGTCACCTCACTTGCCCCTTGTGTTACTTCATAGATTGTTGTTGGGAACTCATCACATCTTTCAGTCATGGGTTCTGGTTATGTTGCATTAGATGGGGGTTCTCTTCAAGATGTTCTTTTTGTCCTTGACATCTTGATGAACCTATTGTCTATTTATCAAGTTTTTCACTCTAGCTCTAGTAAGATAGTTGGGTTCTCATGACATGATGTGGTTATTCAGGACTTACTTGATTTTGAGTTGATCTTGGCTACTAAGAGTGTTGACTTTGCATCTCATCTCTATAGATTTGATGGATTTGAGTCCTCTGATGACATAGGTTCATGTCTTGTAGCATTTGCAAATTTAATAAGCAGACTTTGGCACGAGAATTTAGGCCATGTCAACTACAAATATCTTTAGTAGATGAGCACACAGGCACTTGTTCTTGGGCTTCCCCAAATTTCCTGCATAGATGGTGTTTGTCAGAGTTGCGCTCTTGGAAAACAACATAGGGATCCTTCTCCACATGGACAAGCCACTCATGCTTTGGCACCATTGGAGTTGATTCATAGTGACCTCATGTCATTTCCCACTCTTTCCTTTTTTAGTGCCAGATATGTGCTTACTTTCATTGATTACTTCTCCAGACATACATGGGTGTACTTTTTGAAGTACAAGTCTGATGTCTTTGATTCATTTTGAGTCTTTAAGACATTTGTAGAGAAGTAATCTAGTCTTTTTATTTGGCAGATATGCACAAATAATGGGGGAAAGTATATGAACCAAGCTTTTAGGGATTTTTCTTTGAACATGGTCTTTAGCATCAGTTTCTAGCCCTACACCCCTCGACAGAATGGTGTGGCAGAGAGATAGAACATAACACTTTAGGAGATGGCTAATTGTATCATTCAGTCTAGGTCCATGGATTCATATTTTTGGGTAGGGGTAGTCAATTATGCCAACTATATTTAGAATCAGATATCTCATAAGGTTGTTTGACATATGACTCCTGAGGAGGCTTCATCTCATGTCAATCCTGATGTATCGTCATTCTGAGTTTTTGGTAGTGAAGCATGGGCATTTGTACCTAATGCTTAGAGGAGAGAAATGAAGTGAAAGAGATGACACCTCATTTTTGTTGGCTACTGCAAGGATATTAAGGTCTACAGGTTGTCTGATCCTAATTCTAAAGAGGTCCTATTTCTACAGGATGTCCAATTTGATGAGCGCCTTCCTACAGTAGATACCCTATCTCTAGAATCTACTTCACTTACCACTACTCCCTCATCCTTTCTAGTCTCTTTTTTGGATGATGAGAATGATGATCTTGGTGATCCCCATTTACCTCCACCATAAAATCCTCCCCAAATGCTTAAATGGGCTTGAGCTACAGTTGAGGCTACAAGATCTCTAGCTGGTGACCCTTCTAGTTCTTGTCACACCCAATCTCATACTACGGGTTCTAGTCTTCTTAGTCATGCTATTTGTGATGATCTTCAAACATTTACAATAGTGACATGATATTTTGAGTAGGATAGTGCAATGGAGGAGGATTATTTTTCTTTGATGAAGAATCATACTTGCGATATTTGTTCTCTTCCTAAGGAAAGAAAGTTAGTGCGATGCAAATAATTGTATCATACTAAGTTTGTTGTTGATGGTTCAATTGATAAGTACAAGGCTTGTCTTGTTGTGAAGGGTTTTTAATAGGTTGAGGGTATTGATTACACTAAGACATTTGCTCCTATCACCATGATGAACTCTATTCACCTTGTCTTATCCCTCACAACTTCACAGGGATGGCCCATTTTTCAGATGGATGTGAAGAGTGTATTCTTGCATGGTGATCTCACTGAGGAGATTTTCATAGAACAGCCTTAGGATTTTGTGTAGGATTCCTCCTTGGTTTGTAGACTTTGATGCTCATTGTATGGTCTCAAATAGGCCCCTTAGGTTTGGTATGAGAAGATGGACTCCTTTTTTCTTTCTACAGGCTTTAGCCACTACCATTATGATCCCATAACCTACATTCAACATCTTGAGGCTGAGGTTTTGATCCTTGTACTATATGTTGATGACCTTCTTCTCACAAATAGCTTGTCCTCTATATTCAAGATGTTTAGCAAGCATTGATGGAACAGTTTGAGATGATTGATCTTGGTCTTTTACACTATTGTCTTGGTTTATAGATTGTTTAGTCCTCTTCTGGAATCTTTGTTTACCAACAAAAGTATGCTTTTGACATGTTTTAATGATTTGGCATGCTTGATTGCAAGCTTGCTCCTACACCTTTTCATTCAGGTGTTATTTTGTCTACCTCTTGCACTTCACTTTTAGTGGATCCCACATTGTATTGGCAATTGGTTGGCAGCTTGTTATACTTGACCCACACTCATCCTGATCTCTCCTTTGCAGATGGTCTTGTCTTTTAGTTTTCACATGAGCCTCATGAGAGTCATTTGCAAGCTGCCAGGCATATTTTGACATACATTCAAGGCACCCTTATGTATGGCATTCATTACACATCAAGGACTCCTCACATTGTTGACTACACTGACTCAAATTGGGTTGGTGATGTTGATGATTGGAAGTCTATTTCTAGCTTTGTTTTCTATCTTGGCTCTAGTCCTATCACATGGTCGTGTAAGAAGTAGCATGGTCACACATTTTCATCTACAAAGGCTAAGTATAGAGCAGCAATGCGTGCTAGTTAGGAGATTTTATGGCTTCAATAGTTGATGACTGAGTTTGGTTTTCCTCTTGATCATTCCACTATTTTATGGTGCAATAATTAGAGTGCTATTCACATTTCTCACAACCTGGTGGATCATTAGTGCACTAAACACATTGAGCTTCATATGCATTTCATTTGTTAGTTAATCTAGCATGATGTTATCTCTTTGGAGTATATTTCCATTGATGCCTAGGTTGCCAACATCTTCACCAAGTCATTTGCATCACCTTGCTATCTTCAGTTGTGGTCTATGCTTGGGGTTATAGAAGTTGTCCTTGGCAAGTCTTTTTGAGGCCTTCTTTCATTCATTTTTTTTCAGCATGTTTGTTTTATCTCTTTTTGGACAAGGGTTTTTCCCAATAGGTTTTCTCCTTTGTTTGCAGTTTATAGAGATTTCCTTGTTTTGGGTACTTGATCAGGCCTTGTTGTTGGAACCCATTTTCCTGCTTTCATAGCTTTGCTAGGTTAGTTTACCTTCTGAGCTTCACTTAAGGGGGGTCCTAGAGTAACTATTTATTTACACTTATTAATTAAATAATGTTGATTTAATTAATTAAGTGATCCATTACTCTAGTCTACTTAAGCTTTCTCTTAGGTGTATATAATTAATATTTTATATTAATTATAATGTGCAAACCTATTTTTCTTTCCCTTTAGGGTTTTTTTCACCTTTAGGGTTGAAATTTTGTACTTTTTGTTTTCATAACTTGGAATACAATTTTGTTCTCACACCGTTGAGATTTTCCAAGCTCTGCTTTTTTCTTTTCTAGTTTCTCTTTAGTATAGGTTATTTGCGTGCAGGTGTTCTTGGCGATCTATGAAGTTAGTTTTCACAACTTCTACAGGTATGACTAGATAAAAATACAACTTCAAGATCTACAATCCAACTTCAAATTTGTAATTCCAAAAACATCCTCTCTAAATTTCTCGATCTACCTCTAATCTAAACCAAATGTACCTCTACTTATACTTGCCAAAAATAACTTACAGAAGATTCTAGAACATTACATAGTAGAAAGGCCAACCCCAAAATGGTTTGTACTCATCCCAAGACAAGATCATATCATTAACTTCATGATCCAAATTAAATACATGAGTAAGCTCAAAATAAGAATCAACACAAATAAATTCAGTCAAAGAAGGACCCGAGCATCAACAAATAATAGATTCACTCGACACATGAAGGAACACTCAGTCAATACTGGACAACTTAGTTAACATTGGAACTCAGTTAACACTATTGGTTATTACTAACACAGGTTGAACTTGGTTAACACTAGTAGGTTTCCACAATAGGTCAAGATAATCACACCACTATTCTTCTCACAAGGATACTATATCCATTTTAAGGACTATCTATTCCATTATGAAAATACATTTGAATTGTCAACCCAAGGACATAAGACTTGAAATGGGTCAGCACAATATGTGCATTAAGTTCATTTAAGAATCTTAACACCTATGCTATAGGAAAGTAAAATGCATGAAAGGAATCCATACTACTAACACAAAATAGTAAACACACTTAGGCTATCTACAAAGAACTATGGAAACTAGGAAAAAGAGAATTCTAAACTAATTAACAATTCAAACATCCACTATGATCATTTCCCAAAAGTGTTGTAGGAACTTTCATAGTAGTTATGTTGTAGGACTAATACAGTAAATCTATCTTAAATAGGAAATTGCAATAAATGAATCTACTCTACCTAAATCTATTCCACCTCCCAAGTGCCCCCCCTTGGTTGGCTTTAGCTAACTAAGAACACAATAGGTAGTCCAAAATCACTCTTTGATTAAAATTCTTCTTTTGCTACATGACTAAATAATTTGTAGAGAATAGAAAAAAAAGAAAAAAGAAAAAAGAAAAATTTAGAATCCTTTTCTTCAACTAACTATCAACTTTTTCCTTTTTCTCTAATATATATAGAGGATTGGAACTTATTACAAACATAACACAAAAGAAACTGGGAGCAAACTTTGTCAAAAGAAAAAGGCAGAATGTCAACAATGACTTTAGAACATTGATTAAGCCACAGAATAATGGTCTACAAATAATGTAACAAGTCGGGTCTCCAAGAATAACTCCCCTTGTAGACATGGCTTATCACCTGGAACTAACCTATACTTCTCATGCTATGACCAGTCTTCATTACTCCTTTTTAATATGGTGCTCTCCACTCTTTGTGCCACTTCTCCATTTCCTAAAGATTAGAAACATTTGAACCATATGCACAACAAAATTTCTACTCTCATTCAAATATTAAAACATAGCTTAAAACATTTATATAAAATACTGCACTTTATATATAATATTAAGCAAGGTAAGTTATATCCACTATCCATGTGTTTAATAGGTTATAGCTACATTCAACATAAGTTCACAAGACATTTAAAACAAATATATTGGAAAAAAAATTCACATGGCTCAAAGAGTAAGTTCAAACTATGTAAAAACTACATCAAATTTGAGACATTAATATGCCTCATCATGTAGCCCCCACTATGCAAATGCTTGTCCTCAAGCATTGTATTTCTTTTTTATTGCTCTGAAATCTCTTACCATTATCTTCCATTTCCCACTTCTGAAGGTGTGGAAATATCCTCTAGATCATCTCCAATGCTCACCTAAGTGTTCTTCAACTAATGGATCTAACTTGGTAGTATTGCTTTCATATAGGGGCTAGAGAAGGGTAGGAGGTTGGAAGGTTAGTGGCATCCATAACTCTTTCTTGACTTTCCTTCATAATTGTATATATTTAGCCACTCTATTTACTGCTACCTCAAAATTAATAGGGTTGTGTGGTTCAGCCTTCTTGAAAGATTATGGCAATCAACTCCATCTATTTCTAAGCCCTGCAATTTCTCTCTGATGTGTGAAATTAGGAAGTTTCTAATACTCTCTGTAAACTTTTTCCCTTTCTTTGAACACTTTCTCTCTGATTTCTAGTTTTGGCCTTCCACAAATTAATTTGAACCAATCTCTCAAGAGATCATAAGGCTTATGGGATTCAACCCAGAGTGGTAGTGATTTAGAATTTTCAAGGTCTCTATAGTTATCCAATTGTCTATCATAATTTGTTTCATTGTGCATCCATGACATTAGGGCTCTCAAGTGAGCATCCCCTATGTAAAGCAGGGGATTCCACTCTGTTTCTTATGGAATTATGAAATTGTGCAAATAGATTTCACACAAGAAGTTTTTTTTCCATGGAGGAAAAGTTTGATACACATTATAAAAATCTTGAGCATTCTTTAATTCACAATCAATATTTCTCATTGTCATCATCAACTGGAATAACATAAATTGTTCTTTTAAACACATAGCATACACCCTTGGGGGTGGTCTACACGCCATAGCCTAATCAACTAGCTTCAAATCTTTATTCATTTATTGCTTCTACTTTTCTAGTTTCTCTTTTAATGATTCAATTTCCTCATATCTATCAAATATTTCCTTTTGCATCTAGTCTCTTTCTTGCTTCCACAAGGCTTTTTGAAAAATAAAATGATTGTATAGAACAAACAATATTGACTGAATTGTTGATGATGAAAATTCTCAAGTTTTGGATTTCATCTTTTGCTCTCTGGCAACTCGTTGGAAATGTTGGGTGTACCAAGAAGATTTATAAGGTATAAGAGAGATATTGGAATATTTAGGGACTGGTAGCATGGTAGGTTGATCATTGCTAGGGGCTTTTTCTTAGAATAGTAGTAGGATTCAATTTGCATATTTCCTAATTCACTTGTGGTGTCTCCTTAATAGGCTCAACTTCAAGTATTTCTACATTTTGGGGCTCTAATTGCATAGGAGAATCATCTGGGACATTTTTAACTACTGACTCTATATGAGAATTTGGAATTGGGGCATTTGGTTTTTCAATAAAAGCTGGAGATACACGACCTCACATATGAAGGCTTCTATGTACAGAAACTCCTTTAGCTTCAACCACCTTGTGGGTCCATTTTTATTTAGGCATGACTGGAGTAGATGTTGTAGGATTAGTTTCTATAGGAATAGACTTCTTTCTTTTTGTTACCTTAACATAGAGATTTTGTACTTCCTTTTCATGGTTAGTGCTAACCTTATACTTTCCTTTACCCCTAGAAGAGCTCAGCATATCATTCTCTAAATTGAGCTTAGTATACTTATCAGGAGAGGGTTATTTTTCCATCTCAACTAGATTTTTAATTGGTTCTATGGTTTCTTCCTCATTTTCTAGGTTTTGGGGAACAAGGTTTGCTTGTGGCTGGAAGGTCTTGGCTTCAACAAATTATGCCCATGAAATAGGGGAGGAATCTCTATGAGATCCTTCGACTAGATGCTTAATGAGGGCATGATGGGAAACATAATTTTCCTTTCCTATTTGATTTTCCTCAGAACTTATACACAACATATTGTAAAGAAAGATGGAAACACTAACTTGCATGTTATGCCATATGCAACTAAGAAATTTAAAATGATGAGCATGCAAGTTCGAAAACCTACCTTCACAAGTTAAATATCTAATAATGTGGGTTGCTAACTCTAGATATGGAGGTGGAAGAAAAAGTCTCTTACATCCTTGTTTTGTAATATCTAGTTGAGGGTCACCTTGCTAAGTGAATTGTGCCCTTGAAGACCTGGCATCATGTTCATTTGGATAATGTTCCCTAATTTAATCCTATGACTTCTACTATCCTTTCCTTAGTAGAAACCACTCTTGATCCCCAAACCAAGGCTTCCCCTTAATCAAAATTCATCATGAACTCCATTGCCACTTATTCATTGAATTTTCTTAGTTGTAAGAAGTAACCAAGCCATCGACAAGCATGAAATTGCCAAACTGCTTCAATGTCCACAAGTAAAACACTCATACCTCTTTAGCTATCCTCCCATCTTCAAAATGTCTGGCTTCCACTCTTGCTACTATGATAAAAAAATTCCCCTCTTACCTCTTCAAATTCCCTATTTCTATGAACTTCAAAACTAATCTTTATGAAAAATGACAAAAAATGGCGTATGCCATTACCATTTCTTGTAATCAAGACCCCTTTTTTTCCAACATGTAGAATAATGATACATTAATGATGAAGGACATTGAGACTAACTAAAGTTATTCCCATAATAACTCTAGTCTTTTCAATCATGCCAATTATAGGAGATCTTTTTCCCAAAAATCACAATAAAAGGTATGGTGGATATAGAAGGATTTTTTAAAATTAATGAAATGAAAACTATCAAACTACTGCCAAATTACATCCTTTAATGTAGACATGACTAGGATAATGTGGAGATGAAATTTGGAAATTATTACACTTTCTCAACCCCCCACTAAAATTTGACAAGTGTCCTCACTTTAAAAATTTTGGCATGGGAAGGAGAAACTAAATTAAGTCTTATATGATGTATAATGCAGTATTAGATATAAACATCGAAACCTATATTCTAAAAATGAATAAAGAGAAAAAGAAATTGTTATACCTAAAAATTTGAGAGTGTACATTCGCATGCAAGTTGATGAGGTGATGAAGTCTGATGACCATAGAAAATCCTAATAGTTTCATTTATTAAAAGTAGGAAAAATAGTGTGTTGGTGACATGTAGTGTGGGTGGATGGTAGATAGAGAAATGAGATGGATTGATATGAAGAAAGAGAAGAGTGGATGGAAGAATGGGGCCTCATATTTCAATGAGGTTTTATTATGAAGGTTCCTAAAACTTTGATCATTACATGGTTGCAGAAAGAAGACTTTCATCTTCTGTTGCAAGAACTATATTCAAAAGAGCTGGTGCACCAGTTGGTTGGAATTGCTGTAGGAACTATGCTTTAGTCTGTGACTTATGATAGAGACATAGGCTATGGTCATTTACAAGTAACTTAAACTAAATAGGATCAATGGTTGTCAATTGTATGACACCATTGTCAAATACATACTAAATTTCATAAGGCCCTAACCATCAAGTCTAAAATTTCCCTAGATTCTCTTTGAAGTGACAATCATAGAGGACAGCCTAATTTCCTACTTGGAATTTTTTATTCTTGATATGTGCATCATGCCACTACTTTCACTACTACTTAATATTTTCTATTCTTTCTAAAGTTCTCTTTCATATTTCATCTAGCAAATTCAAGTGGAGGAGTCTCTCTTGTTGTACTATAGGAAGATTGATGTTCAACTCTAAAGTAGTGTGCAATGTCTTGTATTCAAATTCAATGGGCAACATTGTTTCTTTACCATATATAAGTTGAAATGGATTGAATCTAGTTGTTGTCTTTCATGTGGTTTGATATGCCCAAACAACTTTAGTTAATTTTCTTTTCTAATCCTTCTTATGTATGTGCAATGTTTTAGTCCAAATGGCTTCTAGTTCTCTATTGGAAACCTCTTCATGTCCATTTTCTTGAGGGTGATAAGGACTAGATTTATGGTGCCTTATGTTGTATTCCTTCATAAACTCAGTGATCAATTTTGATGTAAAATAAGCTCCTTGATTTGTGACAAGTTCTCTGGGCACCCCATAATGGGTGAATATTTCTTCATATAGGAACTTAGCTACTTTCTCATCTCTGGCATTTTTCATTTCTCTAACTTCTATCCATTTAGTTACATAATCTATACATACTAAGATGTAGGATTTTCTAATTGATGGTGAATCAATTGGACCTATGAAGTCCATGACCCACTTATCAAAAGGTGTGACTAGAATATGTGGAGTGAGTGGCATCTCATTAGTTTTCATTAGTCAGCCCATCCTCTAGCATTTGTCACAATTAGTTGTATATGTCACTGCATCCTTATGTAATGTTGGCCAATAATATCTCATTGTAAGTATTTGCAGTGCTATTATTTTCCCTGCAAAATGGCCTCCACATGGTTCGTCATGACAAGCATGTAGTATATCATATATCTCATCTTCCTTGACACATCTCCTCATGACTTGATCTAGTCCTACATAGAAGAGATTGTTATCTATCCAAGAATATTGAAAACTATTCTCTAGTAGCTTTTTCTTTTTTTTATGAGAGAAGTGTGGGGGCATTTTGTTTGTAGCAAGATAATTTGCAATGTTTGCATACCATGGTGTATGAGATGCTATAAGGAACAAATGCTGATCTAGAAAGGTGTCTTCAATTAGAGTTGGATCCTCACCAACAATGGTTAATCTAGACAAATAATCTGCAACTATGTTAGATTTACCTGGCTTATCAATAATAGTAATATCAAATTCTTGTAACGACAAGAGCCATCTTGCCAATCTATCAATGATAGTTGGTTTGTTCATTAAATACCTTATAGTTAACTAATATTTATGAATAAAAAATAGGATATCTAGTCACATAATGTCTAAATTTTTTCAATGCATAGAATACAGCTAAAAGTTCTTTTTTCATTACTATGTAATTCAGCTCGGGTCCATGCATGCTTTTACTAATATAGTAGATAGCATTCTCAAGATTAGGAGGCTTTTGTCCTAATGCGGCTCCTATGGCATAGTTTGATGCATCAATATGAATATGAAATGCAATTGACCAATATGGTCCCTAAAAAATTGGTGTTATGGTGAGGAGTTTCTTAAGCTACAAGAAGGCTTCATTACATTCAAGTGTCCAAATAAATTCAACTTCCTTATTCAACAATGTGTATAAAGGACTAGCTATTTTGATGAAGTATTTTATGAAATGCCTATAATATCTAGCATGACCTAAAAAAGATCTTACATCTTTTAGTTTTTTAGGTATGGGCAATGTTAGAATTACCTCTATCTTAGTTGGATCCACTTGTATTCCTGCAGTTGATATGAAATGACCAAGTACCACTCCTTGCATGAGCATGAAACATTTTTCACTATTAAGTGCTAGATTATGTTCTCTACATCTGATGAGAACCTTTTCAAGATTCATTATGGCTTCTTCAAAGGTGAATCCAAGTGTTGTGAAATCATCCATATATATTTCCATATAATCATGTGATATATTAGCAAAGATGTTGATTACAACTCATTGGAATGTTGCAAGGGTATTACATAGGCCAAATGGAAAAACAAAATATGCAAAAGTACCCCATGGGCATGTAAATGTGGTTTTGTCTTGATCTTCGAGAGAAATACTTGTTTGATTATAACCACTATACCCATCTAGAAAAGACAAATACTTCTTTCCAGCTAGAGTGTCCAGAACTTGATCAATGAATGGTAAAGGAAAGTGATTCCTTTTAGTTGCCTTATTCAATTCTTTGTAATCTACACAAATCTACTATTTCCCTCCCTTTTAGGTACTATGACCAGGGGTGACACCCATCTACTATCAAATATAGGATAAATAAAACTAGCATTAAGCAATTTTGCAATTTAGTTTTAACTATTTCTCTAAGGGTTGGATTAATCCTTCTCTTGGGTTGATAGAGTGATAGACACCCTTCATTGATGTATATTCTATGAGTACATAGTGTAGGACTCAACCCTTTCATATTCCCATAATCCCATGCAAAATCATTTTCATGTTTTTGAAGTAGTTCTGTTAATTGTTTCATCTATGTGGAAGATAATTTGGGATTAATGTGGATATTATGACCTTTTGATAGGTCAATAGTAGTTGCTGACTCAATTATAGTAGCTTCAGAGATTTGGACTTGTATCTAATTCACATGGTTAGAGTTGATGAATAATGTTTGGCTCCTTGAGCAGAATACAATTCTCATTACATTCCTCATATGTGGTTAATTCTAACATAGAACTATCAGATACATCTTTTTCTACCACACAAGTGTTAGTAAGAATACTCAGAATTACCAAATCCTCTTCTTGTAGCTTTAGAAAATATTGTCTATGTAACATCATAAGCTAAGCTATAGAGTTTAACTCTTCTTCTCCATCCCCTAAATTTGGACAAACAGATGTGCTTAAACCTAGTTGTAGTTGTGTTGGAGGATATAAATCAAATTTCTTTGTTGCTTGACCATTAGATATGATCATATTCCCTAACCTACAACTTGTATTTGCATCAGTTGTAGCTAACCATGGTCATCCTAGAATGACAAGGTAACCAGATAAATTAACTTTGGGAGAGAGAATCATGAAATCTACAAGGTACTCTAGAGAGTCTAGGGTTACAACTATGTCTTCTATCATTCCACTAGGAGTGATAGTAGAACTATTTGCAAGTTGCAGAATTGTTGGAGTAGCCCTCAATCCCTCTATTTTCAACTTCTTCATAGTATCCTTAGTCATGATATTTATATAAGCACCAAGATCAATTAAAGAATTTTTAACAGACTAACCATTTATAATCACATTCAAAACTAGACTTCCTAGATCAGAGTATTTAGGAATGATTAGTTTTCCTAACATAATTTCAGACAATTGTCCTACAACATGGACTATAGTT
This sequence comes from Cupressus sempervirens, assembly GCA_028749045.1. Taxonomy (NCBI): domain Eukaryota; kingdom Viridiplantae; phylum Streptophyta; class Pinopsida; order Cupressales; family Cupressaceae; genus Cupressus; species Cupressus sempervirens. The sequence goes on from CM053789.1 coordinate 380,791,041, forward strand.
GGGTCCTTCTTCTTCCTCCTAGGCTTTTTCAGGCAGGCTTCTCTGATGGCATAGATAGGAACATCTTTAATAGCTTGGAATAGGGGTATTTGGACAAGCATTTTCTTTAACTAATCAATAATATCAAAAGGTTGTTCCTCTATTTCTTCAAGTTTCTTTGTATGAGCTTCTTTGGAAAATGAGGGTCAACTACTAGCTGGGCTTGAGCTGAGCTAGTGACATTAGTTGGGTCAACCTCTTTAGAAAGTACCGGTTTTGATTCTATAGGAGTATATAGTATTTTAGTTATAAGAGGTGGTTTAGGTGTTGGTAGGGTTATATCGAACCTCAAATGTATATTTACAACATTCAAAGTGTAAGCAAGATATTGTTGAGCATTAGTAGAGCACATGGGTTGTTGTGACTACTGGTTATTTGGATTTGGATGAGGTTGTATAGGTAATTGGGTCTACTTTTGAGGTCTAGGACTTGAAAGTGGTGGCATTAGTGCAAGTTATTAGACTGGAGGTGGTAATTGTGGTAATTTTGGATTACTAGTATTTTGGTTAGGCCACTATTGAGGTCCTCTCCATTGATTTGTAGATTTCCAATTCCCTTGAGGTGGTTGGCATTGGTTCTACTAATTTTTCCATTGATTATTTTGTTGGTTTGGCTAGGAAGGTTGGAAATTCTGAGGCCATTGAGGCTATTGTGGATTATTTTGCCAAGCATTATTCCAATTAGGTTGACTATATTGTGGAGGGCCTTGGGTATTACAATTTTGCCATTGATTATCATATAGATTTAAATTTTACAAAGGGTCTTGAGGCATGCCTTGACATTGGGTCCATGGTCGGCATTGAGCAACAAAGAATACTTGCTCATCATCTCCATCTATCTTGATGTACTCAGTTGGAAGATGCTAGTTTTGCCTGCTAGCAACCAATTTGCATTGGCAATCTTTCTTCTACTTCTGACAATGTGGGCAGTACTTAGCTAATTGTAACTCATCTTCTACATGTTTCTTCTTTGTAGTCATTGTGTTGAGAAGTGTAGCAACATCATTTATAATGTCCTACTTGAAATCTTGAGAGTAGATTAGATGTCTCAAGCTTTGAAATACCTTGACTGATTCCTTTAGTAATCATAGTTTGGTGTCCTTTTCCTTTCTTCATTGTTGATCTTGAGTAATTAAGACAAATTTTCTTGAGGTCATACCAAGAAGATCGATATACATCTCCTCCAGCCATCAAGTCTAATACTTCTAGACAACTATCATTCATGCCTCTCAAAAAGTCTAGCTTTTGTGGATCCTTGGACAACACATGTTGAGGGTTCTTTTGCAGTGTATACAAGAAATGTGAAACATAGTCTTCCAATGTTTCTTCCTCCTTTTGTGATATTCTAAAAATATCATCTTCTCTTGAATCAGTTGCTTTGCAATACTCTTTATATTTGTCTAGAAACAAAGTTTGTATTTCATCCCAAGTACCTACTACATTGGGGCTCCTAAACCCATGAACCATTGTAAAGCTGACTCTTTCAATGTTGCTAGAAATAATTTGAGCTTATGGGCATCAGCGTTGTAGTCAAAGCTATGACAAAGTATGTCAAAATCAAACAAGAAGGTATCAAGATCTTCAATTGCAAGGCCATAAAACTTTAGAAAGCATTTGGAGGTATATTTTTAAGATTAGCATTGGTTACAAGACTTTTGAGAGGACATGGAAAAGTAGGTTGTGCTACTAGAGGTATTTAATTATGAGGTTGCAATTGAAAAGGAACATTGGGCACTAGATTGTAAACAACTGGTGGATTTGGAGCAGTACTAAGAAAACTAGCCAAAATTTTAGCAAATGGTTGAAGACCACTTGTATCCAAAGGTTCTTCTCTTGAGGACGATTCTATAGAGAAAAAGGGCTTGCATCTAAAAAAGGTAACTCAACTTCTTCTTCAATTTCTTCATTTAGATTAATTGGTTTTCATGAAAAAAATCTCCCATATTCATTGTGTTGTCTGCCTCTTTGACGAATGCAATTGAATTGGTGACTTGTGAATTAAGCACTCAATCTTGTGGTTTCTAACAAACACACTAATCTAAAAATAGAGGACTCATGAAGGTTCCTAGTTTGACACTATCCCTAGTAATAATGCCAAAAATGGTAAGTTTCCACAATAGGTCAAGATAATCACACCACTATTCCTTTCACAAGGATACTATATCCATTTTAAGGACTATCTATTCCATTATGAAAATACATTTGAATTGTCAACCAAGGGACATAAGACTTGAAATGGGTCAGCAAAGTATGTGAACTAAGTTCCTTTAAGAGTCTTAACACCTATGCTACAAGAAAGTAAAATGCATGAAAGGTATATATAGTACTAACATAGAGCAGTAAACACACTTAGGCTATCTATAGAGAGTTGTGGAAACTATAGAAAAGAGAATTCTAAACTAATTAACAATTCAAGCATCCACTATGATTGTTTTCCACAAGTGATGCAGGAACTTTAACAATAATTATGTTGTAGGACTAATACAGTAAATCTATCTTAAACAAGAAATTACAATAAATAAATCTACTCTACCTAAATCTATTCCACCTCCCAAGTAGACCCCCTTGGTTGGCTTAAAGTAACTAAGAACATAATAGGTAGTCCAAAATCACTCTTTCATTGAAATTCTTCTTTTGCTACATGACTAAATAATTCATAGAGAATAGAAAAAAAAACTTTAGAATCCTTTTTTTTCAACTAACTCTCAAATTTTTCCTTTTTCTCTCATATATATAGAGGATTGGAACTTATTACAAATATAACATAAAAGAAATCGGGAGAAAAATTTGTTCAAAGAAAAAGGCAGAATATCAACCATGACTTTAGAACATTGATTAAGCAACAAAATAATGGCCCATAGATAATGTAACAAGTTAGGTCTCCTAGAATAACTCCCCTCACAGACATGACTTATTACCCAGAATTGACCTACGCTTCTCATGCTATGATGAGTCTTCATTACTCCTTTTTAATATGGTGCTCTGCACTCTTTGCACCACTTCTCCATTTCCTAAAGATTAGAAAAATTCAAACCATATGTGCGACAACATTTCTAGTCTCATTCAAATATTAAAACATAGCTTAAAACATTTATATGAAATACTGCACTTTATATATAATATTAAGTAACGTATGTTATATCCACTATCCATAGGTTTAATAGGTTCTACCTACATTCAACATAAGTTCACAAGACATTTAAAAGATATATATTGGAAATTTTATCTTCACATGGCTCAAAAAGTAAGTTCAGGCTAAGTGAAAACTATATAAAATTTGAGACATTAATATGCCTCATCAAACACTATGTGTACTCAGTTAACATTGTGTATACTCGATTAACACTGTGGGTACTTGGCTAACATTGCAAACTTGGTAAAAACTGACAAAATGAACAAAAGAGAAGGATTACAAGGTAAACCTACATTAGACAACTAGGTTTGAAAGAAATGTTTCTCCTGAATCATGTAATTGTCACAACCTGAGCTGAATCCAACTCGGATTGATAAATCCATGTAGCATCTTCAATTGGTCTATTCTACCACTTCACCAAATACTCATAGTAATCTATTCCTCTTGTTATTTTTCCAATTCTCTAATCCAATACTTGTTCAACCTCTTCAATCTTCTTCTTAGGATAATCATCTGATACAAAAATGTCATTATCTTATTCATGATAGTTATACAAATCAGCAACATTGAATATTGGAAATATATACCATGTCATTACGCAACTCAACTTCACTTCCTCATGCAAAGTCTTCATAAAACCAACAAATTATTCCCCTTAAATATTTCTCTTTTCTTCTCCAGCAACATCCCTCAAATAGGATATTCCTCTAGGTTGCATTCCAATAACATGTATTGGAGAATCTCTCTCCACCTTATTCATATTTTTGCAAGGAATGATTTGCATAGTAGAAAGGAAGGAATATGTCATTTTGTAATGAATTTGAAAGGGTCAAATCCTTCTCCATGTTGTTGTATTTTTCATTCTTAAAGTTGGATGCTTCATTTATGTCTTTATATAATGCATTGTAGGGGTGGGATTATCATCTTATGTACATTGTGGTGAAGAGTAAAGGATTTAGGAACATGATCATATGTGATTGAATTATAAAAATTGAGATTTTACATTAAGCTGTAGTGGAAAAATGAGAGATTTTTGCATCATAGTTTGAGCATAGAAATAATTCATTTTGAAGATAGCCATGTACTTTGATACTTGGAAAATGTATATGTAATGTTGCATTTTTATTTTTGAAATCAAGGACCAAATTTGAGAACTACACTTCATTGATTTTGTAAATAAATTTCACTATGCATTAGTTAAATGAGAAATATTATTTAAGTTCCATGATAGATAGGAAGAGGACTCAATTAGTTTTCTTCAAATTTTTCACTACAATACTTGGGTTAAGCATGTTGTATGGAAAGGATTTAAAATGGTTTCATTAACTCATCTATCTACATTGAAATATCAAAGGAAATATATCTTGACAAGTTATTTCACTTCCAAAGAGCTCAATAAACATAGTTGTAACAAGAGAAAATAATTGGAAACTCCCATATGAAAATAGGCCTGTATATACATTTTAGTCCCTGGAATTTGTATGGGAGGTGGGAAATTACCCCACTCCCAAATAAAATCTAATAAAATACTCTAGAAGAATATTCCTTAAAATCTTTTAACATATCCATAAATTTACTATGGATGTAGGGTGTAATAAGTAAACACTACCATCTTGAAAAATGGAGAAAATGTCACAAGCAACTCATGGCCAAACGTGTGCTAGAAAGTCATGTCACAAAAAAATGGTCGAATAAAATAAAATAAGAAATAATAAAATATCATCAAACCATGATCTAACTCTAATAAAAGAATTTGATATTTATGGTAAGGAAAGGAAGGCTCAAAATAACATATATAGCTTTAGCGCATCGTATTTGATGAGGAAGGAAGGAAGTGGTCCTTACTACTCCCTCATCCTCCACATCCCCTTTACCTATATTTAGGTTCCACCCAAGTGAAGACATGATCTGACCATTGGTTAGACCTTCCAAGTTCTTTATGCCTCCACTCTACTCTCTACAAATGAGAGGAATTGACTGAGAATGGGAGGAAAAATTACTTGGTGATAGGTGAATTTCATAGGGGGGAGATTAGTTGGACACATAAGTGGGGTTGGGTTATTGTATTGGAATATGGGAAGGGATATAGCATTTATATTAGCTAGGTATTACTTAGGAATGATAAAGGCATTCAAAATTTTAAGAGGGAGAGGGAGAGGAACCATGTGGTCCCCACCATAGCCCTACCTTACATGTTACCTTTCAAAAAAAACTCATGTACTAATCCTTGAAGAGGCATGCAATTTTGTGGGACCAATCTCATCACATAACTCCACCTACTTAGGAGCCAAGGTAAGTACATTGCCCAAACACTTCAGTCATTGCTGCCCACCATCATGCCTTGGCAGTATGCTAGGTAAAGGAACTTGGGAATAGGCATTGGAAAAAGGCCTAGGGATGGGCACCCAAAGGAAACCACTTGGAAGGAGGTGCCTCCTCTCACATGTGACATGTGACATTTGGAGGAAGTGATTTTTAAGGGAGAAGGATGCTAAGAAAAAGGTAGGGTTAGGAGTTAGAGGTAGATTTTATGGGTTTAGATTAGTATGTAGAAAATAATAACAAGTAGTAAATAATTTTTAGGTAATAAAGGTTAGTGTATTATTTGATAAGTATGAGTGCGTTAGTAGTTAAAAAGTTAGGTTAGATAGTAATAATTATTAGAATTTAGTTTAGTTAATGTTAGTAAAATGGTATGTGCATTTTAGTAGTGGGTTGTTAAGAAGAGGATGTTCTTAGTGATTAGATAAGGGATGTAATGAATGGTTAGTTAGTAGTAGTATACATTGAAATAGAATATTAGTATAGTAAGTAGATAATGATTTTTGATAAACGGTGTATGGTGAATTAATTAGTAAAACTATAAGATAGGTAGTTTGTAGTTGGTTAGTAAATAGAATTTGTCAGTAATAATATCCAAATCTAATATTTAAGTTATTAGTTAATATAATAATCAAGTTAGCAATTAGATAAGTTGGTAAATTGATCAAGTAATTGATAGGTAAAATTTAGGTTTTGCTAGTTGATAACGTTAGTAGTAGTGGTTGTGAAATAATTAATAAATAAATTCCATAGCATAGTTAGTAGTTTATTAGCATGGTTAGGATTTTATTAAATAATAAGGTGAATGTGTATCAATACTAGTAGACATTAGTAGTACATAATTAAAGGTTCAATAGCCCTATAGTAACATAATGGTTTATATTAAATCGTCATGATCTAATAATTACTCTATACACTAATTTGGTAATGTTAAATTTGAACACAAATACTATACATGCCAATAACCTATGAAATGCATATCTAGAATGAAAAAGTTCATTTAAACATCTATTTTGAGATATGAAATTTGGAATGGAATAATAATGATTTGAGGTTGCCTTAAAATTTTTGGAAATATATATATGTACTAGAACGTATATGATTATTTATCATTGATACATTGCCATGATTAAGTTGTGGATCTATATAAAGACTTGATATCCCACATTTATGAATACAATGTTACTTCCAAGTTAGGTTATGAAATTAAAAGTGATGTTGCTTATCAATTCATGCACAACAAGGCCTCAGGACAAATCTATTTTAGTGGAAGCAATTATAATTTAGCCATGTGTCATAATCTAAAACTCCAATAATGATGTGTGACCTCCCATTAAATTATTTATCTAGTGATACTAAAGTATCAAACGAGAGAATCATCTGACAATGCCACCAAGTTATTCAATAACCTGGTTCCAACTTGCACACATCAATATATGATACCTTCAATTTAGCTTTCAAAAAAAAAATAGTTGTATTTTTTACCTATAATTTTGGGCATGACATTCTGGTATCAAATCCTAGTTTCAACACTATGATCCTAACCCATTCTATTTCAACTTAGGCAAAAAACTACAACCTTGTGCAAGATGTATTAGTACAATCTATGGACGAAGCACTCAGAGACATAGGGGATAGGAGACTTCTTCCTAAGCAAATAGTTTCAATAAAATGACTATTTCTCCTCTTCTCCGTTAGGGAACCTTGGTACGGCCACATCATTCTTGTGAAATTATTATTCAATGTGAATTCTTGTTGGGTCTTTGTTGCAAATTTTTCATTTATACATTTTGCCAACAATGTGACATTTATCATTTTTCTATTTAGCTAGATTTCTTGATTTTGGTCCCATTGTGCCTTAGGGGCATGTCTTAATTTTATTTGGATTTACCAAAGTGGCCACATTTTTGTTGTTTTCTTGTAAAATAGTTCTTTTATTTTTTGTTCTAAGTCATTTATGAGGCATTTTCTTCTCAATAGTTTTGGCAAGTACATTATACTAATACCTATGAAACGACCATACCAATGAGAAACCTTGACTAACCATCTAGAAAACTAGTGAACCATTAAAACTTGCTTGTTATGTGTTCCAAGGCTACTAGACAAGATCCTTAAGACACCATCCTTTTCTATGTTGTAAATAGGAAATGGTCAAACTCCTTAAACCAATATTAGCACAAATATTGATTGTATCTTATACTTGTTAAGACTATAGGTCAATATTATGTTAAGAACCCTAAGTAAGGGCATAAACAATTCATCAATTAGACCTTGGTAAGGTAAAGAGAAATTTATTAGTACCAATAGTAGAAGACTAAAGTTGGTCCAACCTTGGTAGATACAACATAGATAAGATCCTAATACTTGTATCTTGTTGATGAACTCCAAGAGGAGGTTCACACCTAGGGGGGAAGGATGTGAGGCCTCACCCAATATATCATAGTGTAGATGACATATTTGCATTATGATACTTCTAATTCAATGTTTTGATACACCTTTGAGACTATAGGGTTATGTTATTTTAATATTTGTATTATGATGATCTGCACATTAATACCTAAATACTATATTTAATGATTTCATCCATGCTCTGATATTTTTCAATTGCTTTGATAGAAACTAAATTTTAGAAATGCTTGAGATATCAAATTGTAATGTTTAAGTGGAAATTAAGATTAAAGGATAGATTATGATATGAAATAGGACCTAATTCACATGCCTAATGACTTAATAGTTATGGATTCAATATTTCATCACTGTGATATAAAATATATTATGAAGTTATTTAGAATATTAATTTGATTATGTTAAGTAAAATTTAACGTTGATAATCATAATTTGATATTAAATGTTTTGAATGTTTGATGTGAGAATGATTAGGAAAAAATTAAGTTAATTGGAAATGATGAAGTATGAAACCCTAATGTTGAATGTGATAATGATTTGTTACACATATTTGCATATGGCTTACATGATTTTCTTGGACCACTAATGCTCGAGTTTAGTGTGCAATAATCTAACCATGGGATTTAATGGGGAACCAAGGCTCAAGCCCATGTAAACATGACATAGCCAAGGTTAAATCAGTGGAAAAGATTCAAACCTCATTGTAACATGTTTTGTAATGTGAAGTGTATGTGTGTATAGCTTAATTCATATATAATTAGAGACATGTCACTATAAATGTAATGTGTTATTTTTATGAGTTGCTTGACACTTGTGTTGTCCATGTGTTGATGACTTCTCATTTAAAGTTTTGGGAAAAAGTCACCTAACCTAAACCTAACCCAATGTAGTACCCAAGTTAACCCCTTATGGTAGACTGTTAGGAGAAGTCTCCATCAAGGGAAATTCAAATTCCAACTTCCCAATAACTTTTAGGGATCAAAAATTGATCCAAGGGGGTTATTTTTGGTGAAAAATAAGTGCTATCATGATAATAATATGGTTTGGGCATCTAAATTTAGCCTTTAGTAAGCCAAGATGACCTTGGGAATCCTCTAAATAAGTCACTTTCAAGCCAATTCGAAAATTGAGTTGTCCCATGAATTTACCTCCACTTTTTCCACTTAGTCAAAGTAGAAATTTTAGTAGGGAAAAGGGTGTAAGAGATAGTGGCTTGATGTTTTTGCCAAAAAATATAGTGGGAGAGTCCTTTTACTAGACTTGGACAAACTAGTAGAGTGTCTACCCACTCTCTAATTTTAGAGACTCTTAGGTTTTAAAAGCTTGGGAGGGAGCTCTTCTACAACCATTCATTACTATTTTGAAAAAGGATTCAAGGTTTGTTTCTTCTTGCCCATGTAATATTTTTCTTCAAACTCTCATAATGGTGTTCCATTAATGAGCATCAAGGAGTGTGAGATTCATATTGTATGTAGATTGCATGGTGTTGTATTGTGAAGCAGCATTCATGTAAATGTTTGAATTGTGAATCATGTTGTGGGAAGATTGTGACATTATTGTTTTGAGATGAAAAGTGTTGTTGCATTTGATTTTCTCTTGTTTCTCCATTTTGTTATGTGTTTTTTTTATGGGTGTGAGGACTTCACTTGCCTTTTGGGAAGGGAAGAGAAGTCCAGGGTGAAGGGGTTAGTTGGGCTTGAAAATGTATTCAAGAACCCTGGAGAATGGGCTCCATTGTGTGCAATAATCATTCATATCTTGCTAAGGTTAATAAGGGAAGAATGGTGTAGAAAGGAAGGTTATGGAGTATGGGCTCCAAGGAAGTTATATCTGATGGTAGTGAGTTTGGAGGATTCTTGTGAAAGCCTTGAAAGGGCATGAAATTTGTTGGTTTGTGAAATCCTTAAAAGGGCATGAAAATTCTTTATTGTAGATATTATTTGATATTGCAAGTGTCCATTAGAAAATTACACCTTCACCCTATGTTCATGGTTCCATAGGTGAACCATTGTGTAATATCCTTGGGATGAAATTGTTAAATGTTGTAATTTGATGTATGCATTTGTAAGATTGGAATGAAACCCCATTTGAGCCTTGTTCCCCTAGCTCGGGGGTGGTATCTTTGGATGCATATGGTTGGGAGGAGAGTACCCATGGTCTTTGTTGTTTTTTTGTGATGTATTTGCAGATTTTGAACTCAAGGGAGCAATGGAAAAAGCTTAGAAAGATCATCTTGTAGATGTTTCTTGGAGAAAACATGTCATTGTGCATTGTACATGTATTGGAGAATCTCTCTCCACCTTATTCATATTTTTGCAAGGGATTATTTGCATAGTAGAAAGGAAGGGATATGTCATTTTTTAATGAATTTGAAAGGATCAAATCCTTCTCCATGTTGTTGTATTTTTCATTCTTAAAGTTGGACACTTCATTTAGGTCTTTGTATAATGCATTGTAGTAGTGAGATTATCATCTTATGTACATTGTGGTGAAGAGTAAAGGATTTTGGAACATGATCATATTTGATTGCATTATAAAAATTGAGATTTTACATTTAGCTATAGTGGAAAAATGAGAAATTTTTGCATCATAGTTTGAGCATAGAAATAATTCATTTCAAGGATAGCCATGTACTTTGATACTTGGAAAATGTATATGTAATATTGTATTTTTATTTTTAGAATCAAGGACCAAATTTGAGAAAGTGCACTTCATTGATTTTGTAAAAAGAAATTTCACTATGCATTAGTTAAATGAGAAATATTATTTAAGTTCCATGATAGATAGGAAGAGGACTCAATTAGTTTCACTCAAATTTTTCACTACAATACTTGGGTTAGGTATGTTGTACGGAAAAGATTTAAAATAGTTTCATTAAATCATCTATCTAAAATATAAAAGGAAATAAATCTTGACAAGCTATTTCACTTCCAAAGAGCTCAATAAACATAGTCACAATAAGAGAAATCAATTGGAAACTCCCATATGAAAATAGGTCTATACATCCATTTTAGTCTTTGGAATTTGTATGGGAGGTGGAAAATTACCCCACTCCCAAATACAATCTAATAAAATATTCTAGAAGAATATTTAACATATCCATAAATTTACTATGGATGTAGGGTGCAATAAGTAAAACACTACCATGTTGAAAAATGGAGAAAATGTAACAAGCAACTCATGGCCAAACTTGTGCTAGAAAGTCATGTCACAAAAAAATGGTGGAATCAAATAAAATAAGAAATAATAAAATATCATCAAACCATGATCTAACTCTAATCAAAGAATTTGACATTTATGGTAAGGAAAGGTAGGCTCAGAATAACATATATAGCTTTAGAGCATCGTATTTGATGAGGAAGGAAGGAAGTGGTCCCTACTACTCCCTCATCCCCCACATCCCCTTTACCTATATTTAGGTGCCACCCAAGTGAAGACATGATCTGACCATGGGTTAGACCTTCCAAGATCTTTATGCCTCCACTTTACTCTCTACAAATGAGAGGAGTTGACTGAGAATGGGAGGGAAAATTACTTGGCGATAGGTGAATTTCATAGGGGGGAGATTATTGGGACACGTAAGTGGGGCTGGGTTATTGTATTGGAATATGGGAAGGGATATAGCATGCATATTAGCTAGGTATTACCTAGGAATGGTAACGGCATTCAAAAGTTTTAGAGGGAGAGGGAGAGGAACAATGTGGTCACCACCACACCCCTATCTCAAATGTCACCTTTCAAAAAAAACTTGTGTACTAAGCCTTGAAGAGGCATGCGATTTGGTGGGACCAATCTCATCACATAACTCCACCTACTTAGGAACCAAGCTATGTAAATTGCTTGAACACTTCAGTCATTTCTACTCACCATTGTGCTTTGGACAGTGTGCTAGGTAAAGGAACTTGGGAATGGGCATTGGAAAAAGCTTAGAAAGATCATCTTGTAGATGTTGCTTGATGGAGAAAGCTTGTCATTGTGCATTGTACATGGATTGGAGAATCTCTCTTCACCTTATTCATATTTTTCAAGGAATGATTTGAATAGTAACAAGGAAGGGATATGTCATTTTGTAATGAATCTGAAAGGGTGAAATCCTTCTCCATGTTGTTGTAGTTTGCATTGTTAAAGTTTGACGATTCATTTTTGTCTCTATATAGTGCATTGTAGGGGTGAGATTATCGTCTTATGTACATTTTGGTGAAGATTAAAGGATTTGGGAACATGATCATATGTGATTTCATTGTAAAAATTAAGATTTTACATTTAAGCGTAGTGGAAAAATGAGAGATTTTTGCATCATAGTTTGAGCATCAAAATAATTTATTTTGAGGATAGCCATGTATTTTGATACTTTAAAAATGTATATGTAATGTTCCATTTTTATTTTTGGAATCAAGGACCAAATTTGAGAAAGTGCACTTCATTCATTCTATAAAGAAATTTCATTGTGCATTAGTCAAATGACAAATATTATTTAAGTACCATGATAGATAGGAAGAGGACTCAATTAGTTTCATTAACCTTGTTTGACTATAATACTTGGGTTAAGTATGTTGTATGGAAAATATTTTAAATAGTTTCATTAAATCAGCTATCTACATCTCAATAACAAAGGAAATATATCTTGACAAGTTATTTCACTTCCAAAGAGCTCAATAAACATAGTTGCAATAAGAGGAAACAATTGGAAACTCCCATATGAAAATAGGCCTGTACATGTATTTTAGTCTCTAGAATTTGTATGGGAGGTGGAAAATTACCCCACTCCCAAATAAAATCTAATTAAAAAATCTAGAATAATATTCCTCAGAATCTTATAACATATCCATAAACTTATTACAGACATAGGGTGTAATAAGTAAAACACTACCATGTTGAAAATTGGAGAAAATCTCACAAGCAACCCATTATGAAGTCACATCACAAAAGGGGGGAGGAAGTTAAATGAAATAATAAATAATTAAATATCATCAAACCTTGACCTAACTCTAATCTAAGAATTTGACATTTATGGTAAGGAAAAGAAAGCTTAGAATAACATATATAGTTTTAGCACATCGTATTTGATGAGGATCCTCATCCTCCATCTCCCCTTCACCTATATTCAAGTGCCACTCAAGTGAAGGCATGATCTGACCATGGGTCAGACCTTCCAAGAACCTTATACCTCCACTCTACTCACTACCAAATGAGAGGAATTGACTAAGAATGGGAGGGAAAATTACTTGGAAGTAGCTGAATTTCATAGGGGAGAGATTATTGGTACATACAAGTGGGGTTCGGTTATTGTATTGGAATATGTGAAGGGAGATAGGATGGATATTAGCTAGGTATTACTTAGGAATGGCAAAACCATTCAAAATTCTAAGAGGGAGAGGGAGAGGAACTATGTGGTCCTCACCACACCCCTACTTCACACATCACCTTTCAAGAAAAACTCGTTTACTAAGCCTTGAAGAGGCATGTGATTTGGTGGGACTAATCTCATCGCGTAACTCCACCTACTCAAGAACCAAGGTGAGCATGTTTCCCAAACACTTCAGCAATAACTACCCACCATTATGCCTTGGGCAATGCACTAGGTAAAGGAACTTAGGAATGGGAATTGAAAAAAGGCTTAGGGATAGGAACCCAAAGGAGACTTCTTGGAAGGAGGTTCCTCCTCTCATGTGTGACACATGAATTTTGGAGGAAGCAATGTGTAAAGGAGAAGGTTGCTAAGAAAAAGGTAGGGTTAGGAGTTAGAGGTAGATTTTATGGGTTTTGATTAGTTTGTAGAAAATAATAGGAAATAGCAAATAATGTTTAGGTAATTAGGGTTAGTGTATTATTTGATAAGTATGAGTGTGTTAGTAGTTAAAAAGTTAGGTTAGATAGTAATGATGATTAGAAGTTAGTTTAGTTAATGTTAGTAAAAGGGTATGTGCATTTTAGTAGTGGGTTGTTAAGAAGAGGATGTTCTTAGTGATTAGATAAGGGATGTAATGAAGGGTTAGTTAGTAGTAATATACATTAAAATGGAATATTAGTATAGTAAGTAGATAATGATTGTTGATAAACGGTGCATGGTGAATTAATTAGTAAAAGTATAAGATAGGTATTTTGGGGTTGTTTAGTAACATCAAATTTGTGGATAATAATATCTGAATATAAAAAATTTAAATTATTGGTTAATATAATAATCAATTTAGCAATTAGATAAGTTGGTAAATGGATGAAATAATTGATAGGTGAAAATTAGGTTTTACTAGTTGATAGCATTAGTAGTAGTGGTTGTGAAATAATAAATAAATAAATTCCATAGCATAGCTAGTAGTTTATTAGCATGGTTAGGGTTTTATTAAATAATAAAGTGAATGTGTATCAATACTAGTAGATGTTAGTAGTACATAATTAAAGGTTGGATAGCCCTATAGTAACCTAAGGGTTTATATTAAATTATCATGATGTAATAATTGCTCTACACTCTAATTTCATAAGATTAAATTTGAATGCAAACACTATGCATTCCAATAACCTATGAAATGCATACCTAGAATGAAAATGTTCATTTAAAAATCTATTTTGAGATATGAAATTTGGAATGGAAGAATAGTGATTTGAGGTTTCCTTATGAATGTTGGAAACATATATATGTACTAGAATGAATATGATTATTCATCATCAATACATTGCCATGATTAAGTTGTGGATCTATATAAAGACTTGATATCCCACATTTATGAATACAATGAACCTTCCAAGTTAGGTTATGAAATTAAAAGTGATGTCACTTATCAATGTGTGCATAACAAGGCCTTGGGACAAACCTATTGCTATGGAAGCAATTATAATTTAGCCATGTTTCATAACCTAAAACTAAAATAATAATATGTGACCTCCCATTAAATTATCTATTTAGTGATCCTAAAGTATCAAACAAGAGAATCATCTAACAGTGCCACCAAGTTATTCAATCCTAGTTGCAACTTGCACGCGTAAATATATGAGACATTCAGTCTAGCTTTCTAAAAAAATAGTTTTTTTTTTGCCCTATAATTTTGGACATGACAAAATATATCAAGGAGATACTAAAGACTTTTAGAATGGAAGATTCAAGACCACTAAACACACCTATGTCTCTAGGACAAAAGTTATCTAAAAATGATTAATTTGCTAATGTGAACTAGGCACTATACAAATCCATGATTTGAAAATTACAATATGTTGTTCATAGAAGACCAGATATTGCATTAGTTGTTGGGATAGTTGCAGGATTTTTGGAAAATCCTAAAGAGAATCTCATGATGGCAATGAAAAGGATATTGAGATATTTGAATGGTATAAAAGACTATGGATTATATTACAAGAGAGGTGATATGTTTGAACTAAAGGTATTCACTAACTTTGATTGGGTGTGAAATGTTGATGACAATAAAAAACACTAGCGGAGGTGCATTCTTTCTAGGAAAGAGATTGGTGCCATGGACAAGAAAGAAACAAAATTTTATTTCCAATCAATAGCTAAAGCCGAGTATGTGGTAGTTGTAGTGAACTATTCAAACATTATGTGGATCAAATAATTGTTGAAGGGAGTGAAAGAAGAAATTATAGATCTAGTGGTTATCTATTGTGGTAACAAAAGTGTTATCAACATATCAAAGAATCGAGTGATGCACACTAAGACCAAGAACATTGCTATCAAGTATCACTACTTGAGAGAACTAGTTCAAGACAAAGAAGTGAAGTTAGAATATGTGAACACCAAAGAACATATTGTAGACATATTTACTAAAGCTCATGAATATCTTAGAGGTAAATTAGGGGTGATTCCCCTAAGAAAATAAAGTTAAGGAGATAAGGTGTATTGCATCAAATGTGCTAATCAAAATACCTTACACATTGATGGAAAATATTTCAATACCTTACACATTGATGGAAAGTATTTCTACTTTAGGAGATACCTAAGATAGTGAAGTTAAGAAGAAGACCAACCTAACAACTCAACAAGAGATAGATGTTAGAATTCAGCTAGACATGCAAATATCTACATAATCCAAATGTATGAAGTAACTGAAGCAAATAATTCTAACTATCTTTTGCATTGTTTTCAAAGAGGGAGAGAATCATTAAATAAGAATGAGGGAGAGAATTACCATAGATAAACCTCAAAAAGAGAGAATCATATGATAGAGGGAGTTTTCTAAAATTTTAGAGATGAGAATTAGAATGATATATGATCATTCACTCATAGTGAAAATCTTTTGGATTGCATGGTAATAAAGAGGGAGACTGTATTCCTATATTGTAAGATGTATTGAGGTGTTGCTACCAATGCCAAAGAGGGAGATTGTTGGAAACTACAATTGGAAAAATTATTATTTTTTCATTGATATCAAATCTATTGATGAGACATGTTGCTATATGATCTAAATTTCATAGTTATTTTGATTGATGAAGAGGATTTGAGAGATTACTCATTACAATATCACCTAGAGGAAAGATTGAGTTATGAAAAGGAAGTTGCAATGGACATCTGATTAATTAGACTTTGACAAACCAAAATGATTATTTTTATCATTGATGTAAAGCTTAACCAAACAATGGAATGAAAGACTAAAGATTTTCAAGTGATGCTACTATCAATCGAGCCACAATAAGTATTGAGAAAATTTAATGTTAACCAAGCATCAATGTCAACCAAGCAAGATAGTATCAGTATTTGCATTGTAAAATAGCATATTTTCACTCTAAAATAGCACATTTGAATTGTGAAATAGTGCATTTAATTTTTTATTTGGTAATCAAACCTAGGAAGGTCATAACTTGGTCATCCTGACTCCAAATCAAATGCAATTTTTTTTTTTGATTTAGGATAGTAACTCCCAAATTTTCCAATGGTGAAATCAGTTTTGTAGTTTGATGAATGGTTTTTTATGTATTAAAAATTTTTCTATGATTATACCTACTTAATCCTTTTTTGGCAACCTCTAGAGCTCATACAAACACATATTTAAGTTTTATTCTTTTTTAAAGTGCCTTTTTTTTAAGATCTATCTAGATATAATATCAAAAGATAGTCTTATTTGAGTAGAAACTTCACTTTCAAAAAGTGGCCTTATTTTCCTCTTTGGTACTTACCCTCTATTAGATCCTTTTGTGATCTAAGTTTTTTTTTTGTATGAAACTGATATTGTTTCAGATTGGAAGTTGTAATCATAAAAAAAAAGGACACTTTTCTTTTTTTTCAACTAGAAAATTGTACCTACACTCCATTATAAAGTGCCAAAAATTTGCATTTTGGGGGATAACTCTTGATTTAGTGAAACTCGACGGACATGATCTTGTGTAAATCTGAATGCATTGACTCCTTCAAGTATCTTAAGTCAACTAGGAAATCATAATTTGAAATCTTAATTCCACATAATTAAGTATGCAATTAATTTTTTGGTTGGGTTAATTATATTGTGGGGGAAGTTTCTTTCTTTCTTTCTTTAATATACATTAGAAAACCCAAACTTCTTAAACTTTTGAAAACAATGGTAAATTCATCTTTAGAGTCTCTTACTCCAAACAATTATCATCTATGGAAAGCTTGTATGACAAGAATTCTAAGATCACAAGGATTATGGTCATGTTTGGATGAGGTTCAACCTTAGTTGACACATGCTTTTGAGGTCATGCAACATAGGAACAATATGGATCTGGCTATGGGTTTGTTATCTTTGTATGTCATTGACAATCTACTCTTTCATCTAGATGGTTGTCTCACTCCTTGGGTTGTATGGAGAAATTTTGAGGGAATTTTTGGCACCATAAATGAGTTCCAAGAATTGTAAATTAAGGCAGAGTTGACTTGTCTAGTTCCTAATTCATTTCCCTCCATTAAGGGTTTCTTGATGAAATTCAAATCTATCATATCTATCATACAAGGTTGTGGAAATATTGAGACTAATCAAGAGTACATTTACCTTATTCTATCAAATATTCAAGGAAACTTTCAGATTTTCTTATCTATATTTTACTCTACTATGAATGCTTTGGGTTCTAGACTTACCATTCCTACATTTAAGGTTTTTTGTGATTGACTAACTAGAGAGCAGGCCAAGATTACATAGTTGTACTCTCTAATAGGATCAAAAAAATAAGCATTAGTTGCTTAGTCATCTAAGGAGAGGTCAAAGTAGAAATTGAAGCCTAAGAATGATTTTTCTGGAAGTGAACAATCCTTCAATCCAACTTTGAAGTCTACTTCAAAAAACAAAATTCAATCCTAAACAAAGTAAATCTTCTAAATCTAGTGATTCTTCCTCCAAGACTAAGAAATTTACAAGGGATCTTTGCAGTTTCTATGGTAAGGAAGGACATCCAGTTTCTAGGTGTTGGAGATGGTTAGAGGCTTTAAAGGAAGTCATGCAACAACAACATATCTCTCCACCTCAGCCTCCTTCCATAGGGAAAGGTCATGTTCTTCATGCATGAACCTTACCTTTGGGGTCTTCTTAGATCATTGATTCTGGTGTTTCACACCATATGACACATTCATAGGATTTGGCCACCACCCTTTCCCATACTGATACTTCACATATTGTAGTTGGTGACTCAGCACAACTCCTAGTTCTTGGTTCAGGTTTAATTTCATTAGATGGTGGTTCTATTTAGGATGTACTTCTTGTTCTTGACATTTTGATGAACCTCTTTTTAGTTTATCAAATTTTCCATTATGGATCTAGTGAGATAGTTAAGTTCTCACCATGTGATGTAGTTATTTGAGACCTTCATGATCTTGATTCAGTTATTTATACTAGAAATGTTGATCCTTAGTCTCACTTATATCAGTTTGATGGCTTTGAGAGTTCAAAATTTTGGGTTCTTCTCTTATTTATCATGAAAACTTAGTAAGCAAGCTTTGGCATGAATATTTGGTCCATGTCAAGTACAAATATTTAGAGTAGATGAGTACACAAGCACTTGTTACTGGGATAGAAAAGATTTCTTGCACTAATAGTGTTTATCATGGATGTGTTCTTGGATAGTATCATCAAGATTCCTTTCTTATGGGAATGGCCACATGTGTTAAGGAACCCTTGGAGTTGGTCCACAATAATCTTATGTCATTTCCTATTCCTTTTTCAAGGGCTCACTATATACTCACCTTCATTGATAACTGTGCCAGACATACATGGGTGTACTTTCTTAAGTACAAATACGATGTCTTTGGTTCCTTTCAAATATTTAAGAAATTTTTGGAGAAGAAATCTATTTTTTCTCTCACATAAATAAAAAGAGATAATGGGGAAGTATGTGAAGCACACATTCAAAGAATTTGGCACTATGCATGGTTTACTACAAGAATTTTCAATTCCCCATACCCCTTAGCAAAATGATGTTGATGAGAAAAAGAACATAACACTACAAGAGATGGAAAATTGTATAATTCACTCATAGGATATGCAATCTTCATTTTGGGCTAAAGCAGTTGATTGTGTCAACTATATTCATAATCAAGTGCCCCACAAGGCATTACGGCATATGACTCCTAAAGAGGCTTGGTCTCATGCCAAGCATGATGTTTCTACATTTCAATTTTTGGTAGTGAGGCAAGGGATCTTATTCCTGATGCTTAGAAGAAATCTATGGAGAAGAAGATTTGACCACTCATATTTATTGGCTAATGTAAGGATGTGAAGGCATATAGGTTGTTTGATCCTAATTCCAAAAAGGTCTTATTTTCACGAGATGACTAGTTTGATGAGCATTTTCCTCTTCTAGATTCTCCCTCATTGAATTCCTCCTCATTACCTACTCCTCCCTATTCATCTTTTAGGGATTTAACATCCTCCAAGGATGATGTAGATGATAATCCACCCCCCCACCAGTTGCTCCATTTTTTCCTAGGTGGGTATGTATCACAGTTAAGGTAGTTAGTTCTTTAGTAGGTGTTCCTTCTAATACATATTGTACTCAAGCTTAGAAATTTGGTTCAAGACTTCTAAGTCATGTTATTTCTATAGATCCTCAAAAAAAAATTAGAGGCAATAGGATACCCAGAGTAGGATATCTCTATGAATGAGGAGTATTCTTCCTTGATGAAGAATAATACATGGGTTCTTTGTTCCCTTTTGAAAGGGAGAAAGTTAGTTTAGTGCAAGTGGCTATACCATATCAAGTATGTTGAAAATGGATCTATTGATAAGTACAAGGCATCTCTTGTTGTGAAGGGAATTTCATAGGTAGAGGGTATTGATTACTCTAAGACCTTTTCCCCTATTGCCAAGATGAATTCATTCACTTTGTACTTTCATTAGCAGGTTCATAGGGATGGGTAATCTATCAAATGGATGTGAAGAGTGCATTCTTTCATGGGGATCTTTGTAAAGATATCTATATAGAGGATCCTTAGGTTTTTGCAAGACTCTTCCTTAGTTTTTAGACTTCAATATTCATTATATGATCTTAAACAAGCCCCTAGGGATTGGTATGAGAAGATGGACTCATTCTTGCTTACTTCACTCTTCACACACTATCATTCTAATCACATAGTAGACATTTAGTGTTAGGGGATTGATATTATGATACTTGTCTCTATCTTTATGATCTCATCATTATGGTTACCTCATCCTCTATAATTTAGAGTGTTCAGAGAGAATTGATGGAGTAGTTTGAGATCACAAATCTTGATCTTTTGCACTATTTTTACGCCTACAAGTTACTTAGACTCCCAATGGTATTTCCATCTATCAACATAAGTATTCACTTGATATGCTTTAGTTATTCAACATGCTTGATTTCAAGCCTTCCTCTACATCATTACAATCAAGTGTTGTCTTGTCTACCACTTTTCCTACTTCTTTAGTGGATCCCACTTTATACTGGCAGTTGGTTGGTAGTTTGTTGTACCTAATGCACACTTGTCTTGATCTTTCTTTTGTAGTGGCCCTTATTTCTCAATTTTCCCATGATCCTGATGAGAGACATTGATAGGAAGCCAAACCTATTTTGAGGTACATTCAGGGCACTACATAGTTTGGCATTCACTAGACTATATGACCCACACACATTGTCAGCTTCACTGACTCAAATTGAGTTGGTGATTCTGATGATAGGAATTATACTTATGGCTTAATTTTCTATCTTAGATTTGGTCCTATCACATGGTCTTGCAAGTAGAAATCTACTATTGCACTATCATCTATAGAGGGTGAGTATCAAGTAGTAGTGTTATCTAGTCAAGAAATTTTGTGGCTTCAACAGTTGATGACTGAGTTTGGGTTTCCTCCTTATAGTAGGTAAAACTATAAAGTTGTGTCACCTTTTAGGATGACTTATTATAATGACTGAATTTGATTATTTCTATCTAAAAATCATTTTTTATCAAACATATGATCTAGATAAATTTATTCTAGCTAAGTTATGTATGGTCTCACACTTTTCCAATTGGAAATGTCTATTAAATGCATGTTTTATACTAGTTCATATCCAATTACTAAAAAAATAAAATTATTTTAGAAAAGTGGCATTTTAATAATTCTTACTATTTTTTATGGTATTTTTAATAACATATAAACACCATTTTATAGAGCTCAGAGTTAAGAATATTCTTATATAGAGTTTATAGTGTTTTAGATAGATATAGTAACTTATAATTAAAAAAGTCTACAAGCACGTATTTTAAAACTCGAAAAGATGTTGGTTTTGAGAAAGAAAAAAATATTAAATCATATCAAAAAAATTTAAAATTATATGGCGTTCTAAAGGAGAGAGTCCTCTTCTAGAATGTATAATTGTTCTCCTTGTTAGAATAGATTTTTTTTCAAAAATGTGTTGGTATATGAAAACTATCGATTTCAAGTGAGTTGAAATTTGAATCATTATAAAAGAGAAAATATAGGTCTAAAGCTTTTTTTTATTTTTTTATTTTTCTAGCTATATATGTTATCTATAACATAGTCTGAGATCAAAGGGAAATAAGTTAAATTAAATGTAGTTTTGTTTTGGGAACTAGACCCCTAGTTTTTAGCATTTTTCATTAGCTAAGAAATTATCTATAAAAGTTAGGAACACTTATCAAAGCTTATTCCAAATAATTATTAAAAATCATAATCCTAAACGTCACCCATTTCTACACATTTCATTAGTTTACTTCATTTTCAAATTCAAAATAATAATACCAATTTTATGTCACTGGAGGTGAACAATTATACTTTTTTTAGCCTTGTCCTTTACAAAAGGGTGATACAGGTTTGTGCTTTTACCTATGCTATGCTTTGGTGTGATAATCAAAGTATCATTCAAATTTCCCACAACCTAGTGGAGCATCAACATACTAAGTGTATTGACATCCATATTCACTTCATCCAACACTTGATCTAGGATGGTGTTCTCATCTTAGAGTACATTCCTATAGAAGAGAAGGTTGTTGACATCTTCACTAAGTCTTTTGCATCACCGCACTATCTTGAGTTGTGCACCATACTTGGGGTGAAGGAAGTTGTCTCTGGGGGGTCTTAGTGAGGATTTATTTCCTTTTTCATGTTTTACAACATTTTTTTTCATCTCTTTTTGGAGTATAGTTTTTCCCATGTGGTTTCCTCCATTTATCCATCTTATAGAGATTTGGTTTTAATTGGGTACCTCATCAGGTCATGTTGTCAGGACCCAACTTTTCTTCTAGATTATTGCTCATCTTTGTTGGGGGGGGGTGTTAGAGTAAAATTCCTAACTTTAATTTCTTGATTAAAGTTGTATTGTATCCTCTCTTAAGATTTCACCTTTATGCATAGTTGGAATTTAATAAATGTTTTCATTTATTAAATGGATTTATCTCTTTAGGGAATCCATGACAGGATTGCATTGACCCATTATCTCTTTAGGAGTGGATGACAAGGATTCCCTTATCACCTTATCCTCTTTAGAGATTATAGGATCTCCTCTATAGACATCATCTCTCTTGTATTACATATCTTTAGAACTCATTCCTTATTGATGAGAACACTTCTCATTTTTCATATGAATATATTCTTTCTATTTTAAGAGATAAATTTTCTTCCTATTAGGATTAAACCTCAGACAAAAATAAGAATTACATGCAAATATAAACAATATTAGAAAATAATTGATCACATAGAAAAGAACACAAGACACCAAGATTTAGCGTGGTTCACCTAATCCCTAGGCTATGTCCACCAAACAAAAAGTCCAATATTCTTATGATCTAGTGATTACTGTAGACACCTAAATTTGATTACACTACTTTGGTAATCTAATTTAGCCATCTCTAAAGGCATCATTAATTAAATTCTTATTTAATTAATCCTTTTTCATCCCCTAGTTGATTAATTTAATTAATCATCTATAGTCCTAATTGATAAATCAAATAATCTATTATTTATCAATTAAATCTTATTCTTCTATCTAATTTCAAAAATCCCCATTTATTAAAATAAATCTATTTGATAAATGAAATCCTCAAATTCAAAAAAACCCTAACCTATCTCTAATCTTCTATTTAGCCTAATCCACCCCATCCACCCATACTAACCAAGCTTAGCCACTAACTCACCCACCCTCATTAATGCCATCCACTTGCACATCTCTAACATCCCTAAGCTAATCCTAAACCCAAGCCTAATCCACCCCCTAATGTTGTCACATTCCTTAAACAAGTTTAAGACTTTCCTAATGCAAACCAAAGTCTCCCCTCAAAAAACCCAACCACTAAGTCATGAGTGCTCTTACAAAACATAAAGACTCTTACAAGCCCACTCATGACTCTTACACCCATCTTCCACACTCTTCCCTCTTCCACACTCATTCCTCTTACATCCCTCTTACATACTCAACCCCACTCATCATGCCTTTAACCAACCCTTTACCCTACCCTCTCACACTCATCCTCCTTGTGACAAGTGTCACCTTCCCATTGGTGCTAAACAAGCACAATCCATGTGCTCTCCTTTGAGTGCATCCTAGCCCTCCTTAAGCCTTCATCCATCCTTGCATCTAAGCCCTCCATCCCTCTACCCCTTAGCCTATAAATTGAATCCCATCCCAAGCCATTTCATCAACAATCTTTGAGCTAAAGTTACCATGCCCTTTTGAGAGCCAAAAGCCATACCCATACCCTTATAATTCCAAATTGAGAGCTCACAAAGCTACCAATTTGCCATTACCCATCTCCATTGAAGCAGCTTTTGAGCATCTTGAGCATACATCCACAGCAAAAGGACACATCTACAGAATCAAGAAAGCATGGAGTGTTTTCTCTTGTGAGATTTGCACTTATTGTTTGCTTTCTTTGTCTAAGCATATATGTGAATTTAGTTTTTGGTTTGTGAATGTTTACTTTATTTGTTAATGTTCTTTGCATACTAAATCTTGTTCTACATTTTGGCACGCCCGGTGGGACCCCACTATGGGTCATTTAATCATCTATTTTCATCTATATGTCATTTTTCTAACCATCTAATGTTTGTTGTTGTTTGAGTGTGTTGTGAGGGTGTTTTTCTTATTTTTGCAGGTTAAAGAACGCACTTAGGAAGAAGAAATACCATCTAAAAAAAGAATTTGCATTTTTCAGCTTTTTTGGCGCAGTTTTGGCATCTGCAACCTGTTCTATCTGCGAGAATCCACGTCTGTGCAAATCGACATCTGTGAAAATCCGCGTCTGCGAAAATTGTCATCTACGAAAATCCGCATCTGCGCAAATCGGCCTCTCTGCTTGTCACCTATTTTCTATGCCGCAAATCTGTTCTGTCGTCTTCGAATACTAGCATCTCTATATTTCAGCATCTTCGTATTGTGGCGTCTCTGCTTGATAGACTGTCATCTCTGCCTGCTTATGTTGCAACCAAATTGTCATCTACGCAGTTTGGCATCTCCGACTGTCATCTACGCATCCTGGACTATCGTCTCCGTAGATTAGCGCCTCTATCAGCTACTCTATTGTCTATGTAACCTAAAATGTCATCTCTGCTACCGCCATTGTCTCGGCAGATTAGCATCTCCGCAGATCAGCGTCTCTACAGTTTGGCGTCTGCACCTGATGAACTATCGTCTTCGCCTGTCTCTATTGCACTTCTATTTTAAAATCTTTATTTCTGCACTTTGTAGTTTTTAAAAAAAAAAGGGTATAAATCAAAATTTGACTTTTAGTGGTTCTGTAGGATTTAGACCATTTTAAGCATTTTTACGCATAGAAAAAACAACAAAAAAAGTTTAAATTTTTTTTTCCATAGTTAAGCTCTCATTTTTGAAGATTTTGGCTAACTAACTAAATTGTTTTTTTTTTTGTCTCACTGCAGGTTGGAGCACATATGGAACCACTAACCATGTTTCTTGTAGGTTTTCATGTTGCTAAAAAATGAACTTGAATGGTTAAACACATTTTCCATTGAATGAATGTTGCTCAAAACACACTCTTGAATGTCATGGATTAAAATCAACTTTCCTTGGAAAGAATGCTTAAAACAAAAAATCCAATCTTGAATGCCAAGGATCAATTAACCATTGCAATATCAAACACTTCATTTGGAGCTTCTAAAATTGAACAAAACAAATCTCTTTTTCACATGCAATCTAGGTAAAGTTTGATTTTTGGACATTTAAGAAACTTTGTTAAGTTAAAATACAAATTTACAAAAATCAATTTGAGTAGTTCCTTGGACTCACCTCTTTTCTAATCACCCATCAAATATTAACCATTGGTTGCAATCTCAGCGCCATTTATGGGGATGGGTCTACTTGAAAAAGGTGTTAAATGTTCCACAATCTAACTCACTCACTTGGTCTTTGAACGTTTGCTTTAACTTTATCAAAATTCTTAAATGGCCAAAACTCTAGATTAAATCGATCACACTTCAAGTTTGGGCACTAAAATTGAACAACAACTGACGTGGAGAGCCTCTGGGAGCGCTCTTGAAATCGAATCTCACGCACTTTTGTTTTGGGCTTAAAACAAACTCACACTCAATCTTGAATGCCTTAAAGAAAATTAATCGATACTTGACGTGGAGGGCCTCCGGGCGCACGAGTTTGCTTTTGTTGACCCTAACTCTTCTTATTTTTTGCATTCTTCAATCAATTTACTTTTGTTGGCACTTCAAGTTGGAATTGAACATTGTCTCTTAAACATGAGTGCTTGCAAAGTCTAGATTAGCACACATAAGAGTCAGTTGGTAAAAGAACAAGCGTGTTTTTTAGCCCAAGGTCATCCAAGTCTTCTCTCCCCTTGTTGTCTTTCGAGGCCATCTTGGGTGCATAAGATTAGGATCCAAAACCTTGTTTCTTTTTAGGAGGCCTGCTTGGGGATTTCATCACCCCTTGGACGACCTCAACTCCAGCGTTCCGATGGAGTATAAGAATCGGGAGGTGAATCGAAAGACACCTCTCTTGGGATCAAGATTTTGTCATTCGGGCTAAGCCTCAAGGAACTTTATACCCTTGAGAAGTGAAAGAGGAGAAGTGGGTTACCGCTCCTCTCGGCTGTGTGACATCCTTTTGGTCTCATCTACATATTTGGGCCTCATGTACCTTGCGTATATCGAGGACTCCCTAGCTAAATCAATTGTCATCCTTACAGAAAACCATCTAGGATGTTAATGTGTTTGGAGTGACTGATCGAAACATTTGTAGAACATACACACTCCTTGGCGCAAGTATCACATTCTGAGAACCACAAACTTCTATCTGGGTGTTCCTATTTATTGCTTGTTTTTATTTTACTTGTTGAATGAATGTTTGCCAAACTTGGTCAATCCTAGCTTAGGGCACACTTAGCGTAGTCACTGCCTATTTTAGAAGTTGAACAAGTTGAAGCAAAATAACTGAGATTTTTCCCAAAGCCAAGCAAATTCAAGAATTTATGTCAGAACAACCCAAACCCAAACAGAAGTTTCACAAGGTCAAAATCAAGCCATCTCTAGCATACCAAGAACTTTCAGCCAAGAGAAAAGAAATAACACCAAATCCACGAATTGCCAAACTCCACAAAGTAGAGGACAAAGCTACCGACGAAGCACTTCAAGAGGCCTGGTTAGAGCATACCATCAAATTTAGCCAACATCCAGGAGTTAATCTTGCTTATGCCTTACCAACTAGGCATGATTTCTATGATTAGACACCCTTGTTTCTCCACATCTTCTTGGATAAGCTTCACATTAGAGTCATCTTTGTAGAAAAGCCAGCCATCTTAGGTTATCCCCTTAAGCATTATTAGCTCATCCATATCATTTAGAATCATACCATCTAGCCAGTAATCGAAAATCTGCATATCTAAGCTTTCAAAATTGTTGTCACCTTGCTAAAAGTTTGCCATTCCTAAAATCTTCCAAATCCACCAATCTCACCAAGGTTATCCCTTTGACAGAGCTTTGTCTAGGGTAATCTAGCTTTGTCACTTGTTATCCCTCATCACCTTGAGCTAAAGGTTCGGATCCGCAAGTGGTCAATCTCGTGTTCTTCCTAAAGGATCATCAGTCTATCCTTAAGTTGACACAATCACCACCAAGCTTGCACATAGGAAAGTAGACCTTTTGTGCTTTGACAACATATCTTTGAAGTTAGAATCCCCAACCCAATCCTCCTTAGGTTTTGTCATATAGCTTTGCCTCAACCCAGGAAATCATTTGCATAGAAAAGCCTTCCCCCTTTTTGCATCCATCAGCATTATTGCATCTCATCCCTAGGAGCATTTTTCATGCCACCCGTCACTCGCTTAGCCAAGAAGAAAGAAACAATGGAGCCCTATTATTTGGATCGAACAGCCTCACCCCCCTTGAGCACTCAGCCATCCTTCAGCCCAGAGCCAGCTATGCCATCACCTACTGAAATTGAAGCTTTCATGAACCAACCAGGAAATGCAGTATTGGTAAACGTCATTATAGACAAAAACAAAGAGACAATCATGGCTAATTTTTGAAGGGACAATGTAGGAACCTTTGACTTTTGAAGACCCCCTCCATTATTAGATCCATCTCACCCGTTGTTTGGGCAGCTGCCACCACCCATAGGCTCTTATGATCCAAATTATCCTCAATATATTCCAAAAGAAGAGCCTCCAGCCAATCCATATGACCCAACAGACCCAAACATACCATCATCCACCCAAGTTGAAATCTCCATGCCGCAAGCCAACCCAGCCACCACCACTCCCTCCTTGGTTCATACCTCTCTGCTCCAAACCCCCTTTACCCAAAACATCTCACCGTTCACCCCCTTCACTATTGCTGCTGCTCCCCAACCCAGCCTTCCAAATCCACCCATCTCCCAAATCAGTGCTAGCATCTTTGGCCAACCTCAAAAATATACAATAGGGATGCCACCAATGGGGCCAAGTAATCAACCTTTCATCGCCCCCAGCTTGTTCACCACAGCCCAAAGCACAATCCCATCATTTCCATTAGGTCTTGGGAGCTCAATACCACCAGCCACAAATCCACAAGCTACTACCTTCACTCCACAAAGCTATCAAATCCCACAAGCTACTGCCAATCTTCTACCAAGCTCCCAAGTGACCCCAACTCCCACCACCACTATACCAAGCTTCCAAATCCAGCCACCAAGCTATCAAAACCCATCAATTCCATTCTCAAGCTTTCAATTCCCATCACCTCCACCACCAACTAATCCATTACCTCCTATTACCAACTACTTTTCAATGCCACTTCTAGGAGGTAATCCACCACCCCAGCCAACCACCAATTATTTGCAGATACCATCCCAAATGGGGGCACAACCCACATATATTGGTCAAACCCCACAAGCCCCCCGATCCTTTCCTCAAGCCTCACAACCATCTTATACCTTACCTCCACAAAGAAATCCATTTATCCCATAGCCAGCTTATGTTCCTCAATCCCAACCTCAAATCCCATATCAACAACAAGCCTCACAGCACATGCAGCAATATGCGCCACCTCCCCCTCAACAACCCGTCATCCACCATGCAGCTGCCCAAACAATGTACAATCCCTATCAGCAAATCCCTCATAACCATCCATATTCAATGGCCCCATCCAGCACATACCTACCTCAAGGCACTCCTACATTGGGGGCACCCCAACCATCACCTATCAATTTAGAGTGGGAGCAAATGAAGACAGCTCTGAAAGCCATCCAAGAAGGGAATGATCCAAAGACATTCAAGTTTGAGAATGTGTGTCCTTACCCATTTGACAGAGCCATTACCACGACACCATTTCCCGAACACTTTGAGGTACCTAAATTTGACAAATTCAGAGGAAAAGGATACCCTGTCACACATATCAAATAATTTTACATGCATTGCCAGGATGTGGCATACAATGATGTCTTCCTCTTGCGCCTTTTTCCCAAAAGCTTGGCTGGACCAGCTCTTGAATGGTTTTATAGAATCCCCTATGGCACAATTAAAAACTTTGCTGAATTATCTGAGGCATTTGTAGCCCAATATGCCCATCTTGTTGAAACAGAGCTATCAATAGTTGATCTTGTCCACACCAAGCAAAAAGGTGGAGAAAGCCTTGCCGAATACCTGCAAAGATGGAAAACCCTTACCACCCGCATATCCTGCACCTTACCAGAACGCCATGTGGTGAAAATGTTTATTGATAATGCACATCCCAGTTTGGTTCACCACATGACCATGAACTATTTGCAGACCTATAAGGATATCAAAGAGAAAGGAATGATCCTTGAGCAAGGACTCATCAAAGAAGGTGTGGTAAAGATTTACAAAGAGGCCAACCAAAATCAATCACATTCCAATGACAAGTCTAGGTATTGGAACAAAAACAAGCATGTTGCAATAGATGGGGTTACTGACACTAGACATGTGAATATCGTTGGTCCTTCTCAAAACCAGTCTAACCCACCATATCAAACAAACAACCAACAAGCTATCAATTACCAACAACAAAATAACCAAAGCTATCAAAACCACAATACAAGACCCAACTTTCAAGGGTCTAACAATCAAGCTAATGCCATCAATGTAGCTGCAGGGCAAAAGCCTAGATTCCAACCTGCACCTAGAAACTATACACCCCTTGGTGAGCCATTGGATGTTATTTTTGAGAAATTGGCTAAGGAAAACCTCATCAAATTTCCTCCTACCCAGCAAATTGATCCAAGCCAATCCAAAGCTGCATGGTACAAGGACAATGAGTATTGCAAGTTCCATAGGGTAAACAGTCACACCACCCTCAGATGCATGAAACTGAAAGACTATGTGCAGGACCTCATTGATCGGAAGGAAATCACTGTTGGTGCCCAAACCTCTCCCAATGCAGGCTTACAGATTTATCAAAATGCTTTTCCTCCACACAACAACCAAAATCCTAGAAAAACACCTATCCAAAACAACACCAAGAACTGCTAGCCAAACCAACAACATGGGAAGAACAATGACCACACTTCATCCTATATAGACTACGGTAGCCTTATAGGTTGTATATCTAAGAAAGAGCCTTCTGTCAATGTTATCAATATCCGAGGACCAGACAATGAGTGTGTGGTCACCACTCGAAGAGCACGATTTAACATCGCAGGACCACTAGTTTTGTCAGCACCATCAGCTCCATCAAAAAGCCAGTACAATATCTTGGAACACCTTGGGAACATGCCAGCCCAAATCTCCATTTTAGACCTTCTCCGCACTAGTCCTGTGTACAAAGACATCCTTGACAGTGCTCTCATAGAATCCCGTGTCCCTTCTGATATCAATGCTATTGATTTTCGTAATCTTGTTGGACACCTTTCATCCTCATGTGCCCTATCTTTCAAACCCACCGACATACCCGCGGTTGAGCCAGATCACACCCTTCCACTTCGCATAGCCATCATGGTATCCAATTTTGTCGTGAAAAGAGTAATGATAGATAATGGATCAGCCTTGAACATTTGCACCCTAAAATTCATAAAACAAGCTGGGTATACTGAGGTAGATATGATCAGTGAGGTTATCACCATCAAAGCTTATGACAACTTGGAAAGGACCACAGAAGGGACTATTTTGCTACCAATCAACTTTGGGCCGATCATCCAAGAGATAGTTTGCCATGTTGTTGATCTAAACCTACCATTTAACATCCTCCTCGGTCGCCCATGGATTCATGCTATGAAGGCCGTTCCATCCACTTACCATCAGTGCATCAAATTTCCGCATCAAGGCACTGAGGTAACCATCCATGCCGATCTAGAACCCTTTGCTTACTACAATGCGGTTGAAGATTCATATACAAACCATTGCCCTGGAATAGACATCGGCACAGCCATCGCCAGCTCATCCCACACTTGTAATGATGCAGAAACCATCCTCGCCTCCACCCTATCTACTGTAAAGATCAACAACAAAGGTTGTGGAGAATATAGTCTATCAGATGCATTTGCTATCAGAGCAATCCCACTTGATCCACATACCCATGGACGGCCAACATATCACAAAGCTAAGGAGATTCCACCTCCTCGATACAAATGGTTTTGCCCAACCACCTTTGTGTCCTCAAAAATGCCTCTTCATGAGGAGCTCACTCCAGATATCAACAATTGGTTACATAAGGATGCACCTCCAAGAAACCAAGCACGCCTTGATCACTTCAGCCAGAAGTATCCCCAACAACATAAGCTCATCACTGAAAAATGGAACTATCAAGGAGGTGGACTAGGACAAGAAGAAAGGGGCATGCAATGTCCCATCGAAGCACATAATTGGGAAATGAAGTTAGGTCTTGGCTTTGGCATACCCACAACTGGGGGCACCAACGAGAACGGTCACGCTTTTTTGAACATTCACCGCGACCTTGTCGAAATCGAAGACATTCCTGAGGAAGTTGAAAAGAGAGCCTACGACGATATCCCAGACCAAATCTTCCTAGGAGACTCTGTTCTCCGAGAGCTATCCATCCATCTCATTGACCTACCACTCGCTCATCCACAACTCATAGATTGGGACCAACCAAGTGTCATACATATTGATGAGTTCACATCAAAGGAAGCGCTTCTAAGATTCATGGGAGCCGAAACTCCTCATAAGAAGACAAAGCCAGATTCTGCTTACATCTACAAGCTAGATCCCAAGGGGTATTTTGGAGAAAATTTGCAACCTAGTTTCGATACACCCAAAACTAAAACTAAGGTAAATCTGGGACTAGCTAAGGCAGCGAAGAGAACCCCTCAGCAAGAAAATCCAGAGCCACAAGAAAAACATGAGGATTTAGTATTGCCTCCTCAAGATAATCGACCAGAGGTGTCTTCTATTCTAATAGAGGATACTAGAGAAGTCAACATTGGTTCTTCAGAGATCCCTAGAATTGTTCACATTGCTGCATCCCTATCACAAGACCAAGCTGACCTCCTCTTTGAGGTTTTACGAGAGAACATTTACCGATTTGCATGGTCATATCAGGACATGCCAGGACTTGATCCAAAGCTATTAGTTCATCATCTTGCAGCCGATCCAAAGATCAAGCCCGTCAGACAAAAGCTTAGAAAAATGCACCCCAAGGTGGCATTACTAGTCAAAG
Organism: Cupressus sempervirens; assembly: GCA_028749045.1. NCBI lineage: Eukaryota > Viridiplantae > Streptophyta > Pinopsida > Cupressales > Cupressaceae > Cupressus > Cupressus sempervirens. The sequence continues at coordinate 380,823,419 of CM053789.1, forward strand.
CTGAACTAGAAAGAATGTTAGCTGCTAAGGTTATCCGACCTATCGACTACTCAGAATGGATCTCCAACATGGTCCCTGTCACTAAGCCTTCCGATGACATCAAAATCTGCACTGATTTTAGAGATCTTAACAAAGCTTGTCCAAAGGATGATTTTCCCTTGCCCAACATAGATATGATTGTAGATCTTACAATTGGACATGAAATTCTGTCCCTTATGGATGGATTTTTCGGGTATAATCAGATCAAGATTGCAGAAGAGGACCAGCATAAGACAACATTCACTACCCCTTGGGGAACCCTAAAGAATGCTGGGGCTACCTATCAAAGAGCTATGACAGCCATTTTCCATGATCTTATCCATAGCATTTTGGAAGATTATGTGGATGATATCCTAGTCAAATATCACACCTTCATGGATCATCTTGCTGACCTGGAAAAAGTCTTTGATAGGTTGGCCCAATATCATCTCATGTTAAATCCTAAGAAGTGTGTCTTTGGGGTCACATGTGGCAAGCTTCTAGGCTTCATAGTTTCTAAACGGGGTATAGAGATCGACCCCAAAAAGGTCAAGGCTATCTTAGACATGCCTCCTCCCCAGACACTACAATAGCTTCGCTCTCTTTAGGGAAAACTTCAATCTGTCCGGTGCTTCATCTCCCAGCTTGCAGATAAGTGTACACTGTTTTCACACTTGCTAAAGAAAAATGAGAACTTCAAGTGGGATCTTTTATGTCAGTGCAGCTTCGATCAGCTCAAGCAGTATCTCACCAATCCCCCTATCTTGGTTCCACTAGTTCTTGGTCGTCCCTTGATCTTGTATATATCAGCAACACCTACTGCCCTAGGGGCACTTCTAGCACAACATGATGATTATAGCAGAGAGAGAGCCATCTACTATATCAGTAGAACCCTAGTTGGTTATGAACTCAATTACACTCCTATGGAAAAAACTTGTTTGGCAGTTGTTTTCTCAACTCAAAAGCTTCGCCACTACATGCTAAGTCATACCATCCAACTAGTGTCCAAGATTGACCCTCTCAAGTATATGCTCTCCAGAACAGCACTTACAGGCCGTTTGGCCAAATGGGTTATGCTACTAAGTGAGTTTGACATCCAATATGTGGACAGAAAGGCAATCAAAGGGCAAGCTATAGCAAATCACCTAGCTGATGCACCTCTAGTAGATGCATATCCTTTGCTCACAGAATTTCCAGATGAGCATATCTGCCTAATTGAAGAACAGCCCCATGGAAGCTTTATTTTGATGGCTCATACACCTCTCATGGATCAGGGGCAGGAATATTATTAGTTACACCTCAAGGAGATTACATTCCAAAAGCCTTCAAGCTACAATTCCCTAGCACCAACAATATAGCAGAATATGAAGCTCTTGTAGCAGGATTAAAGATAGCTGCAGAATGGAATATCACTGAGTTAGAAATCTTTGGTGATTCCCAGCTCATCATCAAACAAGTCTTAAATGAATATCAAACCAAAGATGAAAAGCTATTACCCTACAAAGAGCTAGTTGATCAGCTGACCCAGCATTTTACAAAGCTTCAGTTTACACAAGTGCCTCGAATGTAGAATAAGGCATCAGATGCCATGGCCACTATCAGCTCGCTCTTGGAAATTCCCCAAGATGCTACGCAGTATGAATTTTTAGTTGAGCAGCTCCTCACACCCACTTATGCGAATGAGGAGTCAAATCGTGTTTGTATCTTGGTTGGTCCCCAATCCCCTTGGTACCATGAAATTCACAATTACCTTAATGATGGTATCATATCCCCTCACCTCACATGCACCCAATGCCAGAACCTTATTCAAAAATCATCCCGCTATGTTATCATAGCCAATACCCTATATCGTCGAGGTTATCACGATGCTCTCTCTTGATGTTTAGATGAAAATGAGGCCGCGATGGCATTAAAAGAAGTACATTCCAGACTTTGCGGTGCCCACATGAGTGGTATTGTCCTAGTATGAAAAATCCTTAGAGCAGGCTACTATTGGCCTACCATTGTAGAAGACTCTTGTGACTTTGTCAGAAAGTGTCTCCCATGTCAGCAGCATGCAAATCTTGTGCACGCTCCAGCACAAGATCTACAACCTATTGCACCACCTTGGCCTTTTGCTTGTTGGGGCCTTGATCTAGTTGGAACTATCACCCCTCTCTCATCTGATGGACATAAATGGATAATAACAGCTACAAACTATTTCACTAAGTGGGTGGAAGTAGTCCCCCTAGTCTCAGCTACAGGAGTTCAAGTCTCCAAGTTCATCTTGTACCACATTGTTTGCCACTTCGGCATCCCATCCACCATCTTCACTGACCACGGAGGTAACTTTGAAAATCTCAACATGGAAGAATTGTGCACTTCCCTCGGCATCCATCACCACTTTTCTAGCCCATATTTCCCACAAGGTAACGGCCAGGCAGAGGCAACTAACAAAACCCTCCTCAAAATCCTAAAGAAAGTTGTCAATGATTCCGGCTGTGATTGGCACCTTCAAATAAATCCGGCTCTATGGGCCTATCGAACTTCCTTCCGTACATCCACAAGCACAACTCCATACTCCCTAGTCTATGGTGCTGAAGTGGTATTACCTATAGAAGTTGAACTTCCCTCACTACACATATATTTGCGAGGGCAAATCTCAAATGAAGAATACAGAGTAGCTCGACTCACCCAGCTAGATCTCTTAGACGAGAAGAGACAACAAGCCTATGACCATCTCATAGTCTACCAAACTCGTCTCAAAGGGAATTTCAACAAGAAGGTGCTCCCACGACACTTTCAACCAGGTGATATGGTCCTCAAAGAAAATATGAAAGTCCAAGTAGATCGAGAAAAGAAAGGCAAGTTTGAACCTACATGGCTTGGTCCCTATGTGGTTACTGCCTCCTTTGGCTCCGGAGCCTATCAATTATCTACACCAGAAGGAGAACTCTTGAATGATCCCAGTAACATCATTCATCTCAAAAAGTTCTATGCTTGAAGATCCTTGAAAAAAAAAATACAAAAAAAAAATAGTAAAGAGAAATAAGCGTCCAATGGTGAAAACTTGGCAATTCAAGCACCTTGGATAGGTACCTTGGTGAAAACCTGGTAATTCAAGCACCTTGTGTGCTAAAGACAAATCCATTATCTATCACTATCCTATCCCTCATCCATCCATCCCATAAAACACCTGCTTGTTCCCTTGGTGTTCCAATCAAATATCCAAAATCTAATGGAGCTTGTCAATACCTCCTGTACAGCTTGTAAATCTTGTACCAAAGCTTGTATTATACCTTGTAAATCTTGTACCATACCTTGTATATATCTGAATCTTGTCCAAAGCTTGTACCATATTCCAGCTTGTAAATAATCTTGTATCCTAGCCTGTATCCTATCACATGCACACACAGAATCCCATTTTCCTTAAGCTTTTCAAAAACCATCTATCTATCCACCTATCAACTATTTTAGACATCCCATCCTTCACAAAAATTTCCATCTCATAAAAAACCAAAACATGAACAAACTTGTACATTTGTAACATATCTTGGTCTGTCAGCTTGTACATCCTCTTTAGCTTAGTATCATTGTATCTATCCGGCTTTCATGTTAGTTCATCCTTGGTGAACATCTTGCACACATCGCACACCTTGGTTAGATATTCCAATGCATCCTTTAGCTAGATCTCTTGTCACCAAAGTGTTATCCTTCTTAGTTCAGCTTGCCAGACGCATCACTCATCTAGATCCATCAGCTTAGGTGCTCTCTGATAGATCCTTGCAGGATATAGCTTTCCTCATGTCTGATCTTGGTCCATTAGTACCTCGTCCTACCCATCTCGTTGGCAAATAGTTCTCTTTTGGATTTTCTCTTTCTTTTGATTTGGGATCTTCCCTTTTGGGTCTTGAAATATCTTTTCCAAGCAATCTCCTTGTTCCCTCCTCAAGGTTGCCACGATCTTCCATATCATGGTATGCTGCGAATGGGGCAATTAGAGCGTAAGGTCTTGATCAGGTCTTTTGCTTGTTTTCTTTTTCTGCTTGTGGGTTACCTAGTGTCATTTCCACGCTGCTTCCTCTGGGATTCATGTGTGATACTGGGGCAATCCTTGTGTGTTTTTTTTGAGTCAGTTCGTCAGTCCTTTGGACGGTTGGTGAAAAGGCCTTGATGTTCTTGGTAACCTTGGCAATTAACCAATAGTCCTATAGCAAATCTAGTGCTCAACTACATGGTGGTACTTCTCTTTGAAGTATCCCCCCGCTCAAAAAGCTTCAATGGTTTTCCTTCATCTCCATTATCCCTCATCCATATCCTACATCTGTCGCTCCTACCCCAGCTTATGCATCAGTATCTCTTTGAATCACTCCTCACGCTTAGCTTTAGGGATCCACAATCCTAGTCTTGGGGATCCACCAATCAAATCAATCCACCAAGCCTCATCTTTCGAGATCCACAATCCTAGTCCTAGGGATCTCCGAAACCCATCTTTCGCCAATCTGACTCTTTGAAATCCTGTTGCATCAGCTTTATCATTCTATCATCCATCTCCCTACCATGGATTCCTTTTGTAGCGCTCCTCTCCTCCATCTCCCCCCCCCCAATCCTGGAAAGTCTTAAGCTTGCTTTACTATTGTGCCTCTGATTTCCCTTTATCATTCTCCCATAGTGAGAGTTTGAGCTAATTCAGCCCCTTCTCTTCGCCAACCTGCGTCTCAGCTTGTCTCAATTTCTTGTACTTTTCAAGAAGTCGTCGAGCCTCATTTCTCTCCCCTCCACCTTCTTGAGGGGGCACCATCTAAGTCTAGTCTCTCCTCTTCTTATCCGAGACTGGGGCAACCTTGTTGCTAAAAACATCTTCCTCGTGTCGTCTTCATTCGAACTTCTTTGAAATAGTGTTGTCTCAACACTATGTCAAAGAGGGGCAAAATGTAGACACCTAAATTTGATTACACTGCTTTGGTAATCTAATTTAGCCATCTCTAAAGGCATCATTAATTAAATTCTTATTTAATTAATCCTTTGTCATCCCCTAGTTGATTAATTTAATTAATCATCTATAGTCCTAATTGATAAATCAAATAATCTATTATTTATCAATTAAATCCTATTCTTCTATCTAATTTCAAAAATCCCCATTTATTAAAATAAATCTATTTGATAAATGAAATCCTCAAATTCAAAAAAACCCTAACCTATCTCTAATCTTCCATTTAGCCTAATCCACCCCATCCACCCATACTAACCAAGCTTAGCCACTAACTCACCCACCCTCATTAATGCCATCCACTTGCACATCTCTAACATCCCTAAGCTAATCCTAAAGCCAAGCCTAATCCACCCCCTAATGTTGTCACATTCCTTAAACAAGTTTAAGACTTTCCTAATCCAAACCAAAGTCTCCCCTCAAAAAACCCAACCACTAAGTCATGAGTGCTCTTACAAAACATAAAGACTCTTAAAAGCCCACTCATGACTCTTACACCCATCTTCCACACTCTTCCCTCTTCCACACTCATTCCTCTTACATCCCTCTTACATACTCAACCCCACTCATCATGCCTTTAACCAACCCTTTACCCTACCCTCTCACACTCATCCTCCTTGTGACAAGTGTCACCTTCCCATTGGTGCTAAATAAGCACAATCCATGTGCTCTCCTTTGAGTGCATCCTAGCCCTCCTTAAGCCTTCATCCATCATTGCATCTAAGCCCTCCATCCCTCTACCCCTTAGCCTATAAATTGAATCCCATCCCAAGCCATTTCATCAACAATCTTTGAGCTAAAGTTACCATGCCCTTTTGAGAGCCAAAAGCCATACCCATACCCTTATAATGCCAAATTGAGAGCTCACAAAGCTACCAATTTGCCATTACCCATCTCCATTGAAGCAGCTTTTGAGCATCTTGAGCATACATCCATAGCAAAAGGACACATCTACAGAATCAAGAAAGCATGGAGTGTTTTCTCTTGTGAGGTTTGCACTTATTTTTTGCTTTCTTTGTCTAAGCAAATATGTGAATTTAGTTTTTGGTTTGTGAATGTTTACTTTATTTGTTAATGTTCTTTGCATACTAAATCTTGTTCTACAATTACAACCTGATAACCATATGCAATCCCTTATAGCTCAATACCACTACAAGAAGAAATTTTCACATCACACTTTATGAAACAATCCCTAACCCTAAGACCTTTTATACAAGTATTTTTGTTGCTTTTAGGGTTAAAACTAGTTACAATGTGAGGCCTCACCCTGGCCCATCATAGCATATCATAGTAGTTTATTTGCATTTTAGATACTTTATATTTGGCATTGCAAATAATTTACATTTTGAGACCTTGTTATATGTTGGCCTATTTTGGATTGTTACTCAGACTATTGGATACTATGGGACACTTTATTTTATGGTAATCATTTATGATGTTAGAACTTATTTATGATGCTTGATGATTAGTTACATTCATGTACTTGGTTGGTTATTTTATTAATGAGTAGGAAGTTATATTTGAATATAAATGTTAGATGAACTATATATATGTATGACAATCATGAAATGTGCAAAAGAGTCATGTCATGTTTAGTTCAATAATGGTAGTATTATATATGCACAATGGTTAGAAATGGAAATAATGTTATTCAATTGAGAAATGCCTTATGTTTTGATTCAATTATGAATATAGAATTGATTGAGGATTTATATATGAATATCTTTTATTTATCTTGGATTACTGATATGTGGCTTGAGTGTGTAGAAATATCCATGGTAAAATGGAGAACCAAGACTATACCTTTGTATTAATTGAGATTGCCAAGGTTAGATCTAATGAAGAGATCTTAACCTCGTCGTTAAGTATTTTACTTTGTGATCATAATGTGAATGGATTTTTTGTTGGAAATATTTAGGATGAAATGTGTTACTGAGAGGGGAGGGGTGAATCAGTAACATATAAAATCTTAAGCATTTTAACCATTCATCCTTTATGCATTGATCACCTGATGTGATAGATATAACTTTTCTACTCCCGTGTTGACCTTGTTGTATTCCTTTTGCTCTGCTACTGATAGAAATATCTTCTTCACATGTGAACAATACTCTCTTATTTCATGCCAATATTCTCAGTCATATTCATATATTACAAAATGATATCATACATTACATATATACCATTCCAATATTTACAATTACAAGGTCGGCCAAAACACAAGTGAACAAAACATTACTGAGTCGGCCCATTAGTAAATAACTCGGGTTCACTAAACTGACTTGGTGACCTTCTAATACTCGGTATCCTTTATGCTACTCAGCATCATCATGCACTCGGTAGATGTAGAGACTCGGTTCATACTAGCCACAGAACATTGCTTGGAACTTGGTAACCATTGGTGACTCAGTAGATGTAGTGTCACTTGATAGAAACTATCTTCTTCTTCGTTTACCTTGCTTAACTCAATAAACACTAAATCCTTTGTTTACCTTTTTCACTTGGTAAGCTCCGCTGATCTTCATTTACCTTTTTCACTCGATAAACTCTACTGATCTTCATTTACCTTTTTCACTTGGTAAACTCTGGAATGCTCAGTGAGAACTGTTTGCCTGCTAAACTTATAAGGTAACCATTAAATGCTCAGTATATACTTGAGATTAAGTGTGAGCAAGATAAGAATTCAGGATAGAATAAGTTTTTTCACTAATGATAAATATATCATAATTCCAACAATCTCCTCCTTTGGCATTAGTGACAAAAACACTTATGAGCAAAAAATTATGTACAAAATTTGACGTACTGATTTACATATATCTCCCCCATACAATATGCTCACAGTATTTACAAATATCTCTATCTCTTTTCTAACTCTATCTCCATCTCTAAACTCTATCTCCCCCTTTTTGACAATAATGCCAAATTAAGCAATATATATTTACACAGGGACACCAAATGGGAGATGAATTCAGAGTGTACCTTGAGAATAAGAGCCAAAGTCTTATCCCAATTTTCTTGCAAAATTTTGTAGGTGGAGAGTGCTATTTGAACTTTTGTTGAAAGTTCAACCATATGATCTGCAACTAAGAAATTGTTGTCATGGATCAATGCTTTGGAGTGGACAATGTGTTTTTCCATTGTGTCCATGATAGGAAGGATCATTTTCTGGATGTCTATTAAGGTAGACCTGATCCTTGCTTCTTCTCTCAATAATTCTACCTACTTTTCTAACAAAAATCTGATTCTGAGATGATGGGATGAACTTGAATTTGGGTCAAGTTGCAATGTTTGGGCACTGCCCTTCATACCCTCATCAATTTTATTCAATTTTTCTTTGATCTCCTTAGTGTACTCAGTAACATCACAAAGTTTGGCAAAAAGTGAAGTTACATTATTAAAAGAATTTTCAAAATTAGCAAAATTGTAGAAAATTCTACCTATTTTATTGCAATGTGCTGAGCAATGTGCTCAAGCACCTTATTATCAAATTTCCTTTCAGCCTTCTCAACCATTTTTTCTTGACTAGAGGTGTCCTTGTTGAATTTATTTACAGCCTCTTCTAATTGTATCAAAATGTGTTGAGTAGAATCTACTTCAACACCTATAGCCTCTATAATTATGTTCTTGGCATCCTCTATTATTTTATATTCCTTATCCCTTTCAGATCTTAACTGCTTCTGCATAGCCTTCATCTCTATTAATTGACTAGCATACCTCATTTCTTCAATGGTAGCATTTTCATAGTCAATTTTTGGAATAACTGTATGTGTCTAAATCAATGTCTTCTGGAATTTCCTTTCTAGGTATCAGAAGTCTTAATGGTTTCTTTTGTTTGACTTCTGTGACCTTTGGTTTAATCTTAGGAATAGACACAATAGTAGAGATGGAAGGGCTAACAGCAAAAATTGGGATAGGACTTGAAGAATGAATGCCAATAGAAGTATTTACTGGATCAAAAACTGGAATACTTCCCAAAAATGATGATATACCCATTATAGCAATATCTGAACTAGTTGAATTTGAAGTAGATGCAGATAATGCTATCAAAATTGTAGAACATGCTGGAACTGACAAAATTGTGGAACTTATTGTTGTATCTCCTAATGATGATGGAAGAGAGGAGGCTAGCTCGGTGACTAAAGAAGAGGGCTACAAATCGATAGATGAAGTGGTAGATACTTCCATTGATGAGACCTAGAGTTGTGAAGTGGCAGGTGTAGATGATAAATATGATGTAGATGCTATCAAACCTATGGAAGCTGACTCCAACCTTGATGATGTGATGGTTTTAGGTGGAGAGTGAGGAAGGGATGCAATGACTACTACTGCAATTTTTACTGGATCATCTTCCTCCTTATTTTCTTCTTTAGCTTCTTCCTCTTTTTCTTCCTTGTCTTCTTCCATCAATGCATGTAGCTCTCTTGGTGAGACTATGATGGATGGAGAGGCAATTGTATTATCACTGTCACTGTTGTCATCATCTTGGATTTCTACTGGGTCTTCACTAGGCTTATGCAGATGATAGCTATTTTTCCACATGTTTGTTGCATCATTTATAACATGCTCAATGTCTTTGATTAAAATCAAACAAGTGTGGAATTTGATCATCATTTTGCCTTCATGATTTTTCATTGCAGTCTTTATTTCTGCTCCAGTGAGATTTGGTTGAAGATTCTTCAGAGATTGCTCATAGATATCTTTCACTATTTGGGTGGTTGTTTCCCATCTTGGTTGCAATCTCTCTAGTAGTTCCTTGGAGATTTGAGAGGCAAGTTGGTCTGAGGAGTATTTCCATTTTCCCATCTTGGAGAGTACCAGTTCCTCTATCTACATTTTCTCAGCATCTGTTCTTTTTTCAAATTTCAAAGCTTTGAAATTTGTGATGCCTGCTCCTTCTTCCAATTGTTTGAGCCTTTCCTCAAATGTGAATGAAGGTCTGACCAGTATAGGTTCCTATTTTCCTTTTCTAGTTCTCATTAGGAATACTACAGTAGGCATCTTCTTAGGTTTGGTAATGGTTACCTTACCTTTCTTCTTTGGGGGTTCTTCTCCTGTAGATTCTTCTTCTTCTTCTTCTTCTTCTTCTCCTTCTTCTTCATCATCTTCTTCGTCCTTGCCCTTACCTTTAGTTAGCATAAGAGGACCGGTAGCAGTTTTCATTTTGGCTATCTTCCTCTTGTCTTTGCTTATTGCCTAAGGTAGCTTGATTTCAAGCTCTATTCTAGCCTTTTCTTCATTATAAGTTCCAAAGGCAAGGATGTTAGGGATAGCTAGTTCATTGACTAGTGCCTCAATGATATATCTTGCATCATCAATATTTAATTCATAAGGAAATGGTTTTACCCATGCCACTCACAGTATGACTGACTATATATACACATGATCACAGTCAACCATGAAACATATATCATCTTTATAATCCTCAACTAGTTTAGGACGAATTCTGAACCTGTTATTCATCCTTTCCTTTAAATCTTCAAAATAGTTATCCATGACTTTGTCAAAAATTTCACCCATTTTTGCTATGAACTCATTAATCTAATATAAAATTGGAGTATCTTTTCTCCATACTACAGATCCTTTTGATGGAAAAAAACTTTTGTACATAAAAGGAATAAGAATATTTAAAAAAAAACCAAATTTATAGGGGTTATTCTTTGAAGTCCTTATGATTTCCATATTTTTATTTAGCTATCTTAACAACAATTCTGACAAATCAAATTCGAGATTTTTCTTTACAATCTTAAATGCTAAATCCATAGCTTCACACGGTACACTATTCAATCTGTTGGAACTGTATAATTTATATGCAAACACATAAATGCTAAATCTGAGTTCCACGTCAGATATATTGTTAAGTTTTAGTCCTCTACCATCCCACTCTGCTAGGGTTTTCTTCTGTAATTCATCCCGACCTAGGGTTTTAGTGGTTTTGGCTTTGTTTAGCATAGGCAAACTCGTGATTTTATGAATCATCTTTTTGATTAACAATACGGGTTGTTCCAACCACAACTAACCATTATGTACATGGCTCAGAACATATCTAACCCATTTAACCTGGAAACTTCTTGGAAGGTGCAAAATATGGGTTAAGCCTTTTTCTTCTAAGTGTTTATGCTCAGGTTTTAGGGCTCCATCAGCACATAATTGACCTAGGGCATTATCCATATCTAATATACCAATTTCTTGAATAGCACATTTGAAATGAGCATGAATATCATTAACAAGAAGTACCTTAGGAGGAATTGTTGATTGAGCTCCATGGATGTCAAGTGATTCAGCAACTGCAAGCACTACCTTAAATTTTGGGGCTTTCCATTCGACTCCTTTTATGAGCATTTAGAAACCCTTCTTCACCTTGCTACTGCTGGTGCTTGTGGATGCCATTGTTGCTCGGTGGATGAGAAAAATTTCAAACAATTACTTTGCAGGGATTTTTCTTCAAATTGCTTGGCATGCACCTGGAAATCCTTTTCGCTCTGAGTATTTTAAGTCACGGTGAAAAATGAAATCAAATTCTGCCCCTTTTAATGAAATACTATCATTAAAGCTCGGTACAAAGGTAGATGAGATGACATAGTGTGTGCTAGTCTGTCATTGAATTACTTGGTAGAACCTTGTAACTCGGTGGTCTAACAAAATCTTTGATACTCCCAAACTAGCTCGGTAAGGTCTTTAGTCAGCCTTGTTCGGTACATGCAACTCAGTGAATGATAAATTTTCTATGATCCATGTATCTGAAATACTATATTAATCATTTGCACCCATTTTTATAATCTAGAATTGTTTAAGATGTGGGTAGAGGATGCAGTTCTTGAGTCTCCTTAAGTCTTCATTGGAAATGGTGGAGTCACCCACTTCTTGAGTGACATGATCATTATTTGAACTGTCTTGATTGGTAGATTTAGGAATCCACTTTTGTCTCATTTTCTTCCAAATGTTATCAGCGTTAGCTTTATTTTCATCTTCAATTCTTCTAGTATTCATGGAATTCTTAGCTATATGACCAAGTTCAGTACATGTGTAACATCTTATGGTTGTATCCTTCTTTCTTAGATGATGCCTTGCACAGTTTATCCCAATGTGTCCATATTCTCCACAATAGTGACACTTGCACCAGGTATTGTAGTCCCAACTAAATATTGTTTTGATAATTTTTTCTACTAGATTAAATGCTTTTGATTTGCATTGAGATGCCTTGTGACCTAGTTTCTTGCATTTGTGACATTTTCCTTCAAATTTTGGTTTTTCTTTGCATTCATTAGCTTTGTGACCATGCTGATTGTAGTTGAAGCATTTGCTATTGAATTTTTCCTTTCCATTACTCCAACATTTTTTTGATGTATGACCTATCTTACCACAGTGATTACAAGTAGGCCTTTGATTGCTTTGTGCACCTTGTTTGGAAGTTTCAACTTCTTCCTTGTAACCAAGTCCAGCTTTGCCCTTTTGTCTATGAAGATTTTGCTTACTTAGCGGATTTAATTGAGTCATGTTTGCTTGTGATTTCATCATTCTCTCATTGATTTTATTTTCAGTGTTTAGGTCATTTTCGAAACTTTCATTGATTTTTCTTTCAGATCTCAAGTCAATTTTTAAGCTTTCATTGATTTGTCTTTTAGTGATCAGATCATTCCTCAGATCTTCATTTTCAGATCTCAAATTCATAATTGCTTCATTTGCATTGGAAAGTTGATTTATAAGATCTTGATGCTGAATGGATTGACTATTTCTTACCTCTAAGTCTTCATTTTCCTTGTTTCTTTGTTCCAAGACTTCACATAGCCTGATTGATTCGATTTCTTGTTCTCTTTTGAGTTTTCTTACTTCTTTGTGTAGGGAACCATTCTTTGCCAGTAGTTCCTTGATTGCCTCATTAGCTTCATTTGAACTACTTGATGGTAAAAGTTCTTCAATCTTTTCTTCAACATACTGATGATCATTCATTTGTCTTGCAAGTTTCTTTCTTCTTTTTAGGGATTGAGAAAGATGTTCCTTGGCTTCATTGAGTTGATCCATGATCATTTCTAGATCTAACTTTTCATTTTCAATAGCTTTGTCAAGTTTGAATATCTCCATTGTTCTTGATCTTTGCTCAAGCTGTCAAACTTTGTCATGAGAACCAAATGCTTTGATACCAATTTTTGGATATATTCAGGATGAAATGTGTTACTAAGAGGGGAGGGGTGAATCAGTAACATATAAAATATTAAGCATTTTAACCATTCCTCATTCATTCATCTAATCTACTGCATAAATGAAAGATCACTTATTCATAACACATGAACACAATGATTTGGTGACCCAAAAACCTTCCAATTAGAAAGTAAAACTAGGGTGGGGATGATGCCCACAAAACTTCATTACTGTAGTATGAAGTTTGCCAGTTAAGGATTACAATGATCACTTCTGATGATCTACCCTGTTAGGAGCAAGTAGGACTGCTAGATCCACCTTGTTGGATGATTTACAAACATACAATGAAGTATGCACTCTGTTAGGAGTTTTACAAAAAGACTGTTAAGTCTACCCTATTAAAGGATTTAAAAAATTGATTCACCTATTAGGATGAAGTAGTGGATCTACTTACAACTTGTTTTTTGATAAGATCCTTTATGCATTGATCACCTGATGTGATAGATATAACTTTTCCTGCTCCTGTGTTGACCTTGTTGTATTCCTTTTGCTTTGCTGCTGATAGCAATATCTTCTTCACATGCGAACAATACTCTCTTATTTTATGCCAATATTCTCAATCATATTCATATATTACAAAATGATATCATACATTACATATATAGCATTCCAATATTTACAGTTACAAGGTCGGCCAAAACACAAGTGAACAAAACATTATTGAGTCGGCCCATTAGTAAATAACTCGAGTTCACTGAACTGACTTGGTGGCCTTCTGATACTCAGTATCCATTATGCTACTTGGCATCGTCATGCACTTGATAGATGTAGTGTCACTCAATAGAAACTATCTTCTTCTTTGTTTACCTTGCTTAACTCAGTAAACACTAATTCCTTTGTTTACCTTTTTCACTCGGTAAGCTCCACTGATCTTCATTTACCTTTTTCACTCGGTAAACTCTACTAATCTTTGTTTACCTTTTTCACTCGGTAAACTCTGGAATGCTCGGTGAGAACTGTTTTCCTGCTAAACTTATAAGGTAACCACTGAATGCTCGGTATATACTTGAGATTAAGTGATGAGCAAGATAAGCATTCGGGATAGAATAAGTGTTTGCACTAATGGCAGATATATCATAATTCCAACAGTTTTAGATTAGATTCCTTTTTGTGAAAATTGATTTTCCACTCATAATGTTAAATGTATATTTATAGTGTCACTTAACACTTGTGTTGTTATAATTTTAGTGGCAAGTCAGGTTGAGTCATTGGCAAAAAACACCCAACCTTATTCCTAACCAGTTAGAAATGTTGAAGTTTTCATTTCCTTGCATAAAATATCTTATGAAGGTTTTAATTAAATTAGATTTTGGATTTCAAGTTTAGGGTGACTTTAGAGGGCTTTGTTTGAGTCTTAGAGTGTTCTTTTAGTGAAATTAAGTTACCTACATGTTAGTACTTTATGTTAGGGCTTTAATTTTGGCTTTGCTAGAGTTAAATATCTTTTCTAACACTTGTAAAATCTCATTTCTTAAGTATTGCGAAAATGGAAGAAGTCTTACCCAAAATTCCTACCTTATCTCCAGTGAGTTGATAATTCCAACCAAATAGGGAAACTTAGGTGGATTTGAAGTGTTTGTTCTCTTTTATGATGGAGAAAAATTAGGAATGTTCTTCTTTTAGAGGGAGATTGGAAAATAGGTTGGGCATTCACCAACTTTCTAGTTTTAGAGATTTTTGGTTTTTGAGATTGGATTAAGGAAAGATAGAGGGCTCTTCTCAAATTGAGTCATTTATCATAGCTTCGAGAAAGGTTGGAGCTTTTACTATGTTTTGGAAATTATGTGTTGGATTATTTTTCTGAATATAAAATGTGTAAATTTTTCTATAGATGCATATGTGTGTTGTTTATTATCCCTATTGTATTGCTAGGTGTTGATGAATTTCTATTGCCTTATTTTTATTTGATTTTGAGAGTATGGTGTTATGGGTGTGGAAGGACATCACTCTGGCCTTTCGATGAAGGGGTCTATTGGGCCTATCCCCTAAGTGCAGAGTCTCTTCCCTAGAAGGAAGAGGGATAAGCATGTAGTATGGGTTGCATGTGCTAGTACTTGGTTATGCACTTTGGGGGTGATAAGGGGAGAAAGTTTGTGAGAGTTGGTATTTATTTTGTATGCCTTGTGGAGGCAGATTTGGTTTTTTGTATTTAGCTTCTCCTAGGGGTTTTAGGCACCTTCACCCATTCTATTGGTTCCTCTAGTAACCTATTATGTAAGCTCAAAAAGGGTGTTAAATTTTGTATCATGTATTTTTGATTTATATGTGTATACCTAATTGTTACCCAGTTGGTCTTGTTCTCCAAGCTCGGTGAGTGGCCTCTTAGAGACCTAGGCTAGGAGGTGAGCTCTTCATGGTTTACAGGGTTGTTTTGTGCAGGTATTCTAAATTGATATGTGTTGAAGAAAAGTCTGGAAGATTTTTACTTTTTGTTGAATTTTTGAAGATGATTAATTATGAACATTTGTAAAAGTTATGTAATGTAAAAGATAAGAAGTAGATCTTCTATAATTTGTAAATTGATGTAAGGATCCAAACATGATTGTAATATTTAAAAGGACTTTTGAATACTATGAATATATTTTGTTTCAAATATTTCTTAAAAAAATTCCAAGAAATAAAATTGAATATTATTATTATATGTGTATATGTGTGTGTAAATGTGTGTCTTGTTCAAGAAAGTTTGGGCATGACATACAACATGTTCGCCATAAATTGGTGAATATAAGAAAAAGCCAATTGGGGAATACTAGCCATCGGTGAATGGTAGCCCAAAGAATTTATGAAGTGTGTATAGTACTTCCTTGATCAGTCACCACAAACTAACACTTATTTGCTTCATCTTCCTTGTAACAGGTATTTGCTTGCAGGTTATTTCTAGGATCTATAAAGTTGTGTATTTATAAATTTTTACATATTTCTAGGATATGGAAATCATGTTGAAGATAAGATTAATGAGTTGGATCATTAAATTCAAGGAAAGGATTAGGTAGAATACCTAAGATCAAATCTGATGGATGAGAAGTTTCTATAAAATAAGGAAGATGGACATATACAATAAACCTAATGAGCTAGATCACAAACCCTAAGATCTACGATGATCATGAAAAATGGAAAAATAAGAATTACCTATTTAAGAGGTATAGATCTAAACTTTAAAATGGTGGGCACAAAGAAAGGTGGAATAGAGGAACACAAGGTTGAACACTAGTGTGTAAGTGCGAGAGAGAAGCAAAAGGAGTGCTTGCTCAAATGTTGCTAAAGCTGATAAGTGAATCTAAGTAGAACACTTAAGTTTTATGTGAAGGGGGATGACTACTTGAAGGGTTTCCAAGTGAGTTAAGAGATAGAGTTGAAAAGGGGACTTATCATAAAATCAACACAAGAGCCAAAAAGTGATTTGAACTTGCAAAATTGAGTTGTAAACATATAGATCAAAACCCTACTATTTTATTTCTAATAATTGTAAATATTTTATATTGAAATCCTTTTAATCAAAGGTTGACCTAATAGTCATTGAAGTACATAACAGTCTATGTAAATCCTATGACAAGGTGACATTCTAAATAGAATGATTAAAGTCCTCTACTAGGGCCACTCCTAACAAGGTGATTAAATCCTCTAACCAATTCCCATTTAATAGTGTGTATTGTAACCTTTAACAAGGTTGGCTCCTAATAGAGCTCACTTTGAAAGAGTGAAGAAGTGGTAACATGTTGCTAGTAGTTTTTCCCAAATTGGGTTTCTAAGTTAAATGCTAGCGTCAAACTTGTGTTGAATGTTGTATGGTGTTTTACAGTTACATATTTACATTCTAAAAAGTTTGTTATAATAGGATAGTGAACTACTAGTAATTTTGTTAATCAGTATTTAGTAGACACCAAATTACAATAGGATAAAGAAGAGTGAATGTTTATGTTTGATTGTTCAAATGGTGCTTGAGGACCTTGAGTAATTGATTCACCCCCCACTGCTCTCAGTTATTCTAAACATTGCTAACAATATCATTTTCTAATGTGGGCCAATAATACCCATCTCTTAAGACTTTCCTGGCTAGGACAATGGCACTTTTATGGGAACCACAAAGTCTTTCATGTAACTTCCTTAGGTCCATCGCAACCTCATTTGGCTCTAAACACCTAGAAAGGGTATCATGATAGCCTTTATCAAGTTATTTTTTTAGCGACTAAAATTCACAAATTAGCTAACTTTAGAATTTTATGGCTAGTAATTTGGCTAATAATTTAAGATACAATCTAAATTTCCGTAGTTTTATAAATTTTAGATCTAGAATATTTAAAATCACTAGATAATTTATTTTATTGAAAATTTTAAACTCAAATATTTGCCAC
Organism: Cupressus sempervirens; assembly: GCA_028749045.1. Lineage (NCBI taxonomy): Eukaryota > Viridiplantae > Streptophyta > Pinopsida > Cupressales > Cupressaceae > Cupressus > Cupressus sempervirens. The sequence continues at coordinate 380,840,951 of CM053789.1, forward strand.
AATATTTGTTACATGATTAGATTTGAGTCACACAAATATAATATACTATTGGAGAAATTAAATTTAACTGACCAATAATTATCATAATTACTAGTTACTTTAGGGATATATCACCAATATTTAGTTTACACTATTGATTTGAAGTATATGTAACAATCCTCATAATATTCAATGAGGTAAAAAAAATTCAATTTTGATTTGTAATATTCAATGGTGATTAATGAAATTCCTATTATTATTGAGATTTGTAAACATTTTATACCAAAAAATTATGATTTGTAAATAATCGCCAATATTTATCATATTCAAAATAAAAAATTAAGAGATTCACCAATAGAAATAAATTATTTTTTCTAAAATTATGAAAGATTCACCAATATTTTATATCTTTTTTTGGAGGAGGCTTTCTTAAAGTTTATCCTACCTCCAACAGCAACATTTTTGCCTACCATAAAAAATTAAGGGGGGAGGGGGGAATTAGGGTTAACAATTTGAGGGAAAATGGAAGATAGGGGTTAGATAAGAGATAGGTGGTTGGTGAGAAGTTGATCATTCTTAGCAATTTTAGTATCCTTGGAAGAAGAGTCACAGTTAAATTATGGGGTTTCTTTGATAGTAGTATCCTCAAAGGACTCCTCGATAGCCAAATTCTTTATGGTTTGCTTCCATTTTTCCTTACCAATCTTGGATGAGCATTGAGTATGGAGAAAATTCTCATTTTCACTGTCAACAATGTTGAGGGTGGTATTTTTGGTTTTCTTTCCTAAACTTTAAGGTTTTCAAGTTCAAACCTTATCCTTTTGACACCCAAGGTTTCTATACATTCTATTAAGGATAGTGGACTAGAATGTACAACCTAACTAGAGATTGAGGGAGTGGTATTAGGTTTATTAGCAATGAGAAGAAATTTAGGGCTAGAGGGTAGAGAGCATGGTGAAACTAGATTAGATGTTAGATCTGATATTTCATGTTGACATACGATGATGCATGGTTAAGGTTAAGGATTGAGATGTGTGGTGAATTAATTTTGAGTATGGTTTATGTTTGAAATGGTAAAAAAATTAGAAATCTTGATTCACCCCCCAACCACCACCCCCCCCCCCCCCCCCCCCCCAACCGCCCACCACCCTCCCCACCCCCCCAAACCTCTTAGCATCTGACTTTCCCCTTAGATTTTCAAAAATGAGAAACATTTTAGTCATTTGAAACACTCTTAGATAAGTTAGACTTCATATTTTTTACCCTACATATCCACATTAGGCAATTAGATAATTCAGACTTCACAAATTTTACCCTACATGTTAACCAAGTCAAGAACTAGTGTCTAACCTTGCAAAAGGTCATTTTGGGGTCCTAGTAAGTCTTCAATCATCTCCAACAGCCCAAGGTTCATTTATGAGTTGAGGGTCATTTCTATTTGAGGAACATTTATTATTAGGAAGGGCCATTTTTTGCTAAAGGTCCATTTCTAGGACTAAAATGGTCATTATAGGGCTTCAATCACTCTTAGACTAACAACAATCATTTCTAGGAGGCCTTGGTTAAGTTTGAAGTGTCATTTTTCTTCACTCATTTTTTGAAAAGTGAGTGTTCCCCATGTTATATAAATAAGGTCTATATATTCTAGTACCCTTTTGGATCCTCTACTAGACCTAGTTGTAACATTCATCAAATTTGAAAGTCTTTGTTAGAAACTTTTTAAGTGTACCCAAGTTACACTGTCAAACATTCAAACCAATCTTGTTAGTTTATTGTATCTTGTTACTATCAATCAAACATTTTGGTTCTTAGTTCAACATAAAGCTAACAAGTCTTCTAATATTTAAACTTATGAGATCTCTATCACATATCATATATTTTCACAATCATGTATTATCAACCCCTTTTGGACAAACACACTTGCATAAACACTATACCTCTTTTGACATTGAGATACTTTAACTTGAAAATATAACCTATAAGGTTTTCATGGCTCTTACAAGATCCAAAGCATATGATCTAAACACAAACAATCCTTTTGCACAAGAAGATGAAATACTGAAACAAATAACATTTGAACACAGTGACCCTTCACAAAGGAATCCCCTATTTGGATCAAACATGCCTAGTATAGAAAGTAAAACTCAACAAAAAACACCTACAACTACTACAAGAATTTCTCAACACTTGTATTACTGGGATAACAATCAACAAAGTCAAAAAAATCAAGACACTGATGATCAAGCTATATTTATCCTCATTGATAAGAAATTCAAGACATGAAGAAAGAAAAGGAGACAAAATTAAACAAGTATTCCTTCTGATCTATCCTTTTCTTTTTTATCATGATTCATACATTCTTTCATAACCTTCAAACATGGAAATGCTAAAGCATGAAAATCCAATATTTGATCAAAAGGCTATACCACAACATCATGATGAGCCTATTTTTGATCAAAATATGATGAAACAAATATATCCTATTTACTTGATATTCTTCTCTATCTACAAGAACATCATGAATAACCTAATCATTATTTAGAGAGAAACATTACTCATTTAGGACAACTTCTTGAGAATAATCTCACCATGTTGCCTCAAACCACCTCATGTAGAATATCATTCTTAAGAAACTATTGTGCATATCATTTAAATAATAAGTACAATAATTCACATTACATAGAGTTTAAATAAAAAATCCAATATATTATTAACAATTAATTAATTAAAGAAGAAGATCCTAATGACTCATCTAATAAAGACACTACTCTTAAACAAGATCAAATTGATGAACTTGTGTCTATTTAGTTGTTCTTGTCTATCCTTTGCTTCTTTCAACACTTGTGTATATCCTAAATCATCAAATCTAGCCAACATGACTCCATCAAACAAAGATCCTACTAATTTTCATATTAACAATGTATACCCTGAAGGGATGCCTCTAAAAGAAATCATAGCTGAATTAAATTTGGCTACAAATATTGTTAATGCTTCTAGAATCAAAGATCCCAAATATCGATGTACTACTATGTCTATCATGCATACTCAAAGCATTCTTCCTATGCTATCCAAAGATTATTTTCAAGAGAAAACACTAGTAGAATTTTGATAAATAAATGACTACGTAACTAAAACTTTTAGTAACAAGAACAAACATTTTAGTCACATGACTAACAGTGACTAAATTATAGTAATATTTTTCAATTTATAAGTATAAGTGAGTAAATAAATGACTAATTTGGTGATCAAGTAAAATCATAGGGTTAGACAAAGATAAATGATTAAATAAATGATCCAATAAATGACTAAACAAATGGTCACCAAAACAAATGACTAAATGAATGATTGGTGGTTTCTTTATCATATTAATACATTCTTTAACTTTTTATAACTTGTATTGCCCATAAATGAAGTTTTTGTCCTATCAATACATCATTATTAGTTAACTTCCTTAAATATCCTCTTAGCTAATATTGAACTATAAATGAACTCAAAATTGTCACAATCTACACTCATACTCCTCAAAATCTATCTATGTAAAACTAGTCCCAAAGAAAATAATTAAATCCCAACTCCATATTGTATTCAAAAGAAAACTCCAAGTTTATATCTGCATATAAAAAATATTCATTATCAATTAAGTATTTAATAATCGAAACATATAATTTTTATTTATCATATTAATGTCATGAAATTGCCACCTATATAAAATATAACATTGTTTTTATATATTTATTGAATAATGATTATAATTACCATTATTTATAATAAAAAATATCAAACCTTAAAATTATAATATGATTTAATGATAAAAATAATTAATACTTATGATTTAAATTTTATTTATTAATAATTAATATTCATATAATTATGCATATGATGCCCCATAGGGATTCATGTGAAAAAAAATCAAAATTTTAAAGGGAAAAAATGCCCATGACCATCAAATATGTAGGGTTCATGTACTTGCACCTAATGATGAAGCCTTAAGCAAGCTTACAAGTTAAGGTCAGATCAACTCACTAGCAAATATGGTGCTCTAAATTAGATAGGATACTAGCTAATTATTCCAAAGTATCAGACTGAGTTTCAAAGAACATTGTACAATATTGATGTGAGGAGGTTTTGGAAGTTTAATTGTATATAATATTACTCTAAGGTTTCCTCATTAGCTATCTATTGTAAAAGCATATGGGTCTATTCCCATTATGAAAATGTTGTGAATTAATCCATCTTTAAATTAATATTTTGCAATCATGATAAATATTATAATGGAATAGGTGCATGTTCAATATAGGCACAATTGTTAAGGTGAGGTGTTTATAAAAAAATGTTATATTACTATCAGGATTTAACTATCTAATTTGTTGAGTCAAAATCGTTAACTCATATGTGTTTCATGAATTATTGGTTCACCTATAATTTAGCCCTTTTGATCTCATCATAGGAAGGAATAAATTAATGTCACTTAATTAAAACTAGTCATTGGATCTGGATGTCGATGCTCATAGAACCTATGTAGTAGTGAAATTTTTTGAGAAGTCAATACCTAGTCTAGAATTACTACTCTAGCTCAAAAAAATTGAAAGTTTGAAAATTTAAGGAAAAATCAACATATTATTATAAAAAGCTAAATTATTATTAATTATTTAAAATATCAAATTAAAACTATTTTAATTTTCTTACACTTAAAAATGGAAAAAAAAACTATAATTATTAATTAATTTATTTAAAATTAAAGTTAAAAAATATAATATTTTTAATTACTAATAATACACGTTATTAATCATTTCAACATGTAACCTTTGGTGTCCTATCCTAAAAAAATAAAAATTTAAAATTTAAAATAAATTTTAAAATAAATAAGTCTACTGTCTCATTTGGAGCATATATAACAAAGGGGAAAAAAATCATTCTCTCATTGACGAAAGAGGATAAGCATAAATATTGGCTCCATTGGTAACTGGAAACACAGGGTGAAGAAAGGGTGAAATTATTTTCTCCATTGGTGGTAGAGGCTGAAGAAAAGGCAAAAAATCTACTCCATTGCTGATAGATTGAAGAAATTCGTAGGTAAGGTTTTTTCCATATCTTCAATTCTTGTCCCTTGTATAGGATCATATGCATAAGAATAGAATAATGTTGGAAGTATATACAATTAGGGTTCCTTAAATCGTTTGATTCTTTCCCAATGTTTAGGAACATATGCATAAGCTAGTCATACTTTGTCTATAATCTTCCTTGCTTCAAGTCCTTCCTTGAGTGCCCCAACTTCCTAGGAACTTAACAAACATTATACAATGCTCTTACACCATCCTTGTGGCCTCTATGAATTCCTAATGTTCATAGCATTCATATACATTCTACAACCAAACTAAACAACCCATAACAATCTATTTTATGTAGAAGATCCAATTATGATCAAACTACAAAATGTAACTTAATACCAACCTTTTTTCTTCAAACAAAGGATTGAACATTTTGACTAAAAAGAATTCAGACATAATTTCTTTTGTTCAAGTCAATTCTAGTGTATCCACAAATTACATCACAAAAACATAAAATCTATTTCAACATCTAGTATACATTATGGGAATTTACCAAGTAATCAAACATAGGATTTGAAAATTCATGACTAACTTATGAATTAACCAAAAATGGCACCAACACTACCACACCAACAAAAGTTGTTACCATCAACCAACGCATAGCATCATTCTATTTTTTTACTAGTCATTTAGAGTTTCCCTACTTTTGCATTACACCATAACCTAAGTTCCACCTCAACCTTCCCATCTAGGTCATAGGGCATAAAAAAAAAAAGGTATAGGAAGACACATTTATAAATGGACACATTTCCCCAATAGCACAATAAAAGCATGTCATCCTACCATTCGCAATGGGATTGCAATTCACCAGGGGAAGGGCAATAGAACATTCCTTCACATTCACTGCAATAATTTCAAAATGCTTTTGAATGGATAGTACAGTTGGTTCAGCAAATTTGCGAGTCGAATTTTCCAAGATATTACAACTAAGAAAGTTGTTGCCCATTTCAAATGGATATATACATTTTTCCAACTTCAATTTGTTCCTTGTAATCTTCTTATCTGATGGTTCACAACCCACAATGTAATACAAATATAATGTTGTATTAACATTGCCTTTTTTCATATCCAAAAAAATCAGAGCATCTTCATTTGACATATTTCCATCTAATATCTAAAGAAGCTATGGTAAACCTTCACCATATAGTTGTTTAGAATCTTTAGACCTGCATGTACTTTCCAAACCACCTGATTGTGAACTACTAAAAATATTTACTATGCATTTGAGACTAGTACATTAGAATCAACACTTAACATGCTTTCATCCATAATTAATTTATTTTCTTAAAGAAATTAGTAATACAAGATTGTTTAATAATAGAGTCACTTCTTGGTACACTCTTATCTATAACTCCCTTCTTAAAGAAGTTAGTAATAATTGAGTGTTTATCTTTTTTTGGAGACTTAATAGAGAACATTTTTTTTTTTGGCTTACTACTAATACTCCAGTCAATGCCTTTGGAAGCAATTTTCCTCTTTGAGCTATTTTTTCCAATGCCCTCATTATGATGATTAACGCTTGAAGGATGTATATTTGGTATTTTGAATTCTTTACTATTAGGTGTTGCATATGAATGAGATCCTTATTTTTTTGCCACGGAAGCATTAGAGATAGAATCTAAGTGCTAAGATAATTTATCACTTGCAAACTTCTCGCTCATTGGATCCTTATTGACTCTAGGACTCATTTTGGTAAGAGCCACAATTTTCTCCCAAAATTTGATTTCATGCTCATAGAATTTAGAAACTACTTCAGTTATATCACCATCATTTTTTCAAGTTGTACGTATGATCTTTGCAACCAATTGACTATTGCATTAAATGATATAAACAATGTTGTACAACTTTATCCACAAACTGCTCATTTTTATCCTAAACTTTAACATCAATTATTTGAATAATAGTATATGATCTGGTGTCATTAAAAGTGGAGCTCAAAATTTTATGCAAGTATCAGGCAATTATGTAGAATAAAATCTCCAACAAGAGATTTAGTACTATGTTGATAGGACGAAACAATCTAGAACAAAATCTTTAACAAGAGACATATCATTAAGTTGTCTTAGTTATCTATTAGCTTTCAAGGGAAGAAAGAAAAGTAGCTAGCAAAAAGTGTCATACCATGAATGTGTTATCTCCAAAAACTTCAATGTGCCTAAAATCTAATGGAATTCCCCAGTCACCACAACTTTCAAGACAATGGGAAAATAAATCAATGATATGTTATGGCTCTTGAATATGAGTCTTTATGTTGGGCTTGAGAGCATGAATGACATCAAGAAACTGCATATTCAATCATTCAAACAAAAAACATAAAACACCATATAGAAAATTTACAAACATCTATAAAACTAAATAAATACATAATACATAATTTAACTCAATATGTTTGCAAGACTTAGTTGATTCAAATTTAATATTTCTCCAATATCAAATTTATAATTTCTACAATACCTTCCAAACTTAAGATGAAATAAAGAAGCTACATAAAAGTTTGATCTTATAACATAAACTAAAAGTAAATACCTTCATTCCATCACAAACAAAGAACACAAGAATGTTGTTCCCAATAAGATCAAAGTTTCCTTCTCTTGTATAAAACTTACAGCAAAACCTCTTGGATATCTCAATATATCTAGACTCCAGCATTCATGTATGATAGTAGAGAAGCACACAATAAGAGGTGTTTGAAGTTGAACTTTATCTATCCTAAGAAAAATAGCACAAGTCTAGTGTGAAACATCATGTGCCACCTCAAAAAATACTTTGGCAAATACTTTTCTTGCATGAATAAATCTCTTACGAATCCTTTCTCCATCAAATTGAACAAGCTTCTCTACCAAGTGATAGTCCTCCAATAACATTGGCACTACAGTGAACTCAATGATTAGATGAAGTTGTCACAAATAGTTGTGATACAGTGATAATGGGATAAACTTTAATATACATATAGTTATTTAATCTCTTATTAAAATTTATGGACTATGGAGACCTCAAAAAAAAAAAATTATTGTGACATTTATTTAATACCATAAAAAAGATTTTGATTCTCCATACCACTGATCTAACATATCACCCTTACCAATTAAACTCAATTATTAATGCGAATTCCACTTTTGAATCAAATTTTAAATATTAATTATTTACTCCTTGGGTAGTTCTACAAGAGGATACTAGAAAGTTTATTTGCAAGTGCTTCTTAGAAAACCTATGATATTTTAGAGTGAAGTGGTGAACAGAAGATTTTCCCCATATTATTTTTCAAATACATTTAGGAATAACCACTAGATATATCCATGAAACAAAATATGATAGAGGTTGAATTTTTGTTTATAAAATTTAATCCATGAATACTTCTAGGAGGTGTGACAATCTTCCAACCCTCATTTGCTAGGCTCCTTTCAAAATTCCCCTCCTAGGTTAGAAGTTAAGGCAAATATTCTATCACTTTACAAATTTTTAATTTTAAAGATTTCTTGAAACCAAGTTGAACAAAAATCATAGTCATTCCAAAAAAAAATATATTACCTCCATGGAACTGGTGGATATATTGCCATTGATTTCAAAGAACATGAACAAAACAACGAGTATTCACCAATATCAAAGGTATGAAGATGAAGTCATTATTAAATTCAATAGAAAGCCTACTATTAATTAGCATCATCAATAATAAAAATAATAGTGAAGTCATACCACTTAGCAAGTCACCAAGATTATTCATAGTGGTTGTACATAAAATAAAATAAAATAAGACAAACACACACGTGTCAGTAATTAAACTGATATATGAAGAGCCAATGTCATGTTGTGACTACACAAATATCAAAGTGTTGTTTTCTAAGAGGGTGTGACAAATATAAGTCAAAGATGATGTGGTGATTCATGACAAAGATAAATAGAGTATCCATATTGCAGCAAAAATTTCATACACAATCACTAAATTATAAAATTATAATATAAAGAAAATAAGATTCATGTAGAAGATACAATATTGATTCAAGGAGAGAAGCATTAGTCCTAATCATATTGCACAAATACAAAGGCAAAAAAAAAGAAATATAATATATGGATTCATTGAAGGGATAAAAATATACTAAATTGAAAGCATCAAGCAAATCAGGTTTGAATTACATTTTCACTATACATTTCAGTTTGTATTAAGACATCGATAATGGAGAAGGCCCCATAGTACAAGTAAAAGACTCATGCATATAATCCAATCTTAATTTGATTAAATGCAAGAACCAAAATAGAAAAATATAGGTATAAGAAAATGACACTTAGTGATGGTCATGTATCGAATAGGGCAATAAATGAAAATATCAGTGATATGGATCTTCTGGAAAGTTTAAGTAGAAGTTTAACACTTAATCAAGCAATGAATTCATAATATGATATAAACAAAAAAGTTCAAATAAGAAGTATTCCACATCATGTGAACAATAAATGGATATTGTGAATATGAGCCTTATAACACAAACATGTTAGCAGGGATGATCTTTATACATATCAGTATGGAAGATAGCATGAAATGATAGCACTTAAGATAGGCATGGTCCAAAAAATACACTAAGTCACCAACTTATAAGCAATTCTCTTTCTCACTAACTACAACTATAATGTTGTAGGAACATTATTAAATCTATAAATCTATTAAATTTGGTGGAGAATTGTGGTATGAGATTCATAAAGATAAAATTCTTGTTTCTTTTATTTCACATATTTCATAGGTGACATCTCTTTGGAATTATTATGTCAAATAGTTCATGTGCTCATCTAAATGCTAGATGTTATAGACCAACTACTTTTGTGTCATTAATGCATGGCTACTATTATTTCTAGCTTCCATATTTGGTAGGAATTTATCCAACAATATCCATGTATGGATGTTCACTTGCTAGGATAGAGACCACTGTCCTCCTGTATAGGTAGAGACACACTAAGAACAACTCCCATAATTTCTAACATGTGTTTATTGCTAGTATCAAATATTAAAGTGTTTGTGCAAGTTAAAGAGCACATGAAACTATTCTTTTTCTAATCCACTCATATTATTAAAGAACATTATATATGAATACAAGAATGCTCATTTCTCAATCGATGAAGATGCTTTTTTCAATATAATAGTGTATTGAATCCTAATTCATAAGTAATGGACCACATGAGGTGGCATAGGAATAACAAGGTATATACAAAATATAAAAAAGATACAACATCACGGAGAAAATGGACCATTTTTGTACTCCTTATATGATATGACTTTGTATTGTAATGATATTACTGATATGATTAATCTTACTAAGAAGGTAATATGTTTTCATAACCAATAATAGAGTATTGAAAACATAGGGACAATCTATTGCTTAATTATATCACCTCTAGTCCCTAGGAAGCCAATGTATATCACTTCCAATGATTAAATGTAACACACACGCACACACACATGTGTGCGCGCGCACAGAGTAGAATTATATTTAAAAATTAGTAATAAGCCCATGGTGGCATGTATGTCTGCATATAGGGTCAATGGGTTAAATCTAAGGAACATGTGTAGGCTTATAAGTATGTTTGTATTCTAATTTTTTTTAATAAATGTTCTTGTCCTTTCTGCATTCAATTTTTTGTTGTGCTTTCAATTTTTGGCTACAAGTTTGGTAAAAAACCAAGTTGAAGGGTCATTTCTTGCTTTCCTTCCTCAATATCTCATGCCAATGAGTGTACTATGCAAGGAAATACCCCTACATCCACTATTCTTTCCTACACAACAACAACCAAACTATAAGATTGCAATGAAATCAAGGATGCATTTTAGATAAGAACCAAACAAATAGAAATTAACAAAACCAATCCATATTTTTGTAGGGAATACCTTAATTTTATTGTTAATTATTACAATGCTCTTCATTATTGCAAATGCATGCTTCCTAATGTCATGCTTGTTAGAATTCAATAGTTGTGAAAGAATGAGAGCATGACCTTCAACACTTATCTAGTATCAGTGTTAGGTTTTTCTTCACTTAAGTTTGTTGGAAATCTGATTGAAAAGCTCACTATTAAAGATCAAATAGGGAGATTGTTGTTAAAAGAATGTTTTCAATCATTGTTTTGTCATTGATGTCAAACCTTCTATTTGTAGGAATGACATTTTCTTATAAAATCCAAGTACTATCACTTAGTTGATTGATGAAGAGGATTTGATCAACAAGATGTAACAAGAGCACCTAAGGGAAAGGTTGAGTTATGATGTTGTAATGAAGTGCAAGGATTAGTTAAGATAGTGGTTAAATGATGTATTGATAACATACTCAAAGATATAGAGGTTGGTCACACTTAGAAACATTGGAGGAATAAGTTGTAACAAGGTTGACTGCAAAGCTTAAACTAAGTTCATTAGTGGGTGCCAAGAAAGCTAATTGAAGCTGAGAAAATTCTTAGTTGGAGCCAAGAAATAGGAAATTCTAGTGTGTGTCAAGTGATCTTCAGGTGCTGAGTAAAGTTCAAGTACCGAGCATCAAAAAATCTTAGTTGATGCCAAGTGATCTTCAGATGCTGAGCATCAGGAAAAACACAGTTGATGCTGAGTAACATAGTATGTGTCGAGCACCAATATTTCAAGAGTTTTGAGTAGTTGCATTAGTTTAAATGATGAAGATTCACCAAATCTGAGCTGACAAAGTTGTTGTCTTGAATTTTGTGAACTAGTTGGAGGATAAGGATGATGAGCTAGTGGCATAGAATTCTATGTAAATCATATTTGGGAAAATTCAAAAGGATTATTCAAGAAGTTTCTAGAGGAAACAAAATATGGGTTAGATATAATGAATCCTACCTAATACATATGAATTGAAATCAAAAGGAAGGAAGAATTGAATGGGAAAAAGAACTCCAAGACTTCTATTTAAGGAGTCACAGACTAAAAAGAAAATGTTGCTGATGCTATTGCTAAAGAAGCAAATTGAGAAGTGGTTAGAAGGGTGTCAAGGAGAAGAAATATAGGAGAAGGAAGAGCATAGAGTCTCTACTTCTACAAGTGGTCAAGAAGAGATGATTGCACTAGTACAGTTAGCATGGAGACTCAAGGAGACAAAGCTTGAAAGGAGGGAAAGTTGTCAAGAGTTGTAGAGATTGAAGGCCAAGCAATGGTATGAGCTGAGAAGTGATCTAAGATCTGCAAGTTAAGATGTATTTTGCAATCATGTCAAAATCCTTAATTGTTACTCTTTAGTAATTGTATCAGTTAGGATAGAGGAAAAATCATATGGACTTAGGTTGGCCTAACACCCATTTATAAATCCTTTAATAGAGTGGCATTCCAAGTGAATGTTCTAAAGTCCACTTGCTAGGCCCACTTCTAACAGGGTGGTTAAATCCTCTAACAAGTTCACATTTAAAAGTATGTTGTAAGCCCCTAATAGGGCAAGCCTTTCAGAAGGCATCACTTCAGAAGAGTTAGAATTGAGTAGCATGTTACTGGTGGTTTTTCCCAAATTAGGTTTCCATGTAAATCACTATGTTATGTGTTGATCTTTTATTTGTTATGCTTGCATGTTGATTTATAGTAACTTTCTGATTAGAAAATTTAAAGCTTAGATGAATGAATGGTTGAATGGGCTCAATACACTTAGTGAAAAAGTTTGAATAGGAAATTTGGACCTTGAATAACTGATTCACCCCCAATCTCAGTTATTCTAAAGCATTTCTAACAATTGGTATTAGAGCCATCTGCTGATTTAGTTTCAAGGTACTAGAAGTAGGAAGATCAAGATGTCCAAGAGAGAAGTTCTAAAGCTCAACAAAGACAACTTTGCTACATGGCAGAGTCTAATGAAATTGCACCTTGGATCAATAGGTGACTATGCACAAACCTCAATTGGAATAGAACATATAAATCCAATAGGACCTCTTACTGCAAATGATTTGAGCAAAAGGAAGGAGCACAATAAAGAAATATTGGAGATTGCCTCTACACTCATCTATGTAGAATATGATGATATCAAAGATTGTTATACTGCATTCAAGATGTAGAAAGCCCTAACAGATATCTACAGAGGAGATCAAAATGTCTAGAGAGTAAAGAGAGAAAGCCTAAGAGGAAAGTTTGATGACATGAGAATGGAGGAAGGAGAAAATGATGTTCAATATGCTACTAGAATGAAAGAAGTGGTAAGTGCAATAAGAAGTCTAGGTGGTCAATTGGAAGAAGAAACTATCATTAGCAAATACTTAAGAATTCTGCTCCCTATCTATGCCATTAGAGTTTCAACCATCCAAGAGCTAAAGTGTGTACAAGGAAACACACTAACCTTTGAAGGTATAGTGGGAAGACTTACTACATTTAAGTTATCCAATTTTGATAACTAAAAACCTAAGAACCTTGAATCTACTTTCAAGGCCAAGATGAAAATAAAAGACACTAAGGAGGAGACATCAAACAAGAAGATAAGAAAAGGAAAACATGCATCCAGTGATAGCAGCGTAGATGAGGAAGATGTGGAACAGTTAGAAGCACTACTGGCTAGGAGATCTCATAGAGGCAAAGGTAAATTCAAAGGTAAGCTCCTTATCATATGTTTCAATTACAATGAAGTGGGTCATATTGTAGCAAGGTGTAAAGATAAGAAGAAATACAAAGAAGGAAACAAGTACAAGAAAAAGAGAGAAGATGATAGCAAGGACTACAAAGAAAAAGGCAAAAGATGCAACATTGTTGAGGAAGATTCTAATGAGAATGATGATGAAGTATTCTATGTGGCCATGAAGGATGAATTAGATAAAGATGAAGATGAAGCAACAACAATGGTTACCTATGTGAACAAGAATGACAAATAGATCATAGATAGTGGATGCTCACATCACATGACATGAGATAAAAGTAAGTTCATTACCTTTACTCAATATGATGTAAATAATGTTAGATTTGGTAATGATGCTCCATGTCAAATCAAAGGGAAAGACTCAATTAAAATTATCGAGAAAATTTCATGTGATAATGTATACTATGTTGAAAGAATGAATTACAACTTGTTAAGTGTATCACAATTAAGCAATGTAGGTTGCAAAGTAGAATTTGGAAACAAAACTACCAATATATATGACAATGATGGAAATATAATAGGAAAAGGTGAAAATACTAGGAGTAGCTTGTTTTACCTAGATATGGAAGAAGCAACTTATCTTTTTGTTAGACTTAATGATGTGTGGTTGTGGCATAAAAAGTTGTGTCATGTCAACTTTGACAATCTGATTAGCATTAGCAAAAAGAAGAAGATCAGAGGGTTGCCTAAACTAAAGAAACCTAAAAACACAATGTGTAAAAATGTCAACTAGGGAAGATGACTAAGTCTAGCTTCAAAAAAAAAACATACACTTCCAAGGAAGTCCTAGAGTTAGTCCATACAAACTTATGTGGTCCAATAGAAGTGAAAAGTTACCTAGGAGACAGATACATAATGTTATTTGTAGATGACTATTCAAGGATGATGACTGTTATGTTTTTAAAGAAAAAAGCTAATGCATTTCAAATGTTCAAGTGGTATTTGACCAGAGTTGAGAAGAAAAGAGGAAAGAGTTTGAAATGCTTGAGGTCAAATAGAGGAGGTGAGTTTACATCAAAATAATTTGAGATATTCTACAAAGACAAAGGCATCAAAAGGAAAACATCAACACCAAGGACTCCACCATAGAATGGTATTGCTAAAAGAAGAAATACGTCAATGATTGACTATGCTAGAACCTTGATGATGGAAAAAAATGTTGCACTAAAGTACTGGAGAGAATTTATAAGGACTGTAGTCTACACACTGAATAGAGTCCAAGTCAAGAAAGGTAAAAATGCAACACCTTTTGAATTGTGGTATGGTCACTCACCTAATGTAAAACATTTCAATGTCTTTGGTTGTAAATGTTATATTCTTAAAGATACTAGAAATGGAAATTTTGATGCAAAAAGTGATGAAGGCATATTCCTTGGATACTCCACTAGAAGCAAAGCATAAAAGTGTTTGAATACTAACACTAAAAAGATTGTGGAGAGTGCAAATGTAAATTTTGATGAGCATGTAGAAGTTCAGGTTGATGGAACTAAAAAATCAGAGGATTATAGATCATTTGTATACTTCTATGAAGGAATGACTATTGAAGAAAATGTTGCAAATCAAGTTGGAAATTAGCAACAAATTTTAGTATCAGCCAAGTCACGACCACTGAATGCCAAGCTGCATTCAGAAGCTGAGTTGTAGAATGTAGAAAATGCACATTCTGACTTTGAAATTAGTGCACATGAAAGAGATGATGAAGTACTTGATGAAGGAGAGAAAAATGACTTTGAAGCTAAAGGATCAAACATGGAAAGAAGGATAGAACCAAGGTTAGCCAAATATGTAAGAAGACATCACGCTATTGATCAAATCATTGGTGACAAGGATGCTAGACCAATGACAAGGAATAGACTAAGGAATGAATCATGTCTACTGAGTAAGGTTGAACCTAAAACAATGAAGGATGCACTACAAGATGATGACTAGTATAAACTTATGGAAGAAGAGATAGACCAATTTTAGAAGAACAAAACCTGGACCCTAGTTCTTAGACCAGTTGACAAGAATGTAATTGGTACCAAATGGGAGTTTAAGAACAAACTTGATGAGAATGGTGAGATAACAAGAAAAAAAGCTAGATTAGTTTGTAAATGCTATGCACAAGAAGAAGGATTGGATTATGGGGAAACATTTGTCCCTGTTGCAAGAATGGAAGGAGTAAGAACACTGCTTGCATATGCTACTTACAAAGGTTTCAAAGTCTACCAAATGGATGTTAAGTCTACTTTTCTAAATGGTATACTAGAAGAGGAAGTATACATAGAACAACCATTGGGTTTTGTTGATAACAAAAACAAGGACATGGTCTACAAACTACACAAGGCACTCTATGGATTGAAGCAAGCACCTAGAGCATGGTATGAAAGACTGCACAAATATCTTGTGAAAGTAGGATTTGAAAGAAAAAATGACAATAGAAACTTGTACATCAAAACTAAAAAATGTGAAGAAATTTTGATATCATAAACCTTTGTTGATGATATAATATTTGGAGGAAAAGATGTTCTATGCAAAGATTTTTCTGATCAAATGAAACAGGAATTTGAGATGTCAATATTTGGAGAAATCAAGTTCTTTGTTGGTTTACAAGTACATCTATTGAAGAATGGCATATTTATGACCCAATCCAAATACATCAAGGAGATACTCAAAATATTTGGATTAGAAGATTCAAAAATAGTTAACACACCAATGGCAATAGAACATAACCTATCCAAAAATAATGAATCAGCTGAAGTGAATCAGACATTGTATAGATCAATGATTGAAAAGTTGCAGTATGTTGTACATAGTAGGCTAGACATTGCATTAGCTATTGGAAATCATCTGATGGTAGTAAAGAGAATATTGAGGTACCTAAAATGAACTAATGACCTTGGATTTTACTACAAGAGAAGTGAAAAATTTGAGCTGAGAGCCTACACTGATGTAGATTGGGGAGGTAACATTCATGATAGAAAAAGCACCAATGGAGGAGCACTTTTCTTGGAAAAAAGGTTGATTACATGGACCAACAAAAAAGAAAAGTTGTACCTCATAGTCCACTACTGAAGCTAAATATGTTGTAGCTACTATAAATTGCACCAATATTGTATGGATCAAACATTTGCTAGAAGGTATGAAGGAAGAAGTAAATTAGCCTATGATACTTTATTGTGATAATACAAGTGCTATCAACATATCAAAGAACTCTTAATGCACACTAAAACCAAACATATTGCAATCAAGTATCACTATGTAAGAGAATTAGTGGAAGATAAACATGTGAAGATGGAATATGTTAGCTCAAAGGAACAGATTGCTGACATCTTTACAAAAGCACTACCTAAAGATGCTTTTGAGTATCTTAGAGGTAAGTTAGGGGTGATACCCCTAGCCAAGGCTACTTGAAGAAAAGGCAAAACTACCATGCATCAAATTAGTTGATTGTTGAAGATTTTACACATTAATGCAAAGGATGTTTACTTTAGGGTTCATGCCTGAAGTAATTGAAGTGTTGAAGTTCCTAATCAATCACAAGCAAGGTGATAGAGGGTGAAATTGAAAGAGCCTACAAATGCTACACTTGCATATTAAGATGTTGAAATAGTGTGTCTTTGGCATTTTTGTCAAAGAGGGAGAAATAGAAAAGAAAATGATCAACAAAATTTGATCAAAAGTATGAGGGAGAAATGTCAAAAAAATGTAGAAGTTGATCAAATGAAGATTGAATGAAAAGATGAAGAAGTTGATCAGAACATAGAATAGAAAAAGATGAGCAATGCATATAGAGGGAGAAAATGTAAGAAGGAAGAAAAGAAAAGAAAGCATATAGTAGCTAGGAGGGAGAAGTAGAAATGAGGCATTTAGAATAGTAGAGGAAGATATGAGAACTAATGCTAACACAAATTTCTTTTTGGCATTTGACTTACTGTTCTAACCTAGTTAGCATATGGTTGAATAGTTTAGTTTGATGGTTGATCAGTTTGGTTTGCCATCAATGCCAAAGAGGGAGATTGTTGGAAATCTAATTGAAAATCTCATTGTTGAAGATCAAAGAGGGAGATTGTTGTTAAAAGAATTTTTTCAATCATTGTTTCATGATGGGGACATGACCCAAGTACAAAATGGACACAATAGGAAAGGGAAAATTTTATTAACTATGAAAATATGCTAGTACACTTAGTGCAGAGAAACAGACTCCAAAACATGCCCTATGGGCTTACAATAGCATAAATTTGGAGATAATTTCTTCTCGCAGTACCTTCTCTCAAACTCCACTCCGAACTGCCTTTTACAATGCCAGAAATGTCCTTAAATAGACCCCAAAGGGTTAAGGATTAGGAATACATTCTAGAAAGTGCTAGTTGGCATCCATCAACCAAATAGAAGGCTCCAAAAGTTGCATTAGAAGTCGGCGCAAAACTAGAAGAATCTAGGAATGGTAACCAAACTTTCGAAAGGCATAACTTTTGAACTGTAGCTCCAATTGACGAACCGTTTACATTTTTGGAAAGCTCTCAAAGTGCTCTATAGCCTTATGGACCAGCTTTGCTCATCCCCCATTTTTTGTCCCTATATGAGGTCATTTAATTCCATGAACCTGACTTTGAAGCATTCTTAGGAGGTCTCCAGAAACCAAAAAATTACGATAACTTTCAAACTATGCAGCCTTTTGACCTGATTCTTTTTCTCGAATATTCTAAATTACAATTTTAATCCTCCCTCCAATTTACACCTTCTAATCCACCATAATTATGGCTTAATTACATAGTCTTATTTTTTTTACATTTACACGTATCCCAAGGTGCTCAAATACTCTATCCTAGAACACTAATAGTGGAACTGTGAGAGTTGAAATCTTTATTTGACCCAAATGGGTATCTAGAAATGAAAACACATGAAACAGAAACTAAGTCTAAGTACATTTTTTGGGTGACACAGGATTGCCCTTATACCTCTAGATACTCCTGCATCAGACACCCAGGGTAGATTGAAAAGTGAACTTGTCACTTTATGGATGGTAGAGAAAATCCCAAATGGAAAACCTCAGCTGCTGATATCCAAGTTGAGTCCTCAATCGGTCGGCCTTTCCACTTAACTAGATACTCTTCATACTGCCTATTTCTAGTACTCCTACCCACACGATGATCCAAAATATTTTCTATCTCCTCCTTCTTAGAAGCGAGAATTGGACATGGCTCTAACATCATCTCTTCATTTGCACCATCATCATGATACTCTATCAAGTCTGCAATGTTGAAGATAGCAGAAATGTGAATTCCATCTGGCAACTCCACCTCATATGCATTTCCTGAGTCATGTTTCTTCAGAATTTTGTAGGGGCCAAATTTCTTCATCTTCAGCTTGTTGTAAGTACCTACTAGAAATCTCTCCTTTCTTAAGTGTACCATGACTAGATCCCCTACTTGGAACTCCTTATGTCTTCTCCTTTGATCAGCCCTAGCTTTATACTATTGATTCATCTTGATAATGTGTGCCTAGACCTCCTTATGTTGGCACTTGATATGTTTAGCAAACTCTTCTACTTCAGCGCTTGCCCACTCCCCTTGCTCCATCTTCCTCAATTTTGGTGCAGTCCTTGGGCTACTTCCATATACAATTTGGAATGGTGATTTACCAGTACTCCTATTTATAGGGTTATTGTAAGAAAATTATACTTGTGGTATAATCAAATCCCATCCTTTGGGCTTATCCCCAACTAAACATCTCAGCAAATTGCCCAAACTTCTGTTTACCACTTCTATTTGGCCATTAGTCTGCAGATGATGTGTGGAACTGAATTTCAAGTCAGTTCTCAACTTCTTCCACAATGTTCTCCACAAATACCCCACAAATGTAGTGTCTCTATTAGAAACTATACTATTTGGGAGGCCATGTAGTCTTACCACCTCTCTAAAAAAAAACTCTGCAATATGGACAACATCATGGGTTTTATGGCATGGAATGAAATGTGCCATTTTGGACAACATGTCAACCACCACAAATATTGAGTCATCACCCCTTTGTGTCCTCAGAAATCCAAGAACAAAATCCATATTTATGTCCTCCCATGGCTTTGATGGAACATGCAATGGCTAATAAAGTCTAGTATCGTAACTAAATCCCTTGGCCACTTGACAAATCTGGCAACTTTGTACAAACTTCTTCACATCTTGTTAAATCTGAGGCCAAAAATAATGTTATCTAAGAATGGAAATGGTCTTATCTCGACCAAAATGTCCTACCATCCCTCTACTATGTTTCTCCTTAATTAGATTTTCCCTCATGGAACTCCTTGGAATACACAATTGACTACCCTTGAACAACATACCATCCTGAATCAAATAGTCTAACCACTTAGTTCTATCTACAACAAAAGGTTCTTTACAAGCTTTCCATGCTTCAGCAAAATCAAGATCCTTAGGGTACAAATTTTTGAGTTCAGCAAACCCAACTACTTCAACCTGCATTACTATAAGCAACAACTATCTCCTACTTAATGCATCTGCAACCCTTTTAGATTTTCCACTTCTATGCTTCAACACAAATCTATAGCTCTGCAAGAACTCTACCCACTTCATATGCCTCTGATTCAATTTACCTTGGCTATTTAGATATTGTAATGCCTGGTGATCAATATATAAAACGAATTCCTTTGGCAATAAATAATGCCTCCATTTCTTTAAGGCCTGAACTATTGCATAGAACTCTTGATCATAAACAGAATACTTCTTTTTTGCATCATTCAAAATTTTCACTAAAATATGCAATAGGCTTACCTTCTTGGCTTAATACAACCCCAATAGTTCTACCACTAGCATCACAATCTACTTGGAACACCTTGCTAAAATTAGGAAGTCCCAACACAAGTTGCTCTATCACCTTCTTCTTCAGTAATTCAAAACTTCTCATAGCTGCCACAGTCCATTTGAACTCTTTTCTATCCCCTCTTATTGTGTCAATTAGGGGTGCACATATGCCACTGAAATTCTTAATGAACTTCTTGTAAAAACTAACCAGACCATGAAATGATCTCACCTTAGTAGCAGACCTTGGATTAGGCCATTCCAAGATGGTTTTTACCTTCTCTGGATCCATTTTGAGACCTTTAGGTGATACAACAAACCCCAGGTAGACTAACTCTTTTTTAGCAAAGCTACACTTCTTCAGATTAATTAATAGTTTCTCTTCCCTTAACCTTTCAAGGACACTACGAATATGCAATAAATGTTCTTCCAAAGTCTTGCTGAAAATTAAAATATCATCCAAATAGACAATAACAAATTTTCCCAAGAACTTCTTAATTACCTCATTCATAAGCCACATGAAGGTGCTTGGGGAATTTGTCAATCCAAAGGGCAT
Source organism: Cupressus sempervirens (assembly GCA_028749045.1). Taxonomy (NCBI): domain Eukaryota; kingdom Viridiplantae; phylum Streptophyta; class Pinopsida; order Cupressales; family Cupressaceae; genus Cupressus; species Cupressus sempervirens. Next base: position 380,861,979 of record CM053789.1, read on the forward strand.
GACTAACCACTCATAAAGAACCTCCTTGGTCTTGAAGGCAATTTTCCATTCATCTCCTTCTTGAATCTATATCCGGTGATAGCCACTCTTGAGATCTATCTTTGTGAAGTACTGAGCTCCACCCAAGTAGTCCATAAGATCATCCATTCTTGGCAAAGGAAACGGATACTTGATGGTTATCCTATTTATAGCTCGAGAGTCCGTACACATTCTCCACTCTCCATCCTTCTTTGGTGCCAGTACTGTAGGTATTGCACATGGACTCAATCTCTCTCAAATCAAACCCTTCTTCAATAGCTCCAAAACCTATCTTTTTAGCTCCTCAATTTTAGTAGGAGTCATCCTATGAGCCGCCTTGTTAGGCAAACTAGATCCAAGGATTAAATCTATCTGATGACTGATTTTCCTTATTGGTGGTAGTCCTTTTGGAACATTATCAGAAATGATATCTCCAAACTCATTTAATAAATTTGAAACTTCAAGTGGTATTTCACTACTACCTTCCTTATCTTTTCTAGGAATCAAAGCATAGCACATATGTTGATGTTTCGTGCCATCTAAAAATTTTCTTCCATCAACAAGATAGATCCTAGCACCATTGCATACTTTTTCACCTTCCTTTACCATGGGCTTCAATTTGTAGCAAACTCCATCCTTTGTTAGAGAGTATGTGTTTGCATGACCATCATGTCCTACATGCCTATCAAACTGCCATAGTCTTCCCAACAATAGATGGCAGACATCCATTGGAATAATATCATAGAGAACTTCATCATGATAACTCCCAATTTTGAACTTCACTAAATGATGTTCACTTACCAGGACCTTATGATCATCCTTCACCCAAGCGATCCAATAGGGCTGGGGGTGTTTCTCGCTCTTGAGCTTTAGCTTAGAGAGCATCTCTTCTGACACCAAGTTGTTAGTGATACCACCATCAATGATCACATTACAACATTGATTCTCACATTTGCACTTGGTATGAAATAGAATCCTCCTTTATCTTGGTTCAATCTCTCCACTTAGTAGAACACTTTCATTTACTAAATTCTCTCCTCTTTCTGCATCCTCTAAATGTGATGACTGTACATCCTCATCCACATGAGCAACCCTAGCTTGGCCCTCAGCTCTCCTATATGTTCTTCCTTGTCATTGAGGGCATTCAAAGGCACAATGGCCTTGTTCATTGCAATAGAAATAGGTACAACCAAAACCTCCTCTTCCTGAACCTTGTCCACATCCTCTACCTCTTCCTCTCTAATCTCCAAAGTTTTGATCATGAGAGCAGTTGAAATCCTTGTTCCTCTGGTTCCTGCTAGTACCCACATCTTCATTTTTCCTTTGGGTCTCATTTTGACCTCTAGATGACCTACCACTACCCCTTCCTCCTTAACTATACCCTCTTTGTCTCCCTTCAAACTTTTGATTTAGCTTCTCTTCAACTCATAGGGCAAACTGGTATGCCTCTTAAATGCTGGTCATTCTTACCAAACTTAATTCCTCCTAGCTGCTAGGTCGTAACCCATTGATATAATGAGAAACCTTCTCCTTATTTGTTTCTGCATGCCTTGCTCTAATAAGAAGTCGATAAAACTCCTCCATATATTCTTGGACTGATTTTCTTACATTCTTTAACCCATGCATCTTCTTAAACAAATCAAGCTCATAGTCAATAGGAATGAACTGCTTCTTTAGTTTGTCCACCATGTGATCCCACCTTGTGATCTTCTTCTTTCCTCTTCTATTTCTCTCCAATTGAACCTCTTGCCACCAAATTTTGGCATGTCCTTTTAATTTGGCCTTTGGATCCGAAACGTTGATGAAATAAACAAACACAATCTAATCCAGAAAACTCAGTACTTTACAAATGGATTGTGGAAATCTGTTACTGTTAACCTATCTAGATCCCTGATATCCTCATACTCAAAGTACTCTTCTAGTTCATTAATCTAGTCGGTCAACTCATCTAGTTTTAGATTTCCTAAAAATACACCCACATCAATTGTAGGACTTTTCCCAAACTTAGTAATGGCCCTAAAAAGCCTCTCCTCTACCTAATTCAAAACTTCCCCTTCAACTTCCCCTTCTGGTTCAATTTCTTCTTCTTTATTGTTGTCCTCACTTTTGTCACCTGCAGTAACATTTGTTCCTCTACAGAGCTCCTCCTGCAACGCTTGAACCTGCCTTTGGAGGGCTCTAACCTCCTTAGGATTAATAGCTCTAGCCCTTCCACCATGCTCTCTTCATGGAGGCATCTTCTTAATTTAAACCCATAACCACATAGTCTTGGTGCAAACTACTTCACAGTCAGCACTCTATCTACACACTTAGGAAAACCCTCTCTGATACCACTTGATGGAGACATGACCCAAGTACAAAATGGGCACAACAAGAAAGGGAAAATTTTATTAACTATGAAAATATGCTAGTACACTTAGTGTAGAGAAATGGACTCCAAAACATGCCCTATGGGCTTACAATAGCATAAATCAGGAGATAATTTCTTCTCCCAGTACCTTCTCTCAAACTACTCTCTGAACTGCCTTTTACAATGCCAAAAATGTTCTTAAATAGACCCCAAAGGGTTAAGGATTAGGAATACATTCTAGAAAGTGATAGTTAGCATCCACTAACCAAATAGAAGGCTCCCAAAGTCATGTTAGAAGTCAGCACAAAACTAGAAGAATTTAGAAATGGTAACCGAACTTTTAGGAGGCATAACTTTTGAACTGTAGCTCTGATTGACGAACCATTTACATTTTTGAAAAGCTCTTGAAGCACTTTATAGCCCTATGGACCAGATTTGCTTATACCCCATTTTTTGGCCCTATATGAAGTCATTTAATGCCCAAAACCTAACTTTGAAGCATTCTTAGGAGTTCTCCAAAAATTGAAAACCTACAATAAATTTCAAACCATGCAGCCTTTTGACCTGATTCTTTTTCTGGATTGTTCTAAATTACAATTTTAATCCTCCCTCCAATTTACACCTTCTAATCCACCATAATTATGGCTCAATTAGATAGTCCTTTTTTTTGGCATTTACACGTATCCCAAGGTACTCAAATACTCTATCTTAGAACACTAATAGTGGAACTGTGAGAGTTGGAACCTTTATTTGACCCAAATGGGTATCCAGAAATGAAAACACATGAAACAAAAACTAAGTCTAAGTACATTTTTTGGGTGGCACAGGATTGCCCTTATACCTCTGGATGCTCCTACATCATTTCATCATTGATGTCAAACCTGCTATTTGTAGGAATGACATTTGCTTATAAGATCCAAGTACTATCACTTAGTTGATTAATGAAGAGGATTTGATCAACATGATGTAACAAGAGTACCTAAGGGAAAGGTTGAGTTATAATGTTGTGATGAAGTGCAAGGATTAGTTAAGACTATGGTCAAATGATATATTGATAACATACTCAAAGATATAGAGGTTAGTCACACTTAGAAACATTGGAGGAATAAGTTTTAATAGGGTTGACTACAAAGCTTAAACTAAGTTCATTAGTGGGTGTCGAGCAAGCTAGTTGAAGTCAAGAAAATTCTTAGTTGGAGCCGAGCAATAGGAAATTCCAGTGTGTGCCAAGTGATCTTTAGGTGTTGAGCATTAGGAAAAACATAGTTGATGTTGAGTAACACAGTATGTGATAAGCACCAGTATTTCAATAATGTTGATAGAGTTCTTGTCTTGAATTTTGTGACCTAGTTGGAGGATAAGGATGATGAGCTAGTGGCACATAGTTCTATGTAAACCATTTTTGGACAAATTCAAAATGATTATTCAAGAATTTTTAGAGGAAACAAAATATGGGTTAGATATAATGAATCCTACCTAATCCATATAAATTGAAATCAAAAGGAAGGAAGAATTGAGTGGGAAAAGGAACTCCAAGACTTCTATTTAAGGAGTCACAAACCAAGAAGCAAATGTTGTTGATGTTGCTACTACTAAAGAGCCAAATTGTGAAATGGTTAAAAGGGTTTCAAGGAGAACACATCTAGGAGAAGGAAGAGCACAGAGGCACTACTTCTACAAGTGGTCAAGAAGAGATGATTACATTGGTACAATGAGCATGGAGACTCAAGGAGAAAAAGCTTGAAAGGAGGGCACACTATCAAGAGTTGCAGAGATTGAAGGCCAAGAAATGGTATGAGCTAAGAAGTGATTTGAGATCTACAAGTTAAGTTGTATTCTACAATCAAGTCAAAATCACTAATTGTTACTCTCTAGCAATTGTATCAATTAGGATAGAGGAAAAATCCTATGGACTTAATTTGGCCTAACAACCATTTATAAATCCTTTAATAAGGTGAAATTCCAAGTGAATGTTCTAAAGTCCTCTTGCCAGGCCCACCTCTAATAGGGTGGTTAAATCCTCTAACAAGGTCACATTTAATAGTGTTGTAAGTCTCTAACAAGGCAGGCCTTTCACAAGGCATCACTTCAAGAGAGTGAGAATTGAGTAGCATGTTACTGGTGGTTTTTTCCAAATTAGGTTTCCATGTAAATCACTTTGTTATGTGTTTATCTTTTATGTGTTATGCTTGTATGTTGATTTACAGTAACTTGCTGATTAGAAAAGTTAAAGCTTGGATAAATGAATGGTTGAATGGGCTCATGACTTAGTGAAAAGGTTTGAATAGGAAATTTGGACATTGAATAATTGATTCACCCCCCTCTCAGTTATTCTAAAGAATTTCCAAAAAAGTTATACAGGTAGAATAATGTAGTTGTGATTCATTATTAGAATCACTCTAAAGCTTTGTACTAATTCTTGTGATATCAAAAAGTGTATTTCTATCTTTCCATAAATAAATAGAGTTTTGAAGAGATTGGGCTTCAAATCTAAAGTTGAAACATGTGTCTTTGTCACTAGATATATTATATATTCTGATAAAAACCAATTTCCAATTGTTCTACTTTCAAATGTCTACCTAGAAATTAGTCCAACTAGATCTTCCATTATTTCTTGTGCTATTGGACAAAACAAAGATTGCAGAGGAGGGAGTGATTGATTTCTCTCATCATGCTTCTCTCTCTTATAATTGCTTCATTTATCATTTATAGGTTGCACTACATCAGCCTAGCTTAGAAATGCAATTATCTACTAAAGTTGATCCATGGCCTCTACTTGTCTTTGATAGAATTGTTCCCCCTCTTTCTCTTTCTTGAATTCATCAAGCTATTGTTTTAAAGAAATTAGAACATACACCATCTAAATAGTTTGATTATTTAAACTAAAATATTTAGGTGTAGAAACTAACCTTTGAAGAGTTTTGAAGTCTTGAAATGAACAGAGATTTTATTTTGACAAGATTTATTTTAAGTAAAAAATATACACACAAATGAAGTTCACACAATCTACTCTATTCCTAATTAAAATCTATATATAAACACACTAAATTAGTCTTATTCCATCTACACTATCTAAATGAAAAAAACCACAAAAGATAATCACTTATATACTTCTATACTTCCTTGTGAGCAATTGACTATGTTATGCCTCCAAGGGTGGACAAGGTGGGAACAAGTTGAGTGCTAAAGTAAATGGTGGATGTAACTAATTTTGCAACTGAGATTATCTTATGTTATATTATGAACACTTATCTTAGCATTATGAATATATTTGTTTTAATATATGATAATTACTTAGAAATAGGAAGCCCACAAAAATGGAAGGTCTAATATATTATCAGTCTGCTAATCTACAAAGGAGTTTTTGTGTATAAGAGTTGAGCAATCTTATTAATTGCCTTAGTCCTAGAGGCACTTTTACTAACTTTCTTCTATATTTCTTTATGATTTTATTTTACAGATGTAATGGATAACTGAGTATGTTTGACTACTTATAATATAGTCTACTGAATGTGTTAGTTTCTTAAATAAGCAGGTGAATGTGTTAGTTGCTTAAATAAGTCCTCTTGCTACTGCAGCCCTCCTCCTTCTATATCTCATTTACTCACTTAAGAGGAGATGTACCTCTTTTTTAATTGTAAACTTGAAACTAATTGTTATTTAATTTTTCATGATCACATACCTTCAAATTTTCTAATCAACTTTATTTTTTTTTGTTTTTCGTTGATTGCTAATAATCTTTAATCATTGTTTTTTGTGGCTTGATTATTGTTATCACTGTTTGTTCCAAAAATTCTTTTGCATTCTTCTATTACATCAATGCATAGGGTTAATTCTTTTTGGTTAATTCCAAAGGTTGTTACCTATAAATATCTTTATCCAATGTCTTTTGTGGAGTCTAATTGGCAATGGGAAATTGGAATAGTTGAAAGTAAAATCCATCCTTTGCTTGCAATGTCGATGTCAAAACTAGTGTAGATTTGCTTACCATGATATCAATTTCAATCATCGTAAAAATAACTAAATGATGACATTTTAGTTTTAGGAAAGAATTATCCATTCCCCATTAGTTAACTAAATATACTCCAAATTTGATATTTTATCATTTGTAGTTGTACATATGATAAATATTTTACTGTATGATTTCTAGTAATTAATGATGGTTGATAGGGAAACATGTCCATGAAACTTTGTGGAGTGATATGACCCAACCCAAGGTTAAAATTTGAGAACATGACAATTCCTTTTGACACTGTATTTTATTGTTGATGTTTAGCTCTAGACTAGCCAAAATGTAACAAAAATATATGTGTAAATAATAGAGGAATGAGCAAGAGTTTAAGAGAAATATAGGTCATCCTCTCTGATCACATGGAAAAAAAGACACTCTCCTTCAAAATTGATGTGAGGGTAGCCAGATGAGCATTGAGAAATCTTTCCTTGGTTAAAATAGGGGAATGAGCTACATATGGAATTGAGTCTACCAAACAAGGGTTTCTCTCAATCTCAAATCAATTTCATGTCGTGAATTTGATGAAGATTTATAAATGCTTAGATTAACCAAAGGATTTTGTCTACGGTTTTTGCTTCGTAGAACACACTAGACTTCCAAAAATTTGTCTGTCAAAGGAAATTTGGTAAAATCAATGACAATTTTTTTAATAAATGTTATAGTTGGTGCAAATGGTTTAAAAGAGGGTCACTGACAATAACACATTTGAACAAGGGATGTTGCTAACATATTTTCATTTATCCAAATGGAGAGCCTTATCTATCAGGCAGCTATCATCGCTAGAACAAATCAAATTAAGAGGAGTCAATTGAAGGGTTACGATCACCAACGGGGATACGAAGAGGTGGGGATTGAAGTAAATGTCATGAGTTTGAAGCATTCTACTAGTACATTCCTAGCTATATAGCATGTTATCTCAAACTCTCAAATTGATTATATCTAGAGTTATTTTTTAATAGTTTTGTTTTATTTCATTAAAAAGAAAATTTGAGCTTTAGTTTTAATGTTTTCTAGAAGTTGATTAAATATTCTTATTTCAATAATTATTATTTAACATATTATTTAAATTTAATCTAATATCATCTAAGAGGATTAATTAATAACTAGAAAAAAGTTTATTCAAATTATGATTTTATGATTATTTACATAATCTGAATGTTATATTGTACATAGTATTTTTTAATTTGATTTGTGTAATGATTGTTGGCTATGAAAAAAAAATTCTTCAATGAAGTTGAAAATATTTCAATGAATAATATTTCATAAACTTATAGTAGAAATTATTATAAAATGATTGTTTTATTTGAAAATGGTTAGTGGCATAAAAAATGAGGGATAGATGGACCAATATTTTTTAATTATATATCTCACATCTTTAAAATTTAAACATTAAACATGATCATAAATATATTTTTTGTATTATCATGTATCTACAATTTCTATTCTTTGGATTACTTTTAGATTAAATTATTTTTAATTAATAATAAGATTAATAGTTTAAATACAATGCAAAAGTAAAAAGTACAAGCAACCCCTTTCAACAATTAGAATTCTTATTCCTTCAAACTCTTATTCCTTCCATATTCTTCCTTATGTTGTTGTCATTTCTATGCTATTCTATAGCTTTCATTTTGCACGTAAGGCAGGGACTCTAGCTCAATCAGAGCTCTTGTTATCCTTCTTTTTCTTCTATGCTTTATCTATGTCCAAGATATTGATTAGAGATTTTATGTCCAAGTGCTTAGAATATTGGTAAAGAGAATATTGGTAAAGAAAATATTATAAGGTTAGGCGATTAGAAGAGAAGAAAAAATATTTCTTCCTTTTTATTGTTTGGAGAATTGAGATAGAGAGTGGAATAGAAATTGATTCTTTCCATGAGAATTTTTAGAGTAGAGATGGCAAAGTTCATCTATCTCTTGTAGAAACTACTGGTAAAGTCATCACTTTCAAAAGTAAGATTTCATCTTTTATTCTAAAATTTGTATTTCTTGTCAATTTTCATGCCTTAAGATTCATTGGTTTTCTAATGAATTAGTCCTATTATTATTCTTTCTCTAGATTGTTCAGTTGTGGTAGCATGGAGGGATAAGGAGCAATTGGTAATACAAGATGTTCAATTTGAGACTTTTTAAATGGTCCCTAATATTCTTGTTAGGCTAATAATGATTTAACCAAGGATCTAAATCTTTTCTTGGTACAGCTTACATTTCCTTAACCTTGTTTTTCATTTTGTTTTTTAATGAACCTTATTTACACATTCTAACTATGTTGAATAGAATTCAAGATTTGGCTCATATAGAGTGTAAATATGATGTTAATATTTTCTTTTCTTGATTGTATTTGTTATTCTACCACATATAGTTCCAATGTCTTCAAAAAAAATAATTGAGCCAAAGGTTCAATAGATGTTATTCAACACATTCATATCTTGACTTTTGTAATGGGTTTGGATTTATCTAACAATGGAATGACAAGGACAAGAAATTTGGTTGCATTTTCATTCTTGGATTTGAAGCATGTTGGATCAATTTTTTTGGTAGTCTTTTGTTTTTTCCTCACAAAGATTCCCTCCCAAAAAATAGTCTCTTAGGTCATGGTAGGAATTGGCACAGTTCAATGTGTCCTATGTAAATCCATCATACACGGCTTTTTCATGCTCTTGACATTGGTATTATTATTATGGTGATTACATTTTTTCATTACAACAAGTGACTCTATTTTTGTAATGCACATAAGCTAGTCGCAATTATTGCAAAGATTGTGAAAAGAAAAATAGTTGGTTTGATGTGATTTTTTAATAAGGTTTGATGTTTTTATTTAATGCAATGGTATATTTTCTTGACATAAATTTCATAATCATTTCTATCTTTTTCTACGAAGTTAACACAAGAAACAATACTTTTTTGTGGCCAAAGTGCTCCAAATTATATTTTATAAGAGTCTATTACTACAATAATTTAGAGAAATGTAATTGACATGAAATATAATTTTAAAATGCTTCAACAGAAGAAATTAAAATTGTTGAATTGTTATTGATAAAGATTTAGATTTTATTTTTTCATAATAACTAAAATTTTTGTTCTTTGAGAAGAGTATATCATGTTACAGTGACCATGATCATGGTAGATCTAATATTGGGAAGACAACTTTGCAAAATCAATTTTTTGCATTATTCTTTAAAGGGTACTAACTTAATGAAATAGTTCCTTCTTTATAAGTAGAAGGATGGTGGTTCAATTCTATCATGCCCTAATATGACTAAATTAATGATTAAATAAACAATCAAATATATTACCAAATATAATACCATATATACTACCATATATACTACTCAAAATACTACCAAATATACTACCATATATACTACCCAAAAAACTACCAATTATACTACCAAAATTACCAAATAAACTACCATAGTAACAATAGTAAATGACTAAGTCAATGACCTAATCAATGATTAAAATAGTTTAGTCATAATGTTGAGAGATAAATGTCTGGCAATAAACTACCATTGGTCGCGTGATCAAAATCAACCACATATCTACAATTTTTAGTAGTTTATTTAGTAATAGATTTCTTTTTTACTATTCAAAGTATCACCCCATCCCCATGTTATACTTCTTCATACCCACCTCAAAAATCCCCCATTCATCCTAATCCTTAGCACAAGAATTAATATCCCCAAGCTTTAGCTTCTCCTACCAAATTTCCTCATATCAAAGGTATTCCCAATCCTATTGGAATAAAAATGTATCTTAAATATGATATCTTTGGCCATGTTTCTCACTCTACTAATGTTGATATACCTATCTATTATCCATTCTCATCTTCCAAATAAATCCTTGCTCCTTACATCTCAAAGCTAAATCCTTGAAACTGTCCATCTATATTTGGTTGTTATATTCCTCCATCTCTCATACCTCTCATTTCTAGCTTGACATCCACTTCTCTCATCATTCAACAAGATTTTTATTTTTTAAATAACCTTGACAAATTTTAATCCACCTATTCATGTCAACACACCATATAAGCCTCATCTATCCACAAGTCCCAAGTATTTTGGAAACAATTTGGATTTCAAAAAATAATATATAAGAATCCATTTACATCTAAAAATCACCATGTCATATCTAATAGACATGTGAATATAAAGAGAGAATAAATATTCAAGATATCACAAGGGTCCACTAAGAAAAGAAGGATATGAAGTAAAATATAGGTTCCTAAATCCATCATTGAAGAAATGCTTCCTAAATCATCCAAAATAAGAGAAAAATAAAAATCTATGCCCAAGTCTCTCTAAAAATACTTGAAAATTGAATACAAATCAGAGTTGGGATCTAATGGAAGGCTTCAACTACATATTCTTTCAAACATCTTCTACCACCTCATGCATCAAATCCCCAATCTATTTTATACATGTTTCCTCCATTATTCCACCACCCTTCAAGGTGTGTGCTAATCTTGATCTGTCCTACTTTTCCATCTACCTTTGCACAAATATTTTCAATACGATATCCACTATCCCACACTTGTCAATTATCCTTCCACATTCTATTATTTCAATATATTTATCTCATCCAATTCATAAAACTTTGTCCTTCATATACCTTTCTCAAATATCATCTCCTTTTCATGACACTATCAACAACTTTGAGCATACCTTTCAATTTTACCATCACAACATATCCTTCAAGAGGAACATAAACCAAAGAGGAAAAGGTTTTAATTCATTCTAAAACTCCAAAATGAATTAATATTCTTTTCAAAGAGAAAAAGTGACTTGGTGTAAACCTGGTAAATAGATGCATTGGTAGAAAAATTAAAGAAAAATGAATCTTTCCTATGGAAAATACCACTTCTTGTGGTACCTTGGACAAGTGCCATGATGAAATCTTGGCAAACATTCATCATGCATAATCCTCCATTATCCAACTATTTCCTATTTCACCTTTGATCTTGACAATGTTGAGTTATCTTTTCCATCAAATAACCTATCATGATCTTTATTATTTCACTCATAGTCTCCATAATTAGCACCATCCTAGTCATTCTATCACATCACTATCCTATCTAAATTAACACTTGTTCTTGATCAAAAGAAAAAAGAATAATTAAATAATGCTTCTAAGATGCCTCATGGAATGTCCATTCTTTTGGGACCACATGCTTTAATAAGATCAATTCATTATCATATATGTTATGTAGCTTGTTGACTTTTTTTGCTTATCCAAAATATGCTTCATATGGCTATATTCTCTTTTCTTATATTGGGTAATCTTGAGGAGATGGTTCTTAAGGATTTCATTTTTCTCCATGCATCATTACATATTCATTGCTTCCATCAACTTGTTTATACATCATGTCCTACACCTTGCTAAACATTGGGACAAAACAATGTGATATTTTCTTGAGAACTAGAAATTATAAAAAATAAAAAATAAAAAAAAAGTGAAAAATGTTCTTGAAAATAATCCAAAAATCAAAAATCTTAGGCTTAGTCTTGAATTTATCAGTTGTGTGACATCTTGTATCAATCTTTATACATATCTCATTCTTTTGAAAATCATATCTAGATAGGGGAAAGTTCATATTCATTCTATAGAGTCTAACTCTAATTAGCATCAATCATCTTCCTAGTCAAAGTCAACCATAATATCTAGTCATGGAGTAGTCAAGTGAATCTTGTTAGTCATGGTTTTCTTTTCCAAACTTCATTATCTTGGGTTCTTGTTTAGGGAAGTTTTCAACTGACATAAAATAATATTTCTTAACACACAAAAAAAAATCACTATCATGGTCACAAACAATGGTGTTTCTTAACACCACCTACTTATAATAGACGTCAAACTAGTATTTTTCAATACTTTAGTCAAAAACATTTATCAACACTCCCATCATATTGAAACTAAAATTAAACCTAAACAAAATTATTTCTAAACACTACTTACAAATAAACATGAATCCAAACAAAAAATCCTAAACATAATGAAATCGCAATGAAAACATTTGACACAATTTAAAAATAATTTCTTTACATCTTTCTATCTATCTTTATGATGTCTTTAGGCTAGAGAAACATTAATGAATATTTTAATTTTCTTTGCATCATTTATGGTTTTTTCTTTTTGTAAATCCTAAGAAACTAAAGTACAAATGACTAGAGAAGATAGGATTGAAGACATGGTTTTTTTGTTTTGTACCTATGGTGATTTTTCTAATGATCCTAAGGTTTCACATAAACTAGGTGTTCACTTCACCATGATTGTATTGCTACATGTACCTTGACCCACTTTATATAGAGTCTTTAGTGAGTTTGGATCATTCTTCTTGTTTGTTTGTTATCTATCTATCAACTTCCTAGTAAATGTTACTCCTAAGATGCATTCATGTTGCCATTAGTGTCAAATAGTTCAAAAGATAGTTGATAAGATAGAAGTCATTGGTTAGCGAATGAAGTCATTGAGTCACACAATTCATCAAGTTACACTATAGTGCCTATAAAAAGAAGATTCAAGAATTCTAAGTATGAAATTTTATAACCAAGTCATAGTGGTCACCAAGTAGATAGAGATTAACTAAGCACACATGTCACCAAGCCTCGCAAATATTACCGAGTCTTAAGGAAACTAAGTGACAACATGACTACCAAGCAAGAACACAGTATACATTGAGTTAGACAAAGGCTACATACATATTAGAAATGGCATAGAAGTTTTATGTAATGCCATACAAAGTGGGGAAAATGATTTACATACATCGAGGAAAAGATATGGAAAAATTTATTGGTAAGTGTGAAACGATTGTTTATTATTTCAAGATAGAAAAGGCCAATGAAATGACAAAAGGGAAAAGTGTGGAATAAGGATTATTGTGGATCCTTGATTTTGATCTATGATACATTTTAGAGAATTTCAAAACTCTAATTAGGTCAAAGATTATAAGAGGAAAAAGTAAGTTATTTGAGGACCTACATGGAATAGTTTATAGTTGTTGTTGAGATGATATTTACTTTTTTAGTTAGTGTTATTATGATAAGGGTTTAATACAGAAGTACAAGTAGAGATTTAAGAAGAATAAGGAAGAATTTAATTTATCAATCACTAGAGTTGATATATTAGTGAGAAAAAGAGGGATTTTAACCAACAAATTAGGTTCAACTATAGAGATCAATTTACTATTATTCCATAATCATTGTAGCAAATTAAATAATTTCACAAGGTAGACTTAATAGTCTTTTGTAAAATATCTTTACTATATACACACTAGTACGGTGTTGTAAAATCCTTTAAAAAGGTAGATCCTTATATATCTATTTGTATTACTCATAGAAGTGCAAGTCACCAGAAGTGAACCACATTGTAATCCCTAACAAGGCACCCTCTTACTATAGTAGTGATGAATTTGTGGGTACTGTTCCCACCATAATTTTCCCTCTAACCAATGGTTTTCATGTGACCAAATACTTGTGTTATGTGTGATTATTTTATGATATATGTTTATAATTTCATCCAAATTACATTAGACAAAGTTACATTTATTTAAAGTTTATTGTGATTATTGTTATATTTTTATTGAGCTACAAAAAGCAACAAGGACATTATAGTTTTAGAGTATACTGATTCACCCCTCCCCCTGCCCCTTCCCTCCCTCTCAACATCCTACCTTTCCTAAATAATTCAACAATTGGTATCAAAGAATAGTTCTCTAATTGATGGTTTTACCACCTGAGAGAAAAGATATGAGATATGGAAAGGTATAAGCTTGGTTGGACTATTGACTCAGGATGACCCTAAATCAAATCAATATGATGAGGGGGGAACTAAATAGTCATTGAGTAAAAGGAAGTTAATAGCCAAAAAAATGAATGACATGACACATCACGAGGACTTGATTGAATAAATATATGATGGAAACATGTCAAATGAATATGATGCTACCATAGCTGATCTACTAGAGACAAATCACAACCTTACTAAGAAGATGAAATTATTGAAAAGAGGATAATAGTTACAATCTACTAGGATGTGTGAAGAACTAGAAAAAAAGAGACAAGTTGAAGATGAGAAAAGAATGGTTGAAGAAGATAAGAGATAAATTACTACAAGACTAAATACTAAGGATGAAGAAATCATGAGGTTGACTTAGAATACCAATGATATGGTAAACCAACTACTTGGTGCAAATCATGAAATCAGTAGAAAGATGGAAGAAATTTTTGAATTGAGAACTAAGAATGAAAAGATGAAAAACTTAAGTATCATTAGAGAAAAAAACCAATGAAAAATTAAAGAGATCATAAGAAAGCATTAAATTTTGGATGAACAACTAAGAGGACAAATGTGACCGAGAGACAAATTTGGATTAGGCTACACCAAGCATTCCACTATTGAGAAAGGAGAATCATCTAAGATAGTTGAAAAAAGGAATGTGTATACAAATGCTAAACTTAAGAAGCCTACATGCTATCATTATGGAAAACTTGGTCACACAACACATGTTTGCAGGAGAAAAAAATTGTAACTCCAATGTTACCCCTAAGTTTGATGGTTATTGTTAGAACTATAATAAGTATGGTCCTCAAGCATATGAATGTAGATCCAAGTTCAATCACTCCCTTAAGAAATATTCATTTCATGGCTATTTTTATACTTACAATAAGTTTAAGAACAAGTCACAAGATTGCAAAGGTCATAAGAAGTCTAACTAAACACTGAGAAAGAAAGGTAATACAATTAATTGGGACTACAATACATGGTATAGTTCTACTCTTTGGAAACTACAATTAGAACAATTATTATGTTGTCATTAATGTCAAACCTTGCTGGTGAGATAGTTTCTACCTAAGTAGAGTGCTATATCATTTGCTTGATGAAAAGGATTTGAAAAGAAGAGAGAACAAGATGACCTAGTGGAATGGTGAGTTATGTAGAACTACAATGGTCACTTGATTAGTTGGCACATTGGCAAGATAATATGTTGTTTAATCATCACACTAACTGAATAATATAGTTGATTTGAAGCCTAGTTGAGATGATCAATGAAGGATCAAATGAATAGGCTAAACTAAGCAACAAGGAAGAAGATTAAGGAGCTTATAGTTCAAGTTGATTTGAATTAGAAGCCAAGTGAATATAGTGTCAATTGAGCACCAGTAAAGATAAAGTATTAGAAAAATTAGACTAAGAAAAGACAATATAAGCCAAGTAGGACAATTAGTATTGATGAAGTTATCTAGTGATGACTAAGGCTGAGGTGCATAGTTTTGGCCGAGTTTTGACATTTGATAGTTTGTGATGGAATTGATATTCCTAGCTAACACAATTAAATTTTTAGATTAGTCAAGGCATTTTAAGGATAAGCATTGATGAGCTGGAGCATTTAATGTTTGATAAAAATGTGTTTAAGAATTTCTAGGCATGAATTCTAAGAGATGTTTTGAGAAGCATCTAGAAGGAGGAGGGGGAAAAATAATGAAAGGATTTGATGAATTTGACCTAACCTTAAGATCAATGATGATTTTTAAATGGAAAAAGATAAAAGATACCTATTTAAGGAGGCATAAGGATTAACCTATAAAGGTTAGTAGTTGCTAATTTTGTTGATTAATGAACTTGAGCAGAAGGTTGTGAAGGGTAGAGAAGACCTAAGGTGAAGAGTGATTGCTTGAAGGATTTTCTAAGAAGATCAGAGACAATGATGGAGGCATGAATGTAGTCTAGTCAATGAATTAGTATTGTGATATATATTGGCAAAGTGAGTTGTATTTATCAAATAAACATTTTGTTAGTTTTGAACCATTATATTAATTAAAATCCTTTAATCAAGTTTTACCTAACAATCATTTGTAAATAATTTAATTAGGGTGATGTTCTAATGGAATGTTCTTAATTCCTCTAACTATCAAGGACACTCCTAATAGGGTGATTAAATATTTTAATAGGGTCATACCTAATAGTGTGTATTGTAACCTTTAACAAAGTTTACTCCTAACAAAGATCATTTTAGAAGACTAAAAATTTGGTAGCTTTTCCCAAATCGGGTTTCCACATTAAATCTTAGTGTTACACTTGTGTGAATTTTATTTGAGATGTTTTACTAAGTAGGTTATTATTGGGACAAAGGACTACAAGTTTATGTTACTGATAATCTACTATAAAGACTAACTGGACTAAAGAATAGATCTAAGATGTTGAAAGAAATTAAAATTTTAATTGATACAACTTGACCTAAGGATAACTTATTCACACCCCCACCCCCTCTCAATTATTCTAAATCATTCCAAAAATTGGTATCATAGCATTTGGTGCTTGCAAGGAAAATTTTAAAGGGACTTAAATCTAAGGATCAAGATGTACAAAAAAGAGGTACCCAAGTTGAACAAGGAGAACTACCCTACATGGAAAAGTTTGATGAAGTTGCACATTGCTAGAATTGGAGATTGAACAGTATACTTCTTGGAGTATAACTACATACTAGTACCATCACCTATGGAATCTCAATAGATAAAGGATAAACAAGAACATGATCATGCAATGTTGGAGATTGTATCTTCCCTAAGTTACTTAGAATTTAATGATAAAAAAGAAACTACAACAAAGAAAATGTAGGACAAACTAGCAGAGATCCATAAAGGAGTTAAGAACGTACTAAGAGCCAAATTAAAAATCTTGTAAGGAAATTTTGATGACACGAAGATGGTAGAAGGAGAGAACATTTCTCAATATGTTGGAAGAATTAAAGAAGTGGTGAATTCTATCAAAGGAGATGACAGAAAGATTAGCAATGAGACTATGATTAGTAATCTATTAAGAACTTTACTTCCTATTTATACTATTAGAGTTTTTGCAAAATAAGAATAGAGATTTACTTTTGGTAATGATCTAATCTTGGATAGTCTAGTTGGTATACTCACTACCTTTGAATTGTCAAATTTTGATAATTTTACTACCCTTGCTATTGAATATGCTTTCAAGTCACAATTGGTTTTACATAAGTCTAAGAAGAAGAAAGGAAAGCATGAGGTTAATGAGAGTCAATCTTTTGATGATGATCTTGAGGATCTTGAAGCATTAATGGCTAGAAAGTTACCAAGAGGAAAAGGAAAATTCAAAGGTAAAGTTCCTATCATCTATTTTTCATGCAATAAATTTTGTCATATTGCTACAAGATGTCCTGACACGGATGACAATGATGAAAAGAAAGACAAAAATTTCAAAGGAAGAAGTGATGGAAGAGAAAACAAAAAATAACAAAGACTATAAAGGTAAAGGTAAGAAATCTTGTTACATTGTTGAGGAAGATACTGATAGTGATTCTCATAGACTAACTAATAAGATAACATGTGATAATGCATATTGGGTTGAAGGACTTCACTACAATTTTTTGAGTGTTGCATAGTTGAATAGTTCAAGTTATAAAGTTGAATTTTAGCACAAGAAGACCAAGATCTACAATGTTTCTGGTGAACTGATTGGAAGTGGAGACCAAATAAGAATTAACTTGTTCTATCTAGATCTATCTAATGATACATGCTTGTTTTCACAATGTGATGACATTTGGTTATGGCATAAGAGGCTATGTCATCTAAACTTTGAAAATTTGGTAAGCATTAGTAAATTAAATGAGTCAAAGGATTACAAAGATTAAAGAAACCTTAAAATGTAGTGTGTAAACACTTTTAATTGGAAAGATGACAAAGTCCAATTTCAAGAGAAAGACCTATACTTCTAATGATATTTTAGAGTTGGGTTATACTAACCTGTGTGGACATATTATAGTGCAAAGCTATTGTGGTGATAAATAGTTTATTCATTTGATGATAATTGCTCTAGAATGATGAGTGTGATATTTCTTAAAGAAAAATTTGATGTGTTTTAAATGTTTAAGTGGTATTTGGCTAGAGTTGAAAAGGAAATAGGTAAAAACTTAAAGTGTCTAAGATCTAATAGAGGAGGTGAGTTCATATCTAACAAATTCAACACATTCTGTAATGATAGATGAATTAAGAGATAGATATCTATACTGAGGACCTCTCCATAGAATGGTATAGCTAAAAGGAGGAATAGATTAACCTTGGACTATGATAGAAAAATATGTGAGAAGACATCATGCACCAAATCAAATCATTGGAGACAAATATTCAAGCATTATAACAAGAAAAGGACTGAGGAGTGATACATGCCTATTGTGAGAATCACAACCAAGATCATTCAAGGATGCACTTGAGAATGAAGATTGGATTGCCATCATGAATGAAGAAATTGAGAAAATAGAGAAGAACAAGACTTGGACATTGGTACCTAGATCAAAAGACAAGAATATTATTGGTACAAAGTGGGTATTCAAGAACAAGTTGAATGAGAAAGATGAAGTCACAAGAAACAAAGAAAGACTAGTTTTAAAGGGATAGGGGCAAGAAGAATGAATTGACTATGGGGAGACATTTTCCCCTATTGCAAGATTAGAAGGATTGAGAACTTTGGTTGCATATGTTTCTTGAAAAGGATTCAAAGTGTATCAAATGGATGTAAAATATACATTTATGAATGTAATGCTTGAAGAAGAATTCTATATTGAACAACATGAACAATTTTTTGATCCAAGAGAGAGGAATATGTTATGTAAGCTACACAAAGCATTGTATGGATTGAAACAAGCCCCTAGAGCATGGTATGAAAGGTTGCACACATATTTGGTAAAGATTGGTTTTACAAGGATACATATTATGGTAATTTATACTTGAAGATTGAATCTATAAAAATGATATTGAGATATCTAAAAGGAATAGAGGATCATGGACTGTATTACAAGAAAAATGACAAGTTTCAACTGAAAATATATACTGATGTAGATTGGGTTGGAAATGTTGATGATAGAAAGACTTCAAGTGGTGGATCTTTCTTTCTAGGAAAGAGACTAGTTTCATGGACAAGCAAGAAGTAGAACTACATTTCACAATCTATAGTAGAAGTTGACTATGTAGCAATTGTAGTTAATTGTTCTAACATAGTGTGGATCAAGCAATTTTTGTAAGGAATGAAGCAAGAGATCACTGAACCAGTTGTTATATTTTTTGATAACATGAGTGCTATAAAAATATCTAAAACTCCTATTGTGCACACCAAGACCAAGCACATTTCTATCAAGTATCATTACTTTAGAGAGTTGGTACAACAAAAAGAAGTAAGATTGGAGTATGTGAACACAAAGGAACATATAGCTAATATTTTCACAAAAGCTTTACCTAAGGATGCTCATGAATATCAAAGAGGTAAAATTGGAGGTGATTCCTCTAACTGAGGCTACTTAAGATAAGATGGATCTTTTCATCAAAATTTTTTATTAGAATATCTTATAAATTGATGCAAAAGATCACACTTTAGGAGCTTACTAAATCTATGAAGAGATAAGCACAAGATATTGAATAATTCATAAGCAAGATGATAGGAAGAGAATCTAGTTCAAAGAACTAACAAAAGATATCTACATGTTGAATATGCATGAGATAGATTGAAGTGTCTTTGGAATTTTGTCAAAGAGGGAGATTGAGGTTATATAGTTACCAAGGGAAGCATTAGTAAAGATGAGAGAGGTCATACATGAAAGAGGGATAGAATTTTAGTAGTTACCACACAACATGAGAGAGAAATTAAGCAATTCAAAAGATATGTGTATGTAAATAGAACGATCATGTTCTGATTGAGGGAGTTGTTATAATTGTGTCTAGAAGAGTTGCATATCAGAGTTGCATATATGAGAATTAGAATGAAAATAAGGATATTAATGAAGATATATTAATGACCAAAGAGGGATTTGATTGAAGCAAATAAAGTATTTTTTATTGTGTGATAACTAGAGGTGTTGCCATTAATGCCAAAGAGGGAGAGTGTTGGAAACTACAATTGGAACAATTGTTATGCTTTCACTAATGTCAAACCTCACTAGTGAGAAATTTTCTACCTAAGTAGAGTGCTATATCATTTTCTTTATGAAGAAAATTTGAAAATAAGAGATAACAATAGGACCTAGTAGAAAGGTTGAGTTATGTGGAACTAAAATGGGTACTTGATTAGTTGGCACATTGGCAAGATAATGTGTTGTTTAATTGTCACACTAAGTGAAGAAGATAGTTGAGTTGAAGCCTAGTTTAGATGATCAATGAAAGATCAAATGCATAGGCTAAACATAGCAACAGAGAAAAATATTAAGGAATTTATAGTTGAAACTAAGTTGTGTTGGTGTCAACAGAATGAATAGGAGAAGTCAAGTGAATATAGTGTGGATAGAGCACCAGTAAAAACTAAGTATCAAAAAAGTCAGACCGAAGGTGTAGACACCTAAAAATCCTCTTATTTTTAGGCATCTTATTTTCTTATCTTTGATGTCATGCCACTTGCGGCATCACATCAAAGAGGGGCAAAATGTAGACACCTAAAAATCCTTTAGAAAATAAAGTATTTTTATTTTCTGAAAAATTCCCGATGACATCATCATTAATTAATTAATTTTTATGCCATTAAATCCTTTTATCTTAATTAAAAATATTTAATTAAGGAATCCCTCCCAAAAATGTTTAAATCTTATTTAAACATTATTTCCTTATTTATTAATTATTTAATTAATAAATTGACCAAAAATCCTAAAATAAATAAAAAATTTATTTTTTTCCCAAAAGTTGGCCAATTTCCTTATGACCAATAACCTCTTCCAAAATCTTCTAATCCTTCTTTAATTTTGATTAAAGGCTAATCCCATCATTTCCTACCCCTAATCCCAACTCAAAATATTTAATTAAAGTTAAATATTAATCCTCATGTTTATTAAAAAAGTTTTAATAAATATCTCCTCAACCCAAACCCTTGAAATAAATAAAACTTTATTTATTTCCTAAAAATCTAATTTATCCTCATCCTAAGAAGTTCTAGACTCTTCTAGAAAGTCTTTATCCTCACCCTAAGAAATTCTAGACTATTCCAGAAAGTCTTTATCCTCATCCAAAATCTAGACTCTTCTAGAAGATGTCTTTAAACCTAATCCTAATCCCTTCCTAATCTTGTCACATTCCCTAAACATGGGTTAAGACTTACTAACCCAAGCCAAAGTTAACAAATATCTCCTCCTTCACCCACCCTCATTAAATGCCATCCACTTGCCTATCCCTAAGCTAATCCTAAACCATCCTAATCCATCCTCTAATCATTTGCAGAAGCCTAAGCAAGCTTAAAACCTTCCTAATCAAGTCCAATTCGAATTTTCTCTCATCACCCTCAAAATATCTCAACCATAAAATTTTATGAAGTCCACTAGGTCATAAATGACTCTTACAAGCCCTTTTATTGCTCTTACAAGTCATTATGAGGGTCTTTATGAAGATTTTATCCCTTGAGCCTCCTTTGTTGACTCATCCTTCCCTTTTCCTCCATCCTCTCACCATGTGACATGTGTCATTCCTTGATTGGTTGTAAGGAAGCACAATCCATGTGCTCTCCTCTCATGCAATCTGAGCCCTCCATAAGCTTTTTCCCATCCTTGCATCTTAGCCCTCAATCCCTCAAGCCTCTTTCCTATAAATTGGATCCTTCCCCTTTGCAAAATAACACAATCCATGAAGTAAAGTTATAATTCTATTTTGAGAGCCAAATCCATACTAAATCCATCTATCCACACCAAAAATCCACAATCATCCATTGAAGCCTTTGGAAGCATATTGAGCATACATCCTATCCATTTAGATAAAGCTACTCAACAAGAGAGCTTCTTATTGAGAGAGTCCATTAATGGCTCATATTCTCAATTGAGAGCTCATCTTAGTCTATCTTGAAGTTTATGAATTTTGTTTAGTTTGTAGAAGCTTTATTTAAATTTGGTTTCTATTAGCATACTAACATTGCTCATATACAGAAGGAAGATAATAGAAGATAAGAAAGATAGTTAGTATTGACCAAATTATCTAGTGATGACTAAGGAAAAGGAACATAGTTTTGGTTGAATGTCAACATTTGACAATTTGCGAGGGATTTGAGATTCCTAGCTGATAAAGTTGAACTTTTGAATTAGTTAATGGACGTGAAGGATAAGTATTGATGAATTGGAGCATTAAAAATTTGAGAAACCATGTTTGATCATTTCTAGCCATAGATTCTAAGAGAAGTTTTGAGAAGTATCTAGAAGGAGAAGAAGGAAACAAAAAATTGAAAGGATTTGATGAATGACCAAAAGCTAAGATCAATGGTGATGTTTAAGCAGAAAAAGATCAAAGCTGCCTATTTAAGGAGGCATAAGCATTAACCTAAAAAGTTTAGTATTTGTAAATTTTGTTGATTGACCAACTTGAGTAGAAGGTTGTGAAGGTTAGAGAAAGCTGAGATGAAGGGTGATTTCTTGAAGGATTTACCAACTAGAATAGAGACAATGATGGATGCATGAATGAAGTCCAATAAATGAATTAGTAGATGAGCTACATTGTGATTTGTATTTGTAAAGTGAGTTGTATTTATCAGTTCAACTTCTTGTTACTTTCTAACCATTATACCAGTTACAATTCTTTAATCAAGATTAACCTAACAGTCATTTTTAAATCCCTTAATCAGCATGATATTCTAATAGAATGTTCTTGAGTCCTCTAAGAAGGTTACTCCCAATAGGTTGGTTAAATCCTTTAACAGGGTCATATCTAATAGTGTATATTGTAACCTTTAACAAGGTTGGATCCTAAGAGAGCTCACTTCAAAAGAGTGAAATTTTAGTAGCATGTTGCTGGTGGTTCTCTCCAAATTAGGTTTCCATGTTAAATCCTAGTGTTGCACTTGTGTGAATGGTATTTGAGATGTTTAGTA
Source organism: Cupressus sempervirens (assembly GCA_028749045.1). NCBI lineage: Eukaryota > Viridiplantae > Streptophyta > Pinopsida > Cupressales > Cupressaceae > Cupressus > Cupressus sempervirens. Next base: position 380,885,200 of record CM053789.1, read on the forward strand.
TTTTATTATTGGGATAGTGGACTAAAATTTTATGTTTTTGATAAGAAGCTATAGAGACTAAGTGGACCAAATAATATATCTAAGTTGAAAGAAATTAAAAGTTTAATTAGTACATTTGGACCTGAGGATAACTTGTTAGGAATAATGTGTCTCAACCTTGGACAATTTCTATTCTTATTATTTTTTTTGTAAATGTATTTTTTGCAAATAATGTAATTAAGTATGAGTGTACATATCTAGTTGGCATGTTGATGTGTCACTCCACTTGCATGTGTTAGCATCTTGAATTGTGTGTAAGGAGATCATGACTAAAATGGTTATGATGGATTCCTATGATGTGTAAGAGCTATCTTTGGAAGATATGATGATGGTTGAAGATGTGAATACATGTAGCAATTGATCATTGAGTATTGTAAACTCAAGTCTCCATCTAGTATGTGGGGTTTAGGGCATCACCCCAAAAAATTTTTGGGGTTCCTACTTTTCCAAAGAGTGGTAAAACCTTAATACGGTTCTTTTGTAGAAGTTTCCCTAAAATGGAAAGCGCATGATATAAGTGACTTTAGGGTTACAAATAGGAGACAATGAAAGTGTTTTGTTGTTAGTATTTTGTTGTGACTGGATTTGTCTTCTGTATCTTGAAAGAACTTGCATTACAAGTGTGTTGTAACCCTTGTGTTGAAGATAATACATTGTGCAAGTTTTGGAGGGGTAGGGTTGTTTTATCGAAAGGTTTTTCCCCACTGGCATATCTTTGTGTTTGTGTTTTCTTTCTCTATCTATTTTCTATATTCATGGTTGACTGCAATATTGTTGTTTACATAATATCAAATCTGAAACTATAAGGATTTAAATAGAATTTGCACAATACTTTCCTTAAGGGATTAGTGTAGTAAGTTGTTTATGCACCTGTGTTTCCTTACGTAACTGATACACCCCCTCACCCCTCCACTCTTAGTTATTCTAAATCATTCTAATAGTATTTTTTGGAATTCACCCCCTCCTCTACCCCCTCTCAATTATTCTAACAGGATCATACCTAATAGTGTGCATTATAACCTTTAACAAGGTTGGCTCCTAATAGAGCCCACTTTAGAAGAGTGAAAATTTAGTAGCATGTTGCTAGTGGTTTTTTCCAAATATTTCAATGTTAAACCCTAGTGTTACACTTGTAGGAATGTTTTTTATTTACCATTTTTTGTTTTACAATATGCAAGTATGTTATTATTGTGATAGTGGACTACAATTTTATGTTATTGATAAGTAGTTATAGAGGCTGAGTGGACTAAATAATAGATCTAAGTTGTTGAAAGAAATTAAAATTTTAATTAGTACATCTAGACCTAAGGATAATTGATTCACCCCCTCCCCCCTCCCCTCTCAATTATTCTAAATCATTCTAATAGAACATAAGGTCACATTACTACCAATTGCATGATATTACACTTTGGAGGAAGATCTAAAAACTAGAAAATATTGGAATGGTATTTTATCATTTTTATAAGGTTGGCCACTTAAGAAAGAACTACATGTACCAATTATCAATACCTAAAGAGGAAGATCCAAAAGGAAAAGGAAAATTCAATGTTGATGAAGTTCGTAAATAGATGAATAAGAAGTGGATAAGAAAGACTGAAGAAAATGAGACATCAAATGTAACTGATGATGGCACCTCATTCAATCAATTAGATGAAATATCTTCTTTAAAATGAGCCTTATAAGAAGGTATGAAACTGCATTTGAATTATCAAATCTTACATCAGTTCCTTATATTAATGGAATGGCATCCATATTAGCATAATGTATGATGCATTAGGACAACTCATGGGATGTATGAAGTTAATGTAGATGGTAAAGCCATACCAAGTAGAAAATTCATGGTAAACACAAACTAGGTGAGTTTTCTATATTAATTGAGTTGAAGATGGAAGTGTTTCTTTCTTAATAGCCACCGAATGAAGGTTGGAAAGAAAGTATGTCATAACCAAGTACATGGTACAAAGAATTTATTATATACCTTAGTGAAAATTAAAAGAACATGTATTATATAAATTCATGTTTCTACAATTCATTTTCTCACCTTGAATTTTTTGAGTTTAGAGAGTGATTTGTGCAAATTTGAGCTATCTGAGTGTGTGGTCAAATTTTGAAGCTTGTGAATGAAAATTTGATCAAGAATCTTGGTGTGAAGGTGAATTTGGTGTGAATTAAGTGAAACTTGAATATATATTTTGTGAAACCTTAACTTGAGATGATAACATCAAGCTCTACAATGATGAAGAGGAAGACCAAGGTCAATGCTATTAGACTTATTCAAAAATGAGGATTACGAAGAGCTAAAATTCAAATTATATCCTAAAGTGGCTACCCAAACTAACAAGGTTGGTGCATTATCATCTATTCCATATAGGGGTTTGTTGGTACAAGGTATTTGTGTGTTTTATCATTGTAAAATTGGTGAAGTTGGAGACTAATAATTATGAGAGGTATATGATAAATTGTGTGTGGATGGGAAGTTAAAAGAGGAACATAAACACCTGGAGATGAAAGATCTTATATGCTCTTCACATTTCCTAAAATTGTTCAAGGTAAACTTCATTTGAAATGTACTAAACAAAGTCCACAACATGCAAATGTGGTTAGATGAGCCAAAAAATATTGGCAGAGATGTGTTTCATATCGTAACAAGATACTCTATTACTGAGAAATTGAGACCTATTTGAATGACATTAAAGAAAGAAATCAAAGAAAATACCAAAGTTGAGTGATATGGAAGAGGCTTGAAGGTTTCTATAATTATTGATTGGATAAGAGATTTGGTATATATGTTGTTGTGTATAAGATCTTCCAATCGAGTAGACCCAATAGTGTTCCATGTGTTGATGTCAATTTGGCGTATAAAATTATGAAGAAGGGACACAAACTTGGCCTAGCCAAGTTACAGTTAAAGAAACTAACTGAGAACATTGAGACTATATGAGTGGCCAAGTCTAACACATATAAATTTAGTTCATAGTTGGTATGTATATTCTTTTACATGCAAAATATTTTCCCTACAATTAGAAAATTTAATTGGAAAACAAACAAACCTATTATTTACAAGATCAATGAGTATACTGAAAGGTTAGGTGAAAACTTTGAGAAAGACATGTCTACATATTTCACCAAATTTAAAGAAAGAATGAACCAAATATATATATGATACCACCTCAACCAGTTCAAAAATATCATGATGACACATGTTTTCTTGTTGATGTTGACACCATTCATGCCAAATTTGTGAATCCAAGGGTCACATGGCTTGAACCCATGGAGTATGAGAAAAATATTTATCAAGTAACTAAGGCAATCAAAGCTTTTCTCAATGAACCTATGGAAATGTCAACCAAAAAATTTGGCACATATGAGGTTACAAAGGAAATGATCAAAATGGATATTTTTATTCCCAAAGTTGATTTGAGGTCTAAGAAAATGATTGATACATTGGAAAGTGCATTCAGTAAGAAAGTAAAGAATTAACCCTTAATGATTATTGAAGAAAAATGAGAACATATTCTAGAAGAGAAAGAAAAAGTAAAATCTATTGTTATTGTTGAGCCTAAAAAGAAGAAAAGAAAGAAGCACCACTAGCTACACCACAAAATCCTAAGAATACAAGGTCTAGAACACAAGATATTTTTGAAACTACCCCACCATTGAAGAAAATAGTTGTGAAAGTAACCAAACTTGCATAATCAAAGGTAAAAACTTATCAGAAAAGAAAAGAAGTATCTACATCTACAACAATATCTTTATACGCATTTAGAAAACTTACAATTTCTTCTCGCACTTGGTCAATACTACCATCTTTTTTTGTCACTTAGTTTCCACTATCTGTTACTTCGTTACCACACTACTTGCAATTGTGACAGCCTCCCGATGCCCAAATGACAATACGTAGAATTGTCTCTCGCAAGATGGGTGTTGCATTTTTGGTGTTGCAAATTGCAATGGAAGGCTCATCCATTGCAATTGGGATGGAAAAAGTCATCCCAATTTGGTAGAAGCCAAGTCCAAGAGTTTTTCATCACGTCATAATTGTAATAGGAAACCATAAAAATTATGACATCTAACAGTTTCACTATGTCGTTGGCATAACAATGCATGTGCTCAAAAGTGAACAGTCATCTGTCGGAGTTTGTGTTGTAATTGCAATAGTTTGAGATAGAAATTCCATGGGTGCAACAAATATTTGTCATATTTAGCTGTCACAATAGAGATGATCATGTGATGGAAATTCTATTTGTCCAATGTTGTTTCATCGCAATTGTGATGGCCTACCAAAATTTTAAAATAATAATAATTTTGCTCACACTATAAATACATTCATATTACAAGCTGCATTATTTCAAATTACACAATTGTTTCCCACTTACTTTGGTTTATGTCATTTTCCCATTCTAAAATCAATGGCTAAACATGATGAGATCAAAAGAGTCTATGAAATTATAGATGATAATGTTGATGGGGTTGTGACTATTAGTGAAATTAGTGGCTTCTTGTCCAAACTTGGAATACCAATTTCAGAACAAGATCTCACATGTATGTTCACTTCTCTCTGCAAAGTTGAAGACATGAATTGTAGGTACATCCATTTTGAACAATTTGTGGAATTATATTAGTCAATCTTCTTTTATGAAGATGAAGAGATAGAAGATGGGTTGAAGGATATAAGGGAAGCATTCATAGTGTTTGATAGGAATGAAGATGGATACATACCTTCGAGTAAGCTACAAGTGTTATCTTTGCTTGGTTTGATTGCATAGGGTCAACCATGCAAGAGTATGATTTTCATATTTGATTTGGATTCCAATAGAGTCTTAGATTTCATGGAATTCAAGAATATAATGGCATGAATTGCTAAGGAAAAGGAGATCGACTATGATGGTGGGCAAATTAGGGTGATTATAAAGGGCCCCAAGTTACCTCCTCCTCCTAATACAAATTCAATTTTTGAAGAAAGTATCTTCCAACATAACAAGATGAAGATGCATGTTATGTAGGTGATGAAAGTGTTTCTTCTAAATATTGGCCCTTCATAAACATGATCAAACTTCCACCAAAACATGGAAGTCCATCTCATCACCAAATGCCCCACAAATTAGTTAACATCTGTAACATCAAAAAGTTTACATCACAAGTAGATGTTTTCCAAATTTGGCTCAATGATTGAGAAAAATTTGAAAGAAAAAACAAGAACAAAAAAATGAGGTACGAGAATGAAAAAAATGTGTTCAGCAAGCTCAAGCAACAAAATATAAAGAAGAGGGGCACATTTCAAAAAGGAGGATGACAAAGAAAATGTAAGCATAAATGAGATTACAATTGTAAAAGAGAAAATCCATATCAATACAGGGTTCCTATATCAGGGAACATACTATTAGAATTGTATGCAGTGAAATGCTATGCATATCTCTACATTGTAATATATGGAAGACCTTTTTTTGTTTTTGGAAAAATCCCAAGATCTCTTCTCATTTGTAGCTAATTTACTTTGATACAAATGAAGGTGCATTTTTGTTGAATATGTGATATTTCTTTGATCTTAAAAGTGATTAATAGTTGAGTACACATTTCAATCCAAATGGTTTGCATATCCAATGGTCAGTACATATTCATTATTTTTTCTTCTAATTCTTATTTAGTATTAGTTGACATTTATAGTTATTATTAAGGGCCTATTTGGTTGCTAGCATAGGAATTGAAAATTAGAATAGAAAAATGGAATGAGAATGGAAATGGGGAATGGGAATAGAAAAAGGAAATTCCAATCCTGTTTGGTTCACTTAGAATTCAATTGGGAATATGTTAATACATTGTTTGGTTGTACAAAAATGGAATAGGAATAGGGTTAAGTTTTGTATTTTAAAAATATTTCCTTTAATTTTTTTTAAATTTATTATTTTTTGGTTAATTTTTTCAATAATGGTAAAAAGGTTAATTTATTTTCATTTCTATTTTATTCATTGAAGTTAATGAGAAATATAATTTATTTCATTTAAAATATATATATATACATATATATATATATATAAATTAAAATTTTATTTTAAAAAATCCATTAAACTAGTAAAATATGTTCATGTATATATGAAAACATACAAAAATTAGTCTTTATGATAATACATGAAAAAATTATGCATGCACAATCACAACGGATTTGAAAAAAATATGTGATTTGAAAAAATCAAATTGGGAATAGGAATGGCCTATTCCAATAGTAGATATTTTTTGGCATAGATATATGCTCATTTTAGGGGAAAAATTGGAATATGTCTTCCTATTCCCAATTCTGATTGAGGGTACCAAATAGTGAATATAAAACATATTCTAATTTTCTCTTCCTAGTCCAATCCGATTCCAACAACCAAATAGGCCCTAAAGGAATTACTGAACTATATCTTTCTCAAGCAATAAATTTAATTGTTTTAAACCAATTTTATGCACTCATGCTTCTAAAATAGTTGCCTTCCAAAAAGAATTTAATTTTTTTATCTGTACAAGGAAAATTCTAATTATTTTTTCTCACAATTTTCCTTTTAACCTCTTCTAACATTGGGAGCTCTCTCACTTACCATCAAGATGAGGATAAATGATTCGCCATAAAAAGATCAAAAGGAAATTTGTGAAGGTCAGGTGATCAGATGGTTAAACTAAGAATCATTGGTTGTTTTTGTTGTAATTTTTAACTCTCTTACTCGTGAAATGGTCTATATATACATAGAGAGGTTAGTTCATCCAAAAATGTTTATTTCCCTTATTGTGAAGTGAAGCACAATGAAGGGGTAGGGTTTAATAGTGTACTAGGATTGTATTCCTGGTAGTTAATCGCACAAAATACAAGGGGTATAAGCAAATGGTCCAATAGGTGTGTGTGCTTGATAGTCAATCATATGTAAACTTTTATTCTTTTGGTGGCTTTACACCCCATGATATCAAGAATGGTTTTCCATTGGAAGACTGCATGCCAATGAAAAATCCAAAGATATCATAGATAAATGATTAAAGTGGAATTTTGGGGTAGAGTGACTTTACATGAAAGGAAACCCTGCTTTTCTATGTTCTTGTATTCATGCTTTCATGAAAGGAAATGCTTTATAGCCAAAAAAAGAAATATAATTCTAAAATCAACAAAACAACAAAGCTTGCCCTTTTAGCAATTACATGTAAATAAATAGGAACTAGAAGAAAAATAAGTACATTAAAGTAATGATTGAATTAACTAACTTTTCCTATTGTTTTTAGGCCAAAAAATGAATGCTTTTATATTACAATTTGTTCGCTACTTGTTGGTCTTGATTTTAGTGCTTCAATGAAAGAATTGTTTTCTTGTTGTATATGTTGTATGACAAAGCAGTAGGCAAAGCACCACTCTTTTTTAGTCTTCTCCAATATGTGCCTAGAAAATTCTATTGGTTGAGTAAGGAATAGAAGAGATTCTTTTTTGTTGTAATAGAGTTGTGTTGTGTTATATAATTATTTATGTATTTTGTGTTTAAGATTCTTTTATGCTCTAATAGAGCTTCAACCACATTTATTTTTCAAATAACTCCCATAAATGTAGTTTGGGAGGGGATCAAAATATTACTAATTGTTGTCCTTTATTTGTAACAAATTGAGTAATGATTTGATATTCAAGCATTGAATCAGTCAAGAAAGGACCAAATACAATAGTGTTGATACATGAAAGGGATTAGGTATATTATCCATTCTTCTTTTATGCATATCAATGACTTGAGCTTATAATAATATTGGTTAAAATTAACTAATCTAATCTAGGCCATTGTTATGATTTGATTAGTTAATAGTAAAGCCATGCCATGAACGGACATGGCTCCACATCATGGAGACATGTCCTTTCATGACATGTTTCATTCATAACATACTTATACCAATTTCTTAAAGCTAAGAGAGATATCAAAATCTATTGATATTCTCTCATTTTGGTGTTTGGTGATTTTAGACTTGATGAATAATCAAAACTCTGATCTTAAATGGGATCTTTAACATGGTATTAGAGCCTAGTTAAGAGAAAGATCAAATTCATTCAGAGAGATACCGCTTCTATGATGGTGGGTTCTATGGAGTTTGAAATAATGTTTATTGATGTTTTTCGATACAAGCTCGGCTATCTCAAGAGTTTTCTTCTCTTTCTTGAGACATTGACTGTACTCCAAAATCAAACAATAGTAGGAAAGATCACAAAGTAACCTAGGTGTAGGATGGATAACCATGAGGCTAGGAAATGTACAAATAGACCCTCCTATGAAACATGTGTGAATTAATTAATATAAGGAACATTAAATTTTTTAGTTCTTACTTGACAAAGAAGGTAATCAATGAGTGTATTCTATGATGAAGGAAGAATCAAGCTCAACCTTATTTGCAAAGTCACAGTCACACCATTGAGTAATCTTCGCCAAATAAAATGCCATTCTTGCATGGAAGCATGTTGGTTGTCGAGTTCCAAAGAAATGTGAAAATATTTTTCTTCCAACACATTAAATAATAACAAGTCATTGCCATCAATGTTGCTAAGTAAATATTTACGATATTTTCCTCTAGCATTCTAATGTTATTCTTAGATAAGCACCAATTCAATGAGGACTTCACCACAATCCCTACAAATATCTAAGAATTCAAAGTTTCAACATTAGCGAGATTTCTTAAAAACATTTATTAGTGTTACAACATTCTTGTGATCAAGATGTTTAATGAGCATGGACAATAGAAAATGACTAGAATGGCCTGTAAATTGAAATATTTACATGTAAATAATAATTTAACCAAAGTATTTTGAAAGTAAAATTCAAAATTCAAATCAATAGATATCATATACAAACCTAGCTAGAGATGTATCCAATGAAGTTTGACTTTTGCATATTGTAATTTGCTGCAAGGATTAGTAATTGTGAAATTATAAATGTTACCTACTTTCTCCATTAGGCATTGCATGTCATATAGAACACATAGTGTGAGTCAATTCTAAAGGGACTAGTTTTTCCCACTATCAAAAATATGAAACATAGGTTCAAGTATATGGCGTATTATGGTGGCCTCCTTTGCTAATTTGGCCATGTTTTGAAGACAAAACTTTGACAAGACTTTAGGATCCTTTGCTTCCTCCTTGTAATATTATTTAACATATCACCACACTCAAAAGAAATAATGAGAATAGTTCATGATTCAATATATACTTTAGAAAGATCTAATATTATTTGTTTCCACTATTCAAATTCTTTTTCATGTCTCTGAAATTACAACAAAAGTTATCAAATGCAATAAAACATGATTGCATATAAATAGAAACACTAGAATACCTTAGAGAGGAATAATTTGAGACAATCCCATAGTAAGCCATTCTTTCGAATACTTGATACACTACAACTAAATTTCATAAATAAATGAGTTTGACTACGACGTCCTTCTACATTGCCTGAAACCAAGAGATTCACATAGTTAGTTGTCATGCAATCATAGGTTAATATTGAGCTTCACTTGGTTTTGAGAATATTTTAATGTTCTCTACTAATCAGGGCCAACCATGTGAAGGTGGAAGATCATTCCCCTCTGCCCCCAACATCTAAATTCCTTGTTAACATCTGAATTCATTCATTCTATTAATAAAATGTGACCTTCATGAATTATCACATGATAACATTTAATAACACATTAGTTTCATTAGAACATTCACATTAACATTGAAACATAAGATTCATTGGAACTTTCAATAGAACATAAATAAAATATCTATACATAAACATCAATCATTATCAAATAAGTTACATGAATCATTTTTTTTAAATTTTTTTTTTTTTTTTGTATTTCCTTGTATTGTTGCAGAGGCATATCCATGCTATCATCAATATTTCTTCCCACTTGTGAATGTACATTCACCATCCTCTAAAATAAAAAATAAAAGGGTTAAATTTTAAAAAATTGAGACTTTAGAGATTTTAAAGAAAATTGTAGTGCTCTTTACCTTATCCAACCACATCATCTTTCCTATCGGCTTGGACCTCAACACACTCATCAGGAACAAACTCTACATCCCCCGCCATAGCAATACAAGATGTCTTTTTAATCCAAACACATATTATAGTTAAATTTATATTGCTAGACCAAAATCAATTTAAAATGTTTACTTGTACTAATAATTCAAAAATAAAAAATCAAATAGAAAATATATACCTTGAGTACTAGGATCCACATTCGGATCACTGCCTCCAAGGTGCTCAGTTGATGTATCAGGATTGGTAGACTATAGTTCAATGTAAATAATTAGTGCATTTATCAGCAACATATACGTATAAATATAATAAAAATACTAATAAATCTTAATCATTCATTTTAATATTTATATCAAAAATATAATAATTGTTTCCTTACTTTAAACGAATATAAGGACTTATAATTTTGGAACTTAATATCAAATATAGTAATTGCATAAGTATTCAATTTGAAATAAAAATCAATTTACTTATTTACCTCATTGACCAATCTAGTAGAAGAACCTTGCACACTCATTGCTCAAACTCATTCAACAATGGTTGCATAGCCTTTTGCTAGCCTATTTTTTTGTCCTCTTTAGAGATTGTTTTCTAAAATTCCATGGCCTACATTTTTGCTTGGTATCATGATTCTTTTGTAATCAATTTAATCAAAACCATTTTTTTTACAATTTATAAATATTTTCATATAATTTTTCATTTACTTATACTTACAACTTGTGCAATAAGTTTTGAATATCCCCTTGAGATGAGCCTGTGCTACCTATGTTTTTCTTTTCCTGCTTTGGTTGCTTTTGATGTGTTAGGCAACTTATGTGAAGTTTGAAATATGTTAGATCACATAATTATTAATGGTAATTATTACATAATTTCATTCTTAATATTATGACGTACCTTCTTTCCTTAGGTGGTACTGGTTCTCCATCATCTCTTGCTTTTATCTCAATGGCATCCTTTATAAGATTATCCCACCCAATAATGGGAACATAGGGGAGGTGGTGATAACAAGGGTTTTTTTTTTTTTTTTTTTTTTCATTTGGGTCCTATAGTAGAACCTAATATACTTCAAATCTTGGTCCACTTTCTCAAGGAGCCTAAGTCTTTGGAAGACATTGGGTCCAAAAAGTGATGTCATGGCATCAATGAGTTGGTCCATTAACCCTTTCACTTTCAAATTCCACCTTTTAAGAAAAGAAAAAAATGGTTGGATTCATAAATGAACTAAAGCTACCTGTTAATTTACTTGAAGAATTAAATTAAGGAAACGAGATCTAGCAATGAAATCAAAATATTATACCTTGTGCATATGGTCAGCCCAAATATACACAAACATTCATCATTAAGTTTTTTATTAAATATATTATTCCTTACAAAATAATAATGCAATTAGTAGTTATTGCAAGGGACTGTATGAGAGGTTAGTTCATTTTATTATGAGTATAAGATTGCATAATAAAAGAAAGGATCAATCTTTAAAATAATTGGAAGTTGGGGTACTTTCAGGGTGTTGGTGTTTTTAGACTACTAGGCATAAAGAGCTTGATACTAGGATATAGAGGACCTATCTTAGTCTAAGGACTAGCTACTTCCTATGTTTAACTGAGAAAAACTTCAGATTTGGCTCCAACTTCAATAGAATCACCAAGATTCTCTACTCTTCAAGCTCTGCAAAGCTTAGGTGAGTACACCTTAGGGATACATGGTTATATAATTGATTATTTGGAAATTTTCTCACAATTCATTCAACTAATACTTCTCTTTTCTAGAACTATCCCTTTAAAGCAGACAATGGTCATATATCTTCTATGTTCTGCAATTAAGCCTTGATAGTAGCAGCTAACAATGACATTGAAGGGATTACTACAAATAAGTGTTGACTAGCAATTTAATTATTTATACAATAAAGTAAAATTGATTTGATTTTATGTCGATGCCTAATGCAACCCTATGACTTTTTCAACATGTAATTGAATGTATGATCAGTGCCCCATCCATTGGGATTTAGAGTCTACTTAGCAAAATATTTTGAACTAATTAATTGCATTACAATTAATCTTATCAGCAATTGTCCCTAAAACCACTCTTATGAATATCCCTACTATATAACTAGAAACCCTATCAATTTATTGGAGCATTTACTTAATTCTTTAAATTAAAAGCAATGACAAATTGATATACAACCTATCCCAGTTGCATTAAATTTCATAAAACTTGCTTACACAATCCCAAGATAACCATTACATAATAATGAAGACAAAATTCAAAGACAAAAATATGGTAGAACTTCCTCCTTTGCTTTAATTTTCATTAAATATTGCAAGAATGTTGGTAAAACCATAGAAAAATTCAAATATAAAATAATAGATCCTTCAATATTCACTTATATTCTCAAACTTATAGGAGAATACATCATAAAGTTTACAAGAGATTTAATGGACCAACATCAATAGCATAATTCTCAAAAATTACAAGAAATTTGCACCTCTACTCCACATCTTGGGTATCCTTTTATAGAAAGGATTGCAACAAGATTTAGATGGGAGGACACTTGTCAAAATCCTAATATAAAAAAAAGACAAAGATATTCTTATTCTGTTACAAACAAAAAATTTGTTGTACTTGGCCTCAAAAACTGAGATGCAATTATAAAACTGGCAGGTGGCATTTGTCAACAAATATCTCCTCAGCAAATAAAATTTGTCTTTAGTTCTTGTCACCATCCATGCCTTTTCTTTACCTTTTCCTTTTGAACTACATCTCAACTGCATCTAGTCACTATCACTGGATGGTAATGCCTTGATATCTATGATCAACTCCCATATGGTGATGTATGTATCAATGTTAGGTCAGGTTACATCCCTAATTGTATCCAGATCTTCTAAGCACTTGGTCCTCTTGCCATCAGTTATGGCTTTTACCTTAGCAGTATTACGAATTTCTTTCCTTGTACTCACAATGGCTATCTTTGGTAGGTCCTTCTTCTAGAGAACTATAGTAATTGTATTGTCAAAAAAATGAATTTAGGGGCCCAATGTGTTGAATAGTGGAGATAACAAAGCAATTTCCTCTACACATTTGTATTCTGCTCCTCCTAATACAATGTAACTACCATGCACAATTTGTGAAACTATCTTCAATGCATTGATCTTATGAATTAATAGATTCTTCAGAGCTTTGATGTTTGCATCTTTGCTAGCTTCTAACTTTTCTTCATCAATGTCCATAGCCTGGCCTAATGCTTCCCCTGTTTCAAAAGTTTGGCCCTCTATTTGCACTTCTTTGTTATGAACTTCTGTGATAGTTTTGACATCTTTCTTTAATGATGCTACTTCCATTTCCAACTTAATGACATTTTGATGTAAGGCATAATTTTTCATTTCCTCTGCATAACTTCTCCTTGTCCCAATAAAATTTTCATATGTTTTTTCAAGTTGGGCCTAAAGTGTCCATCTTGTACTTACCCATTAATGCTACCAAAGTATTCATCTCCAAAATTTGGTCACTAGAAGGAGACTTCACATGGAAAAATATAACATTTCCCCTAGGGACTCTTTTATTTCCATGAGAATGGTCTTATCATCGTCTATAGCTAAACTTTAAATGACCATTGTTTGGGCATCCACATTGAACGTTGATCCCATCATCTCCCCATACTAACTCTCATCTTCAAAAGAAACTGATTTCTCTTGTCTTCTTATGTGATCTAGTAGAAAAGAAGAGCTTATTATCTTCCACTCCTTCTAACTAGATCTCTAGCCTCTTCAGCAATGAGGGTTTGTTTCATTGGCAAGGTCATACTCCTACAACATTTGTATCAACCCAAAAATTTCTTCATCTGAATCTCCAGGCTTCATCTGTAATTTTAATTCATTCCTTTTTATTTTAAACAAGAAGTTTTTGAATTCATTTGACTTGATAAAATTTTCATCATTCATAAACTCCTTAGCTTCAATGATTCTATCATCAATCATTTGAGTTTCTAGTTGTAGTCTTTTTGTTCTCTTCTCATCTTCAGATGCCTAAGATATTAAGAATCTACTTCTACCATCATCAAAATATTTTCTCCCCTCTAGGAAAGATCTAGAGAGCCTTTTTTTGAGCCTTATCTAGTATTTCTACTATTTTCTGCTTCTTATATCTTTGTTCTACCAATGCATAATTCTCAAGAACATCTTGTTCAGGTTGGTCATGTTTAGAATAATCTTCTTCATCAAATACCTCCAATGTGTATTCATCATCAAAATAGCCTAGGTCAATCTTTTTTCTAATTGCTTCCAGGACTTGAGACACCAACTCATCAAAATTATCTACACACTTATTTAATCTAACCCAATATTCCTCATCAGGATTGAACGCTTTAAAAAATGGGTATGCCTTTCTCATTTGTTGTTCATAGCCAACAATATCTCTACACTTAATCATAATTTCCTTGCAAACATCCTCACTCAACACATCAACAATAATATCCTCTTCCCACATAGGCTTTGTAGGGGACAAATTATATCCTCTCATATTCTTCAAGGCATGCCTCACTACATTATAGGGGTCATAAGTTCTGGCTGGGACAATTAGCATTTTATAACTTTGTAAAAATGAATGGTCTTCTCAATGGCATTTTTGCCAATTTCAAAGTCCTCTGCCTTAGTACATCTTCATAGAAATGTTCCCCTTTTTACACCTTTTCCCAAGTATTCCCCATTTAGAGAAATTAACTGCCAAAATATTTCTACCAACCCTAACCTCTTAGCAAAATATTTAGGCAAAATATGGGGTGGCTGAGGACACCCAAAAATTCTTATAACAATATATTCTTCAAATAAGAAAACACTACCCCAATCATGAATCAATTTTTTTCTAGCATCAAAGCACCATTAGGTCTAACAATCTTCCTAACATTTCTTGGAACTCTTTCAATTATACATCCTATCATTTTTAAAACTAGATAACCAAAACCATTATAGAAAGAGATAACATTTGAATATGGGTAATACATTTTCCATACAGGTGTCCATCTTTGTACTAGCAATCTCTCTCCCCATTCTTGTGTTGAATCAAAGAAGCTTTGATCAAATATGTCAACATTCTTTGACAAGATAAGGTGCATGATTAGGCTTTAGTTCTCCTTGTTGGGGAGTAGTGATTTCTTTGTGGATATGCTCAATGATGTATTCTACAAAATCATGTCCTACATAGTGATTTGGGTCTTGAATATTCAAAGCCATGATATAGTATGCCCCTAAAGCATTCATGGTTCCATCTATACCTAGGGCTTTGTCAATCCCAAGAACAATATTCTGAAAGTATCTCTAAAAGAATTCCAACGACATGATCTCCTTGATATCTCTCCTCTTTGGAATCTCTCCTACATCCATCTTCACTTTGGAAATGTGTCTAGTCATGTTTTTACCCATATAAAAACTCTTATGTTTTTTGAAATGCTCATTTAATTCTTTAATATCAATGGGCAATTGTTGGAAATACAATAGGAAAGGTAAACTTCTAAGAGGAGGAGTGGATTAGTAGTTTAAACTTGGACCCATAAAAATTTCACCACACATCCATCTCATGCATTCAATGAGTAAACTAAAATAAAATATAAAGCATATAAATCAAAATCATGTAAACATGTAAGCATTCACACACATAATGCCAGATATGATTACCCAGAAACCGTTGAAGTGAGAAGGTAAAAATGGGGTGGGGATGACACCCACAAATCTTCAATATTGCAAGAATAAAGTGTACCCAATGAATATTACAATGTTTTGATCATGAAACATGATCTACCCTATGAAAGGTTTGCCTTGATAAAGGCTTACAAAGATTGTTAGGTCTCACTTTGTTAGATGATTTCAACACCCTTATTAGAAATGTGCCTTGTTAGAGGACTTTAAGTTACAACTAAGTAAGCACCCTATTAAAGTATTTCATACAGCCTGTTAAGATTACTTTGTTAAGAGATTTGACTGAAATCACCTGTTAGAATTTCTCATCATAGATCCTATGGTTGGCACTTGATTTCCTAATAAAAAATCACCTCTAAACAATGTCTTCTTGATTCTTCTTGATCAGATGTATCCTTTTCTCTATCCTCTGTTCTACTGTAACTAATTCTACAATGTGGTTTCACTTCATAACTTCTAAGTCACCATTAATGTTATGTTTGTGTATGCAAACTATCCTCTTCTCTCTTTCAACACTCTTTACACACTAATTCATTCATTCAAGAAGAGTTTAAGGTTTCATCCTCCTTAAGAAAACTGACTTAGGGTTATGTATGAATCTACAACTGAGATTTATCCATTTTTCCACTTAGTCCTTCCCATTTTCTAGTTGGCTACATGTAATTACATAGGGAATCCAACTAGAGATTCATCCTTATCTCCAAAATATTGAAATTCAACTTTAAGTCGACTAAAAAATGGTTTACATAGTTGTTTATGCCTTTACAAACAAATATGTCAAAATTGTTTCACTCAGCATCTAAAGTCTCTAATGCTCAACATACACTAATCTTTCTATTGTGACTCAACACATGAGTGGCTCGACACTCACTATAACTTGGCATGGTCTATTATTTACATGTTGTGCTTGGCATGCATTACTAGTTCGGCATGAACTAAGTAAATAAATTAAGTGTGTTGACACTCACTTGTCAAAACAAATCTGAGATCAACAATCTCCCCATTTGACATGAGTATCAAAAACACTTAAGTATATATTATCATCCTTAACCATATGAGCATAACATATCTCAACTCGACTTATATACAAAACTTCAAAACATCAAAATTTTATAATAAATTGTATACCTCAAAATTTGATAACTCCCCCTGAGTTGATATGTTTCTTTTGTAACTAAAATTTTGTACTCCTAAGTAAATGTGTCTCTGCTGATACACTTTGACTTCATGCTTTGTTTTGCCAATACCATTTTATCTAATTTGGCTTGTTTCATTCTCCCCCTTTTGCTCTTTTGTTCTCAATATCTCCCCCCAAAATGTATCTCCCCCTTTGTTTTAGTCTCCTTGACAATAATATATATGTCAGGCCCCTTTTTGACACTTATGTCAAATGGCCTATACACTGATTGTGTGTTTTTCTAGAAAAGATTTATGGACATCCAATATTATCTTGAGGGTTGTATCCTAGTTATCACATGAAACATCCAATGACTTGATTTTGATGGCAAGCTCGGTAGTGAGGTGGACTAGAATATTTAAGGTAGAAAGATTGGGGTCATTCTTTAGTAGAGTTTCAATATAGCCTAGCTCCTTGTGCAAAATTTCCATATGAGGGGTGAGGGTTGCTTGGATGCTAGTTAATTTGTCTCTTATGTTAGCCTCATCAACTATCAATACAACTAACTGACTATGTATTTGAAGCAATGTCCTAAAATGCTTCTCACCCTGAGTTGGATTTGTTGGTAGTCTTGCATCTGATGTAGAAAGTCGGCTCTCTAGACTGAGAATGTGAATTTTAGTCTCTTGGGTGAAGAGTGATGGGTTGCACAATTTAGTCTACAATGAGAATATGTTCTCAAGTACCTTCTTCACATCCTCAACCTTAGTTGTCAATGCAACTTGTGTGAGTGCTATGTCACTAGATATTTTCTCATTCAATTTGTTTTGGAACTTCTTTTCTGAACATTCTAATAATTTTTCATTAGTATCAAGGTCTTCATTACTGACCTTCTCCACTAAATCTAACATTTGTTCTAGTAGTGGCTTGGTCTCATCTAGAGTTGGCAAACTAAATGCATCTAAAAAGATGTCTTTGATGTCCTGTAGTGCCTTCTTCTACTTATGCTCCCTCCTAAGCATTTCTTGATACTTTTTCCTTTCCATGGCCTATTGTAATATGCCTATTTGTTCTTATATCATGGTATCATAATCATATTTGGGTATAACAATTTATTCATCAAGGCTTACATCTCCATATTAAATTACCATTTCAGCCTTTGATGAACTTGGGCTTGGCACTAAGATTTGCAATGGAATAGCATCTGTGCTTAGCTTTTTAAGAGTTTGTGTGAAAGGAGTGTCAAATTTTGGTAAGGCTACCAGAGCTTGAATGGTAACTAATTCCTTCACCTTAAGTGTGAGCTCACTATCTTTAGGCTTTCCTTTTTCTACCACTATGACTTGGCTTGCACCTTGTCCTTGTGTTGTAGGTGTAGATAGGTCTATCTAACCTATTTCTTGTTGTCTTGCAGTGGTGGTTTGTTCTTCTATTGTCTTCTTCTCAATAGTATCAATCTTGACAATTTCATCAACCTTGGTAGATGTATCTTTTGGCATTTTGATCAAAGGTTTTACATTAATAACTAGAGGGATAATAAAAGGTGGTTCTTGTGGATTCATCTTTTCCCTTGCAACATCAGTCACTGACTTTTGTAGTTAATCTACACTTACCAAAATTGGATTATCACAAAGTTTGGCCTTTAATGTAGACTTATCTAATATCTTCTTCAAATCTTCTTCAATAAGGGGATTGATGTTCTAAGGTGATAGGTCAAAGCCATCCTTGACAATTACTGTTTCAATAGTCTCAACTGTGTCATGTGGAGGACTAACACTCGGCGATTGTGTGTCTTGTACACTCTGTTCTTCTAGCTGCTCAAGCTTAGCTATTGCCTTGTCATCTATTGAATTTTTGTTCCTCCTACAACATTATTATCTTTGTCATCATCTTCTTCAACATCATCCTTGACCTTAGAAGGTTCAGGTTCTCCTTTCTTTACTATGGTTAACCCATAAATGAGTTTTCATATCTATGTTGACTTTTTGACAACATCCTTAATATTATTTTGTAAAATGCTAAAGGTTTTGTATTTAGGTGTGAACCTAACTACATACTTCTTTATAGCCTTAGCAATTTTTGCCTTAATTAATTCAGGCATCGCTTGGGCCAGTGTGATCTCCCTAATTGTCTTTCTAGGTTTAGAAAGTAATGCCATTTTTTTGAACTATGTGATATAGACCCTTCGGTACAGAGTTTGAAAATTCTAGTGGTGTTGTCTTGAATTTTTCCTTCATGGCATATAGGGCCTCCTCCACTTGGTTTTTCTCCTCTTTATCCAATTTATCAAAATCAAAATGACTAAATCTTGATAGATCTGCATTATTCTTAACACTTTCACATAAATTTTCAAGATTTGAAAGAGGGTTGTGACTCACTACCTTAAAAATTGGTTGCTTTCATTTGACTCTATTTTCTTCTCTTCAGAATCTTATTGAGCAACAGACTTCCTTCTTGGTCTCTTCTAATTTTGACCTTCTTGCTCTACTTGTTTGGTCTTTTCCTTGGCCTTTTGTGTAGTTTCATGTGTGTTGGCTCTTGTTGTAGGTGTAGTGGGCTTTGGATGACTTGATTTGGAAATTTTCTTAGTCCTTACCATAGGTTGTTCCTTGGCCTTCCTCTTCTTCGGCTTGGTAGGAATAGGTGCTTCCTCGAATTCTTCTCCCTTGGCACCTTTAGTCTCCTCCTCTTCTTGGTCTTCTCCCATACCTTGAGTTAATGCAAGAGGTCCTTGTGCTTGATTTCCTTGTTCCTCTTCATCCTCTTCTTCTTCTTCCTCCTCCTCCTTGGCACCCTCTCCAAACTTAGCTTTCAATTTCTTTACTAGCTTGTCCTTCTTCTTGATAACTGAAGCAATCTTCAATTCCATGGTGATTTTGAATTTTTCTACTTCATAATTTCCAAATATCTTTGCAATTTATCTACCTCTTCTAGCTACAGAGGCTTCATCCACATTTATCTCACTACCTAAGGGTCTCAACCATCTTACCCTTGATGTAGTAGCTTGCACAATAGTATAATCAACATCCACAAGAAAAAAAATGTTGTCATAGTATTTCTCAACTAAGGATATTGGTATTCCTACTATTTCCTTCATTGTCTTCTTGAAATCTTCAAAGTAACTAGTCATTAAGGATTCAAAATTCTCTCCTAATTGCTTAATGTATTCACCAATTTGTACTACAACTGATCTGTTGGTCTTCCATCTAACATTACCAAATGAAGGGAATGTATTTTGCACATAAAAGAATATACAAATCAATATAGAGCCAAATTTTCATTGTGCACTCTTTCTTTTCCTGATTTCTCTAAGGTTCTCCATTAATTGTTGTAATTGTAGCTGTACTAGATCATATGTATGATCTTTCTTTACAATTTTGTATCCCACATCCATAGCTATATAGGGTACACTATTCAATCTATTGGATTGATAGAACTTTTTTGATATAACCCTTATAGCAAAGTTTATTAGAGGATTATTGATTGTGTCTAATGTCATACCTCTTTTGTTCTAGACAACTCCAATATTCTTTTCAAATCACTTCTTTAGAACCACTTCTCAGTATCCTAGGCTGACCTAGGGTTGGGTAACTAGTAAGCCTATGGATTATTCTCTTAGTAATTTTAATAAGTCCATTGTCCAACCATAATGAACTCATGTCTTGAACACATTTGGAAAATCTAGGGCTCATGTTAATCCCTTCCTCTCAACAATTTTGAACTCTTCTTTCAAAACACCATTTTCACAAAGTTTGTTGTATGCTTCTCTGATTTCCATATCCCCAATGCTTCCTATCTTATAGTTGTAGCATTTTCTCATATCTTGCACCATTATTACATTTGGAGGAATCATCAATAATGCACCAAAATGGTCTTGCTTACATGTAATATTAGGAATATCTTTAAAAACGGGCTGCTTGACTTCATTGCTCATTAATTGAACATTCAAAACTTTTTTTCCCTTTACATTCTTCAAACTCAATTCCATTGTATGAAACTAGGGTTTACAAAATCTAAACTACATAGCTTAGCTCTTGATAAATACCTTATGAAATTTGATGAATGGATGTGAGATCATTGCTAGAATCATCTATAACTATTTGGAATGGATTTCCAAATTGCCTTTTTCTCTGCTTGCCCTTTCTCAAATTTGAAATGATGAAGAATGAGCTAAAATTGATCAAATACCCTTTGTAAACCTTACAATTAATGTTGAGTGCTTAAACAGTTGTAAGCTTAACATCAACCAATTTTAAGCTCACTTGACATCCATTAACATTTCCATTACTTGGCAACCACTATGAGCTTGACATCAACTACCTAGTCTAATAGCTCAACATCTTGTAGCATTTTGCTCAGCACACATAGGAAATATTTCATGCTCAGCAACAACATGAAAAACTTAAATATTTATCTTAAATTCCTATCAACATTTTGCATCATTATTCATGCTAGTGTAATATTTTTAGTACTATCTCCTTTTGGAACTGATGTATGATATAGCCTTTAAATATTAGTCCAACATATGTCTTGATTGCCTTGTTTGATCAGGTGTGATCACTTGACCCATTGGGTGAAGTGATCTCTTCTCCATTTGATGTGTTGTAATAATCTTTCTTTTTCCATATCTTATTCATCTCATCTTTGATGTGTTCAACTTCTACCTTTCCTTTTTCTTTATCAAATTCACAATTTGGGGCCTTTGATTTTGTTGGGCAATACCTATTGATGTGACCAATCTTCAAATAGCTAAAACATGTGGTTTGACTTAACCACCTATTGTAATTACCACTAAAGTGTGTCCTAATACAATTCTTATGAACATGTCCATATTCTTGATAATAATGATAGCTATATCTTGTATTATAATCCTAGTAATAGGAGTTTCCATTGTTCCTTACCTTTGCTTGTCTATTTGATGACCACATGGGTTTGGATTTGCATTCAAAAGCTCTATGTCCATACTTCTGACAATTGTAACAATATCCTTCAAATCTTTGTCTATGCATGGTCCTAGTTCTTCATTCATGTGCTTGATGACCTTTCTTCTTACACTTATGACAATGAATCATGTTTTTGGGCTTAACATTTTGATTTGTAGTCTTGCTCTTGCACACATTAGTAGTATGTCTTTTCTTACCATAATTATGACAAGTAGGTTTGGAGTTCTTACCTTTGTTGTTCCTTTCTTTTGCACTTTTGGATGACCCTCCTTTAGTGCTTGTGTAACCCAATCCTGATGTTTCATTCTTGGATCTAGGGGATCTCAATAATTGCTCAAAGTATTTGATGGCTTCATTTGGTTTTTTGAAACTTTCAAAAAATTCCTTCTCTCTTTAGGTCAGTCTCCAATTGTTCATTCTACAACTTCAATGTACTTATCTCAATGTCCTTGACATTAACTCATAGTTGGCATTCATCAAACTTAGAGTATCCAATTGTATGTTGGAAATCTTGGTTAGCTCTGTTGAATTCTCTTCCAATATGTTGGCCATAATTCTTTTGTCTTCTTCAACCATGATTTTTTATTCCATGGCTTTCTTCTTTTGTTTAGTTACCTCACATAGTAGTATGGCTTGTGGTTCTTTCTCTAATTTGAGATTTCTGATTTTCTCAGCTTATGCTTATTCTTTTCCATTAGATCTACAACTGTCACATCAAATTCATTGGAGTCTCTATCAGCAAATAGCTTAGTAGTGTCTATCTCTCTATATTGTGTGTCATTCTTTGCAATAGAAATTCATTTCCTTCTCTTCAAGGAATTCTTTAGGTCTTCTCTTGCTTGACTTAGTTGATGTAGTATGATATGTATTTCAATCTCCTAGTTCTCAATAGTCTTTTCCAACTTGTAGACTTTCATTTCAAGATCTTTCCTCAAAGCTACAAATCTTCTCTTTCAGAGAACTAGGCTCCGATACCAATTATTGGAAATACAATAGGAAAGATAAACTTCTGAGGGGAGAGGGTGAATCAATAGTTTAAATTTGGACCCATAAAATTTTTACCACACATCTATCTCATGCATTCAACAAGTGAACTAAAATAACATGTAAAGAATATATCTAAATCATGTAAACATGTAAGCATTCACACACATAACACTAGATATGATTACCCAGAAACCCTCCAAGTGAGAAGGTAAAACTAGAGCGGGGATGACACCCACAAATCTTCACTACTGCAACAATAAAGTGTATCCAATGAAGGTTACAATGTTTTGATCATGAAACATGAGCTACCTTTTGAAAGGTCTACCCTGTTAAAGGCTTACAAAGATTGTTAGGTCTCACCCTATTAGAAGTGTGCCTTATTAAAGGACTTTAACTTACAACTAAGTAAGCACCTGGTTAAAGGATTTCATATAGCCTATTAGAACTACTCTATTAAGAGATTTGACTTAAATCACCTATTAGAATGTCTTAGCATAGATCCTACGGTTGGCACTTGATTTCCTGATAACAAATCACCTCTAAACAATGTCTTCTTGATCCTTCTCAATCAGATGTTTCTGTTTTGTATCCTTTTCTCTATCCTTTGTTTTTCTCTAACCAATTCTACAATGTGGTTTTACTTCATAACTTCTATGTCACCATGAATGCTTTGTTTGCGCATGCAAACTATCCTCTTCTCTCCTTGAACACTCTTTAGACACTAATTCATTCATTCATGAAGTGTTTAGGGTTTCATCCTCCTTAAGAAGACTTAGTGACTTAGGGTTAGGTATGAATCTATGGTTGAGATTCATCCATTTTGCCACTTAATCCTTCCCATTTTCTAATTGGCTACATGTAATTGTATAGGGAATCCAACTAGAGATTCATCCTTATCTCCAAAATATCAAAATTAAATCTTAAGTCGGCTCAAAAATGGTTCATATAGTTGTTTGTGCCTTTACAAACAATTATGTCAAAATTGCTTTACTCAGCATCTAAAGTCTCTAATGCTCGGCATAAACTGATCTTTTTATTTTGACTCGGCACCAATATTGCTCGATATTCACTATTTACTTGGCTCCTATTTTACTTGGCTCTTATGTGACTCAGCTTATATTATCTACTTGACACTCACTATGACTCGGCATGGTCTATTATTTGTATGTTGTTCTCAACATGCATTACTAGTTTGACATGAACTAAGTAAATAACTTAAGTGTGTTGACACTCACTTGTTAAAACCAATCTGAGATCAACAATAATGACATAGGTCCACCTGAATCAAATGCCTCTATGAATGTATCCTTATCCAATGCTAGAAAAACACTTTTATCCTTCCTATGGGATGATTTATTAACAAGATTATAACATTTGATTAATGCTTGACCAAATCCACATCCACAAAGACTTTCTGTATTATCAATTTTCCCAAATTTCTTACCCAAGGGTTGTGAATTGGAACTTCTTTCACTCTATTCTTGTAGGAAAACTAAACAACTCATAACCATTTCTAATAGAGGAAATTGCATCTCAACACATTGTATATGGGTCTTTGAACACAAGGTCATTGGCATTTTGAGCATTTGTGGAATGTGGTAAGATGTGTATCTATTCTTCTACAAATGTGTTGGGAGCCTTTGGTGGTTTAGTTGGTTCTTCAATTACTATCTATGCAATAAATTCTCCTTCACTTTGGGCCATTTCTGCAAGTATTTTTACTGATTTTGTATGCTATTTTGAGAAAAATCACTCAAAGATCACTTATGCACTAAAATTGCTCTAAAAATTTAGACAATTGAGAAAATGGTAATAAAAACTTATCTTTCTCCACGTTTTATCAATTTTTGTGATGAGAGCATAGCTTTAATTGGCATTTAAGGGTGGCACACTTGAAAACCTATCAATCTCTAAAAAATAGGTCAAATCTATGATTTTTTAAATTTTCGTACATCCAACTCATCCCATCTTTATCCCACTCTAATTTTTTTCTATTGAAAATTCATTTTATGCTTTAAAACTTATACGTACTATAATTGTGAGCAAGACCATTTTGCCACTTCACACCAGAATCTCTCTTTGCTACAACATGGCTTGTGATGTTGTGAACCCTTTATTTCTCATTCAATCATGGCTTTGCAGCTACATTTAATCATACCTTTGTGATAGTTGTGATCTTGCAACAAGATTTTAACTTCTAACACTTTACAACCTTGCATAGTCTAGGCCTTAAATTTTTTTATACTTGTGACCTTGTGATGCATTAGATTTCACTCTCACTCCTTCACAGCTCCAAAATTGAGCATTCAACTTAACTATGTGACAGTGCGCTCAGCTAGCTAACTTAACATTTCTTTTACCTCACAACTTCACAATTTTGTTTAAAAAATGTTTATGAAAGCCTATGAACATGTGCTTCACTATCAATCAGCACTTCACAAATTAAAACATTAGCATCATTCAAAACCATGTGAAGTTGTGACATCTTTAACCACCACACATATCCTTTTTGCATGCTTGTGACTCAACTTTTTCCCTTTTGATTCTAACATGCAAAGATGTGATCAATGCTTTGTTTTCCTTTCATCTTACATTCATGGCTTCACATCTTAACTTAAGATAATAATTCAATTGCATGCAAGCATGAGATAGCCTTCAACCTAACTGCCCTTGCCACTTTGCAACCTAAAAACCTTAACTACAATTAAACCCTATGGCAGTGCGATTATAAGTGTTCACAACTTCGCTTCTCTAACCCATGGTTCATTTATACTTCTTGTGATGATGCATTAATAGAAATTTTTTAACTTAGCACTAACTCCTTACACCTTCACTACTTATCTTTGACCATCTAACTTAACCTTTGTGATGTCGCACCAACAGTTTATATTGATTGCTTTCCTTTATTCACGCAATTGTAGCTATTACTTCCTTAAGCCAAAATAAGCATGCGAACATGTACTCTTCTTTCCTTCGCATAGTCACAACTTAGTAAATATGAAGCTCTTATGAAATATAATAAAAAACATATTTCAAAACTTAGGATAAGAGCGTATGCATGGAAAAATACATACATCCTTGCAAAGATCAAAATTATAATGAATAAGTTTCAAATGATTAGAAAATAACTTGCCTAGGGTTTTCCTTAAGGGCTAACAAAAATTTCACAAACCCTAGCTTATTCTCAACACATTTCTTCTTGGTTTTTTTAGAATCTTGCACAAATTGGGTGAGCAAAAAATTAGGCCATCATAGGGAGAGATCATCTTCATTGCTAATGAGAAATTGATCACAATTCTTTAATGTTTTCGTACATCTAACACAGGAACACCCAAGAAGGTCCTCATTGCCTCTTGCATAAAATGGATCCAATATTACAAAATTCACCCTAAGAAATAATAGTTCAAGTGAAATAAACAAATGAAAAATGAGAGAGAAAAAGAGGAATCAACTTACCAATAGGCGATGGCACTACATCTATTGCCAAGCTACATGTTTCTAAATTTGTAGTCGGTAGTGCCTCTTTGGTTTTATTCCTTGTAGCAAGTGGTGTAGTGAATAGAGGATCGATAATAGGATCTAAAAAATGAGATTGTTAGAGCACAATAAAACAAGATTGTTAGAGCTATTAAAAAAAATATTGTTTGAGCAAAACACAAGTGAAGGATAGAACATGTGATGTACTTGAACCACTTGAAGTATCATCCTCTAGGGGATTGCCCCTTAACATCCTTACCATCCTTTGAAAAAATAACACATGCATTTTATTTAATCACATAAATAAAATAGTATACTATAAAAATTGTTATTGAACTTTTGTTATAATTAAAACTACATTAATACTTACTATATATGTTTGAACTAGGGTCACCAAAAGTCCGAGGTTGAGTTAATGCCACTTGTGATAATTTTTTTCCTATATCATTAATCAACTTTTCGATGCAACCACAGGATCATCAAGGGTTGAATTAAAATTAATAGTAAATTCAGCTAGCTCATCATGGCTTGGCTCCTTGTCCTTGTGGACTACTTTTTCCTTTCCCTTGTCCTAATCAACACTCATTTCTGAGAGAATTATTATTAGTTCTATATTTAAAATCAATCCAAAATAGTAGTGAAGAATAAAACATAATAAAAAAATATGCATTAGCATATTTCTTGTGTCTAATTTCTACAAAAATAATGAGTTTTACCTACTAGGAAGAAGAATCATCGCCGTCATGTGTATCTTGTGGTTGTTGATCTATACTATAGCCCTGCATTTCAAAAAAAATCATTGAGAAATGTTAAAACACGTGTCATTATTCTAAATGAGCAAAAAAAAATACAAATTTAATGGTGTGTTTATCTTCATTTCTTGGAGTTGATTTTACATGTGCATAGTACATACCACCTTTCCCATGATAGTGGCTTGGTTTGTATCTATGTGATTTAAATTGTAATCAATAAGAAGCTCTTTGCCTCCACATATTGATTTTATCATACATACAAATACGTGAGCCTCAAATATGCAATTGGGTCACTTCTTAGTTGACGTAGATCATGTACTATTTATAAAAATTTCAATATTTACTAATGCTTTTGGCCTACCATCAATGTATATAACTATTATTTTACTTTCTTAAGTAACTTTTTGTTGTATATAATTTTCCGCAAGTGCATACCTACACATACTTTTTTATATCTAACAATCTGCATCCAAATACTATAATTATAGCAAGGTTTGACATACTCCATCAATTCAACAACCTTGTTGTAAGAGACCTTTATGTCATCCATAGAAAATAAGCACAAACGATGTAATGAGGATGGTGCTATGCGATATATCCTCTCTCTCCACAAAAATTAGTGTTTATTGGAGGAAGTTCATTGGGGACCCATTGCTTTTATAGATGTTTGTACCTAAAGGGCACATTGGAGTCACCTTTACTCTTATCATCAAAAGAACATGACCCCCCTTGAGCAAGGAAAAATTTCATGCGCTTATTGAATTTTTTTCTAATATTTTAACCTTGAGCCAATCTCCTTGATTTAGACATAATAAATGTCTCACTTTCTTCTTCCATTCTTACAATACCTATTTGTTGGTACCTAAACTTCATGGAATAAGAAAGATAGGTGGCAATGAGAGATATTTTACAAATGGTAAAAGCTATTAATCTCTATGGGGTGTACTGACTTATACCTAATGATCCATGAGACTATGTGGGATGCTCATGAAAGGGCTTCATGTTTCTGCAATAATAAATCAATTGTCTTATGTTAGCTTAAAAATTCATGATACATATACTCAAAATTACATCAAATATTAGCATCACATATGAATTATGAATAGTAAAAGGTTATAATCATCATCATTGTCCTCATCATCCTCCTCCTCATCATTATCATTGTGATTAGTAGAACAATCATCATTGTGATTAATATGTCTATCTACAAAAATATTGGACATGTACTTAATATTTATATCTACACATATGGTTTTGAAAGAAAAAAATTTGTGTAATTAATGTGTATATCTACAAAAATATTGAACGTGTTGTACTTAATGTTTATATATGCAAATCTAGTTTTGAAAGAAAAATTTGGTGTAATTAATGTGTATATCTACAAAAATATTGGACATGTTATACTTAATCTTTATATGTACACATATGGTTTTTAAAAGAAAAAATAGTTGTATTTATGCCTCTTCAGTTTGATTTTGTTTAAGGGAATCTTGTCAATGGTAATAGAAAACAAGAATCCATTTTCTAAGAGTTTAGAATTGTTCAACAAAATTAATGTTTTACAACAAAATGCATCTAAAGAACTGTTAGCTCAGAAGCAAGAACATGGTGTTGATATTAGATCTACCTTGCTAACTCCTAATGGGTTGGGCTATTATTATTTGTCCCCATCACATTCACTTTGATAGCCATGTTAGGGAGGTGATCTAACCTATTTCATCCTCATGATTTTGAAGTCCTTAATCATTATCTTAGGTGCTCAAATTAATGTCCAAGACATTTGCACCTTAGGGCCCTATTCGATCATCATTTAAAAGGGCCTCAATATTGACCATAAAATTTCTCTCAATATGTTTAGAGATTTAGATGTTATGTCACTCAACTCTTCACTGAAGTTATTCTTCAACATCCTTGGCTTCCATTATTGGGCCAGCATATGGAGCCTTTATATCCAACCATTTGTTATAAGTTGGGGAATGCACTTCATGCCTAGCATGCAAGTGATGCATCTACATATGCAATTTTATCACTTTGAAAAATTGTATTTGTTCCTACTAGCTAGGAATAGTTGATTGTTCAAATTATTTTCACTTGAAAATTTGTTTCTCCATCTTCAACTTGTAACATCCCACTCAAGAACCCAAAAGAAATAAACCTAATATGTTACAAAGTTTATTGAATTATTTTTTTAAAGTTTAAACAACATCAAAGTAATGATAATGTAGAAGCAATATATAGATACACATCAAGAACATGCAATCAATTAAAAATATAGCTTCAATTCCTCAAGGGTTTCTTCACATTGAGTAGCATCTAGGAAAGTTTTATTAATAAGTTTAAGTCTCAAATACAATGTTCATAATCATAAAATAAATTATCACATACATAGTCACATAAGAAAATGCATAAGTACAACTAATAATATGAAAGCACATCTAATGAATAACATCCACTACACATGTTATAGGGTATGTGAAAATATATACAAGTACATCAATATAAAATACAATATCTCATAGGATCTCAAAACACATGATACATAAATACATCAAATAAATAGAAGTCTTCAAGATAAGAGGAAGAATGCTAATGGTACCACTATATCAAGGAGCATCCAACATCTGTCAATATGAGGGGGACCCAAATGGTAAGAATACACTACCTCTTAACCACATGGTCACCTAATCATGCTCCAACTCTCACTATGCAGGAGAGATAATGTACGATCCACACACAAATAATCAAATCGTAAAATAACCCTAGGTGAGAAATCTTGATAGTCAAATCTACCTCAAAAATCTACCTCAAAGGTAACACAAACTACTCAAGAAGAAGTTAGATAATAAAAATCAAAAGGACACTCATTCCAGTGCTAACATCTCATACCAAGTCAACATACAAATACCAAGACCAAAAATATACAACCACCTTGAAATCAATTTCAAATTTTATAAGCACAATGACCAACAGATAACAATTGTCATCAATAAAAGTAAACCACCAATCACTAACTCCAACAATAAATACACCACTAATGAATAACTGATCATTCATTAATAAAAGTCAACTATAAACAATAAATGACATCCAATCAATGAGTAACAACTCAGAATAAAAGCATAATAAAAAGTAATATCCAACAAGTACACCACTAGAGGAAAATATAAAATAACCATGAAGACAACTCAGGCTACATACTATAGAGTATCATCGCATGAGCCAACTCTAGAGTTACCCTGGTAGTCTCTCAAGACCTTGGCCTCCTAGTGACTTTATGAAGAACCAAAATACCTTCTCATGATGATGAGGAAGCTAGTCATACCTCTCAAGGTATCATCTCCATCTCATCCTTAGTCTATACAAGCACTCAATGCATGGACGAGGAAAAATCTCTAGCTTATCTTTTAATGTATCTCAAGGAAAAGGGCTAGGCAAGATATTTTAATTACAACTTACAATGAATTGCCCTGGTAGCCACTTTGGGCCTTGACCCCCATTGCAAGCCACTCCCATAGACATGCACCTAGACTACCTTCCCAAAAATCACAAACCACAATAGTGTCTCATACCACAAAAAATAATATTGATCAAATTTGGTTCCTTAACAAACAACCCAAAAAATAACATTGGTTCTCAAAATCTAAGTTCTCAAAATTGCTCAATAGCATAAAACTCATAAAACATAAATCTTAATTCAAATAATAAAGGTCATCATGACATGCAGTCAAATAATCATAAAAGAAATCTCAAAAATCACCTCTAGTTCACATCCTAACATGACCAACTAAACAACCCACAAAGAAAAACCATCATAAAAATAAACATTACAAGACTCTAAATAGAATATTTGAAAACACATAATTTTTAGCCACATGATTTAATTTCCACCAATTTCTCTTGTTTAGTTTGAGTCATAAGTATGTGTTTAGAAATAAAGTAAGAATATATATGTTAATAGAGATTGTTATGCTAATATACTTATTTAAAATAATAAGTATTTAAATATCCAGTCTTTTGTGCATATAAAATATCATACAATATTATCATGTTATTAATTTAAATAATCGTAAATCTTAAATAATTTAATTAAATACATAAATATATATTATTATATCTAAATATTGATATTAATTTGAATTTTTAAAATATTAATATGACTTCTATTTAAGTCTAATATTAATATTTACTTTTCCTTTAATTCATAATGCAACTAGAGATAAATTATAAATTTAATTTAATTATTTATAATTCTTCTCATAAAGTGAAATAGTTATTAACTAAATGATTACAAAGTGAATTCTACCACAACTTTTTTTAAAATATAATAAAATTTATAAATATTTAGTTATTAACTTTGCTGTTGCATTAATAAATATTAAATTATTTATATGCATCTAAGAGTTTAATTAGACTTAAATAATCAACAATATTACTAACATTCACTTTAACTAAATGAATAATATTTATTTAAATTTTTAAAAATTAACAAATAATTTGAAATTTTTATTTTTTATTAACTAATTTATTTTTAATTAATTTATTTATTTTTGTAAATAAACAAGTCTAAAAATTAAATTATATTAAATAAAAATACACATGCAATTAGTATTTTCACATGTCTTTGATATCTCAAATCATGTAACCATACTATACTTAGTTTTATATTTTTACCATATTTATTTTCACATGCATGTAGCCACACTATACTTAGCTTTCTATGTTTAACATATTTATTTTCACATGCATGTAATCATATTATACTTAGCATCTAGCATATTTATTTTCACATGCATGTAACCACACTATACTTAGCTTTCTATTTTTAACATTTTTGTTTTCACATGCATGTAACCATATTATACTTAGTTTTTTATGTTAGCATATTTATTTTCACATGCATGTAACCATATTATACTTAGCTTTCTATTTTTAGCATATTTATTTTTGCATGCATGCATAAGTTTAGTTACAACATGTTTTCTTCTCAATTAATCTTTTTTCTTTTTTTTCAATAAATTTTTCAATAAAATTATTTTAGATATAAGAATAATATTTATCTATATTTAGAAAATTCATGATAATCTCATGGTTCTAATGACAATTTTACAGTTGAAACCCTAACTATTCAATTTATTAATTTCGTCCAATTTTCAATAATCAAAATTTTATTATATTAGAAAGAGGTTTATAAGAATACAGTCACAATAATTTTTTATAATTTTTCTATAATTTTCTTCAGTCAAGTTTTATTGATTAATAAGTTTTCCTTTTTCAAAATCTACAACATAATTCTTTATTCAACAATCAATAGAGTAAATTAATAAGCAATACACAAACACTTAGGAAGACACGAAGTAGACAAATCTTTCAATAAAATTTTACAATGGGTTTTCAAACCCTACCTCAAAACCACCATTAAATTCTGAGACAATATGTGAATGCATGCAAATCCAAACCCTCTAAAACTTTCAACAATTCTTTTGATCCAATTTTGAATTTTTCTTTCCAAAACCTGTGTGTCTAGAAATGACCTTTAATTTTTTTAATAAAGAATTTTTCCCCCGAATCAAGGATTTGATCATGCAATCATGCGAAAACCCTTTGTCTTTAATTACTATATTTTGATTTTCATGCACACACTTTATACAATTAAATTAAATTAAAGCTTTCTCTCCCTTATTAAATCATGTGATGTTTTTAATATAATATTTATTAATTTAACTAATAATATTATTTAGAGTTTATTAAACATAAAACCCCTAAATAAGTTATTATTAAATTAAATAAATATAAATACGTTTAAATTATAATTTTGATCAAATTTTTTATATTTAATTCTTTTATGCACATTTAAAGAACTTTTAAATTAAAATATTCTTTTATATTTTCTTTTCCTCCACTTATTAATTAGTGCAAGCACTAATTAAAACATATTTTATTATTTAGATTAATAATAATAATCAAAGCTCATTATTTAAATGCAACTCTAATTTAATTATTATTAAATAAATAATTACTTCTTAAATTAGACTTTTAAATTAAATATTTTAAGCTCAAGTACAAAATTAATTAATAATTAATTAAATATCATCATATTTTAATTTCTCTTTAATCAAAATTTTAAATTAAGATTTTTAAATTAAAACACATATTTAATTAATTTTTTATTAATTAAATATTCTCATGTTTTAATATTTCTTTTTAATCAAATAATATTTAATAGTTCTCAATATTATATGATTAACCAAAATATTATAATTAAATCCTTTACCAAATAAATCACATAGCAAAATTTACATAAAAGCAACATTACCAAGACAGACGGAAACTCAAAATCAAATCACATAGACAAAGATAAGCTCGTAGTTTTTAAAAAGGGTGGAAAATTAGTTACAAGTCCTCCTTGCAAGACAAGTATTTAAGTTATGGCTAGGATTGGACCTGAACATTATCTCCCCATTCTTACCATTGAGTTATTGTGATAGGGCACACTCATCTTGGCAATTTAGGGAAGTCGATGCTTGGTACCTACATTCTACATAAAAGATGAGCATGTACATGTAAATAATTATATATCTAAACTAAATAGGCAATAGCAAGGAGTGATACATCATGTAGATCTCGACTAGTAGGTGACTATGACTCCCTCTCTTAACCATATCAAACATGAAAAACAAAAAGATAAAATAGACACATGCACCATACACATGCAAGTATGGGCTAAGTACTATAATAATTATAAGTCAAACATCAAATGCTCAGATAAAATAATATATCATTATGAATATGAAGCAATCATGATTAAAGCATCATTTGACACTTCTAAGGAATCACATTTATCAACTACGAATCATTAAAGCATCATTAATGCACGATCAACCATAATCATTAAACAACACATGAAATATAGTCAATTAAGTATTCATCATTGATATATCTCTAGTCTAAGTTATGAAATAATATCCTTGAAACAAATATATCTATGAAATAGGCATAAAAGAGTTTAATAAATATAATAGAAAAATAAACTATGGGTGGGCACTACACAACTAACCTAAATCCTTGCTTCTTCTAGTTGTATTGTTTCTCTATTGTTATTTATTGTAGAATAGATTTTTTATTTCTTTCTCCATATTTTTATGATGCATAGAAAAGCCCATATCATCTTAGTATAACACTAAGGAAAGTGGTTGCAAATATATGAATAAAAAACACAAAAAGGAGTTCAATTAAATAAATAATTTGTGTATTGAATGCTATTTAATGAAATACTAAATCAACTAATCATCATATACTTATAACGATCAAAGTGTGCACAAAGTAAGATCTTGGTACATAAAATTTCAGCAAAAATAGTGGGAACAAAATTGAAATAGGGACTCATATTCCTAAAAAAAGTCATAATATGAAATATGAATTACAATGAAGATATAAGTCAAAGTAAATCTATAGTATAATGGAGCTAGATATGCAAGTTAGAAGTGCATAATATGCACAATGTATAAACTAGAGCCCAACTAGACTAGGATATTATAAATTTAAGCTTGATTAAGTGAACTTAAGTTAGAGCATGAATGTACAAACATGTTCTTCATTATGTATAAAAATGTCTATGATGATATTCTTGAACATGAAGGCAATTAGTTAATGCAAGATTGCAAACTCTCTAAGCATGGAATGCATGAATAGGTCCTAACAACAAAATACCTTATTAAGTACCCTTGCACAATGAAAGCCTCTCAAAGTGAAGAAAAAGAAGCAAAACCACATGGTCAAAAATCCCTTTCCAAAAGTGAGAGATGTAACTATATGAAATGTAAAATAAAGGGAGGCCTTAAGAGGATCCCTCAAAGACAAATTCCTTCATTGAAATAATCAAACACAACTAAAGATAGCATGGAGATGCCAAAGGCTTTACAAAGATGCTTACAACTTGTTCCTCTATCAATATGTACTCAAAGTGGAGAATATCATCTTGAATCAATTGTTAAATATAGTGAACATGTGGATTTCAATACACGTAATCCTCTTATACTTCACTAGATTGCACAAAATGTGGATAGCACTCTAATTATCACACGAAAGAATAATGAGACCATTAGGAGGGAAGAGAAACTCTATCATTAACTAATTAAGCCATAAAACCTTTTGACTATTAAGAATTGTTGCTTTGTACTTAGCCTTTGTAGATGATAATGCAATTAGAGATTAAATCTTGCAAAAAAAATGCAATAAGGCCTAAACCAAGATAAATAAATAAAAAAAAGCTAGAAGTAGACTTTTAATCATCAGAATCACAAACCCACTCTAAATATTTGAAGCCAATGATGCAAGAGTTGCTTGATGAATAGTATGTACCTCAAAATTCATTTGATAGTCTACCACTAACTCATGTAGATCATGATAAAAGTGAGCAAGTGAAGGTCAACCATAAAACAAATATTAGAACAAGTATGTGTTAGGTATAAAAGATTGCCAAAAAAAAATCAACTAATAAAGAAGTGTTATTGATATTTGAAATAATACCCAATTGAAAGAGTGCGGTGGTAGGCTTGGAATCAAGCATGCCAAACCTTTGAAAGTATGTAACCTTTTTTGACAAATGAGAATCACATGGAAATATTGAACAACCTCAATCTTACAGAAATAGTGTACACATCCAAGATCTCTCATGTCAAAAATCTCCATCGATGTTCACTAAATACTTTGAATCATAGAGTGAGATCAATTTGTAAGGACCAAATCATCTACATATAATACCAAGATAAAATTATACCCCTCTTGATGTTTCCCTCTTGCTAAATTGAGTGTAAACTATGGGATTGGAATGACAATGAGTGAAACTAGAAGAGAGAGAAAAATAGTTCATCTTCGCCTACCAAGCCCCACAAACTTGCTTGAGGCCATATAATGAATAATGGATACAACAAGAAACATAGAATTCCTAAAACAATCCCTAAGTTGATTGATATAGATCTCCTCATGACTATTTCTATGCAACAATGCAATCTCTATATCTATTTTAAAAATTCACCATGCCCATGATGTTATTGTACAATAAGTAAAATGATGTGGAGGTCAATGTTACGGAATATGTATGTAGCTGGATTATTTTTGGTAAAGTTGATTGTTCATTTTATTGTACCTAATCTAATGACAGTTCTATAGGAATTTGTAATCAACCCAGCTAATCAATAACTAGACCAATTTAGTTGGGTTATTGCTTGTTTCTTACTAAAAATGTCTTCTCTGATATGTTTTTGTAAAATTTCTTGTGAACTTTGCCTATTTTTCATGGTCTACATCATTTTTGTGCAAGATCTTGATCTAAGTCACTTAGCATAGGTTGAGTGAATTTTATTGTTTTATTATTTGGATTCTAGAATATGTATGTAGCTAGATCATTTTTCCTAAAGCTAACTGTTTGTTTTATTGTACCTAATATGATGATAGTTCTATAGGAATTTGTAATCAACCCAACTAATCAGCAACTAGACCAATTTAACTAGGTTATGGCTTATTTCTTTCTAAAAATATCTACTATAATATGTTTTTGTAAAATTTCTTGCAAACTCTGCCCATTTTTCATGGTCTACATTATTTTTGTGTAGGATCTTGAGGTAAGTCACTTAGCATGGGTTGAGTGTGTTTTATTGTTTTATTATTTGGATTTTGGAATATGTATGCAACTAGATCATTTTTGGTAAAGTTGATTGTTCATTTTATTGTACCTAATCTGATGACACTTCTATAAGAATTTGTAATCAACCCAGCTAATCAACAACTAGACCAGTTTAATTGGGTCAAGGCTTGTTTCTTTCTAAAAATATTTTATATGTTTTTGTAAAATTTCTTGTGAACTCTTCCCATTTTTCATGGTCTGCATTATTTTTGTGTAGAATCTTTAGGTAAGTCTCCTAGCATGGGTTGAGTGAGTTTTATTGTTTTATTATTTGGATTTTGGAATATGTATGTAGTTGAATCATTTGTGGTAAAGTTGATTGTTTGTTTTATTGTACCTAATCTAATGGAAGTTCTATAGGAATTTGTAATCAACCCAACTAATGAGCAACTAGACCAATTTAACTAGCTTATGCCTTGTTTCTTTCTAAAAATATCTACTATGAGATGTTTTTGTAAAATTTCTTGTGAACTCTGCCCATTTTTCGTAGTTTACATTATTTTTGTGTAGGATCTTGAGGTAAGTCACTTAGCACGGGTTGAGTGAGTTTTATTATTTTATTATTTGGATCCTCGAATACATATGGAGTTGGATCATATATGTAATAAGAACCTTGAAAAATATCTCTCTAAATATATAAACAGATACATGTTTAGAAGGAAATATAAAGACATACATGTAACATATTTACATATGTACCACTTCTCACCCTTGAAAATAATTGTAGAGCAAGGGCATGGTGCGATAATGAAATTGCAAAGCAAGGGCATGACACAACAATGAAATCGCAAAGCAAGGGCATGAAAATGAAATGTAGAGATCACGAGGGTGCAAAAATGAAATGCATTGATCACAAGGACCACAACAACGTTCATAGTTCTACACCCTCATTGGGAGCTCTCCACCTCTTTTACATGTAGCTCTCCAAAATCAAAACAAATTGAAAATGATTGTCATGTTTGCTTTTTTTTTTGGTTTTATGCTCACAATGGTATCATAATTACAACATTGACATTAGCATTGTGATGGCATCAGGGAAAATTACAAAAATAAAATAAAATGAAAATGACCACAAATTATACCACTATTGTAATTTAACTCCAAATGTTGTAGTCCCACTATTTTCTATCACTTGATTATTTCTAGCATAACTCAATCTCCTAGGAATTATGGAAAAAAAAATTTCATTCCTCTTCACTTCCTTTTCAAATTGCTTTTCATTAACCATGCAAATGCTCATAACAATACAATTAACCTCATCTAGACTTTCAATCAAAGACAACAATATTTTCTTTTTCTCATTCACCCAAAGTGTATATTGATTCAATCTTTTATCATGTATAGAATATCCATCATATTGCCAAGGTCTACCCAAAAAAATATGACAACAATCCATAGGCATAATATCACATAGAACTTTATCAAAGTAATGGCCAATCTTGAACTTCACAATACATTGTTCACTTACCAATATCTTATGCTCATCCTTGATCCATGAAACATGATAGGGTTTGGGATGCTTTAGCCTTCACAACTGCAACTTTGTAACCAATTCTTCCAATGCCAATTTTTTTTAACTTCTACTATCAGTGATCACTTTGCAGCATTTTCTAGCCATCTTACATCTAGTCTTGAAAAGACTTCTCCTTAAGATAGGTTCTTCATCAACTCCCTTATTATAGAAAGCTCTTCTTACCATCATATTTTCTCTAGCCTCAACACTTGGTGGAACCCTCAATGTCTCCTTGAATCCTAACATTTATGTTACCTTGCTCATTTTCCAAAGATATACACTCAAAGGATCTATGCCCTTCCTTTCCACATCTAAAATAATTATCACAAAAACTACCTCTAGAATAAAAATTACCTCTTCCTTGGTAGGAACTAGTATCTCCTTGGTAAGAGTTACCACCTTTCCATTCAATCTTGTTTTTTCATCACTTTTCCATTCAGATGTTCCTTTATCTTGTACATAATTGTCAGAAATACCACCTTCTCCATTAGGCCTACCTCTACCTCTTTGGAATCTACCACCTCTACCTCTTTGTCTTTGTTCATACTTCTTTGTCAAGATCTTCTTAGCTTTCAAGGCATATT
This sequence comes from Cupressus sempervirens, assembly GCA_028749045.1. NCBI lineage: Eukaryota > Viridiplantae > Streptophyta > Pinopsida > Cupressales > Cupressaceae > Cupressus > Cupressus sempervirens. Next base: position 380,923,988 of record CM053789.1, read on the forward strand.
GGTATACTTCTTCCACACTTTCCAATTTTATAAAACTTATGTCATCTTGAATTCTAGATCTAAATCCATTTAGATACCTTACAACTTTCTCAACAACATCATCCACATGTCCAGATCTAATGTCCAATCTATAGAATTCCACACTATACTCCTTCACAGTCATGTCTCTTTGTCTCCAACTTTGCATCTTCCTCAACAAGCTAACTTGGTAATCAACAAGAAATAATTTCATTTTCACTTTGTTCATTTTATTTTCAACCAAATCCCAATCTTCTCCTTTCCTCTCCTTTGTCTATTAGTTTGCAAATGCTCCCACCATAGTAAGGCATGACCTTTCAACTTAGTAACTCCAATTTTCACCTTCCTATTTTCATGAGTGTTTTCAAACTCAAATAAATTCTTCGTGTTAGAGATCCAATCCAACACAACATTGGTATCTAATTTCCTATCATAAGAAACAACTTCTATTGTAGGCTTTGAATGTGCCCTAGACAGTGCTCTCAACAATCTTTTCTCATCTTGATCTTCCTCAAGTTATGGATTACGGTTTCATGTCATTGCTTTGTCATCACTCACATTATCAAGGTGTGGTCCTTGGGGTTGTCTCTACAACATCTAATCTAGTTGCAATTTGTCTCAATGCATCTAATAAGGCATTGTCAAAATTTTCTCTACCTAAAACCATCTTTATAATCAAGTTCTTGCAAAATCGTAACCCTCTATAAGTTATAGGTTAGATCCTCAAATCTACCACCCTACAACCAAATCCAACTTAGGGTTCTACATGATCCAATCTCCACAAGGATAAACCTCAAGCTCTGATACCACTTGGTGCAAAAAGATTATGAAGAGCTAGGGCCTAGGGCACACCCAACTATCCAAACCACCTTGCAAAGTTAACACAATGAAAGAAAACACATAGATAAAATCACCAAGGAGAGATTAAAAAAAATCACTTTATTGATTCATCAAATCATCAACATACATACCAAGTTGTAAGGCATTTTGGGTTACGACCAGACACAAATATAATTTCAAGATCTATAAGTCAACTTCAAATTCGTAATCCCATAACATCTACTCTAGACTCTCTAAGTCCTCCCTCTAAACTAAACCAAATACCTATACTTATACTTGCCAAAACAGCTTACAGAATATTATAGAACATTACATAGAAGAAATGCCAACCTCAAAATGGTCAACACTCATCCCTAAACAAGATCCTATCATTAATTCATGATCCAAATTAAATACAATAGTCAGCTCCAACTAAGAACCAAGCACAGAAAACTCGGTCAAAAAAGAACCTCGAGCATCAACAACAATAGGTTCACTTGGCACATGAAGTATCACTTCATCATCATAGAACAACTTGGCTAGCACTCTAGGACTCGGTCAACACTAGAAGGCCCGATTGACACTAAGCAACTCAGTTGATACTACAAAGCTTGGCTAGAAAAGAAGAAATTCAATTGACACAACAAGCTTAGTTAACACAGAACAACTCAGCTAACACTGGAGAGCTTGGTCAACATAGCTAGAACTCAATTAGATAGCTAGAATGAACAAAAGTGCAAGGTTGCAAGGCAACCCAAGATTCTCCTACATCACTTTGTTCTAAATTCTTCATATTATCATAGGTAGGAAAGTGTCCTTGACAAGAGACCTTATACTCAACCCCACCATTTGCAATTTCTTAGTTATTTCAAATGTTCTTTCTCTACAAATCACTTTTTCTTGCGTCATTGTACATTGTAGAATTGTCAAACAATTCATCTTCTGATCTTACAAAATTTCTCACATGAGCATTTATTTGGCCTATTGGCACATAATCCTTACTTCTTTGGCATGACACATTGTTTTAAGGAATGCAACTATAATTCCCACTTGAGTGTGATAGATAAGAAAGATGGTGAAAGGTTCTTAGCCACTATGCATACCAAACAACCAAATTTTTTACTTAGCTAGTTATCGTGCCATATGTCCGAACAACATTTACCATGGTGATAACTCAATCCATATACCACATGTAACTATCAATTTTTTTATTGCATTATCAACTTGTTGATAGTTAGCATGAATTATTCATGATTCATTACAAATATTTTTATTTGTCTAGACATATTAAAATTGGTAGCAAGATCATCCATATGTTATAACTTAAGAACCATGAAGCATTACTTCGAATTCCAGGATAGTGATATGACCTTCGTTGAGAGATGAATATGACATATTGCAACCAACCAAATACCTTAATATTTGGAACAAAAAGAACACGTTGGTTCGACTTCAGATGACCTTTTCTCATTCATCCATCTCAGTTGCACATCATGCTACTACGGTGAACTCTATTGTGTTAAAACTATTGATGCTGAAGTAAGATACGAGTTGTATCACATAAATTAGAGACATTATGCAAACCTTTTATCAAGCCTCTCCACACTTCTTAATGCCTTGCCTCTATGTCTTGAAGGCGTGCTGATATATGGTTTTCTATGATGCAGCTCTATCAGAACAATGTTGTGCCTTTCCCTGCCTTTGTCTTAACCAAGATCTACAACTAAGGTGGCAGTAGCTTCTAATTCTACGAGGCATGTCTTTACTTTTGTAATCATATCTAAGAGATCCTGATACCTTCTTAGACATTTTCATATCACATCGTCGTAGTAATTTGAGAGCCACTATTATTGGGGCACTTTTTTATACATTTGTCATGTGGATATCGTCTATATGACAACACTGCAAGAAACTTTGTACAAGCTGCGTGACTTCTTTTTTAATGTACTCGGATCTAGTTGAGGTCGAGAAAAAACTAGATATAGTTTATTTGATGGATTTTTCCATATCCACATCACACTTCATTTATCCTTACCTACGTCTTTAAAATCAGTCAGAAAGTTCAAAAGGGCTTTTGACACACACGAATCCTGTGTGTTACCTTTGTCCATATTGACTTACTTTGCGCATACCAGAGCTAAGAAATGTGGTGAGATTTGGCTTGTGTTTAGGGCAGCGACTATCCAGTTACAAAATTTGTGGGCTGGATATCCATGTCTCTATGTCGTATATAGCTTGCATCATGGATATGGCTATTCTCACTACAAACTGTACAGTTGACCAATTTTTAAAAAATCGAAGACATCATGGATTTTTCTAAAAAATTCAACATTTAATCTTCATGATCTTCATAGTTTGTAGTCGAAAGCAACAAAAAAATTGGCAAAAAAATCACTACATTTTAGTAAATCTGGGGAAACAAATATTTTTAAAAATTGACTTTGTTTTGTCTTTAGTGCATTTTATCTAAGATTAGGCCCCCTCATCATGTACCCTCACCTTTTTTCAATATTATTTTTATTAAATATTATTTCTTATTTCTTGCAAGAACATAGTGTTGGTCACATCCAACTACAAATTACCTTCTAAAAGTTTTGTAGTTTATTAAATATATATCTATATAATATTTATTGTTATAAATAATTGAAAATGTTTCGTATAAAATTAATGTCTATAATATTAACAATATATTAATTTAATTAAAATTATTAATCATAAGTGATATTTGCTGATTATCATTATTTTTTATAATTGTGTAGAAATTTATAAGAATTTATTTTTGTTGATATAAAATTAAAACATATTTTCTTTCCAAAGAGAAATTAGTACAAAATGAGACATTAACCTTTTATTAAAGATTTCTTATCAACATAATCATATTTTATTTTTGTCAGGTTCATATATTATTATATTTCTATTCTAAAATTTAATTAAAAAAATTCTTGTGTATATTTTTTTTCTTGAAAACTCATGAATTTATTATACAATATGATTGTTGTTAAGTTTTAACATATATTGTTAATTCTAATGTCTATTTTTGAAGGTTAAGGTTCGGTGTTAAAAACACATGTTTGAGATACTTTTTCTTGAATGGAGATGTTAAGATTTAGAATGGAAATATGTGTTTTGAACCCTATTTCTTAACCTCTTAAAGTTTTTAAGGATAATGTTGCAATCAAAAACACATGTTTTGAGACATTTCATTAAGTTGCCATAATTTGGGATTTAGGCACGTCGGATTTCAAAAATTTGAAATGTTAGGCAATACTAGGAACAAGTGGGGGACCTTCAAATCTCAATATAATCATGGATTTGATAGGAGAATGATAGTCACAGGGCTCAAAGTCACACACAATAATTTTTTAAAGAGTTTTGGTCAGGTTTAATACTAAGGCAACAATCTTCGAGTAAATAAAAAATAGAAGAAGTGTAGTTTTCAAATATGGTTGATATTGCCTATAATAATTTAAATAAATGTATCTAAAGTGGCTTTGTACCTTTCCAACACTATAATAGACCTCCAAGATTTCAGCATACTAGAACTTGCACTATTAGTTTTCATATCAGTGTCCTACTTTAGCATTAAAGATGGAGAAAGCACTATATAGAATACTACCCTTTTGGTGCCTATGATATTCATAGCAAATCCAATTGACAAACATAAAGCCACATTCACCAACCATAGCCATGAAGTATTTCAATAGTTGCAAACATCTCGTTTAGAAAGGTGGGGTGTGCCTACTATTATGTGTGGATGCATCTCCATACCTTGTTCTAAAACTCTTTTTATTCACAAAGCCTAGGAATTGATATTCCAATGAAATGTTAATCTTCATCTTCCATGTGTTAATTCTTATTTTTTGTGTGTATGTGTCTCTATTTACCATCATTCATATGTAACACTCTGAAAATATTTATTATGCACACAAACTCCTTCATTTTTTATTTTAATTTTTTTAAATCATTGACTAACTTTTCAAATACTTACCAACTTAGCATTAGATCTTTAAATGCATGTCAATTTTTCCAAAAATTCTTAAATGTTCACTACCAAAGTTGATCTCATTATAAGAACCCTCTCGGCTTAAAGAATTGTTCTAATTACCTTAATAACAATGTAAAATACATTAAAAAATCTAATTTAAAAATAAGATACATATATACTAGAAGAAGAAGAAAATCCCCTTGTTAGGGTTAATGCGACATATTTCTTCTCATAGTATTTTCTATAGGACTGGTTTTGTTGCCTCTTGTTCTCCTCTGACATGTTATCCAATAATCAAGTGACATGTGTTTCTGTTGATTTTTTTTGGACCACTACAAGTAAAGCATTGCATATTTGATATGTGTTTTCCAAGTGCAGATCTAAATGTATATAAAGGAGTAGAAAAGACATGCCTCATGAAGAGACAAGTCTCTATGTTAATCAATATTGTTTGTTCTAACTTAATTACCATTAGACAATGTCAATAATAATATAAACACACTCATACACAAACACATATATAATTGACAATTAATCAAAAGAAATAATGTTTAACCAATAACCGTAGAGGCATCGTCTCTAGATCAATTCAATCTACCTGAGGCTAAAACATCAACACTTTCTCTTAGCTAGGGAGGATATTTTGGATATCTAATGATAGATAGGTGACTAAGAGAGGGGTAGGTAGGTGAATCAAGAACCACTTAACACTTTTTACTTACATGTTTTTTGTCTTTCTTTATTAGATTGTATAATCTAATTGTAAGCAAGAAACATAAATAAATAAAGAAATCAACACCATAACACTTTAAGACAATATTTGGTAACCCATAAACCCTCCAAGGAGAAGTTAAAGCTAAGTGGGGATGACAGCCACAATACTTCACTACTGTACTAATAAAGTTGGCATGTTAGGGCTTACAACTGATCACTTCTAGTGATCTACTCTAGTAGGAGTATGAAGGATTGTTAGGTCTACTTTGTGAAATTATTTTACAATACAATGAAGTACGTACTCTATTAGGAGATTTTACAAAGGATTGCTAGGTCCACCTTGTTAGGATGCAATCAGTAGGATGATCTTTGTTTATAACTTGTTTATTCTAAAATAGACCCTTTGAAGATTGTAATCACCTAGTTGTGATAGATGTGTCTCTACTCATCCCTTTGTATAGCTTGGTAGCATGTTAATTAATCTTCTCTATCTTCTTCTTCTTGTATTCTATATTCTCTTGTTCCCCTTATATAAATCTATGCCATTCTTTTTTATTTTTGTATTTTAGACCAAAAAAACACCTTTCTTATATAGCCAACAAACAATATTTTAATTCCAACTTAGCCTCAAATAAGAATTGTTTTTCCAATAATCAAATTGCATCTTCAAGTTGGCTATTGTTGATGCTTGAGGAATACAATGTACTCGGGTAATACTCTAGCACTCAGGTAACCCGGTGATACCTTGCTTGTACTGGATGCTCAGTTTACACTGAACTCAAAAAACATTTTTGACTCGGTTCACACGACTGACTCAATTTACATTGTGATATATGTCCCATATGATGGTGCTCAATTAATACTAGGAACTAGGATGCTTGGTTGCTTGGGCTACACTAAAACATGTTGTTGAAGGAAAGCTTGGTTGCAATATTAACTGACCTTCTTGAATGACTATGTGTTTTGGCACTAATTGACAATATGTCTTAACATAGGGTTAATAGGATAAATACATAGTTAAATATTACCTCAATATAATATCAAGTTGGCATGATTAAGAATATCTTTGATCAAAAGATATTTGTCATTTTGGTATCACATTTGATATCAAGAGTATTGGTCACCTAGAATACATGAAATTCACCAATTACTCAAAAATGTTTGATATCACATTTGATATCATGAGTATTGGTCTCCTAGAATATCAATTATATTCACCAAGTATTCAAAATAGGGTGTCATAACACATCTAATATCACGAGTATTGGCCTCCTAGACTATCAATGATATTCACCAAATGCTCAAAATAGAGTTTGATATCACATTTGATATTGAGAGTATTGGCCTCCCAAAATATCAATGATATTCAACAAATACTCTTTTGAGTAATGGACTTCTAGAATGTTGAGATGCAAGACATTCACCATATACTTAATTTGTTTGATCTCATAAGACTAGTTATTGTAAGATTGTCACCTTACAATAACTTCTAGAAATACAAGTGACATCATTTGGAAGTTGTCACTTCCTCATGATGTACATAGGAGTAGGCCCATTAAAATCACATAGTAATGAGGTATATCCATGAATCATAGTCCTCTTGACTACTACAATTTATTGATCATGGAGACTCCATCTCAACATGGTTTACTCCCTCTGAATCATTATTATCGAGATCATCAAAGGTTTAACGAAACCATATCCTCTATCTACCCCCTCTATTTTAGGTTTGCACATAATGAAATGCGAGACTCCCTCTAAATATCAATCTTACTCTACTTGCAAAATTCTTAGATAAGATAAGATAAGATAATATAAATTTATTTATGTCCAATAAGAGACCACAAGGGTCTATGGGATTGAAAAGCGTACAAGATAAAAAAACTACTAGCTACCAAAGCACCAAATGGTGCCAAGGAAAGAAGAAAATAGGAAAAACAAGAGAAGCAAAAAGAAGGATGGAGCACAAGAATGAATCAAGGACTAAGGGTCCTTCCTTAGTAAAACTAAAGCCAAGAACCAAGGGTATGAACTAGGGCAAGCAATTACCCTAAATAATCATCGAGAAAAGATGGGAGGGTGTCACTGATGAGTATAACAACAATGAGGTCTCATAGATCTGGAGTAGCTAGCAATGGTGGTAATAGAAGACCACTTTGTCCCACAAGTAGGAGGCAAGGGAGAGAAGAAAGCAATGATTACCTAAGCTGGGGTCACTCTTTGTGGTAATAAGAGCTTCAAGGTGTGGTCATGGATCTGCATAGTCTCTCTAAGGTATAGTGCAAGGAATCTTTGGTCTATGTAGCTAAAAAAGGCTGTCAGGGAGCTACACTCCCTAAATAAGAAATAGAATCTCCCAAAAATCTCATTGAAGGTGGGACAGTGAAAAAATGAAATGGATCTCCACCTCGGTGATGCCCAAGGTACATAGGTGACAAGTCTAGTCCTCTCTATCCATGCGATGATCTATCTGAATCTGAAGCTGGTGGGAGCCAACCCTAAAGGAGCCCAGAGAGATGCATAAGGCATAACACCAATGCTGAGATGATTTTTTGGGGCACTAGTATAGTTGCACTTGTTTTTCTACCAAAATTTTTGACCAAATCTATGATTCCTTCTTTTTTTAATTTTCATTCCTACATTGGTCAAAAATGAAAAATTTATGCCCTCTTTGGTCAAAATTTTGGCTAACTTATGTATTCATTTTGACTAGTTTCAAAATGGCATTATGTTATAATAACGAAAAAGAAAAAAATTTATAATGCTATGTCGCATTATATTACTAAAAATTTGTATAAGCGCAGGGGGATTCATTCATGTGTTGGGTATGGTATGAAAATATCAAGGTCTCAATATTTCCTTCAATGGTGAAAGACCACAAGCATTGCAAAATTAGGGCTTTTCCCATTTGTAGATTTCCCATTTTCGCTTTGCAGAGCTGGCATATGCTGAGTGGAAAATTGAAAATATGCCCTAGAAAATGATGTGATTCCCAACTCTCCTATGCATCATACCTTCACACTTCAATAGATTTCCTAGTTCTATATTTTGAAATATCTTGCATTTAGGTAGTCATTTAATTTTATTGATTTGTTAAATGTGTGCAAGAAATTTTTGATTTCATTGCAGAGAAACTCGAGGCATTTGTATTGAGTGAAGATGATAGTTTATAGCCTCTTCATGGAAGACATCTAGAAAATATAGATGTAGAAAAGGAAATGGCATCTATGGCAGAAGAAGCAAAGGTAGCATGTTGTGTACAGGGATGCAGGTGCAATCCAATGGTTCTAGCAGGCTGGCCAAGTTTTTAAAGCTATATGAAACTCTGACTATCAAAGGTTTTTCTTTGCTTCCCCCTCTCCATCTCCTATCTCCTTCTCTCATTCTCCCACCTCCCCATCCCCCTTTAGAACTACTACTATTTTATAGATCCCTCCACCTAGCCCTACACTTTGAAGTTGAGTGCATCTGCCTTGGAGCTTGGATTTACTTTTTCTTTTCCAATGAAGTAGTTATCTATTTCCTTAGGCACACTCATCAAGTGGACAATAGTTAGTTTTATTTCTTAATCCATGAAATTTACAAAAAGATGCATTTATCTTTATTTTGACCTTCCCAATCTATAAAGATTGAATGTTATACAGAGAAACTGATGGCTAGAAATTTTGACTTCTTTCTTTAAGGTAGCCAATAGATTATGATGGAAAGTTGGAAAATATGCATAGAAAGATTGGAAAATATCTCATATATGAAAAAAAGGAATTAAGATTGGAAGAACCTTTATTTCCTCATTCATGTGAATTTTGAAGATCATTTTTTAGACGCTCATGCCTTTATGAGCACACAATAAACTCATTTGTTTTTACTAGTATTATTCTCTAATGTAGTCAACCAACTTTTGGGTAATCTCCCAACATAATCTCAAGCATTGATCAACTGTTAGATTCAGGGAAGAAATATATATTGGCTATTATTATTTAATTTACATGAAACTTGATGATTCTGTTGATCTTTCTTTAAATCTAGCTATGGCTTTCACGTTGAATTTTTGGCTACATGTCTCACTCTATAAACAACGAGTCCTCTCTCTCTGTCTCTCTCTGTCTCTCTCTCTCTACACACACACACACACATACACACATCTGTATGTGTGTATGTGTGTACATACATACATACATACAAATGAGCATCACTAAATTCAATGTTTGTTTAGAAATTGAGTTATGCTTTGAAATTTAATGGACATGTTTTGTTGGGATTTGATAATAGATTGACATAGTATGTTAAGTTATAGTACTATTGAAAAACAAAGAACTGGAGTATCCTATCCTGATGGTCATTCCATACTATATATGGGTTTTTAATAACTTAATGTTCAAGGTTGTAACTCTATGTATTTTACTATTGTAGTATAGACTAGATTGAAAGTTGTGGAATGGTCTGCTTGTATTCTTTGATGTATTCATTTGATAGCTAAAATTAATTGATAGAGAGTATAGTTGAACCAATTTTGCCACATCCCTACACCTTTAGTTTTAGTCATGTTCAAATTTGTACATGAAGAATTTGTGTCTTTCCCACAGATTCTAGTGAGTCTATAACATGAGGGTGGGTTTACTTGTCAGAATTTTGGGGTTGGCTCCATAGAGCCTTATTTGATCTACTCTTGGTAGAATAATCAAACCTATAAAGCATTAGTTTAACTTGTTTTCTACTGGAGTATATGTTTTTCAACCTTTTTTCTTAGCTACATGGAGTTTCATATGGAGGATGTAGGACAGGTTATAGGGATGGTGGGACCAAGGGCCCAAGTTTGGTAATTACTAAGGAACAAAAAAGGGATGGCAGTGAAGTAGTGGTGGGGTGTAGTGTTGATATACAAATTGAATATTTCAAGGCAATGTGCTCCACTAGAGGCAAACTAGTTTTCACAAAGCTAAAGGTTTCAATTGGTATGCAACGGCATGTGCCATATAGCAAGTGACTTGGTGGCATCTTCAGTGGAGTGGGGGAAATATTTTCCCCAACTCTCCAATTTTTGAAATTCTCCCTTATATGGAATATGGTATTTTTAGGGGGATGTGTCCTCAAAGCAATGCAAGTTTTGTGCCATTACTTCTAGTGATATAGAGCATACATTAAATGTGTGAATGGATCATTAATGGTGTCTAATTCCATTTAATTAGTAAGAATTGCACATTGGAAAGAGAGTGTGTTACAAGGGAATTATTTGTAGTGAACTAATGGGTTTTAGATAGAATATTTATCATATATGCTTCAAAATGATGCCCTAATAAAAATAGATGCATGGTGCATAAAAAGCTATGGAAACTTATATGAATTGTCAAAGTTGTCAGCGACTCAATACTGAATTGAACTTTATACATTAATTCCCTACTTTTCTTAATCTCTATGCACATTTTATGAAAGCTTTGTTATTTTATAATCGATATGATTTGTAGCATATTTTGAGAGTTGATGAGACATGCATATTATGTTTACAAAATTATTATTCACATATGAAACTCAAGCTTATTTAGTTTGATGCACATAGAAACTCTTTGTAATCAATTTGGTCTTCAAGTTGTAGTGTTTTTTCAACTTCTATTGGATGGTTTTATATATGTTTTGGATGCTTTTAGAAATTCCCTACTTGTTGATACATTACATGCAATATATATGCTCTAGATAAAAGCTTGACATATATTGATCTTATCTACGAGATGTTCAAATAAGGGAAATATTTCTTAGTAGAGTGGTCCTTGTGTTCTATATTTTTGCACCTTCATTTATATACTATTTTTTGTGTTGGATTTGAGTATCAAACAACATGTTTCTTGATAGAGTTTCATGAAACTTTTGTAAACATGCATTACTTTGTTGTAGTCTTGTTCATGGTCTCTTTTGCTTAATATTCAAGACATCTATGGACAATCAAGTTTTGAAATTGGTTTCTAGATCACACAACCTTCCACATCTAGACAAAGAGGATAGAGGTGGAGAAGATTCTCACTTTATCCTTACAGAGGAACAAGTTGTCGAGGTTGTTGATGGAGTGGGAGGGTGGGAAAAACTAGGCATTAATGTAGGAGATCATGCTAGAGAACTCATGGAAAACATTGTTGTTCCCATTAAAGGGGAGCCTCAAAATTCAATTGATCCTATTAAGGTGTTAGAGAATGCCTATTTGAGTACAAAGTCACAAGGATCCTCTACTTGCTTGTATTTTAGTACTTTCAGATAAGGTAACAGAAAATTCTCAAGTATCCTACATTGTTTGTTTTGATTTGTTATATTATCCGACATATCTTTTTTAGTTTTTTGTTGTAAATGTTTGACATCTTTTATTCATAAAAATTATTGTAGATTGGAATCTCTAAGATTCTTCTAAAGAAAAAGTTTCTCAAAAATATATTGATATAGACTCATTTGTTTCTTCATGGTTCTAAATAAGTTTTCTTTTATACCTAAATATCTATTTTTTCATTATTTTTTATTTCTAGGTACTGTGTATAGCGAATCTAGGTGATAGTAGATTCATTGTAATAAGAGGTGGGCATACACTATTCAAGTTCCCTATTTAATAGCATCACTTTAATTATTGTTTCTACCTTCAAAGTGGTGATGGTGTTGATCTTCCAAGTTTTGCTTGGGTAATGGAAGCATATATTATTTTCCTTTTGAATCATTGCATTAGACTTGCAGCTCTACTTGTACACCTAATATTTAATTAGAGTAATTTTAACCTATTTGGGATGCATTCTTGCAAACCTTCATCATTAATGTGGCACATGGAGATGTTATAATTGCTGGTATAGATGGACTATTTGACAACTTGTATGATGGTGAATTTAATGCACTAGTCGTTGAAGCAGTAGGAGATAACTTTCAACCTCAGACAACTACCAAAAAAAATTGTTGTATCTACAAGGCAACATGCACTAGACAAAGATAAAGATACTCCTTTTTCTGATGTTACTCAAAGAGCGGGCTATTGCTATAAAGGGGGGGAAGTTGGATGACATAACTATTGTTGTTTCATATGTCACAGTTGTACATTAAAGACTTGTGTTTTCTTTAAAAGTGAATATTCATGATAACACGGATAAGGTGATGCTTATTACTTGTTTATTTCTTTACCTATAAAGAGATGATGTAAAAATATATTAACTTCCTTTACCAAAATGGAAAATAAACATCTAATCAACTTCCATTACCCTAGGAATTTTTTTCCTGAGATTTTCCTAATCCCTAATGAAACATTGTCATGAGAAGGCAATATAATTATCACTTTTCCACTTCCACTTCTTGTACTCCTCCACAACTTCTCAATTTTTCCCTAGACTCTCTATAGGGAGAAGCACCATTTCCTTTGGCTCCAGAATACCTAGCCTTGATATATTTCCCATTCTAAGTGGTGAAAAGGTTTTTCAAATTTCTACATTGTACAATCCCCAGCTCTCTTTTCAACAACACTCAACATGTTTAAATAATAAGTTGCATGCATTTCTTCACAACTTCCAACTTAACCCTCCAAAACCATTCTCCAACTATAGTGAACACTATTATTTTATAATTTTGATCTCTAAATTTATAAAATGTAAAATTAAATGAAGTTGCTAACACATTTGAGCTGTTATTTTTTCTTGAGGTGAAGAGACTTGCATCAAGATATGTTGAACACCTTCCATGGCTGAAATGATATATAGGTAACATAGACATGAATACTTATGAGTGTGTAGCTCATTTATTGGGGATCGCATGCTCATCCTTATCTACTTCATCATCATCTATTCTAATTCAAGAATTTAATTCTAAGTTTATAATTTCTAACAAAGGAAGGTTTGTGAACTTGTAAGGAGTATTCTTTGTTGTGTCTCAAATTTTGATATTAAAATTAGGATTCAATGGCATAGGTTTTTTAGGAAAACTCCTTAGAAACATGTTTTATTAGTGGTAGTTCATTCATTCTCACTAAAGTACAAGTCATTTAGTTGGACCATATCTCATGAGATGAGAATGAATGGTCTACTACAACGAGTTGACTTAGAACCTATACAATTGAATCCTAATGTGTATATCATAAGGTTTGTGTATGTTTCTTTTGTTAGATATCTGTTGTTTCTCCTTGTTATTTAGAATTGAATACTATTGACCATTTGAAAGGTGGCCTTTAGTGTTTAGTAGTGGTTTATTCTCTTTTGCAGATTTGAAGATAGTCATGGAGCTATTTGTGTTATATGTTATGTGCTAGAGTAGTGTATGATAGGAAATCCTCTTGTAATTGCTTTATTGTCTATGCATACAATATGGCCTTTTCATTTTTTGGCATTTTTCCCATGTTTATAGTTTTCATTCATTCTTTTCTTAAGATTGCAATGTTCTAAATTAACTGGTTAGGCCACGTTTCTGATTTTATTTGTGTGTGTGTGTGTGTGTGTGTGTGTGTGTGTGTGTATAATTTTATATATATATATATAATGATGCTTCCAAGAGTTTTTATATAATTTCATAGAAAAATAATTTTGCTAAAGTAGGTTTGAATTTTCTATCCTATTTAGTTGTCAAAGAATAAATTAATTAATAATACTTTTTTTCTAGGAGTTATTTTGAACTATAATACTTGTTTATATAATTTTGATGAGACTAATTCTCTACATAAAGCACATTGGATATAGATGTGAACATGCATGATACTAATTCTAGGATAGAAGTTTGAGTTCATCTAGATGCCTAGTGTTCACTTTTTGCACGCATCCATAGGGCACCAGCATCTGCATCAGAATCATAAGCTCAAATCACGTCAAGAACCATTGTTATTGAATAGCATCGGTCAAAGACTATAGATTGTACATGTATGTGTGTCTATGTTTTACATCACTCACGTACGTATATAATCTTAATCTAATTATATATATCTTAAATCTGATCAAGCACTTAATATCAAACTAAGATGAAACATGTACACACACACACACATATTTATATTTACATTTGATACCAAAGATATGATGGTCTTGATCAATCCAATATGTCTCTTTATGAATAACATATCAATCACAAATTAGTTAGTACTAACTAATTTGATCCTATAAGATTGACAAACATACCAATGTAACTCCAATCTAAAGGAAACAAAGGTAGTTGACAAGGATGATAAAACCAATATATGTTAGAGGTTCATCTAGAAGTCTTAGCTAATGCTCAAAGGAGAAAGCATGAGAATCTTGAAATGGATCTCCAATGGAGGTGGAATAATAAGTATGTTCAATCTATCATCTTAGAGGAAATGTGTGTCCTCTGATATATCATCAACAATTGTAGCAGATGGCTTGATGACTAGATCTGCAATAGTAGGAAATGCTAAAGAGTAATCTTGCACAAGAGATGGAATTTGAATAGGAGGTGGAGGTATATAAGTCACAACACTAGTCTTAGGAACAACACATAAGTTCAAGTGACCCAACCTCACCTTAGTAGACTCTCATGAAAAAAGAGAGTGACTTTCTGATAGTGGAGATGGTGGACCAAAATGTGAGAAGGAATATAGGTGGGAAGCATGATCAATAGTCCCTATAGCAATAATATTGCATGTCTCACTATCTTTGATGTACACTAAATCCTGGGCAAACTTGACTGTCTTCCCTATCCCACTATGTGTAATCTGATAAATAGAGAGAAGATTAGAGGACAAAGATGGAACACAAAGTACATTATAAAATGTACCGTCATCAATGTCAATAGAACCTTTCTCACATACAATCATAATAGTGTTATTCCCCATCAAAATATGTAGAGTAGGAGAAGCCTCAAAAGAAGAGAACAAATCCTAAGAAGATGCCATATGGTGTGAAGTACCTGAATCTAGTAACCAACTAGAAGAATGAGAGATAGTAGTTGCACATAGTGCATGATCCTTTCCCATATCTTTTCCATCTAACTGAAGTGATGATGATGATGAAGGAGTGTGAGAAGTAGAAGGAATATCAATGTTTCTCTTCTGAAGAAGAGCTATCAAATCTGAAACCTATTTGGCATAGCCATCTAAATTCTTCTCATAGCAACGTGACTCATCATGATTAGGCTTATTACAATAAGCACACTTTGATCTTTCTAGTTTTGCACCTCCTTTAGGAGGGGGTGGCCCTAATGAACTATGAGTGCTGGAAGCAATCTGAAATTTTGTAGATTTAGCTTTTTGAGTCTTCTCCTTCATCCCTAAAGATGGCTGAGCAACCAATGCATGACTTTGTGAGCTTGTGAGAGAATCCAATTGAGAGAGCTTAGCTTTCTCTCAAGTTAACCAATCACAAAAAACCTCAAAGGATGGAATTTTAAATCTATTACCCAAAGCATCTTTGGTGAAATAGAAGGTAGAAGAAAAAATTTGAAAGTTTCCACGAAACTTAGAAAGAATCAGGTAGATACACTCAATTTCAATCTTTGTTTTTCTGCAAACTTGCAATAAAGATCTTAATTGATTGAACTTCATCAAGATGTCCTCAATAGAAGGAAAAGAATCTGCTATAAGAGAGGTAAGCTTTGCCTCCATTTGAATTGCCCTAAACTTATTCACTATACCAAAGAAGTCTTCAAGCTTGGTTCACATAGCTAGAGGAGTATTGCAACCATCCAGATGAAATTGTAGATTTCCTGAGACCTATAAAGCAATCAATCCTATTACGTCATCCATCTTGTTACTATGCTACGTGACCTCAAAAGGCCTCTATAAAATTGGTTGCACTACATCTAAACAAGACCACAACACTTTTTACTAGAGAAACCATGTCATCAAGGTCTTCCATGTGTGATAATTATAAGGGTTTAGAAGTTCTAGACAAGAAGAGGTCTCGGTCATTCTTTTAGAAGGGGTTTTGGATGTTTTTTAATATGCTGATATAATATTAGAAAGTAATATAGAAAAACCTCCCACAATGCAAGTAACTAAACCCCCATTTGCAAAATGAATGTGTAAATGAGAGAAGAGCAAAAAAGCTTCAAATATGAATCACAAGTGCCTATTTTGTGTAGGCCAAAAAAAGACCAAATGATGAAAGTATTATTTCCACTCAATGTAACTCTAGAATGATTCTAGATCTAGAAGGTAGAAAATAAATCATGCACTTTTTAAAAAAATAGCATTGAAAAATATGTTACCATATGAGCCTAAATGAAACCTTTGAAGTTGCAAAGATTGGGATTTGCAATTTTCAAAAAAAATTAGAAATAGAGATAAAAAACAACCTACACCAATGTGTAGATCATGAAATCCTACCCCAAAACAAAAAACAAAAAATAAAAAATGCTTGAAAAAAGGATTTTGTATGAGTGAGATATCGCTATTTGAAAATCACCTCTCTAATTATTTTTTCTGAATTGCCATCATCACACCTCCAAAAAATAGAGGAAAAAGCCCAAAAAATATTTGATCTATTATGTCAAATCCTCTTTCTCCTTTTTCTCCAAATACTGAACAAGCTACAATGGATCTAGCTCTAATACTATGTAGGATTTGAGCAAATACACAAGTCAAATCCACAAGCCCTCAAATACCTACACATAGAAAACTTGTCATAGAGAAGAAAAAAACAAGAGGAAGTAAGGGTTTTGTCTAAAAATATGAAAATTGTATTCTCACGTAAAGTAGAGATATGTGTTAAAAATACGACGAGAGATCTTCCTTATAAAGGAGATCAAAAGCCAAAAAGGTAATGTAAAACTCTTTAGGGTTTAATCTAGGCTATATCATAATAATTAATAAAAGATATTAATTATTAGATACCTAAAGTTTAGCTTAAGTAGACTAGAGTTAACTAAAAAATATCTAATTACTCTAACAAAATTTGTATATATCTTTCCATTTATGAAGTTAATTTTATATATTGTTTCTTTTTCTTTAATTTACACATCTATTCCATTTAATAGATAATTCTAGCATACATTCATAATACAATGCATATGCCATCTAATATATGTTTTATATGGTTACCTCACCAACTTAGTGAAAATTTCTTCTTCGACTGATTGGCAATCAAAATGATTTATGATGGGATTTCTTTGATGGAATTCATAAGCAAAAAGCATCAATGCCAGTAAAATATAATAATATTGTGACATCACAACAAATCATAAAGGTAAGTATAGTTTTTCTCCAAGGGTATAGTTTTCATACAATTTGTGAATCAAGGTAAGTATATGTCTTAGTTCATTAGATCAAATAAGAGCTATTGTATTCATACATTTACTATTCTTATGATTAAAATTTAGAATATATGTTCCAATGTTACAATTCAATATAATTATGTAGGTGGATTGTTGTCTCTGAACTAGAAATCACTTGCTTGCACCATGAAATTATTGGTGAACCCACTTTCCTCTTCAAATAGACATACTTACAACCATGTCCCTCTAATGTAATGACTTGACCTACTAATTTTCCTAAGAATGATGCAACATGAAAACTACCTTCTCAAAGGGTGCTATTTAGGATATCATAATCCCTTAAGAAAAAATATATCATCCCCACAAATCTCTCTAATAGCTTTATTGAAAATAGGAAAACCTACTCCTAGACTATACAAACAATGACCTCAGGCCACCAAAATGAACAAAACTCTTACCTCTATCATATACCTAATTTTGATCTCCATTTTCATGAGGTAAGCTGAGACTATTACTTTCATCAATTTAAACTATTACTTCCATCAATTTCAACATTCAAATTAACATTCTAAAACAATTCACTTGGAAAAACTAATTCCACATCTTCACTTTCATAATGCATATAAAAACTAGAATCATTCTCTACAACTTGTTCATTATGAAAGTATGGATCAGGATGAAAAAATATACCAGTATTAAATTGAATTTCCTCTTCATTAGATGAGTCATGCACGCTATCAACCTTGAATATAAAAGTTTCATATTCAACTTGGGGAAAAATATCACACACACCTAGAAATTGTGTATCCTCATGTATAGCTAGTTGACACTCAAATGAGCAATTAGATTTATACTCACAAATGTCATCCATGTCAATGTTAGAAACTAATTGGGGTTCTCCAGTGAATCTTTTCAATTAGCAAATGGAACAACCATCATATTAGAGAATTCACCATAAAACTCATTGCAAGACAAAAGCTTATTTTCAATAATACCTTCATCTAACACCTCGTTATCAAAATTATAAGATGCAACACCATCATCACTATCACTATCACACCTAGAAGAACAATAATTTCAACTCTTACTTTAGTAAGATAATGTATTGTCATCAAGATCAATATTAACCAAATCTAAAGATTTCATGTGCTCTTAAAAGAGCAAATTGATAATTGCATGCAAAGCTCCCTTATAAGAATTATAACAAGTGATGTGTTGATCAATATCAAACTCTTCATCATAAAATGGATTAATGAAGACCATGAAACCATTTCTAACATCATTGTCATGAACACTTTCAATATATGAGCAAGAAAAATTAGGATCATTACATGAAGACACACCAAAAACTTCATTAATTAGGCATGGGGAATATAGATTAATGTTACTTGCATTGTCTTCTTGAAAATGATTCATATATCTTGACTATTAATCATCTCTTAACTTATAAATAGGTATTGATGCATTAATCTTTGAATCTGTTATATGTTATTAATTACAACTACATGTAGCCTCATGGCATTCTTCTATAGTACTAGGTAATTCATCCTTGTAAATAATCTCCTTATCCTCAAATTGTGTAGACAACTCCTCTTCAATGTTTTCAACCTCAAGTTGATTAATACAATTTAGAGATGAAACTTCATTTTTAGTTTTAGAAGAACTACTTTTACCTCTACTTGTCTAAGAGTATTTACTTCCATCATTACTCTCTTCTTCCCAATTTGTATTAGACTCATATGAAGAGGAGTATGCATTATCGATGTCCTCATCTTGACATGAGTAACCACTTTCATCATTTTCTTCACAAGATACTTCTTCATAACATATTAGATTTGTTTACTTGGTGGTCAACACCTCCTTTGGGGTTTGCAACATGGCTTAACTGCCTCTTGTGGATCTGGGCATGTCTAGTGTTTGTATTATTCATTGACAACTCAAGCTTTTGGCGTAATGAAAAAAATACCAACAATTGGTATTAAAGCCTTGGATTGCAAGTTTGAATCTTAGGAGGTCTCCTTCATTCTATTGGTGTAGAATCCCCAGTTGGTGTTAAGGGGGAGATTGTTGACTTGGTGGTCAGTGCCTCCTTTTAGGTTTGCAACATGTCTTAAGTGCCTCTCATGAATCTCAACAAGTCTAGTGTTTGTGACATTTGTTGATAGATCAAGCTTTTTGTGCAATGGCAAACATACCAATAGGATCAACAACCCTATTTTTATCACTTGAAACATAACTTTTGGCCTCTTAATCCTTATACTAAGATGAATTTCTTTCAATTTCATGATTAGTAACATTCTCAACACAAGGAAAAACATCAATATGAGAAGTAATAACTAAAATTAATTCTTATATATGTAGCCTATCAAGTGAATCCACTTTATCATCTATTGTTGTAACACTATAAACATATACATTCTATTCAACAAGAATAGGATCCACTCTTCTTTGTAACAAAGAGGATTCATCTCCTCATGTTTTTAAATCTAAATTTTGAACAAGATTATTTACAATAGCATTGGCTCTTATTTATAACCTATATGCTTACTTGAATTTGAATACTCAACGTGACATTGGTTTTTCTTTTTGACTTCATCTTGCCAACAAACCTTTCTAGAGAAATGACTCTTGGCTAGTCTATACTTTATATTATTTACAATCTCTATTGTTATGATGAATGTCTGATGCAAATTTTTGGGTTCTTTATGATCCCTCAAGAGATAACTCATTTTTTCTTCAAATTCATAGATAAATTACTAAACACACTTGGTCATTTGGTCTACATTTTTTAGGAATCTTGTTCAAGGCTCTTGAAAATCTAATATTAAATTAAGGAATAAGTTCACCATTCCTGATTTGAATCTTCAAGAACTTCTCAAAAGAATAAGATATTATTATTCTTTCCCCAAATTTCTCCATGAAGTCTACATGTAACTTACTCCAAGATGAAATAGAAGATGTCGGAAAAAAGGAAAACCAATCTCTAACACCACCTTCCAAGGTTTGAACAAACAACTTCATATGCATGTCTTCATGAGAAATCTCAAAATCACCAATCAATTCACTAAACATCTGAACATGATAACTAGTTGATACCAATTGGCTCCATTGAAATTGGGCAAATGTTTTCTAAGGTCATATGACATAGTGTTTGGGAAACCATGAATTTCATCAAAGTGTAATGGCAAGTACCTCTTGGCAGAAATAGATCTACAATTTTCATCAATCTTTGTCATTTATTGTAAGGTTACAACTCATTCACTAAGATCATTTAAAAAAATTTATAACTTGCAGAAAATCTAAAAAGTCTTCTACCAATTTAGTCTCCAAACATACTCCAACATGTAAAAACATTTTGCTAAATCTTTCCTTTATAAAGTATGTGGAGATGCATCAAAAAAATCTCATACTTAGTGCTAAAAACATCACTTGATGGAGAGGAATTTGTAGAACTTACTTTCATGAGAAACAAATCAAACTTACTTTCATGGGAAAGAAATCTCATGAAACTAAAAAAATATCTTAAGTATTAATGTTGAACCTTGATCTACTGATTCAGCATGGGTGTAAGCCTCAACTTTTTTACACCATTTATCAAACCATGTAGAGCCACCACCTCCTTGAAGAGGACAACCATGATTCACTTTCTAATATTCAAATTCTTAAAACAATAGATGCATAAAAGACTTAAACTTACATCAAGAATTGAAAACTTCTTTTCCAAGAACTACTATCAAAAGCTTTAGATCTTTCCATAGAAACTTAAAGTCCTTCAAAAATTTAATATGAAATCAACTAGAAAAATAAGTATAGAGATATAGAGTTGCCACTCACGCTTGTGAGAAATATTACATAATTTTTCACTTGACAAATCTAGACTAGACTTTATGTTTATAGGAAAAACATGCAAATCATCAAACCACTCTTGGAGATTTACAAACTGCTGGGAATACAATAGGGAAATTAAAATCTAAGAGGAGGGGAGAGGGGGAGATGATTCATTCCTTCAAAACTTGAACCAAAAATTAATTCACCATACATACATCTCACAATTTGCATGTAAATTGAAATAACTAGTTAAACATATTCATCCATAGTATGAAAGAAAATAACATTCAACACATGTATGGCACAAGATATTTGTTTACCTAGATACCCTCCAATGAGAAGATCAAACTAGGGTGAGGATGACACAAAAAAATCTTCGCTACTATAGTTGTAATGTGTATCTAGTGAAGGTTAAAATGTTTGATAATGGAACATGATCTACCCTATTAAAGGCTTACAAGATTGTTAGAGCTTACCCTATTAAAGGATTTCAAAATCATGTTAGAAGTGTCCCTGATAAAAGGACTTTAACTTATAATAAAGTAAGCACCCTGTTAAAGAATTTACAATAGTCTTTTAAGACTACATTATTAAGAGATTTAACTGATTCACCTATTAGAATGTCTTGGTTAGCACTCTGTCGGTAGATAATAGATCACCTCTTTGCATATTGTAACGCCCCGCCAAGGGATCCAAAAGAATTAACCTAAAGTTTCACTAAGTTTGCTAAACATTTTTTTTTTTTTTTTTAAAGTAAGAAAGTATGACATACACATCAAACAAATAGTAGCGGAAGCAATAACATGTAACCATTGACAAACATACATTGCAAGTTACATTTCTTAAAGATCCCAAGACGTTGAGTCACGTTTAAATTTAATTAATTCTAAGTCTAACAACTAACACATACATATAAAAGAATAATCAGAAACTCCAATGTCCATAATATACATTTGTTCCGAATTCTCCTTGGCAAATTAATTCGGAATGCTCATTCATCCACTGTACATGTCACAGGGTATGAAAGGCTTAAAAGAATATACATATGTAAAGATCAAGATACAACATCCTCAAATCCATGATACAAAGTACAGTAAAAATATATGAAACTATTCACCATACATGATACATCCATACATCCATAATGATAAAACATCTATCATAAAATCTAACCATCCATCATCCTAATCCAAGAACATAGTGTAGGTAAATGCCAATCACAAAATCTCCAACCACGGTGACCACGGAACGGATCTCAATGGTAAGAGTAAAAACACTACCACCCAACTGCGTGGAACCTAAATGGTCCACTCCCACCGCGCTGAGGAGATAGTCTCAAGTCCCAAATAGGATAACAAAACCTATAATCATAAATACTCTCTAAGTCCAGGAAATCCTATAAGTATGCTAACTCAAGGGTTCCTAAAAAGATCGACATCTAAATCCCAGAGGTACCACAAGACACGTAGGAAACCTAATATGCAAGCGGGAAAGTGTCATCACAAAAGTCATGTAGAAGTTACCCGAGCAATCCCTTAGGAATCTCGGGTCCCTACTGATCCTGCGGCCACTAGTATCCTCTCATACTAACGAGGCATACTATGGAATGCAAGGTCATAACCAAGCGTCCTCTCTACCCCATCCTAGTCTGTACTAGCACTCATGGCATGGGAGAGAACATACAATTATCTTGTTAGGTTCATTTTCTCTCATTTAGTGTAAATGTTTTCACTTATTAAAAATGACTTACAATGGGTTTCTCAAGGCAGCCTCTTAGGGCTCCGACCCCCATTGCAAGCCACTTCCCGACTCTACACATAGATAACCTACCCTAGCTCATGAACTCGTAAATCAAAGAATCATAATAAAACCATCTCAATCCTATACGAGCAACTGAAAATATCATAAAAAGATAATCCACAAAATATATCAGTTCTTCATGAGCAACAGATAACATCAAATAGTAATCATGTAATCACGACAGTTCTCTATCAGCAACTGAAGGCATCAATGATAAGTCACAAAATCCAATGGTTCTCTAATGAGCAACCAGAAAGTAATACAAGTATAACTGATCGAGACTCAGAAATGGTTATCAAATATAACTGATCGAGACTCAAAAATGGTTAAGTTAGGTATTCTCAAATACATACACCTCAGCTTCACACAAGGAAACTGGAAAGCAATAACAAATAGTAAACACAATCATGTCATAGAGCACTTCATCACATTACCATGGTCAGGTTAAGAAAGATCGAGACCAAATCATCAAGACATCACATTCACAACCCCGAGCCTCTGGTAACAACCTGAACTGGTCAACGCTAAACCAACCCCAAAACATTCAAAGTACAAAGACAACATCAAAGTCTCAGAGATTGGATCTGAAAATATATTATTTAAGTTAAGGTAAGGTTTGTGTTTTAGTTTAATGTCGAATTCAAGTAACAAAGTTTTCACAACTACCCTTTTTCGAATAACCCATTTCTATAATAACTTTCATTAAATCAATATCCAAATTTATAATTTAGTCAAATAAAATTCATTATTAATTAACTTAATTAACTAATTTTAATTAAATTAATCAATATTCATTAGATCTAATTACTTATTTTAATCCAACTAATAATTGTTAATTTATTAATATTTAAGCAAAATTATTAATAAATTAAAATTTATAACTATATCTATGCAATTAATATTTATTTATTAAATATTTAAAAATTTTAATCTATTATAAAAATTGAATATATTATAATTTTTATTATTTAAAATTTTTAAATAAATAAAATTTGTTTTAAATAATTTTTAAAAAAATTTTTAAAAAAAAAAAAATGAAAAACAAAGTTCTCCCACGTTTATAGCCCGTCGGCTTTGGTCGCAGGCCTGCGGTCGTAGGGCCTGCGGCGGCAGGTACTCTGTACCTGTCGTCGTAGTACCTGCGATGCAGGTACTGTCGGTCTGCCGACAGTGGGGGGCGGGTACGGGATGATTCCCTCCCCCCCCACTAAAATTATTATATTATTTTTTTATATATATATATATATATATATTTTTTTTATATATTACTTTATTTTATTTTAATACAAAATAAAATAAGTTTTATTTTAAAAATTAATTTTGTTTAATTTTTAATAAAAACAATTTCTTCCAAAGGATAAACATGTAATATATAAATATATATATATATATATATATATATATATATATATATATATATTTTTTTAATTTATTTATCTAGAACTTTTCAATTTCATTAAAACAAAACCCTTATTAAATTAGATCTTAATTTCTAAATCAAGAAAACAATGGTTCTAATTAATTCATCCAGTCTCCATGGATACAGAAATTATTGACAAATAATTAATAATTTCACAATATTGAAAACTTAAAACTTTCATCATAGAGAATTCAGATCTACAAAGCCCAGACACGAAGAAGGCAGGAAGGGATAATTGCATATTTAATGGATAAAAAACACAAGACTCTACCTGATCCTGATGCTATTATGCAATCTCCAGGAACTGTATGTGAATTCGCTCCTCTCAATAACCTTCCCCTTCAAGACTTTCTTCGTATCAGCCTTCTGAAATTTGCTTCCAAAAATTGTCTTCCCCGAAAATTCTCGTCCAAATTCGTATCCCCCAAAAATGAACCCCCAAAGTTGTGATAAGCAAATTCTCCTCAATTCGGGGCACTAATTGTGCGTTTACCCGAGAAGACTCTTTGCACAACTCAGTTAACTCCAATTTAACTTTTATTATCTTTTCTAATCCTTTTGCATTCAACTTTCATGCACATTAAGTTGAATGATTAAATAACTTTATTTAAAATTTCACTTGACTTCAATTCTTAATTAATTTATTATTTTAAATCTTATGTGCACTTTTAAGAAATTAAAATAACATTATTAATTTTTATAATTTAATCTTTTAATTTAATTCTTATATTTAACTCATGTTTAGATCATGCGATCTAGAATTCTTAATAAATTAATATCTTTCAACTTTTTAATTTATTTTAGAACATAATTGATAACATATTTAATTAATTTAAATAACAATAATATTTAGCATTTATTTAAAAATGAACTTCAAATATATTATTATTAAATTAAATAAATATTATCCTGTTCTAAATATATCTTGAACTTTAATCTCCAACATTAATTCTTTTATTTAATTAATTAATTAATTAATTAAATATAAAGATATCATAATAATTTCTTATTAAACTAAATCATTAATTAGTCTTTTTAATTAGACTTAATTAATAGAAAAATACACCAAGGACTCATAAAGCAACATACGAAAACCCATCATAGAAAAATACATACCAAATCAAACAAAAGGGTTAAAATCACAAAATTGCATCATTTGATGCATTCGGAGGGTACTTAACTCAGATACTTGTCCTAATTATCAATTAGGACAATTGGCTAAAGGGTTTAGGATTTGGACTTAAGAGTTTATCTCCCCTCTCTTACCATTGAGACAGTGCGATAGGGTACGCTCATCCTGACAATTCAAGGAAGTCGATACCCGGTACCTGCAACCTGCATAAAATCCACGCATGTACAAACACAATATTCTAAGCTAAACAGGCAATGGCAGGAAGTGGTGCATCGTGTAGATCCCGACTAGCAGGTGACTACGACTCCCTTCCTTAACCATATCAGAAACACCATACATAAATAAAACAGCACGCACACCATACACATGCAGTATGGGGTAAGTATCCATAAGAAACACATGGAATAATGAACCATCTAACTAATCATTATCGATAACTAAAACCATTGAATAATCATCATACATGCATGAAATATAGAGTACCAAGTAATCTCATCATATAATAAACTGAGTGTAAACATCATCTGATAAT
Organism: Cupressus sempervirens; assembly: GCA_028749045.1. Classification (NCBI taxonomy): domain Eukaryota; kingdom Viridiplantae; phylum Streptophyta; class Pinopsida; order Cupressales; family Cupressaceae; genus Cupressus; species Cupressus sempervirens. Next base: position 380,950,398 of record CM053789.1, read on the forward strand.
CTCTAAAATAATAATACTAGTCATCAAACATAAATTGGCCTAAAAGAGTTTGGCAATTATATCATAAATGTAGCTCGAAAAATGTAAACTAGGGGCAGGCACTACACATATATTCTTGATCCTCCTTTGATCAAATGTATCTCTTTTGTCCTCTAGCCGCTTTTCTCTATTCTCTTCTAATTGATTCTACAATGTATCTCAATTCATAATACCTTTGTCACCATGAATGCTCTATTTGTACATGCAAACTTCTCTCTTTACTTCTTCCACATTCATACAAAGTTTAGGGTTTGTCCTTCTTAAGAATACCTAGGTGACTTAGGATTAGGTATGAATAAAAGATAATGATTCATCCATATTTCCACTTAATCCTTCCCTTTTTTCTGATTCGCTGCATGTTCTGCATAGAGATTCTCAATTAAGATTTCTTCTTATCATCTAGGACTGTAAAATAATCCTCAAGCCAACTCCAAAATGGTTTCGATATTATTTTGTTCCATTGCAAACAACTATGTCAAAACTATATTACTCGACACTTGAAGTCCCTAATGCTTAGCATCAACTACAACTTCAATGTTATAACTCAACATCTAAATGACTTAGCATCCATTGGTTACTCAGCATCATTTGTCTGCTCGGCACTTGAGTGACTCAGTACTAACTTTTTTGATGAAGGTACACTCTGATATCACTTGATGAAGGGCCACACCACCCTACCAACTCATAACCAAAAATTCCATAATACGAAGACAAGAGATGACAAAATGCTTCAAACAATATTATTATACCTAAAAATCCAATATTAATTACAATAAAATTTCTACAAGATCCATCAAGATCCAATCCAAGCCCAAGCTAGTCTAGATCCACACTCTAGTGGAAACCTCTAAGAATTTAACTTGTGCTCACAAGACACCAAGCAACCTCCTTGTTTCTAAACTATAGTCACTAGCCCTTCTCCAACTTTATCCAAGATACAAGTGTAAACTACCTCACATTTGATGCTCTGTCCACACACTCACAACTCCATCACAATCCTACTATAAACTGCCTCACATTCAGTGCTCTATCCACAGACTCAAGAAAACTTACTCTTCACTTCCTCCTTCTCTTTCACACCTTCTAGCTTTCACACCTTGAAGCTTTCGCCTTTCCAAGCTTGATTATAAATTCTCATATGCCTTGCTTAAATAGGCACTTACCACCCAATGCATGACTTATCCACAACCTTATAGAATTCCACCTACATAATATCCACAACCTTCTACAACTTTATACAATATCCATAACTTTCTAGAATTCCACCAACACACCTTGATAAATAGAATGACAACCATTTTTTTTTTTTTTTTTTTTTACTTTTCTATTTTATGCCACCTAAGCACCTCGAAAATAGAAATTCCTCCTTTTTTATTTTTCTCCTTTTTCTCTTTTTATTTATTTATTTTTTTAATATTTTTTGTCACTTTCTCTCTCCTCCAATTTTATTTTATTTATTTATTTATTTTTGATCTTTTTATAAAAAAAAGTTTTACCATGCAAGATGCTCCTGCATCATTTTTTACTCAACACATACTAAGTATCTCAATTGGCATGCACTATCTAACATGTTATGCTTGGCATGCATTACTTGTTCAACATGAACTAAGTTTTAACTTGTAAATGAATTAAGTGTATAGACTCTCATATATGAAAACCAATATGAGATTAACAATCTCCCCCTTTGACATGAGTGGCAAAAATGCTTGATCATGCATGAATGATCTTAACTTATGAGCATCAATCAAATGCTCACTATCTCTATTTGGCATATGTACAAAATTTCAAATTTTCAAAGTTTTTCAAAACATGACTTAACAATCATTCCTCAAAATAATATAAATCCCCCTAAGTTGATTGTGATGTTCTAAATCTAAACCTATACTCCTGCTAAGTAAATATGCATATGTTGAATTGTATTGTACTCTGTTTCTATCTTTGACTCCCCCTTTGTTTGGTCTCCCCCAAAGTTGTATTCATTCTTTCCTTGGAGTCATTGTCTCTCTCAAAAAAGTATTACTCCCAACCAAAAAACTTATTACTACCTCTTTTTGACACTAATGTTAAAGGGTTATACATGTATAGTGTGTTTCTTCTAGGAAAGGTTAATGGACCTCAAGTATGTTCTTCAATATTTCATTTGGGTGGCTAATTCAACAACAAGGTGAACTAAGCCTTCATGTGTAGAAATAAAAGGATCTTTCTTCACCACTATTTCTACAAAGGGTAGTTCCTTACATAATATGTCCATGTGTGGGGTCAAAATGGATTGGATACTTATTAGTGCAGCCCAAATATTTTCATCTTGAGCATGCAAGGTTGCCAACTGACCTTGGGAATCATCAAATTCCTAAATTTCTTTTGACTCTAAGCTAGAGAATTGGTTAGAGTAGTACCTACCATCTTCATATATTCCTCCAAATTTGCAATATGGCACTACACTTCTTGTGTGAACAGAGTTGTATCACACAACTTGGTGTAAGGTGGGAACATATTCTCTGAAAATTTCTTTACACTATCAATCTTGGTTTCTAACTCAACTTGATGAAGTACAATGGTAGTTGATATCTTTTCATTGACTTGGGTTGTGAAATTTCCTCTTATACCATTCTAGTAGTTTAATATTTGAATCTAGGTTTGTATCATTTACTTGCTCTACTATATTCACCAACTGCTCCATGATAGGCTTGTCTTCTACATGTGAAGGTGGGTTGAATGCATCAAGAAATATTTTTTTGATATCTTTTAATGCTTGCTTCTACCTATGCTCCCTTCTAAGTAGTTCTTGGTGCTCTTTCCTTGCAAGAACATCCTAAAGTATGCTAATCTTTTCAATAGTGATTGTTGCAAGATCAAATTTGGCAACAAAATCACCTCATCCAAGTTGACATCACCATATGATGTAACTTCATCTATCTTGGATGTGCTAGGACTAGACCTTGATGACTCCAGTGGTGTAGCTTATACACTCCACCTACTAAGAGCTTGATTTGGAGGAGTAGAAACTTTTGGCAAACTAGCTAGTGTTTGCAATGCTAATTGCTCCTCAGGCTTGGTAGTCAAGATTTACTCTTTAGTCCTATTATTTTCTTTCTTTTCAATCTCAATTGCACCTTGAGTTTGTGTTGTAGGTATAAAAGTATCTTCCTAACCTGTTTGAGCTTGTCTCCCTTCCTGTGCTTCTATAGAAACTTATTGTACTAATATTTTTTGTGTCATTATGTTGATATGTACCATTTTCTCTTTCCTTTGGTATGCTATAATAGGCATTGTAGATTGTACCATAGTAAATTGAGGAGCTTGAGTTATGTGTTGTGTTCCTTCTCTATAGATGTCTTTTCTACCTTATCATGTTCATCTATACTCACCAATAGGAAAACTACATAATTATACCTTGGTGGTGGTGTCTAACAATATCTCCTCCATGTCCTCTTCTATTAGGGGATTGATGTTCTAAGCTACAATATCAAAATAGTCCTTAATCTTTATTATATCTATGTTGGCATTTGTCACATGTTGTGAACTGGCACTCATGATGTAGAAGCATCTTGGGTTTGCTTGGTCACTACTTTGGATTTCATGATTCTAGGCTCAGTAGTTGCTTTGGAGGGTGCTTGGACTAGTACTCAGTCAAAGAAGGATTGGAGCTCGACATGGTTTGGGAGCTCTATATGGTCTTTGGAGCTTGACATGGTCTACAGAGCTTGGCATGGTCAATGGAGCTCAACATGGTCTTGGAGCTTGGTATGGTCTTTGGAGCTTAGCATGGTCTATGATTGCTCAGCATGGTCTTTGGTCACTCTACATGGTCTTGGGTTGCTCAGCATGGTTTGAGAGGAGCTCGACCTTTCTTAGGAACTTGGTGCCTATTACAAGCCATGTATATAACTTTTCACAATGAGTTAGAGGATAAAAATTTCAAGTATTAAATAGGGTATATATTTCAACCTATGGTTTGAAGCACAAGTTCTAATTCATTTGGAGCTAAGAGATATTACAATTTTGCTAAGACATCAATTTTGGGCATTTAATTGTTGTTGTTGGCTAACTTGTGGCATTTAATTTATGCATTTGTATTTAATTTGTGTTCTAGGCCAATTTTTGGCTTAGATTGGTATAATTAGGGTTTGTGGTGAAGTCTTTAGTTATTATTCATCCATCATGGAAAAGAGGAGGTAGCTAAAGAGTGAGTTTTCCTGAGTCTGTGAACAGAGCACCAAATGTGAGGTAGTTTACACTTGGTTCTTGGGTAAAGTTGGAGTAGAGCTAGTAGTTACATTTTGGAAAACAATGAGATTGTTTGGTGGGCTTGTGAGCACAAGTTGAGATCTTCCTTGGGGGTTTCTACCAGAGTGTGGATCTGGACTAGCTAGGTTTTTACTGAATCTTGAGGGATCTTGCAAAACTATTATTGTAATTGCTATTGTATTTGGCCATAATTTGGAAGGCCTTACACCCTAGAACATTGCATGTAATAGTTATTTTTATAAATAAAGAGTTGTGATTTTGTATCAAATCTTGCTTTATTATTTCTTGCTATTGGCTATGTGGTTTATAGCTAGGGCTAGGACATCTCCATTGGGGATACTCCTGCCTTGCATTATGTCAGGTGGTATTAGAGAAAGGTTGTTCTTGAGTGTGTAGATAGATCACCAAAGCTAAGGTAGTTTGTACTAGGACTTGGGTTGGAGAAGCAAATCTAAGTTGGTCTTGATTTAGTTGTGGATTTTTTTTGGAGTCCTAGATCTTTTGGTTGTAAGGTGGCAGATCATGGTTCTAACTTGAAATTATAGAGAACTTGTAGATGGGTCAATGGATGCAAAGATGGACAACTGATCTTGTTGAGGCATGATCATAGAGAATTTTTGGATTGTAGATCCATGGTCTTGGACTTGTGATGAGTTTCCTAATTGTTCATGTGAGGTGGTAGGTTACGATCTGACTTACAAACAATCTGGATTTATCACAAGGAGGATAGGAAGGATTTTTTGCAAAGGGTTTACGAAGATCTTGGGAGATGGCCCTAAGAAGATTGGACCCTAAGATGATTGCAAACATCCATGATATAGTGAAGAGGAGGTTTTCTAAGATGATTGCTCAGATTGAAGCTAGTTTGGCTAATTGAACTAATAAGGTGGTTGGTCAATTTAAAACTAGTTTGAATGATCAAGGTAAGGATAAGATGAGGAAGGAATTTTGTAGATGTTTGCGGAGCTGGAATCTACCAATCTGGAAGAGGGTTGTTTGGCTAGTTAAGAGACTTGTTCATGAGAGAAGATGGCATAGCAAGGTCAAGATGGAAGAGGTTGTTTTTGTTGATCAGAGTGTGGAGTCTAATACAAAACTTGTAGAGCTACTAGAGGTTGTTTTTGAAGATATTCCTAACCTTGTTAATGTTGGGATAGAGGTTGGTTTTCATGATTAGTTGGTTGAGTTTGACATGGAAATTATAGAACACTTGGTCGTGGATGATCTAGTTGCTATTGGTGATGAGTTATGTGTTGTAGAGCATCTTGTTGTGAGCAATGAGATTGTTGGTGTTGCAAGTTTGGCATGTGTTTATGGAGATCTATATGTTGATATTGATGTGGATTTTGTTGTTACTAATGTGGGGTTTAATGTTGCTGGTATCGATTCACTAGTTGCTGATGTGGATGAAGGTTTGATGTTGAAGCATTATGTTTAGTTTGTTCTTGGGAGTGAGAATGCTAATTGGATGGTTGATATTTTGGTGTTTGATAGAATGATGTAGATGTGGATGATGTGCAGATTGATTTTCTTGTCCCTATGGAAGTGGAAACCTTTGGTGAAGATGAAGGTGGTTGTTACTCTTTCCTTGGGCATCAAAGTGTGGGACACACTTTTATATTTACTTGGGGAGTCTAATGTAGGAGCATCTTGGTTTTTCTTAGTGACTACTTGGAGTTCATGAGTGAAGGCTTAGTAGTTGCTTTGGAGTGTGCTTGGACTAGTACTCGGTTGAAGAAGGATTGGAGCTCGACATGGTCTGGGAGCTCAACATGGTCTTTGGAGTTTAGCATGGTCTATGGAGCTTGGCATAGTCTTTGAGCTACACATGGTCTTGGAGCTTGACATGGTCTTCGGAGCATGGCATGCTCTATGATTTCTTGGCATGGTCTTGGGACTTGGCATGGTCTCGGGTTGCTCAACATGGTCTGGGAGGAGCTCAACCTTGCTTAGGAATTTTGTGCCTCTTTTAGGCCATGTATATAATTTTTCACAATGAGTTAGAGGATGAAAATTTCAAGGATTAAAGAGGGCCTAGATTTCTACCTACATTTTGAAGCACGAGTTTTGATTCATTTGGAACTAGGATATATCATGATTTTTCCAAGACATCAATTTTGGGAATTTAATTGTTGTTGTTGGCAGACTTGTAGTATTTAATTTATGGATTTGTATTTAATTTGTGTTCTAGGAAAACTTGTGGCTTTGATTAGTATAAGTAGGGTTTGTGGGGAAGTCTTTAGTCATTATTCATCCATCATAGAAAAGAGGAGGTATCTGAAGAGTGAGTTTTCTTGAGTCTATGAACTGAGAATTGAATGTGAGGCAATTTACAATAGGATTGTGATGGAGTTTTGAATGTATGGACAGAGCACCGAATGTAAGGTAGTTTACACTTGGTTCTTGGATAAATTTGGAGTAGAGCTAGTAGCTATAGCTTGGAAAAAAATGAGATTCCTTGGTGGGCTTGCAAGCACAAGTTGAGATCTTCCTTGGGGGTTTCTACTAGAGTGTGGATCTAGACTAGCTAGGTTTGGATTAGAACTTGAGGGATCTTGCAGAACTATTATTGTAATTGCTATTATATTTGGTCATAACTGGGAAGTCCGTATAGCCTGGAACATTGCATGTAACAGTTAATTTTATAAATAAAGTGTTGTGATTTGGTATCAAGTCTTGTGTTATTGCTTCTTTTTGTTGTGTTTTCGCTACATGGTTATTTGCTGGGGGCTAGGACATCTCCTTTGGGGATTCTCCTACCTTGCACTATGTCAACTTTGTATTGTATATCTAGTATACTCTATTTTTCTTACTACTCATCTTTAGTTGTTTCTTGTGTATATGCATTTTTCTTTGTGCCTTCCACATGTGCATCTTTCTTAATTTCATCTTTAGTAACCTTAGTTTCTTCTTGTTGACCTTTATCTTTACCTACCTCAACATATGTCTGGTCAATTTCCTTAGGTTTTGTCAGTCCATATACTAACTTCCATATCTGAGTGGACTTCTGAACAACACCCTGAATGTCCTTCTACAAAATACTAAATTCTCTATATTTAGGATCAAAACTCCTTTATATTTGTTAATGGCATTTGAAATTGTGGTCTTTTCCAATTTTGCATCACTTGAGCAAGTGCACTCTCTTCGATTTTCCTTTCTGCAATGAGACTATATTACCATTTTTTCTCAACTCTTTCATATAAAATTTTAGGTATAGAGTTGGCAAGGTCAATTGGAGTCTTCTTGAATGTTGCCATCATGGCATATATTGACTCTTCCACTTGGTTCATCTTAATATTTCTAAATTTTTCAAATTCAACATGTATGAATTCAAATAAGTCAACATTATTTTTTATATTTTCACACAAGTCCAAATTAGAAGAAGGATCGTGACTTAGCACTTTAAATTGGCTATTTTCATCAAATTTCATCCTCTCTTCATTTGATTCAATTGGAGAAATGTACTTTCTCCTTTGTCTCTTCTCAAACTCATCTTTATGTGTAGTTTTCTTGGTTCTCTTCCATTTTGGCTTTTGCATTTCTTAAACCTTCTTAGTAGAAGCCTTTGTGCTAGCCCTAGTGGTAGGAACTATAGGCTTAGGTTGTGTAGGTTTTACAACCTTTTTTGGCTTGCTAACTGTTGGAGCTTTAGTTTTTCTTTTCTTCTTTTCTTTGGCTATAGGTGCTTCATTGGCTTCTTCTCCCTTGGAACCTTCATCACTATTGGCTTCCTCTTCACCTTGTGTAATGTCCAATGGTGTTTTGGTAGGTGCATCTTCACCTTCATCATCATCATCATCATTTTCTTCTTTTTCTTTTGTCCCTTCACCAAATTTTTCTTTGAGCTTCTTAGTTTTTTCTTTTTCTTTTTCTGTATGAAAAAGGTTATCTTCAAATCCATGGTTATCTTTCACTTGGCTATATCATAATTACCAACATTTGTAGCTTCATTATCCACTTCTTTAGTTAGTAGAGTGGTAATTTCTACAGATACCTCATCCACTTTTATCTCATAACCTAGATGCTTTAACCATGTCACCCTTAGAACTGTAGCCTCTACATATGTAAAATCAGTATCAACTAGAAAGGAAAAATCATTGAAGTGCTTCTAAACTAGTGAAACTAGAATCCTATGTCTTTATTCCATTGACTTCTTAAAGTCTTCAAAGTAGCTAGTCATTATAGATTCAAAGTTTTCTCCAAGTTTCTCAATGTATTCTCCTATCTATACTGTAATAGATCTATTTGTCTTTCATGAAACTTTACCAAAAGAAGGAAATTTGTTCTTCATATAGAAAAATATGCATACAAGTATTGAACCAAAGTTGCACTATGCACTCTTGGTTTTCCTTGTGGCTCCCAACTTTTTTGATAATTTTTGTAATTGCAACTTAGCAAGGTCATAAGAATGATTCTTCTTGACTATCTTGTAGCCTACATCAACATCAATGCAAGGTACATTGTTCAATCTATTAGATTGAAAGAACTTATGTGCAATTATCCTTACTACAAAATAAATTAGGGGGTCTGTGATGGTTTCAATTGTCATTCCTCTCTTATTCCACATTGCTCCTGTGATTTTCTCAATAACTTCTTTTGCAAGTCTCTTCTCATGGTCTTAGGTTTGTCTAGGGTTTAGATACCTTGTTAACCTCTGTACAATCCTCTTGATGATTTTTATAGGGCCATCCTTCAACCATATAAAATTGTCATGAATTATACTAAGAAAAATCTTAACTCATTTTGTTTTGAACACGTTTAGAAAATCTAGGTCACGAGTTAACCCTTTTCTCTCTACAACCTTGAATTATTCTTTCACTACACCATTCTCACACAATTTTCCACAAATTTCTTTTATCTCCATGTCACCTATTCTACCCACCTTACATGTGCAACAATATATTACATCTTGAATCATTAAAAATTATGGTGGTATCATGAATAATGCACCAGATGGGTTATGTTTGCATGAAATGTTAGAAATTGCTTTAAATTTTGGTTGTCTAATCTCATTGTTTATTCATTGGACATTCAAAACTTCCTTTCCCTCTTTAACCTTAGAAATAGAAGAACTAGATGCCATATTTTATACCTAGGGTTTGTACAAATTCAAATAGCATAGCTCGAGACATGATAAATACCTTCACAAATCTGATGAATGGTGTTGAATAAATGGTTCAATTTAGTTTGCAAATGTTTGGAACAATTTCTCCAATTCACCTTAAGCTATTCATGCTCTCTTCAAATTTTAATGATGTCAAATGAATTTAAAAATTAACCATATAGCCCTCAAAACTTCACAATTAATGCTTAGTGCTTGCACAACTATAATCTTAGCTCTAATAGCAATTATAACTCACTCAGCTTCCATATAATTTCCTTCACACTTGACAACAACTATGAGTTCAACCAACACTATCACTTATGATAGCTCAACATCAACTAGATTTCACTTGATAGCTTAGGTGAAACTTTTTATGCTCGACAATGACATGAAAACTCATAGATTTCTTTTAAGTTATAACCAATACTTTGCATCTTCATGCATATATGATTTTTTTTGAACTAAATCCTAGGAAGTGATGCATGATATATCATTTAAATATAAGTCCCACATATACCTCTTAATTTTCTAGTTGTGAATGGTGTGATTACCTAATCCATTGGATGAAATGATCCCATCTAAACTTGATGTGCTACAATCTTCCTTCTTCTTCCATGTCTTGTTCATCTACACTTCGAATTCTTCAACATTTTCCCTTCCTTTTTTTTAAAAAAACTCACTACTTGGTGCCTTTGACTTTGTTGGATATTGTCTAGATATGTGACCAATCTTTAAGCCACTAAAACATGTAGTCTGACTTAACCATCTACTGTAACCACTTCTAAAATGTATTGTTATGTAGTTCTTAGGAACATGTCCATATTCTTGACAATAGTGACAGCTATACCTAGTATTATAATCCTAATTATAAGAGTTTTCATTGTGCTTTACCATTGTCTACTTATTTGATGACCACTTGGGCTTGGATCTGCACTCATATGCTCTATGTCCATACTTCTTACAACTGTAGAAATATCCTTCAAATATTTGTGTGCTCAATGTCTTGTTTCTAGATTCATGTGCCTAATGTTCTTGGTTGTTGCACTTTTGGAAGTGACCCATGAACTTCTTCTTAAGATTCTGATTTGTGGTTTTGCTTTTGTAAACATTAGTAGTATGTCCTAATTTTCCATAATTATAGCAAGTAGGTTTGTAGTTCTTACCATTGTTTCTCCCTTTTTCACCACTTTTGGACCATTATCCTTCTTCAATATAGGTGTGACCTAATCAATTAGTATCACTATTGGATATAGGAGATCTCGTCAATTTCTCAAAATACTTGATTGCTTCACTAGGTCCATTAAAACTTTCAAAAAATTATTTTTCTCTTTGTAGATCATTTATCAATTGTTCATTCTTCAAATTTAGTGTTGTGATTTCAATATCTTTTCCATTCAATTCATGATTGAAAATCATGACATGATTCAATGCCTCCAATTTCATGCTAACAATCCTTGGCACTTCTGTGCTCTTCTCTTCCATTTTGTTGATCAATATACTTTTGTCATCTTCAATCATGACTTTGAATTCTTTAGATTTCTTCTTGTACTTGGTCACCTCACATAGCAATATTGATTGGAATTTTTGTTCTATCTTGAGATTTTTGACCTCTTCAATTAGGGCTCAATTCTTTTCCATTAGATCTACAACTGTTGCATCAAATTCACTTGTGTTTCAATGTACAAATAATTTAGTAGTGCCAATCTCTTGGTAATGTGTTCCATTCTCTTCAATGATCACTTCAAGTCATCTCTTGCTTCATTCAATTGATGTAGGGAAAGCTTTATTTCGATCTTTTTATTATCATTATAATCTTTTCCAACTTGTAGACTTCCATCTTCAAGATCTTTCCTTGAAGCTACAAAGCTTTCCCTGCCAGAGAACTATGCTCTGATACCAATTGTTGGAAATACAATAGGGAAATTAAACTTTGAGGGGGGGGGGGGGGGGAGGTGGGGGTGGGGTTTGTGAATAATTCCTTCAAAAATTTAACCATAAATTCAATCACCACACATCCATCTCACAATTTGCATGTAAACTAAAATAACTTGCTAAACATATTCATCCATAGAATTAAAGAAAATAACATTCAACACATGCATGACACAAGATATTCGGCTACCCAAAAAACCTCCAATGAGAAGGTAAAACTGGGTGAAGATGATACCCACAAATCTTCACTACTATAGTTGTAGAGTGTATCTAATGAATGATACAATATTTTATCATGAAACATGATCTACCCTATGAAAGGTATGGCCTGTTAAAGGCATACAAGATTGTTAGATCTTACCATGTTAAAGGATTTCAATGCCCTATTAGAAGTGTGCTTGATAAAAGGACTTTAACTTACAATGAAGTAAGCACCCTATTAAAGGGTTTACAATAGCCTGTTAAGACTACTTTGTTAAGAGATTTCACTAATTCACCTATTAGAACATCTCAGCAATGATCTTGTGATTAACACTCTACTACTAGATGATAGATCACCTCTTTGCATATATTCTTGATCCTCCTTTGATCAAATATATTTCTTCTATCCTCTAACCTCTTTTCTCTATTATCTTCTAACTGATTCTGCAATGTATCTCAATTCACAATACTGTAGTCACCATGAATGCTTTGTTTGTGCATGCAAACTTCTCTCTTTTCTCCTTCCACATTTATACAAATTTTAGGGTCTATCCTCCTTAAGAAGACCTAGGTGACTTAGGGTTAGGTATGAATCAATGATAATTATTCACCCATATTGTCGATTAGTCCTTCCCTTTTCCTAATTGGCTACATATTCTACATAGGGATCCTCAATTAAGATTCACTCTTATCATCTAGAATCACAAAAAAATCCTCAAGTCCATTCCAAAATGGTTTACATAGTAGTTTGTGTCATTACAAACAACTATGTCAAAACTGTATTACTCATCACTTGAAGCTCCTGATGCTCAGAATCAACTGCAACTTCAATGTTGTAACTCAACATCCATTAGTTACTCAATGTTTGAATCACTTGGCATCATCTATATTCTTGGCACTTGAGTGACTCAGTACATACTAAGTATCTAACTCAGCATGCACTATTTGACATGTTATGCTCGACATGCATTACTTGTTTGGCATGAAAAGAGTTCTAACTTGTAAATTAATTAAGTGTATAGACACTCATATGTCAAAACCAGTCTAAGATTAAGAACTTGGAAAATAGAAAAAATATTTTTCTTCATTCTTGACTTTGAACTAACAACAACAGTTGAAAACAATACCCAACTAAACTAATTAATGATGAATTTTCATTAGGAACAATGTAATTTACATTCAATTTTCAAAGTATTGCTATCCCAAATAAGGCCATTAGGAGACAGGAATCTTTAGCAAAGAAATGGAAAACACCTCAAAACCATGTTGGTGTAGCAAAATTTTCACATGCTTCTTTTTCTAGCTGTATTGAATCTCTTTTCATATTCAATACATCCCCAATTGAGTCAACATTTTGTTGGCTTTTGAATTAACAATTTTTCAATAACCTAATGATAGGAGAAAATACATCTAGTAGCAGTTGATTCCCATGTTTCACATACTTATTTAAGCATCAAGGCCAACTATAAGGCTATACTCCTTTTTCATTCTCTACAAAACCTAGGTGGGTGAACCTTAGATTCATTCATATGGTATTATTTTCTAAAACATATATTTGAATCTAGATAAAGAATATTGAAACCCTAATTCTACTATACTCATAAAATCAACATGGACATGAAATAGCTAATAACATGATGTATGAACTTGACAAGCTAAGTGTGGGCAAATCCTTTCAGCTCTTCAACATAAAAGCAAAAAGACCTTAAGTAATGTGTTGATTATTATCAAAACCAATGTATGAACAACAAAAATATAGATCCTTTAGCTGATCATAGCCTTATCTATTAGGCAATTCCATGATCCAAAAACATACATCCTTGAAAATCACTGATACATCTCATATATCAAGACTCCAAATCTATCCTATCACTCTATGAATTAGACATCTACATCAATTTTGAATCTCATACTCAACCTATCCTTCTGTGAAATCTACAACCTTATCAAATATATAAAGCATTTACTTGGCTCTTTGTTCCAATAGCAAAACATATTGAGACATACAACTTTAAGGAGTTGCAACTAAGTTTAAGTTCTTTTTTTAGAAACCACAAAATATTAGAAACTACATAGATAGGAGACAAGAATCAAACTAAAGATAAATTTTTTGTTGCATTTTTAAATTTTTTTTGAACCAACTACATGAGGATGTATGAAATAACTCATCAAATAGTTGAATAGAATAAAGCTATCTCTAGTATTCATCAAATGTTGTTCATTGGAAAAGAGAAATGTTGAAGAATGGTGGAATCAAAGCTCTAGAAAAACTTTCCAAAAAAACTAGAACTAACCTTGTGGTATCATAGTAGTTGAAGAAAAATCCAAGAACCTAGAACCAATCCCCAAAGAAAGATAAGATTAGAGATTATAAAGAATGGAAGAAATCTTGGATTTTCTATGATGTTGCCACTTGTCCACTTGAAAAACCTGCATTTCCTAATGTAAAAGTTCTCTATACTATCTTCCTCTAACTGAAAATAAAATCTTCATCATTGTTGTTGAAGAATGCTTGAAATATCTTCAAAATGATGGAATCATCAATTGATTTGCAAGAAGATACAAATGTCACTAAAACTCATGCTAAAACCAATATTTTATGCCACCTTAGTAAAACCTCCAACTGACCATCCAGTAAGAGCCATGTTTCATCATCTAATAGGCTTGATTAGTCACCTTTTCACCCTTTCACATCTTCAAGGCCTTGAAGCCAAACTATGATGTTATGCATGTGATGTTGTGATATCTTTTTGTCACTTCTTCACTGTGGTTTTCCTTCTTTCTTTATCCCTAGCTGCAACCAAGCAATCACCTCCTATTTACAATTTATTCAAGACTTCATAAGGTCACAAATCCTCTTATTTTATAACAAACTTACCTTGTGATCATGTGAGAAAAGGATTCTTTGTGCATTATTAGCCCAACCACTGTTTCATGACTTATCTTAACTGTTATCCTTTTAACATCACAATAGCATACTTATCATTTCTTCTTTCAATCTAGCTTTATCACCCAATTTTAGTCTAAATATTTCATACCATCCTTAACCATGTGACCATATTGTTGAGATAATAGGTGTTGCACACATTGCATAATATTGTTATATTTTATTATTTTATTTTATTATGTAATGTTGCATCTAGATGGACATGCAACATGTAAAGATTCCCGAGTTGTATTGTAACATTGTGATAATATTTTATGTAATTATTTAATATTGGGGAAAAGAATTAAATGCGCAATATTAAATGTGGGGTCAGTGGGTTAGGTAGCACATGGTTTATGTAATACCACTTGGTGGTTTTGTGGAACTTACTACTATATAAGCAACCACAAGGGTAGTTGTTGATATAAGAGTGTGAAAGGCAAGAGTCAACTAGGACAATGCTTGACAAGTTAGCCAAGGGAGCATTTGTGAAGGTTGAAACCATGACATGGGATGTGTGGATTCATGCTTCTTCACAATTTTTTGGGTATGTTGTCTATTCTCTTGCATGTGGATTTAATTCTGTGTTTATTTTAGATTTATTATGGGTTATTGGAAACAGTTATATTTCTTTCTTGTCAAGTTTCTTTACAAGTGGTATCAGAGCTATGGTTTTATTATTGTAACCCTAGATTGAATCCATGAGAATGCATGAGAGGATAAAAGAAAAGGGCAAGATATATGAATGATTTATTGCAGATCTAAGGGCTTTGGGTTTGCTGTTATGATTAGATGTTAAAAGATTTGGGCATGTGAAATTGTTGGAAAAAAGGATTTTTCAGATGTTTCATTTAAAATGAGGGTTTTGGGGGGTAGCATGCAGAAATGACCTCTTAGGTAAAAAAAGACCTCACCATTGGATCTGAGTTGACATTTCCATAAATTTTGATATATAATATGCCCTAGTTTGGCCATGTTTAGAGGAAATGAAAGAGTTTTTTTGGTTTTAGCCCATGATGGCTGTCAAATTTAATCTCATCGGAATTTTCGTCATAGAAAAAATTTTAAAATGAAAAATCACAATGAAAATGGTAAAAAGACTGTTTTAGTAAAATGGCCATAACTTTCTCTTAAAATGTTGAATTTCAGAGTTCTTACAAGCGTTGGAAAGCTAATTCAGAGCACTATAACATGGTATAGGTTGGGTTCTATGATTTTGATATTTTGTCATGTTTTAAGATCCCTAAAGGTAGATGTTATTTATTTTGAACATGGATTAGGGCATAACTTGGGCATACAGAGTCAAATTTTGGACTTCGAGTAGTCAACGGAAAGCTCTACACATTGGTTAAGATTTGGTGTAGGTTTGGCATGATTTATTTGGTGATATATTGATTTGAACAGTTTATAGGTATATTTTGACTATGGTAACATTGTGAGTTTATGGCATTGGAGATTTAAGTTTTGATGTCATTGTATACCCAGTTCATATTTCAAATTGGTCTCATGATGATATGGTTATCAGTGTTTGGTTTGAATATGTATGATGACTTGTTGGATCTACAAGTTGTGTAGTTTTGTAAGTGGTCTATACTTATAGGTTTCATTTATGGCTTGGTTATGGTTTGTCTTGCCCATTGATCTTTCATTATTCATGCATATTCAGATTGGTGGCTTGGATTTGGGTTGTCTATGCCCTAAGTCACATGATTTGCTAATTTTTCTTCATGTAGAAGGGATGAGATGTTGTTACTAGGCACAGTCATGGTCGAGGATTGTGGTTGACTATTTTATGGTGATAGGTTGGACACTTTAAGAGATAGATACTCAGTTCATAGATGTGATCATGGTGCCATGGATTTTGGCATGAAATGGTTGGATATACAGGTACATCCTTGATGTTCATTAGCTTGGATTTTCTTATTCAGTTATGGTGGTATATCTTCTTGGTTGAGGATCATGGTTATTTGGTTTCTTTTGAGGAGCTCATGATGTGCATTTTGAGTTCTTTGATGGTTTGATGCTTTGGTTGATTCTAATAGTTTTTTTCATCATGATGTCATGGATAGCTTGGATACATGGTTTAGTGGGAGCTTGTGATAGTGATGAGGTGATAGTGCATAATTATTTCCTGGTTTGATTTGGATCTTTATGTAGGAGATGGATTTTATGATACCATAGGTGACTTGGGACCACGGTTGAGTGGGAGTTTTTTGGCATTGATATATTTATTGAGTGTTCGTAGATGTTGGAGGTTTGTCTTAGATCTTATTGTTGTAGAAGAATCTTTGACATTTGCATAGTGCACTTGTTATCTTCATGGTGTGTGAAGATGGTTAAATCTTGATGACTCATGGAGTTCTTGGTTATCTGTATGGTGTTTGGAGATGGTTCTTCATGATATGTGGAGATGGTTTTCTTCATGGTGTGTGGAGATGGTTGCATCTTGAGGATTCATAGGGTTCCTGGCAAAGGTGTGGTTTATGCTTTTACTTGGCATGTTATCCTTGGTATGAGGATGGTTTCATTATTATGTCATGGTATACTCTTGATACACATTTAGAGTTGTGACATGTTATGGTATGTTCAGATAGAGCATGTTATCTCTTTTAGTTGAGATGGTTAGATCATGTTGTCATGTTTATGTTCCTAAGGCCATGGTTGGAACTTTGACATTAATCTTGGTTTAGTTTCTTGGTATTGAGTACACTGATCATAAGCTGGATACTTGATGATATTGCTATGTTGCATTTGGAGTTGGCATGGATTGATTGGTTACAGGTGCTCATGGATACTTAGAGATGGTGGTGATGCTGATTTCTCTTAGATTAGAGAAGTATTTGTTGGGACAGTTAATGGTTTTAGCAGGAAGTCTGAGGGGCAGTCACCTGATATGGAATTGAGAGGAGATTGTTCATAGATGAGTCTTGGTTGGAGACTTGGGTATCTTGATGAGCATTCTCATTCCCCACTCTTGGTCTACTCGGCGGTTTGGTACTTGAGAGGTATAGCCCATTGTTTCTCTTAGTTGCATTATATTTATGCTTGTCTTTCATGGATATGGATCTTGAGCTATGGTACATGAATTAGTTTTGGAGGGTTCATTTGAGAGATGGTTTAGCATTGGTTATCTCCATTTGCATATGTTGTTATGTTGGTTGAGTTTGGGAGATGGTTTTATATTGGGCATATTTCTTGGATTAGGAATGGTTATTCCTTGGTTTAGGAATGGTTTATTGAGTTTGATCTTCTTGTGAGAGGCTTACATCCATGATTAGTTATATGGTATGGTTTGGGTGTTGTTGAGGCTTCTTGTTGGGGTTTTATGGAAGAGATCATACTTGCACAATTTACATCTAGAGGTGTGTGTAGAAGGACATGATACAGGTTATGATTTGCATGGTTTATCCAGTCTTGGTTATTTCCTTGGATGTTCAGTTTCACTTACATTGGATTTGAAATTGGTTGGAGATTGTGATCACTGGTTTGTGCTCATGTATGTCATGTGAGAGATGACATGGTTATTCCTTTATCTCTTTCCTCTGTTGGTTATGGAGAATTTGGGAGAGCATTGGAGACTTGTTATGAGAGTTTTTCTTGCAAAATATTAGTTTATGTATTGCGAATGTCCTTGATACTACATGGATTCACTTCTTTGAGATGTTGTGAGTGGATTGGTTATAGATTTGACATAATCTTTTGCAGTGGGAGCTTCTTGGTATATATGTGGCAGGTATTGCTCTTAAGGCTTGTGATTGCAGGTTATAGATTGGATATGTTGGTGATATGAGATTCACTTGTTATACCTTTGAGGTATGGATAGTTGGATGGGTTTGGCACTTGTTGTGGGTGTTATTTCAGCTATGGATATTTTGACAACTACGGATACATGTGATTACCTTTGGATCAGGTTATTTGTGCTTGGAATTTTAGTTGGTACAAGATTTTATGATCTTCTAATGTGACAGGTTGGGTGGCTTTCTCTTTGGATGGCTTCTATGCATGTCTAGTGGTAGTGGCATAATAGGAGGTGAGATCATTCATGTTTGAGATGCTGGATACTTTGATTTTGTTGCAGGTACCAAGATGGAGCACTTGGTGTACTTTGATCTATGATGGTGGATGTGCTAGGAGGGATTGTTCCCTTGTTCATTTATGTGGCTACGGATTGACCCTATGCAATGTATACAACAAGTGGGAGATTGTTGAGATAATGGGTGTTGCACACATTGCATAATATTGTTATATTTTATTATGTAATGTTGCATCTAGATGGACGTGCAACATGTAAAGATTCCCATGGAATATTCTTGATGAGTTGTATTGTAACATTGTGATAATATTTTATGTAATTATTTAATATTGGAGAAAAGAATTAAATGCCCAATATTAAATGTGGGGTTAGTGAGTTAGATAGCACATGGTTTATGTAATACCACTTGGTGGTTTTGTGGGACTTGCTACTATATAAGCAGCCATAAGGGTAGTTCTTGATATAAGAGTGAGAAAGGCAAGAGTCGAGTGGGACAAGGCTTGACAAGTTAGCCAAGGGAGCATTTTTGAAGGTTGAAAGCATGGCATGGGATGTGTTTATTCATGCTTCTTCACATAGTTTTCTCGATTGTGGCTATGGCCATGAAGGCTTCCATGGTTGTATGGAAATGGTATTTTTTGATGAATAATACATGGTGATGGATGCTTTTGGAGGCTGGGTTTTTCCCTTAATGAGGGTTTCCTAAAGTATATCTTGTGTCACAATTTTGTGGGTACGTTGTCTATTCTCTTGCATGTGGATTTCAATTATGTGTTTATTTCAGATTTATTATGGGTTATGTGGAAACGGTTATATTTCTTTCTTGCCAAGTTTCCTTACACATATGAACAAGCATCTTTAGTTGTTTTCACTAGGTCACAACTTATCTTGATCCATTTCTTCTTAACACTACAATAGTGTGATTAAATGAGTTCTTCCTCCAAGATGACTATGTCACCTAGTCACAACTTCATAACTCCCATTTAATTCAATAAGGCAATCGAGAAAACAAATAAATTTACACATCTTATGACTTATCTGGCATGTTATGGCTTAACTACCATGACTAGGTGACTAAAGGTAATCATGAATGCTTTAGCCTTATCACTAATTCATAGTTAGACCTCTTGATAATATGCTTACCCATGTGACCAAGTGAACAAAGGTTTCTTTTGATGCTTCTAAAATATTTTTTCTAGTCATAGTCATCTTAGACTCTTCAATTTTTAAGGCCCCAATTATGCAAACACAACAATTCACATAGTCAATGTTTAAACTCATGGTATCGTTTCCACTTAGATGATTGTGCAACTAAGGTTATACTGATTGCAATACCTTTTTTTATACACAACATTTTTGGAAAATTAGGACTCACCATCTAGAGCCTTGTATTGATGAAAACATCTGGCAAGTCATGAAAATGGTTGACCTACCATGTCCACCTATCATCACCTTGCTTGCCTACTTTGGTTAAGCATCATACAATTTTGAAATGCAGGAAAGTGACAACCATTGATAAAACAAGATCAAACAATGTCAATAAAATGATGTTCCTTTGTTAAAAATAATATTTTTAGCCAATAAAAACATTCCATTTGGATCGTATTCTGACACATTTCTTTTCTGCATCCCACAACAAGATATGGAACCACCATCTCCACGTGGTAGCTTGTCACTTCCCCACTCAAGTTAAACATCAGACACTTGAAAAATGAGGGAATGCAACAAATGTTGATCTTTATGAGATCGACGGTTAGGAACATGTGTGATTTTACTACTTGAAAACTGAAAAGGGGGTCCACATGGATAGTTTCCAATTCAATACTTTCTCGTAACTCTAAAATCCTTAAGCTTAATACTACCTACAATCATGCAATCCCCATTGAGTCACTCCTTCACACCCTTAACTTGATAGTTAGCCCTAATAGTTGTGAAGCTGTGTTGACCTATTGATGATTATTTTGCATCCTTGCATCCTTCAAAATGGTTAGCAATTACAAAGAAGTGATGTTTCACTTGAAAGACTTTTGCAACATTGCAACTTAAAATATTTTATTTTAAAGCACTTTGAGGCTAAATAGACTTCTTGGTTGGATTTAGAGCATGTCAAAACCCCTATTTTCATATAAAATTTGCCAAATTTGGACAACATTGACTTGGGAGGCAATTTTTTTGCATACCAAGGTTGTATGACCCTAACACACAATCCAAGAGGTGATTGTGATTTTTTTTTAAAACCTAGAAAATTTGTTGTAGTTTTTAAAACTGTATCGCAATCTTTACCTACTACAACAGTTAACAAACCCTTTGGGAGTTAGACCATACTGCTTGCGGTTAGTGAGGAGAACACTATGCTCCAACCACTATAGCTTGGCCTCCACCACATTACATTGCCAATCTCACCACTTCCACCGACCCAGCTACCTCTACTCAACGCATGTGCCATCGTGACCTAGCCTATGGTCATGTGGGGGGATAGAGGCTAAATTTTATGAGCCCCTTAAATTTTTTGGGAGTATCAAAAATGTTATTGCATATCTGGAGGCCCTATAATTTTTTTGTCTCTAACTTAAGCATATTGTATCATTTTTTGGATAATGAAATATTGTTTAAAAGCTAATTCTAAGATAGGCGTCATGGTGCAAGTATTTTGTAGATTTTTTTGCATTTTGGTACC
Source organism: Cupressus sempervirens (assembly GCA_028749045.1). Classification (NCBI taxonomy): domain Eukaryota; kingdom Viridiplantae; phylum Streptophyta; class Pinopsida; order Cupressales; family Cupressaceae; genus Cupressus; species Cupressus sempervirens. The sequence continues at coordinate 380,971,558 of CM053789.1, forward strand.
TATTTTTTCCTCAAAGTTAAACGATGCTTTCTATCTTCTAGGGTGAATAACTTTCTCATTTTAGTACATTTTTTTATCTAAAAAAAGTAGCTGAAATCTCTTCTTAAGAACTTTTTTGATTCTTTGTTATTTCACCAGTATTTATTTTTAGGTATTTAAGATACTCAAGTGAAGTGTTTTTTCTCTTTTCTTGTATACACATTCCTTGTGGTTGTTGGAGTTTAGGTTTTTACAGTATCAGGGGTATTTTTTCAATTATTTTCTATTACAATATCAATATATATTAGAAAAATTCAAACATATTCTTAAAAAAATGGCCAAGACCTCTTCTTGTCTTGTTCTTCTAAACTTGCATAGCTATCACATATGGACATCTGCTATGCAATGACTTCTTCATTCAAAGGTTTTGTAGTCTTTTTTAGATACAATGCAACCAATTTTTCATAGTCAATATCAAACTTTGCAACAAAGGAATAAGATGGACAAATCCATGGGTCTCATTTCTTTGAGTGTTTTAGATACCTTATAGTATCATCTTGATGAGTCCACTACTCATGAAATGTAGGACAAGTTCAAGAACTTGTCCAATACCATCAGCAAGTTTAGAACACTACAGATTGAGACAAATCTTAGTTTACTTATACCATATGTTTTTCCCTCTATTGAGGACTTTCTAATTAAGTTTAAATAGAAGAGAACATTTTTACATTGGCATGGGAAAGTGAAGATGGATAAGGGGTGCATCTATCTAATTTTGTCAAAGCTTCAAGGAAATTTTCAGATTTTCTCTTCTACCTTCCATTCCACCATGGATTTTTTGGGTCCTAGATTTACCATGCCCACTTTTGAGGTTTTCTATGATCAATTGACTAGAGAGCACTCCAAGCTTACATAGTTGGATACTCTCACAATATCAAAGACCCAGGCATTGGTTGTTTAGACATCTATAGTAAGCCAAAGTATAAATTAAAGCCTAAGATACATTCAACAGACATTGAGAGTTCCTCCAAGCCTACTCCTAAATCATATGCTTAGAAATCAACTTTGAAGAGTAAATCTTCTAAGTCTGGTGAGTCTTCCTCCAAGACTAAGAAGTTTACAAGTAATCCTTGAAGTTTTTGTGGCAAGCAACAACATCCAATTTCCAGGTGTTGCAAACATCTTGAGACTTTAGAGGAGGCCATGCAACAACATAGAATTGCTTCTCCAAAGCCACCACCTCCTCCTTCAGGGAAAGAACATTCTCTTTCTACATGAGCATTGTCTTCTATATCTACTTGGATTATTGATTCAGGTAATTCCCTCCATATGACACTCTCACCTAATTTGGTTACTTCACTTTCTTAGACTTTTACTACATAGATTGTAGTTGGTGACTCCATACAACTTTCATTTTAAGGTTCATGCACTATCTCTCTTTAGGGTGGTTCACTACAAGATGTTCTCTTGGTTCCAACCATTTTTATGAACCTCCTATCTATGTTTCATATTTTTCATTCTAGCTTAGGTATGATAGTTAAGTTCTCACCACATGATGTGGTTATTAAAGACCTCCATAATCTTGACTTGGTTGTTGCTACTAGGAGTGTTGATCTTCAGTCTCACTTATATCAATTTGATGGCTTTGAGAGCTCTAATTCTATAGGTGTTTCCCCTATTGCTCATGCAGACATAGTAAGCAAGCTTTGGGATGTGATCAATTTGGTCATATCAACTACAAATATCTATAGCATATGAGTATATAAGATCTAGTGATTGGGCTACCTTGGGTCTCTCATAGTGACTGTATTTTTTAAGGGTTTGCACTTGGAAAACATCTCAAAGACCCATTTCCAGTAGGTAGATCCATACATGCTAAGGCAACATTAGAGTTGGTATACAATGAGCTTATGCCAAACCCCACTCCATCCTTGTTAAATACTTGATATATGCTTACCTTTACAGATGACTTCTCTAGACACACATGGGTATTATTTTTGGAGTACAAGTTTGATGTCTTTGATTCATTTCAAATCTTTACGATATTTGTGGAGAAGAAGTCTATTCTTTTTTCGAAGCATATATGAACTGACAATGGAAAGGAATATGTAAATCAATATTTTAGATATTTTTGTATTGAGCATGGTTTACAACATCACTTTACAGTTCCCCATAGCCCTTAGAAGAATGGGGTTGTAGAGAAAAATAATAGGACATGTTATGGGAGATGGTTAATTGTATGATACATTCTCAAGCTATGAGTTATTTATTTTAGGTTGAGGCTATCAATTCTACCAACTATATTAAGAATCAAATGCCTCACAAGATATTGCAAAAGTTGACTTTTGAGGAGGCTTGGACTCATGTCAAGCTTGATGTTTCCACATTCCACATTTTTGGTAGTGAGGCTTGGGAATTTATTCCACATGCTTAGTGGAAATTCATAGACAGGATGAGTTGACCATTCATCTTTTTTGTCTATTGTGAGGATTTAAAGTCATATAGGTTGTTTGATCCTAATTCTAGATATGTCTTGTTTTGGCAAGATGTTTAATTTAATGAGTGTTGTTCTTAGATGGAGCCTCCATCACTAGCTTCTCCCTCACTACCTAGTACTTTATCTAGTCCACCACAAGATTATGTATCCTCTAATGAAGATCTTGATATTGATCCCCCTTCATCACCTCCACTAGTTGTTCAGTGAGTGTCCAACTGGCCTTGTAATATTGTTGATGTAGTAGGACCTATGACAGGTGATCATTCATATTCTTTTCACACTCGTGCTCAAACTTTTGGTATTGGACTATTGATTCATGTCATTTTAGATGATCCATAGAGTTTTTCATAGGCAACACAACACTTAGAGTGGGATAGGGCTATGGATGAGGAGTGCTCATCTTTGTTGAAGAACCACACATGGGATCTTCTCCCTCTTTTGAAAGGTACAAGGCATGTCTTGTTGTAGGGATTTTCATAGGTTGAGGGTATTGACTACTCTACAACCATTGCCCCTATTGCCAAGATGAATTCTATTCACCTTGTACTCTCTCTTGCAACTTCTTAGGGATGGACAATATTTTAAATGGACACAAAGAGTATCTTTTTACATGGAGACCTACATAAGGATATATATATGGAGCATCCTCATGGTCTTGTGTAGGACTCTTCATTAGTATGCCAACTTTAAAGGTCTTTATATGGTCTCAAGAAATCCTCTCAGAATTGGTATGAGAAGATGGATACCTTCTTTCTTGCTTCATAGTACACTCATTGTCATTCCAATCCTACAGTATACATTCAATATCATGGTGCTGACTTATTGATATGTTTTCTTTATGTGAATGATCTCATCATTATAGGTAGCTCATCCTTCATGATTCAGAGTGTTTAGTGAGCTTTGAGAGAGTAGTTTGAGATGATAGACCTTGGTTTTCTACACTATTTTTTTGGCCTATGGGTTGTTCACTCTTTGGATGGGATATTCATACTCTAGTAGAAGTATTCGAGCTTGATATGCCTTAGAAATTTAACATTCTTTATTGCAAGCCTACTCCCATACCTTTTTAGTTAGGTGTTGTTTTATCTACCACTAGCACTACTCCTATAGTGGATTCCACTTTATACAGACAACTTGTGGTTAGTTTTTTGTACCTAACATACAAATGCCATAATATTTCCTTTGCTGTTGGACTTGTCTCTAGGTTCTCACATGATCCACATGAGATCCATTGGTAAACTTCCAAACATATCTTGAGGTAAATCTAGGGGTACTACATATTATGACATTCACTACACATTAGGGGATCCTCACATTGTTGGTTACACAGACTCATATTAGGTTGGTGATATTAATGATCGTAAGTTTACTTCTGGATTTGTTTTCTATCTTGATTTTTGTCCTATCATATGGTCTTCCAAGAAGTCACATGCTCGTGCATTATCATCTATAGAGGCAGAGTACAAGCTAGTTATGCTAGGTAGTTAGGAGGTTTTATGGCTTCGATAGTTGGTGATAGAGTTTGAATTTCCTCCTAATAGTTCTACCTTTCTTTGGTGTGACAATCAAAGTGCTATGCACATTTCCCACAACCCATTTGAGCATTAGAGGACTAAGAACATTGAGCTTCACATGCACTTCATTAGGCATTTGATTTAGGATGGCTCTCTTAGCATAGAGTACACTCCCACCACTGCACAAGTTATAAACATTTTCACTAAACCTATTGCATCCCCACGACATCTTCAATTGCATTCTATGCTTGGGGTGAAGGAATTTTTCCTTTGGGGATCTCAGTGATGAATCCTTCCTTCCTTCTTTTCTTTATTTTTAGCTTCTATCTCTTTTTGGAGTAGGGTTTTCCTATGTGGTTTCCCCTATTTCTCTTTTTCATAGAGATTTGGTTGTGAATGGGTACTTCATCAAGCCTTGTTGTTGAGACTCAAATTTTCTTTCAGCATTGTAGTTTCCTTATTTTTTATTACATTGTTTGTAGCTACATTGTTGCTCATCTTGGAAGGGGGGTTGTTAAAGGGTTAATTTGATTTAATTTATTAAGTTAGCTTTATTCCTTTCTTAACATTTCACTTTATGCACATGCATTTCTATTTAATAATTAAATATCATTTACCTCTTAAGGTTTCCCTTTTAGGTTCTATAAACTTCTTCTATAAGAATTGATCAATTGTAAATTTCACTCATTTTTTTCAGTCTAATAATATATTCTTCCATATTTTTAGAGCCAAAACCCTTGCTTCTTCTTTGTCTTTTCTTCTCTATGATAATTTCTTGCATGTAGGTGTTCTTCAGGTTTTGTGGATATGTATTTCTCAAATCCTTCACAACATATTTTCAACTTTAAGTTTCCACAACTAAAAATTTCTACCATTGAACTTTTCAATTTCTATTCTCCTTGACATGCCTGTTATCTCAACTTCTAGATGAACACTTTTCAAACTCTCACTAGAAAAAAATTGACACAAATAACCAAACCTACCTAACAAGGATAAAAAGAACTAGTATGGCTTTGATATGACTTATTAGGAAAGCTACATGTGGAAACACCTTCCTAATGCCAATTTATAGGTGAAATAAGAATAATTTCAAATCTACTTCATCAAATTGAGATACATGGAAGAAACAAAAAACATAGAAAATATAATGCATAAGAGATAAACAATAGAGACCAAATTTAATGTGGGAAACCCATTTGGGTAAACCCCACCACCCAAGAACTAGAGAAACTTCTTTGTATTACATTAATCAATATCACATACAATGAATTACAAATTCTTACACAAGCTCATAGGCTTCGATTGTCTTACAATCAACCTGATATTTTTCCATGCATATCCCAATGAAACATCCATAAATATACACACCACAATTCATTATACAATCCAATGCATCAATAGTCACAAAACAAAATGGTTACTGGCAGCCTATGGAACTCCCCCAATTGAAAATCTTAATGGAACTCAGCCTAAATAAGTCTTCCATGTCCTAAAAGAGCTTGCACTATAAGTGTATTGTAACCTTTGAGTTAAAGACAATACATTGTGCAAGTTTTGGAGGGGTGGGGTTTTTTTACCGAAAGGTTTTTCCCCACCGGCATATCTTTGTGTTGTTGTGTTATTATTTCTCTATCTATTTTATGTATTCATGGTTGATTGCAATATTGTTGTTTTAGTAAAAGTGAATATGAAATTAAAAGGATTTAAAAAGAATTTGCACAATATTTTCCTTAAGAGATTAGTGTAGGAAGTTGTTTTCCACACCTGAGTTTCCTTACAAGTGGTATTAGAGATTGATCAACTTTTGATTCTAGTTGTTGGGTAATGTTTTTTTGAGCTAATCTCAAGTTAAGTGGGAGTTTTGTGTAGAGTATTCTGAATCTTATTTGTAGATTGAGATGGCTAGTTCATCATATAGAAAAATAGAGGTGGAGAAATTTAATGGAAGTAATTTTGAGTTGTGGAAACTCAAGATGGAAGACTTGCTTGAAGATTGTGATCTATGGGAGGCAACTTCACTTGATGTGAGACATCAAAAAATTATCTCAAGAACATTAGGATCTCAAGGATCAGAAAGCTAAGGGTCTCATTAGACTCTATCTAGCTACTTCAGTTCTCCTAAATATTCTTGATGAGAAGACTACAAATAGTTTGTGGACATGGCTTGGGTCTATGTATCAGGCCAAATCTCTAGTGAACAAGTTGGTCTTGAGGAAGAAGATATATTATTTAAGAATAGAGGAAGAAGGATCTGTTATAGATCATCTAAATGCTTTTAATTTACTAATTTCACAGTTGACATCTTCTGGTGTTAAGATAGAGGAGGAGGATCAATGTATGACCCTATTATGTTCCTCACAGAATTCATGAGACCATCTTGTGATGGCTCTTGGAAGTAATTTAGTCACTTTCAGAATGGATGATGTGGTGTCTTCACTATTATCTGAGGAGATGAGGAGAAATTCATCAAATTTGGCTAAGGAAGCTCTTGTTGTTCAAGGTAGATCCAATGATAGAGACAAGAAAAATGACAAGTCTAGAAAGAGTAGATTCAAATCCTATGGAAAATTAAAGACTCCTAGAAAGTCCAAGGCAAAATGTTGGAACTGTGATAAGACTAGGCACTTATGTAAAGATTGTAATGAGCCAAAGAAGAAGTAGAAGAAGGCCTCAAATTCAAGTTCAGAAAAATCTTAAGAAGATGGTGATGCTTTCATTATAGCCTTGGTAGTGCATGCATCTAATGATGTGTGGTTGATAAACTCGGGTGCTTCTTTCCACATGACCTCTCATCGAAGTTGGTTCTCAAAGTATGAATTTTTGGTGGTGGAAATTTGTACTTGGGTGATGATTCTCACCTAAAGATAGTTGGACAAGGATGGGTCACTATCAAATTCCCTGACAGACGAGTTAAGGGGATCAATGGTTTAATACACATCCCTGGTTTGGAATGAAACCCTATTATCTATAAGTAAACTAAAAATGGATACCAGATGATGAGAGGAGCTATGTTTCTTATTAAGGGTATTAGGAGAGGTACTCTATTTCAGCTTGATGCATGCATTTCTTCGTGTAATAGTTTTTTTGTTTCAAAGAAGAGAGCAGCTATCATTTCATCCCCACCATATGAACAAGAAGTAAAGAAGATTATGGTTATTGGTTTTGATGGCAGTGCAACATGTGTACCTAAGGGTGAAAACACATTGGAAGGAAAGCTTCCTATAGAAAAGACAATGTTGTGGCATGTGAGATTTGACCACATTGATGAGAAGGGTCTCAAAAGCTTGAAGAACAAGATATTCATTGTAATCTTGAGTTTGACTTCTATGAGTATTGCATCTATGGTAAACAAAATCATGTTAAATTTTATTCTAGTTCTCACAAATCTTCTAATGTTTTAGATCTTATTCATTCTAGTGTATTTGGTCCTATAAAAGTTCCTTCAATCTCTAAGTCTATATTTTTTGTATCTTTCATAGATGATTATAGTAGAGGGACATGGATTTATTTCTTGAAAATTAAGACACAAGTCATTAGTTGGTTCAATGAATTTAAAGCCTTTGTAGAGAATTAGACCAGTAAGAAGAGTAAGTGTGTGAGAATTGACAATGGTGGTGAGATTTTCTCAGTAGAGTTCAAACAGTTCTCTAAAGAATGAGGTATCGAGAGGCATAAGACAACTCCTTATACCCCACAACAAAATGGAGTTGTAGAAAGAATGAACAAGACATTGATGGAGAAGGCTAGGAGTATGCTTAGTGGAGCTAGTCTTGAACAAAATTTTTGGGTTGAAGCTATGGCCACTACTTGCTATCTAGTTAACAGATCTCCTACATCAACCCTTGTTGGTAAGACACCCAAGGAGGTGTGGTTTAAATTGATAAGAAACCTTCCATTAGACATTTTCCTATTTTTGGTTTTGAAGCTTATGCACATGTTCCAAAGGAGAAAAGATCTAATTTGGAAAACAAAGTTGTCAAATGTATTTTCATCGGATATGGTGTTGGTATGAAAGGATATAATCTTTGGGACCTTGTGACAAGTAAGGTGTTGTATAGAAGAAATTTTATTAGTAGAGAGCTAACATCTTCTCCTATTGTGCTACAACAAGATAAAAAAGAAAAGAAGCAATATATTGTTCAATTGCCTCCTAACCCTAAGAAGACTGAATAGAAAGACCATGTTGGGTCTAGTGATGAGGAGAGCTCCAGTAGCTCTAACAGTTCAGAAGAAGAGGAAGAACAACCTCTACCTTAGCCCTTGAGGATATCCATGAAAGGAATTAGCCAAAAGTGTTTGGTTGTTCTATGTTAGATTCTAGTTGTGCCTTTGCTTTGATTACTAACACTGATGAGCCTAGATCTAAGAAAGAGGCTTTAGATATGGAAGATGCAGATTCCTGGATTGAGGCCATGGATGATGAGATGGATTTATTAGATTAAAAAAACTTGGGACCTTGTACCTTTTCCTAAAGAACAAAAACCTATTGGTAGAAAATGGGTGTTCAAGAAGAAATTCTATGTAGATGGCAGTGGTGAAAGGTACAAAGCTAGATTGCTTGCGAAGGGGTATTCACTAGTAGAGAGAATAGATTATGGTGAAATATTCTCTTCTATTGCAAAGTTGACATCCATTAGATTTCTATTATCTCTTGCTACATCATATGATTTAGAGATAGAGCAGATGGATGTGAAGACAACTTTCCTTCATGGTGATTTGGAGGAAGAGATTTATATGTCATAGCATGAGCACTGCATTGTTAAAGATAAAGAATCTTTGGTTTACAAATTAAGAATTCTCTAAATGGTTTGAAACAATCTCCATGGATGTGGTACCTTAAGTTTGATGCCTTCATGTTGTCAATTGGATTTGTAAGATCAAAATTAGATCATTGTGTTTATTTTAGAGTTGAAAATGATCATCTTCTTATTGTTGCATTATATGTTAATGATATGTTGCTGTTTGGGAAGGGTAAGGGTATGATTTCTGATTTTAAATCTCAATCATCAACATAGTTTGAGATGAAATATCTTGGGACAACAAGGTACATCTTGGGTATGGAAATCAGTAGAGATAGGTCTAATAGAAAACTTTGGTTGAGTTAGAGTAAGTATGTGAAGCTTGTGTTGGATAGGTTCAACATGGTAGATTGTAGACCTTTGTGTGTTCTTGTTTCTATGGAACAAAGTTATCTATAGATGATTGTCCAAAATCCCCTAGTGAGGTGGAGGACATGAATAAAGTACCTTATGCTAGTAGAGTTGGTAGTCTTATGTATGTTATGGTCTATACTAGACCAAACATTGCCTAAATAGTGGGAGTTCTGAGCCAATTTATGGCTAATCCTAGACAAATAAATTGGGATGTAGTTAAGTGAGTTTTCAAATATTTGAAGGGTACATTAGATTACTCCATATGTTATCATAGTAACTCTTCTGGAGCTTTGTATTCAATTTTTATTCATGGGTTTGTGGATTCAGATTGGGCAAGTGATATTGACAGTAGGAGATCCACTATTGCTTATGTATTCACTATGTTTGGTGGTGCCATTAGTTGGATAAGTAAGCAGTAACCTATGGTTGCTTTGTCCACTACAAAAGCTGATTACATGGCTTCTACTCATTCTTGTAAGGAAGCCATTTGGCTTAGGAGATTGTGTTTTAATATTGGTGTTGGTGCAGGATAGATTACTATTTGTTATGATAGTCAAAGTGCTATTAAAGGATCCAACTTTCCATGGCAAAGCAAATCACATTGATGTGCATTTTCACTTTGTGAGAGATATAGTGGAAGATGGAAAGGTAAATTTGGAGAAGGTAGATACTATAAAGAATGTTGCAGATGCATTGACGAAACAAGTAGGCACAAAGAAGTTCAAATGGTGTTTGGAGTCTATGGGCCTTTTGACCTATAGTGGTTAGTTACTATTATGTCCCTATTGCACTTACAAGGTGTTTGACAAGCGGTAGAATGCTAGGAATAAGATGTCTCAACCTTGGATAATTCCTATTGTTATTATTTGTTTTGAAAATGTATTTTTAGAAAATAATATAACTAAGTATGAGTGTACGTGCCTAGTTGGCATGTTGATGTGTCACTCCACTTGCATGTGTCAACATCTTGAATTGTGTGTAAGGAAATCATGATTGAAATGGTTATGATAGATTCCTATGACACATAAGAGCTATCTCTAGAAGATGCCCTAAAAATGGAAAGTGCATTATATAAGCACTTTGAGGGCTTTAGATAGTTGAGTGTGAGTAGTGTATTCTTGGTTGCTACTGGATAAGTCTTCTATGTCTTGAAAGATCTTGCACTATAAGTGTGTTGTAACCTTTGAGTTGAAGATAATACATTATGTAGGTTTTGGAGGGGTGGGGTTGTTTTATTGCAAGGTTTTTCCCCACCAACATATCTTTGTGTTTATGTGTTATTATTTCTCTATTTGTTTTTTGTATTCATGGTTGATTGCAATATTGTTTTTTTACCGAAAGTGAATTTGAAAATGTAAGGATTTAAAAAGAATTTCCACAATGCTTTCCTCAAGAGATTAGTGTAGGAAGTCATTTTCTGCACTTGAGTTTCCTTATAGGTAGAAGAAACATCGATACTCATCTCTATTAGTGTTGATAGATTTAATCTACAACAATTACAGGGCTAAGAATTTATTAGCTTATTATCTACCCAAAGTGGTGATAGCCTAAAACCTAGTCCACCAAGCACACTAGCAACCAGTAGCAAGAGAGAACTGAGTGTATTAGGAGAATTTATCTGCACAAAGGTCATAGAAGATGTTGTAAGAAAAAGGGACAATATATTAACAACATCAAAATTCAATCTGAACATATGATTTCAAGCTAGAACTCTCTGTAGCACTCAAAGCAATGGAAGATGATTTTGAGATATCTTAAAGATCTTACAATACTTCCTATATTTTACCCATGTATTGCATGTCCAAACCAAAAATAGGTAGTGGAAATACACTTCCATGGGTTAAGCATTGGAAACAATATCAATTAGCTAGCAAATCTAAACTCCTAGTCCTTTGGTTGGGCTAAAATTTAGCCCATTGTGGCTAATTTTGCACACCTAATTTTATTGAAAATCTCTCCTAAATCACCATAGCAAGCTATCTTGTCTCATTCCTAACATTCCTAAGCATTTATGAGTGTGAACCATTGTCTTTTCATTGTTCTGGTTGAGTGTCTGCAACCTCAAGAATGAGGCTTTGGTGTTGTGAGCTTCAGATTTGCAGAGAACTAAAGATAAAAGACTATTGATTTATACTCTTGAGGATGGAACATCCATTTTTAATTGGTAGGATGATCTCACTAGGAGGTTACAATTGTAAGCTTTAATTTTATAGAGCTTTTCTTCTGTTGATATTCCAATTTTTGTGGAAGCTAGTGGAGCAACATTTTAGATCATGTTTTGAGTGCATTGACTATATTTTATGTTGTTATTAAAGTTTTTTTTTTCTACAGAACTCTTTAATGGTTTTATTGTTAATGTTTCATATCACAAATAAAGATAAAAGAAAATAAAAATAGCAAACTATAAGACACAGTAGATACAATAATGTACACAATGATTTCAAAATCTAAGGATTCTCTTAGGTTGGATACAACATTCCCTTGAAGCCCTTAGTCTTCAACAAGGATATTTGATGTGTTAGAAAATTCCAAAACTTAAGAAAAATGGTCAATCAATCAATAAATATTTTATGGTATGAAGGCAACTAGTTTTGCATCATAGTGAAAATCATTTTCTATAGTTAGAAGTTCAACATAAAAAATTTAATGGTGTTTATGGTATGGCTAAAAAATGTACCATTGATCTACACATCTTTTTCATCTATTCCTTAAGCTTTCCACTATATGGACACCTACAAATCAAACTAGTAATATCTACATATGATGTGAGGATCCACTAAACGTCAATCTCTTAGCCATTGAATGGGTGAGGAGGCTTATGAATAGTACATATGCATTTTGAGTGGACAACAACATGTACAACCATGTGTAAGACCATGTATGCAAGAGATTCACATACAACCCAAGTTTGAAGGAGCCAAAATTGACAAAGCCTCAAGAATCACCAACCCACATATGATTGTTTCATTAGGTCATTTCTACAGAATATTCAAAGTAACAAAAGATTAGATAAATGCAAATAGTTTTGTTCCTAATATTACTACATTATTACCTATATCTTTTGAATGCAATTTGGAATAATTGATCCCCTCTTACTCTTAGTTTTAGTGGCCTAAAACTCTTTAGTCTTTCTATGCCTTGACATCCTACCTCTCACTTTTAGTGTCTAAGATCAAATTTTCTAGCCTTTTGAAATCTCGTATACTATCAATTTTCTCAATTAGCTCACAACTGTATACTAAAAACTTTTTGAAATAAGTTAATCATGCTATTCATATTTATAAAATATGGTCATGGAATACAAAGAAGAGTTAATATTGGCAAGCTAAGATTTCCTATGGAAATTTTGTAGACAATTTACTTAATTCAGCCAGTCAGATGCCCTTATCACTATAAGGGTCTTGTTAGGAACATTAATTCCTTGAGGAAAGAAATAGTATATGGATGCCAAATAGAACATCTTTAGTGTTAGAATCATCCTCCAATCCTCCATCAAAATTGCTATTCTCTTCACCATTACCAAAAGAAAGATTTGGAATTTCCTTGTCTGATTCATATCTCCAAACCTCTAATCAAAACATCTTGCTTGATTAGCTTCCTAGTGCCCCTCATAGCCCTTGTCTACATTTTTTGATATTAAAAGCTACTAGAAAATACCATAAGTTTGGGTGCTCAAGCTTCTACTGCAATATGCCATCAGTGATGAAAGACATATTGAAATGGTATGTATGTCTTGATATATTTTTTCTTATTGAACTACGTGAATTGGGCATCATTCAAGGTTCCTTATGCATTCTATTGCATGCATTGGATGAGATTTAGGTAGGGGATGTGTATAAAAATTCATGTGGCAAGTGTCAACCATGCATTATTATATTTCTTGTGGTATGGTAAGTAGCAAAATCAACTAAATATATTTCTTGTGGTACAAGTAGAAAAATTAACTAAAAACACACATAAATAGTACTTTGTAATTAAAAAATGGTGGAAAGGTGCATAATGGAACATTGTTGGAGAGAACTAGTGGGCCCACACCATGGAAGTTGAAGAATACTTCTTATTATTTACATATTATTAATGTACTATTACATAATTTCTAAATATGTTTGTTTAACTACTAATTTTAGAGTTAATAGCATTATATTATTTTACTAAATTTAAGGGTTCAACTTGTATATTGATAAGTTCAAAAGATAAAATTTTCAAAGAAAACAAAAGTTACAATTTTTTCCTAAAAAAAATTTGCAAATAAATTTTATATATTCTAAGTTAAGAAGATATAAAAAATTTAGGTCTCAATAGATGTTTTAGGTAAAAAGATATTTTAAAAAAAAATTGTTTGTTTTGATTAGTTTCTCCACCAGCTCGCCATTCCTCCACCATCCATAGCCCACACTTTGCCATCAACAACGGGCAATAAAGAGTCCTTGAGCCATCAAACTCTACTAGTAGCCCATGTGAGGAATGTATCTAGCACAATATAATATTCATTATATTGGTATGTAATACTCTATAAATTACATGTATTGGGAATAGAATGGTAGAGCCCATTTTGGGTTTCTCATATCTCTTATGGTTTCTCCTACTTGTTCAGCGTTGTGTTATATTCTCATCATAGTATCAGAGGTAATGGTAGATCCTTAAGAACTCAAGATTTTGTTAGTTGTCTTCTATGCCAAACTAGACTGTATGAGTGCTCTCCAAGAAGAAGATTGTAGATCTCTAAAGAAGAATTGCCACTCTAAAAAGAGGATTTGAAAGGTTGTTGTAGCAACCCATTTTGAAGTCAAAGCTTATGCACTTTTAATTGGCATATTTTGTTAAAGTTTTGCCAGTATGATAGAATCTCATCCAAGAAGTCTTTCAGTGTGTGCAAAAGAGATTGCCTGAGATGAGGGATGCAAAGAGGGCTACCAAGAGTCAATGAAGGTCCCTACCTAGTTATATATGTGAGTTTGTTTTTCCTAAAATAAACTTGCTTAAAATATTGTGTGATGAGTATGTTGTTTTGTAATCTAAAATCTATGCTATTATTAATCTCAAGAAAAATCTTGATCCAATTGAGAGGGTTTAATTTGGAAAATGTATAACACTAGTTGTGCTAGTGTATTTGGTCAAAATAAAAGCATTTGTGTAGATGCAAGAAGATTTGTATGAGGAAGATTAAAGTTGGTGGTAGATTAAAATTGTGATAGATTTCTATCCTCAAGGGCTATGTATTCTGGACAAATTTGTTGTGTGAGAGTTGTGTTGTTAAAGGAAAATTCAGACATTGTATTGTACCTAAGTTGTTGTAAGTGGTTCATTATTGATTATATCTAACACCCTAGAGTTTGGTTTAACATATTTACGAGTCATGTATCCAAAAAGAATTCCTTTGCTACTCATGTATCCTAGTAGATGGATTTCTTTTTATATGGACTCAATAATCAATCTAATGTAAATCAAGAAGGAGAAAAGCTAAAGTGATGATAGTTTTCCCATCATATGAGTTTTTGTTAATTTGAAACCATTTGTGATGTTTCCACATAATTTGAGTCTGTGGTAATTAGAAACCATTTGTGATGTTTGGTGCTCTATTCTAACCACTATTATGTGAAATTCATGGTTAGCCAAAACCATTCAAATGAAAATTTTCTAGTCAGCTAGCAACCATTTTTATTACATGTTATAGGGGGGCATATGCACCAAGTTGTGGTGCCAAAAAGGTGACAAGGAGTTTTTTTTTCCTATTTTAAATAGCACGTACGCACTATAGCGTTTACGCACTATAGTGCACACGCGCTATAGTGCGTACACACTATTTTTAAAAAAAAAGTATATATGATGGGTTGTAGACCCATAGTCCATCATTTTCATCAGTATTTTCTTCTACTCCTACAGTGAGCAGTGCGTACGCGAGTTGAAGACTTAACATTTTCACCACTATTTGCCAAAATTCCTCCTCGTCGATGAAATCCAAGACCACAAGTGCACCCATGACGACGTCATAAGTGATATAAACCTAACTTTGCATTGTTTGATAAATTTTTCATATTGTTTTGTAAGTTTTTTATATTGTTTTGTAGGATTTTTACAAATTTTATTTAGATTTGTTTATTTATTTGGATTTCAATTGATTTTTTATCAGGAAATGATCATAATCAACCAGAAAATCCACAAGAACATCAAAACCCTCAAGAACCTCAAAACCAAAACCCTCCTCAAGAAGAAAAACAAATTCCACAACCCGAACCAATTGCAAGACCTCCACCAGGCACACAATAAAATATAATAAATGAAATAGTGAGAGGCAAAATTGAATTAGAAAGACTCATTTCTCGATTGAAAGAATCCGAACAAACCAATCAAATGAGGGCTCAATTGGCATCATCCCTCGAATCCATTAACACCCAGATAGCCTTAGTTAGTGGTCAGTTAGATATTTGGCGGGTTAAGAGGGATGAACAAAAAAGATTTTATGCAAATAAATTTTCATATGAAGATGTTAAAAAAAAAGAAATACCAAAAGGTAGTATATGTGCATTATTTAGAAAACCCGATGAGTAAAATACTGTTAGAGATGGTACTAAACGATTCCCCATCCATTGCTGCATACACAATGCTATTAGAAATAATTTTTGGGATAGATGGTGGATGGTTTTTGATGCCCCTCCTTGCAACAATCACAAATTCCCCATGTATTTTTTGAAAAAATTATATTGTGAGTTTGTCCCTGGGGAGATCCCCAATTATTTTGATATATTAGAATCCCAGGGTGGAGGTGGGGGGTCATCATTTGAGAGGCCGGGAGCACATTGTGACCCTAATGTAGTCAGGGCACCTGTGGTCAAGCCACAGTGCGAGCATGTGACTATTCCTTCAATTGTGAAGGAAAATGTAGAGGCCAGCACTCTAGGGACCATTAATGCTTTGACGTAGACCCTCATCCATTCCACGAGCCCATTAGTTGAGGGGGATCCTTCTATGTTGCATGGTCACATGTGCACTTCATGCGGATCCCTATGCACATTTGGCACTCATGCTGGAGATGGTGCAGATGATGGGCTTGTCACCGATCAGTTCCTGAATGATACATTTGGCATTGACACACAGGTAAATTAAAATTATAATTTACTAATTTTGATCACATTTCATATGTATAGTGAATGATTAATTAATTAGCATCTATTGACATTGTTCAAAATTTAGGGTCAAAGTGTTGTTGGGCCTAGTAGCGATCCTCCAGGCTCATTTTTCGTCCCTTCCACGAGTCCTGAGGTATGTATCCATGTAATCATTTTTATTAATACATATATTTTTTATGTAATCATATTAAGGATTGACAAAAAAAAATTATACATGTGCATCAATTCTCCATAGGACCCTCAACCTTTACCATAGACTCGGAGCATAGACATCATACGAGCTTCACACAGGTACAGTTGTTTTATGTTAATTTAATTCATTTGATTATATGTATTTTATGTTTCATGTTAGATGTAATGTGTATTGTATGACATGCAGCTCATGATGTCGAACACACCTCCTCATCTACGACAGTCTGCTGATAGTGGAGTGGTCGCAGCTGTGGCTAGCTCATAGCCACTAACGAAGGTATGAAAGAATTTTCTTCATTTTAGTTGTTGTTTATAATAGTTAATCTCAAAATTTCTAATGTTAACCTTTGTTTATATATTACTATAGCTTTTATGGTTTTTACACAAGCAGTATGTATGTTAGGCCTACTAATACTCTTTTAATTATGGATCGAAACCTTGTTTTTGTTTTACTAAGTGGTAAGGGGTAGTTTTGTTTAATGGTTATCTACCAATAGTAGGTGAGTTTGTTGTTAAAGGGTCAGCCCCCTAGTTTTGGCTACTTTTAATTCAAAAACTAGGACTGAAGGTAGAAGTGGCAGTGAAAGAATTAGATAAAGAAGAACTAGGAGCACATATTGAAGTTAGAAGTAGAGAAGAAGTAGGAAAATCAAATAAAGGTATGAGGACTAAGAGTAGGAGATAATGAAATTAAAAGTAAAGATAGGAATAGAGTATTAGTTGTATTCCAAGTTGATTGAAACTAGGAGTAGGACCTACAAGATGGAAGTTATATGTTTTCTATAAATAATAGTCAAGTTTAAAGATATAATTGGTGATTAGATATATTCACCTTGGTCTAGTAGAGTCATAAGTGCAGGAGAATTTGTGTTTTAAATTAATATTATTCATAGGTCAAAGTCAAATGTTGAACTTGATAATAGAACTAGGCATATCCTTATGATTCAAAGAAACTATAGTTTTTGGAATCAACACCATCAACTCTCCTTCACTATTTCTTTGGGAT
Organism: Cupressus sempervirens; assembly: GCA_028749045.1. Lineage (NCBI taxonomy): Eukaryota > Viridiplantae > Streptophyta > Pinopsida > Cupressales > Cupressaceae > Cupressus > Cupressus sempervirens. Next base: position 380,989,026 of record CM053789.1, read on the forward strand.
GAATGGAACTAGCATAACAAAATTCTACATTCTTTCATTCTCGTCGTCGTCCTCCTCTCATACAAAATAAACTTGGATAAGATAACTTACTAGACTTTTGGATTCATTGCCCTTCTCTCTTCTTTTCATACTCTTATAGCTATGCTAGTGGGATAAATCATTGAGTATTTTCTTATCTTTTATTTTTGCTCTTTTTTTTTTCTCAAGTGACCACTTGAGCTTTTGCTATAGCTTTTACAACACGATGCTTGAGATTGAGACATTTTCTTGAGTGTGGTCTCTTCAACTAGTTGACTTGGAATCTTAGTAAGCTTTAGAATTTTTTTGTTCTTTTATGTATCCTTGCAAATGAATGTAATAGTTAATATTCTTGGTTTGGGAGCTTTTGTCCTTCAGCTTGGTGATATTTAATCTCTTTGTAGTTTTCCCAAAATCTTTACCTCTTTCTCTTTTTTTCTTCTACTTTATTGTGTGCATGAGGTGGACACATGCTTCCAATAAAGTGGGGACTACATGTATCATTTTAAAAAGTAAGAACACTTATTTGGTATTATTTTTAGCCCCATTTTAATATACATTATGGGTTCCTACATTGATTTCACACTCTCCTTTAAACACTCATTGGACCTTCAAATTATTATTTAAGTCCTATATTGATTCATTTTCTTTAAAAACTCAAGGTTACCCTTATCTATAAGTGTGCTTCTCTATTTCAACTTCAATCAAATAATTCATTTCATTTATTGGACCTTATCTTACCATTTATGACATGTATGTTCTCTCTAAACCCAAAAATAAGTTGTTAGATCAAATTTCTTACACTCTAAATATCTTGGACCCACAATCAAAACTTGGGTTGGAATTGGTGGGTATAAGATGACTTTGGTGATATTTACTTGGGTAAAATTTTTTTTTGGTGATATGTGTATTTATAAGTGATTATATTTATTGAATTGTTGTAGGGTCTCGTCACACCTGATCGTCCACGAGCATTTGACGTGAACTTATAGAGTGACTATTTGTTGGTTGTAAGAAAATAATTGATTTTGTGTGTACATATATTTGATTTCAACGTATAATAAATATTGATTCATATCTACTCTCTTTGTATCAGTTGGAGATGGAGAAGAGCCTCAACAAGAGGTTGAGTGAGCGTGTTAGGAGGGCCCTATCATCTCCACTATCTCCCTCCACATGATGGCAAAGGACATCGAGAGACTTGTTTCCTTCCCCTCGTGGGAAGGAAACTATGTAGTTGATCTAGACATGTATATATATAGGCATTAGTGGACATATTCAATACACATTTGATGTATATGACATTCTATATTTGATGTATGACATTTATTCAATGTATGATATTATTTGACTTATGACATTATTGGTTAATATATGATATGTTTGTTCATATATGACATATGATATGATATGTTTGTTCATGTTTGTTCATGTATGACATTAAATTAGATATGTTTGTGTATGACATTAAATTAAATATGTGCATGTATGAAATTAAATTCAATACCTAATCTATTCAAAAATTTGATAGAATATTGATTAACAATAAACTTTATCATTATTTAAGAATAAGTTAAGCATTTGCAATATGTCATCGTCATATGATTTCTGATCTTGTTCATGTTTAAATTTTTCCTTCTTTATCATTTATTTATCAAGTTTAATTCAACACCTAATTAGTTTGAATTTTTGATACAATATTGATTGGCAATAGACTTTATTAGGCAATATTCGTGGACCTCCTGGTAATTGGTCACCTAAATGAGAACCTTGAGATTTATTAGGAACTACATTAAAGAAATCAGTAGTTTGAAATTACTTTATCTAACAAAATAGTGGTCTACAAATATTAGAGAGATAGACTTAATATTTACCAAGTGGCCATCCAATGCCAAGTGTTGTGGATGTATCTCCATTCAAAGTTCAATCACATGTTAAATAATAGACTTTATAGGAGTAAGAATAAGTTATCTAACCTTATTAACATTCTTTTGTATGAGTTCCAAGTAAGGTATCAAGAGTGCTTGAAATTCAAGACTTTGTCTTCTCATCTCGTCCATGTCTTTACTTAAATCAACCTGGATTAGCTAAGGTACCTCAATTAACTTAAAAACACTATTCTTTAAATCCTCATCAATATTTTTCAACTTTCTTTAAAATATATTGTGTCAAATGTAGTACATCATATAACTATTGGAGTAGGTGGATTATCTCCTTAAGAATATTTTCTAGCTCAGTTGTAATACCACCAAGTTCAACTTGTTGAGTAGTAATGGACTCATTTAGTTTCTCCATAATCTTCTTCTCTATTCTTTTCTCTTCTAATTGTATCAAATTTTCATTAACATCAACATTAGGTGCATTTACCTATTTTACAAGTAAACTTAATTGATCAATCATTGGAGGTTTGTCATTGGCTGGTGCATCTAGAAAAATTTGTAATAAGATGTCCTTTACATCTTATAATACTTATTTGTACTTCACTTCCTATCTAACTCTTTTGCATCTTTCCCCTTCACAATTATCCATAATTTATCATAGCATCAGAATCCAATTTTTTATGATTATAGATTGAAAGTATGATAGCTTCATCTAATATTACCTTATCTCTTCTACTCTTTTTCATCTTTTTCTTGTCTTGTAATGTGATTGATCTTGTACTTGGTGATATAATTGGTTGCACTAAAGCCATCTCCTCCTTAGATTTCTTATTTTTCTCATCAATTAAAGGTTTGCCTTACTTTACCTACTTTTTGTTGTGCAAATATTAGTCTATTTAGCTAGTGTCCCTATAACAACATTTGAAACAACAATTTTATTTAGTTTTGGCTATGTGTATACAACATTGTTCATTATTATTTAAGGGAATAGTGATAGTTACTAATCCATGTAACCCCAATAATGTTTCCTTTTATTCATTACAGTCCTATAATAGTTGATAATTTTTATAAGGATTTAACTAATTCTGACTTGGTTGTGCATAAGGTACCTATTACTAAGTCATATTTTGTGAATAAGGACTCTAAGAAGAATTTTGATCCTTTCCAAAGCTATTCTCCACATCAAACTCCCATGCCTGATTCAATTCAAGTGTCTACTTGTAAGAGACAACAAAGCAAACCTAATGCTTAAAAGATTAAGGAGAAAATTGACCTTGGTATTCAAGCTACTCTAGAAAAAAAATTGATAGATAGCAAAAGGAAAAGGAGTGCAAAAGGCACTCCTTAGAAGAATGAGGGACCTTTTGTGAAGTGTCAGACAAAAGATGTGCTTTCTAATCTAACTTGATGTGGGTGGTGCTGATGTAATTTTGCTTCAAAAAATAAAATTGTCTCAATAATCATATTCTTCTATGATTACAAAGTTGACTAAGTGGAACTCATTTCATGTTCATGTTGTAGGTGCTTCGGGTGGTTCATGTATTCTTTGGAACCATAAATCTTGCACTGCTATATATTCAGTCTTTTCCTAACTAGTGGCAAGTAGTTGTTACCAATTTTGGTATGTCATTCACAATGCTCAATATATATGGCCCTACTTCTACATGTGATGATAAGACATAACTTTTGGATTCCTATTCTTAGGCTATTTCCAACATTCAAGATGATAAATTTATTGTGCCTGGGGATTTCAATGGCATTCTATCTCGGGATGAGAAAATTGAAGGTATATTCCCCCTCTTCATAAAATGATAAATTTTTTGATTTTGTGAATAATAACACCTTCATTGATATCCCTCCTTCTAAAGGGACATTTACATGGACCGGTAAGGGACAATAATTTCACCAAATTACTAGAGACTTGATAGGTTTCTTATTTCTCATGATTGATTCCTTTCAAATTGTATTGCATAAAAATGTAACTAAGGAAATAACACTAAGCAACTAATGCATCTTCCTACATTATCATGCAAAACTTCAAAATATGAAAGAAGACATGTAAATGAACAACATGAAACAAACATGAGTATTAATGAAATCAAAATAACACTATGCAAACCTCATGAAATCACCAAGTGATTGATGATTTCACATTGTTGTGGGATGTGGTTGCTCACTATTCCTATAGCATAACAATGAGGTAGACAGTGCTTGTGAAAATGAGGAGAGAGCTCTCCTTTTATAGGAAAATGGATGCAATGGATGGCTAAGATTGAATGCAAGATGGAGGGCTAAGATCTCTTAGAATCGATGAGGTGTCAATGAGGTGGAGGCCAAGTAGACTCCAAGTGGATTAAGGTTTTGACGATTCAAAGGGGGCAATATGTTCACACATGTGTGATCAACCTTTGATGGTGACATGATCAATGAGGTGTGAGAAGCATAGCTTCTCACACATGTGTGATACAACTTGATTCTCATGCAAGAGGACAAGTGTGCAAGAGGTGTGAGAAGGATGGCTTCTCACACATGTGTGAGACAACTTGATTCTCATGCAAAAGGACAAGTGTGCAAGAGGTGTGAAAAGACATGGCTTCTCACACATGTGTGAGACACCTTGACTCTCATGCAAGACGACAAGTGTGCAAGAGACATGCAAGACATGAGGGATGAGGGAAGTGTGAACATCTCTCACACATGTGTGAGGATTCCTCACACATGTAGGATTAAAAGGTGATTAGCAAGATGATTATGCAAAGCAAGCATGATTAGGAAGTGGGTAGGTTTAGCATGATGGGTTAGTTAGGATAGTGAGGTTAGGTGAGGGTTAAAAGTAGGAGCCATGTGCTCAAATAGGATTAAATGTAATATTTAATTCCTAGTGGGATTAGGAAAGGATTAATTAAGTAAACAAAGTACTTAATTAAAGGGGATGGGTTAGGATTTAAATAAACCTTAGTTTATTTAAATCAAGGAAAGAAAAACATAATTAAATAAATGTAAAATTTATTTAATTAAGGTAGGGGAATTAAATAAATAATGAATATTTATTTAATTGGTCACAAAATGGGTTTTGGACAAATTTAGGTGTCTACACAAATATTAATATTAATTCAGAAATCCTCACTTTGGTTGCTTCAGATCATTTTGCCATTTCTCTATGTATTGAATCTAAGGGGAGTCCTAGTGGTAGTAAACCATTTTTTAAGTTTAAGCATATGTGGTTTAGGCACTTGGATTTCTTGTCACTACTCAACCAATGTTGTCTGCTCCTTTTGTCAAGGAATCTAGAATGTATCAACTTCACATGAAGCTTAGATAGGGTTTACCCAACTACCTGGAGCTAATGGAATAGACAGTTCGATCCCACGATGAAAGGTGAGAGAGATTTCGCAGTTGGCAACTTTTTACTAGCCAACACTGCAAGTTTTAGCATCACCCGAGATGGCATTATAAAATGAAAACAAAATGTGATCTCCGAAAAGTGAGAGAGGTTATTGTAGGTCTCTACAACACGGTCCTATAGGAACTAGAATTACATCCATACCTTGCACGAGCTCTGAGATATGCCCTGTCAAAGATCACATCCCTATGGGATTTAGTGACCCTTGGGGACATTTTGGTTTGGCATGCCAGAGAATGTTCGAGCGCTAAAGGGGACAAGACAAGGTTGAGGATAGGGTTTACCTGGCCACCCAGAGCTAACGGAGTAGACAGTTCGATCCCACGAAGAAAGGTGAGAGAGATTTCGCAGTTGGCAACTTTGTACTAGCCAACACTGCAAGTTTCAGCATCACCCGAGATGGCATTGTAAAATGAAAATGGAATGTGATCTCCAAAAAGTGAGAGAATTTATTGTAGGTCTCTATAACATGGTCTTGTAGGAACTAGAATCACATCCATACCTCCAACGAGCTCCAAGATAAGCCTCGTCAAAGATTGCAGCCCTATGGGATTTAGTGACCCTTGGGGACATTTTGGTTCGGCGTGCCCAAGAATGTTCGAGCACTGAAGGGGACAGATGAGGTTGAGGATAGGGTTTACCCAGCCACTCAGAGCTAACGGAGTAGACAGTTTGATCCCACGATGAAAGGTGATAGAGATTTGGCAGTTGGCAACTTTGTACTAGCCAACATTGCAAGTTTCAGCATCACCCGAGATGGCATTGTAAAATGAAAATGGAATGTGATCTCCAAAAAGGGAGAGAGGTTATTGTAGGTCTCTGCAACATGGTCTTGTAGGAACTAGAATCACATCCATACCTTGTATGAGCTCCAAGATATGCCTTGTCAAAGATCACAGCCCTATGGGATTTAGTTACCCTTGGGGACATTTTGGTTCAGCATACCCGAGAATATTTGCACGCTAAAGTGGGTAGGATGAGGTTGAGGATAGGGTTTACCCAACCACCCCAAGCTAACAGAGTAGACAGTTCAATCCCATGATGAAAGGTGAGAGAGATTTGGCAGTTGGCAACTTTGTACTAGCCAACAGTGCAAGTTTCAGCATCACCCGAGATGTCATTCTAAAATGAAAACAGAATGTGATCTCCAAAAAGTGAGAGAGGTTATCATAGGTCTCTACAACATGGTCTTGTAGGAACTAGAATTGCATCCATACCTTACACGAGCTCTGATATATGCCCTGTCAAAGATTGTAGCCCTATGGGATTTAGTGACCCTTGGGGACATTTTGGTTTGGCATGCTCGAGAATGTTCGAGCGCTAAAGGGGGTAGGATGAGGTTGAGGATAGGGTTTGCCCAGCCACCTAGAGCTAATGGAGTAGATAGTTCAATCCCATGACGAAAGGTGAGAGAGATTTGGCAGTTGGCAACTTTGTACTAGCCAACACTGCAAGTTTCAGCATCACCCGAGATGGCATTGTAAAATGAAAATGGAATGTGATCTCCAAAAAGTGAGAGAGTTTATTGTAGGTCTCTGCAACATGTTCCTGTAGGAACTAGAATCATATCCATACCTTGCATGAGCTCCAAGATATGCCCCGTCAAAGATCGCAGCCCTCTAGCATTTAGTGACCCTTGGGGACATTCTGATTCAGCATGCCCGAGAATGTTTGAGCACTGAAATGGATAGGACAAGGTTGAGGATAGGGTTTACATAGCCACCCAGAGCTAACAAAGTAGACAGTTCAATCCCATGACCTTTTTTCACTAAGTTGCAAATTTGGGCAACTTTTACAACTTTCAACAATGCAACTTTGCACAAAAAGTGCAATTTTTACATTTTTCACTTGATTCCAATTCTATGACTTAGAAAAGGTTCGGCAACAGTAAAACCTCAAAGGAATATAGGAATATAGATAGTTTTATGGTTATTTCCTAAAAGTTGCTAAATTGTTGCAAAAGTTGCTAATGCAACTTTGTAATTTTTGCATTGACAACATTTGGGTGAATTATGTATTTTGGCTTGTAGGGTATGGAAACTAAAAGGTGTTGATGGGAACATGCTAGATAGGGTATAAAAAACCTATTAAAGCCTAAAAACATCTTAGAGTTTACTATTTGTAGGATTTGCCCATCAGGAACTAGAAGGGTCACTTGGCACATTGTTACAAATTTGCTCATTTTGGGTTGTTACTTGGGTCCATCACCCTATCCTCTACATCAGGATTGATACTAGGTTAGGGGTGGATAGAAAAGACCTATAAAGGTATTAAATAATGTAATAAGGCTATCGAAGCCTCTAAAAGATGTAAAAGGCACTCAAAGTGCAATATTTTGTAAAATTGCCAACATTGGCAATGTAAGCCAAAATGGGCTTAATCAAGTCATGTAAAGGATCCAAAGGGAGGTTTCATTTGGTTTTGAGAGTCTAAATGAGTTTAAAACCTCATTCCCACGTGTGGGCGACATGTTTTGGTAGTCAAAATTGATTGCTCCAAAGGTGGATTTAGTGTTTTCTCTAAACAAGAGTTTCATTTTACATTGGAAGTCATCTAATATAACCAAAGTGAAGGTGTTTGAACCATTTTGGGATTCTAGAGACGTTGCAAACTAAGATTTATAGAAATCCCTAGGGTAAAGGGGCTAGAAAGGAGGGTATGCAAACTCGCCTAGGGCTAGATTTCTATGCTCCTTTCAAACACTTATTTGCTAATTTCATTGCCTAGCCGGGTATGCAAACTCGCCTAGGGCCTCTTGGGAAAAAAAAAAAAAAAAAAAACCTCTACAAAACAAGACCAAAATACATATTTACATTTTTTATACAATCTATTACTTGATTCCAAAAGGCCATCATTGTTCCACCATTGAAATTCAAGTTATAGAGGTTTCTTTGCTAATTGCTTTGTACAGACCACCGAACTGGCAACTTTAAAAAGGTTTTTCAAACTAGTAAACAAACTGATAAAAAAAAATCCTAATTTTTACCAAAGCATCTAAATTCCATACACTATTAAACCACATGAAAACAGCAACCCTATCAATCCATTAAAGGTGTGGATGAAGGGTGAAATCATAAAATTGTCATTAAAATGCTTAGTTTTCTCTTCATTCCAATGCCAAAATTTGTACAAAAGCATGTGCCAACCCTCAAACTGACTTGGATTGGTCTTAAATACCTCTCACCCACATGAATCAATAGATCTCATAGGTTTCCAACTGATTGTTGAAGCCCTTATAAAGTTTTAGCACTTTTTGTTAATGTTGTCAAGCAACTTTGTAAACTTGCTAAGTTGCCAAGGGCAACTTTTGCACTATTGTGCATTTAATGGCTCCATGACCTAAAACATGGTTAAATGAACCTATTTCCATGTAATTACAAATTTTAACATTTTTTTCATCTTTCCCATCCTCTTGGGGTCTTGGTCAATGTTTGACCATTCTAGGCTCTAACAAGCAATTTAAGCAATTTTGCCAACATAGAAGCAACTTGGGAACTCAAACACAACAAAAACCTATTTACAAACACAACTCACACACTTGGGGCTTTAACACAAAACCCTTATTCATGTGGTCTGGACAAGACCACTACAAGCCAAAAATGATTTAGGAAACTTGGCATATTTCCTAGGTGCTCCTGCACCAACAAAGCTCAAAGCCAATGGGTAGAAGTCAATAGTAGGAAGAAGAAGTTGTCGACTACTAGCCCCCTTTTAAACATAGTTACTAAGAGAAAGTACAAACCTAATGTGGAAGGTAAGAATTATTTTTTGGGTAGGAAGAATAATAAAGAAATAAGAGAATTGGCAAGTAAAGTTGATATAGTAAATAGGAGACAGTTCACCTGCATCTAGGAGAGTTGTAACAAAATTTATAAAGGAATATCATATCATAGAATATTAGAGGATTGAATGCTCCTCATAAGAAGGATATTTTGCGGAATGTGGTTTGGTAACCCAATTTGAACATTTGGAGGGACCCTTGTGGAGAAGGGTAGGTATTTAGTTTAATGGTTTGAATCTATTCTTGAAACAAGTCATTTGTTGAATGTTTATTACTTCTTGGGGATTTATTTTGACTCCTCAAATCATTGCTTTCAAATCTAGTAGATCTATTGAGGGGTGCAAAATTAGTTACTTGTGTTGTAGATTGTTATATTGAGAAGATGCCTCCAAAAAATATATAGAAGGAGATACAAGAGCTGATATAAGCTACTAAAATAATGGATAGAGAGTTGAGGAAACAAAGAGACTAGGATGAAATAAGGTAAAGAGAAGTGAGACAAGTAAGCAAGTAAAATGCAACCATCTCAGAAATCTTGGAAGCTTTGGAAAGGATTCCTACGAGGGATGTGCATGAAGAACAAGAAAGTGATGCTTAAGCACTTGAGAATCCTCATGGAGAGGATGGAGGGGACTTAGATCTTGAAGAAAGAAGGATGAAAGGTTGTTGAAGATATTTCAATGTGGTAGAAGAAAGACAATAACTGATTTCCATAGCTATCATGGCAAGATAGATAGTGAAGAGGTTTTGCAATTGATAGATTACCAAGAGAACTATTATAATTATGGAGATATAAGTGAAGTAAAATAAGTTAAAGCTATACAAAACATAGCTAAGAGGGACAAAATTGACATGGTGGAGTAGTGTAATGGAAAAGAGGTTTTGTAAGGGTGGAACAAACATGACCAAATGGTGAAGGATGTTCCTCTTCCATCAAATAATACAATCCAAAAATAGAGGATAAGGAATAACTTGAAAGAAAAGGAGATGGGTTTGATGACCTACATAGAGGAATTTCACAAGTTGAGCATAAGAGGTGGATTAGAGCATAAAGATGAAAATGTTGCAAGGTATCTTAATTGGCTCATATAAAACTTGAAAAATGGGATTACCTTGATTTTTCCTAAGATGCTTAGAGATAGTTTCCAATTGGCTATAAGTGCATAAGATATGGTCCATAGGAAGAAAGAGAGACAAGAAGGCGGTAGAGGAAATGCAAACAGAGGAAGGGGAATAAAAATGAATAATATGGGAAGAAATGATAGTTTAGTTTCATATGAAATGGTGAACAATTTATATTTGGAATGGTCACCACACAATAGGCCATATAGAGCATCACACGTAAGTAGTGATGATTTTCTTAAAAGATAGATGACTATGAGCATCACATGTATAGAGCATCTCCATTAAAATATGTTTGCTGGTGTAAACTTGTGAGGAATAGTTGGTCCCAATTCAGTTGTGTGTCAATATTAGGAATGTGACCAATTAATGCGACAACCTTATCATATGTCACCATAGTCAAAATATTGATAGCCCATAGGAACTTGACCTTTGAACATCCCATCTGTAAATGACCTCATAAAGAAAGTTCAATAAACCCACATGAAATAGTGAAACAAAAGTTGCATACTTGTGAAGATGATCAAACTGCAACTGATCAATATGTCTCAAATCTATATTTAGTTCTTTTACTATGCATATAAATGGTTTGTTATATATAAAAGACTTATATCCACCAGATAAATAATCATTTTCTTACTATGCTATCATTATCCTTGGCTGATTCTCTGGTAGACCATTTCTTAACCATCCTCCTTCAATCTATAGGTCACTGTATTAATCTGGTTCATCTTTTCTCTACTCGAATTAATAAGAATTGGCAATCTCAGGGATTTCCAAAAGAGGAATGGGTCCAAGTGGAAGATAGGATTTAGAAGTGAGTTTAATTAAAATATAATAAATAGTGTATTAAAAAAAGGAGAATGGTATGTTCTTCGTAATCTACTCCCTTATACATTCTATCAATGTTCCACATTGAACCTAATAGAGAACATCACAACACATAACTAGAAACATAGAACATACCTCCTAGCCACATCAAGAACATAAAATTTCAAAAACCAAAGTGCACAAGTTTAAATTCAAAGCCTCAAAGGTCAAGAGAAAAAAAATAAAAATAAATAAATAAATACGAACAAAACCCACATTTGATGGAATCACAGAAAATCTGGTGGCTAGATAGTTACAAGTTGATTCAAGCTAATCCTTCATCACCATTAAGGTTGAAAATAACATACCCAATTGAAAACCAATTTACATATACAAAGTGACTAAAATTACTCACAAAGAGGGAGTAGAAGCTACACACTACCTTGCGTCCAAGGTACGCTAAAGAACATAACCAAACTCTTGGAGATCATATAATCCTAAGTTTACATAATCTAGTAGTAATGCATTTCATTAACTTATGAAACATTTACCAAGTCCCATGATTTTTCTTTCCAAAAATGACATGCTAGATACACTTTCCAACAATATAATTAAGATCCTTCCATCACACACTGCAAGTTTCAACATCACCCGAGATGGCATTGTAGAATGAAAATAGAATGTGATCTCCAAAAAGTGAGAGAGGTTATTGTAGGTCTTTGTAACACGGTCCTATAGGAATTGGAATCTCATCCATATCTCGCATGAGCTCCAAGATATGCCCCATCAAATATTGCAGCCTTGTGGCATTTAGTGACCCTTAGGGACATTCTGGTTCAGCGTGCTTGAGAACGTTTGAGCACTAAAGGGGAAAATAAAAATTTGGGGATAGGGTTTAATCGGTGATCTGAAGCTAATGGAGAAAATAGTTTGATCACATGACAAAAGATGAGAGAGATTTGGCAGTTGGCAACTTTGTACTGGCCAACAATGCAAGTTTCAACATCACTCGAGATGGTGTCGTAAAATGAAAACAGTGTGTGATCTCCAAAAAGTGAGAGAGGTTATTGTAGGTCTCCACAACACGGTTTTGTAGGAGCTAGAATTGCATCCATACTTTGCATGAGCTCCAAGATACACCTCATCAAAGATTGCAGCCCTATGGCATTTAGTGACCCTTAGGGACATTTCGATTGGGCATGTTGGATAATGTTTAAGCATTGAAAGGGATAGGAAAAGGTTGGGGATAGGGTTTACTCAGCCACCTAGAGCTAATGGAGTAGACAGTTTGATCCCATGATGAAAGATGAGAGAGATTTGGCAGTTGGCAACTTTGTACTAGCCAACACTGCAAGTTTCAGCATCACCCGAGATGGCATTGTAGAATGAAAATGGAATGTGATCTCCAAAAATTGAGAGAGGTTATTGTAGGACTCTGCAACACAGTCCTATAGGAATTGGAATCTCATCCATATCTTGTACAATCTCTAAGATATGCCCCATCAAAGATTGCAGCCCTGTGGCATTTAGTGACCCTTAGGGACATTCTGGTTCAGCGTGCTTGAGAACGTTCGAGCACTGAAGGGGACAAGATGAGGTTGGGGATAGGGTTTACCCGGCCACCTAGAGCTAATGGAGCAGATAGTTTGATCCCAAGACAAAAGATTAGAGAGATTCGGTAGTTGGCAACTTTGTATTGGCCAACATTGCAAGTTTCAGCATCACCCGAGATGGCATTGTAGAATGAAAATGAAATGTGATCTCCAAAAAGTGAGAGAGGTTGTTGTAGTTTTCTGCAACATGGTCCTGTAGGAATTGGAATCTCATCCATATCTCACACGAGCTACGAGATATGCCCCATCAAAGATTGTAACCCTGTGGCATTTAGTGACCCTTAGGGACATTCTGGTTCAGCATGCCTGAGAACGTTCGAGCATTGAAGGGGACAGGATGAGGTTGGGAATAGGGTTTTCCTATTAGGGATAGAAAAAGAAATGAAGGGTGTTTTGCATGACACTATTCACTCATCATAGGTTGTATGGATTCAAATGCACAACCAAGCTTTTATACCATTATACAAATTACAAATTATAAGACTATGCCTTTCATGATAGTCGCATTTTCATATTGGCAAATGAAGAATGACTTTTGGAACAAACATAATAAATACTTCCAAATACAAATGAAGCCAATATATTGTATTGTAAGCTCGAATGGTAAAGACCAAGCCCAAACATTTATTAAGGTGTAGCATTTATAATTGTTAGGTTCATGTGAAGAAGTCATCGTTCATATTCTCATTGCTGTGTAATTTGATGATAAGAAGAATACAATGATATAGAGGTTGATAGTGACTTAAAACTTTACAAAATGCAATCAATGAGAATTTTACATTGAGGGGGGAGTAATAATCAATGTTTCATTCTCATTGTTTGACAAACTCTTATATAAAGAGGGAGTAGACAAATGATATGGTTTAGTCTTCTTTCGAGAATCTTAGTCATATTGGTTCAGAAGGATTCATGATACAACTACTATACTTAGCGTGACCAATTGATGCTAAAAACCTTAGTATTGACATAATTTAACCTCTACAATTCCAGGCATAAGATGATTAGCATACAATGGTACTTGAACAATGAACACTAATAACTATTGAGGATGTGAATTGATAATACCATTTCGCAGATGATTTTGGCATCTCACCCTTTATCACTTGTGTGTCAACTTTATTAGCCCTCTTCTTTGGTGACCTACAAATGAATAATTAGCACAAAAAAAAATCTAAGATAAGATTTTTAAAATGGGTCCTATTAAAGAATCTAATATAAATTCAAATAATGTATCTAGATTCTAAACAAATCAAAACTAAATCTCATCAATTCAAATCATAGTTCAATACGGTCCACCTTAGTCATGTGATAGTCTTGGGGAAGAGGGTGTAACATTGTATTTGGATCCAATTGATCACTTTTCCTCTCTCTCCCAATTCAATCTAATGAGCCAACTGGATCTGGTCGACATTTTAATGTCTCAAGTATTGCCTCATGGTTTGGCGAACTTTCCAAAGAATCTTATTATGTGGTTTTCCACCATATTTTATCAAGTGGACATTTGATGTGACAAAAAGGTTTGAATAATGAAGAATCTTCCTCTCTATTTGCCAATCCTCGAATAACCACAAGTTAGGATTCTTCATAGGATATCTTATAAGCCATGTGCCTATTACAACCACCGCACCGACATGGTACTCTAAACCTTCACCATCTATAACCGAGTGATCCAATTTTTGTTTGGCTTCAACACAATGACACAAATAATAATCTATCCCTTCTTCATTGTCTTCAGGTGCAATAACAACAAAAACATGGCCTGCAGTGACAAATGTACAAAATGCGGTCATTAATTTAGAAAATACTTGGGTAAAAGTTATAAAGTTACATATTGAAATTACAAAGATATATAAATAAATAAATAAATATATATTGGTAGATATATATGTGTGTATATATATATATATATGTATATATATGTATATGTATATATATATATGTATATACACACACACATATATATACATATACATATATATATACATATACATATATATATATACATATACATATATATATATACATATATATATGTATGTACATACATATATATACATATACATATATATATACATACATACATATATATATATATATATATATATATATATATATATATATATATATATATATATATATATATATATATTACCAGGTTGCACTAGATCTGACAAGCAGTCAAAGTCAATAGATGAATCCATCTCTACCATTTTCAGTGCTTGTGGGGGACGATAGGTGTCAATTGGGTCCAAAACCCGTATATCCCATTTGTCCACCCATTCAGTTGACTCACAGTCATCCCAATTTTCCTCTGCACATGATGGACGATAGCATGCCATTTTTTGTGTGTGGATACTCCATGAACCTGCATCAGAGCTTCTAAAAGAGTGTAACTCACTAGATCCTATTAGTGTGCAACAATCCTAATATGGTGCAATGTTAGTATTATCTATCAACCAAAAAAATCTACGAACTGTAGACTCACCTTCCTTACCTGGACCCATTGTAGCGTTACACCATTAGATGATGGATTTTGCATCTATCAATATTGCCCCATCTTTGTACTTTAGTTCTTCATGAGCCAAGGCTCTTTTATTGCATGCGCCTGCACCATCGTGCTCTCCCTTACCATGACTAGCCTCTGTGAAATTCCACATATATTGAATTCTACACAACCTGTTCATCCTGCTCAACCAATAGAACATCCGTGCATTCTTGAATTGAGATGCACAATTGTCTAACCAAATAATGTGTTGACGATATGATATGCCCCTGTTAGCCAAATCTCCATAAAATAGTTGAAAACAACCATGTACAAACTTCGTAGAATGTGATCAATCATCGCTGATGTAAAAATGGTACTCCCTCAAAATCTTCCTATCATCCTCTGTACTTGTAGGTGAATGCATGAATGTTATGTGAACAAATATGGAAACCTATTGAGATGTATAACACTTTTTTTGCACCTCATTTTGTGGTTGTAGTGTGTAGTTCTCTGCAAAATCTACAACCGAAACAATGGTATCCAATGGAAACATATCCTTGCACAACTTGAATTGCAAATCCAACCATCGAGCTCTATGGGTATGCCTTGCATACTCGTAAATAATCTTTTCACGAAAAATCTTCATGAACTCATACACTGGAATCTTTTCAATAACTAGATCACATCTTTTACCATGTTTCCCATCTTTTAGAGCATATGTCACTGTCTTGAATTTTCCATAATCTACTATTTCATTTCCAATTGCATGTGTACTATCCATATGTTGACAAGTTGACAAAAGTTGCATAGAACCAAAAAATAAGCACGTACCATCCAAGCATGATGTCTTGTAAAATTGTTGGCCGTCCCCTATTTCACATAAAATGTTGGATATGAGTTCCCTTGAAGATCTTGGTGTCTCTTTTATGTCACAATCCTGCAAAACAAACTGAGAATGCAAAACTACGCATATGTGCCTAAAAACATCAAAATGGTTAGAAAATTCAATATGTATCCTACAACAACAAGTTATACGTGTGTGATTTATTTTCACATAAAAAGGTTTACCCATCTCAAAAAATCTTTGACTTATTCAAATTTGAGGATACATACCAATAAATTTTGCAAAAAATTGTGTCTGAGTTGAGTCCAAAAAATGTTTTGCATGTGGCTCGTGATTTCGGCTACCAATCCTCCTTCTTACAACATCTCTTTGATTAGGAGAAACACGTGTGTTATTTTTCCAAAAATCTTCGATCAATGATTTTAAGGCTTCACTAATTTCTTTATCCTTTCACGGTAGTCTACTGCTAAATGTCCATAACTCATTTTTTGTTGGATCTTCTAATCTCTCATGCCTTAGCATGGCTCTCCTTAAGGTACCTCTAGCAATTTTTAATTTTTTCTCTTGTCTTTCTCATGAGTCAAGCTTCTCTCATTTGGCTACTTACTATTGTCGATGTGAGTACTCGTCTTGTGATATTACTATCTTTGGTGTGTGATTTAGAACCCACTTTGTCATAAGCACTCATTAGATTCTTTACAATATTTCTTTCATTTGAATCATCCATCGTTCTTAGCCCAAGAATCTTCATGATAGGCCTAATATCTTGGGTA